>OW121816.1:39533948-40973861 GCA_933228935.1 Pemphredon lugubris | reverse complement strand
GTGGATAAAATGGATGTAGAGTTAATAAAAAAGGATGTAGAGTGGATATAATGGATGTATAGTGGTTAAAACGGATGTAAAGTGGATAAAAATTGATGTAGAGTGGATAAAATGGATGTAGAGTGGATAAAATGGATGTAGAGTTAATAACAATGGATGTAGAGTGGATATAACGGATGTAGAGAGGATAAAATGGATGTGGAGTGGATAACAATGGATGTAGAGTGGATAAAATGGATGTAGAGTTGATAAAAATGGATGTAGAGTGGATACAATGGATGTAGAGTAGATAAAATGGATGTAGAGCGGATAAAATGGATGTAGAGTTGATAAAAATGGATGTAGAGTGGATAAAATGGATGTAGAGTGGATAAACTGGATGTAGAGAGGATAAATGGATGTGGAGTGGATAAAAATGGTTGTAGAGTGTATAAACAGGGTTGCAGAGTGGATAAAAATGGATCTAGAGTGGATAAAATGGTTGTAGAGTGGATAAAATGGATGTAGGGTGGATAAAATGGATGTAGAGTTGATAAAAATGGATGTAGAGTGGATATAATTGATGTGGAGGGGATAAAAAGGATGTAGAGTGGATAAAAATGGATGTAGAGAGGATAAAATGGATGTTGAGTGGATAAAAATGGATGTAGAGTTGATAAAAATGGATGTAGAGTGGATAAAATGGATGTAGAGTAGATAAAATGGATGTAGAGTGGATAAAATGGATGTAGAGAGGATAAAATGGATGTAGAGTTGATAAAATGGATGTAGAGTTAATAAGAATGGATGTAGAGTGGATAAAATGGATGTAGAGTGGATAAAATGGATGTAGAGTTGATAAAATGGATGTGGAGTGGATAACAATGGATGTAGAGTGGATAAAATGGATGTAGGGTGGATATAATGGATGTAGAGAGGATAAAATGGATGTGGAGTGGATAACAATGGATGTAGACTGGATAAAAATGGATGTAGAGTGGATAATAATGGATGTAGAGTGGATAAAATGGATGTAGAGTGGATAAAATGGATGTAGAGTGGATAAAATGGATGTAGAGTGGATAAAAATGGATGTAGAGTGGATAAAATGGATGTAGAGTTGATAAAAATGGATGTAGAGTGGACAAAATAGATTTAGAGTGGATAAAAATTGATGTAAAGTGGATAAAATGGATGTAGAGTGGATAAAATTGATGTAGAGTGGATATAATTGATGTAGAGTGTATAAAATGGATGTAGAGTGGATAAAATGGATGTAGAGTGGATAAAATGGATGTAGAGTTAATACGAATGGATGTAGAGTGGATATAACGGATGTAGAGAGGATAAAATGGATGTGGAGTGGATAACAATGGATGTAGACTGGATAAAAATGGATGTAGAGTGGATAATAATGGATGTAGAGTGGATAAAATGGATGTAGAGTGGATAAAATGGATGTAGAGTTGATAAAATGGATGTAAAGTGGATAAAATGGATGTAGAGTTAATAAAAATGGATGTAGAGTGGATATAATGGATGTAGAGTGGATAAAACGGATGTAGAGTGGATAAAATGGATGTAGAGTGGATAAAATGGATGTAGAGTTGATAAAAATGGATGTAGAGTGGACAAAGTAGATTTAGAGTGGATAAAAATTGATGTAGAGTGGATAAAATGGATGTAGAGAGGATAAAAATGGATGTAGAGTGGATAAAAATGGATGTAGAGTGGATAAAATGGATGTAGAGTGTATAAAATGGATGTAGAGTGGATATAATGGATGTAGAGTGGATAAAATGGATGTAGAGTGGATAAAATGGATGTAGAGTTAATAAGAATGGATGTAGAGTGGATATAACGGATGTAGAGAGGATAAAATGGATGTGGAGTGGGTAACAATGGATGTAGAGTGGATAAAATGGATGTAGAGTTGATAAAAATGGATGTAGAGTGGATAAAATGGATGTAGAGTAGATAAAATGGATGTAGATTGGATAAAAATGGATGTAGAGTGGATAACAATGGATGTAGACTGGATAAAAATGGATGTAGAGTGGATAAAAATGGATGTAGAGTGGATAAAATGGATGTAGAGTGGATAAAATGGATGTAGAGTGGATAAAAATGGATGTAGAGTGGATAAAATAGATGTAGAGTTGATAAAAATGGATGTAGAGTGGACAAAATAGATTTAGAGTGGATAAAAATTGATGTAGAGTGGATAAAATGGATGTAGAGAGGATAAAAAGGATGTAGAGTGGATAAAAATGGATGTAGAGAGGATAAAATGGATGTTGAGTGGATAAAAATGGATGTAGAGTTGATAAAAATGGATGTAGAGTGGATAAAATGGATGTAGAGTAGATAAAATGGATGTAGAGTGGATAAAATGGATGTAGAGAGGATAAAATGGATGTAGAGTAGATAAAATGGATGTAGAGTGGATAAAATGGATGTAGAGTTGATAAAATGGATGTAAAGTGGATAAAATGGATGTAGAGTTAATAAAAATGGATGTAGAGTGGATATAATGGATGTATAGTGGATAAAACGGATGTAGAGTGGATAAAATGGATGTAGAGTGGATAAAAATGGATGTAGAGTGGATAAAATGGATGTAGAGTTGATAAAAATGGATGTAGAGTGGACAAAATTGATTTAGAGTGGATAAAAATTGATGTAGAGTGGATAAAATTGATGTAGAGTGGATAAAATTGATGTAGAGTGAATAAAATGGATGCAGAGTGGATAAAATGGATGTAGAGTGGATAAAATGGATGTAGAGTTGATAAAAATGGATGTAGAGTGGATACAATGGATGTAGAGTAGATAAAATGGATGTAGAGCGGATAAAATGGATGTAGAGTTGATAAAAATGGATGTAGAGTGGATAAAATGGATGTAGAGTGGATAAACTGGATGTAGAGTGGATAAAAATGGATGTAGAGTGGATAAAATGAATGTAGAGTAGATAAAATGGATGTAGAGTGGATAAAATGGATGTAGAGTTTATAAAATGGATGTAAAGTGGATAAAATGGATGTAGAGTTAATAAAAAAGGATGTAGAGTGGATAAAATGGATGTAGAGTGGATAAAATGGATGTAAAGTGGATAAAATGGATGTAGAGTGGATAAAAATGGATGTAGAGTGGATAAAATGGATGTAGAGTTGATAAAAATGGATGTAGAGTGGGTAAAATGGATGTAGAGTGGATAAAAATTTATGTAGAGTGGATAAAATGGATGTAGAGTGGATAAAATGGATGTAGAGTTAATAACAATGGATGTAGAGTGGATATAATGGATGTAGAGAGGATAAAATGGATGTGGAGTGGATAACAATGGATGTAGAGAGGATAAAATGGATGTAGAGTTGATAAAAATGGATGTAGAGTGGATAAAATGGATGTAGAGTAGATAAAATGGATGTAGAGCGGATAAAATGGATGTAGAGTTGATAAAAATGGATGTAGAGTGGATAAAATGGATGTAGAGTGGATAAAATGGATGTAGAGTTGATAAAATGGATGTGGAGTGGATAACAATGGATGTAGAGTGGATAAAATGGATGTAGGGTGGATATAATGGATGTAGAGAGGATAAAATGGATGTGGAGTGGATAACAATGGATGTAGACTGGATAAAAATGGATGTAGAGTGGATAATAATGGATGTAGAGTGGATAAAATGGATGTAGAGTGGATAAAATGGATGTAGAGTGGATAAAATGGATGTAGAGTGGATAAAATGGATGTAGAGTTGATAAAATGGATGTAAAGTGGATAAAATGGATGTAGAGTTAATAAAAATGGATGTAGAGTGGATATAATGGATGTATAGTGGATAAAACGGATGTAAAGTGGATAAAATGGATGTAGAGTGGATAAAAATGGATGTAGAGTGGATAAAATGGATGTAGAGTTGATAAAAATGGATGTAGAGTGGACAAAATAGATTTAGAGTGGATAAAAATTGATGTAGAGTGGATAAAATGGATGTAGAGTGGATAAAAATGGATGTAGAGTGGATAAAATGGATGTAGAGTGGATAAAATGGATGTAGAGTGGATAAAAATGGATGTAGAGTGGATAAAATGGATGTAGAGTTGATAAAAATGGATGTAGAGTGGACAAAATAGATTTAGAGTGGATAAAAATTGATGTAAAGTGGATAAAATGGATGTAGAGTGGATAAAATTGATGTAGAGTGGATATAATTGATGTAGAGTGTATAAAATGGATGTAGAGTGGATAAAATGGATGTAGAGTGGATAAAATGGATGTAGAGTTAATAAGAATGGATGTAGAGTGGATATAACGGATGTAGAGAGGATAAAATGGATGTGGAGTGGATAACAATGGATGTAGAGTGGATAAAATGGATGTAGAGTGGATAAAATGGATGTAGAGTTGATAAAATGGATGTAAAGTGGATAAAATGGATGTAGAGTTAATAAAAATGGATGTAGAGTGGATATAATGGATGTAGAGTGGATAAAACGGATGTAGAGTGGATAAAATGGATGTAGAGTGGATAAAATGGATGTAGAGTTGATAAAAATGGATGTAGAGTGGACAAAATAGATTTAGAGTGGATAAAAATTGATGTAGAGTGGATAAAATGGATGTAGAGAGGATAAAAATGGATGTAGAGTGGATAAAAATGGATGTAGAGTGGATAAAATGGATGTAGAGTGTATAAAATGGATGTAGAGTGAATAAAATGGATGTAGAGTGGATAAAATGGATGTAGAGTGGATAAAATGGATGTAGAGTTAATAAGAATGGATGTAGAGTGGATATAACGGATGTAGAGAGGATAAAATGGATGTGGAGTGGATAACAATGGATGTAGAGTGGATAAAATGGATGTAGAGTTGATAAAAATGGATGTAGAGTGGATAAAATGGATGTAGAGTAGATAAAATGGATGTAGAGTGGATAAAAATGGATGTAGAGTGGATAAAAAATGGATGTAGAGTGGATAAAATGGATGTAGAGTGGATAAAATGGATGTAGAGTGGATAAAATGGATGTAGAGTGGATAAAATGGATGTAGAGTGGATAAAATGGATGTAGAGTGGATAAAATTGATGTAGAGTGGATAAAATGGATGTAGAGTGGATAAAATGGATGTAGAGTGGATAAAATGGATGTAGAGTTAATAAGAATGGATGTAGAGTGGATATAATGGATGTAGAGAGGAAAAAATGGATGTGGAGTGGATAACAATGGATGTAGACTGGATAAAAATGGATGTAGAGTGGATAAAAATGGATGTAGAGTGGATAAAATGGATGTAGAGTGGATAAAATGGATGTAGAGTGGATAAAAATGGATGTAGAGTGGATAAAATAGATGTAGAGTTGATAAAAATGGATGTAGAGTGGACAAAATAGATTTAGAGTGGATAAAAATTGATGTAGAGTGGATAAAATGGATGTAGAGAGGATAAAAAGGATGTAGAGTGGATAAAAATGGATGTAGAGAGGATTAAATGGATGTAGAGTGGATAAAATGGATGTAGAGTGGATAAAATGGATGTAGAGTTAATAAGAATGGATGTAGAGTGGATATAATGGATGTAGAGAGGAAAAAATGGATGTGGAGTGGATAACAATGGATGTAGACTGGATAAAAATGGATGTAGAGTGGATAAAATGGATGTAGAGTTGATAAAAATGGATGTAGAGTGGATAAAATGGATGTAGAGTGGATAAAATGGATGTAGAGTGGATAAAATGGATGTAGAGTTAATAAGAATGGATGTAGAGTGGATATAACGGATGTAGAGAGGATAAAATGGATGTGGAGTGGATAACAATGGATGTAGAGTGGAATAAATGGATGTAGAGTGGATAAAATGGATGTAGAGTTGATAAAATGGATGTAAAGTGGATAAAATGGATGTAGAGTTAATAAAAATGGATGTAGAGTGGATATAATGGATGTAGAGTGGATAAAACGGATGTAGAGTGGATAAAATGGATGTAGAGTGGATAAAATGGATGTAGAGTTGATAAAAATGGATGTAGAGTGGACAAAGTAGATTTAGAGTGGATAAAAATTGATGTAGAGTGGATAAAATGGATGTAGAGAGGATAAAAATGGATGTAGAGTGGATAAAAATGGATGTAGAGTGGATAAAATGGATGTAGAGTGTATAAAATGGATGTAGAGTGAATAAAATGGATGTAGAGTGGATAAAATGGATCTAGAGTGGATAAAATGGATGTAGAGTTAATAAGAATGGATGTAGAGTGGATATAACGGATGTAGAGAGGATAAAATGGATGTGGAGTGGGTAACAATGGATGTAGAGTGGATAAAATGGATGTAGAGTTGATAAAAATGGATGTAGAGTGGATAAAATGGATGTAGAGTAGATAAAATGGATGTAGATTGGATAAAAATGGATGTAGAGTGGATAAAAATGGATGTAGAGTGGATAAAATAGATGTAGAGTTAATAAAAATGGATGTAGAGTGGATATAATGGATGTAGAGAGGAAAAAATGGATGTGGAGTGGATAACAATGGATGTAGACTGGATAAAAATGGATGTAGAGTGGATAAAATAGATGTAGAGTTGATAAAAATGGATGTAGAGTGGACAAAATAGATTTAGAGTGGATAAAAATTGATGTAGAGTGGATAAAATGGATGTAGAGAGGATAAAAAGGATGTAGAGTGGATAAAAATGGATGTAGAGAGGATTAAATGGATGTAGAGTGGATAAAATGGATGTAGAGTTTATAAGAATGGATGTAGAGTGGATAAAATGGATGTAGAGTTGATAAAAATGGATGTAGAGTGGATATAATTGATGTGGAGGGGATAAAAAGGATGTAGAGTGGATAAAAATGGATGTAGAGAGGATAAAATGGATGTTGAGTGGATAAAAATGGATGTAGAGTTGATAAAAATGGATGTAGAGTGGATAAAATGGATGTAGAGTAGATAAAATGGATGTAGAGTGGATAAAATGGATGTAGAGAGGATAAAATGGATGTAGAGTTGATAAAATGGATGTAGAGTTAATAAGAATGGATGTAGAGTGGATAAAATGGATGTAGGGTGGATATAATGGATGTAGAGAGGATAAAATGGATGTGGAGTGGATAACAATGGATGTAGACTGGATAAAAATGGATGTAGAGTGGATAATAATGGATGTAGAGTGGATAAAATGGATGTAGAGTGGATAAAATGGATGTAGAGTGGATAAAATGGATGTAGAGTTGATAAAATGGATGTAAAGTGGATAAAATGGATGTAGAGTTAATAAAAATGGATGTAGAGTGGATATAATGGATGTATAGTGGATAAAACGGATGTAAAGTGGATAAAATGGATGTAGAGTGGATAAAAATGGATGTAGAGTGGATAAAATGGATGTAGAGTTGATAAAAATGGATGTAGAGTGGACAAAATAGATTTAGAGTGGATAAAAATTGATGTAGAGTGGATAAAATGGATGTAGAGTGGATAAAAATGGATGTAGAGTGGATAAAATGGATGTAGAGTGGATAAAATGGATGTAGAGTGGATAAAAATGGATGTAGAGTGGATAAAATGGATGTAGAGTTGATAAAAATGGATGTAGAGTGGACAAAATAGATTTAGAGTGGATAAAAATTGATGTAAAGTGGATAAAATGGATGTAGAGTGGATAAAATTGATGTAGAGTGGATATAATTGATGTAGAGTGTATAAAATGGATGTAGAGTGGATAAAATGGATGTAGAGTGGATAAAATGGATGTAGAGTTAATAAGAATGGATGTAGAGTGGATATAACGGATGTAGAGAGGATAAAATGGATGTGGAGTGGATAACAATGGATGTAGAGTGGATAAAATGGATGTAGAGTGGATAAAATGGATGTAGAGTTGATAAAATGGATGTAAAGTGGATAAAATGGATGTAGAGTTAATAAAAATGGATGTAGAGTGGATATAATGGATGTAGAGTGGATAAAACGGATGTAGAGTGGATAAAATGGATGTAGAGTGGATAAAATGGATGTAGAGTTGATAAAAATGGATGTAGAGTGGATAAAATGGATGTAGAGAGGATAAAAATGGATGTAGAGTGGATAAAAATGGATGTAGAGTGGATAAAATGGATGTAGAGTGTATAAAATGGATGTAGAGTGAATAAAATGGATGTAGAGTGGATAAAATGGATCTAGAGTGGATAAAATGGATGTAGAGTTAATAAGAATGGATGTAGAGTGGATATAACGGATGTAGAGAGGATAAAATGGATGTGGAGTGGGTAACAATGGATGTAGAGTGGATAAAATGGATGTAGAGTTGATAAAAATGGATGTAGAGTGGATAAAATGGATGTAGAGTGGATAAAATGGATTTAGGGTGGATAAAATGGATGTAGAGTGGGTAAAATGGATGTAGAGTGGATAAAATTGATGTAGAGTGGATAAAATTGATGTAGAGTGTATAAAATGGATGTAGAGTGGATAAAATGGATGTAGAGTGGATAAAATGGATGTAGAGTTAATAAGAATGGATGTAGAGTGGATATAATGGATGTAGAGAGGAAAAAATGGATGTGGAGTGGATAACAATGGATGTAGACTGGATAAAAATGGATGTAGAGTGGATAAAAATGGATGTAGAGTGGATAAAATGGATGTAGAGTGGATAAAATGGATGTAGAGTGGATAAAAATGGATGTAGAGTGGATAAAATAGATGTAGAGTTGATAAAAATGGATGTAGAGTGGACAAAATAGATTTAGAGTGGATAAAAATTGATGTAGAGTGGATAAAATGGATGTAGAGAGGATAAAAAGGATGTAGAGTGGATAAAAATGGATGTAGAGAGGATTAAATGGATGTAGAGTGGATAAAATGGATGTAGAGTGGATAAAATGGATGTAGAGTTAATAAGAATGGATGTAGAGTGGATATAATGGATGTAGAGAGGAAAAAATGGATGTGGAGTGGATAACAATGGATGTAGACTGGATAAAAATGGATGTAGAGTGGATAAAATGGATGTAGAGTTGATAAAAATGGATGTAGAGTGGATAAAATGGATGTAGAGTGGATAAAATGGATGTAGAGTGGATAAAATGGATGTAGAGTTAATAAGAATGGATGTAGAGTGGATATAACGGATGTAGAGAGGATAAAATGGATGTGGAGTGGATAACAATGGATGTAGAGTGGAATAAATGGATGTAGAGTGGATAAAATGGATGTAGAGTTGATAAAATGGATGTAAAGTGGATAAAATGGATGTAGAGTTAATAAAAATGGATGTAGAGTGGATATAATGGATGTAGAGTGGATAAAACGGATGTAGAGTGGATAAAATGGATGTAGAGTGGATAAAATGGATGTAGAGTTGATAAAAATGGATGTAGAGTGGACAAAGTAGATTTAGAGTGGATAAAAATTGATGTAGAGTGGATAAAATGGATGTAGAGAGGATAAAAATGGATGTAGAGTGGATAAAAATGGATGTAGAGTGGATAAAATGGATGTAGAGTGTATAAAATGGATGTAGAGTGAATAAAATGGATGTAGAGTGGATAAAATGGATCTAGAGTGGATAAAATGGATGTAGAGTTAATAAGAATGGATGTAGAGTGGATATAACGGATGTAGAGAGGATAAAATGGATGTGGAGTGGGTAACAATGGATGTAGAGTGGATAAAATGGATGTAGAGTTGATAAAAATGGATGTAGAGTGGATAAAATGGATGTAGAGTAGATAAAATGGATGTAGATTGGATAAAAATGGATGTAGAGTGGATAAAAATGGATGTAGAGTGGATAAAATAGATGTAGAGTTAATAAAAATGGATGTAGAGTGGATATAATGGATGTAGAGAGGAAAAAATGGATGTGGAGTGGATAACAATGGATGTAGACTGGATAAAAATGGATGTAGAGTGGATAAAAATGGATGTAGAGTGGATAAAATGGATGTAGAGTGGATAAAATGGATGTAGAGTGGATAAAAATGGATGTAGAGTGGATAAAATAGATGTAGAGTTGATAAAAATGGATGTAGAGTGGACAAAATAGATTTAGAGTGGATAAAAATTGATGTAGAGTGGATAAAATGGATGTAGAGAGGATAAAAAGGATGTAGAGTGGATAAAAATGGATGTAGAGAGGATTAAATGGATGTAGAGTGGATAAAATGGATGTAGAGTTTATAAGAATGGATGTAGAGTGGATAAAATGGATGTAGAGTTGATAAAAATGGATGTAGAGTGGATAAAATGGATGTAGAGTAGATAAAATGGATGTAGATTGGATAAAAATGGATGTAGAGTGGATAAAAATGGATTTAGGGTGGATAAAATGGATGTAGAGTTGATAAAATGGATGTAGAGTTAATAAGAATGGATGTAGAGTGGATATAACGGATGTAGAGAGGATAAAATGGATGTGGAGTGGATAACAATGGATGTAGAGTGGATAAAATGGATGTAGAGTTGATAAAAATGGATGTAGAGTGGATAAAATGGATGTAGAGTAGATAAAATGGATGTAGATTGGATAAAAATGGATGTAGAGTGGATAAAATGGATGTAGAGTGGATATAATTGATGTAGAGAGGATAAAAAGGATGTAGAGTGGATAAAAATGGATGTAGAGAGGATTAAATGTATGTAGAGTGGATAAAATGGATGTAGAGTTAATAAGAATGGATGTAGAGTGGATATAACGGATGTAGAGAGGATAAAATGGATGTGGAGTGGATAACAATGGATGTAGAGTGGATAAAATGGATGTAGAGTTGATAAAAATGGATGTAGAGTGGATAAAATGGATGTAGAGTAGATAAAATGGATGTAGATTGGATAAAAATGGATGTAGAGTGGATAAAAATGGATGTAGAGTGGATAAAATGGATGTAGAGTGGATAAAATGGATGTAGAGTAGATAAAATGGATGTAGAGTGGATAAAATGGATGTAGAGTTGATAAAATGGATGTAAAGTGGATAAAATGGATGTAGAGTTAATAAAAATGGATGTAGAGTGGATATAATGGATGTATAGTGGATAAAACGGATGTAGAGTGGATAAAATGGATGTAGAGTGGATAAAAATGGATGTAGAGTGGATAAAATGGATGTAGAGTTGATAAAAATGGATGTAGAGTGGACAAAATTGATTTAGAGTGGATAAAAATTGATGTAGAGTGGATAAAATGGATGTAGAGTGGATAAAAATGGATGTAGAGTGGATAAAATGGATGTAGAGTGGATGAAATGGATGTAGAGTTGATAAAATGGATGTGGAGTGGATAACAATGGATGTAGAGTGGATAAAATGGATGTAGAGTGGATAAAATGGATGTAGAGTGGATAAAATTGATGTAGAGTGGATAAAATTGATGTAGAGTGAATAAAATGGATGTAGAGTGGATAAAATGGATGTAGAGTGGATAAAATGGATGTAGAGTTGATAAAAATGGATGTAGAGTGGATACAATGGATGTAGAGTAGATAAAATGGATGTAGAGCGGATAAAATGGATGTAGAGTTGATAAAAATGGATGTAGAGTGGATAAAATGGATGTAGAGTGGATAAACTGGATGTAGAGTGGATAAATGGATGTGGAGTGGATAAAAATGGTTGTAGAGTGTATAAAAAGGGTTGCAGAGTGGATAAAAATGGATCTAGAGTAGATAAAATGGTTGTAGAGTGGATAAAATGGATGTAGGGTGGATAAAATGGATGTACAGTTGATAAAAATGGATGTAGAGTGGATATAATGGATGTAGAGTGGATAAAATGGATGTAGAGTGGATAAAATGGATGTAGAGTGGATAAAATGGATGTAGAGTGGATAAAATGGATGTAGAGTGGATAAAATGGATGTACAGTGGATAAAAATGGATGTAGAGTGGATAAAATGGATGTAGAGTGGATAAAATGGATGTAGAGTGGATAAAATGGATGTAGAGTGGATAAAAATGGATTTAGAGTGGATATAATGGATGTAGAATGGATAAAAATGGATGTAGAGTGGATAAATGGATGTGGAGTGGATAAAAATGGTTGTAGAGTGTATAAAAAGGGTTGCAGAGTGGATAAAAATGGATCTAGAGTGGATAAAATGGATGTAGAGTGGATAAAATGGATGTAGAGTGGATAAAAATGGATGTAGAGTGGATAAAATGGATGTAGAGTTGATAAAAATGGATGTAGAGTGGACAAAATAGATTTAGAGTGGATAAAAATTGATGTAGAGTGGATAAAATGGATGTAGAGAGGATAAAAAGGATGTAGAGTGGATAAAAATGGATGTAGAGAGGATTAAATGGATGTAGAGTGGATAAAATGGATGTAGAGTTTATAAGAATGGATGTAGAGTGGATAAAATGGATGTAGAGTGGATAAAATGGATGTAGAGTTAATAAAAATGGATGTAGAGTGGATATAATGGATGTATAGTGGATAAAACGGATGTAGAGTGGATAAAATGGATGTAGAGTGGATAAAAATGGATGTAGAGTGGATAAAATGGATGTAGAGTTGATAAAAATGGATGTAGAGTGGACAAAATTGATTTAGAGTGGATAAAAATTGATGTAGAGTGGATAAAATGGATGTAGAGTGGATAAAAATGGATATAGAGTGGATAAAATGGATGTAGAGTGGATGAAATGGATGTAGAGTTGATAAAATGGATGTGGAGTGGATAACAATGGATGTAGAGTGGATAAAATGGATGTAGAGTGGATAAAATGGATGTAGAGTGGATAAAATTGATGTAGAGTGGATAAAATTGATGTAGAGTGAATAAAATGGATGTAGAGTGGATAAAATGGATGTAGAGTGGATAAAATGGATGTAGAGTTGATAAAAATGGATGTAGAGTGGATACAATGGATGTAGAGTAGATAAAATGGATGTAGAGCGGATAAAATGGATGTAGAGTGGATAAAATGGATGTAGAGTGGATAAAATGGATGTAGAGTGGATAAAATGGATGTACAGTGGATAAAAATGTATGTAGAGTGGATAAAATGCATGTAGAGTGGATAAAATGGATGTAGAGTGGATAAAATGGATGTAGAGTGGATAAAAATGGATTTAGAGTGGATATAATGGATGTAGAATGGATAAAAATGGATGTAGAGTGGATAAATGGATGTGGAGTGAATAAAAATGGTTGTAGAGTGTATAAAAAGGGTTGCAGAGTGGATAAAAATGGATCTAGAGTGGATAAAATGGATGTAGAGTGGATAAAAATGGATGTAGAGATGATAAAAATGGATGTAGAGTGGATATAATTGATGTGGAGGTGATAAAAAGGATGTAGAGTGGATAAAAATGGATGTAGAGAGGATAAAATGGATGTAGAGTGGATAAAAATGGATGTAGAGTTGATAAAAATGGATGTAGAGTGGATAAAATGAATGTAGAGTAGATAAAATGGATGTAGAGTGGATAAAATGGATGTGGAGTTTATAAAATGGATGTAAAGTGGATAAAATGGATGTAGAGTTAATAAAAAAGGATGTAGAGTGGATATAATGGATGTATAGTGGTTAAAACGGATGTAAAGTGGATAAAATGGATGTAGAGTGGATAAAATGGATGTAGAGTTGATAAAAATGGATGTAGAGTGGACAAAATAGATTTAGAGTGGATAAAAATTGATGTAGAGTGGATAAAATGGATGTAGAGTGGATAAAATGGATGTAGAGTTAATAACAATGGATGTAGAGTGGATATAACGGATGTAGAGAGGATAAAATGGATGTGGAGTGGATAACAATGGATGTAGAGTAGATAAAATGGATGTAGATTGGATAAAAATGGATGTAGAGTGGATAAAAATGGATGTAGAGTGGATAAAATAGATGTAGAGTTAATAAAAATGGATGTAGAGTGGATATAATGGATGTAGAGAGGAAAAAATGGATGTGGAGTGGATAACAATGGATGTAGACTGGATAAAAATGGATGTAGAGTGGATAAAAATGGATGTAGAGTGGATAAAATGGATGTAGAGTGGATAAAATGGATGTAGAGTGGATAAAAATGTATGTAGAGTGGATAAAATAGATGTAGAGTTGATAAAAATGGATGTAGAGTGGACAAAATAGATTTAGAGTGGATAAAAATTGATGTAGAGTGGATAAAATGGATGTAGAGAGGATAAAAAGGATGTAGAGTGGATAAAAATGGATGTAGAGAGGATTAAATGGATGTAGAGTGGATAAAATGGATGTAGAGTTTATAAGAATGGATGTAGAGTGGATAAAATGGATGTAGAGTTGATAAAAATGGATGTAGAGTGGATAAAATGGATGTAGAGTAGATAAAATGGATGTAGATTGGATAAAAATGGATGTAGAGTGGATAAAAATGGATTTAGGGTGGATAAAATGGATGTAGAGTTGATAAAAATGGATGTAGAGTGGATATAATTGATGTAGAGAGGATAAAAAGGATGTAGAGTGGATAAAAATGGATGTAGAGAGGATTAAATGTATGTAGAGTGGATAAAATGGATGTAGAGTTAATAAGAATGGATGTAGAGTGGATATAACGGATGTAGAGAGGATAAAATGGATGTGGAGTGGATAACAATGGATGTAGAGTGGATAAAATGGATGTAGAGTTGATAAAAATGGATGTAGAGTGGATAAAATGGATGTAGAGTAGATAAAATGGATGTAGAGTGGATAAAAATGGATGTAGAGTGGATAAAAATGGATGTAGAGTGGATAAAATGGATGTAGAGTGGATAAAATGGATGTAGAGTAGATAAAATGGATGTAGAGTGGATAAAATGGATGTAGAGTTGATAAAATGGATGTAAAGTGGACAAAATGGATGTAGAGTTAATAAAAATGGATGTAGAGTGGATATAATGGATGTATAGTGGATAAAACGGATGTAGAGTGGATAAAATGGATGTAGAGTGGATAAAAATGGATGTAGAGTGGATAAAATGGATGTAGAGTTGATAAAAATGGATGTAGAGTGGACAAAATTGATTTAGAGTGGATAAAAATTGATGTAGAGTGGATAAAATGGATGTAGAGTGGATAAAAATGGATGTAGAGTGGATAAAATGGATGTAGAGTGGATAAAATGGATGTAGAGTTGATAAAATGGATGTGGAGTGGATAACAATGGATGTAGAGTGGATAAAATGGATGTAGAGTGGATAAAATGGATGTAGAGTGGATAAAATTGATGTAGAGTGGATAAAATGGATGTAGAGTGGATAAAATGGATGTAGAGTTGATAAAAATGGATGTAGAGTGGATACAATGGATGTAGAGTAGATAAAATGGATGTAGAGCGGATAAAATGGATGTAGAGTTGATAAAAATGGATGTAGAGTGGATAAAATGGATGTAGAGTGGATAAACTGGATGTAGAGTGGATAAATGGATGTGGAGTGGATAAAAATGGTTGTAGAGTGTATAAAAAGGGTTGCAGAGTGGATAAAAATGGATCTAGAGTGGATAAAATGGTTGTAGAGTGGATAAAATGGATGTAGAGTGGATAAAAATGGATGTAGAGAGGATTAAATGGATGTAGAGTGGATAAAATGGATGTAGAGTGGATAAAATGGATGTAGAGTTAATAAGAATGGATGTAGAGTGGATATAATGGATGTAGAGAGGAAAAAATGGATGTGGAGTGGATAACAATGGATGTAGACTGGATAAAAATGGATGTAGAGTGGATAAAAATGGATGTAGAGTGGATAAAATGGATGTAGAGTGGATAAAATGGATGTAGAGTGGATAAAAATGGATGTAGAGTGGATAAAATAGATGTAGAGTTGATAAAAATGGATGTAGAGTGGACAAAATAGATTTAGAGTGGATAAAAATTGATGTAGAGTGGATAAAATGGATGTAGAGAGGATAAAAAGGATGTAGAGTGGATAAAAATGGATGTAGAGAGGATTAAATGGATGTAGAGTGGATAAAATGGATGTAGAGTGGATAAAATGGATGTAGAGTTAATAAGAATGGATGTAGAGTGGATATAATGGATGTAGAGAGGAAAAAATGGATGTGGAGTGGATAACAATGGATGTAGACTGGATAAAAATGGATGTAGAGTTGATAAAAATGGATGTAGAGTGGATAAAATGGATGTAGAGTGGATAAAATGGATGTAGAGTGGATAAAATGGATGTAGAGTTAATAAGAATGAATGTAGAGTGGATATAACGGATGTAGAGAGGATAAAATGGATGTGGAGTGGATAACAATGGATGTAGAGTGGAATAAATGGATGTAGAGTGGATAAAATGGATGTAGAGTTGATAAAATGGATGTAAAGTGGATAAAATGGATGTAGAGTTAATAAAAATGGATGTAGAGTGGATATAATGGATGTAGAGTGGATAAAACGGATGTAGAGTGGATAAAATGGATGTAGAGTGGATAAAATGGATGTAGAGTTGATAAAAATGGATGTAGAGTGGACAAAGTAGATTTAGAGTGGATAAAAATTGATGTAGAGTGGATAAAATGGATGTAGAGAGGATAAAAATGGATGTAGAGTGGATAAAAATGGATGTAGAGTGGATAAAATGGATGTAGAGTGTATAAAATGGATGTAGAGTGAATAAAATGGATGTAGAGTGGATAAAATGGATCTAGAGTGGATAAAATGGATGTAGAGTTAATAAGAATGGATGTAGAGTGGATACAACGGATGTAGAGAGGATAAAATGGATGTGGAGTGGGTAACAATGGATGTAGAGTGGATAAAATGGATGTAGAGTTGATAAAAATGGATGTAGAGTGGATAAAATGGATGTAGAGTGGATAAAAATGGATGTAGAGTGGATAAAATAGATGTAGAGTTGATAAAAATGGATGTAGAGTGGACAAAATAGATTTAGAGTGGATAAAAATTGATGTAGAGTGGATAAAATGGATGTAGAGAGGATAAAAAGGATGTAGAGTGGATAAAAATGGATGTAGAGAGGATTAAATGGATGTAGAGTGGATAAAATGGATGTAGAGTTTATAAGAATGGATGTAGAGTGGATAAAATGGATGTAGAGTTGATAAAAATGGATGTAGAGTGGATAAAATGGATGTAGAGTAGATAAAATGGATGTAGATTGGATAAAAATGGATGTAGAGTGGATAAAAATGGATTTAGGGTGGATAAAATGGATGTAGAGTTGATAAAAATGGATGTAGAGTGGATATAATTGATGTAGAGAGGATAAAAAGGATGTAGAGTGGATAAAAATGGATGTAGAGAGGATTAAATGTATGTAGAGTGGATAAAATGGATGTAGAGTTAATAAGAATGGATGTAGAGTGGATATAACGGATGTAGAGAGGATAAAATGGATGTGGAGTGGATAACAATGGATGTAGAGTGGATAAAATGGATGCAGAGTTGATAAAAATGGATGTAGAGTGGATAAAATGGATGTAGAGTGGATAAAATGGATGTAGATTGGATAAAAATGGATGTAGAGTGGATAAAAATGGATGTAGAGTGGATAAAATGGATGTAGAGTGGATAAAATGGATGTAGAGTAGATAAAATGGATGTAGAGTGGATAAAATGGATGTAGAGTTGATAAAATGGATGTAAAGTGGATAAAATGGATGTAGAGTTAATAAAAATGGATGTAGAGTGGATATAATGGATGTATAGTGGATAAAACGGATGTAGAGTGGATAAAATGGATGTAGAGTGGATAAAAATGGATGTAGAGTGGATAAAATGGATGTAGAGTTGATAAAAATGGATGTAGAGTGGACAAAATTGATTTAGAGTGGATAAAAATTGATGTAGAGTGGATAAAATGGATGTAGAGTGGATAAAAATGGATGTAGAGTGGATAAAATGGATGTAGAGTGGATGAAATGGATGTAGAGTTGATAAAATGGATGTGGAGTGGATAACAATGGATGTAGAGTGGATAAAATGGATGTAGAGTGGATAAAATGGATGTAGAGTGGATAAAATTGATGTAGAGTGGATAAAATTGATGTAGAGTGAATAAAATGGATGTAGAGTGGATAAAATGGATGTAGAGTGGATAAAATGGATGTAGAGTTGATAAAAATGGATGTAGAGTGGATACAATGGATGTAGAGTAGATAAAATGGATGTAGAGCGGATAAAATGGATGTAGAGTTGATAAAAATGGATGTAGAGTGGATAAAATGGATGTAGAGTGGATAAACTGGATGTAGAGTGGATAAATGGATGTGGAGTGGATAAAAATGGTTGTAGAGTGTATAAAAAGGGTTGCAGAGTGGATAAAAATGGATCTAGAGTGGATAAAATGGTTGTAGAGTGGATAAAATGGATGTAGGGTGGATAAAATGGATGTACAGTTGATAAAAATGGATGTAGAGTGGATATAATGGATGTAGAGTGGATAAAATGGATGTAGAGTGGATAAAATGGATGTAGAGTGGATAAAATGGATGTAGAGTGGATAAAATGGATGTAGAGTGGATAAAATGGATGTACAGTGTATAAAAATGGATGTAGAGTGGATAAAATGGATGTAGAGTGGATAAAATGGATGTAGAGTGGATAAAATGGATGTAGAGTGGATAAAAATGGATTTAGAGTGGATATAATGGATGTAGAATGGATAAAAATGGATGTAGAGTGGATAAATGGATGTGGAGTGGATAAAAATGGTTGTAGAGTGTATAAAAAGGGTTGCAGAGTGGATAAAAATGGATCTAGAGTGGATAAAATGGATGTAGGGTGGATAAAATGGATGTAGAGATGATAAAAATGGATGTAGAGTGGATAAAATGGATGTAGAGTAGATAAAATGGATGTAGAGTGGATAAAATGGATGTGGAGTTTATAAAATGGATGTAAAGTGGATAAAATGGATGTAGAGTTAATAAAAAAGGATGTAGAGTGGATATAATGGATGTATAGTGGTTAAAACGGATGTAAAGTGAATAAAATGGATGTAGAGTGGATAAAATGGATGTAGAGTTGATAAAAATGGATGTAGAGTGGACAAAATAGATTTAGAGTGGATAAAAATTGATGTAGAGTGGATAAAATGGATGTAGAGTGGATAAAATGGATGTAGAGTTAATAACAATGGATGTAGAGTGGATATAACGGATGTAGAGAGGATAAAATGGATGTGGAGTGGATAACAATGGATGTAGAGTAGATAAAATGGATGTAGATTGGATAAAAATGGATGTAGAGTGGATAAAAATGGATGTAGAGTGGATAAAATAGATGTAGAGTTAATAAAAATGGATGTAGAGTGGATATAATGGATGTAGAGAGGAAAAAATGGATGTGGAGTGGATAACAATGGATGTAGACTGGATAAAAATGGATGTAGAGTGGATAAAAATGGATGTAGAGTGGATAAAATGGATGTAGAGTGGATAAAATGGATGTAGAGTGGATAAAAATGGATGTAGAGTGGATAAAATAGATGTAGAGTTGATAAAAATGGATGTAGAGTGGACAAAATAGATTTAGAGTGGATAAAAATTGATGTAGAGTGGATAAAATGGATGTAGAGAGGATAAAAAGGATGTAGAGTGGATAAAAATGGATGTAGAGAGGATTAAATGGATGTAGAGTGGATAAAATGGATGTAGAGTTTATAAGAATGGATGTAGAGTGGATAAAATGGATGTAAAGTGGATAAAATGGATGTAGAGTTAATAAAAATGGATGTAGAGTGGATATAATGGATGTATAGTGGATAAAACGGATGTAGAGTGGATAAAATGGATGTAGAGTGGATAAAAATGAATGTAGAATGGATAAAATGGATGTAGAGTTGATAAAAATGGATGTAGAGTGGACAAAATTGATTTAGAGTGGATAAAAATTGATGTAGAGTGGATAAAATGGATGTAGAGTGGATAAAAATGGATGTAGAGTGGATAAAATGGATGTAGAGTGGATGAAATGGATGTAGAGTTGATAAAATGGATGTGGAGTGGATAACAATGGATGTAGAGTGGATAAAATGGATGTAGAGTGGATAAAATGGATGTAGAGTGGATAAAATTGATGTAGAGTGGATAAAATTGATGTAGAGTGAATAAAATGGATGTAGAGTGGATAAAATGGATGTAGAGTGGATAAAATGGATGTAGAGTTGATAAAAATGGATGTAGAGTGGATACAATGGATGTAGAGTAGATAAAATGGATGTAGAGCGGATAAAATGGATGTAGAGTGGATAAAATGGATGTAGAGTGGATAAAATGGATGTAGAGTGGATAAAATGGATGTACAGTGGATAAAAATGGATGTAGAGTGGATAAAATGCATGTAGAGTGGATAAAATGGATGTAGAGTGGATAAAATGGATGTAGAGTGGATAAAAATGGATTTAGAGTGGATATAATGGATGTAGAATGGATAAAAATGGATGTAGAGTGGATAAATGGATGTGGAGTGAATAAAAATGGTTGTAGAGTGTATAAAAAGGGTTGCAGAGTGGATAAAAATGGATCTAGAGTGGATAAAATGGATGTAGGGTGGATAAAATGGATGTAGAGATGATAAAAATGGATGTAGAGTGGATATAATTGATGTGGAGGTGATAAAAAGGATGTAGAGTGGATAAAAATGGATGTAGAGAGGATAAAATGGATGTAGAGTGGATAAAAATGGATGTAGAGTTGATAAAAATGGATGTAGAGTGGATAAAATGAATGTAGAGTAGATAAAATGGATGTAGAGTGGATAAAATGGATGTGGAGTTTATAAAATGGATGTAAAGTGGATAAAATGGATGTAGAGTTAATAAAAAAGGATGTAGAGTGGATATAATGGATGTATAGTGGTTAAAACGGATGTAAAGTGGATAAAATGGATGTAGAGTGGATAAAATGGATGTAGAGTTGATAAAAATGGATGTAGAGTGGACAAAATAGATTTAGAGTGGATAAAAATTGATGTAGAGTGGATAAAATGGATGTAGAGTGGATAAAATGGATGTAGAGTTAATAACAATGGATGTAGAGTGGATATAACGGATGTAGAGTGGATAAAATGGATGTGGAGTGGATAACAATGGATGTAGAGTAGATAAAATGGATGTAGATTGGATAAAAATGGATGTAGAGTGGATAAAAATGGATGTAGAGTGGATAAAATAGATGTAGAGTTAATAAAAATGGATGTAGAGTGGATATAATGGATGTAGAGAGGAAAAAATGGATGTGGAGTGGATAACAATGGATGTAGACTGGATAAAAATGGATGTAGAGTGGATAAAAATGGATGTAGAGTGGATAAAATGGATGTAGAGTGGATAAAATGGATGTAGAGTGGATAAAAATGTATGTAGAGTGGATAAAATAGATGTAGAGTTGATAAAAATGGATGTAGAGTGGACAAAATAGATTTAGAGTGGATAAAAATTGATGTAGAGTGGATAAAATGGATGTAGAGAGGATAAAAAGGATGTAGAGTGGATAAAAATGGATGTAGAGAGGATTAAATGGATGTAGAGTGGATAAAATGGATGTAGAGTTTATAAGAATGGATGTAGAGTGGATAAAATGGATGTAGAGTTGATAAAAATGGATGTAGAGTGGATAAAATGGATGTAGAGTAGATAAAATGGATGTAGATTGGATAAAAATGGATGTAGAGTGGATAAAAATGGATTTAGGGTGGATAAAATGGATGTAGAGTTAATAAAAATGGATGTAGAGTGGATATAATTGATGTAGAGAGGATAAAAAGGATGTAGAGTGGATAAAAATGGATGTAGAGAGGATTAAATGTATGTAGAGTGGATAAAATGGATGTAGAGTTAATAAGAATGGATGTAGAGTGGATATAACGGATGTAGAGAGGATAAAATGGATGTGGAGTGGATAACAATGGATGTAGAGTGGATAAAATGGATGTAGAGTTGATAAAAATGGATGTAGAGTGGATAAAATGGATGTAGAGTAGATAAAATGGATGTAGATTGGATAAAAATGGATGTAGAGTGGATAAAAATGGATGTAGAGTGGATAAAATGGATGTAGAGTGGATAAAATGGATGTAGAGTAGATAAAATGGATGTAGAGTGGATAAAATGGATGTAGAGTTGATAAAATGGATGTAAAGTGGACAAAATGGATGTAGAGTTAATAAAAATGGATGTAGAGTGGATATAATGGATGTATAGTGGATAAAACGGATGTAGAGTGGATAAAATGGATGTAGAGTGGATAAAAATGGATGTAGAGTGGATAAAATGGATGTAGAGTTGATAAAAATGGATGTAGAGTGGACAAAATTGATTTAGAGTGGATAAAAATTGATGTAGAGTGGATAAAATGGATGTAGAGTGGATAAAAATGGATGTAGAGTGGATAAAATGGATGTAGAGTGGATGAAATGGATGTAGAGTTGATAAAATGGATGTGGAGTGGATAACAATGGATGTAGAGTGGATAAAATGGATGTAGAGTGGATAAAATGGATGTAGAGTGGATAAAATTGATGTAGAGTGGATAAAATTGATGTAGAGTGAATAAAATGGATGTAGAGTGGATAAAATGGATGTAGAGTGGATAAAATGGATGTAGAGTTGATAAAAATGGATGTAGAGTGGATACAATGGATGTAGAGTAGATAAAATGGATGTAGAGCGGATAAAATGGATGTAGAGTTGATAAAAATGGATGTAGAGTGGATAAAATGGATGTAGAGTGGATAAACTGGATGTAGAGTGGATAAATGGATGTGGAGTGGATAAAAATGGTTGTAGAGTGTATAAAAAGGGTTGCAGAGTGGATAAAAATGGATCTAGAGTGGATAAAATGGTTGTAGAGTGGATAAAATGGATGTAGGGTGGATAAAATGGATGTACAGTTGATAAAAATGGATGTAGAGTGGATATAATGGATGTAGAGTGGATAAAATGGATGTAGAGTGGATAAAATGGATGTAGAGTGGATAAAATGGATGTAGAGTGGATAAAATGGATGTAGAGTGGATAAAATGGATGTACAGTGGATAAAAATGGATGTAGAGTGGATAAAATGCATGTAGAGTGGATAAAATGGATGTAGAGTGGATAAAATGGATCTAGAGTGGATAAAATGGATGTAGGGTGGATAAAATGGATGTAGAGATGATAAAAATGGATGTAGAGTGGATATAACTGATGTGGAGGTGATAAAAAGGATGTAGAGTGGATAAAAATGGATGTAGAGAGGATAAAATGGATGTAGAGTGGATAAAAATGGATGTAGAGTTGATAAAAATGGATGTAGAGTGGATAAAATGAATGTAGAGTAGATAAAATGGATGTAGAGTGGATAAAATGGATGTGGAGTTTATAAAATGGATGTAAAGTGGATAAAATGGATGTAGAGTTAATAAAAAAGGATGTAGAGTGGATATAATGGATGTATAGTGGTTAAAACGGATGTAAAGTGGATAAAATGGATGTAGAGTGGATAAAATGGATGTAGAGTTGATAAAAATGGATGTAGAGTGGACAAAATAGATTTAGAGTGGATAAAAATTGATGTAGAGTGGATAAAATGGATGTAGAGTGGATAAAATGGATGTAGAGTTAATAACAATGGATGTAGAGTGGATATAACGGATGTAGAGAGGATAAAATGGATGTGGAGTGGATAACAATGGATGTAGAGTGGATAAAATGGATGTAGAGTTGATAAAAATGGATGTAGAGTGGA
Organism: Pemphredon lugubris; assembly: GCA_933228935.1. Classification (NCBI taxonomy): domain Eukaryota; kingdom Metazoa; phylum Arthropoda; class Insecta; order Hymenoptera; family Crabronidae; genus Pemphredon; species Pemphredon lugubris. The sequence goes on along the minus strand of OW121816.1, from coordinate 40,950,203 downwards.
TACAATGGATGTAGAGTAGATAAAATGGATGTAGAGCGGATAAAATGGATGTAGAGTTGATAAAAATGGATGTAGAGTGGATAAAATGGATGTAGAGTGGATAAACTGGATGTAGAGTGGATAAATGGATGTGGAGTGGATAAAAATGGTTGTAGAGTGTATAAAAAGGGTTGCAGAGTGGATAAAAATGGATCTAGAGTGGATAAAATGGTTGTAGAGTGGATAAAATGGATGTAGGGTGGATAAAATGGATGTAGAGTTGATAAAAATGGATGTAGAGTGGATATAATTGATGTGGAGGGGATAAAAAGGATGTAGAGTGGATAAAAATGGATGTAGAGAGGATAAAATGGATGTAGAGTGGATAAAAATGGATGTAGAGTTGATAAAAATGGATGTAGAGTGGATAAAATGGATGTAGAGTAGATAAAATGGATGTAGAGTGGATAAAATGGATGTAGAGTGGATAAAAATGGATGTAGAGTGGATAAAATAGATGTAGAGTTGATAAAAATGGATGTAGAGTGGACAAAATAGATTTAGAGTGGATAAAAATTGATGTAGAGTGGATAAAATGGATGTAGAGAGGATAAAAAGGATGTAGAGTGGATAAAAATGGATGTAGAGAGGATTAAATGGATGTAGAGTGGATAAAATGGATGTAGAGTGGATAAAAATGGATGTAGAGTGGATAAAATGGATGTAGAGTGGATAAAATGGATGTAGAGTGGATAAAAATGGATGTAGAGTGGATAAAATAGATGTAGAGTTGATAAAAATGGATGTAGAGTGGACAAAATAGATTTAGAGTGGATAAAAATTGATGTAGAGTGGATAAAATGGATGTAGAGAGGATAAAAAGGATGTAGAGTGGATAAAAATGGATGTAGAGAGGATTAAATGGATGTAGAGTGGATAAAATGGATGTAGAGTTTATAAGAATGGATGTAGAGTGGATAAAATGGATGTAGAGTTGATAAAAATGGATGTAGAGTGGATAAAATGGATGTAGAGTAGATAAAATGGATGTAGATTGGATAAAAATGGATGTAGAGTGGATAAAAATGGATTTAGGGTGGATAAAATGGATGTAGAGTTGATAAATGGATGTGGAGTGGATAAAAATGGTTGTAGAGTGTATAAAAAGGGTTGCAGAGTGGATAAAAATGGATCTAGAGTGGATAAAATGGTTGTAGAGTGGATAAAATGGATGTAGGGTGGATAAAATGGATGTAGAGTTGATAAAAATGGATGTAGAGTGGATATAATTGATGTGGAGGGGATAAAAAGGATGTAGAGTGGATGAAAATGGATGTAGAGAGGATAAAATGGATGTTGAGTGGATAAAAATGGATGTAGAGTTGATAAAAATGGATGTAGAGTGGATAAAATGGATGTAGAGTAGATAAAATGGATGTAGAGTGGATAAAATGGATGTAGAGAGGATAAAATGGATGTAGAGTTGATAAAATGGATGTAGAGTTAATAAGAATGGATGTAGAGTGGATAAAATGGATGTAGAGTGGATAAAATGGATGTAGAGTTGATAAAATGGATGTGGAGTGGATAACAATGGATGTAGACTGGATAAAAATGGATGTAGAGTGGATAATAATGGATGTAGAGTGGATAAAATGGATGTAGAGTGGATAAAATGGATGTAGAGTGGATAAAATGGATGTAGAGTTGATAAAATGGATGTAAAGTGGATAAAATGGATGTAGAGTTAATAAAAATGGATGTAGAGTGGATATAATGGATGTATAGTGGATAAAACGGATGTAAAGTGGATAAAATGGATGTAGAGTGGATAAAAATTGATGTAGAGTGGATAAAATGGATGTAGAGTGGATAAAAATGGATGTAGAGTGGATAAAATGGATGTAGAGTGGATAAAATGGATGTAGAGTGGATAAAAATGGATGTAGAGTGGATAAAATGGATGTAGAGTTGATAAAAATGGATGTAGAGTGGACAAAATAGATTTAGAGTGGATAAAAATTGATGTAAAGTGGATAAAATGGATGTAGAGTGGATAAAATTGATGTAGAGTGGATATAATTGATGTAGAGTGTATAAAATGGATGTAGAGTGGATAAAATGGATGTAGAGTGGATAAAATGGATGTAGAGTTAATAAGAATGGATGTAGAGTGGATATAACGGATGTAGAGAGGATAAAATGGATGTGGAGTGGATAACAATGGATGTAGAGTGGATAAAATGGATGTAGAGTTGATAAAATGGATGTAAAGTGGATAAAATGGATGTAGAGTTAATAAAAATGGATGTAGAGTGGATATAATGGATGTAGAGTGGATAAAACGGATGTAGAGTGGATAAAATGGATGTAGAGTGGATAAAATGGATGTAGAGTTGATAAAAATGGATGTAGAGTGGACAAAGTAGATTTAGAGTGGATAAAAATTGATGTAGAGTGGATAAAATGGATGTAGAGAGGATAAAAATGGATGTAGAGTGGATAAAAATGGATGTAGAGTGGATAAAATGGATGTAGAGTGTATAAAATGGATGTAGAGTGGATAAAATGGATGTAGAGTGGATAAAATGGATCTAGAGTGGATAAAATGGATGTAGAGTTAATAAGAATGGATGTAGAGTGGATATAACGGATGTAGAGAGGATAAAATGGATGTGGAGTGGGTAACAATGGATGTAGAGTGGATAAAATGGATGTAGAGTTGATAAAAATGGATGTAGAGTGGATAAAATGGATGTAGAGTAGATAAAATGGATGTAGATTGGATAAAAATGGATGTAGAGTGGATAAAAATGGATGTAGAGTGGATAAAATGGATGTAGAGTGGATAAAATAGATTTAGGGTGGATAAAATGGATGTAGAGTGGGTAAAATGGATGTAGAGTGGATAAAATTGATGTAGAGTGGATAAAATTGATGTAGAGTGTATAAAATGGATGTAGAGTGGATAAAATGGATGTAGAGTGGATAAAATGGATGTAGAGTTAATAAGAATGGATGTAGAGTGGATATAATGGATGTAGAGAGGAAAAAATGGATGTGGAGTGGATAACAATGGATGTAGACTGGATAAAAATGGATGTAGAGTGGATAAAAATGGATGTAGAGTGGATAAAATGGATGTAGAGTGGATAAAATAGATTTAGAGTGGATAAAAATTGATGTAGAGTGGATAAAATGGATGTAGAGTGGATAAAATGGATGTAGAGTTAATAACAATGGATGTAGAGTGGATATAACGGATGTAGAGAGGATAAAATGGATGTGGAGTGGATAACAATGGATGTAGAGTAGATAAAATGGATGTAGATTGGATAAAAATGGATGTAGAGTGGATAAAAATGGATGTAGAGTGGATAAAATAGATGTAGAGTTAATAAAAATGGATGTAGAGTGGATATAATGGATGTAGAGAGGAAAAAATGGATGTGGAGTGGATAACAATGGATGTAGACTGGATAAAAATGGATGTAGAGTGGATAAAAATGGATGTAGGGTGGATAAAATGGATGTAGAGTTGATAAAAATGGATGTAGAGTGGATATAATTGATGTGGAGGGGATAAAAAGGATGTAGAGTGGATGAAAATGGATGTAGAGAGGATAAAATGGATGTTGAGTGGATAAAAATGGATGTAGAGTTGATAAAAATGGATGTAGAGTGGATAAAATGGATGTAGAGTAGATAAAATGGATGTAGAGTGGATAAAATGGATGTAGAGAGGATAAAATGGATGTAGAGTTGATAAAATGGATGTAGAGTTAATAAGAATGGATGTAGAGTGGATAAAATGGATGTAGAGTGGATAAAATGGATGTAGAGTTGATAAAATGGATGTGGAGTGGATAACAATGGATGTAGACTGGATAAAAATGGATGTAGAGTGGATAATAATGGATGTAGAGTGGATAAAATGGATGTAGAGTGGATAAAATGGATGTAGAGTGGATAAAATGGATGTAGAGTTGATAAAATGGATGTAAAGTGGATAAAATGGATGTAGAGTTAATAAAAATGGATGTAGAGTGGATATAATGGATGTATAGTGGATAAAACGGATGTAAAGTGGATAAAATGGATGTAGAGTGGATAAAAATTGATGTAGAGTGGATAAAATGGATGTAGAGTGGATAAAAATGGATGTAGAGTGGATAAAATGGATGTAGAGTGGATAAAATGGATGTAGAGTGGATAAAAATGGATGTAGAGTGGATAAAATGGATGTAGAGTTGATAAAAATGGATGTAGAGTGGACAAAATAGATTTAGAGTGGATAAAAATTGATGTAAAGTGGATAAAATGGATGTAGAGTGGATAAAATTGATGTAGAGTGGATATAATTGATGTAGAGTGTATAAAATGGATGTAGAGTGGATAAAATGGATGTAGAGTGGATAAAATGGATGTAGAGTTAATAAGAATGGATGTAGAGTGGATATAACGGATGTAGAGAGGATAAAATGGATGTGGAGTGGATAACAATGGATGTAGAGTGGATAAAATGGATGTAGAGTTGATAAAATGGATGTAAAGTGGATAAAATGGATGTAGAGTTAATAAAAATGGATGTAGAGTGGATATAATGGATGTAGAGTGGATAAAACGGATGTAGAGTGGATAAAATGGATGTAGAGTGGATAAAATGGATGTAGAGTTGATAAAAATGGATGTAGAGTGGACAAAGTAGATTTAGAGTGGATAAAAATTGATGTAGAGTGGATAAAATGGATGTAGAGAGGATAAAAATGGATGTAGAGTGGATAAAAATGGATGTAGAGTGGATAAAATGGATGTAGAGTGTATAAAATGGATGTAGAGTGAATAAAATGGATGTAGAGTGGATAAAATGGATCTAGAGTGGATAAAATGGATGTAGAGTTAATAAGAATGGATGTAGAGTGGATATAACGGATGTAGAGAGGATAAAATGGATGTGGAGTGGGTAACAATGGATGTAGAGTGGATAAAATGGATGTAGAGTTGATAAAAATGGATGTAGAGTGGATAAAATGGATGTAGAGTAGATAAAATGGATGTAGATTGGATAAAAATGGATGTAGAGTGGATAAAAATGGATGTAGAGTGGATAAAATGGATGTAGAGTGGATAAAATAGATTTAGGGTGGATAAAATGGATGTAGAGTGGGTAAAATGGATGTAGAGTGGATAAAATTGATGTAGAGTGGATAAAATTGATGTAGAGTGTATAAAATGGATGTAGAGTGGATAAAATGGATGTAGAGTGGATAAAATGGATGTAGAGTTAATAAGAATGGATGTAGAGTGGATATAATGGATGTAGAGAGGAAAAAATGGATGTGGAGTGGATAACAATGGATGTAGACTGGATAAAAATGGATGTAGAGTGGATAAAAATGGATGTAGAGTGGATAAAATGGATGTAGAGTGGATAAAATAGATTTAGAGTGGATAAAAATTGATGTAGAGTGGATAAAATGGATGTAGAGTGGATAAAATGGATGTAGAGTTAATAACAATGGATGTAGAGTGGATATAACGGATGTAGAGAGGATAAAATGGATGTGGAGTGGATAACAATGGATGTAGAGTAGATAAAATGGATGTAGATTGGATAAAAATGGATGTAGAGTGGATAAAAATGGATGTAGAGTGGATAAAATAGATGTAGAGTTAATAAAAATGGATGTAGAGTGGATATAATGGATGTAGAGAGGAAAAAATGGATGTGGAGTGGATAACAATGGATGTAGACTGGATAAAAATGGATGTAGAGTGGATAAAAATGGATGTAGAGTGGATAAAATGGATGTAGAGTGGATAAAATGGATGTAGAGTGGATAAAAATGGATGTAGAGTGGATAAAATGGATGTAGAGTTGATAAAAATGGATGTAGAGTGGACAAAATAGATTTAGAGTGGATAAAAATTGATGTAGAGTGGATAAAATGGATGTAGAGAGGATAAAAAGGATGTAGAGTGGATAAAAATGGATGTAGAGAGGATTAAATGGATGTAGAGTGGATAAAATGGATGTAGAGTTTATAAGAATGGATGTAGAGTGGATAAAATGGATGTAGAGTTGATAAAAATGGATGTAGAGTGGATATAATTGATGTAGAGAGGATAAAAAGGATGTAGAGTGGATAAAAATGGATGTAGAGAGGATTAAATGTATGTAGAGTGGATAAAATGGATGTAGAGTTAATAAGAATGGATGTAGAGTGGATATAACGGATGTAGAGAGGATAAAATGGATGTGGAGTGGATAACAATGGATGTAGAGTGGATAAAATGGATGTAGAGTTGATAAAAATGGATGTAGAGTGGATAAAATGGATGTAGAGTAGATAAAATGGATGTAGATTGGATAAAAATGGATGTAGAGTGGATAAAAATGGATGTAGAGTGGATAAAATGGATGTAGAGTGGATAAAATGGATGTAGAGTAGATAAAATGGATGTAGAGTGGATAAAATGGATGTAGAGTTGATAAAATGGATGTAAAGTGGATAAAATGGATGTAGAGTTAATAAAAATGGATGTAGAGTGGATATAATGGATGTATAGTGGATAAAACGGATGTAGAGTGGATAAAATGGATGTAGAGTGGATAAAAATGGATGTAGAGTGGATAAAATGGATGTAGAGTTGATAAAAATGGATGTAGAGTGGACAAAATTGATTTAGAGTGGATAAAAATTGATGTAGAGTGGATAAAATGGATGTAGAGTGGATAAAAATGGATGTAGAGTGGATAAAATGGATGTAGAGTGGATAAAATGGATGTAGAGTGGATAAAATTGATGTAGAGTGGATAAAATGGATGTAGAGTTGATAAAATGGATGTAAAGTGGATAAAATGGATGTAGAGTTAATAAGAATGGATGTAGAGTGGATATAACGGATGTAGAGAGGATAAAATGGATGTGGAGTGGATAACAATGGATGTAGAGTGGATAAAATGGATGTAGAGTGGATAAAATGGATGTAGAGTTGATAAAATGGATGTAAAGTGGATAAAATGGATGTAGAGTTAATAAAAATGGATGTAGAGTGGATATAATGGATGTAGAGTGGATAAAACGGATGTAGAGTGGATAAAATGGATGTAGAGTGGATAAAATGGATGTAGAGTTGATAAAAATGGATGTAGAGTGGACAAAGTAGATTTAGAGTGGATAAAAATTGATGTAGAGTGGATAAAATGGATGTAGAGAGGATAAAAATGGATGTAGAGTGGATAAAAATGGATGTAGAGTGGATAAAATGGATGTAGAGTGGATAAAATTGATGTAGAGTGGATAAAATGGATGTAGAGTTGATAAAATGGATGTAAAGTGGATAAAATGGATGTAGAGTTAATAAGAATGGATGTAGAGTGGATATAACGGATGTAGAGAGGATAAAATGGATGTGGAGTGGATAACAATGGATGTAGAGTGGATAAAATGGATGTAGAGTGGATAAAATGGATGTAGAGTTGATAAAATGGATGTAAAGTGGATAAAATGGATGTAGAGTTAATAAAAATGGATGTAGAGTGGATATAATGGATGTAGAGTGGATAAAACGGATGTAGAGTGGATAAAATGGATGTAGAGTGGATAAAATGGATGTAGAGTTGATAAAAATGGATGTAGAGTGGACAAAGTAGATTTAGAGTGGATAAAAATTGATGTAGAGTGGATAAAATGGATGTAGAGAGGATAAAAATGGATGTAGAGTGGATAAAAATGGATGTAGAGTGGATAAAATGGATGTAGAGTGTATAAAATGGATGTAGAGTGAATAAAATGGATGTAGAGTGGATAAAATGGATCTAGAGTGGATAAAATGGATGTAGAGTTAATAAGAATGGATGTAGAGTGGATATAACGGATGTAGAGAGGATAAAATGGATGTGGAGTGGGTAACAATGGATGTAGAGTGGATAAAATGGATGTAGAGTTGATAAAAATGGATGTAGAGTGGATAAAATGGATGTAGAGTAGATAAAATGGATGTAGATTGGATAAAAATGGATGTAGAGTGGATAAAAATGGATGTAGAGTGGATAAAATGGATGTAGAGTGGATAAAATGGATTTAGGGTGGATAAAATGGATGTAGAGTGGGTAAAATGGATGTAGAGTGGATAAAATTGATGTAGAGTGGATAAAATGGATGTAGAGTGTATAAAATGGATGTAGAGTGGATAAAATGGATGTAGAGTGGATAAAATGGATGTAGAGTTAATAAGAATGGATGTAGAGTGGATATAATGGATGTAGAGAGGAAAAAATGGATGTGGAGTGGATAACAATGGATGTAGACTGGATAAAAATGGATGTAGAGTGGATAAAAATGGATGTAGAGTGGATAAAATGGATGTAGAGTGGATAAAATGGATGTAGAGTGGATAAAAATGGATGTAGAGTGGATAAAATAGATGTAGAGTTGATAAAAATGGATGTAGAGTGGACAAAATAGATTTAGAGTGGATAAAAATTGATGTAGAGTGGATAAAATGGATGTAGAGAGGATAAAAAGGATGTAGAGTGGATAAAAATGGATGTAGAGAGGATAAAATGGATGTAGAGTGGATAAAATGGATGTAGAGTGGATAAAATGGATGTAGAGTTAATAAGAATGGATGTAGAGTGGATATAATGGATGTAGAGAGGAAAAAATGGATGTGGAGTGGATAACAATGGATGTAGACTGGATAAAAATGGATGTAGAGTGGATAAAATGGATGTAGAGTTGATAAAAATGGATGTAGAGTGGATAAAATGGATGTAGAGTGGATAAAATGGATGTAGAGTGGATAAAATGGATGTAGAGTGGATAAAATGGATGTAGAGTTAATAAGAATGGATGTAGAGTGGATATAACGGATGTAGAGAGGATAAAATGGATGTGGAGTGGATAACAATGGATGTAGAGTGGAATAAATGGATGTAGAGTGGATAAAATGGATGTAGAGTTGATAAAATGGATGTAAAGTGGATAAAATGGATGTAGAGTTAATAAAAATGGATGTAGAGTGGATATAATGGATGTAGAGTGGATAAAACGGATGTAGAGTGGATAAAATGGATGTAGAGTGGATAAAATGGATGTAGAGTTGATAAAAATGGATGTAGAGTGGACAAAGTAGATTTAGAGTGGATAAAAATTGATGTAGAGTGGATAAAATGGATGTAGAGAGGATAAAAATGGATGTAGAGTGGATAAAAATGGATGTAGAGTGGATAAAATGGATGTAGAGTGTATAAAATGGATGTAGAGTGAATAAAATGGATGTAGAGTGGATAAAATGGATCTAGAGTGGATAAAATGGATGTAGAGTTAATAAGAATGGATGTAGAGTGGATATAACGGATGTAGAGAGGATAAAATGGATGTGGAGTGGGTAACAATGGATGTAGAGTGGATAAAATGGATGTAGAGTTGATAAAAATGGATGTAGAGTGGATAAAATGGATGTAGAGTAGATAAAATGGATGTAGATTGGATAAAAATGGATGTAGAGTGGATAAAAATGGATGTAGAGTGGATAAAATAGATGTAGAGTTAATAAAAATGGATGTAGAGTGGATATAATGGATGTAGAGAGGAAAAAATGGATGTGGAGTGGATAACAATGGATGTAGACTGGATAAAAATGGATGTAGAGTGGATAAAAATGGATGTAGAGTGGATAAAATGGATGTAGAGTGGATAAAATGGATGTAGAGTGGACAAAAATGGATGTAGAGTGGATAAAATAGATGTAGAGTTGATAAAAATGGATGTAGAGTGGACAACATAGATTTAGAGTGGATAAAAATTGATGTAGAGTGGATAAAATGGATGTAGAGAGGATAAAAAGGATGTAGAGTGGATAAAAATGGATGTAGAGAGGATTAAATGGATGTAGAGTGGATAAAATGGATGTAGAGTTTATAAGAATGCATGTAGAGTGGATAAAATGGATGTAGAGTTGATAAAAATGGATGTAGAGTGGATAAAATGGATGTAGAGTAGATAAAATGGATGTAGATTGGATAAAAATGGATGTAGAGTGGATAAAAATGGATTTAGGATGGATAAAATGGATGTAGAGTTGATAAAAATGGATGTAGAGTGGATATAATTGATGTAGAGAGGATAAAAAGGATGTAGAGTGGATAAAAATGGATGTAGAGAGGATTAAATGTATGTAGAGTGGATAAAATGGATGTAGAGTTAATAAGAATGGATGTAGAGTGGATATAACGGATGTAGAGAGGATAAAATGGATGTGGAGTGGATAACAATGGATGTAGAGTGGATAAAATGGATGTAGAGTTGATAAAAATGGATGTAGAGTGGATAAAATGGATGTAGAGTAGATAAAATGGATGTAGATTGGATAAAAATGGATGTAGAGTGGATAAAAATGGATGTAGAGTGGATAAAATGGATGTAGAGTGGATAAAATGGATGTAGAGTAGATAAAATGGATGTAGAGTGGATAAAATGGATGTAGAGTTGATAAAATGGATGTAAAGTGGATAAAATGGATGTAGAGTTAATAAAAATGGATGTAGAGTGGATATAATGGATGTATAGTGGATAAAACGGATGTAGAGTGGATAAAATGGATGTGGAGTGGATAAAAATGGTTGTAGAGTGTATAAAAAGGGTTGCAGAGTGGATAAAAATGGATCTAGAGTGGATAAAATGGATGTAGGGTGGATAAAATGGATGTAGAGATGATAAAAATGGATGTAGAGTGGACAAAGTAGATTTAGAGTGGATAAAAATTGATGTAGAGTGGATAAAATGGATGTAGAGAGGATAAAAATGGATGTAGAGTGGATAAAAATGGATGTAGAGTGGATAAAATGGATGTAGAGTGTATAAAATGGATGTAGAGTGAATAAAATGGATGTAGAGTGGATAAAATGGATCTAGAGTGGATAAAATGGATGTAGAGTTAATAAGAATGGATGTAGAGTGGATATAACGGATGTAGAGAGGATAAAATGGATGTGGAGTGGGTAACAATGGATGTAGAGTGGATAAAATGGATGTAGAGTTGATAAAAATGGATGTAGAGTGGATAAAATGGATGTAGAGTAGATAAAATGGATGTAGATTGGATAAAAATGGATGTAGAGTGGATAAAAATGGATGTAGAGTGGATAAAATAGATGTAGAGTTAATAAAAATGGATGTAGAGTGGATATAATGGATGTAGAGAGGAAAAAATGGATGTGGAGTGGATAACAATGGATGTAGACTGGATAAAAATGGATGTAGAGTGGATAAAAATGGATGTAGAGTGGATAAAATGGATGTAGAGTGGATAAAATGGATGTAGAGTGGATAAAAATGGATGTAGAGTGGATAAAATAGATGTAGAGTTGATAAAAATGGATGTAGAGTGGACAACATAGATTTAGAGTGGATAAAAATTGATGTAGAGTGGATAAAATGGATGTAGAGAGGATAAAAAGGATGTAGAGTGGATAAAAATGGATGTAGAGAGGATTAAATGGATGTAGAGTGGATAAAATGGATGTAGAGTTTATAAGAATGCATGTAGAGTGGATAAAATGGATGTAGAGTTGATAAAAATGGATGTAGAGTGGATAAAATGGATGTAGAGTAGATAAAATGGATGTAGATTGGATAAAAATGGATGTAGAGTGGATAAAAATGGATTTAGGGTGGATAAAATGGATGTAGAGTTGATAAAAATGGATGTAGAGTGGATATAATTGATGTAGAGAGGATAAAAAGGATGTAGAGTGGATAAAAATGGATGTAGAGAGGATTAAATGTATGTAGAGTGGATAAAATGGATGTAGAGTTAATAAGAATGGATGTAGAGTGGATATAACGGATGTAGAGAGGATAAAATGGATGTGGAGTGGATAACAATGGATTTAGAGTGGATAAAATGGATGTAGAGTTGATAAAAATGGATGTAGAGTGGATAAAATGGATGTAGAGTAGATAAAATGGATGTAGATTGGATAAAAATGGATGTAGAGTGGATAAAAATGGATGTAGAGTGGATAAAATGGATGTAGAGTGGATAAAATGGATGTAGAGTAGATAAAATGGATGTAGAGTGGATAAAATGGATGTAGAGTTGATAAAATGGATGTAAAGTGGATAAAATGGATGTAGAGTTAATAAAAATGGATGTAGAGTGGATATAATGGATGTATAGTGGATAAAACGGATGTAGAGTGGATAAAATGGATGTAGAGTGGATAAAAATGGATGTAGAGTGGATAAAATGGATGTAGAGTTGATAAAAATGGATGTAGAGTGGACAAAATTGATTTAGAGTGGATAAAAATTGATGTAGAGTGGATAAAATGGATGTAGAGTGGATAAAAATGGATGTAGAGTGGATAAAATGGATGTAGAGTGGATGAAATGGATGTAGAGTTGATAAAATGGATGTGGAGTGGATAACAATGGATGTAGAGTGGATAAAATGGATGTAGAGTGGATAAAATGGATGTAGAGTGGATAAAATTGATGTAGAGTGGATAAAATTGATGTAGAGTGAATAAAATGGATGTAGAGTGGATAAAATGGATGTAGAGTGGATAAAATGGATGTAGAGTTGATAAAAATGGATGTAGAGTGGATACAATGGATGTACAGTAGATAAAATGGATGTAGAGCGGATAAAATGGATGTAGAGTTGATAAAAATGGATGTAGAGTGGATAAAATGGATGTAGAGTGGATAAACTGGATGTAGAGTGGATAAATGGATGTGGAGTGGATAAAAATGGTTGTAGAGTGTATAAAAAGGGTTGCAGAGTGGATAAAAATGGATCTAGAGTGGATAAAATGGTTGTAGAGTGGATAAAATGGATGTAGGGTGGATAAAATGGATGTACAGTTGATAAAAATGGATGTAGAGTGGATATAATGGATGTAGAGTGGATATAATGGATGTAGAGTGGATAAAATGGATGTAGAGTGGATAAAATGGATGTAGAGTGGATAAAATGGATGTAGAGTGGGTAAAATGGATGTAGAGTGGATAAAATGGATGTACAGTGGATAAAAATGGATGTAGAGTGGATAAAATGCATGTAGAGTGGATAAAATGGATGTAGAGTGGATAAAATGGATGTAGAGTGGATAAAAATGGATTTAGAGTGGATATAATGGATGTAGAATGGATAAAAATGGATGTAGAGTGGATAAATGGATGTGGAGTGGATAAAAATGGTTGTAGAGTGTATAAAAAGGGTTGCAGAGTGGATAAAAATGGATCTAGAGTGGATAAAATGGTTGTAGAGTGGATAAAATGGATGTAGGGTGGATAAAATGGATGTACAGTTGATAAAAATGGATGTAGAGTGGATATAATGGATGTAGAGTGGATATAATGGATGTAGAGTGGATAAAATGGATGTAGAGTGGATAAAATGGATGTAGAGTGGATAAAATGGATGTAGAGTGGTTAAAACGGATGTAAAGTGGATAAAATGGATGTAGAGTGGATAAAATGGATGTAGAGTTGATAAAAATGGATGTAGAGTGGACAAAATAGATTTAGAGTGGATAAAAATTGATGTAGAGTGGATAAAATGGATGTAGAGTGGATAAAATGGATGTAGAGTTAATAACAATGGATGTAGAGTGGATATAACGGATGTAGAGAGGATAAAATGGATGTGGAGTGGATAACAATGGATGTAGAGTAGATAAAATGGATGTAGATTGGATAAAAATGGATGTAGAGTGGATAAAAATGGATGTAGAGTGGATAAAATAGATGTAGAGTTAATAAAAATGGATGTAGAGTGGATATAATGGATGTAGAGAGGAAAAAATGGATGTGGAGTGGATAACAATGGATATAGACTGGATAAAAATGGATGTAGAGTGGATAAAATGGATGTAGAGTGGATAAAATGATTGTAGAGTGGATAAAATGGATGTAGAGTGGATAAAAATGGATGTAGAGTGGATAAAATGGATGTACAGTTAATAAAAATGGATGTAGAGTGGAAATAATGGATGTAGAGTGGATAAAATGGATGTAGAATGGATAAAATGGATTTAGAGTTCATAAAAATGGATGTAGAGTGGATAAAATGGATGTAGAGTTGATAAAATGGATGTAAAGTGGATAAAATGGATGTAGAGTTAATAAAAATGGATGTAGAGTGGAAATAATGGATGTAGATTGGATAAAATGGATGTAGAGTTGATAAAATGGATGTAAAGTGGATAAAATGGATGTAGAGTTAATAAAAATGGATGTAGAGTGGAATTAATGGATGTAGAGAGGATAAAATGGATGTAGAGTGGATAAAATGGATGTAGAGTTCATAAAAATGGATGTAGAGTGGATAAAAATGGATGTAGATTAGATAAAATGGATGTGGAGTGGATAACAATGGATGTAGAGAGGATAAAAATGGATATAGGGTAGATAAAATGGATGTAGAGTTAATAAAAATGGATGTAGAGTGGATATAATGGATGTAGAGAGGATAAAATGGATTTGGAGTGGATAACAATGGATGTAGAGTGGATAAAATGGATGTAGAGTGGATAAAATGGATGAAGAGTGGATAAAATGGTTGTAGAGTGGATAAAATGGATGTAGAGTGGATAAAAATGGATGTAGAGTGGATAAAATGGATGTAGAGTGGATAAAAATGGATGTAGAGTGGATAAAATGGATGTAGAGTGGAGAAAATGGATGTACATTTAATAAAAATGGATGTAGAGTGGATAAAAATGGATGTAGATTGGATAAAATGGATGTAGAGTGGATAAAATGGTTGTAGAGTGGATAAAAATGGATGTAGAGTGGATAAAATGGATGTAGAATGGATAAAATGGATGTAAAGTGGATAAAAATGGATGTCGAGTGGATAAAATGGATGTAGAGTGGATAAAAATAGATGCAGAAAGGATAAAATGGAAGTAGAGTGGATAAAAATGGATGTAGAGTGGATAAAAATGGATGTAGAGTGGATAAAATGGATGTAGAGTGGATAAAAATGGATGTAGAGAGGATAAAATGGATGTAGAGTGGATAAAATGGATGTACAGTTAATAAAAATGGATGTAGAGTGGAAATAATGGATGTAGAGAGGATAAAATGGATGTAGAGTGGATAAAATGGATGTAGAGTTCATAAAAATGGATGTAGAGTGGATAAAAATGGATGTAGATTGGATAAAATGGATGTAGAGTTGATAAAATGGATGTAAAGTGGATAAAATGGATGTAGAGTTAATAAAAATGGATGTAGAGTGGAAATAATGGATGTAGAGAGGATAAAAATGGATATAGGGTAGATAAAATGGATGTAGAGTTCATAAAAATGGATGTAGAGTGGATAAAAATGGATGTAGAGTGGATAAAAATGGATGTAGAGTGGATAAAATAGATGTAGAGTTGATAAAAATGGATGTAGAGTGGACAAAATAGATTTAGAGTGGATAAAAATTGATGTAGAGTGGATAAAATGGATGTAGAGAGGATAAAAAGGATGTAGAGTGGATAAAAATGGATGTAGAGAGGATTAAATGGATGTAGAGTGGATAAAATGGATGTAGAGTTTATAAGAATGGATGTAGAGTGGATAAAATGGATGTAAAGTGGATAAAATGGATGTAGAGTTAATAAAAATGGATGTAGAGTGGATATAATGGATGTATAGTGGATAAAACGGATGTAGAGTGGATAAAATGGATGTAGAGTGGATAAAAATGGATGTAGAGTGGATAAAATGGATGTAGAGTTGATAAAAATGGATGTAGAGTGGACAAAATTGATTTAGAGTGGATAAAAATTGATGTAGAGTGGATAAAATGGATGTAGAGTGGATAAAAATGGATGTAGAGTGGATAAAATGGATGTAGAGTGGATGAAATGGATGTAGAGTTGATAAAATGGATGTGGAGTGGATAACAATGGATGTAGAGTGGATAAAATGGATGTAGAGTGGATAAAATGGATGTAGAGTGGATAAAATTGATGTAGAGTGGATAAAATTGATGTAGAGTGAATAAAATGGATGTAGAGTGGATAAAATGGATGTAGAGTGGATAAAATGGATGTAGAGTTGATAAAAATGGATGTAGAGTGGATACAATGGATGTAGAGTAGATAAAATGGATGTAGAGCGGATAAAATGGATGTAGAGTGGATAAAATGGATGTAGAGTGGATAAAATGGATGTAGAGTGGATAAAATGGATGTACAGTGGATAAAAATGAATGTAGAGTGGATAAAATGCATGTAGAGTGGATAAAATGGATGTAGAGTGGATAAAATGGATGTAGAGTGGATAAAAATGGATTTAGAGTGGATATAATGGATGTAGAATGGATAAAAATGGATGTAGAGTGGATAAATGGATGTGGAGTGAATAAAAATGGTTGTAGAGTGTATAAAAAGGGTTGCAGAGTGGATAAAAATGGATCTAGAGTGGATAAAATGGATGTAGGGTGGATAAAATGGATGTAGAGATGATAAAAATGGATGTAGAGTGGATATAATTGATGTGGAGGTGATAAAAAGGATGTAGAGTGGATAAAAATGGATGTAGAGAGGATAAAATGGATGTAGAGTGGATAAAAATGGATGTAGAGTTGATAAAAATGGATGTAGAGTGGATAAAATGAATGTAGAGTAGATAAAATGGATGTAGAGTGGATAAAATGGATGTGGAGTTTATAAAATGGATGTAAAGTGGATAAAATGGATGTAGAGTTAATAAAAAAGGATGTAGAGTGGATATAATGGATGTATAGTGGTTAAAACGGATGTAAAGTGGATAAAATGGATGTAGAGTGGATAAAATGGATGTAGAGTTGATAAAAATGGATGTAGAGTGGACAAAATAGATTTAGAGTGGATAAAAATTGATGTAGAGTGGATAAAATGGATGTAGAGTGGATAAAATGGATGTAGAGTTAATAACAATGGATGTAGAGTGGATATAACGGATGTAGAGAGGATAAAATGGATGTGGAGTGGATAACAATGGATGTAGAGTAGATAAAATGGATGTAGATTGGATAAAAATGGATGTAGAGTGGATAAAAATGGATGTAGAGTGGATAAAATAGATGTAGAGTTAATAAAAATGGATGTAGAGTGGATATAATGGATGTAGAGAGGAAAAAATGGATGTGGAGTGGATAACAATGGATGTAGACTGGATAAAAATGGATGTAGAGTGGATAAAAATGGATGTAGAGTGGATAAAATGGATGTAGAGTGGATAAAATGGATGTAGAGTGGATAAAAATGTATGTACAGTGGATAAAATAGATGTAGAGTTGATAAAAATGGATGTAGAGTGGACAAAATAGATTTAGAGTGGATAAAAATTGATGTAGAGTGGATAAAATGGATGTAGAGAGGATAAAAAGGATGTAGAGTGGATAAAAATGGATGTAGAGAGGATTAAATGGATGTAGAGTGGATAAAATGGATGTAGAGTTTATAAGAATGGATGTAGAGTGGATAAAATGGATGTAGAGTAGATAAAATGGATGTAGATTGGATAAAAATGGATGTAGAGTGGATAAAAATGGATTTAGGGTGGATAAAATGGATGTAGAGTTGATAAAAATGGATGTAGAGTGGATATAATTGATGTAGAGAGGATAAAAAGGATGTAGAGTGGATAAAAATGGATGTAGAGAGGATTAAATGTATGTAGAGTGGATAAAATGGATGTAGAGTTAATAAGAATGGATGTAGAGTGGATATAACGGATGTAGAGAGGATAAAATGGATGTGGAGTGGATAACAATGGATGTAGAGTGGATAAAATGGATGTAGAGTTGATAAAAATGGATGTAGAGTGGATAAAATGGATGTAGAGTAGATAAAATGGATGTAGATTGGATAAAAATGGATGTAGAGTGGATAAAAATGGATGTAGAGTGGATAAAATGGATGTAGAGTGGATAAAATGGATGTAGAGTAGATAAAATGGATGTAGAGTGGATAAAATGGATGTAGAGTTGATAAAATGGATGTAAAGTGGACAAAATGGATGTAGAGTTAATAAAAATGGATGTAGAGTGGATATAATGGATGTATAGTGGATAAAACGGATGTAGAGTGGATAAAATGGATGTAGAGTGGATAAAAATGGATGTAGAGTGGATAAAATGGATGTAGAGTTGATAAAAATGGATGTAGAGTGGACAAAATTGATTTAGAGTGGATAAAAATTGATGTAGAGTGGATAAAATGGATGTAGAGTGGATAAAAATGGATGTAGAGTGGATAAAATGGATGTAGAGTGGATGAAATGGATGTAGAGTTGATAAAATGGATGTGGAGTGGATAACAATGGATGTAGAGTGGATAAAATGGATGTAGAGTGGATAAAATGGATGTAGAGTGGATAAAATTGATGTAGAGTGGATAAAATTGATGTAGAGTGGATAAAATGGATGTAGAGTGGATAAAATGGATGTAGAGTGGATAAAATGGATGTACAGTGGATAAAAATGGATGTAGAGTGGATAAAATGCATGTAGAGTGGATAAAATGGATGTAGAGTGGATAAAATGGATGTAGAGTGGATAAAAATGGATTTAGAGTGGATATAATGGATGTAGAATGGATAAAAATGGATGTAGAGTGGATAAATGGATGTGGAGTGGATAAAAATGGTTGTAGAGTGTATAAAAAGGGTTGCAGAGTGGATAAAAATGGATCTAGAGTGGATAAAATGGATGTAGGGTGGATAAAATGGATGTAGAGATGATAAAAATGGATGTAGAGTGGATATAACTGATGTGGAGGGGATAAAAAGGATGTAGAGTGGATAAAAATGGATGTAGAGAGGATAAAATGGATGTAGAGTGGATAAAAATGGATGTAGAGTTGATAAAAATGGATGTAGAGTGGATAAAATGATTGTAGAGTAGATAAAATGGATGTAAAGTGGATAAAATGGATGTGGAGTTTATAAAATGGATGTAAAGTGGATAAAATGGATGTAGAGTTAATAAAAAAGGATGTAGAGTGGATATAATGGATGTATAGTGGTTAAAACGGATGTAAAGTGGATAAAATGGATGTAGAGTGGATAAAATGGATGTAGAGTTGATAAAAATGGATGTAGAGTGGACAAAATAGATTTAGAGTGGATAAAAATTGATGTAGAGTGGATAAAATGGATGTAGAGTGGATAAAATGGATGTAGAGTTAATAACAATGGATGTAGAGTGGATATAACGGATGTAGAGAGGATAAAATGGATGTGGAGTGGATAACAATGGATGTAGAGTGGATAAAATGGATGTAGAGTTGATAAAAATGGATGTAGAGTGGATACAATGGATGTAGAGTAGATAAAATGGATGTAGAGCGGATAAAATGGATGTAGAGTTGATAAAAATGGATGTAGAGTGGATAAAATGGATGTAGAGTGGATAAACTGGATGTAGAGTGGATAAATGGATGTGGAGTGGATAAAAATGGTTGTAGAGTGTATAAAAAGGGTTGCAGAGTGGATAAAAATGGATCTAGAGTGGATAAAATGGTTGTAGAGTGGATAAAATGGATGTAGGGTGGATAAAATGGATGTAGAGTTGATAAAAATGGATGTAGAGTGGATATAATTGATGTGGAGGGGATAAAAAGGATGTAGAGTGGATAAAAATGGATGTAGAGAGGATAAAATGGATGTAGATTGGATAAAAATGGATGTAGAGTTGATAAAAATGGATGTAGAGTGGATAAAATGGATGTAGAGTAGATAAAATGGATGTAGAGTGGATAAAATGGATGTAGAGTGGATAAAAATGGATGTAGAGTGGATAAAATAGATGTAGAGTTGATAAAAATGGATGTAGAGTGGACAAAATAGATTTAGAGTGGATAAAAATTGATGTAGAGTGGATAAAATGGATGTAGAGAGGATAAAAAGGATGTAGAGTGGATAAAAATGGATGTAGAGAGGATTAAATGGATGTAGAGTGGATAAAATGGATGTAGAGTGGATAAAAATGGATGTAGAGTGGATAAAATGGATGTAGAGTGGATAAAATGGATGTAGAGTGGATAAAAATGGATGTAGAGTGGATAAAATAGATGTAGAGTTGATAAAAATGGATGTAGAGTGGACAAAATAGATTTAGAGTGGATAAAAATTGATGTAGAGTGGATAAAATGGATGTAGAGAGGATAAAAAGGATGTAGAGTGGATAAAAATGGATGTAGAGAGGATTAAATGGATGTAGAGTGGATAAAATGGATGTAGAGTTTATAAGAATGGATGTAGAGTGGATAAAATGGATGTAGAGTTGATAAAAATGGATGTAGAGTGGATAAAATGGATGTAGAGTAGATAAAATGGATGTAGATTGGATAAAAATGGATGTAGAGTGGATAAAAATGGATTTAGGGTGGATAAAATGGATGTAGAGTTGATAAATGGATGTGGAGTGGATAAAAATGGTTGTAGAGTGTATAAAAAGGGTTGCAGAGTGGATAAAAATGGATCTAGAGTGGATAAAATGGTTGTAGAGTGGATAAAATGGATGTAGGGTGGATAAAATGGATGTAGAGTTAATAAGAATGGATGTAGAGTGGATATAACGGATGTAGAGAGGATAAAATGGATGTGGAGTGGATAACAATGGATGTAGAGTGGATAAAATGGATGTAGAGTTGATAAAATGGATGTAAAGTGGATAAAATGGATGTAGAGTTAATAAAAATGGATGTAGAGTGGATATAATGGATGTAGAGTGGATAAAACGGATGTAGAGTGGATAAAATGGATGTAGGGTGGATAAAATGGATGTAGAGTTGATAAAAATGGATGTAGAGTGGATATAATTGATGTGGAGGGGATAAAAAGGATGTAGAGTGGATAAAAATGGATGTAGAGAGGATAAAATGGATGTTGAGTGGATAAAAATGGATGTAGAGTTGATAAAAATGGATGTAGAGTGGATAAAATGGATGTAGAGTAGATAAAATGGATGTAGAGTGGATAAAATGGATGTAGAGAGGATAAAATGGATGTAGAGTTGATAAAATGGATGTAGAGTTAATAAGAATGGATGTAGAGTGGATAAAATGGATGTAGAGTGGATAAAATGGATGTAGAGTTGATAAAATGGATGTGGAGTGGATAACAATGGATGTAGACTGGATAAAAATGGATGTAGAGTGGATAATAATGGATGTAGAGTGGATAAAATGGATGTAGAGTGGATAAAATGGATGTAGAGTGGATAAAATGGATGTAGAGTTGATAAAATGGATGTAAAGTGGATAAAATGGATGTAGAGTTAATAAAAATGGATGTAGAGTGGATATAATGGATGTATAGTGGATAAAACGGATGTAAAGTGGATAAAATGGATGTAGAGTGGATAAAAATGGATGTAGAGTGGATAAAATGGATGTAGAGTTGATAAAAATGGATGTAGAGTGGACAAAATAGATTTAGAGTGGATAAAAATTGATGTAGAGTGGATAAAATGGATGTAGAGTGGATAAAAATGGATGTAGAGTGGATAAAATGGATGTAGAGTGGATAAAATGGATGTAGAGTGGATAAAAATGGATGTAGAGTGGATAAAATGGATGTAGAGTTGATAAAAATGGATGTAGAGTGGACAAAATAGATTTAGAGCAGATAAAAATTGATGTAAAGTGGATAAAATGGATGTAGAGTGGATAAAATTGATGTAGAGTGGATATAATTGATGTAGAGTGTATAAAATGGATGTAGAGTGGATAAAATGGATGTAGAGTGGATAAAATGGATGTAGAGTTAATAAGAATGGATGTAGAGTGGATATAACGGATGTAGAGAGGATAAAATGGATGTGGAGTGGATAACAATGGATGTAGAGTGGATAAAATGGATGTAGAGTTGATAAAATGGATGTAAAGTGGATAAAATGGATGTAGAGTTAATAAAAATGGATGTAGAGTGGATATAATGGATGTAGAGTGGATAAAACGGATGTAGAGTGGATAAAATGGATGTAGAGTGGATAAAATGGATGTAGAGTTGATAAAAATGGATGTAGAGTGGACAAAGTAGATTTAGAGTGGATAAAAATTGATGTAGAGTGGATAAAATGGATGTAGAGAGGATAAAAATGGATGTAGAGTGGATAAAAATGGATGTAGAGTGGATAAAATGGATGTAGAGTGTATAAAATGGATGTAGAGTGAATAAAATGGATGTAGAGTGGATAAAATGGATCTAGAGTGGATAAAATGGATGTAGAGTTAATAAGAATGGATGTAGAGTGGATATAACGGATGTAGAGAGGATAAAATGGATGTGGAGTGGGTAACAATGGATGTAGAGTGGATAAAATGGATGTAGAGTTGATAAAAATGGATGTAGAGTGGATAAAATGGATGTAGAGTAGATAAAATGGATGTAGATTGGATAAAAATGGATGTAGAGTGGATAAAAATGGATGTAGAGTGGATAAAATGGATGTAGAGTGGATAAAATAGATTTAGGGTGGATAAAATGGATGTAGAGTGGGTAAAATGGATGTAGAGTGGATAAAATTGATGTAGAGTGGATAAAATTGATGTTGAGTGTATAAAATGGATGTAGAGTGGATAAAATGGATGTAGAGTGGATAAAATGGATGTAGAGTTAATAAGAATGGATGTAGAGTGGATATAATGGATGTAGAGAGGAAAAAATGGATGTGGAGTGGATAACAATGGATGTAGACTGGATAAAAATGGATGTAGAGTGGATAAAAATGGATGTAGAGTGGATAAAATGGATGTAGAGTGGATAAAATAGATTTAGAGTGGATAAAAATTGATGTAGAGTGGATAAAAATGGATGTAGAGTGGATAAAAATGGATGTAGAGTGGATAAAATAGATGTAGAGTTAATAAAAATGGATGTAGAGTGGATATAATGGATGTAGAGAGGAAAAAATGGATGTGGAGTGGATAACAATGGATGTAGACTGGATAAAAATGGATGTAGAGTGGATAAAAATGGATGTAGAGTGGATAAAATGGATGTAGAGTGGATAAAATGGATGTAGAGTGGATAAAAATGGATGTAGAGTGGATAAAATAGATGTAGAGTTGATAAAAATGGATGTAGAGTGGACAAAATAGATTTAGAGTGGATAAAAATTGATGTAGAGTGGATAAAATGGATGTAGAGAGGATAAAAAGGATGTAGAGTGGATAAAAATGGATGTAGAGAGGATTAAATGGATGTAGAGTGGATAAAATGGATGTAGAGTTTATAAGAATGGATGTAGAGTGGATAAAATGGATGTAGAGTTGATAAAAATGGATGTAGAGTGGATATAATTGATGTAGAGAGGATAAAAAGGATGTAGAGTGGATAAAAATGGATGTAGAGAGGATTAAATGTATGTAGAGTGGATAAAATGGATGTAGAGTTAATAAGAATGGATGTAGAGTGGATATAACGGATGTAGAGAGGATAAAATGGATGTGGAGTGGATAACAATGGATGTAGAGTGGATAAAATGGATGTAGAGTTGATAAAAATGGATGTAGAGTGGATAAAATGGATGTAGAGTAGATAAAATGGATGTAGATTGGATAAAAATGGATGTAGAGTGGATAAAAATGGATGTAGAGTGGATAAAATGGATGTAGAGTGGATAAAATGGATGTAGAGTAGATAAAATGGATGTAGAGTGGATAAAATGGATGTAGAGTTGATAAAATGGATGTAAAGTGGATAAAATGGATGTAGAGTTAATAAAAATGGATGTAGAGTGGATATAATGGATGTATAGTGGATAAAATGGATGTAGAGTGGATAAAATGGATGTAGAGTGGATAAAAATGGATGTAGAGTGGATAAAATGGATGTAGAGTTGATAAAAATGGATGTAGAGTGGACAAAATTGATTTAGAGTGGATAAAAATTGATGTAGAGTGGATAAAATGGATGTAGAGTGGATAAAAATGGATGTAGAGTGGATAAAATGGATGTAGAGTGGATAAAATGGATGTAGAGTGGATAAAATTGATGTAGAGTGGATAAAATGGATGTAGAGTTGATAAAATGGATGTAAAGTGGATAAAATGGATGTAGAGTTAATAAGAATGGATGTAGAGTGGATATAACGGATGTAGAGAGGATAAAATGGATGTGGAGTGGATAACAATGGATGTAGAGTGGATAAAATGGATGTAGAGTGGATAAAATGGATGTAGAGTTGATAAAATGGATGTAAAGTGGATAAAATGGATGTAGAGTTAATAAAAATGGATGTAGAGTGGATATAATGGATGTAGAGTGGATAAAACGGATGTAGAGTGGATAAAATGGATGTAGAGTGGATAAAATGGATGTAGAGTTGATAAAAATGGATGTAGAGTGGACAAAGTAGATTTAGAGTGGATAAAAATTGATGTAGAGTGGATAAAATGGATGTAGAGAGGATAAAAATGGATGTAGAGTGGATAAAAATGGATGTAGAGTGGATAAAATGGATGTAGAGTGTATAAAATGGATGTAGAGTGAATAAAATGGATGTAGAGTGGATAAAATGGATCTAGAGTGGATAAAATGGATGTAGAGTTAATAAGAATGGATGTAGAGTGGATATAACGGATGTAGAGAGGATAAAATGGATGTGGAGTGGGTAACAATGGATGTAGAGTGGATAAAATGGATGTAGAGTTGATAAAAATGGATGTAGAGTGGATAAAATGGATGTAGAGTAGATAAAATGGATGTAGATTGGATAAAAATGGATGTAGAGTGGATAAAAATGGATGTAGAGTGGATAAAATGGATGTAGAGTGGATAAAATGGATTTAGGGTGGATAAAATGGATGTAGAGTGGGTAAAATGGATGTAGAGTGGATAAAATTGATGTAGAGTGGATAAAATTGATGTAGAGTGTATAAAATGGATGTAGAGTGGATAAAATGGATGTAGAGTGGATAAAATGGATGTAGAGTTAATAAGAATGGATGTAGAGTGGATATAATGGATGTAGAGAGGAAAAAATGGATGTGGAGTGGATAACAATGGATGTAGACTGGATAAAAATGGATGTAGAGTGGATAAAAATGGATGTAGAGTGGATAAAATGGATGTAGAGTGGATAAAATGGATGTAGAGTGGATAAAAATGGATGTAGAGTGGATAAAATAGATGTAGAGTTGATAAAAATGGATGTAGAGTGGACAAAATAGATTTAGAGTGGATAAAAATTGATGTAGAGTGGATAAAATGGATGTAGAGAGGATAAAAAGGATGTAGAGTGGATAAAAATGGATGTAGAGAGGATTAAATGGATGTAGAGTGGATAAAATGGATGTAGAGTGGATAAAATGGATGTAGAGTTAATAAGAATGGATGTAGAGTGGATATAATGGATGTAGAGAGGAAAAAATGGATGTGGAGTGGATAACAATGGATGTAGACTGGATAAAAATGGATGTAGAGTGGATAAAATGGATGTAGAGTTGATAAAAATGGATGTAGAGTGGATAAAATGGATGTAGAGTGGATAAAATGGATGTAGAGTGGATAAAATGGATGTAGAGTGGATAAAATGGATGTAGAGTTAATAAGAATGGATGTAGAGTGGATATAACGGATGTAGAGAGGATAAAATGGATGTGGAGTGGATAACAATGGATGTAGAGTGGAATAAATGGATGTAGAGTGGATAAAATGGATGTAGAGTTGATAAAATGGATGTAAAGTGGATAAAATTGATGTAGAGTTAATAAAAATGGATGTAGAGTGGATATAATGGATGTAGAGTGGATAAAACGGATGTAGAGTGGATAAAATGGATGTAGAGTGGATAAAATGGATGTAGAGTTGATAAAAATGGATGTAGAGTGGACAAAGTAGATTTAGAGTGGATAAAAATTGATGTAGAGTGGATAAAATGGATGTAGAGAGGATAAAAATGGATGTAGAGTGGATAAAAATGGATGTAGAGTGGATAAAATGGATGTAGAGTGTATAAAATGGATGTAGAGTGAATAAAATGGATGTAGAGTGGATAAAATGGATCTAGAGTGGATAAAATGGATGTAGCGTTAATAAGAATGGATGTAGAGTGGATATAACGGATGTAGAGAGGATAAAATGGATGTGGAGTGGGTAACAATGGATGTAGAGTGGATAAAATGGATGTAGAGTTGATAAAAATGGATGTAGAGTGGATAAAATGGATGTAGAGTAGATAAAATGGATGTAGATTGGATAAAAATGGATGTAGAGTGGATAAAAATGGATGTAGAGTGGATAAAATAGATGTAGAGTTAATAAAAATGGATGTAGAGTGGATATAAAGGATGTAGAGAGGAAAAAATGGATGTGGAGTGGATAACAATGGATGTAGACTGGATAAAAATGGATGTAGAGTGGATAAAAATGGATTTAGGGTGGATAAAATGGATGTAGAGTTGATAAAAATGGATGTAGAGTGGATATAATTGATGTAGAGAGGATAAAAAGGATGTAGAGTGGATAAAAATGGATGTAGAGAGGATTAAATGTATGTAGAGTGGATAAAATGGATGTAGAGTTAATAAGAATGGATGTAGAGTGGATATAACGGATGTAGAGAGGATAAAATGGATGTGGAGTGGATAACAATGGATGTAGAGTGGATAAAATGGATGTAGAGTTGATAAAAATGGATGTAGAGTGGATAAAATGGATGTAGAGTAGATAAAATGGATGTAGATTGGATAAAAATGGATGTAGAGTGGATAAAAATGGATGTAGAGTGGATAAAATGGATGTAGAGTGGATAAAATGGATGTAGAGTAGATAAAATGGATGTAGAGTGGATAAAATGGATGTAGAGTTGATAAAATGGATGTAAAGTGGATAAAATGGATGTAGAGTTAATAAAAATGGATGTAGAGTGGATATAATGGATGTATAGTGGATAAAACGGATGTAGAGTGGATAAAATGGATGTAGAGTGGATAAAAATGGATGTAGAGTGGATAAAATGGATGTAGAGTTGATAAAAATGGATGTAGAGTGGACAAAATTGATTTAGAGTGGATAAAAATTGATGTAGAGTGGATAAAATGGATGTAGAGTGGATAAAAATGGATGTAGAGTGGATAAAATGGATGTAGAGTGGATGAAATGGATGTAGAGTTGATAAAATGGATGTGGAGTGGATAACAATGGATGTAGAGTGGATAAAATGGATGTAGAGTGGATAAAATGGATGTAGAGTGGATAAAATTGATGTAGAGTGGATAAAATTGATGTAGAGTGAATAAAATGGATGTAGAGTGGATAAAATGGATGTAGAGTGGATAAAATGGATGTAGAGTTGATAAAAATGGATGTAGAGTGGATACAATGGATGTACAGTAGATAAAATGGATGTAGAGCGGATAAAATGGATGTAGAGTTGATAAAAATGGATGTAGAGTGGATAAAATGGATGTAGAGTGGATAAACTGGATGTAGAGTGGATAAATGGATGTGGAGTGGATAAAAATGGTTGTAGAGTGTATAAAAAGGGTTGCAGAGTGGATAAAAATGGATCTAGAGTGGATAAAATGGTTGTAGAGTGGATAAAATGGATGTAGGGTGGATAAAATGGATGTACAGTTGATAAAAATGGATGTAGAGTGGATATAATGGATGTAGAGTGGATAAAATGGATGTAGAGTGGATAAAATGGATGTAGAGTGGATAAAATGGATGTAGAGTGGATAAAATGGATGTAGAGTTAATAAAAATGGATGTAGAGTGGAATTAATGGATGTAGAGAGGATAAAATGGATGTAGAGTGGATAAAATGGATGTAGAGTTCATAAAAATGGATGTAGAGTGGATATAATGGATGTAGAGAGGAAAAAATGGATGTGGAGTGGATAACAATGGATATAGACTGGATAAAAATGGATGTAGAGTGGATAAAATGGATGTAGAGTGGATAAAATGATTGTAGAGTGGATAAAATGGATGTAGAGTGGATAAAAATGGATGTAGAGTGGATAAAATGGATGTACAGTTAATAAAAATGGATGTAGAGTGGAAATAATGGATGTAGAGTGGATAAAATGGATGTAGAATGGATAAAATGGATTTAGAGTTCATAAAAATGGATGTAGAGTGGATAAAATGGATGTAGAGTTGATAAAATGGATGTAAAGTGGATAAAATGGATGTAGAGTTAATAAAAATGGATGTAGAGTGGAAATAATGGATGTAGATTGGATAAAATGGATGTAGAGTTGATAAAATGGATGTAAAGTGGATAAAATGGATGTAGAGTTAATAAAAATGGATGTAGAGTGGAATTAATGGATGTAGAGAGGATAAAATGGATGTAGAGTGGATAAAATGGATGTAGAGTTCATAAAAATGGATGTAGAGTGGATAAAAATGGATGTAGATTAGATAAAATGGATGTGGAGTGGATAACAATGGATGTAGAGAGGATAAAAATGGATATAGGGTAGATAAAATGGATGTAGAGTTAATAAAAATGGATGTAGAGTGGATATAATGGATGTAGAGAGGATAAAATGGATTTGGAGTGGATAACAATGGATGTAGAGTGGATAAAATGGATGTAGAGTGGATAAAATGGATGTAGAGTGGATAAAATGGTTGTAGAGTGGATAAAATGGATGTAGAGTGGATAAAAATGGATGTAGAGTGGATAAAATGGATGTAGAGTGGATAAAAATGGATGTAGAGTGGATAAAATGGATGTAGAGTGGAGAAAATGGATGTACATTTAATAAAAATGGATGTAGAGTGGATAAAAATGGATGTAGATTGGATAAAATGGATGTAGAGTGGATAAAATGGTTGTAGTTTGGATAAAAATGGATGTAGAGTGGATAAAATGGATGTAGAATGGATAAAATGGATGTAAAGTGGATAAAAATGGATGTCGAGTGGATAAAATGGATGTAGAGTGGATAAAAATAGATGCAGAAAGGATAAAATGGAAGTAGAGTGGATAAAAATGGATGTAGAGTGGATAAAAATGGATGTAGAGTGGATAAAATGGATGTAGAGTGGATAAAAATGGATGTAGAGAGGATAAAATGGATGTAGAGTGGATAAAATGGATGTACAGTTAATAAAAATGGATGTAGAGTGGAAATAATGGATGTAGAGAGGATAAAATGGATGTAGAGTGGATAAAATGGATGTAGAGTTCATAAAAATGGATGTAGAGTGGATAAAAATGGATGTAGATTGGATAAAATGGATGTAGAGTTGATAAAATGGATGTAAAGTGGATAAAATGGATGTAGAGTTAATAAAAATGGATGTAGAGTGGAAATAATGGATGTAGAGAGGATAAAATGGATGTAGAGCGGATAAAATGGATGTAGAGTTCATAAAAATGTATGTAGAGTGGATAAAAATGGATGTAGATTGGATAAAATGGATGTGGAGTGGATAACAATGGATGTAGAGAGGATAAAAATGGATATAGGGTAGATAAAATGGATGTAGAGTTAATAAAAATGGATGTAGAGTGGATATAATGGATGTAGAGAGGATAAAATGGATTTGGAGTGGATAACAATGGATGTAGAGTGGATAAAATGGATGTAGAGTGGATAAAAATGGATGTAGAGTGGATAAAAATGGATGTAGAGTGGATAAAATAGATGTAGAGTTGATAAAAATGGATGTAGAGTGGACAAAATAGATTTAGAGTGGATAAAAATTGATGTAGAGTGGATAAAATGGATGTAGAGAGGATAAAAAGGATGTAGAGTGGATAAAAATGGATGTAGAGAGGATTAAATGGATGTAGAGTGGATAAAATGGATGTAGAGTTTATAAGAATGGATGTAGAGTGGATAAAATGGATGTAAAGTGGATAAAATGGATGTAGAGTTAATAAAAATGGATGTAGAGTGGATATAATGGATGTATAGTGGATAAAACGGATGTAGAGTGGATAAAATGGATGTAGAGTGGATAAAAATGGATGTAGAGTGGATAAAATGGATGTAGAGTTGATAAAAATGGATGTAGAGTGGACAAAATTGATTTAGAGTGGATAAAAATTGATGTAGAGTGGATAAAATGGATGTAGAGTGGATAAAAATGGATGTAGAGTGGATAAAATGGATGTAGAGTGGATGAAATGGATGTAGAGTTGATAAAATGGATGTGGAGTGGATAACAATGGATGTAGAGTGGATAAAATGGATGTAGAGTGGATAAAATGGATGTAGAGTGGATAAAATTGATGTAGAGTGGATAAAATTGATGTAGAGTGAATAAAATGGATGTAGAGTGGATAAAATGGATGTAGAGTGGATAAAATGGATGTAGAGTTGATAAAAATGGATGTAGAGTGGATACAATGGATGTAGAGTAGATAAAATGGATGTAGAGCGGATAAAATGGATGTAGAGTGGATAAAATGGATGTAGAGTGGATAAAATGGATGTAGAGTGGATAAAATGGATGTACAGTGGATAAAAATGGATGTAGAGTGGATAAAATGCATGTAGAGTGGATAAAATGGATGTAGAGTGGATAAAATGGATGTAGAGTGGATAAAAATGGATTTAGAGTGGATATAATGGATGTAGAATGGATAAAAATGGATGTAGAGTGGATAAATGGATGTGGAGTGAATAAAAATGGTTGTAGAGTGTATAAAAAGGGTTGCAGAGTGGATAAAAATGGATCTAGAGTGGATAAAATGGATGTAGAGTGGATAAAATGGATGTAGAGTTGATAAAAATGGATGTAGAGTGGATATAATTGATGTGGAGGTGATAAAAAGGATGTAGAGTGGATAAAAATGGATGTAGAGAGGATAAAATGGATGTAGAGTGGATAAAAATGGATGTAGAGTTGATAAAAATGGATGTAGAGTGGATAAAATGAATGTAGAGTAGATAAAATGGATGTAGAGTGGATAAAATGGATGTGGAGTTTATAAAATGGATGTAAAGTGGATAAAATGGATGTAGAGTTAATAAAAAAGGATGTAGAGTGGATATAATGGATGTATAGTGGTTAAAACGGATGTAAAGTGGATAAAATGGATGTAGAGTGGATAAAATGGATGTAGAGTTGATAAAAATGGATGTAGAGTGGACAAAATAGATTTAGAGTGGATAAAAATTGATGTAGAGTGGATAAAATGGATGTAGAGTGGATAAAATGGATGTAGAGTTAATAACAATGGATGTAGAGTGGATATAACGGATGTAGAGAGGATAAAATGGATGTGGAGTGGATAACAATGGATGTAGAGTAGATAAAATGGATGTAGATTGGATAAAAATGGATGTAGAGTGGATAAAAATGGATGTAGAGTGGATAAAATAGATGTAGAGTTAATAAAAATGGATGTAGAGTGGATATAATGGATGTAGAGAGGAAAAAATGGATGTGGAGTGGATAACAATGGATGTAGACTGGATAAAAATGGATGTAGAGTGGATAAAAATGGATGTAGAGTGGATAAAATGGATGTAGAGTGGATAAAATGGATGTAGAGTGGATAAAAATGTATGTAGAGTGGATAAAATAGATGTAGAGTTGATAAAAATGGATGTAGAGTGGACAAAATAGATTTAGAGTGGATAAAAATTGATGTAGAGTGGATAAAATGGATGTAGAGAGGATAAAAAGGATGTAGAGCGGATAAAAATGGATGTAGAGAGGATTAAATGGATGTAGAGTGGATAAAATGGATGTAGAGTTTATAAGAATGGATGTAGAGTGGATAAAATGGATGTAGAGTAGATAAAATGGATGTAGATTGGATAAAAATGGATGTAGAGTGGATAAAAATGGATTTAGGGTGGATAAAATGGATGTAGAGTTGATAAAAATGGATGTAGAGTGGATATAATTGATGTAGAGAGGATAAAAAGGATGTAGAGTGGATAAAAATGGATGTAGAGAGGATTAAATGTATGTAGAGTGGATAAAATGGATGTAGAGTTAATAAGAATGGATGTAGAGTGGATATAACGGATGTAGAGAGGATAAAATGGATGTGGAGTGGATAAAAATGGATGTAGAGTGGATAAAATGGATGTAGAGTTGATAAAAATGGATGTAGAGTGGATAAAATGGATGTAGAGTAGATAAAATGGATGTAGATTGGATAAAAATGGATGTAGAGTGGATAAAAATGGATGTAGAGTGGATAAAATGGATGTAGAGTGGATAAAATGGATGTAGAGTAGATAAAATGGATGTAGAGTGGATAAAATGGATGTAGAGTTGATAAAATGGATGTAAAGTGGACAAAATGGATGTAGAGTTAATAAAAATGGATGTAGAGTGGATATAATGGATGTATAGTGGATAAAATGGATGTAGAGTGGATAAAATGGATGTAGAGTGGATAAAAATGGATGTAGAGTGGATAAAATGGATGTAGAGTTGATAAAAATGGATGTAGAGTGGACAAAATTGATTTAGAGTGGATAAAAATTGATGTAGAGTGGATAAAATGGATGTAGAGTGGATAAAAATGGATGTAGAGTGGATAAAATGGATGTAGAGTGGATGAAATGGATGTAGAGTTGATAAAATGGATGTGGAGTGGATAACAATGGATGTAGAGTGGATAAAATGGATGTAGAGTGGATAAAATGGATGTAGAGTGGATAAAATTGATGTAGAGTGGATAAAATTGATGTAGAGTGAATAAAATGGATGTAGAGTGGATAAAATGGATGTAGAGTGGATAAAATGGATGTAGAGTTGATAAAAATGGATGTAGAGTGGATACAATGGATGTAGAGTAGATAAAATGGATGTAGAGCGGATAAAATGGATGTAGAGTTGATAAAAATGGATGTAGAGTGGATAAAATGGATGTAGAGTGGATAAACTGGATGTAGAGTGGATAAATGGATGTGGAGTGGATAAAAATGGTTGTAGAGTGTATAAAAAGGATTGCAGAGTGGATAAAAATGGATCTAGAGTGGATAAAATGGTTGTAGAGTGGATAAAATGGATGTAGGGTGGATAAAATGGATGTACAGTTGATAAAAATGGATGTAGAGTGGATATAATGGATGTAGAGTGGATAAAATGGATGTAGAGTGGATAAAATGGATGTAGAGTGGATAAAATGGATGTAGAGTGGATAAAATGGATGTAGAGTGGATAAAAATGGATGTAGAGTGGATAAAATGGATGTAGAGTGGATAAAATGGATGTAGAGTGGATAAAAATGTATGTAGAGTGGATATAATGGATGTATAGTGGATAAAACGGATGTAGAGTGGATAAAATGGATGTAGAGTGGATAAAAATGGATGTAGAGTGGATAAAATGGATGTAGAGTTGATAAAAATGGATGTAGAGTGGACAAAATTGATTTAGAGTGGATAAAAATTGATGTAGAGTGGATAAAATGGATGTAGAGTGGATAAAAATGGATGTAGAGTGGATAAAATGGATGTAGAGTGGATAAAATGGATGTAGAGTTGATAAAATGGATGTGGAGTGGATAACAATGGATGTAGAGTGGATAAAAATGGATGTAGAGTGGATAAAATAGATGTAGAGTTAATAAAAATGGATGTAGAGTGGATATAATGGATGTAGAGAGGAAAAAATGGATGTGGAGTGGATAACAATGGATGTAGACTGGATAAAAATGGATGTAGAGTGGATAAAAATGGATGTAGAGTGGATAAAATGGATGTAGAGTGGATAAAATGGATGTAGAGTGGATAAAAATGTATGTAGAGTGGATAAAATAGATGTAGAGTTGATAAAAATGGATGTAGAGTGGACAAAATAGATTTAGAGTGGATAAAAATTGATGTAGAGTGGATAAAATGGATGTAGAGAGGATAAAAAGGATGTAGAGTGGATAAAAATGGATGTAGAGAGGATTAAATGGATGTAGAGTGGATAAAATGGATGTAGAGTTTATAAGAATGGATGTAGAGTGGATAAAATGGATGTAGAGTTGATAAAAATGGATGTAGAGTGGATAAAATGGATGTAGAGTAGATAAAATGGATGTAGATTGGATAAAAATGGATGTAGAGTGGATAAAAATGGATTTAGGGTGGATAAAATGGATGTAGAGTTGATAAAAATGGATGTAGAGTGGATATAATTGATGTAGAGAGGATAAAAAGGATGTAGAGTGGATAAAAATGGATGTAGAGAGGATTAAATGTATGTAGAGTGGATAAAATGGATGTAGAGTTAATAAGAATGGATGTAGAGTGGATATAACGGATGTAGAGAGGATAAAATGGATGTGGAGTGGATAACAATGGATGTAGAGTGGATAAAATGGATGTAGAGTTGATAAAAATGGATGTAGAGTGGATAAAATGGATGTAGAGTAGATAAAATGGATGTAGATTGGATAAAAATGGATGTAGAGTGGATAAAAATGGATGTAGAGTGGATAAAATGGATGTAGAGTGGATAAAATGGATGTAGAGTAGATAAAATGGATGTAGAGTGGATAAAATGGATGTAGAGTTGATAAAATGGATGTAAAGTGGACAAAATGGATGTAGAGTTAATAAAAATGGATGTAGAGTGGATATAATGGATGTATAGTGGATAAAACGGATGTAGAGTGGATAAAATGGATGTAGAGTGGATAAAAATGGATGTAGAGTGGATAAAATGGATGTAGAGTTGATAAAAATGGATGTAGAGTGGACAAAATTGATTTAGAGTGGATAAAAATTGATGTAGAGTGGATAAAATGGATGTAGAGTGGATAAAAATGGATGTAGAGTGGATAAAATGGATGTAGAGTGGATAAAATGGATGTAGAGTTGATAAAATGGATGTGGAGTGGATAACAATGGATGTAGAGTGGATAAAATGGATGTAGAGTGGATAAAATGGATGTAGAGTGGATAAAATTGATGTAGAGTGGATAAAATTGATGTAGAGTGAATAAAATGGATGTAGAGTGGATAAAATGGATGTAGAGTGGATAAAATGGATGTAGAGTTGATAAAAATGGATGTAGAGTGGATAAAATGGATGTAGAGTGGATAAACTGGATGTAGAGTGGATAAATGGATGTGGAGTGGATAAAAATGGTTGTAGAGTGTATAAAAAGGGTTGCAGAGTGGATAAAAATGGATCTAGAGTGGATAAAATGGTTGTAGAGTGGATAAAATGGATGTAGGGTGGATAAAATGGATGTACAGTTGATAAAAATGGATGTAGAGTGGATATAATGGATGTAGAGTGGATAAAATGGATGTAGAGTGGATAAAATGGATGTAGAGTGGATAAAATGGATGTAGAGTGGATAAAATGGATGTAGAGTGGATAAAATGGATGTACAGTGGATAAAAATGGATGTAGAGTGGATAAAATGCATGTAGAGTGGATAAAATGGATGTAGAGTGGATAAAATGGATGTAGAGTGGATAAAAATGGATTTAGAGTGGATAAAATGGATGTAGAATGGATAAAAATGGATGTAGAGTGGATAAATGGATGTGGAGTGGATAAAAATGGTTGTAGAGTGTATAAAAAGGGTTGCAGAGTGGATAAAAATGGATCTAGAGTGGATAAAATGGATGTAGGGTGGATAAAATGGATGTAGAGATGATAAAAATGGATGTAGAGTGGATATAACTGATGTGGAGGGGATAAAAAGGATGTAGAGTGGATAAAAATGGATGTAGAGAGGATAAAATGGATGTAGAGTGGATAAAAATGGATGTAGAGTTGATAAAAATGGATGTAGAGTGGATAAAATGAATGTAGAGTAGATAAAATGGATGTAAAGTGGATAAAATGGATGTGGAGTTTATAAAATGGATGTAAAGTGGATAAAATGGATGTAGAGTTAATAAAAAAGGATGTAGAGTGGATATAATGGATGTATAGTGGTTAAAACGGATGTAAAGTGGATAAAATGGATGTAGAGTGGATAAAATGGATGTAGAGTTGATAAAAATGGATGTAGAGTGGACAAAATAGATTTAGAGTGGATAAAAATTGATGTAGAGTGGATAAAATGGATGTAGAGTGGATAAAATGGATGTAGAGTTAATAACAATGGATGTAGAGTGGATATAACGGATGTAGAGAGGATAAAATGGATGTGGAGTGGATAACAATGGATGTAGAGTGGATAAAATGGATGTAGAGTTGATAAAAATGGATGTAGAGTGGATACAATGGATGTAGAGTAGATAAAATGGATGTAGAGCGGATAAAATGGATGTAGAGTTGATAAAAATGGATGTAGAGTGGATAAAATGGATGTAGAGTGGATAAAATGGATGTAGAGTGGATAAAAATGGATTTAGAGTGGATATAATGGATGTAGAATGGATAAAAATGGATGTAGAGTGGATAAATGGATGTGGAGTGAATAAAAATGGTTGTAGAGTGTATAAAAAGGGTTGCAGAGTGGATAAAAATGGATCTAGAGTGGATAAAATGGATGTAGGGTGGATAAAATGGATGTAGAGATGATAAAAATGGATGTAGAGTGGATATAATTGATGTGGAGGTGATAAAAAGGATGTAGAGTGGATAAAAATGGATGTAGAGAGGATAAAATGGATGTAGAGTGGATAAAAATGGATGTAGAGTTGATAAAAATGGATGTAGAGTGGATAAAATGAATGTAGAGTAGATAAAATGGATGTAGAGTGGATAAAATGGATGTGGAGTTTATAAAATGGATGTAAAGTGGATAAAATGGATGTAGAGTTAATAAAAAAGGATGTAGAGTGGATATAATGGATGTATAGTGGTTAAAACGGATGTAAAGTGGATAAAATGGATGTAGAGTGGATAAAATGGATGTAGAGTTGATAAAAATGGATGTAGAGTGGACAAAATAGATTTAGAGTGGATAAAAATTGATGTAGAGTGGATAAAATGGATGTAGAGTGGATAAAATGGATGTAGAGTTAATAACAATGGATGTAGAGTGGATATAACGGATGTAGAGAGGATAAAATGGATGTGGAGTGGATAACAATGGATGTAGAGTAGATAAAATGGATGTAGATTGGATAAAAATGGATGTAGAGTGGATAAAAATGGATGTAGAGTGGATAAAATAGATGTAGAGTTAATAAAAATGGATGTAGAGTGGATATAATGGATGTAGAGAGGAAAAAATGGATGTGGAGTGGATAACAATGGATGTAGAGTGGATAAAAATGGATGTAGAGTGGATAAAAATGGATGTAGAGTGGATAAAATGGATGTAGAGTGGATAAAATGGATGTAGAGTGGATAAAAATGTATGTAGAGTGGATAAAATAGATGTAGAGTTGATAAAAATGGATGTAGAGTGGACAAAATAGATTTAGAGTGGATAAAAATTGATGTAGAGTGGATAAAATGGATGTAGAGAGGATAAAAAGGATGTAGAGCGGATAAAAATGGATGTAGAGAGGATTAAATGGATGTAGAGTGGATAAAATGGATGTAGAGTTTATAAGAATGGATGTAGAGTGGATAAAATGGATGTAGAGTAGATAAAATGGATGTAGATTGGATAAAAATGGATGTAGAGTGGATAAAAATGGATTTAGGGTGGATAAAATGGATGTAGAGTTGATAAAAATGGATGTAGAGTGGATATAATTGATGTAGAGAGGATAAAAAGGATGTAGAGTGGATAAAAATGGATGTAGAGAGGATTAAATGTATGTAGAGTGGATAAAATGGATGTAGAGTTAATAAGAATGGATGTAGAGTGGATATAACGGATGTAGAGAGGATAAAATGGATGTGGAGTGGATAACAATGGATGTAGAGTGGATAAAATGGATGTAGAGTTGATAAAAATGGATGTAGAGTGGATAAAATGGATGTAGAGTAGATAAAATGGATGTAGATTGGATAAAAATGGATGTAGAGTGGATAAAAATGGATGTAGAGTGGATAAAATGGATGTAGAGTGGATAAAATGGATGTAGAGTAGATAAAATGGATGTAGAGTGGATAAAATGGATGTAGAGTTGATAAAATGGATGTAAAGTGGACAAAATGGATGTAGAGTTAATAAAAATGGATGTAGAGTGGATATAATGGATGTATAGTGGATAAAACGGATGTAGAGTGGATAAAATGGATGTAGAGTGGATAAAAATGGATGTAGAGTGGATAAAATGGATGTAGAGTTGATAAAAATGGATGTAGAGTGGATAAAATTGATTTAGAGTGGATAAAAATAGATGTAGAGTGGATAAAATGGATGTAGAGTGGATAAAAATGGATGTAGAGTGGATAAAATGGATGTAGAGTGGATAAAATGGATGTAGAGTTGATAAAATGGATGTGGAGTGGATAACAATGGATGTAGAGTGGATAAAATGGATGTAGAGTGGATAAAATGGATGTAGAGTGGATAAAATTGATGTAGAGTGGATAAAATTGATGTAGAGTGGATAAAATGGATGTAGAGTGGATAAAATGGATGTAGAGTGGATAAAATGGATGTAGAGTTGATAAAAATGGATGTAGAGTGGATACAATGGATGTAGAGTAGATAAAATGGATGTAGAGCGGATAAAATGGATGTAGAGTTGATAAAAATGGATGTAGAGTGGATAAAATGGATGTAGAGTGGATAAACTGGATGTAGAGTGGATAAATGGATGTGGAGTGGATAAAAATGGTTGTAGAGTGTATAAAAAGGATTGCAGAGTGGATAAAAATGGATCTAGAGTGGATAAAATGGTTGTAGAGTGGATAAAATGGATGTAGGGTGGATAAAATGGATGTACAGTTGATAAAAATGGATGTAGAGTGGATATAATGGATGTAGAGTGGATAAAATGGATGTAGAGTGGATAAAATGGATGTAGAGTGGATAAAATGGATGTAGAGTGGATAAAATGGATGTAGAGTGGATAAAAATGGATGTAGAGTGGATAAAATGGATGTAGAGTGGATAAAATGGATGTAGAGTGGATAAAAATGTATGTAGAGTGGATATAATGGATGTATAGTGGATAAAACGGATGTAGAGTGGATAAAATGGATGTAGAGTGGATAAAAATGGATGTAGAGTGGATAAAATGGATGTAGAGTTGATAAAAATGGATGTAGAGTGGACAAAATTGATTTAGAGTGGATAAAAATTGATGTAGAGTGGATAAAATGGATGTAGAGTGGATAAAAATGGATGTAGAGTGGATAAAATGGATGTAGAGTGGATAAAATGGATGTAGAGTTGATAAAATGGATGTGGAGTGGATAACAATGGATGTAGAGTGGATAAAAATGGATGTAGAGTGGATAAAATGGATGTAGAGTTAATAAAAATGGATGTAGAGTGGATATAATGGATGTAGAGAGGAAAAAATGGATGTGGAGTGGATAACAATGGATGTAGACTGGATAAAAATGGATGTAGAGTGGATAAAAATGGATGTAGAGTGGATAAAATGGATGTAGAGTGGATAAAATGGATGTAGAGTGGATAAAAATGTATGTAGAGTGGATAAAATAGATGTAGAGTTGATAAAAATGGATGTAGAGTGGACAAAATAGATTTAGAGTGGATAAAAATTGATGTAGAGTGGATAAAATGGATGTAGAGAGGATAAAAAGGATGTAGAGTGGATAAAAATGGATGTAGAGAGGATTAAATGGATGTAGAGTGGATAAAATGGATGTAGAGTTTATAAGAATGGATGTAGAGTGGATAAAATGGATGTAGAGTTGATAAAAATGGATGTAGAGTGGATAAAATGGATGTAGAGTAGATAAAATGGATGTAGATTGGATAAAAATGGATGTAGAGTGGATAAAAATGGATTTAGGGTGGATAAAATGGATGTAGAGTTGATAAAAATGGATGTAGAGTGGATATAATTGATGTAGAGAGGATAAAAAGGATGTAGAGTGGATAAAAATGGATGTAGAGAGGATTAAATGTATGTAGAGTGGATAAAATGGATGTAGAGTTAATAAGAATGGATGTAGAGTGGATATAACGGATGTAGAGAGGATAAAATGGATGTGGAGTGGATAACAATGGATGTAGAGTGGATAAAATGGATGTAGAGTTGATAAAAATGGATGTAGAGTGGATAAAATGGATGTAGAGTAGATAAAATGGATGTAGATTGGATAAAAATGGATGTAGAGTGGATAAAAATGGATGTAGAGAGGATAAAATGGATGTAGAGTGGATAAAATGGATGTAGAGTAGATAAAATGGATGTAGAGTGGATAAAATGGATGTAGAGTTGATAAAATGGATGTAAAGTGGACAAAATGGATGTAGAGTTAATAAAAATGGATGTAGAGTGGATATAATGGATGTATAGTGGATAAAACGGATGTAGAGTGGATAAAATGGATGTAGAGTGGATAAAAATGGATGTAGAGTGGATAAAATGGATGTAGAGTTGATAAAAATGGATGTAGAGTGGACAAAATTGATTTAGAGTGGATAAAAATTGATGTAGAGTGGATAAAATGGATGTAGAGTGGATAAAAATGGATGTAGAGTGGATAAAATGGATGTAGAGTGGATGAAATGGATGTAGAGTTGATAAAATGGATGTGGAGTGGATAACAATGGATGTAGAGTGGATAAAATGGATGTAGAGTGGATAAAATGGATGTAGAGTGGATAAAATTGATGTAGAGTGGATAAAATTGATGTAGAGTGAATAAAATGGATGTAGAGTGGATAAAATGGATGTAGAGTGGATAAAATGGATGTAGAGTTGATAAAAATGGATGTAGAGTGGATAAAATGGATGTAGAGTGGATAAACTGGATGTAGAGTGGATAAATGGATGTGGAGTGGATAAAAATGGTTGTAGAGTGTATAAAAAGGGTTGCAGAGTGGATAAAAATGGATCTAGAGTGGATAAAATGGTTGTAGAGTGGATAAAATGGATGTAGGGTGGATAAAATGGATGTACAGTTGATAAAAATGGATGTAGAGTGGATATAATGGATGTAGAGTGGATAAAATGGATGTAGAGTGGATAAAATGGATGTAGAGTGGATAAAATGGATGTAGAGTGGATAAAATGGATGTAGAGTGGATAAAATGGATGTACAGTGGATAAAAATGGATGTAGAGTGGATAAAATGCATGTAGAGTGGATAAAATGGATGTAGAGTGGATAAAATGGATGTAGAGTGGATAAAAATGGATTTAGAGTGGATATAATGGATGTAGAATGGATAAAAATGGATGTAGAGTGGATAAATGGATGTGGAGTGGATAAAAATGGTTGTAGAGTGTATAAAAAGGGTTGCAGAGTGGATAAAAATGGATGTAGAGTGGATAAAATGGATGTAGGGTGGATAAAATGGATGTAGAGATGATAAAAATGGATGTAGAGTGGATATAACTGATGTGGAGGGGATAAAAAGGATGTAGAGTGGATAAAAATGGATGTAGAGAGGATAAAATGGATGTAGAGTGGATAAAAATGGATGTAGAGTTGATAAAAATGGATGTAGAGTGGATAAAATGAATGTAGAGTAGATAAAATGGATGTAAAGTGGATAAAATGGATGTGGAGTTTATAAAATGGATGTAAAGTGGATAAAATGGATGTAGAGTTAATAAAAAAGGATGTAGAGTGGATATAATGGATGTATAGTGGTTAAAACGGATGTAAAGTGGATAAAATGGATGTAGAGTGGATAAAATGGATGTAGAGTTGATAAAAATGGATGTAGAGTGGACAAAATAGATTTAGAGTGGATAAAAATTGATGTAGAGTGGATAAAATGGATGTAGAGTGGATAAAATGGATGTAGAGTTAATAACAATGGATGTAGAGTGGATATAACGGATGTAGAGAGGATAAAATGGATGTGGAGTGGATAACAATGGATGTAGAGTGGATAAAATGGATGTAGAGTTGATAAAAATGGATGTAGAGTGGATACAATGGATGTAGAGTAGATAAAATGGATGTAGAGCGGATAAAATGGATGTAGAGTTGATAAAAATGGATGTAGAGTGGATAAAATGGATGTAGAGTGGATAAACTGGATGTAGAGTGGATAAATGGATGTGGAGTGGATAAAAATGGTTGTAGAGTGTATAAAAAGGGTTGCAGAGTGGATAAAAATGGATCTAGAGTGGATAAAATGGTTGTAGAGTGGATAAAATGGATGTAGGGTGGATAAAATGGATGTAGAGTTGATAAAAATGGATGTAGAGTGGATATAATTGATGTGGAGGGGATAAAAAGGATGTAGAGTGGATAAAAATGGATGTAGAGAGGATAAAATGGATGTAGAGTGGATAAAAATGGATGTAGAGTTGATAAAAATGGATGTAGAGTGGATAAAATGGATGTAGAGTAGATAAAATGGATGTAGAGTGGATAAAATGGATGTAGAGTGGATAAAAATGGATGTAGAGTGGATAAAATAGATGTAGAGTTGATAAAATGGATGTGGAGTGGATAACAATGGATGTAGAGTGGATAAAATGGATGTAGAGTGGATAAAATGGATGTAGAGTGGATAAAATTGATGTAGAGTGGATAAAATTGATGTAGAGTGAATAAAATGGATGTAGAGTGGATAAAATGGATGTAGAGTGGATAAAATGGATGTAGAGTTGATAAAATGGATGTGGAGTGGATAACAATGGATGTAGAGTGGATAAAATGGATGTAGAGTGGATAAAATGGATGTAGAGTGGATAAAATTGATGTAGAGTGGATAAAATTGATGTAGAGTGAATAAAATGGATGTAGAGTGGATAAAATGGATGTAGAGTGGATAAAATGGATGTAGAGTTGATAAAAATGGATGTAGAGTGGATACAATGGATGTAGAGTAGATAAAATGGATGTAGAGCGGATAAAATGGATGTAGAGTTGATAAAAATGGATGTAGAGTGGATAAAATGGATGTAGAGTGGATAAACTGGATGTAGAGTGGATAAATGGATGTGGAGTGGATAAAAATGGTTGTAGAGTGTATAAAAAGGGTTGCAGAGTGGATAAAAATGGATCTAGAGTGGATAAAATGGTTGTAGAGTGGATAAAATGGATGTAGGGTGGATAAAATGGATGTACAGTTGATAAAAATGGATGTAGAGTGGATATAATGGATGTAGAGTGGATAAAATGGATGTAGAGTGGATAAAATGGATGTAGAGTGGATAAAATGGATGTAGAGTGGATAAAATGGATGTAGAGTGGATAAAATGGATGTACAGTGGATAAAAATGGATGTAGAGTGGATAAAATGCATGTAGAGTGGATAAAATGGATGTAGAGTGGATAAAATGGATGTAGAGTGGATAAAAATGGATTTAGAGTGGATATAATGGATGTAGAATGGATAAAAATGGATGTAGAGTGGATAAATGGATGTGGAGTGGATAAAAATGGTTGTAGAGTGTATAAAAAGGGTTGCAGAGTGGATAAAAATGGATCTAGAGTGGATAAAATGGATGTAGGGTGGATAAAATGGATGTAGAGATGATAAAAATGGATGTAGAGTGGATATAACTGATGTGGAGGGGATAAAAAGGATGTAGAGTGGATAAAAATGGATGTAGAGAGGATAAAATGGATGTAGAGTGGATAAAAATGGATGTAGAGTTGATAAAAATGGATGTAGAGTGGATAAAATGAATGTAGAGTAGATAAAATGGATGTAAAGTGGATAAAATGGATGTGGAGTTTATAAAATGGATGTAAAGTGGATAAAATGGATGTAGAGTTAATAAAAAAGGATGTAGAGTGGATATAATGGATGTATAGTGGTTAAAACGGATGTAAAGTGGATAAAATGGATGTAGAGTGGATAAAATGGATGTAGAGTTGATAAAAATGGATGTAGAGTGGACAAAATAGATTTAGAGTGGATAAAAATTGATGTAGAGTGGATAAAATGGATGTAGAGTGGATAAAATGGATGTAGAGTTAATAACAATGGATGTAGAGTGGATATAACGGATGTAGAGAGGATAAAATGGATGTGGAGTGGATAACAATGGATGTAGAGTGGATAAAATGGATGTAGAGTTGATAAAAATGGATGTAGAGTGGATACAATGGATGTAG
Organism: Pemphredon lugubris; assembly: GCA_933228935.1. NCBI lineage: Eukaryota > Metazoa > Arthropoda > Insecta > Hymenoptera > Crabronidae > Pemphredon > Pemphredon lugubris. The sequence goes on along the minus strand of OW121816.1, from coordinate 40,906,246 downwards.
AGTAGATAAAATGGATGTAGAGCGGATAAAATGGATGTAGAGTTGATAAAAATGGATGTAGAGTGGATAAAATGGATGTAGAGTGGATAAACTGGATGTAGAGTGGATAAATGGATGTGGAGTGGATAAAAATGGTTGTAGAGTGTATAAAAAGGGTTGCAGAGTGGATAAAAATGGATCTAGAGTGGATAAAATGGTTGTAGAGTGGATAAAATGGATGTAGGGTGGATAAAATGGATGTAGAGTTGATAAAAATGGATGTAGAGTGGATATAATTGATGTGGAAGGGATAAAAAGGATGTAGAGTGGATAAAAATGGATGTAGAGAGGATAAAATGGATGTAGAGTGGATAAAAATGGATGTAGAGTTGATAAAAATGGATGTAGAGTGGATAAAATGGATGTAGAGTAGATAAAATGGATGTAGAGTGGATAAAATGGATGTAGAGTGGATAAAAATGGATGTAGAGTGGATAAAATAGATGTAGAGTTGATAAAAATGGATGTAGAGTGGACAAAATAGATTTAGAGTGGATAAAAATTGATGTAGAGTGGATAAAATGGATGTAGAGAGGATAAAAAGGATGTAGAGTGGATAAAAATGGATGTAGAGAGGATTAAATGGATGTAGAGTGGATAAAATGGATGTAGAGTGGATAAAAATGGATGTAGAGTGGATAAAATGGATGTAGAGTGGATAAAATGGATGTAGAGTGGATAAAAATGGATGTAGAGTGGGTAAAATAGATGTAGAGTTGATAAAAATGGATGTAGAGTGGACAAAATAGATTTAGAGTGGATAAAAATTGATGTAGAGTGGATAAAATGGATGTAGAGAGGATAAAAAGGATGTAGAGTGGATAAAAATGGATGTAGAGAGGATTAAATGGATGTAGAGTGGATAAAATGGATGTAGAGTTTATAAGAATGGATGTAGAGTGGATAAAATGGATGTAGAGTTGATAAAAATGGATGTAGAGTGGATAAAATGGATGTAGAGTAGATAAAATGGATGTAGATTGGATAAAAATGGATGTAGAGTGGATAAAAATGGATTTAGGGTGGATAAAATGGATGTAGAGTTGATAAATGGATGTGGAGTGGATAAAAATGGTTGTAGAGTGTATAAAAAGGGTTGCAGAGTGGATAAAAATGGATCTAGAGTGGATAAAATGGTTGTAGAGTGGATAAAATGGATGTAGGGTGGATAAAATGGATGTAGAGTTGATAAAAATGGATGTAGAGTGGATAAAAATGGATGTAGAGTGGATAAAATGAATGTAGAGTAGATAAAATGGATGTAGAGTGGATAAAATGGATGTGGAGTTTATAAAATGGATGTAAAGTGGATAAAATGGATGTAGAGTTAATAAAAAAGGATGTAGAGTGGATAAAATGGATGTAGAGTAGATAAAATGGATGTAGATTGGATAAAAATGGATGTAGAGTGGATAAAAATGGATGTAGAGTGGATAAAATGGATGTAGAGTGGATAAAATGGATGTAGAGTAGATAAAATGGATGTAGAGTGGATAAAATGGATGTAGAGTTGATAAAATGGATGTAAAGTGGATAAAATGGATGTAGAGTTAATAAAAATGGATGTAGAGTGGATATAATGGATGTATAGTGGATGAAATGGATGTAGAGTTGATAAAATGGATGTGGAGTGGATAACAATGGATGTAGAGTGGATAAAATGGATGTAGAGTGGATAAAATGGATGTAGAGTGGATAAAATTGATGTAGAGTGGATAAAATTGATGTAGAGTGGATAAAATGGATGTAGAGTGGATAAAAATGGATGTAGAGTGGATAAAATGGATGTAGAGTGGATGAAATGGATGTAGAGTTGATAAAATGGATGTGGAGTGGATAACAATGGATGTAGAGTGGATAAAATGGATGTAGAGTGGATAAAATGGATGTAGAGTGGATAAAATTGATGTAGAGTGGATAAAATTGATGTAGAGTGAATAAAATGGATGTAGAGTGGATAAAATGGATGTAGAGTGGATAAAATGGATGTAGAGTTGATAAAAATGGATGTAGAGTGGATACAATGGATGTACAGTAGATAAAATGGATGTAGAGCGGATAAAATGGATGTAGAGTTGATAAAAATGGATGTAGAGTGGATAAAATGGATGTAGAGTGGATAAACTGGATGTAGAGTGGATAAATGGATGTGGAGTGGATAAAAATGGTTGTAGAGTGTATAAAAAGGGTTGCAGAGTGGATAAAAATGGATCTAGAGTGGATAAAATGGTTGTAGAGTGGATAAAATGGATGTAGGGTGGATAAAATGGATGTACAGTTGATAAAAATGGATGTAGAGTGGATATAATGGATGTAGAGTGGATAAAATGGATGTAGAGTGGATAAAATGGATGTAGAGTGGATAAAATGGATGTAGAGTGGATAAAATGGATGTAGAGTGGATAAAATGGATGTACAGTGGATAAAAATGGATGTAGAGTGGATAAAATGCATGTAGAGTTGATAAAATGGATGTAGAGTGGATAAAATGGATGTAGAGTGGATAAAAATGGATTTAGAGTGGATATAATGGATGTAGAATGGATACAAATGGATGTAGAGTGGATAAATGGATGTGGAGTGGATAAAAATGGTTGTAGAGTGTATAAAAAGGGTTGCAGAGTGGATAAAAATGGATCTAGAGTGGATAAAATGGATGTAGGGTGGATAAAATGGATGTAGAGATGATAAAAATGGATGTAGAGTGGATAAAATGAATGTAGAGTGGATAAAATGGATGTAAAGTGGATAAAATGGATGTAGAGTTAATAAAAAAGGATGTAGAGTGGATATAATGGATGTATAGTGGTTAAAACGGATGTAAAGTGGATAAAATGGATGTAGAGTGGATAAAATGGATGTAGAGTTGATAAAAATGGATGTAGAGTGGACAAAATAGATTTAGAGTGGATAAAAATTGATGTAGAGTGGATAAAATGGATGTAGAGTGGATAAAATGGATGTAGAGTTAATAACAATGGATGTAGAGTGGATATAACGGATGTAGAGAGGATAAAATGGATGTGGAGTGGATAACAATGGATGTAGAGTAGATAAAATGGATGTAGATTGGATAAAAATGGATGTAGAGTGGATAAAAATGGATGTAGAGTGGATAAAATAGATGTAGAGTTAATAAAAATGGATGTAGAGTGGATATAATGGATGTAGAGAGGAAAAAATGGATGTGGAGTGGATAACAATGGATATAGACTGGATAAAAATGGATGTAGAGTGGATAAAATGGATGTAGAGTGGATAAAATGATTGTAGAGTGGATAAAATGGATGTAGAGTGGATAAAAATGGATGTAGAGTGGATAAAATGGATGTACAGTTAATAAAAATGGATGTAGAGTGGAAATAATGGATGTAGAGTGGATAAAATGGATGTAGAATGGATAAAATGGATTTAGAGTTCATAAAAATGGATGTAGAGTGGATAAAATGGATGTAGAGTTGATAAAATGGATGTAAAGTGGATAAAATGGATGTAGAGTTAATAAAAATGGATGTAGAGTGGAAATAATGGATGTAGATTGGATAAAATGGATGTAGAGTTGATAAAATGGATGTAAAGTGGATAAAATGGATGTAGAGTTAATAAAAATGGATGTAGAGTGGAATTAATGGATGTAGAGAGGATAAAATGGATGTAGAGTGGATAAAATGGATGTAGAGTTCATAAAAATGGATGTAGAGTGGATAAAAATGGATGTAGATTAGATAAAATGGATGTGGAGTGGATAACAATGGATGTAGAGAGGATAAAAATGGATATAGGGTAGATAAAATGGATGTAGAGTTAATAAAAATGGATGTAGAGTGGATATAATGGATGTAGAGAGGATAAAATGGATTTGGAGTGGATAACAATGGATGTAGAGTGGATAAAATGGATGTAGAGTGGATAAAATGGATGAAGAGTGGATAAAATGGTTGTAGAGTGGATAAAATGGATGTAGAGTGGATAAAAATGGATGTAGAGTGGATAAAATGGATGTAGAGTGGATAAAAATGGATGTAGAGTGGATAAAATGGATGTAGAGTGGAGAAAATGGATGTACATTTAATAAAAATGGATGTAGAGTGGATAAAAATGGATGTAGATTGGATAAAATGGATGTAGAGTGGATAAAATGGTTGTAGAGTGGATAAAAATGGATGTAGAGTGGATAAAATGGATGTAGAATGGATAAAATGGATGTAAAGTGGATAAAAATGGATGTCGAGTGGATAAAATGGATGTAGAGTGGATAAAAATAGATGCAGAAAGGATAAAATGGAAGTAGAGTGGATAAAAATGGATGTAGAGTGGATAAAAATGGATGTAGAGTGGATAAAATGGATGTAGAGTGGATAAAAATGGATGTAGAGAGGATAAAATGGATGTAGAGTGGATAAAATGGATGTACAGTTAATAAAAATGGATGTAGAGTGGAAATAATGGATGTAGAGAGGATAAAATGGATGTAGAGTGGATAAAATGGATGTAGAGTTCATAAAAATGGATGTAGAGTGGATAAAAATGGATGTAGATTGGATAAAATGGATGTAGAGTTGATAAAATGGATGTAAAGTGGATAAAATGGATGTAGAGTTAATAAAAATGGATGTAGAGTGGAAATAATGGATGTAGAGAGGATAAAATGGATGTAGAGCGGATAAAATGGATGTAGAGTTCATAAAAATGGATGTAGAGTGGATAAAAATGGATGTAGATTGGATAAAATGGATGTGGAGTGGATAACAATGGATGTAGAGAGGATAAAAATGGATATAGGGTAGATAAAATGGATGTAGAGTGGATAAAATGGATGAAGAGTGGATAAAATGGTTGTAGAGTGGATAAAATGGATGTAGAGTGGATAAAAATTGATGTAGAGTGGATAAAATGGATGTAGAGTGGATAAAAATGGATGTAGAGTGGATAAAAATGGATGTAGAGTGGATAAAATAGATGTAGAGTTGATAAAAATGGATGTAGAGTGGACAAAATAGATTTAGAGTGGATAAAAATTGATGTAGAGTGGATAAAATGGATGTAGAGTGGATAAAAAGGATGTAGAATGGATAAAAATGGATGTAGAGAGGATTAAATGGATGTAGAGTGGATAAAATGGATGTAGAGTTTATAAAAATGGATGTAGAGTGGATAAAATGGATGTAAAGTGGATAAAATGGATGTAGAGTTAATAAAAATGGATGTAGAGTGGATATAATGGATGTATAGTGGATAAAACGGATGTAGAGTGGATAAAATGGATGTAGAGTGGATAAAAATGGATGTAGAGTGGATAAAATGGATGTAGAGTTGATAAAAATGGATGTAGAGTGGACAAAATTGATTTAGAGTGGATAAAAATTGATGTAGAGTGGATAAAATGGATGTAGAGTGGATAAAAATGGATGTAGAGTGGATAAAATGGATGTAGAGTGGATGAAATGGATGTAGAGTTGATAAAATGGATGTGGAGTGGATAACAATGGATGTAGAGTGGATAAAATGGATGTAGAGTGGATAAAATGGATGTAGAGTGGATAAAATTGATGTAGAGTGGATAAAATTGATGTAGAGTGAATAAAATGGATGTAGAGTGGATAAAATGGATGTAGAGTGGATAAAATGGATGTAGAGTTGATAAAAATGGATGTAGAGTGGATACAATGGATGTAGAGTAGATAAAATGGATGTAGAGCGGATAAAATGGATGTAGAGTGGATAAAATGGATGTAGAGTGGATAAAATGGATGTAGAGTGGATAAAATGGATGTACAGTGGATAAAAATGGATGTAGAGTGGATAAAATGCATGTAGAGTGGATAAAATGGATGTAGAGTGGATAAAATGGATGTAGAGTGGATAAAAATGGATTTAGAGTGGATATAATGGATGTAGAATGGATAAAAATGGATGTAGAGTGGATAAATGGATGTGGAGTGAATAAAAATGGTTGTAGAGTGTATAAAAAGGGTTGCAGAGTGGATAAAAATGGATCTAGAGTGGATAAAATGGATGTAGGGTGGATAAAATGGATGTAGAGATGATAAAAATGGATGTAGAGTGGATATAATTGATGTGGAGGTGATAAAAAGGATGTAGAGTGGATAAAAATGGATGTAGAGAGGATAAAATGGATGTAGAGTGGATAAAATGGATGTAGAGTTAATAACAATGGATGTAGAGTGGATATAACGGATGTAGAGAGGATAAAATGGATGTGGAGTGGATAACAATGGATGTAGAGTAGATAAAATGGATGTAGATTGGATAAAAATGGATGTAGAGTGGATAAAATAGATGTAGAGTTAATAAAAATGGATGTAGAGTGGATATAATGGATGTAGAGAGGAAAAAATGGATGTGGAGTGGATAACAATGGATGTAGACTGGATAAAAATGGATGTAGAGTGGATAAAAATGGATGTAGAGTGGATAAAATGGATGTAGAGTGGATAAAATGGATGTAGAGTGGATAAAAATGTATGTAGAGTGGATAAAATAGATGTAGAGTTGATAAAAATGGATGTAGAGTGGACAAAATAGATTTAGAGTGGATAAAAATTGATGTAGAGTGGATAAAATGGATGTAGAGAGGATAAAAAGGATGTAGAGTGGATAAAAATGGATGTAGAGAGGATTAAATGGATGTAGAGTGGATAAAATGGATGTAGAGTTTATAAGAATGGATGTAGAGTGGATAAAATGGATGTAGAGTTGATAAAAATGGATGTAGAGTGGATAAAATGGATGTAGAGTAGATAAAATGGATGTAGATTGGATAAAAATGGATGTAGAGTGGATAAAAATGGATTTAGGGTGGATAAAATGGATGTAGAGTTGATAAAAATGGATGTAGAGTGGATATAATTGATGTAGAGAGGATAAAAAGGATGTAGAGTGGATAAAAATGGATGTAGAGAGGATTAAATGTATGTAGAGTGGATAAAATGGATGTAGAGTTAATAAGAATGGATGTAGAGTGGATATAACGGATGTAGAGAGGATAAAATGGATGTGGAGTGGATAACAATGGATGTAGAGTGGATAAAATGGATGTAGAGTTGATAAAAATGGATGTAGAGTGGATAAAATGGATGTAGAGTAGATAAAATGGATGTAGATTGGATAAAAATGGATGTAGAGTGGATAAAAATGGATGTAGAGTGGATAAAATGGATGTAGAGTGGATAAAATGGATGTAGAGTAGATAAAATGGATGTAGAGTGGATAAAATGGATGTAGAGTTGATAAAATGGATGTAAAGTGGACAAAATGGATGTAGAGTTAATAAAAATGGATGTAGAGTGGATATAATGGATGTATAGTGGATAAAACGGATGTAGAGTGGATAAAATGGATGTAGAGTGGATAAAAATGGATGTAGAGTGGATAAAATGGATGTAGAGTTGATAAAAATGGATGTAGAGTGGACAAAATTGATTTAGAGTGGATAAAAATTGATGTAGAGTGGATAAAATGGATGTAGAGTGGATAAAAATGGATGTAGAGTGGATAAAATGGATGTAGAGTGGATAAAATGGATGTAGAGTTGATAAAATGGATGTGGAGTGGATAACAATGGATGTAGAGTGGATAAAATGGATGTAGAGTGGATAAAATGGATGTAGAGTGGATAAAATTGATGTAGAGTGGAGAAAATTGATGTAGAGTGAATAAAATGGATGTAGAGTGGATAAAATGGATGTAGAGTGGATAAAATGGATGTAGAGTTGATAAAAATGGATGTAGAGTGGATACAATGGATGTAGAGTAGATAAAATGGATGTAGAGCGGATAAAATGGATGTAGAGTTGATAAAAATGGATGTAGAGTGGATAAAATGGATGTAGAGTGGATAAACTGGATGTAGAGTGGATAAATGGATGTGGAGTGGATAAAAATGGTTGTAGAGTGTATAAAAAGGGTTGCAGAGTGGATAAAAATGGATCTAGAGTGGATAAAATGGTTGTAGAGTGGATAAAATGGATGTAGGGTGGATAAAATGGATGTACAGTTGATAAAAATGGATGTAGAGTGGATATAATGGATGTAGAGTGGATAAAATGGATGTAGAGTGGATAAAATGGATGTAGAGTGGATAAAATGGATGTAGAGTGGATAAAATGGATGTAGAGTGGATAAAATGGATGTACAGTGGATAAAAATGGATGTAGAGTGGATAAAATGCATGTAGAGTGGATAAAATGGATGTAGAGTGGATAAAATGGATGTAGAGTGGATAAAAATGGATTTAGAGTGGATATAATGGATGTAGAATGGATAAAAATGGATGTAGAGTGGATAAATGGATGTGGAGTGGATAAAAATGGTTGTAGAGTGTATAAAAAGGGTTGCAGAGTGGATAAAAATGGATCTAGAGTGGATAAAATGGATGTAGGGTGGATAAAATGGATGTAGAGATGATAAAAATGGATGTAGAGTGGATATAACTGATGTGGAGGGGATAAAAAGGATGTAGAGTGGATAAAAATGGATGTAGAGAGGATAAAATGGATGTAGAGTGGATAAAAATGGATGTAGAGTTGATAAAAATGGATGTAGAGTGGATAAAATGAATGTAGAGTAGATAAAATGGATGTAAAGTGGATAAAATGGATGTGGAGTTTATAAAATGGATGTAAAGTGGATAAAATGGATGTAGAGTTAATAAAAAAGGATGTAGAGTGGATATAATGGATGTATAGTGGTTAAAACGGATGTAAAGTGGATAAAATGGATGTAGAGTGGATAAAATGGATGTAGAGTTGATAAAAATGGATGTAGAGTGGACAAAATAGATTTAGAGTGGATAAAAATTGATGTAGAGTGGATAAAATGGATGTAGAGTGGATAAAATGGATGTAGAGTTAATAACAATGGATGTAGAGTGGATATAACGGATGTAGAGAGGATAAAATGGATGTGGAGTGGATAACAATGGATGTAGAGTGGATAAAATGGATGTAGAGTTGATAAAAATGGATGTAGAGTGGATACAATGGATGTAGAGTAGATAAAATGGATGTAGAGCGGATAAAATGGATGTAGAGTTGATAAAAATGGATGTAGAGTGGATAAAATGGATGTAGAGTGGATAAACTGGATGTAGAGTGGATAAATGGATGTGGAGTGGATAAAAATGGTTGTAGAGTGTATAAAAAGGGTTGCAGAGTGGATAAAAATGGATCTAGAGTGGATAAAATGGTTGTAGAGTGGATAAAATGGATGTAGGGTGGATAAAATGGATGTAGAGTTGATAAAAATGGATGTAGAGTGGATATAATTGATGTGGAGGGGATAAAAAGGATGTAGAGTGGATAAAAATGGATGTAGAGAGGATAAAATGGATGTAGAGTGGATAAAAATGGATGTAGAGTTGATAAAAATGGATGTAGAGTGGATAAAATGGATGTAGAGTAGATAAAATGGATGTAGAGTGGATAAAATGGATGTAGAGTGGATAAAAATGGATGTAGAGTGGATAAAATAGATGTAGAGTTGATAAAAATGGATCTAGAGTGGATAAAATGGTTGTAGAGTGGATAAAATGGATGTAGGGTGGATAAAATGGATGTAGAGTTGATAAAAATGGATGTAGAGTGGATATAATTGATGTGGAGGGGATAAAAAGGATGTAGAGTGGATAAAAATGGATGTAGAGAGGATAAAATGGATGTAGAGTGGATGAAATGGATGTAGAGTTGATAAAATGGATGTGGAGTGGATAACAATGGATGTAGAGTGGATAAAATGGATGTAGAGTGGATAAAATGGATGTAGAGTGGATAAAATTGATGTAGAGTGGATAAAATTGATGTAGAGTGAATAAAATGGATGTAGAGTGGATAAAATGGATGTAGAGTGGATAAAATGGATGTAGAGTTGATAAAAATGGATGTAGAGTGGATACAATGGATGTAGAGTAGATAAAATGGATGTAGAGCGGATAAAATGGATGTAGAGTGGATAAAATGGATGTAGAGTGGATAAAATGGATGTAGAGTGGATAAAATGGATGTACAGTGGATAAAAATGGATGTAGAGTGGATAAAATGCATGTAGAGTGGATAAAATGGATGTAGAGTGGATAAAATGGATGTAGAGTGGATAAAAATGGATTTAGAGTGGATATAATGGATGTAGAATGGATAAAAATGGATGTAGAGTGGATAAATGGATGTGGAGTGAATAAAAATGGTTGTAGAGTGTATAAAAAGGGTTGCAGAGTGGATAAAAATGGATCTAGAGTGGATAAAATGGATGTAGGGTGGATAAAATGGATGTAGAGATGATAAAAATGGATGTAGAGTGGATATAATTGATGTGGAGGGATAAAAAGGATGTAGAGTGGATAAAAATGGATGTAGAGAGGATAAAATGGATGTAGAGTGGATAAAATGGATGTAGAGTTAATAACAATGGATGTAGAGTGGATATAACGGATGTAGAGAGGATAAAATGGATGTGGAGTGGATAACAATGGATGTAGAGTAGATAAAATGGATGTAGATTGGATAAAAATGGATGTAGAGTGGATAAAATAGATGTAGAGTTAATAAAAATGGATGTAGAGTGGATATAATGGATGTAGAGAGGAAAAAATGGATGTGGAGTGGATAACAATGGATGTAGACTGGATAAAAATGGATGTAGAGTGGATAAAAATGGATGTAGAGTGGATAAAATGGATGTAGAGTGGATAAAATGGATGTAGAGTGGATAAAAATGTATGTAGAGTGGATAAAATAGATGTAGAGTTGATAAAAATGGATGTAGAGTGGACAAAATAGATTTAGAGTGGATAAAAATTGATGTAGAGTGGATAAAATGGATGTAGAGAGGATAAAAAGGATGTAGAGTGGATAAAAATGGATGTAGAGAGGATTAAATGGATGTAGAGTGGATAAAATGGATGTAGAGTTTATAAGAATGGATGTAGAGTGGATAAAATGGATGTAGAGTTGATAAAAATGGATGTAGAGTGGATAAAATGGATGTAGAGTAGATAAAATGGATGTAGATTGGATAAAAATGGATGTAGAGTGGATAAAAATGGATTTAGGGTGGATAAAATGGATGTAGAGTTGATAAAAATGGATGTAGAGTGGATATAATTGATGTAGAGAGGATAAAAAGGATGTAGAGTGGATAAAAATGGATGTAGAGAGGATTAAATGTATGTAGAGTGGATAAAATGGATGTAGAGTTAATAAGAATGGATGTAGAGTGGATATAACGGATGTAGAGAGGATAAAATGGATGTGGAGTGGATAACAATGGATGTAGAGTGGATAAAATGGATGTAGAGTTGATAAAAATGGATGTAGAGTGGATAAAATGGATGTAGAGCCGATAAAATGGATGTAGATTGGATAAAAATGGATGTAGAGTGGATAAAAATGGATGTAGAGTGGATAAAATGGATGTAGAGTGGATAAAATGGATGTAGAGTAGATAAAATGGATGTAGAGTGGATAAAATGGATGTAGAGTTGATAAAATGGATGTAAAGTGGACAAAATGGATGTAGAGTTAATAAAAATGGATGTAGAGTGGATATAATGGATGTATAGTGGATAAAACGGATGTAGAGTGGATAAAATGGATGTAGAGTGGATAAAAATGGATGTAGAGTGGATAAAATGGATGTAGAGTTGATAAAAATGGATGTAGAGTGGACAAAATTGATTTAGAGTGGATAAAAATTGATGTAGAGTGGATAAAATGGATGTAGAGTGGATAAAAATGGATGTAGAGTGGATAAAATGGATGTAGAGTGGATAAAATGGATGTAGAGTTGATAAAATGGATGTGGAGTGGATAACAATGGATGTAGAGTGGATAAAATGGATGTAGAGTGGATAAAATGGATGTAGAGTGGATAAAATTGATGTAGAGTGGAGAAAATTGATGTAGAGTGGATAAAATGGATGTAGAGTGGATAAAATGGATGTAGAGTGGATAAAATGGATGTAGAGTTGATAAAAATGGATGTAGAGTGGATACAATGGATGTAGAGTAGATAAAATGGATGTAGAGCGGATAAAATGGATGTAGAGTTGATAAAAATGGATGTAGAGTGGATAAAATGGATGTAGAGTGGATAAACTGGATGTAGAGTGGATAAATGGATGTGGAGTGGATAAAAATGGTTGTAGAGTGTATAAAAAGGGTTGCAGAGTGGATAAAAATGGATCTAGAGTGGATAAAATGGTTGTAGAGTGGATAAAATGGATGTAGGGTGGATAAAATGGATGTACAGTTGATAAAAATGGATGTAGAGTGGATATAATGGATGTAGAGTGGATAAAATGGATGTAGAGTGGATAAAATGGATGTAGAGTGGATAAAATGGATGTAGAGTGGATAAAATGGATGTAGAGTGGATAAAATGGATGTACAGTGGATAAAAATGGATGTAGAGTGGATAAAATGCATGTAGAGTGGATAAAATGGATGTAGAGTGGATAAAATGGATGTAGAGTGGATAAAAATGGATTTAGAGTGGATATAATGGATGTAGAATGGATAAAAATGGATGTAGAGTGGATAAATGGATGTGGAGTGGATAAAAATGGTTGTAGAGTGTATAAAAAGGGTTGCAGAGTGGATAAAAATGGATCTAGAGTGGATAAAATGGATGTAGAGTGGATAAAATGGATGTAGAGATGATAAAAATGGATGTAGAGTGGATATAACTGATGTGGAGGGGATAAAAAGGATGTAGAGTGGATAAAAATGGATGTAGAGAGGATAAAATGGATGTAGAGTGGATAAAAATGGATGTAGAGTTGATAAAAATGGATGTAGAGTGGATAAAATGAATGTAGAGTAGATAAAATGGATGTAAAGTGGATAAAATGGATGTGGAGTTTATAAAATGGATGTAAAGTGGATAAAATGGATGTAGAGTTAATAAAAAAGGATGTAGAGTGGATATAATGGATGTATAGTGGTTAAAACGGATGTAAAGTGGATAAAATGGATGTAGAGTGGATAAAATGGATGTAGAGTTGATAAAAATGGATGTAGAGTGGACAAAATAGATTTAGAGTGGATAAAAATTGATGTAGAGTGGATAAAATGGATGTAGAGTGGATAAAATGGATGTAGAGTTAATAAAAATGGATGTAGAGTGGATATAACGGATGTAGAGAGGATAAAATGGATGTGGAGTGGATAACAATGGATGTAGAGTGGATAAAATGGATGTAGAGTTGATAAAAATGGATGTAGAGTGGATACAATGGATGTAGAGTAGATAAAATGGATGTAGAGCGGATAAAATGGATGTAGAGTTGATAAAAATGGATGTAGAGTGGATAAAATGGATGTAGAGTGGATAAACTGGATGTAGAGTGGATAAATGGATGTGGAGTGGATAAAAATGGTTGTAGAGTGTATAAAAAGGGTTGCAGAGTGGATAAAAATGGATCTAGAGTGGATAAAATGGTTGTAGAGTGGATAAAATGGATGTAGAGTGGATAAAATGGATGTAGAGTTGATAAAAATGGATGTAGAGTGGATATAATTGATGTGGAGGGGATAAAAAGGATGTAGAGTGGATAAAAATGGATGTAGAGAGGATAAAATGGATGTAGAGTGGATAAAAATGGATGTAGAGTTGATAAAAATGGATGTAGAGTGGATAAAATGGATGTAGAGTAGATAAAATGGATGTAGAGTGGATAAAATGGATGTAGAGTGGATAAAAATGGATGTAGAGTGGATAAAATAGATGTAGAGTTGATAAAAATGGATGTAGAGTGGACAAAATAGATTTAGAGTGGATAAAAATTGATGTAGAGTGGATAAAATGGATGTAGAGAGGATAAAAAGGATGTAGAGTGGATAAAAATGGATGTAGAGAGGATTAAATGGATGTAGAGTGGATAAAATGGATGTAGAGTGGATAAAAATGGATGTAGAGTGGATAAAATGGATGTAGAGTAGATAAAATGGATGTAGAGTGGATAAAAATGGATGTAGAGTGGATAAAATAGATGTAGAGTTGATAAAAATGGATGTAGAGTGGACAAAATAGATTTAGAGTGGATAAAAATTGATGTAGAGTGGATAAAATGGATGTAGAGAGGATAAAAAGGATGTAGAGTGGATAAAAATGGATGTAGAGAGGATTAAATGGATGTAGAGTGGATAAAATGGATGTAGAGTTTATAAGAATGGATGTAGAGTGGATAAAATGGATGTAGAGTTGATAAAAATGGATGTAGAGTGGATAAAATGGATGTAGAGTAGATAAAATGGATGTAGATTGGATAAAAATGGATGTAGAGTGGATAAAAATGGATTTAGGGTGGATAAAATGGATGTAGAGTTGATAAATGGATGTGGAGTGGATAAAAATGGTTGTAGAGTGTATAAAAAGGGTTGCAGAGTGGATAAAAATGGATCTAGAGTGGATAAAATGGTTGTAGAGTGGATAAAATGGATGTAGGGTGGATAAAATGGATGTAGAGTTGATAAAAATGGATGTAGAGTGGATATAATTGATGTGGAGGGGATAAAAAGGATGTAGAGTGGATAAAAATGGATGTAGAGAGGATAAAATGGATGTTGAGTGGATAAAAATGGATGTAGAGTTGATAAAAATGGATGTAGAGTGGATAAAATGGATGTAGAGTAGATAAAATGGATGTAGAGTGGATAAAATGGATGTAGAGAGGATAAAATGGATGTAGAGTTGATAAAATGGATGTAGAGTTAATAAGAATGGATGTAGAGTGGATAAAATGGATGTAGAGTGGATAAAATGGATGTAGAGTTGATAAAATGGATGTGGAGTGGATAACAATGGATGTAGACTGGATAAAAATGGATGTAGAGTGGATAAAAATGGATGTAGAGTAGATAAAATGGATGTAGAGTGGATAAAATGGATGTAGAGTTGATAAAATGGATGTAAAGGGGATAAAATGGATGTAGAGTTAATAAAAATGGATGTAGAGTGGATATAATGGATGTATAGTGGATAAAACGGATGTAGAGTGGATAAAATGGATGTAGAGTGGATAAAAATGGATGTAGAGTGGATAAAATGGATGTAGAGTTGATAAAAATGGATGTAGAGTGGACAAAATTGATTTAGAGTGGATAAAAATTGATGTAGAGTGGATAAAATGGATGTAGAGTGGATAAAAATGGATGTAGAGTGGATAAAATGGATGTAGAGTGGATAAAATGGATGTAGAGTGGATAAAATTGATGTAGAGTGGATAAAATGGATGTAGAGTTGATAAAATGGATGTAAAGTGGATAAAATGGATGTAGAGTTAATAAGAATGGATGTAGAGTGGATATAACGGATGTAGAGAGGATAAAATGGATGTGGAGTGGATAACAATGGATGTAGAGTGGATAAAATGGATGTAGAGTGGATAAAATGGATGTAGAGTTGATAAAATGGATGTAAAGTGGATAAAATGGATGTAGAGTTAATAAAAATGGATGTAGAGTGGATATAATGGATGTAGAGTGGATAAAACGGATGTAGAGTGGATAAAATGGATGTAGAGTGTATAAAATGGATGTAGAGTGAATAAAATGGATGTAGAGTGGATAAAATGGATCTAGAGTGGATAAAATGGATGTAGAGTTAATAAGAATGGATGTAGAGTGGATATAACGGATGTAGAGAGGATAAAATGGATGTGGAGTGGGTAACAATGGATGTAGAGTGGATAAAATGGATGTAGAGTTGATAAAAATGGATGTAGAGTGGATAAAATGGATGTAGAGTAGATAAAATGGATGTAGATTGGATAAAAATGGATGTAGAGTGGATAAAAATGGATGTAGAGTGGATAAAATGGATGTAGAGTGGATAAAATGGATTTAGGGTGGATAAAATGGATGTAGAGTGGGTAAAATGGATGTAGAGTGGATAAAATTGATGTAGAGTGGATAAAATTGATGTAGAGTGTATAAAATGGATGTAGAGTGGATAAAATGGATGTAGAGTGGATAAAATGGATGTAGAGTTAATAAGAATGGATGTAGAGTGGATATAATGGATGTAGAGAGGAAAAAATGGATGTGGAGTGGATAACAATGGATGTAGACTGGATAAAAATGGATGTAGAGTGGATAAAAATGGATGTAGAGTGGATAAAATGGATGTAGAGTGGATAAAATGGATGTAGAGTGGATAAAAATGGATGTAGAGTGGATAAAATAGATGTAGAGTTGATAAAAATGGATGTAGAGTGGACAAAATAGATTTAGAGTGGATAAAAATTGATGTAGAGTGGATAAAATGGATGTAGAGAGGATAAAAAGGATGTAGAGTGGATAAAAATGGATGTAGAGTGGATAAAATGGATGTAGAGTGGATAAAATGGATGTAGAGTTAATAAGAATGGATGTAGAGTGGATATAATGGATGTAGAGAGGAAAAAATGGATGTGGAGTGGATAACAATGGATGTAGACTGGATAAAAATGGATGTAGAGTGGATAAAATGGATGTAGAGTTGATAAAAATGGATGTAGAGTGGATAAAATGGATGTAGAGTGGATAAAATGGATGTAGAGTGGATAAAATGGATGTAGAGTGGATAAAATGGATGTAGAGTTAATAAGAATGGATGTAGAGTGGATATAACGGATGTAGAGAGGATAAAATGGATGTGGAGTGGATAACAATGGATGTAGAGTGGAATAAATGGATGTAGAGTTGATAAAAATGGATGTAGAGTGGATAAAATGGATGTAGAGTAGATAAAATGGATGTAGATTGGATAAAAATGGATGTAGAGTGGATAAAAATGGATGTAGAGTGGATAAAATGGATGTAGAGTGGATAAAATGGATGTAGAGTAGATAAAATGGATGTAGAGTGGATAAAATGGATGTAGAGTTGATAAAAATGGATGTAGAGTGGACAAAGTAGATTTAGAGTGGATAAAAATTGATGTAGAGTGGATAAAATGGATGTAGAGAGGATAAAAATGGATGTAGAGTGGATAAAAATGGATGTAGAGTGGATAAAATGGATGTAGAGTGTATAAAATGGATGTAGAGTGAATAAAATGGATGTAGAGTGGATAAAATGGATCTAGAGTGGATAAAATGGATGTAGCGTTAATAAGAATGGATGTAGAGTGGATATAACGGATGTAGAGAGGATAAAATGGATGTGGAGTGGGTAACAATGGATGTAGAGTGGATAAAATGGATGTAGAGTTGATAAAAATGGATGTAGAGTGGATAAAATGGATGTAGAGTAGATAAAATGGATGTAGATTGGATAAAAATGGATGTAGAGTGGATAAAAATGGATGTAGAGTGGATAAAATAGATGTAGAGTTAATAAAAATGGATGTAGAGTGGATATAATGGATGTAGAGAGGAAAAAATGGATGTGGAGTGGATAACAATGGATGTAGACTGGATAAAAATGGATGTAGAGAGGATAAAATGGATGTTGAGTGGATAAAAATGGATGTAGAGTTGATAAAAATGGATGTAGAGTGGATAAAATGGATGTAGAGTAGATAAAATGGATGTAGAGTGGATAAAATGGATGTAGAGAGGATAAAATGGATGTAGAGTTGATAAAATGGATGTAGAGTTAATAAGAATGGATGTAGAGTGGATAAAATGGATGTAGAGTGGATAAAATGGATGTAGAGTTGATAAAATGGATGTGGAGTGGATAACAATGGATGTAGACTGGATAAAAATGGATGTAGAGTGGATAATAATGGATGTAGAGTAGATAAAATGGATGTAGAGTGGATAAAATGGATGTAGAGTTGATAAAATGGATGTAAAGGGGATAAAATGGATGTAGAGTTAATAAAAATGGATGTAGAGTGGATATAATGGATGTATAGTGGATAAAATGGATGTAGAGTGGATAAAATGGATGTAGAGTGGATAAAAATGGATGTAGAGTGGATAAAATGGATGTAGAGTTGATAAAAATGGATGTAGAGTGGACAAAATTGATTTAGAGTGGATAAAAATTGATGTAGAGTGGATAAAATGGATGTAGAGTGGATAAAAATGGATGTAGAGTGGATAAAATGGATGTAGAGTGGATAAAATGGATGTAGAGTGGATAAAATTGATGTAGAGTGGATAAAATGGATGTAGAGTTGATAAAATGGATGTAAAGTGGATAAAATGGATGTAGAGTTAATAAGAATGGATGTAGAGTGGATATAACGGATGTAGAGAGGATAAAATGGATGTGGAGTGGATAACAATGGATGTAGAGTGGATAAAATGGATGTAGAGTGGATAAAATGGATGTAGAGTTGATAAAATGGATGTAAAGTGGATAAAATGGATGTAGAGTTAATAAAAATGGATGTAGAGTGGATATAATGGATGTAGAGTGGATAAAACGGATGTAGAGTGGATAAAATGGATGTAGAGTGTATAAAATGGATGTAGAGTGAATAAAATGGATGTAGAGTGGATAAAATGGATCTAGAGTGGATAAAATGGATGTAGAGTTAATAAGAATGGATGTAGAGTGGATATAACGGATGTAGAGAGGATAAAATGGATGTGGAGTGGGTAACAATGGATGTAGAGTGGATAAAATGGATGTAGAGTTGATAAAAATGGATGTAGAGTGGATAAAATGGATGTAGAGTAGATAAAATGGATGTAGATTGGATAAAAATGGATGTAGAGTGGATAAAAATGGATGTAGAGTGGATAAAATGGATGTAGAGTGGATAAAATGGATTTAGGGTGGATAAAATGGATGTAGAGTGGATAAAAATGGATGTAGAGTGGATAAAATTGATGTAGAGTGGATAAAATTGATGTAGAGTGTATAAAATGGATGTAGAGTGGATAAAATGGATGTAGAGTGGATAAAATGGATGTAGAGTTAATAAAAATGGATGTAGAGTGGATATAATGGATGTAGAGAGGAAAAAATGGATGTGGAGTGGATAACAATGGATGTAGACTGGATAAAAATGGATGTAGAGTGGATAAAAATGGATGTAGAGTGGATAAAATGGATGTAGAGTGGATAAAATGGATGTAGAGTGGATAAAAATGGATGTAGAGTGGATAAAATAGATGTAGAGTTGATAAAAATGGATGTAGAGTGGACAAAATAGATTTAGAGTGGATAAAAATTGATGTAGAGTGGATAAAATGGATGTAGAGAGGATAAAAAGGATGTAGAGTGGATAAAAATGGATGTAGAGTGGATAAAATGGATGTAGAGTGGATAAAATGGATGTAGAGTTAATAAGAATGGATGTAGAGTGGATATAATGGATGTAGAGAGGAAAAAATGGATGTGGAGTGGATAACAATGGATGTAGACTGGATAAAAATGGATGTAGAGTGGATAAAATGGATGTAGAGTTGATAAAAATGGATGTAGAGTGGATAAAATGGATGTAGAGTGGATAAAATGGATGTAGAGTGGATAAAATGGATGTAGAGTGGATAAAATGGATGTAGAGTTAATAAGAATGGATGTAGAGTGGATATAACGGATGTAGAGAGGATAAAATGGATGTGGAGTGGATAACAATGGATGTAGAGTGGAATAAATGGATGTAGAGTTGATAAAAATGGATGTAGAGTGGATAAAATGGATGTAGAGTAGATAAAATGGATGTAGATTGGATAAAAATGGATGTAGAGTGGATAAAAATGGATGTAGAGTGGATAAAATGGATGTAGAGTGGATAAAATGGATGTAGAGTAGATAAAATGGATGTAGAGTGGATAAAATGGATGTAGAGTTGATAAAAATGGATGTAGAGTGGACAAAGTAGATTTAGAGTGGATAAAAATTGATGTAGAGTGGATAAAATGGATGTAGAGAGGATAAAAATGGATGTAGAGTGGATAAAAATGGATGTAGAGTGGATAAAATGGATGTAGAGTGTATAAAATGGATGTAGAGTGAATAAAATGGATGTAGAGTGGATAAAATGGATCTAGAGTGGATAAAATGGATGTAGCGTTAATAAGAATGGATGTAGAGTGGATATAACGGATGTAGAGAGGATAAAATGGATGTGGAGTGGGTAACAATGGATGTAGAGTGGATAAAATGGATGTAGAGTTGATAAAAATGGATGTAGAGTGGATAAAATGGATGTAGAGTAGATAAAATGGATGTAGATTGGATAAAAATGGATGTAGAGTGGATAAAAATGGATGTAGAGTGGATAAAATAGATGTAGAGTTAATAAAAATGGATGTAGAGTGGATATAATGGATGTAGAGAGGAAAAAATGGATGTGGAGTGGATAACAATGGATGTAGACTGGATAAAAATGGATGTAGAGTGGATAAAAATGGATGTAGAGTGGATAAAATGGATGTAGAGTGGATAAAATGGATGTAGAGTGGATAAAAATGGATGTAGAGTGGATAAAATAGATGTAGAGTTGATAAAAATGGATGTAGAGTGGACAACATAGATTTAGAGTGGATAAAAATTGATGTAGAGTGGATAAAATGGATGTAGAGAGGATAAAAAGGATGTAGAGTGGATAAAAATGGATGTAGAGAGGATTAAATGGATGTAGAGTGGATAAAATGGATGTAGAGTTTATAAGAATGCATGTAGAGTGGATAAAATGGATGTAGAGTTGATAAAAATGGATGTAGAGTGGATAAAATGGATGTAGAGTAGATAAAATGGATGTAGATTGGATAAAAATGGATGTAGAGTGGATAAAAATGGATTTAGGGTGGATAAAATGGATGTAGAGTTGATAAAAATGGATGTAGAGTGGATATAATTGATGTAGAGAGGATAAAAAGGATGTAGAGTGGATAAAAATGGATGTAGAGAGGATTAAATGTATGTAGAGTGGATAAAATGGATGTAGAGTTAATAAGAATGGATGTAGAGTGGATATAACGCATGTAGAGAGGATAAAATGGATGTGGAGTGGATAACAATGGATGTAGAGTGGATAAAATGGATGTAGAGTTGATAAAAATGGATGTAGAGTGGATAAAATGGATGTAGAGTGGATAAAATGGATGTAGATTGGATAAAAATGGATGTAGAGTGGATAAAAATGGATGTAGAGTGGATAAAATGGATGTAGAGTGGATAAAATGGATGTAGAGTAGATAAAATGGATGTAGAGTGGATAAAATGGATGTAGAGTTGATAAAATGGATGTAAAGTGGATAAAATGGATGTAGAGTTAATAAAAATGGATGTAGAGTGGATATAATGGATGTATAGTGGATAAAACGGATGTAGAGTGGATAAAATGGATGTAGAGTGGATAAAAATGGATGTAGAGTGGATAAAATGGATGTAGAGTTGATAAAAATGGATGTAGAGTGGACAAAATTGATTTAGAGTGGATAAAAATTGATGTAGAGTGGATAAAATGGATGTAGAGTGGATAAAAATGGATGTAGAGTGGATAAAATGGATGTAGAGTGGATAAAATGGATGTAGAGTTGATAAAATGGATGTGGAGTGGATAACAATGGATGTAGAGTGGATAAAATGGATGTAGAGTGGATAAAATGGATGTAGAGTGGATAAAATTGATGTAGAGTGGATAAAATTGATGTAGAGTGAATAAAATGGATGTAGAGTGGATAAAATGGATGTAGAGTGGATAAAATGGATGTAGAGTTGATAAAAATGGATGTAGAGTGGATACAATGGATGTACAGTAGATAAAATGGATGTAGAGCGGATAAAATGGATGTAGAGTTGATAAAAATGGATGTAGAGTGGATAAAATGGATGTAGAGTGGATAAACTGGATGTAGAGTGGATAAATGGATGTGGAGTGGATAAAAATGGTTGTAGAGTGTATAAAAAGGGTTGCAGAGTGGATAAAAATGGATCTAGAGTGGATAAAATGGTTGTAGAGTGGATAAAATGGATGTAGGGTGGATAAAATGGATGTACAGTTGATAAAAATGGATGTAGAGTGGATATAATGGATGTAGAGTGGATAAAATGGATGTAGAGTGGATAAAATGGATGTAGAGTGGATAAAATGGATGTAGAGTGGATAAAATGGATGTAGAGTGGATAAAATGGATGTACAGTGGATAAAAATGGATGTAGAGTGGATAAAATGCATGTAGAATGGATAAAATGGATGTAGAGTGGATAAAATGGATGTAGAGTGGATAAAAATGGATTTAGAGTGGATATAATGGATGTAGAATGGATAAAAATGGATGTAGAGTGGATAAATGGATGTGGAGTGGATAAAAATGGTTGTAGAGTGTATAAAAAGGGTTGCAGAGTGGATAAAAATGGATCTAGAGTGGATAAAATGGATGTAGGGTGGATAAAATGGATGTAGAGATGATAAAAATGGATGTAGAGTGGATAAAATGAATGTAGAGTAGATAAAATGGATGTAAAGTGGATAAAATGGATGTAGAGTTAATAAAAAAGGATGTAGAGTGGATATAATGGATGTATAGTGGTTAAAACGGATGTAAAGTGGATAAAATGGATGTAGAGTGGATAAAATGGATGTAGAGTTGATAAAAATGGATGTAGAGTGGACAAAATAGATTTAGAGTGGATAAAAATTGATGTAGAGTGGATAAAATGGATGTAGAGTGGATAAAATGGATGTAGAGTTAATAACAATGGATGTAGAGTGGATATAACGGATGTAGAGAGGATAAAATGGATGTGGAGTGGATAACAATGGATGTAGAGTAGATAAAATGGATGTAGATTGGATAAAAATGGATGTAGAGTGGATAAAAATGGATGTAGAGTGGATAAAATAGATGTAGAGTTAATAAAAATGGATGTAGAGTGGATATAATGGATGTAGAGAGGAAAAAATGGATGTGGAGTGGATAACAATGGATATAGACTGGATAAAAATGGATGTAGAGTGGATAAAATGGATGTAGAGTGGATAAAATGATTGTAGAGTGGATAAAATGGATGTAGAGTGGATAAAAATGGATGTAGAGTGGATAAAATGGATGTACAGTTAATAAAAATGGATGTAGAGTGGAAATAATGGATGTAGAGTGGATAAAATGGATGTAGAATGGATAAAATGGATTTAGAGTTCATAAAAATGGATGTAGAGTGGATAAAATGGATGTAGAGTTGATAAAATGGATGTAAAGTGGATAAAATGGATGTAGAGTTAATAAAAATGGATGTAGAGTGGAAATAATGGATGTAGATTGGATAAAATGGATGTGGAGTGGATAACAATGGATGTAGAGAGGATAAAAATGGATATAGGGTAGATAAAATGGATGTAGAGTTAATAAAAATGGATGTAGAGTGGATATAATGGATGTAGAGAGGATAAAATGGATTTGGAGTGGATAACAATGGATGTAGAGTGGATAAAATGGATGTAGAGTGGATAAAATGGATGAAGAGTGGATAAAATGGTTGTAGAGTGGATAAAATGGATGTAGAGTGGATAAAAATGGATGTAGAGTGGATAAAATGGATGTAGAGTGGAGAAAATGGATGTACATTTAATAAAAATGGATGTAGAGTGGATAAAAATGGATGTAGATTGGATAAAATGGATGTAGAGTGGATAAAATGGTTGTAGAGTGGATAAAAATGGATGTAGAGTGGATAAAATGGATGTAGAATGGATAAAATGGATGTAAAGTGGATAAAAATGGATGTCGAGTGGATAAAATGGATGTAGAGTAGATAAAAATAGATGCAGAAAGGATAAAATGGAAGTAGAGTGGATAAAAATGGATGTAGAGTGGATAAAAATGGATGTAGAGTGGATAAAATGGATGTAGAGTGGATAAAAATGGATGTAGAGAGGATAAAATGGATGTAGAGTGGATAAAATGGATGTACAGTTAATAAAAATGGATGTAGAGTGGAAATAATGGATGTAGAGAGGATAAAATGGATGTAGAGTGGATAAAATGGATGTAGAGTTCATAAAAATGGATGTAGAGTGGATAAAAATGGATGTAGATTGGATAAAATGGATGTAGAGTTGATAAAATGGATGTAAAGTGGATAAAATGGATGTAGAGTTAATAAAAATGGATGTAGAGTGGAAATAATGGATGTAGAGAGGATAAAATGGATGTAGAGCGGATAAAATGGATGTAGAGTTCATAAAAATGGATGTAGAGTGGATAAAAATGGATGTAGATTGGATAAAATGGATGTGGAGTGGATAACAATGGATGTAGAGAGGATAAAAATGGATATAGGGTAGATAAAATGGATGTAGAGTGGATAAAATGGATGTAGAGTGGATAAAATGGATGTAGAGTGGATAAAATGGATGTAGAGTGGATAAAAATGGATGTAGAGTGGATAAAATGGATGTAGAGTGGATAAAAATGGATGAAGAGTGGATAAAATGGATGTAGAGTGGATAAAATGGATGTACATTTAATAAAAATGGATGTAGAGTGGATAAAAATGGATGTAGAGTGGATAAAAATGGATGTAGATTGGATAAAATGGATGTAGAGTGGATAAAATGGTTGTAGAGTGGATAAAAATGGATGTAGAGTGGATAAAATGGATGTAGAGTTGATAAAATGGATGTAAAGTGGATAAAATGGATGTAGAGTTAATAAAAATGGATGTAGAGTGGAAATAATGGATGTAGAGAGGATAAAATGGATGTAGAGTGGATAAAATGGATGTAGAGTTCATAAAAATGGATGTAGAGTGGATAAAAATGGATGTAGATTGGATAAAATGGATGTAGAGTGCATAAAAATGGATGTAGAGTGGATAAAATGGATGTAGAGTTAATAAAAATGGATGTAGAGTGGAAATAATGGATGTAGAGAGGATAAAATGGATGTAGAGTGGATAAAATGGATGTAGAGTTCATAAAAATGGATGTAGAGTGGATAAAATGGATGTAGAGTCGATAAAATGATTGTAGAGTGGATCAAATGGATGTAGAGTGGATAAAAATGGATGTAGAGTGGATAAAATGGATGTAGAGTGGATAAAATGGTTGTAGAGTGGATAAAAATGGATGTAGAGTGGATAAAATGGATGTAGAATGGATAAAATGGATGTAAAGTGGATAAAAATGGATGTAGAGTGGATAAAATGGATGTAGAGTGGATAAAAATGGATGTAGAGAGGATACAATGGATGTAGAGTGGATAAAATGGATGTACAGTTAATAAAAATGGATGTACAGTGGAAATAATGGATGTAGAGAGGATAAAATGGATGTAGAATGGATAAAATGGATTTAGAGTTCATAAAAATGGATGTAGAGTGGATAAAAATGGATGTAGATTGGATAAAATGGATGTAGAGTTGATAAAATGGATGTAAAGTGGATAAAATGGATGTAGAGTTAATAAAAATGGATGTAGAGTGGAATTAATGGATGTAGAGAGGATAAAATGGATGTAGAGTGGATAAAATGGATGTAGAGTTCATAAAAATGGATGTAGAGTGGATAAAAATGGATGTAGATTAGATAAAATGGATGTGGAGTGGATAACAATGGATGTAGAGAGGATAAAAATGGATATAGGGTAGATAAAATGGATGTAGAGTTAATAAAAATGGATGTAGAGTGGATATAATGGATGTAGAGAGGATAAAATGGATTTGGAGTGGATAACAATGGATGTAGAGTGGATAAAATGGATGTAGAGTGGATAAAATGGATGAAGAGTGGATAAAATGGTTGTAGAGTGGATAAAATGGATGTAGAGTGGATAAAAATGGATGTAGAGTGGATAAAATGGATGTAGAGTGGATAAAAATGGATGTAGAGTGGATAAAATGGATGTAGAGTGGAGAAAATGGATTTACATTTAATAAAAATGGATGTAGAGTGGATAAAAATGGATGTAGATTGGATAAAATGGATGTAGAGTGGATAAAATGGTTGTAGAGTGGATAAAAATGGATGTAGAGTGGATAAAATGGATGTAGAATGGATAAAATGGATGTAAAGAGGATAAAAATGGATGTCGAGTGGATAAAATGGATGTAGAGTGGATAAAAATAGATGCAGAAAGGATAAAATGGAAGTAGAGTGGATAAAAATGGATGTAGAGTGGATAAAAATGGATGTAGAGTGGATAAAATGGATGTAGAGTGGATAAAAATGGATGTAGAGAGGATAAAATGGATGTAGAGTGGATAAAATGGATGTACAGTTAATAAAAATGGATGTAGAGTGGAAATAATGGATGTAGAGAGGATAAAATGGATGTAGAGTGGATAAAATGGATGTAGAGTTCATAAAAATGGATGTAGAGTGGATAAAAATGGATGTAGATTGGATAAAATGGATGTAGAGTGGATAAAATGGATGTAGAGTGGATAAAAATGGATGTAGAGTGGATAAAATGGATGTAGAGTGGATAAAAATGGATGAAGAGTGGATAAAATGGATGTAGAGTGGATAAAATGGATGTACATTTAATAAAAATGGATGTAGAGTGGATAAAAATGGATGTAGAGTGGATAAAAATGGATGTAGATTGGATAAAATGGATGTAGAGTGGATAAAATGGTTGTAGAGTGGATAAAAATGGATGTAGAGTGGATAAAATGGATGTAGAGTTGATAAAATGGATGTAAAGTGGATAAAATGGATGTAGAGTTAATAAAAATGGATGTAGAGTGGAAATAATGGATGTAGAGAGGATAAAATGGATGTAGAGTGGATAAAATGGATGTAGAGTTCATAAAAATGGATGTAGAGTGGATAAAAATGGATGTAGATTGGATAAAATGGATGTAGAGTGCATAAAAATGGATGTAGAGTGGATAAAATGGATGTAGAGTTAATAAAAATGGATGTAGAGTGGAAATAATGGATGTAGAGAGGATAAAATGGATGTAGAGTGGATAAAATGGATGTAGAGTTCATAAAAATGGATGTAGAGTGGATAAAAATGGATGTAGATTGGATAAAATGGATGTAGAGTGCATAAAAATGGATGTAGAGTGGATAAAATGGATGTAGAGTTAATAAAAATGGATGTAGAGTGGAAATAATGGATGTAGAGAGGATAAAATGGATGTAGAGTGGATAAAATGGATGTAGAGTTCATAAAAATGGATGTAGAGTGGATAAAAATGGATGTAGATTGGATAAAATGGATGTAGAGTGCATAAAAATGGATGTAGAGTGGATAAAATGGATGTAGAGTTAATAAAAATGGATGTAGAGTGGAAATAATGGATGTAGAGAGGATAAAATGGATGTAGAGTGGATAAAATGGATGTAGAGTTCATAAAAATGGATGTAGAGTGGATAAAAATGGATGTAGATTGGATAAAATGGATGTAGAGTGCATAAAAATGGATGTAGAGTGGATAAAATGGATGTAGAGTTAATAAAAATGGATGTAGAGTGGAAATAATGGATGTAGAGAGGATAAAATGGATGTAGAGTGGATAAAATGGATGTAGAGTTCATAAAAATGGATGTAGAGTGGATAAAAATGGATGTAGATTGGATAAAATGGATGTAGAGTGCATAAAAATGGATGTAGAGTGGATAAAATGGATGTAGAGTTAATAAAAATGGATGTAGAGTGGAAATAATGGATGTAGAGAGGATAAAATGGATGTAGAGTGGATAAAATGGATGTAGAGTTCATAAAAATGGATGTAGAGTGGATAAAAATGGATGTAGATTGGATAAAATGGATGTAGAGTGCATAAAAATGGATGTAGAGTGGATAAAATGGATGTAGAGTTAATAAAAATGGATGTAGAGTGGAAATAATGGATGTAGAGAGGATAAAATGGATGTAGAGTGGATAAAATGGATGTAGAGTTCATAAAAATGGATGTAGAGTGGATAAAATGGATGTAGAGTGGATAAAATGATTGTAGAGTGGATAAAATGGATGTAGAGTGGATAAAAATGGATGTAGAGTGGATAAAATGGATGTACAGTTAATAAAAATGGATGTAGAGTGGAAATAATGGATGTAGAGTGGATAAAATGGATGTAGAATGGATAAAATGGATTTAGAGTTCATAAAAATGGATGTAGAGTGGATAAAATGGATGTAGAGTTGATAAAATGGATGTAAAGTGGATAAAATGGATGTAGAGTTAATAAAAATGGATGTAGAGTGGAAATAATGGATGTAGATTGGATAAAATGGATGTAGAGTTGATAAAATGGATGTAAAGTGGATAAAATGGATGTAGAGTTAATAAAAATGGATGTAGAGTGGAATTAATGGATGTAGAGAGGATAAAATGGATGTAGAGTGGATAAAATGGATGTAGAGTTCATAAAAATGGATGTAGAGTGGATAAAAATGGATGTAGATTAGATAAAATGGATGTGGAGTGGATAACAATGGATGTAGAGAGGATAAAAATGGATATAGGGTAGATAAAATGGATGTAGAGTGGATATAATGGATGTAGAGAGGATAAAATGGATTTGGAGTGGATAACAATGGATGTAGAGTGGATAAAATGGATGTAGAGTGGATAAAATGGATGAAGAGTGGATAAAATGGTTGTAGAGTGGATAAAATGGATGTAGAGTGGATAAAAATGGATGTAGAGTGGATAAAATGGATGTAGAGTGGATAAAAATGGATGTAGAGTGGATAAAATGGATGTAGAGTGGAGAAAATGGATGTACATTTAATAAAAATGGATGTAGAGTGGATAAAAATGGATGTAGATTGGATAAAATGGATGTAGAGTGGATAAAATGGTTGTAGAGTGGATAAAAATGGATGTAGAGTGGATAAAATGGATGTAGAATGGATAAAATGGATGTAAAGTGGATAAAAATGGATGTCGAGTGGATAAAATGGATGTAGAGTGGATAAAAATAGATGCAGAAAGGATAAAATGGAAGTAGAGTGGATAAAAATGGATGTAGAGTGGATAAAAATGGATGTAGAGTGGATAAAATGGATGTAGAGTGGATAAAAATGGATGTAGAGAGGATAAAATGGATGTAGAGTGGATAAAATGGATGTACAGTTAATAAAAATGGATGTAGAGTGGATAAAAATGGATGTAGATTGGATAAAATGGATGTGGAGTGGATAACAATGGATGTAGAGAGGATAAAAATGGATATAGGGTAGATAAAATGGATGTAGAGTTAATAAAAATGGATGTAGAGTGGATATAATGGATGTAGAGAGGATAAAATGGATTTGGAGTGGATAACAATGGATGTAGAGTGGATAAAATGGATGTAGAGTGGATAAAATGGATGAAGAGTGGATAAAATGGTTGTAGAGTGGATAAAATGGATGTAGAGTGGATAAAAATGGATGTAGAGTGGATAAAAATGGATGTAGATTGGATAAAATGGATGTAGAGTTGATAAAATGGATGTAAAGTGGATAAAATGGATGTAGAGTTAATAAAAATGGATGTAGAGTGGAAATAATGGATGTAGAGAGGATAAAATGGATGTAGAGTTCATAAAAATGGATGTAGAGTGGATAAAAATGGATGTAGATTGGATAAAATGGATGTAGAGTTGATAAAATGGATGTAAAGTGGATAAAATGGATGTAGAGTTAATAAAAATGGATGTAGAGTGGAAATAATGGATGTAGAGAGGATAAAATGGATGTAGAGCGGATAAAATGGATGTAGAGTTCATAAAAATGGATGTAGAGTGGATAAAAATGGATGTAGATTGGATAAAATGGATGTGGAGTGGATAACAATGGATGTAGAGAGGATAAAAATGGATATAGGGTAGATAAAATGGATGTAGAGTGGATAAAATGGATGTAGAGTGGATAAAATGGATGTAGAGTGGATAAAATGGATGTAGAGTGGATAAAAATGGATGTAGAGTGGATAAAATGGATGTAGAGTGGATAAAAATGGATGAAGAGTGGATAAAATGGATGTAGAGTGGATAAAATGGATGTACATTTAATAAAAATGGATGTAGAGTGGATAAAAATGGATGTAGAGTGGATAAAAATGGATGTAGATTGGATAAAATGGATGTAGAGTGGATAAAATGGTTGTAGAGTGGATAAAAATGGATGTAGAGTGGATAAAATGGATGTAGAGTTGATAAAATGGATGTAAAGTGGATAAAATGGATGTAGAGTTAATAAAAATGGATGTAGAGTGGAAATAATGGATGTAGAGAGGATAAAATGGATGTAGAGTGGATAAAATGGATGTAGAGTTCATAAAAATGGATGTAGAGTGGATAAAAATGGATGTAGATTGGATAAAATGGATGTAGAGTGCATAAAAATGGATGTAGAGTGGATAAAATGGATGTAGAGTTAATAAAAATGGATGTAGAGTGGAAATAATGGATGTAGAGAGGATAAAATGGATGTAGAGTGGATAAAATGGATGTAGAGTTCATAAAAATGGATGTAGAGTGGATAAAATGGATGTAGAGTGGATAAAATGATTGTAGAGTGGATAAAATGGATGTAGAGTGGATAAAAATGGATGTAGAGTGGATAAAATGGATGTAGAGTGGATAAAATGGTTGTAGAGTGGATAAAAATGGATGTAGAGTGGATAAAATGTATGTAGAATGGATAAAATGGATGTAAAGTGGATAAAAATGGATGTAGAGTGGATAAAATGGATGTAGAGTGGATAAAAATGGATGTAGAGAGGATAAAATGGATGTAGAGTGGATAAAATGGATGTACAGTTAATAAAAATGGATGTACAGTGGAAATAATGGATGTAGAGAGGATAAAATGGATGTAGAATGGATAAAATGGATTTAGAGTTCATAAAAATGGATGTAGAGTGGATAAAAATGGATGTAGATTGGATAAAATGGATGTAGAGTTGATAAAATGGATGTAAAGTGGATAAAATGGATGTAGAGTTAATAAAAATGGATGTAGAGTGGAATTAATGGATGTAGAGAGGATAAAATGGATGTAGAGTGGATAAAATGGATGTAGAGTTCATAAAAATGGATGTAGAGTGGATAAAAATGGATGTAGATTAGATAAAATGGATGTGGAGTGGATAACAATGGATGTAGAGAGGATAAAAATGGATATAGGGTAGATAAAATGGATGTAGAGTTAATAAAAATGGATGTAGAGTGGATATAATGGATGTAGAGAGGATAAAATGGATTTGGAGTGGATAACAATGGATGTAGAGTGGATAAAATGGATGTAGAGTGGATAAAATGGATGAAGAGTGGATAAAATGGTTGTAGAGTGGATAAAATGGATGTAGAGTGGATAAAAATGGATGTAGAGTGGATAAAATGGATGTAGAGTGGATAAAAATGGATGTAGAGTGGATAAAATGGATGTACATTTAATAAAAATGGATGTAGAGTGGATAAAAATGGATGTAGATTGGATAAAATGGATGTAGAGTGGATAAAATGGTTGTAGAGTGGATAAAAATGGATGTAGAGTGGATAAAATGGATGTAGAATGGATAAAATGGATGTAAAGAGGATAAAAATGGATGTCGAGTGGATAAAATGGATGTAGAGTGGATAAAAATAGATGCAGAAAGGATAAAATGGAAGTAGAGTGGATAAAAATGGATGTAGAGTGGATAAAAATGGATGTAGAGTGGATAAAATGGATGTAGAGTGGATAAAAATGGATGTAGAGAGGATAAAATGGATGTAGAGTGGATAAAATGGATGTACAGTTAATAAAAATGGATGTAGAGTGGAAATAATGGATGTAGAGAGGATAAAATGGATGTAGAGTGGATAAAATGGATGTAGAGTTCATAAAAATGGATGTAGAGTGGATAAAAATGGATGTAGATTGGATAAAATGGATGTAGAGTTGATAAAATGGATGTAAAGTGGATAAAATGGATGTAGAGTTAATAAAAATGGATGTAGAGTGGAAATAATGGATGTAGAGAGGATAAAATGGATGTAGAGCGGATAAAATGGATGTAGAGTTCATAAAAATGGATGTAGAGTGGATAAAAATGGATGTAGATTAGATAAAATGGATGTGGAGTGGATAACAATGGATGTAGAGAGGATAAAAATGGATATAGGGTAGATAAAATGGATGTAGAGTTAATAAAAATGGATGTAGAGTGGATATAATGGATGTAGAGAGGATAAAATGGATGTGGAGTGGATAACAATGGATGTAGAGTGGATAAAATGGATGTAGAGTGGATAAAATGGATGTAGAGTGGATAAAATGGTTGTAGAGTGGATAAAATGGATGTAGAGTTGATAAAAATGGATGTAGGGTGGATAAAACGGATGTAGAGTGGATAAAATTGGATGTAGAGTGGATACAATGGTTGTAGAGTGGATAAAAATGGATGTAGAGTGGATAAAATGGATGTAGAGTGCATAAAAATGGATGTTGAGTGGATAAAATGGATGTAGAGTGGATAAAATTAATGTACATTTAATAAAAATGGATGTAGAGTGGATAAAAATGGATGTAGATTGGATAAAATGGATGTAGAGTTAATAGAAGTGGATGTAGAGTGGATAAAATGGATGTAGAGTTGATAAAAATGGATGTAGAGTGGATAAAAATGGATGTAGATTGGATAAAAATGGATGTAGAGTGGATAAAATGGATGTAGAGTGGATAAAAATGGATGTAGATTATATAAATTGGATGTAGAGTATATAAAATGGATGTAGAGTGGATAAAAATGGATGTCGAGTGGATAAAATGGATGTAGAGTGGATAAAATGGATGTAGATTGGATAAAATGGATGTAGAGTTAATAAAAATGGATGTAGAGTGGATAAAATGGATGTAGAGTGGATAAAAATAGATGTAGAGTGGATAAAAATGGATGTAGAGTGGATACAATGGATGTAGAGTGGATAAAAATGGATGTAGAGTGGATAAAATGGATGTAGAGTGGATAAAAATGGATGTCGAGTGGATAAAATGGATGTAGAGTGGATAAAATGGATGTAGATTGGATAAAATGGATGTAGAGTTAATAAAAATGGATGTAGAGTGGATAAAATGGATGTAGAGTGGATAAAAATAGATGTAGAGTGGATAAAAATGGATGTAGAGTGGATACAATGGATGTAGAGTGGATAAAAATGGATGTAGAGTGGATAAAATGGATGTAGAGTGGATGAAAATGGATGTAGAGTGGATAAAATGGATGTAGAGTGCATAAAAATGGATGTTGAGTGGATAAAATGGATGTAGAGTGGATAAAATGGATGTAGAGTTAATAAAAATGGATGTAGAGTGGAAATAATGGATGTAGAGAGGATAAAATGGATGTAGAGTGGATAAAATGGATGTAGAGTTCATAAAAATGGATGTAGAGTGGATAAAAATGGATGTAGATTGGATAAAATGGATGTAGAGTGGATAAAAATGGATGTAGAGTGGATAAAATGGATGTAGAGTTAATAAAAATGGATGTAGAGTAGAATTAATGGATGTAGAGAAGATAAAATGGATGTAGAGTGGATAAAATGGATGTAGAGTTCATAAAAATGGATGTAGAGTGGATAAAAATGGATGTAGATTGGATAAAATGGATGTGGAGTGGATAACAATGGATGTAGAGAGGATAAAAATGGATATAGGGTAGATAAAATGGATGTAGAGTTAATAAAAATGGATGTAGAGTGGATATAATGGATGTAGAGAAGATAAAATGGATGTGGAGTGGATAACAATGGATGTAGAGTGGATAAAATGGATGTAGAGTGGATAAAATGGATGAAGAGTGGATTAAATGTTTGTAGAGTGGATAAAATGGATGTAGAGTGGATAAAAATGGATGTAGAGTGGATAAAATGGATGTAGAGTGGATAAAAATGGATGTAGAGTGGATAAAATGGATGTAGAGTGGATAAAATGGATGTAGAGTGGATAAAATGGATGTACATTTAATAAAAATGGATGTAGAGTGGATAAAAATGGATGTAGATTGGATAAAATGGATGTAGAGTGGATAAAATGGTTGTAGAGTGGATAAAAATGGATGTAGAGTGGATAAAATGGATGTAGAATGGTTAAATGGATGTAAAGTGGATAAAAATGGATGTCGAGTGGATAAAATGGATGTAGAGTGGATAAAAATAGATGCAGAGAGGATAAAATGGATGTAGAGTGGATAAAAATGGATGTAGAGTATATAAATTGGATGTAGAGTATATAAAATGGATGTAGAGTGGATAAAAATGGATGTCGAGTGGATAAAATGGATGTAGAGAGGATAAAATGGATGTGGAGTGGATAACAATGGATGTAGAGTGGATAAAATGGATGTAGAGTGGATAAAATGGATGAAGAGTGGATTAAATGGTTGTAGAGTGGATAAAATGGATGTAGAGTGGATAAAAATGGATGTAGAGTGGATAAAATGGATGTAGAGTGGATAAAAATGGATGTAGAGTGGATAAAATGGATGTAGAGTGGATAAAATGGATGTAGAGTGGATAAAATGGATGTACATTTAATAAAAATGGATGTAGAGTGGATAAAAATGGATGTAGAGTGGATAAAAATGGATGTAGATGGGATAAAATGGATGTAGAGTGGATAAAATGGTTGTAGAGTGGATAAAAATGGATGTAGAGTGGATAAAATGGATGTAGAATGGTTAAATGGATGTAAAGTGGATAAAAATGGATGTCGAGTGGATAAAATGGATGTAGAGTGGATAAAAATAGATGCAGAGAGGATAAAATGGATGTAGAGTGGATAAAAATGGATGTAGAGTATATAAATTGGATGTAGAGTATATAAAATGGATGTAGAGTGGATAAAAATGGATGTCGAGTGGATAAAATGGATGTAGAGTGGATAAAAATGTATGTAGATTGGATAAAATGGATGTAGAGTGGATAAAAATGGATGTAGAGTGGATAAAATGGATGTAGAGTAGATAAAATGGATGTAGAGTGGATAAAATGGATGTAGAGTTGATAAAATGGATGTAAAATGGATAAAATGGATGTAGAGTTAATAAAAATGGATGTAGAGTGGAAATAATGGATGTAGAGAGGATAAAATGGATGTAGAGTGGATAAAATGGATGTAGAGTTCATAAAAATGGATGTAGAGTGGATAAAAATGGATGTAGATTGGATAAAATGGATGTAGAGTGGATAAAAATGGATGTAGAGTGGATAAAATGGATGTAGAGTTAATAAAAATGGATGTAGAGTGGAAATAATGGATGTAGAGAGGATAAAATGGATGTAGAGTGGATAAAATGGATGTAGAGTTCATAAAAATGGATGTAGAGTGGATAAAATGGATGTAGAGTGGATAAAATGATTGTAGAGTGGATAAAATGGATGTAGAGTGGATAAAAATGGATGTAGAGTGGATAAAATGGATGTAGAGTGGATAAAATGGTTGTAGAGTGGATAAAAATGGATGTAGAGTGGATAAAATGGATGTAGAATGGATAAAATGGATGTAAAGTGGATAAAAATGGATGTCGAGTGGATAAAATGGATGTAGAGTGGATAAAAATAGATGTAGAGAGGATAAAATGGAAGTAGAGTGGATAAAAATGGATGTAGAGTGGATAAAAATGGATGTAGAGTGGATAAAATGGATGTAGAGTGGATAAAAATGGATGTAGAGAGGATAAAATGGATGTAGAGTGGATAAAATGGATGTACAGTTAATAAAAATGGATGTAGAGTGGAAATAATGGATGTAGAGAGGATAAAATGGATGTAGAATGGATAAAATGGATTTAGAGTTCATAAAAATGGATGTAGAGTGGATAAAAATGGATGTAGATTGGATAAAATGGATGAAGAGTTGATAAAATGGATGTAAAGTGGATAAAATGGATGTAGAGTTAATAAAAATGGATGTAGAGTGGAAT
The DNA here is from genome assembly GCA_933228935.1 of Pemphredon lugubris. Lineage (NCBI taxonomy): Eukaryota > Metazoa > Arthropoda > Insecta > Hymenoptera > Crabronidae > Pemphredon > Pemphredon lugubris. Next base: position 40,870,448 of record OW121816.1, on the reverse strand, counting down.
TAATGGATGTAGAGAGGATAAAATGGATGTAGAGTGGATAAAATGGATGTAGAGTTCATAAAAATGGATGTAGAGTGGATAAAAATGGATGTAGATTGGATAAAATGGATGTGGAGTGGATAACAATGGATGTAGAGAGGATAAAAATGGATATAGGGTAGATAAAATGGATGTAGAGTTAATAAAAATGGATGTAGAGTGGATATAATGGATGTAGAGAGGATAAAATGGATGTGGAGTGGATAACAATGGGTGTAGAGTGGATAAAATGGATGTAGAGTGGATAAAATGGATGAAGAGTGGATAAAATGGTTGTAGAGTGGATAAAATGGATGTAGAGTGGATAAAAATGGATGTAGAGTGGATAAAATGGATGTAGAGTGGATAAAAATGGATGTAGAGTGGATAAAATGGATGTAGAGTGGATAAAATGGATGTACATTTAATAAAAATGGATGTAGAGTGGATAAAAATGGATGTAGAGTGGATAAAAATGGATGTCGAGTGGATAAAATGGATGTGGAGTGGATAACAATGGATGTAGAGTGGATAAAATGGATGTAGAGTGGATAAAATGGATGAAGAGTGGATAAAATGGTTGTAGAGTGGATAAAATGGATGTAGAGTGGATAAAAATGGATGTAGAGTGGATAAAATGGATGTAGAGTGGATAAAAATGGATGTAGAGTGGATAAAATGGATGTAGAGTGGATAAAATGGATGTACATTTAATAAAAATGGATGTAGAGTGGATAAAAATGGATGTAGAGTGGATAAAAATGGATGTAGATTGGATAAAATGGATGTAGAGTGGATAAAATGGTTGTAGAGTGGATAAAAATGGATGTAGAGTGGATAAAATGGATGTAGAATGGATAAAATGGATGTAAAGTGGATAAAAATGGATGTCGAGTGGATAAAATGGATGTAGAGTGGATAAAAATAGATGCAGAGAGGATAAAATGGAAGTAGAGTGGATAAAAATGTATGTAGAGTGGATAAAAATGGATGTAGAGTGGATAAAATGGATGTAGAGTGGACAAAATTGATTTAGAGTGGATAAAAATTGATGTAGAGTGGATAAAATGGATGTAGAGTGGATAAAAATGGATGTAGAGTGGATAAAATGGATGTAGAGTGGATGAAATGGATGTAGAGTTGATAAAATGGATGTGGAGTGGATAACAATGGATGTAGAGTGGATAAAATGGATGTAGAGTGGATAAAATGGATGTAGAGTGGATAAAATTGATGTAGAGTGGATAAAATTGATGTAGAGTGGATAAAATGGATGTAGAGTTGATAAAAATGGATGTAGAGTGGATACAATGGATGTAGAGTTGATAAAATGGATGTAGAGTGGATAAAAATGGATGTAGAGAGGATTAAATGTATGTAGAGTGGATAAAATGGATGTAGAGTTAATAAGAATGGATGTAGAGTGGATATAACGGATGTAGAGAGGATAAAATGGATGTGGAGTGGATAACAATGGATGTAGAGTGGATAAAATGGATGTAGAGTTGATAAAAATGGATGTAGAGTGGATAAAATGGATGTAGAGTAGATAAAATGGATGTAGATTGGATAAAAATGGATGTAGAGTGGATAAAAATGGATGTAGAGTGGATAAAATGGATGTAGAGTGGATAAAATGGATGTAGAGTAGATAAAATGGATGTAGAGTGGATAAAATGGATGTAGAGTTGATAAAATGGATGTAAAGTGGACAAAATGGATGTAGAGTTAATAAAAATGGATGTAGAGTGGATATAATGGATGTATAGTGGATAAAACGGATGTAGAGTGGATAAAATGGATGTAGAGTGGATAAAAATGGATGTAGAGTGGATAAAATGGATGTAGAGTTGATAAAAATGGATGTAGAGTGGACAAAATTGATTTAGAGTGGATAAAAATTGATGTAGAGTGGATAAAATGGATGTAGAGTGGATAAAAATGGATGTAGAGTGGATAAAATGGATGTAGAGTGGATGAAATGGATGTAGAGTTGATAAAATGGATGTGGAGTGGATAACAATGGATGTAGAGTGGATAAAATGGATGTAGAGTGGATAAAATGGATGTAGAGTGGATAAAATTGATGTAGAGTGGATAAAATTGATGTAGAGTGAATAAAATGGATGTAGAGTGGATAAAATGGATGTAGAGTGGATAAAATGGATGTAGAGTTGATAAAAATGGATGTAGAGTGGATACAATGGATGTAGAGTAGATAAAATGGATGTAGAGCGGATAAAATGGATGTAGAGTTGATAAAAATGGATGTAGAGTGGATAAAATGGATGTAGAGTGGATAAACTGGATGTAGAGTGGATAAATGGATGTGGAGTGGATAAAAATGGTTGTAGAGTGTATAAAAAGGGTTGCAGAGTGGATAAAAATGGATCTAGAGTGGATAAAATGGTTGTAGAGTGGATAAAATGGATGTAGGGTGGATAAAATGGATGTACAGTTGATAAAAATGGATGTAGAGTGGATATAATGGATGTAGAGTGGATAAAATGGATGTAGAGTGGATAAAATGGATGTAGAGTGGATAAAATGGATGTAGAGTGGATAAAATGGATGTAGAGTGGATAAAATGGATGTACAGTGGATAAAAATGGATGTAGAGTGGATAAAATGCATGTAGAGTGGATAAAATGGATGTAGAGTGGATAAAATGGATGTAGAGTGGATAAAAATGGATTTAGAGTGGATATAATGGATGTAGAATGGATAAAAATGGATGTAGAGTGGATAAATGGATGTGGAGTGGATAAAAATGGTTGTAGAGTGTATAAAAAGGGTTGCAGAGTGGATAAAAATGGATCTAGAGTGGATAAAATGGATGTAGGGTGGATAAAATGGATGTAGAGATGATAAAAATGGATGTAGAGTGGATATAACTGATGTGGAGGGGATAAAAAGGATGTAGAGTGGATAAAAATGGATGTAGAGAGGATAAAATGGATGTAGAGTGGATAAAAATGGATGTAGAGTTGATAAAAATGGATGTAGAGTGGATAAAATGAATGTAGAGTAGATAAAATGGATGTAAAGTGGATAAAATGGATGTGGAGTTTATAAAATGGATGTAAAGTGGATAAAATGGATGTAGAGTTAATAAAAAAGGATGTAGAGTGGATATAATGGATGTATAGTGGTTAAAACGGATGTAAAGTGGATAAAATGGATGTAGAGTGGATAAAATGGATGTAGAGTTGATAAAAATGGATGTAGAGTGGACAAAATAGATTTAGAGTGGATAAAAATTGATGTAGAGTGGATAAAATGGATGTAGAGTGGATAAAATGGATGTAGAGTTAATAACAATGGATGTAGAGTGGATATAACGGATGTAGAGAGGATAAAATGGATGTGGAGTGGATAACAATGGATGTAGAGTGGATAAAATGGATGTAGAGTTGATAAAATGGATGTAGAGTGGATAAACTGGATGTAGAGTGGATAAATGGATGTGGAGTGGATAAAAATGGTTGTAGAGTGTATAAAAAGGGTTGCAGAGTGGATAAAAATGGATCTAGAGTGTATAAAAAGGGTTGCAGAGTGGATAAAAATGGATCTAGAGTGGATAAAATGGTTGTAGAGTGGATAAAATGGATGTAGGGTGGATAAAATGGATGTAGAGTTGATGAAAATGGATGTAGAGTGGATATAATTGATGTGGAGGGGATAAAAAGGATGTAGAGTGGATAAAAATGGATGTAGAGAGGATAAAATGGATGTAGAGTGGATAAAAATGGATGTAGAGTTGATAAAAATGGATGTAGAGTGGATAAAATGGATGTAGAGTAGATAAAATGGATGTAGAGTGGATAAAATGGATGTAGAGTGGATAAAAATGGATGTAGAGTGGATAAAATAGATGTAGAGTTGATAAAAATGGATGTAGAGTGGACAAAATAGATTTAGAGTGGATAAAAATTGATGTAGAGTGGATAAAATGGATGTAGAGAGGATAAAAAGGATGTAGAGTGGATAAAAATGGATGTAGAGAGGATTAAATGGATGTAGAGTGGATAAAATGGATGTAGAGTGGATAAAAATGGATGTAGAGTGGATAAAATGGATGTAGAGTGGATAAAATGGATGTAGAGTGGATAAAAATGGATGTAGAGTGGATAAAATAGATGTAGAGTTGATAAAAATGGATGTAGAGTGGACAAAATAGATTTAGAGTGGATAAAAATTGATGTAGAGTGGATAAAATGGATGTAGAGAGGATAAAAAGGATGTAGAGTGGATAAAAATGGATGTAGAGAGGATTAAATGGATGTAGAGTGGATAAAATGGATGTAGAGTTTATAAGAATGGATGTAGAGTGGATAAAATGGATGTAGAGTTGATAAAAATGGATGTAGAGTGGATAAAATGGATGTAGAGTAGATAAAATGGATGTAGATTGGATAAAAATGGATGTAGAGTGGATAAAAATGGATTTAGGGTGGATAAAATGGATGTAGAGTGGATAAATGGATGTAGAGTGGATAAAAATGGTTGTAGAGTGTATAAAAAGGGTTGCAGAGTGGATAAAAATGGATCTAGAGTGGATAAAATGGTTGTAGAGTGGATAAAATGGATGTAGGGTGGATAAAATGGATGTAGAGTTGATAAAAATGGATGTAGAGTGGATAAAAATGGATGTAGAGTGGATAAAATGAATGTAGAGTAGATAAAATGGATGTAGAGTGGATAAAATGGATGTGGAGTTTATAAAATGGATGTAAAGTGGATAAAATGGATGTAGAGTTAATAAAAAAGGATGTAGAGTGGATAAAATGGATGTAGAGTAGATAAAATGGATGTAGATTGGATAAAAATGGATGTAGAGTGGATAAAAATGGATGTAGAGTGGATAAAATGGATGTAGAGTGGATAAAATGGATGTAGAGTAGATAAAATGGATGTAGAGTGGATAAAATGGATGTAGAGTTGATAAAATGGATGTAAAGTGGATAAAATGGATGTAGAGTTAATAAAAATGGATGTAGAGTGGATATAATGGATGTATAGTGGATAAAACGGATGTAGAGTGGATAAAATGGATGTAGAGTGGATAAAAATGGATGTAGAGTGGATAAAATGGATGTAGAGTTGATAAAAATGGATGTAGAGTGGATAAAATTGATTTAGAGTGGATAAAAATTGATGTAGAGTGGATAAAATGGATGTAGAGTGGATAAAAATGGATGTAGAGTGGATAAAATGGATGTAGAGTGGATGAAATGGATGTAGAGTTGATAAAATGGATGTGGAGTGGATAACAATGGATGTAGAGTGGATAAAATGGATGTAGAGTGGATAAAATGGATGTAGAGTGGATAAAATTGATGTAGAGTGGATAAAATTGATGTAGAGTGAATAAAATGGATGTAGAGTGGATAAAATGGATGTAGAGTGGATAAAATGGATGTAGAGTTGATAAAAATGGATGTAGAGTGGATACAATGGATGTACAGTAGATAAAATGGATGTAGAGCGGATAAAATGGATGTAGAGTTGATAAAAATGGATGTAGAGTGGATAAAATGGATGTAGAGTGGATAAAATGGATGTAGAGTGGATAAATGGATGTGGAGTGGATAAAAATGGTTGTAGAGTGTATAAAAAGGGTTGCAGAGTGGATAAAAATGGATCTAGAGTGGATAAAATGGTTGTAGAGTGGATAAAATGGATGTAGGGTGGATAAAATGGATGTACAGTTGATAAAAATGGATGTAGAGTGGATATAATGGATGTAGAGTGGATAAAATGGATGTAGAGTGGATAAAATGGATGTAGAGTGGATAAAATGGATGTAGAGTGGATAAAATGGATGTAGAGTGGATAAAATGGATGTACAGTGGATAAAAATGGATGTAGAGTGGATAAAATGGATGTAGAGTGGATAAAATGGATGTAGAGTGGATAAAATGGATGTAGAGTGGATAAAAATGGATTTAGAGTGGATATAATGGATGTAGAATGGATACAAATGGATGTAGAGTGGATAAATGGATGTGGAGTGGATAAAAATGGTTGTAGAGTGTATAAAAAGGGTTGCAGAGTGGATAAAAATGGATCTAGAGTGGATAAAATGGATGTAGGGTGGATAAAATGGATGTAGAGATGATAAAAATGGATGTAGAGTGGATAAAATGAATGTAGAGTAGATAAAATGGATGTAAAGTGGATAAAATGGATGTAGAGTTAATAAAAAAGGATGTAGAGTGGATATAATGGATGTATAGTGGTTAAAACGGATGTAAAGTGGATAAAATGGATGTAGAGTGGATAAAATGGATGTAGAGTTGATAAAAATGGATGTAGAGTGGACAAAATAGATTTAGAGTGGATAAAAATTGATGTAGAGTGGATAAAATGGATGTAGAGTGGATAAAATGGATGTAGAGTTAATAACAATGGATGTAGAGTGGATATAACGGATGTAGAGAGGATAAAATGGATGTGGAGTGGATAACAATGGATGTAGAGTAGATAAAATGGATGTAGATTGGATAAAAATGGATGTAGAGTGGATAAAATGGATGTAGAGTGGATAAAATGATTGTAGAGTGGATAAAATGGATGTAGAGTGGATAAAAATGGATGTAGAGTGGATAAAATGGATGTACAGTTAATAAAAATGGATGTAGAGTGGAAATAATGGATGTAGAGTGGATAAAATGGATGTAGAATGGATAAAATGGATTTAGAGTTCATAAAAATGGATGTAGAGTGGATAAAATGGATGTAGAGTTGATAAAATGGATGTAAAGTGGATAAAATGGATGTAGAGTTAATAAAAATGGATGTAGAGTGGAAATAATGGATGTAGATTGGATAAAATGGATGTAGAGTTGATAAAATGGATGTAAAGTGGATAAAATGGATGTAGAGTTAATAAAAATGGATGTAGAGTGGAATTAATGGATGTAGAGAGGATAAAATGGATGTAGAGTGGATAAAATGGATGTAGAGTTCATAAAAATGGATGTAGAGTGGATAAAAATGGATGTAGATTAGATAAAATGGATGTGGAGTGGATAACAATGGATGTAGAGAGGATAAAAATGGATATAGGGTAGATAAAATGGATGTAGAGTTAATAAAAATGGATGTAGAGTGGATATAATGGATGTAGAGAGGATAAAATGGATTTGGAGTGGATAACAATGGATGTAGAGTGGATAAAATGGATGTAGAGTGGATAAAATGGATGTAGAGTGGATAAAATGGTTGTAGAGTGGATAAAATGGATGTAGAGTGGATAAAAATGGATGTAGAGTGGATAAAATGGATGTAGAGTGGATAAAAATGGATGTAGAGTGGATAAAATGGATGTAGAGTGGAGAAAATGGATGTACATTTAATAAAAATGGATGTAGAGTGGATAAAAATGGATGTAGATTGGATAAAATGGATGTAGAGTGGATAAAATGGTTGTAGAGTGGATAAAAATGGATGTAGAGTGGATAAAATGGATGTAGAATGGATAAAATGGATGTAAAGTGGATAAAAATGGATGTCGAGTGGATAAAATGGATGTAGAGTGGATAAAAATAGATGCAGAAAGGATAAAATGGAAGTAGAGTGGATAAAAATGGATGTAGAGTGGATAAAAATGGATGTAGAGTGGATAAAATGGATGTAGAGTGGATAAAAATGGATGTAGAGAGGATAAAATGGATGTAGAGTGGATAAAATGGATGTACAGTTAATAAAAATGGATGTAGAGTGGAAATAATGGATGTAGAGAGGATAAAATGGATGTAGAGTGGATAAAATGGATGTAGAGTTCATAAAAATGGATGTAGAGTGGATAAAAATGGATGTAGATTGGATAAAATGGATGTAGAGTTGATAAAATGGATGTAAAGTGGATAAAATGGATGTAGAGTTAATAAAAATGGATGTAGAGTGGAAATAATGGATGTAGAGAGGATAAAATGGATGTAGAGCGGATAAAATGGATGTAGAGTTCATAAAAATGGATGTAGAGTGGATAAAAATGGATGTAGATTGGATAAAATGGATGTGGAGTGGATAACAATGGATGTAGAGAGGATAAAAATGGATATAGGGTAGATAAAATGGATGTAGAGTGGATAAAATGGATGTAGAGTGGATAAAATGGTTGTAGAGTGGATAAAATGGATGTAGAGTGGATAAAAATTGATGTAGAGTGGATAAAATGGATGTAGAGTGGATAAAAATGGATGTAGAGTGGATAAAAATGGATGTAGAGTGGATAAAATAGATGTAGAGTTGATAAAAATGGATGTAGAGTGGACAAAATAGATTTAGAGTGGATAAAAATTGATGTAGAGTGGATAAAATGGATGTAGAGAGGATAAAAAGGATGTAGAATGGATAAAAATGGATGTAGAGAGGATTAAATGGATGTAGAGTGGATAAAATGGATGTAGAGTTTATAAGAATGGATGTAGAGTGGATAAAATGGATGTAAAGTGGATAAAATGGATGTAGAGTTAATAAAAATGGATGTAGAGTGGATATAATGGATGTATAGTGGATAAAACGGATGTAGAGTGGATAAAATGGATGTAGAGTGGATAAAAATGGATGTAGAGTGGATAAAATGGATGTAGAGTTGATAAAAATGGATGTAGAGTGGACAAAATTGATTTAGAGTGGATAAAAATTGATGTAGAGTGGATAAAATGGATGTAGAGTGGATAAAAATGGATGTAGAGTGGATAAAATGGATGTAGAGTGGATGAAATGGATGTAGAGTTGATAAAATGGATGTGGAGTGGATAACAATGGATGTAGAGTGGATAAAATGGATGTAGAGTGGATAAAATGGATGTAGAGTGGATAAAATTGATGTAGAGTGGATAAAATTGATGTAGAGTGAATAAAATGGATGTAGAGTGGATAAAATGGATGTAGAGTGGATAAAATGGATGTAGAGTTGATAAAAATGGATGTAGAGTGGATACAATGGATGTAGAGTAGATAAAATGGATGTAGAGCGGATAAAATGGATGTAGAGTGGATAAAATGGATGTAGAGTGGATAAAATGGATGTAGAGTGGATAAAAATGGATTTAGAGTGGATATAATGGATGTAGAATGGATAAAAATGGATGTAGAGTGGATAAATGGATGTGGAGTGAATAAAAATGGTTGTAGAGTGTATAAAAAGGGTTGCAGAGTGGATAAAAATGGATCTAGAGTGGATAAAATGGATGTAGGGTGGATAAAATGGATGTAGAGATGATAAAAATGGATGTAGAGTGGATATAATTGATGTGGAGGTGATAAAAAGGATGTAGAGTGGATAAAAATGGATGTAGAGAGGATAAAATGGATGTAGAGTGGATAAAAATGGATGTAGAGTTGATAAAAATGGATGTAGAGTGGATAAAATGAATGTAGAGTAGATAAAATGGATGTAGAGTGGATAAAATGGATGTGGAGTTTATAAAATGGATGTAAAGTGGATAAAATGGATGTAGAGTTAATAAAAAAGGATGTAGAGTGGATATAATGGATGTATAGTGGTTAAAACGGATGTAAAGTGGATAAAATGGATGTAGAGTGGATAAAATGGATGTAGAGTGGATAAAATGGATGTAGAGTTGATAAAAATGGATGTAGAGTGGACAAAATAGATTTAGAGTGGATAAAAATGGTTGTAGAGTGGATAAAATGGATGTAGGGTGGATAAAATGGATGTAGAGTTGATAAAAATGGATGTAGAGTGGATATAATTGATGTGGAGGGGATAAAAAGGATGTAGAGTGGATAAAAATGGATGTAGAGAGGATAAAATGGATGTAGAGTGGATAAAAATGGATGTAGAGTTGATAAAAATGGATGTAGAGTGGATAAAATGGATGTAGAGTAGATAAAATGGATGTAGAGTGGATAAAATGGATGTAGAGTGGATAAAAATGGATGTAGAGTGGATAAAATAGATGTAGAGTTGATAAAAATGGATGTAGAGTGGACAAAATAGATTTAGAGTGGATAAAAATTGATGTAGAGTGGATAAAATGGATGTAGAGAGGATAAAAAGGATGTAGAGTGGATAAAAATGGATGTAGAGAGGATTAAATGGATGTAGAGTGGATAAAATGGATGTAGAGTGGATAAAAATGGATGTAGAGTGGATAAAATGGATGTAGAGTGGATAAAATGGATGTAGAGTGGATAAAAATGGATGTAGAGTGGATAAAATAGATGTAGAGTTGATAAAAATGGATGTAGAGTGGACAAAATAGATTTAGAGTGGATAAAAATTGATGTAGAGTGGATAAAATGGATGTAGAGAGGATAAAATGGATGTAGAGTGGATAAAAATGGATGTAGAGAGGATTAAATGGATGTAGAGTGGATAAAATGGATGTAGAGTTTATAAGAATGGATGTAGAGTGGATAAAATGGATGTAGAGTTGATAAAAATGGATGTAGAGTGGATAAAATGGATGTAGAGTAGATAAAATGGATGTAGATTGGATAAAAATGGATGTAGAGTGGATAAAAATGGATTTAGGGTGGATAAAATGGATGTAGAGTTGATAAAAATGGTTGTAGAGTGTATAAAAAGGGTTGCAGAGTGGATAAAAATGGATCTAGAGTGGATAAAATGGTTGTAGAGTGGATAAAATGGATGTAGGGTGGATAAAATGGATGTAGAGTTGATAAAAATGGATGTAGAGTGGATAAAAATGGATGTAGAGTGGATAAAATGAATGTAGAGTAGATAAAATGGATGTAGAGTGGATAAAATGGATGTAGAGTTTATAAAATGGATGTAAAGTGGATAAAATGGATGTAGAGTTAATAAAAAAGGATGTAGAGTGGATAAAATGGATGTAGAGTAGATAAAATGGATGTAGATTGGATAAAAATGGATGTAGAGTGGATAAAAATGGATGTAGAGTGGATAAAATGGATGTAGAGTGGATAAAATGGATGTAGAGTAGATAAAATGGATGTAGAGTGGATAAAATGGATGTAGAGTTGATAAAATGGATGTAAAGTGGATAAAATGGATGTAGAGTTAATAAAAATGGATGTAGAGTGGATATAATGGATGTATAGTGGATAAAACGGATGTAGAGTGGATAAAATGGATGTAGAGTGGATAAAAATGGATGTAGAGTGGATAAAATGGATGTAGAGTTGATAAAAATGGATGTAGAGTGGACAAAATTGATTTAGAGTGGATAAAAATTGATGTAGAGTGGATAAAATGGATGTAGAGTGGATAAAAATGGATGTAGAGTGGATAAAATGGATGTAGAGTGGATGAAATGGATGTAGAGTTGATAAAATGGATGTGGAGTGGATAACAATGGATGTAGAGTGGATAAAATGGATGTAGAGTGGATAAAATGGATGTAGAGTGGATAAAATTGATGTAGAGTGGATAAAATTGATGTAGAGTGAATAAAATGGATGTAGAGTGGATAAAATGGATGTAGAGTGGATAAAATGGATGTAGAGTTGATAAAAATGGATGTAGAGTGGATACAATGGATGTACAGTAGATAAAATGGATGTAGAGCGGATAAAATGGATGTAGAGTTGATAAAAATGGATGTAGAGTGGATAAAATGGATGTAGAGTGGATAAACTGGATGTAGAGTGGATAAAATGGATGTGGAGTGGATAAAAATGGTTGTAGAGTGTATAAAAAGGGTTGCAGAGTGGATAAAAATGGATCTAGAGTGGATAAAATGGTTGTAGAGTGGATAAAATGGATGTAGGGTGGATAAAATGGATGTACAGTTGATAAAAATGGATGTAGAGTGGATATAATGGATGTAGAGTGGATAAAATGGATGTAGAGTGGATAAAATGGATGTAGAGTGGATAAAATGGATGTAGAGTGGATAAAATGGATGTAGAGTGGATAAAATGGATGTACAGTGGATAAAAATGGATGTAGAGTGGATAAAATGGATGTAGAGTGGATAAAATGGATGTAGAGTGGATAAAATGGATGTAGAGTGGATAAAAATGGATTTAGAGTGGATATAATGGATGTAGAATGGATACAAATGGATGTAGAGTGGATAAATGGATGTGGAGTGGATAAAAATGGTTGTAGAGTGTATAAAAAGGGTTGCAGAGTGGATAAAAATGGATCTAGAGTGGATAAAATGGATGTAGGGTGGATAAAATGGATGTAGAGATGATAAAAATGGATGTAGAGTGGATAAAATGAATGTAGAGTAGATAAAATGGATGTAAAGTGGATAAAATGGATGTAGAGTTAATAAAAAAGGATGTAGAGTGGATATAATGGATGTTTAGTGGTTAAAACGGATGTAAAGTGGATAAAATGGATGTAGAGTGGATAAAATGGATGTAGAGTTGATAAAAATGGATGTAGAGTGGACAAAATAGATTTAGAGTGGATAAAAATTGATGTAGAGTGGATAAAATGGATGTAGAGTGGATAAAATGGATGTAGAGTTAATAACAATGGATGTAGAGTGGATATAACGGATGTAGAGAGGATAAAATGGATGTGGAGTGGATAACAATGGATGTAGAGTAGATAAAATGGATGTAGATTGGATAAAAATGGATGTAGAGTGGATAAAAATGGATGTAGAGTGGATAAAATAGATGTAGAGTTAATAAAAATGGATGTAGAGTGGATATAATGGATGTAGAGAGGAAAAAATGGATGTGGAGTGGATAACAATGGATATAGACTGGATAAAAATGGATGTAGAGTGGATAAAATGGATGTAGAGTGGATAAAATGATTGTAGAGTGGATAAAATGGATGTAGAGTGGATAAAAATGGATGTAGAGTGGATAAAATGGATGTACAGTTAATAAAAATGGATGTAGAGTGGAAATAATGGATGTAGAGTGGATAAAATGGATGTAGAATGGATAAAATGGATTTAGAGTTCATAAAAATGGATGTAGAGTGGATAAAATGGATGTAGAGTTGATAAAATGGATGTAAAGTGGATAAAATGGATGTAGAGTTAATAAAAATGGATGTAGAGTGGAAATAATGGATGTAGATTGGATAAAATGGATGTAGAGTTGATAAAATGGATGTAAAGTGGATAAAATGGATGTAGAGTTAATAAAAATGGATGTAGAGTGGAATTAATGGATGTAGAGGGGATAAAATGGATGTAGAGTGGATAAAATGGATGTAGAGTTCATAAAAATGGATGTAGAGTGGATAAAAATGGATGTAGATTAGATAAAATGGATGTGGAGTGGATAACAATGGATGTAGAGAGGATAAAAATGGATATAGGGTAGATAAAATGGATGTAGAGTTAATAAAAATGGATGTAGAGTGGATATAATGGATGTAGAGAGGATAAAATGGATTTGGAGTGGATAACAATGGATGTAGAGTGGATAAAATGGATGTAGAGTGGATAAAATGGATGAAGAGTGGATAAAATGGTTGTAGAGTGGATAAAATGGATGTAGAGTGGATAAAAATGGATGTAGAGTGGATAAAATGGATGTAGAGTGGATAAAAATGGATGTAGAGTGGATAAAATGGATGTAGAGTGGAGAAAATGGATGTACATTTAATAAAAATGGATGTAGAGTGGATAAAAATGGATGTAGATTGGATAAAATGGATGTAGAGTGGATAAAATGGTTGTAGAGTGGATAAAAATGGATGTAGAGTGGATAAAATGGATGTAGAATGGATAAAATGGATGTAAAGTGGATAAAAATGGATGTCGAGTGGATAAAATGGATGTAGAGTGGATAAAAATAGATGCAGAAAGGATAAAATGGAAGTAGAGTGGATAAAAATGGATGTAGAGTGGATAAAAATGGATGTAGAGTGGATAAAATGGATGTAGAGTGGATAAAAATGGATGTAGAGAGGATAAAATGGATGTAGAGTGGATAAAATGGATGTACAGTTAATAAAAATGGATGTAGAGTGGAAATAATGGATGTAGAGAGGATAAAATGGATGTAGAGTGGATAAAATGGATGTAGAGTTCATAAAAATGGATGTAGAGTGGATAAAAAGGGATGTAGATTGGATAAAATGGATGTAGAGTTGATAAAATGGATGTAAAGTGGATAAAATGGATGTAGAGTTAATAAAAATGGATGTAGAGTGGAAAAAATGGATGTAGAGAGGATAAAATGGATGTAGAGCGGATAAAATGGATGTAGAGTTCATAAAAATGGATGTAGAGTGGATAAAAATGGATGTAGATTGGATAAAATGGATGTGGAGTGGATAACAATGGATGTAGAGAGGATAAAAATGGATATAGGGTAGATAAAATGGATGTAGAGTGGATAAAATGGATGTAGAGTGGATAAAATGGTTGTAGAGTGGATAAAATGGATGTAGAGTGGATAAAAATTGATGTAGAGTGGATAAAATGGATGTAGAGTGGATAAAAATGGATGTAGAGTGGATAAAAATGGATGTAGAGTGGATAAAATAGATGTAGAGTTGATAAAAATGGATGTAGAGTGGACAAAATAGATTTAGAGTGGATAAAAATTGATGTAGAGTGGATAAAATGGATGTAGAGAGGATAAAAAGGATGTAGAATGGATAAAAATGGATGTAGAGAGGATTAAATGGATGTAGAGTGGATAAAATGGATGTAGAGTTTATAAGAATGGATGTAGAGTGGATAAAATGGATGTAAAGTGGATAAAATGGATGTAGAGTTAATAAAAATGGATGTAGAGTGGATATAATGGATGTATAGTGGATAAAACGGATGTAGAGTGGATAAAATGGATGTAGAGTGGATAAAAATGGATGTAGAGTGGATAAAATGGATGTAGAGTTGATAAAAATGGATGTAGAGTGGACAAAATTGATTTAGAGTGGATAAAAATTGATGTAGAGTGGATAAAATGGATGTAGAGTGGATAAAAATGGATGTAGAGTGGATAAAATGGATGTAGAGTGGATAAAATGGATGTAGAGTTGATAAAATGGATGTGGAGTGGATAACAATGGATGTAGAGTGGATAAAATGGATGTAGAGTGGATAAAATGGATGTAGAGTGGATAAAATTGATGTAGAGTGGATAAAATTGATGTAGAGTGAATAAAATGGATGTAGAGTGGATAAAATGGATGTAGAGTGGATAAAATGGATGTAGAGTTGATAAAAATGGATGTAGAGTGGATACAATGGATGTAGAGTAGATAAAATGGATGTAGAGCGGATAAAATGGATGTAGAGTGGATAAAATGGATGTAGAGTGGATAAAATGGATGTAGAGTGGATAAAATGGATGTAGAGTGGATAAAAATGGATGTAGAGTGGATAAAATGGATGTAGAGTGGATAAAATGGATGTAGAGTGGATAAAATGGATGTAGAGTGGATAAAAATGGATTTAGAGTGGATATAATGGATGTAGAATGGATAAAAATGGATGTAGAGTGGATAAATGGATGTGGAGTGAATAAAAATGGTTGTAGAGTGTATAAAAAGGGTTGCAGAGTGGATAAAAATGGATCTAGAGTGGATAAAATGGATGTAGAGTGGATAAAATGGATGTAGAGATGATAAAAATGGATGTAGAGTGGATATAATTGATGTGGAGGTGATAAAAAGGATGTAGAGTGGATAAAAATGGATGTAGAGAGGATAAAATGGATGTAGAGTGGATAAAAATGGATGTAGAGTTGATAAAAATGGATGTAGAGTGGATAAAATGAATGTAGAGTAGATAAAATGGATGTAGAGTGGATAAAATGGATGTGGAGTTTATAAAATGGATGTAAAGTGGATAAAATGGATGTAGAGTTAATAAAAAAGGATGTAGAGTGGATATAATGGATGTATAGTGGTTAAAACGGATGTAAAGTGGATAAAATGGATGTAGAGTGGATAAAATGGATGTAGAGTTGATAAAAATGGATGTAGAGTGGACAAAATAGATTTAGAGTGGATAAAAATGGATGTAGAGTGGATAAAATGGATGTAGAGTGGATAAAATGGATGTAGAGTTAATAACAATGGATGTAGAGTGGATATAACGGATGTAGAGAGGATAAAATGGATGTGGAGTGGATAACAATGGATGTAGAGTAGATAAAATGGATGTAGAGTGGATAAAAATGGATGTAGAGTGGATAAAAATGGATGTAGAGTGGATAAAATGGATGTAGAGTTAATAAAAATGGATGTAGAGTGGATATAATGGATGTAGAGAGGAAAAAATGGATGTGGAGTGGATAACAATGGATGTAGAGTGGATAAAAATGGATGTAGAGTGGATAAAAATGGATGTAGAGTGGATAAAATGGATGTAGAGTGGATAAAATGGATGTAGAGTGGATAAAAATGTATGTAGAGTGGATAAAATAGATGTAGAGTTGATAAAAATGGATGTAGAGTGGACAAAATAGATTTAGAGTGGATAAAAATTGATGTAGAGTGGATAAAATGGATGTAGAGTGGATAAAAAGGATGTAGAGTGGATAAAAATGGATGTAGAGAGGATTAAATGGATGTAGAGTGGATAAAATGGATGTAGAGTTTATAAGAATGGATGTAGAGTGGATAAAATGGATGTAGAGTTGATAAAAATGGATGTAGAGTGGATAAAATGGATGTAGAGTAGATAAAATGGATGTAGAGTGGATAAAAATGGATGTAGAGTGGATAAAAATGGATTTAGGGTGGATAAAATGGATGTAGAGTTGATAAAAATGGATGTAGAGTGGATATAATTGATGTAGAGAGGATAAAAAGGATGTAGAGTGGATAAAAATGGATGTAGAGAGGATTAAATGTATGTAGAGTGGATAAAATGGATGTAGAGTTAATAAGAATGGATGTAGAGTGGATATAACGGATGTAGAGAGGATAAAATGGATGTGGAGTGGATAACAATGGATGTAGAGTGGATAAAATGGATGTAGAGTTGATAAAAATGGATGTAGAGTGGATAAAATGGATGTAGAGTAGATAAAATGGATGTAGATTGGATAAAAATGGATGTAGAGTGGATAAAAATGGATGTAGAGTGGATAAAATGGATGTAGAGTGGATAAAATGGATGTAGAGTAGATAAAATGGATGTAGAGTGGATAAAATGGATGTAGAGTTGATAAAATGGATGTAAAGTGGACAAAATGGATGTAGAGTTAATAAAAATGGATGTAGAGTGGATATAATGGATGTATAGTGGATAAAACGGATGTAGAGTGGATAAAATGGATGTAGAGTGGATAAAAATGGATGTAGAGTGGATAAAATGGATGTAGAGTTGATAAAAATGGATGTAGAGTGGACAAAATTGATTTAGAGTGGATAAAAATTGATGTAGAGTGGATAAAATGGATGTAGAGTAGATAAAAATGGATGTAGAGTGGATAAAATGGATGTAGAGTGGATAAAATGGATGTAGAGTTGATAAAATGGATGTGGAGTGGATAACAATGGATGTAGAGTGGATAAAATGGATGTAGAGTGGATAAAATGGATGTAGAGTGGATAAAATTGATGTAGAGTGGATAAAATTGATGTAGAGTGAATAAAATGGATGTAGAGTGGATAAAATGGATGTAGAGTGGATAAAATGGATGTAGAGTTGATAAAAATGGATGTAGAGTGGATACAATGGATGTAGAGTAGATAAAATGGATGTAGAGCGGATAAAATGGATGTAGAGTTGATAAAAATGGATGTAGAGTGGATAAAATGGATGTAGAGTGGATAAACTGGATGTAGAGTGGATAAATGGATGTGGAGTGGATAAAAATGGTTGTAGAGTGTATAAAAAGGGTTGCAGAGTGGATAAAAATGGATCTAGAGTGGATAAAATGGTTGTAGAGTGGATAAAATGGATGTAGAGTGGATAAAATGGATGTGGAGTTTATAAAATGGATGTAAAGTGGATAAAATGGATGTAGAGTTGATAAAAATGGATGTAGAGTGGACAAAATTGATTTAGAGTGGATAAAAATTGATGTAGAGTGGATAAAATGGATGTAGAGTGGATAAAAATGGATGTAGAGTGGATAAAATGGATGTAGAGTGGATAAAATGGATGTAGAGTTGATAAAATGGATGTGGAGTGGATAACAATGGATGTAGAGTGGATAAAATGGATGTAGAGTGGATAAAATGGATGTAGAGTGGATAAAATTGATGTAGAGTGGATAAAATTGATGTAGAGTGAATAAAATGGATGTAGAGTGGATAAAATGGATGTAGAGTGGATAAAATGGATGTAGAGTTGATAAAAATGGATGTAGAGTGGATACAATGGATGTAGAGTAGATAAAATGGATGTAGAGCGGATAAAATGGATGTAGAGTTGATAAAAATGGATGTAGAGTGGATAAAATGGATGTAGAGTGGATAAACTGGATGTAGAGTGGATAAATGGATGTGGAGTGGATAAAAATGGTTGTAGAGTGTATAAAAAGGGTTGCAGAGTGGATAAAAATGGATCTAGAGTGGATAAAATGGTTGTAGAGTGGATAAAATGGATGTAGGGTGGATAAAATGGATGTACAGTTGATAAAAATGGATGTAGAGTGGATATAATGGATGTAGAGTGGATAAAATGGATGTAGAGTGGATAAAATGGATGTAGAGTGGATAAAATGGATGTAGAGTGGATAAAATGGATGTAGAGTGGATAAAATGGATGTACAGTGGATAAAAATGGATGTAGAGTGGATAAAATGCATGTAGAGTGGATAAAATGGATGTAGAGTGGATAAAATGGATGTAGAGTGGATAAAAATGGATTTAGAGTGGATATAATGGATGTAGAATGGATAAAAATGGATGTAGAGTGGATAAATGGATGTGGAGTGGATAAAAATGGTTGTAGAGTGTATAAAAAGGGTTGCAGAGTGGATAAAAATGGATCTAGAGTGGATAAAATGGATGTAGGGTGGATAAAATGGATGTAGAGATGATAAAAATGGATGTAGAGTGGATATAACTGATGTGGAGGGGATAAAAAGGATGTAGAGTGGATAAAAATGGATGTAGAGTGGATAAAATGGATGTAGAGTGGATAAAAATGGATGTAGAGTTGATAAAAATGGATGTAGAGTGGATAAAATGAATGTAGAGTAGATAAAATGGATGTAAAGTGGATAAAATGGATGTGGAGTTTATAAAATGGATGTAAAGTGGATAAAATGGATGTAGAGTTAATAAAAAAGGATGTAGAGTGGATATAATGGATGTATAGTGGTTAAAACGGATGTAAAGTGGATAAAATGGATGTAGAGTGGATAAAATGGATGTAGAGTTGATAAAAATGGATGTAGAGTGGACAAAATAGATTTAGAGTGGATAAAAATGGATGTAGAGTGGATAAAATGGATGTAGAGTGGATAAAATGGATGTAGAGTTAATAACAATGGATGTAGAGTGGATATAACGGATGTAGAGAGGATAAAATGGATGTGGAGTGGATAACAATGGATGTAGAGTGGATAAAATGGATGTAGAGTTGATAAAAATGGATGTAGAGTGGATACAATGGATGTAGAGTAGATAAAATGGATGTAGAGCGGATAAAATGGATGTAGAGTTGATAAAAATGGATGTAGAGTGGATAAAATGGATGTAGAGTGGATAAACTGGATGTAGAGTGGATAAATGGATGTGGAGTGGATAAAAATGGTTGTAGAGTGTATAAAAAGGGTTGCAGAGTGGATAAAAATGGATCTAGAGTGTATAAAAAGGGTTGCAGAGTGGATAAAAATGGATCTAGAGTGGATAAAATGGTTGTAGAGTGGATAAAATGGATGTAGGGTGGATAAAATGGATGTAGAGTTGATAAAAATGGATGTAGAGTGGATATAATTGATGTGGAGGGGATAAAAAGGATGTAGAGTGGATAAAAATGGATGTAGAGAGGATAAAATGGATGTAGAGTGGATAAAAATGGATGTAGAGTTGATAAAAATGGATGTAGAGTGGATAAAATGGATGTAGAGTAGATAAAATGGATGTAGAGTGGATAAAATGGATGTAGAGTGGATAAAAATGGATGTAGAGTGGATAAAATAGATGTAGAGTTGATAAAAATGGATGTAGAGTGGACAAAATAGATTTAGAGTGGATAAAAATTGATGTAGAGTGGATAAAATGGATGTAGAGAGGATAAAAAGGATGTAGAGTGGATAAAAATGGATGTAGAGAGGATTAAATGGATGTAGAGTGGATAAAATGGATGTAGAGTTTATAAGAATGGATGTAGAGTGGATAAAATGGATGTAGAGTTGATAAAAATGGATGTAGAGTGGATAAAATGGATGTAGAGTAGATAAAATGGATGTAGATTGGATAAAAATGGATGTAGAGTGGATAAAAATGGATTTAGGGTGGATAAAATGGATGTAGAGTTGATAAATGGATGTGGAGTGGATAAAAATGGTTGTAGAGTGTATAAAAAGGGTTGCAGAGTGGATAAAAATGGATCTAGAGTGGATAAAATGGTTGTAGAGTGGATAAAATGGATGTAGGGTGGATAAAATGGATGTAGAGTTGATAAAAATGGATGTAGAGTGGATAAAAATGGATGTAGAGTGGATAAAATGAATGTAGAGTAGATAAAATGGATGTAGAGTGGATAAAATGGATGTGGAGTTTATAAAATGGATGTAAAGTGGATAAAATGGATGTAGAGTTAATAAAAAAGGATGTAGAGTGGATAAAATGGATGTAGAGTAGATAAAATGGATGTAGATTGGATAAAAATGGATGTAGAGTGGATAAAAATGGATGTAGAGTGGATAAAATGGATGTAGAGTGGATAAAATGGATGTAGAGTAGATAAAATGGATGTAGAGTGGATAAAATGGATGTAGAGTTGATAAAATGGATGTAAAGTGGATAAAATGGATGTAGAGTTAATAAAAATGGATGTAGAGTGGATATAATGGATGTATAGTGGATAAAACGGATGTAGAGTGGATAAAATGGATGTAGAGTGGATAAAAATAGATGCAGAAAGGATAAAATGGAAGTAGAGTGGATAAAAATGGATGTAGAGTGGATAAAAATGGATGTAGAGTGGATAAAATGGATGTAGAGTGGATAAAAATGGATGTAGAGAGGATAAAATGGATGTAGAGTGGATAAAATGGATGTACAGTTAATAAAAATGGATGTAGAGTGGAAATAATGGATGTAGAGAGGATAAAATGGATGTAGAGTGGATAAAATGGATGTAGAGTTCATAAAAATGGATGTAGAGTGGATAAAAATGGATGTAGATTGGATAAAATGGATGTAGAGTTGATAAAATGGATGTAAAGTGGATAAAATGGATGTAGAGTTAATAAAAATGGATGTAGAGTGGAAATAATGGATGTAGAGAGGATAAAATGGATGTAGAGCGGATAAAATGGATGTAGAGTTCATAAAAATGGATGTAGAGTGGATAAAAATGGATGTAGATTGGATAAAATGGATGTGGAGTGGATAACAATGGATGTAGAGAGGATAAAAATGGATATAGGGTAGATAAAATGGATGTAGAGTGGATAAAATGGATGTAGAGTGGATAAAATGGTTGTAGAGTGGATAAAATGGATGTAGAGTGGATAAAAATTGATGTAGAGTGGATAAAATGGATGTAGAGTGGATAAAAATGGATGTAGAGTGGATAAAAATGGATGTAGAGTGGATAAAATAGATGTAGAGTTGATAAAAATGGATGTAGAGTGGACAAAATAGATTTAGAGTGGATAAAAATTGATGTAGAGTGGATAAAATGGATGTAGAGAGGATAAAAAGGATGTAGAATGGATAAAAATGGATGTAGAGAGGATTAAATGGATGTAGAGTGGATAAAATGGATGTAGAGTTTATAAGAATGGATGTAGAGTGGATAAAATGGATGTAAAGTGGATAAAATGGATGTAGAGTTAATAAAAATGGATGTATAGTGGATATAATGGATGTATAGTGGATAAAACGGATGTAGAGTGGATAAAATGGATGTAGAGTGGATAAAAATGGATGTAGAGTGGATAAAATGGATGTAGAGTTGATAAAAATGGATGTAGAGTGGACAAAATTGATTTAGAGTGGATAAAAATTGATGTAGAGTGGATAAAATGGATGTAGAGTGGATAAAAATGGATGTAGAGTGGATAAAATGGATGTAGAGTGGATGAAATGGATGTAGAGTTGATAAAATGGATGTGGAGTGGATAACAATGGATGTAGAGTGGATAAAATGGATGTAGAGTGGATAAAATGGATGTAGAGTGGATAAAATTGATGTAGAGTGGATAAAATTGATGTAGAGTGAATAAAATGGATGTAGAGTGGATAAAATGGATGTAGAGTGGATAAAATGGATGTAGAGTTGATAAAAATGGATGTAGAGTGGATACAATGGATGTAGAGTAGATAAAATGGATGTAGAGCGGATAAAATGGATGTAGAGTGGATAAAATGGATGTAGAGTGGATAAAATGGATGTAGAGTGGATAAAATGGATGTACAGTGGATAAAAATGGATGTAGAGTGGATAAAATGCATGTAGAGTGGATAAAATGGATGTAGAGTGGATAAAATGGATGTAGAGTGGATAAAAATGGATTTAGAGTGGATATAATGGATGTAGAATGGATAAAAATGGATGTAGAGTGGATAAATGGATGTGGAGTGAATAAAAATGGTTGTAGAGTGTATAAAAAGGGTTGCAGAGTGGATAAAAATGGATCTAGAGTGGATAAAATGGATGTAGGGTGGATAAAATGGATGTAGAGATGATAAAAATGGATGTAGAGTGGATATAATTGATGTGGAGGTGATAAAAAGGATGTAGAGTGGATAAAAATGGATGTAGAGAGGATAAAATGGATGTAGAGTGGATAAAAATGGATGTAGAGTTGATAAAAATGGATGTAGAGTGGATAAAATGAATGTAGAGTAGATAAAATGGATGTAGAGTGGATAAAATGGATGTGGAGTGGATAACAATGGATGTAGAGTGGATAAAATGGATGTAGAGTTAATAAAAAAGGATGTAGAGTGGATATAATGGATGTATAGTGGTTAAAACGGATGTAAAGTGGATAAAATGGATGTAGAGTGGATAAAATGGATGTAGAGTTGATAAAAATGGATGTAGAGTGGACAAAATAGATTTAGAGTGGATAAAAATGGATGTAGAGTGGATAAAATGGATGTAGAGTGGATAAAATGGATGTAGAGTTAATAAAAATGGATGTAGAGTGGATATAACGGATGTAGAGAGGATAAAATGGATGTGGAGTGGATAACAATGGATGTAGAGTAGATAAAATGGATGTAGAGTGGATAAAAATGGATGTAGAGTGGATAAAAATGGATGTAGAGTGGATAAAATGGATGTAGAGTTAATAAAAATGGATGTAGAGTGGATATAATGGATGTAGAGAGGAAAAAATGGATGTGGAGTGGATAACAATGGATGTAGACTGGATAAAAATGGATGTAGAGTGGATAAAAATGGATGTAGAGTGGATAAAATGGATGTAGAGTGGATAAAATGGATGTAGAGTGGATAAAAATGTATGTAGAGTGGATAAAATAGATGTAGAGTTGATAAAAATGGATGTAGAGTGGACAAAATAGATTTAGAGTGGATAAAAATTGATGTAGAGTGGATAAAATGGATGTAGAGAGGATAAAAAGGATGTAGAGTGGATAAAAATGGATGTAGAGAGGATTAAATGGATGTAGAGTGGATAAAATGGATGTAGAGTTTATAAGAATGGATGTAGAGTGGATAAAATGGATGTAGAGTTGATAAAAATGGATGTAGAGTGGATAAAATGGATGTAGAGTAGATAAAATGGATGTAGATTGGATAAAAATGGATGTAGAGTGGATAAAAATGGATTTAGGGTGGATAAAATGGATGTAGAGTTGATAAAAATGGATGTAGAGTGGATATAATTGATGTAGAGAGGATAAAAAGGATGTAGAGTGGATAAAAATGGATGTAGAGAGGATTAAATGTATGTAGAGTGGATAAAATGGATGTAGAGTTAATAAGAATGGATGTAGAGTGGATATAACGGATGTAGAGAGGATAAAATGGATGTGGAGTGGATAACAATGGATGTAGAGTGGATAAAATGGATGTAGAGTTGATAAAAATGGATGTAGAGTGGATAAAATGGATGTAGAGTAGATAAAATGGATGTAGATTGGATAAAAATGGATGTAGAGTGGATAAAAATGGATGTAGAGTGGATAAAATGGATGTAGAGTGGATAAAATGGATGTAGAGTAGATAAAATGGATGTAGAGTGGATAAAATGGATGTAGAGTTGATAAAATGGATGTAAAGTGGACAAAATGGATGTAGAGTTAATAAAAATGGATGTAGAGTGGATATAATGGATGTATAGTGGATAAAATGGATGTAGAGTGGATAAAATGGATGTAGAGTGGATAAAAATGGATGTAGAGTGGATAAAATGGATGTAGAGTTGATAAAAATGGATGTAGAGTGGACAAAATTGATTTAGAGTGGATAAAAATTGATGTAGAGTGGATAAAATGGATGTAGAGTAGATAAAAATGGATGTAGAGTGGATAAAATGGATGTAGAGTGGATGAAATGGATGTAGAGTTGATAAAATGGATGTGGAGTGGATAACAATGGATGTAGAGTGGATAAAATGGATGTAGAGTGGATAAAATGGATGTAGAGTGGATAAAATTGATGTAGAGTGGATAAAATTGATGTAGAGTGAATAAAATGGATGTAGAGTGGATAAAATGGATGTAGAGTGGATAAAATGGATGTAGAGTTGATAAAAATGGATGTAGAGTGGATACAATGGATGTAGAGTAGATAAAATGGATGTAGAGCGGATAAAATGGATGTAGAGTTGATAAAAATGGATGTAGAGTGGATAAAATGGATGTAGAGTGGATAAACTGGATGTAGAGTGGATAAATGGATGTGGAGTGGATAAAAATGGTTGTAGAGTGTATAAAAAGGGTTGCAGAGTGGATAAAAATGGATCTAGAGTGGATAAAATGGTTGTAGAGTGGATAAAATGGATGTAGAGTGGATAAAATGGATGTGGAGTTTATAAAATGGATGTAAAGTGGATAAAATGGATGTAGAGTTGATAAAAATGGATGTAGAGTGGACAAAATTGATTTAGAGTGGATAAAAATTGATGTAGAGTGGATAAAATGGATGTAGAGTGGATAAAAATGGATGTAGAGTGGATAAAATGGATGTAGAGTGGATGAAATGGATGTAGAGTTGATAAAATGGATGTGGAGTGGATAACAATGGATGTAGAGTGGATAAAATGGATGTAGAGTGGATAAAATGGATGTAGAGTGGATAAAATTGATGTAGAGTGGATAAAATTGATGTAGAGTGAATAAAATGGATGTAGAGTGGATAAAATGGATGTAGAGTGGATAAATGGATGTGGAGTGGATAAAAATGGTTGTAGAGTGTATAAAAAGGGTTGCAGAGTGGATAAAAATGGATCTAGAGTGGATAAAATGGTTGTAGAGTGGATAAAATGGATGTAGAGTGGATAAAATGGATGTGGAGTTTATAAAATGGATGTAAAGTGGATAAAATGGATGTAGAGTTGATAAAAATGGATGTAGAGTGGACAAAATTGATTTAGAGTGGATAAAAATTGATGTAGAGTGGATAAAATGGATGTAGAGTGGATAAAAATGGATGTAGAGTGGATAAAATGGATGTAGAGTGGATGAAATGGATGTAGAGTTGATAAAATGGATGTGGAGTGGATAACAATGGATGTAGAGTGGATAAAATGGATGTAGAGTGGATAAAATGGATGTAGAGTGGATAAAATTGATGTAGAGTGGATAAAATTGATGTAGAGTGAATAAAATGGATGTAGAGTGGATAAAATGGATGTAGAGTGGATAAAATGGATGTAGAGTTGATAAAAATGGATGTAGAGTGGATACAATGGATGTAGAGTAGATAAAATGGATGTAGAGCGGATAAAATGGATGTAGAGTTGATAAAAATGGATGTAGAGTGGATAAAATGGATGTAGAGTTGATAAAAATGGATGTAGAGTGGATAAAATTGATGTAGAGTGGATAAAATTGATGTAGAGTGAATAAAATGGATGTAGAGTGGATAAAATGGATGTAGAGTGGATAAAATGGATGTAGAGTTGATAAAAATGGATGTAGAGTGGATACAATGGATGTAGAGTAGATAAAATGGATGTAGAGCGGATAAAATGGATGTAGAGTTGATAAAAATGGATGTAGAGTGGATAAAATGGATGTAGAGTGGATAAACTGGATGTAGAGTGGATAAATGGATGTGGAGTGGATAAAAATGGTTGTAGAGTGTATAAAAAGGGTTGCAGAGTGGATAAAAATGGATCTAGAGTGGATAAAATGGTTGTAGAGTGGATAAAATGGATGTAGAGTGGATAAAATGGATGTAGAGTTTATAAAATGGATGTAAAGTGGATAAAATGGATGTAGAGTTGATAAAAATGGATGTAGAGTGGACAAAATTGATTTAGAGTGGATAAAAATTGATGTAGAGTGGATAAAATGGATGTAGAGTGGATAAAAATGGATGTAGAGTGGATAAAATGGATGTAGAGTGGATGAAATGGATGTAGAGTTGATAAAATGGATGTGGAGTGGATAACAATGGATGTAGAGTGGATAAAATGGATGTAGAGTGGATAAAATGGATGTAGAGTGGATAAAATTGATGTAGAGTGGATAAAATTGATGTAGAGTGAATAAAATGGATGTAGAGTGGATAAAATGGATGTAGAGTGGATAAAATGGATGTAGAGTTGATAAAAATGGATGTAGAGTGGATACAATGGATGTAGAGTAGATAAAATGGATGTAGAGCGGATAAAATGGATGTAGAGTTGATAAAAATGGATGTAGAGTGGATAAAATGGATGTAGAGTGGATAAACTGGATGTAGAGTGGATAAATGGATGTGGAGTGGATAAAAATGGTTGTAGAGTGTATAAAAAGGGTTGCAGAGTGGATAAAAATGGATCTAGAGTGGATAAAATGGTTGTAGAGTGGATAAAATGGATGTAGGGTGGATAAAATGGATGTACAGTTGATAAAAATGGATGTAGAGTGGATATAATGGATGTAGAGTGGATAAAATGGATGTAGAGTGGATAAAATGGATGTAGAGTGGATAAAATGGATGTAGAGTGGATAAAATGGATGTAGAGTGGATAAAATGGATGTACAGTGGATAAAAATGGATGTAGAGTGGATAAAATGCATGTAGAGTGGATAAAATGGATGTAGAGTGGATAAAATGGATGTAGAGTGGATAAAAATGGATTTAGAGTGGATATAATGGATGTAGAATGGATAAAAATGGATGTAGAGTGGATAAATGGATGTGGAGTGGATAAAAATGGTTGTAGAGTGTATAAAAAGGGTTGCAGAGTGGATAAAAATGGATGTAGAGTGGATAAAATGGATGTAGAGTGGATAAAATGGATGTAGAGATGATAAAAATGGATGTAGAGTGGATATAACTGATGTGGAGGGGATAAAAAGGATGTAGAGTGGATAAAAATGGATGTAGAGAGGATAAAATGGATGTAGAGTGGATAAAAATGGATGTAGAGTTGATAAAAATGGATGTAGAGTGGATAAAATGAATGTAGAGTAGATAAAATGGATGTAAAGTGGATAAAATGGATGTGGAGTTTATAAAATGGATGTAAAGTGGATAAAATGGATGTAGAGTTAATAAAAAAGGATGTAGAGTGGATATAATGGATGTATAGTGGTTAAAACGGATGTAAAGTGGATAAAATGGATGTAGAGTGGATAAAATGGATGTAGAGTTGATAAAAATGGATGTAGAGTGGACAAAATAGATTTAGAGTGGATAAAAATTGATGTAGAGTGGATAAAATGGATGTAGAGTGGATAAAATGGATGTAGAGTTAATAACAATGGATGTAGAGTGGATATAACGGATGTAGAGAGGATAAAATGGATGTGGAGTGGATAACAATGGATGTAGAGTGGATAAAATGGATGTAGAGTTGATAAAAATGGATGTAGAGTGGATACAATGGATGTAGAGTAGATAAAATGGATGTAGAGCGGATAAAATGGATGTAGAGTTGATAAAAATGGATGTAGAGTGGATAAAATGGATGTAGAGTGGATAAACTGGATGTAGAGTGGATAAATGGATGTGGAGTGGATAAAAATGGTTGTAGAGTGTATAAAAAGGGTTGCAGAGTGGATAAAAATGGATCTAGAGTGTATAAAAAGGGTTGCAGAGTGGATAAAAATGGATCTAGAGTGGATAAAATGGTTGTAGAGTGGATAAAATGGATGTAGGGTGGATAAAATGGATGTAGAGTTGATAAAAATGGATGTAGAGTGGATATAATTGATGTGGAGGGGATAAAAAGGATGTAGAGTGGATAAAAATGGATGTAGAGAGGATAAAATGGATGTAGAGTGGATAAAAATGGATGTAGAGTTGATAAAAATGGATGTAGAGTGGATAAAATGGATGTAGAGTAGATAAAATGGATGTAGAGTGGATAAAATGGATGTAGAGTGGATAAAAATGGATGTAGAGTGGATAAAATAGATGTAGAGTTGATAAAAATGGATGTAGAGTGGACAAAATAGATTTAGAGTGGATAAAAATTGATGTAGAGTGGATAAAATGGATGTAGAGAGGATAAAAAGGATGTAGAGTGGATAAAAATGGATGTAGAGAGGATTAAATGGATGTAGAGTGGATAAAATGGATGTAGAGTGGATAAAAATGGATGTAGAGTGGATAAAATGGATGTAGAGTGGATAAAATGGATGTAGAGTGGATAAAAATGGATGTAGAGTGGATAAAATAGATGTAGAGTTGATAAAAATGGATGTAGAGTGGACAAAATAAATTTAGAGTGGATAAAAATTGATGTAGAGTGGATAAAATGGATGTAGAGAGGATAAAAAGGATGTAGAGTGGATAAAAATGGATGTAGAGAGGATTAAATGGATGTAGAGTGGATAAAATGGATGTAGAGTTTATAAGAATGGATGTAGAGTGGATAAAATGGATGTAGAGTTGATAAAAATGGATGTAGAGTGGATAAAATGGATGTAGAGTAGATAAAATGGATGTAGATTGGATAAAAATGGATGTAGAGTGGATAAAAATGGATTTAGGGTGGATAAAATGGATGTAGAGTTGATAAATGGATGTGGAGTGGATAAAAATGGTTGTAGAGTGTATAAAAAGGGTTGCAGAGTGGATAAAAATGGATCTAGAGTGGATAAAATGGTTGTAGAGTGGATAAAATGGATGTAGGGTGGATAAAATGGATGTAGAGTTGATAAAAATGGATGTAGAGTGGATAAAAATGGATGTAGAGTGGATAAAATGAATGTAGAGTAGATAAAATGGATGTAGAGTGGATAAAATGGATGTGGAGTTTATAAAATGGATGTAAAGTGGATAAAATGGATGTAGAGTTAATAAAAAAGGATGTAGAGTGGATAAAATGGATGTAGAGTAGATAAAATGGATGTAGATTGGATAAAAATGGATGTAGAGTGGATAAAAATGGATGTAGAGTGGATAAAATGGATGTAGAGTGGATAAAATGGATGTAGAGTAGATAAAATGGATGTAGAGTGGATAAAATGGATGTAGAGTTGATAAAATGGATGTAAAGTGGATAAAATGGATGTAGAGTTAATAAAAATGGATGTAGAGTGGATATAATGGATGTATAGTGGATAAAACGGATGTAGAGTGGATAAAATGGATGTAGAGTGGATAAAAATGGATGTAGAGTGGATAAAATGGATGTAGAGTTGATAAAAATGGATGTAGAGTGGACAAAATTGATTTAGAGTGGATAAAAATTGATGTAGAGTGGATAAAATGGATGTAGAGTGGATAAAAATGGATGTAGAGTGGATAAAATGGATGTAGAGTGGATGAAATGGATGTAGAGTTGATAAAATGGATGTGGAGTGGAT
Source organism: Pemphredon lugubris (assembly GCA_933228935.1). NCBI lineage: Eukaryota > Metazoa > Arthropoda > Insecta > Hymenoptera > Crabronidae > Pemphredon > Pemphredon lugubris. Next base: position 40,840,450 of record OW121816.1, on the reverse strand, counting down.
AACAATGGATGTAGAGTGGATAAAATGGATGTAGAGTGGATAAAATGGATGTAGAGTGGATAAAATTGATGTAGAGTGGATAAAATTGATGTAGAGTGAATAAAATGGATGTAGAGTGGATAAAATGGATGTAGAGTGGATAAAATGGATGTAGAGTTGATAAAAATGGATGTAGAGTGGATACAATGGATGTACAGTAGATAAAATGGATGTAGAGCGGATAAAATGGATGTAGAGTTGATAAAAATGGATGTAGAGTGGATAAAATGGATGTAGAGTGGATAAACTGGATGTAGAGTGGATAAATGGATGTGGAGTGGATAAAAATGGTTGTAGAGTGTATAAAAAGGGTTGCAGAGTGGATAAAAATGGATCTAGAGTGGGTAAAATGGTTGTAGAGTGGATAAAATGGATGTAGGGTGGATAAAATGGATGTACAGTTGATAAAAATGGATGTAGAGTGGATATAATGGATGTAGAGTGGATAAAATGGATGTAGAGTGGATAAAATGGATGTAGAGTGGATAAAATGGATGTAGAGTGGATAAAATGGATGTAGAGTGGATAAAATGGATGTACAGTGGATAAAAATGGATGTAGAGTGGATAAAATGCATGTAGAGTGGATAAAATGGATGTAGAGTGGATAAAATGGATGTAGAGTGGATAAAAATGGATTTAGAGTGGATATAATGGATGTAGAATGGATACAAATGGATGTAGAGTGGATAAATGGATGTGGAGTGGATAAAAATGGTTGTAGAGTGTATAAAAAGGGTTGCAGAGTGGATAAAAATGGATCTAGAGTGGATAAAATGGATGTAGGGTGGATAAAATGGATGTAGAGATGATAAAAATGGATGTAGAGTGGATAAAATGGATGTAGAGTAGATAAAATGGATGTAGAGTGGATAAAATGGATGTAGAGTTAATAAAAAAGGATGTAGAGTGGATATAATGGATGTATAGTGGTTAAAACGGATGTAAAGTGGATAAAATGGATGTAGAGTGGATAAAATGGATGTAGAGTTGATAAAAATGGATGTAGAGTGGACAAAATAGATTTAGAGTGGATAAAAATTGATGTAGAGTGGATAAAATGGATGTAGAGTGGATAAAATGGATGTAGAGTTAATAACAATGGATGTAGAGTGGATATAACGGATGTAGAGAGGATAAAATGGATGTGGAGTGGATAACAATGGATGTAGAGTAGATAAAATGGATGTAGATTGGATAAAAATGGATGTAGAGTGGATAAAAATGGATGTAGAGTGGATAAAATAGATGTAGAGTTAATAAAAATGGATGTAGAGTGGATATAATGGATGTAGAGAGGAAAAAATGGATGTGGAGTGGATAAAAATGGATGTAGACTGGATAAAAATGGATGTAGAGTGGATAAAATGGATGTAGAGTGGATAAAATGATTGTAGAGTGGATAAAATGGATGTAGAGTGGATAAAAATGGATGTAGAGTGGATAAAATGGATGTACAGTTAATAAAAATGGATGTAGAGTGGAAATAATGGATGTAGAGTGGATAAAATGGATGTAGAATGGATAAAATGGATTTAGAGTTCATAAAAATGGATGTAGAGTGGATAAAATGGATGTAGAGTTGATAAAATGGATGTAAAGTGGATAAAATGGATGTAGAGTTAATAAAAATGGATGTAGAGTGGAAATAATGGATGTAGATTGGATAAAATGGATGTAGAGTTGATAAAATGGATGTAAAGTGGATAAAATGGATGTAGAGTTAATAAAAATGGATGTAGAGTGGAATTAATGGATGTAGAGAGGATAAAATGGATGTAGAGTGGATAAAATGGATGTAGAGTTCATAAAAATGGATGTAGAGTGGATAAAAATGGATGTAGATTAGATAAAATGGATGTGGAGTGGATAACAATGGATGTAGAGAGGATAAAAATGGATATAGGGTAGATAAAATGGATGTAGAGTTAATAAAAATGGATGTAGAGTGGATATAATGGATGTAGAGAGGATAAAATGGATTTGGAGTGGATAACAATGGATGTAGAGTGGATAAAATGGATGTAGAGTGGATAAAATGGATGAAGAGTGGATAAAATGGTTGTAGAGTGGATAAAATGGATGTAGAGTGGATAAAAATGGATGTAGAGTGGATAAAATGGATGTAGAGTGGATAAAAATGGATGTAGAGTGGATAAAATGGATGTAGAGTGGAGAAAATGGATGTACATTTAATAAAAATGGATGTAGAGTGGATAAAAATGGATGTAGATTGGATAAAATGGATGTAGAGTGGATAAAATGGTTGTAGAGTGGATAAAAATGGATGTAGAGTGGATAAAATGGATGTAGAATGGATAAAATGGATGTAAAGTGGATAAAAATGGATGTCGAGTGGATAAAATGGATGTAGAGTGGATAAAAATAGATGCAGAAAGGATAAAATGGAAGTAGAGTGGATAAAAATGGATGTAGAGTGGATAAAAATGGATGTAGAGTGGATAAAATGGATGTAGAGTGGATAAAAATGGATGTAGAGAGGATAAAATGGATGTAGAGTGGATAAAATGGATGTACAGTTAATAAAAATGGATGTAGAGTGGAAATAATGGATGTAGAGAGGATAAAATGGATGTAGAGTGGATAAAATGGATGTAGAGTTCATAAAAATGGATGTAGAGTGGATAAAAATGGATGTAGATTGGATAAAATGGATGTAGAGTTGATAAAATGGATGTAAAGTGGATAAAATGGATGTAGAGTTAATAAAAATGGATGTAGAGTGGAAATAATGGATGTAGAGAGGATAAAATGGATGTAGAGCGGATAAAATGGATGTAGAGTTCATAAAAATGGATGTAGAGTGGATAAAAATGGATGTAGATTGGATAAAATGGATGTGGAGTGGATAACAATGGATGTAGAGAGGATAAAAATGGATATAGGGTAGATAAAATGGATGTAGAGTGGATAAAATGGATGTAGAGTGGATAAAATGGTTGTAGAGTGGATAAAATGGATGTAGAGTGGATAAAAATTGATGTAGAGTGGATAAAATGGATGTAGAGTGGATAAAAATGGATGTAGAGTGGATAAAAATGGATGTAGAGTGGATAAAATAGATGTAGAGTTGATAAAAATGGATGTAGAGTGGACAAAATAGATTTAGAGTGGATAAAAATTGATGTAGAGTGGATAAAATGGATGTAGAGAGGATAAAAAGGATGTAGATTGGATAAAAATGGATGTAGAGAGGATTAAATGGATGTAGAGTGGATAAAATGGATGTAGAGTTTATAAGAATGGATGTAGAGTGGATAAAATGGATGTAAAGTGGATAAAATGGATGTAGAGTTAATAAAAATGGATGTAGAGTGGATATAATGGATGTATAGTGGATAAAACGGATGTAGAGTGGATAAAATGGATGTAGAGTGGATAAAAATGGATGTAGAGTGGATAAAATGGATGTAGAGTTGATAAAAATGGATGTAGAGTGGATAAAATTGATTTAGAGTGGATAAAAATTGATGTAGAGTGGATAAAATGGATGTAGAGTGGATAAAAATGGATGTAGAGTGGATAAAATGGATGTAGAGTGGATGAAATGGATGTAGAGTTGATAAAATGGATGTGGAGTGGATAACAATGGATGTAGAGTGGATAAAATGGATGTAGAGTGGATAAAATGGATGTAGAGTGGATAAAATTGATGTAGAGTGGATAAAATTGATGTAGAGTGAATAAAATGGATGTAGAGTGGATAAAATGGATGTAGAGTGGATAAAATGGATGTAGAGTTGATAAAAATGGATGTAGAGTGGATACAATGGATGTAGAGTAGATAAAATGGATGTAGAGCGGATAAAATGGATGTAGAGTGGATAAAATGGATGTAGAGTGGATAAAATGGATGTAGAGTGGATAAAATGGATGTACAGTGGATAAAAATGGATGTAGAGTGGATAAAATGCATGTAGAGTGGATAAAATGGATGTAGAGTGGATAAAATGGATGTAGAGTGGATAAAAATGGATTTAGAGTGGATATAATGGATGTAGAATGGATAAAAATGGATGTAGAGTGGATAAATGGATGTGGAGTGAATAAAAATGGTTGTAGAGTGTATAAAAAGGGTTGCAGAGTGGATAAAAATGGATCTAGAGTGGATAAAATGGATGTAGGGTGGATAAAATGGATGTAGAGATGATAAAAATGGATGTAGAGTGGATATAATTGATGTGGAGGTGATAAAAAGGATGTAGAGTGGATAAAAATGGATGTAGAGAGGATAAAATGGATGTAGAGTGGATAAAAATGGATGTAGAGTTGATAAAAATGGATGTAGAGTGGATAAAATGAATGTAGAGTAGATAAAATGGATGTAGAGTGGATAAAATGGATGTGGAGTTTATAAAATGGATGTAAAGTGGATAAAATGGATGTAGAGTTAATAAAAAAGGATGTAGAGTGGATATAATGGATGTATAGTGGTTAAAACGGATGTAAAGTGGATAAAATGGATGTAGAGTGGATAAAATGGATGTAGAGTTGATAAAAATGGATGTAGAGTGGACAAAATAGATTTAGAGTGGATAAAAATGGATGTAGAGTGGATAAAATGGATGTAGAGTGGATAAAATGGATGTAGAGTTAATAACAATGGATGTAGAGTGGATATAACGGATGTAGAGAGGATAAAATGGATGTGGAGTGGATAACAATGGATGTAGAGTAGATAAAATGGATGTAGAGTGGATAAAAATGGATGTAGAGTGGATAAAAATGGATGTAGAGTGGATAAAATAGATGTAGAGTTAATAAAAATGGATGTAGAGTGGATATAATGGATGTAGAGAGGAAAAAATGGATGTGGAGTGGATAACAATGGATGTAGACTGGATAAAAATGGATGTAGAGTGGATAAAAATGGATGTAGAGTGGATAAAATGGATGTAGAGTGGATAAAATGGATGTAGAGTGGATAAAAATGTATGTAGAGTGGATAAAATAGATGTAGAGTTGATAAAAATGGATGTAGAGTGGACAAAATAGATTTAGAGTGGATAAAAATTGATGTAGAGTGGATAAAATGGATGTAGAGAGGATAAAAAGGATGTAGAGTGGATAAAAATGGATGTAGAGAGGATTAAATGGATGTAAAATGGATGTAGAGTTTATAAGAATGGATGTAGAGTGGATAAAATGGATGTAGAGTTGATAAAAATGGATGTAGAGTGGATAAAATGGATGTAGAGTAGATAAAATGGATGTAGATTGGATAAAAATGGATGTAGAGTGGATAAAAATGGATTTAGGGTGGATAAAATGGATGTAGAGTTGATAAAAATGGATGTAGAGTGGATATAATTGATGTAGAGAGGATAAAAAGGATGTAGAGTGGATAAAAATGGATGTAGAGAGGATTAAATGTATGTAGAGTGGATAAAATGGATGTAGAGTTAATAAGAATGGATGTAGAGTGGATATAACGGATGTAGAGAGGATAAAATGGATGTGGAGTGGATAACAATGGATGTAGAGTGGATAAAATGGATGTAGAGTTGATAAAAATGGATGTAGAGTGGATAAAATGGATGTAGAGTAGATAAAATGGATGTAGATTGGATAAAAATGGATGTAGAGTGGATAAAAATGGATGTAGAGTGGATAAAATGGATGTAGAGTGGATAAAATGGATGTAGAGTAGATAAAATGGATGTAGAGTGGATAAAATGGATGTAGAGTTGATAAAATGGATGTAAAGTGGACAAAATGGATGTAGAGTTAATAAAAATGGATGTAGAGTGGATATAATGGATGTATAGTGGATAAAATGGATGTAGAGTGGATAAAATGGATGTAGAGTGGATAAAAATGGATGTAGAGTGGATAAAATGGATGTAGAGTTGATAAAAATGGATGTAGAGTGGACAAAATTGATTTAGAGTGGATAAAAATTGATGTAGAGTGGATAAAATGGATGTAGAGTAGATAAAAATGGATGTAGAGTGGATAAAATGGATGTAGAGTGGATGAAATGGATGTAGAGTTGATAAAATGGATGTGGAGTGGATAACAATGGATGTAGAGTGGATAAAATGGATGTAGAGTGGATAAAATGGATGTAGAGTGGATAAAATTGATGTAGAGTGGATAAAATTGATGTAGAGTGAATAAAATGGATGTAGAGTGGATAAAATGGATGTAGAGTGGATAAAATGGATGTAGAGTTGATAAAAATGGATGTAGAGTGGATACAATGGATGTAGAGTAGATAAAATGGATGTAGAGCGGATAAAATGGATGTAGAGTTGATAAAAATGGATGTAGAGTGGATAAAATGGATGTAGAGTGGATAAACTGGATGTAGAGTGGATAAATGGATGTGGAGTGGATAAAAATGGTTGTAGAGTGTATAAAAAGGGTTGCAGAGTGGATAAAAATGGATCTAGAGTGGATAAAATGGTTGTAGAGTGGATAAAATGGATGTAGGGTGGATAAAATGGATGTACAGTTGATAAAAATGGATGTAGAGTGGATATAATGGATGTAGAGTGGATAAAATGGATGTAGAGTGGATAAAATGGATGTAGAGTGGATAAAATGGATGTAGAGTGGATAAAATGGATGTAGAGTGGATAAAATGGATGTACAGTGGATAAAAATGGATGTAGAGTGGATAAAATGCATGTAGAGTGGATAAAATGGATGTAGAGTGGATAAAATGGATGTAGAGTGGATAAAAATGGATTTAGAGTGGATATAATGGATGTAGAATGGATAAAAATGGATGTAGAGTGGATAAATGGATGTGGAGTGGATAAAAATGGTTGTAGAGTGTATAAAAAGGGTTGCAGAGTGGATAAAAATGGATCTAGAGTGGATAAAATGGATGTAGGGTGGATAAAATGGATGTAGAGATGATAAAAATGGATGTAGAGTGGATATAACTGATGTGGAGGGGATAAAAAGGATGTAGAGTGGATAAAAATGGATGTAGAGAGGATAAAATGGATGTAGAGTGGATAAAAATGGATGTAGAGTTGATAAAAATGGATGTAGAGTGGATAAAATGAATGTAGAGTAGATAAAATGGATGTAAAGTGGATAAAATGGATGTGGAGTTTATAAAATGGATGTAAAGTGGATAAAATGGATGTAGAGTTAATAAAAAAGGATGTAGAGTGGATATAATGGATGTATAGTGGTTAAAACGGATGTAAAGTGGATAAAATGGATGTAGAGTGGATAAAATGGATGTAGAGTGGATAAAAATGGATGTAGAGTTGATAAAAATGGATGTAGAGTGGATAAAATGAATGTAGAGTAGATAAAATGGATGTAAAGTGGATAAAATGGATGTGGAGTTTATAAAATGGATGTAAAGTGGATAAAATGGATGTAGAGTTAATAAAAAAGGATGTAGAGTGGATATAATGGATGTATAGTGGTTAAAACGGATGTAAAGTGGATAAAATGGATGTAGAGTGGATAAAATGGATGTAGAGTTGATAAAAATGGATGTAGAGTGGACAAAATAGATTTAGAGTGGATAAAAATTGATGTAGAGTGGACAAAATGGATGTAGAGTGGATAAAATGGATGTAGAGTTAATAACAATGGATGTAGAGTGGATATAACGGATGTAGAGAGGATAAAATGGATGTGGAGTGGATAACAATGGATGTAGAGTGGATAAAATGGATGTAGAGTTGATAAAAATGGATGTAGAGTGGATACAATGGATGTAGAGTAGATAAAATGGATGTAGAGCGGATAAAATGGATGTAGAGTTGATAAAAATGGATGTAGAGTGGATAAAATGGATGTAGAGTGGATAAACTGGATGTAGAGTGGATAAATGGATGTGGAGTGGATAAAAATGGTTGTAGAGTGTATAAAAAGGGTTGCAGAGTGGATAAAAATGGATCTAGAGTGGATAAAATGGTTGTAGAGTGGATAAAATGGATGTAGGGTGGATAAAATGGATGTAGAGTTGATAAAAATGGATGTAGAGTGGATATAATTGATGTGGAGGGGATAAAAAGGATGTAGAGTGGATAAAAATGGATGTAGAGAGGATAAAATGGATGTAGAGTGGATAAAAATGGATGTAGAGTTGATAAAAATGGATGTAGAGTGGATAAAATGGATGTAGAGTAGATAAAATGGATGTAGAGTGGATAAAATGGATGTAGAGTGGATAAAAATGGATGTAGAGTGGATAAAATAGATGTAGAGTTGATAAAAATGGATGTAGAGTGGACAAAATAGATTTAGAGTGGATAAAAATTGATGTAGAGTGGATAAAATGGATGTAGAGAGGATAAAAAGGATGTAGAGTGGATAAAAATGGATGTAGAGAGGATTAAATGGATGTAGAGTGGATAAAATGGATGTAGAGTGGATAAAAATGGATGTAGAGTGGATAAAATGGATGTAGAGTGGATAAAATGGATGTAGAGTGGATAAAAATGGATGTAGAGTGGATAAAATAGATGTAGAGTTGATAAAAATGGATGTAGAGTGGACAAAATAGATTTAGAGTGGATAAAAATTGATGTAGAGTGGATAAAATGGATGTAGAGTGGATAAAAAGGATGTAGAGTGGATAAAAATGGATGTAGAGAGGATTAAATGGATGTAGAGTGGATAAAATGGATGTAGAGTTTATAAGAATGGATGTAGAGTGGATAAAATGGATGTAGAGTTGATAAAAATGGATGTAGAGTGGATAAAATGGATGTAGAGTAGATAAAATGGATGTAGAGTTGATAAAAATGGATGTAGAGTGGATAAAAATGGATTTAGGGTGGATAAAATGGATGTAGAGTTGATAAATGGATGTGGAGTGGATAAAAATGGTTGTAGAGTGTATAAAAAGGGTTGCAGAGTGGATAAAAATGGATCTAGAGTGGATAAAATGGTTGTAGAGTGGATAAAATGGATGTAGGGTGGATAAAATGGATGTAGAGTTGATAAAAATGGATGTAGAGTGGATATAATTGATGTGGAGGGGATAAAAAGGATGTAGAGTGGATAAAAATGGATGTAGAGAGGATAAAATGGATGTTGAGTGGATAAAAATGGATGTAGAGTTGATAAAAATGGATGTAGAGTGGATAAAATGGATGTAGAGTAGATAAAATGGATGTAGAGTGGATAAAATGGATGTAGAGAGGATAAAATGGATGTAGAGTTGATAAAATGGATGTAGAGTTAATAAGAATGGATGTAGAGTGGATAAAATGGATGTAGAGTGGATAAAATGGATGTAGAGTTGATAAAATGGATGTGGAGTGGATAACAATGGATGTAGACTGGATAAAAATGGATGTAGAGTGGATAATAATGGATGTAGAGTAGATAAAATGGATGTAGAGTGGATAAAATGGATGTAGAGTTGATAAAATGGATGTAAAGGGGATAAAATGGATGTAGAGTTAATAAAAATGGATGTAGAGTGGATATAATGGATGTATAGTGGATAAAACGGATGTAGAGTGGATAAAATGGATGTAGAGTGGATAAAAATGGATGTAGAGTGGATAAAATGGATGTAGAGTTGATAAAAATGGATGTAGAGTGGACAAAATTGATTTAGAGTGGATAAAAATTGATGTAGAGTGGATAAAATGGATGTAGAGTGGATAAAATGGATGTAGAGTTGATAAAATGGATGTAAAGTGGATAAAATGGATGTAGAGTTAATAAAAATGGATGTAGAGTGGATATAATGGATGTAGAGTGGATAAAACGGATGTAGAGTGGATAAAATGGATGTAGAGTGGATAAAATGGATGTAGAGTTGATAAAAATGGATGTAGAGTGGACAAAGTAGATTTAGAGTGGATAAAAATTGATGTAGAGTGGATAAAATGGATGTAGAGAGGATAAAAATGGATGTAGAGTGGATAAAAATGGATGTAGAGTGGATAAAATGGATGTAGAGTGTATAAAATGGATGTAGAGTGAATAAAATGGATGTAGAGTGGATAAAATGGATCTAGAGTGGATAAAATGGATGTAGAGTTAATAAGAATGGATGTAGAGTGGATATAACGGATGTAGAGAGGATAAAATGGATGTGGAGTGGGTAACAATGGATGTAGAGTGGATAAAATGGATGTAGAGTTGATAAAAATGGATGTAGAGTGGATAAAATGGATGTAGAGTAGATAAAATGGATGTAGATTGGATAAAAATGGATGTAGAGTGGATAAAAATGGATGTAGAGTGGATAAAATGGATGTAGAGTGGATAAAATGGATTTAGGGTGGATAAAATGGATGTAGAGTGGGTAAAATGGATGTAGAGTGGATAAAATTGATGTAGAGTGGATAAAATTGATGTAGAGTGTATAAAATGGATGTAGAGTGGATAAAATGGATGTAGAGTGGATAAAATGGATGTAGAGTTAATAAGAATGGATGTAGAGTGGATATAATGGATGTAGAGAGGAAAAAATGGATGTGGAGTGGATAAAAATGGATGTAGAGTGGATAAAATAGATGTAGAGTTGATAAAAATGGATGTAGAGTGGACAACATAGATTTAGAGTGGATAAAAATTGATGTAGAGTTGATAAAATGGATGTAAAGTGGATAAAATGGATGTAGAGTTAATAAGAATGGATGTAGAGTGGATATAACGGATGTAGAGAGGATAAAATGGATGTGGAGTGGATAACAATGGATGTAGAGTGGATAAAATGGATGTAGAGTGGATAAAATGGATGTAGAGTTGATAAAATGGATGTAAAGTGGATAAAATGGATGTAGAGTTAATAAAAATGGATGTAGAGTGGATATAATGGATGTAGAGTGGATAAAACGGATGTAGAGTGGATAAAATGGATGTAGAGTGGATAAAATGGATGTAGAGTTGATAAAAATGGATGTAGAGTGGACAAAGTAGATTTAGAGTGGATAAAAATTGATGTAGAGTGGATAAAATGGATGTAGAGAGGATAAAAATGGATGTAGAGTGGATAAAAATGGATGTAGAGTGGATAAAATGGATGTAGAGTGTATAAAATGGATGTAGAGTGAATAAAATGGATGTAGAGTGGATAAAATGGATCTAGAGTGGATAAAATGGATGTAGAGTTAATAAGAATGGATGTAGAGTGGATATAACGGATGTAGAGAGGATAAAATGGATGTGGAGTGGGTAACAATGGATGTAGAGTGGATAAAATGGATGTAGAGTTGATAAAAATGGATGTAGAGTGGATAAAATGGATGTAGAGTAGATAAAATGGATGTAGATTGGATAAAAATGGATGTAGAGTGGATAAAAATGGATGTAGAGTGGATAAAATGGATGTAGAGTGGATAAAATGGATTTAGGGTGGATAAAATGGATGTAGAGTGGGTAAAATGGATGTAGAGTGGATAAAATTGATGTAGAGTGGATAAAATTGATGTAGAGTGTATAAAATGGATGTAGAGTGGATAAAATGGATGTAGAGTGGATAAAATGGATGTAGAGTTAATAAGAATGGATGTAGAGTGGATATAATGGATGTAGAGAGGAAAAAATGGATGTGGAGTGGATAACAATGGATGTAGACTGGATAAAAATGGATGTAGAGTGGATAAAAATGGATGTAGAGTGGATAAAATGGATGTAGAGTGGATAAAAATGGATGTAGAGTGGATAAAATAGATGTAGAGTTGATAAAAATGGATGTAGAGTGGACAAAATAGATTTAGAGTGGATAAAAATTGATGTAGAGTGGATAAAATGGATGTAGAGAGGATAAAAAGGATGTAGAGTGGATAAAAATGGATGTAGAGAGGATTAAATGGATGTAGAGTGGATAAAATGGATGTAGAGTGGATAAAATGGATGTAGAGTTAATAAGAATGGATGTAGAGTGGATATAATGGATGTAGAGAGGAAAAAATGGATGTGGAGTGGATAACAATGGATGTAGACTGGATAAAAATGGATGTAGAGTGGATAAAATGGATGTAGAGTTGATAAAAATGGATGTAGAGTGGATAAAATGGATGTAGAGTGGATAAAATGGATGTAGAGTGGATAAAATGGATGTAGAGTGGATAAAATGGATGTAGAGTTAATAAGAATGGATGTAGAGTGGATATAACGGATGTAGAGAGGATAAAATGGATGTGGAGTGGATAACAATGGATGTAGAGTGGAATAAATGGATGTAGAGTGGATAAAATGGATGTAGAGTTGATAAAATGGATGTAAAGTGGATAAAATGGATGTAGAGTTAATAAAAATGGATGTAGAGTGGATATAATGGATGTAGAGTGGATAAAACGGATGTAGAGTGGATAAAATGGATGTAGAGTGGATAAAATGGATGTAGAGTTGATAAAAATGGATGTAGAGTGGACAAAGTAGATTTAGAGTGGATAAAAATTGATGTAGAGTGGATAAAATGGATGTAGAGAGGATAAAAATGGATGTAGAGTGGATAAAAATGGATGTAGAGTGGATAAAATGGATGTAGAGTGTATAAAATGGATGTAGAGTGAATAAAATGGATGTAGAGTGGATAAAATGGATCTAGAGTGGATAAAATGGATGTAGCGTTAATAAGAATGGATGTAGAGTGGATATAACGGATGTAGAGAGGATAAAATGGATGTGGAGTGGGTAACAATGGATGTAGAGTGGATAAAATGGATGTAGAGTTGATAAAAATGGATGTAGAGTGGATAAAATGGATGTAGAGTAGATAAAATGGATGTAGATTGGATAAAAATGGATGTAGAGTGGATAAAAATGGATGTAGAGTGGATAAAATAGATGTAGAGTTAATAAAAATGGATGTAGAGTGGATATAATGGATGTAGAGAGGAAAAAATGGATGTGGAGTGGATAACAATGGATGTAGACTGGATAAAAATGGATGTAGAGTGGATAAAAATGGATGTAGAGTGGATAAAATGGATGTAGAGTGGATAAAATGGATGTAGAGTGGATAAAAATGGATGTAGAGTGGATAAAATAGATGTAGAGTTGATAAAAATGGATGTAGAGTGGACAACATAGATTTAGAGTGGATAAAAATTGATGTAGAGTGGATAAAATGGATGTAGAGAGGATAAAAAGGATGTAGAGTGGATAAAAATGGATGTAGAGAGGATAAAATGGATGTAGAGTGGATAAAATGGATGTAGAGTTTATAAGAATGCATGTAGAGTGGATAAAATGGATGTAGAGTTGATAAAAATGGATGTAGAGTGGATAAAATGGATGTAGAGTAGATAAAATGGATGTAGAGTGGATAAAAATGGATGTAGAGTGGATAAAAATGGATTTAGGGTGGATAAAATGGATGTAGAGTTGATAAAAATGGATGTAGAGTGGATATAATTGATGTAGAGAGGATAAAAAGGATGTAGAGTGGATAAAAATGGATGTAGAGAGGATTAAATGTATGTAGAGTGGATAAAATGGATGTAGAGTTAATAAGAATGGATGTAGAGTGGATATAACGCATGTAGAGAGGATAAAATGGATGTGGAGTGGATAACAATGGATGTAGAGTGGATAAAATGGATGTAGAGTTGATAAAAATGGATGTAGAGTGGATAAAATGGATGTAGAGTAGATAAAATGGATGTAGATTGGATAAAAATGGATGTAGAGTGGATAAAAATGGATGTAGAGTGGATAAAATGGATGTAGAGTGGATAAAATGGATGTAGAGTAGATAAAATGGATGTAGAGTGGATAAAATGGATGTAGAGTTGATAAAATGGATGTAAAGTGGATAAAATGGATGTAGAGTTAATAAAAATGGATGTAGAGTGGATATAATGGATGTATAGTGGATAAAACGGATGTAGAGTGGATAAAATGGATGTAGAGTGGATAAAAATGGATGTAGAGTGGATAAAATGGATGTAGAGTTGATAAAAATGGATGTAGAGTGGACAAAATTGATTTAGAGTGGATAAAAATTGATGTAGAGTGGATAAAATGGATGTAGAGTGGATAAAAATGGATGTAGAGTGGATAAAATGGATGTAGAGTGGATGAAATGGATGTAGAGTTGATAAAATGGATGTGGAGTGGATAACAATGGATGTAGAGTGGATAAAATGGATGTAGAGTGGATAAAATGGATGTAGAGTGGATAAAATTGATGTAGAGTGGATAAAATTGATGTAGAGTGAATAAAATGGATGTAGAGTGGATAAAATGGATGTAGAGTGGATAAAATGGATGTAGAGTTGATAAAAATGGATGTAGAGTGGATACAATGGATGTACAGTAGATAAAATGGATGTAGAGCGGATAAAATGGATGTAGAGTTGATAAAAATGGATGTAGAGTGGATAAAATGGATGTAGAGTGGATAAACTGGATGTAGAGTGGATAAATGGATGTGGAGTGGATAAAAATGGTTGTAGAGTGTATAAAAAGGGTTGCAGAGTGGATAAAAATGGATCTAGAGTGGATAAAATAGTTGTAGAGTGGATAAAATGGATGTAGGGTGGATAAAATGGATGTACAGTTGATAAAAATGGATGTAGAGTGGATATAATGGATGTAGAGTGGATAAAATGGATGTAGAGTGGATAAAATGGATGTAGAGTGGATAAAATGGATGTAGAGTGGATAAAATGGATGTAGAGTGGATAAAATGGATGTACAGTGGATAAAAATGGATGTAGAGTGGATAAAATGCATGTAGAGTGGATAAAATGGATGTAGAGTGGATAAAATGGATGTAGAGTGGATAAAAATGGATTTAGAGTGGATATAATGGATGTAGAATGGATAAAAATGGATGTAGAGTGGATAAATGGATGTGGAGTGGATAAAAATGGTTGTAGAGTGTATAAAAAGGGTTGCAGAGTGGATAAAAATGGATCTAGAGTGGATAAAATGGATGTAGGGTGGATAAAATGGATGTAGAGATGATAAAAATGGATGTAGAGTGGATAAAATGAATGTAGAGTAGATAAAATGGATGTAAAGTGGATAAAATGGATGTAGAGTTAATAAAAAAGGATGTAGAGTGGATATAATGGATGTATAGTGGTTAAAACGGATGTAAAGTGGATAAAATGGATGTAGAGTGGATAAAATGGATGTAGAGTTGATAAAAATGGATGTAGAGTGGACAAAATAGATTTAGAGTGGATAAAAATTGATGTAGAGTGGATAAAATGGATGTAGAGTGGATAAAATGGATGTAGAGTTAATAACAATGGATGTAGAGTGGATATAACGGATGTAGAGAGGATAAAATGGATGTGGAGTGGATAACAATGGATGTAGAGTAGATAAAATGGATGTAGATTGGATAAAAATGGATGTAGAGTGGATAAAAATGGATGTAGAGTGGATAAAATAGATGTAGAGTTAATAAAAATGGATGTAGAGTGGATATAATGGATGTAGAGAGGAAAAAATGGATGTGGAGTGGATAACAATGGATATAGACTGGATAAAAATGGATGTAGAGTGGATAAAATGGATGTAGAGTGGATAAAATGATTGTAGAGTGGATAAAATGGATGTAGAGTGGATAAAAATGGATGTAGAGTGGATAAAATGGATGTACAGTTAATAAAAATGGATGTAGAGTGGAAATAATGGATGTAGAGTGGATAAAATGGATGTAGAATGGATAAAATGGATTTAGAGTTCATAAAAATGGATGTAGAGTGGATAAAATGGATGTAGAGTTGATAAAATGGATGTAAAGTGGATAAAATGGATGTAGAGTTAATAAAAATGGATGTAGAGTGGAAATAATGGATGTAGATTGGATAAAATGGATGTAGAGTTGATAAAATGGATGTAAAGTGGATAAAATGGATGTAGAGTTAATAAAAATGGATGTAGAGTGGAAATAATGGATGTAGAGAGGATAAAATGGATGTAGAGTGGATAAAATGGATGTAGAGTTCATAAAAATGGATGTAGAGTGGATAAAAATGGATGTAGATTAGATAAAATGGATGTGGAGTGGATAACAATGGATGTAGAGAGGATAAAAATGGATATAGGGTAGATAAAATGGATGTAGAGTTAATAAAAATGGATGTAGAGTGGATATAATGGATGTAGAGAGGATAAAATGGATTTGGAGTGGATAACAATGGATGTAGAGTGGATAAAATGGATGTAGAGTGGATAAAATGGATGAAGAGTGGATAAAATGGTTGTAGAGTGGATAAAATGGATGTAGAGTGGATAAAAATGGATGTAGAGTGGATAAAATGGATGTAGAGTGGATAAAAATGGATGTAGAGTGGATAAAATGGATGTAGAGTGGAGAAAATGGATGTACATTTAATAAAAATGGATGTAGAGTGGATAAAAATGGATGTAGATTGGATAAAATGGATGTAGAGTGGATAAAATGGTTGTAGAGTGGATAAAAATGGATGTAGAGTGGATAAAATGGATGTAGAATGGATAAAATGGATGTAAAGTGGATAAAAATGGATGTCGAGTGGATAAAATGGATGTAGAGTAGATAAAAATAGATGCAGAAAGGATAAAATGGAAGTAGAGTGGATAAAAATGGATGTAGAGTGGATAAAAATGGATGTAGAGTGGATAAAATGGATGTAGAGTGGATAAAAATGGATGTAGAGAGGATAAAATGGATGTAGAGTGGATAAAATGGATGTACAGTTAATAAAAATGGATGTAGAGTGGAAATAATGGATGTAGAGAGGATAAAATGGATGTAGAGTGGATAAAATGGATGTAGAGTTCATAAAAATGGATGTAGAGTGGATAAAAATGGATGTAGATTGGATAAAATGGATGTAGAGTTGATAAAATGGATGTAAAGTGGATAAAATGGATGTAGAGTTAATAAAAATGGATGTAGAGTGGAAATAATGGATGTAGAGAGGATAAAATGGATGTAGAGCGGATAAAATGGATGTAGAGTTCATAAAAATGGATGTAGAGTGGATAAAAATGGATGTAGATTGGATAAAATGGATGTGGAGTGGATAACAATGGATGTAGAGAGGATAAAAATGGATATAGGGTAGATAAAATGGATGTAGAGTGGATAAAATGGATGTAGAGTGGATAAAATGGTTGTAGAGTGGATAAAATGGATGTAGAGTGGATAAAAATGGATGTAGAGTGGATAAAATGGATGTAGAGTGGATAAAAATGGATGAAGAGTGGATAAAATGGATGTAGAGTGGATAAAATGGATGTACATTTAATAAAAATGGATGTAGAGTGGATAAAAATGGATGTAGAGTGGATAAAAATGGATGTAGATTGGATAAAATGGATGTAGAGTGGATAAAATGGTTGTAGAGTGGATAAAAATGGATGTAGAGTGGATAAAATGGATGTAGAGTTGATAAAATGGATGTAAAGTGGATAAAATGGATGTAGAGTTAATAAAAATGGATGTAGAGTGGAAATAATGGATGTAGAGAGGATAAAATGGATGTAGAGTGGATAAAATGGATGTAGAGTTCATAAAAATGGATGTAGAGTGGATAAAAATGGATGTAGATTGGATAAAATGGATGTAGAGTGCATAAAAATGGATGTAGAGTGGATAAAATGGATGTAGAGTTAATAAAAATGGATGTAGAGTGGAAATAATGGATGTAGAGAGGATAAAATGGATGTAGAGTGGATAAAATGGATGTAGAGTTCATAAAAATGGATGTAGAGTGGATAAAATGGATGTAGAGTGGATAAAATGATTGTAGAGTGGATAAAATGGATGTAGAGTGGATAAAAATAGATGTAGAGTGGATAAAATGGATGTAGAGTGGATAAAATGGTTGTAGAGTGGATAAAAATGGATGTAGAGTGGATAAAATGGATGTAGAATGGATAAAATGGATGTAAAGTGGATAAAAATGGATGTAGAGTGGATAAAATGGATGTAGAGTGGATAAAAATGGATGTAGAGAGGATACAATGGATGTAGAGTGGATAAAATGGATGTACAGTTAATAAAAATGGATGTACAGTGGAAATAATGGATGTAGAGAGGATAAAATGGATGTAGAATGGATAAAATGGATTTAGAGTTCATAAAAATGGATGTAGAGTGGATAAAAATGGATGTAGATTGGATAAAATGGATGTAGAGTTGATAAAATGGATGTAAAGTGGATAAAATGGATGTAGAGTTAATAAAAATGGATGTAGAGTGGAATTAATGGATGTAGAGAGGATAAAATGGATGTAGAGTGGATAAAATGGATGTAGAGTGGATAAAAATGGATGTAGAGTGGATAAAAATGGATGTAGATTAGATAAAATGGATGTGGAGTGGATAACAATGGATGTAGAGAGGATAAAAATGGATATAGGGTAGATAAAATGGATGTAGAGTTAATAAAAATGGATGTAGAGTGGATATAATGGATGTAGAGAGGATAAAATGGATTTGGAGTGGATAACAATGGATGTAGAGTGGATAAAATGGATGTAGAGTGGATAAAATGGATGAAGAGTGGATAAAATGGTTGTAGAGTGGATAAAATGGATGTAGAGTGGATAAAAATGGATGTAGAGTGGATAAAATGGATGTAGAGTGGATAAAAATGGATGTAGAGTGGATAAAATGGATGTAGAGTGGAGAAAATGGATGTACATTTAATAAAAATGGATGTAGAGTGGATAAAAATGGATGTAGATTGGATAAAATGGATGTAGAGTGGATAAAATGGTTGTAGAGTGGATAAAAATGGATGTAGAGTGGATAAAATGGATGTAGAATGGATAAAATGGATGTAAAGAGGATAAAAATGGATGTCGAGTGGATAAAATGGATGTAGAGTGGATAAAAATAGATGCAGAAAGGATAAAATGGAAGTAGAGTGGATAAAAATGGATGTAGAGTGGATAAAAATGGATGTAGAGTGGATAAAATGGATGTAGAGTGGATAAAAATGGATGTAGAGAGGATAAAATGGATGTAGAGTGGATAAAATGGATGTACAGTTAATAAAAATGGATGTAGAGTGGAAATAATGGATGTAGAGAGGATAAAATGGATGTAGAGTGGATAAAATGGATGTAGAGTTCATAAAAATGGATGTAGAGTGGATAAAAATGGATGTAGATTGGATAAAATGGATGTAGAGTGGATAAAATGGATGTAGAGTGGATAAAAATGGATGTAGAGTGGATAAAATGGATGTAGAGTGGATAAAAATGGATGAAGAGTGGATAAAATGGATGTAGAGTGGATAAAATGGATGTACATTTAATAAAAATGGATGTAGAGTGGATAAAAATGGATGTAGAGTGGATAAAAATGGATGTAGATTGGATAAAATGGATGTAGAGTGGATAAAATGGTTGTAGAGTGGATAAAAATGGATGTAGAGTGGATAAAATGGATGTAGAGTTGATAAAATGGATGTAAAGTGGATAAAATGGATGTAGAGTTAATAAAAATGGATGTAGAGTGGAAATAATGGATGTAGAGAGGATAAAATGGATGTAGAGTGGATAAAATGGATGTAGAGTTCATAAAAATGGATGTAGAGTGGATAAAAATGGATGTAGATTGGATAAAATGGATGTAGAGTGCATAAAAATGGATGTAGAGTGGATAAAATGGATGTAGAGTTAATAAAAATGGATGTAGAGTGGAAATAATGGATGTAGAGAGGATAAAATGGATGTAGAGTGGATAAAATGGATGTAGAGTTCATAAAAATGGATGTAGAGTGGATAAAAATGGATGTAGATTGGATAAAATGGATGTAGAGTTGATAAAATGGATGTAAAGTGGATAAAATGGATGTAGAGTTAATAAAAATGGATGTAGAGTGGAAATAATGGATGTAGAGAGGATAAAATGGATGTAGAGCGGATAAAATGGATGTAGAGTTCATAAAAATGGATGTAGAGTGGATAAAAATGGATGTAGATTGGATAAAATGGATGTGGAGTGGATAACAATGGATGTAGAGAGGATAAAAATGGATATAGGGTAGATAAAATGGATGTAGAGTGGATAAAATGGATGTAGAGTGGATAAAATGGTTGTAGAGTGGATAAAATGGATGTAGAGTGGATAAAAATGGATGTAGAGTGGATAAAATGGATGTAGAGTGGATAAAAATGGATGAAGAGTGGATAAAATGGATGTAGAGTGGATAAAATGGATGTACATTTAATAAAAATGGATGTAGAGTGGATAAAAATGGATGTAGAGTGGATAAAAATGGATGTAGATTGGATAAAATGGATGTAGAGTGGATAAAATGGTTGTAGAGTGGATAAAAATGGATGTAGAGTGGATAAAATGGATGTAGAGTTGATAAAATGGATGTAAAGTGGATAAAATGGATGTAGAGTTAATAAAAATGGATGTAGAGTGGAAATAATGGATGTAGAGAGGATAAAATGGATGTAGAGTGGATAAAATGGATGTAGAGTTCATAAAAATGGATGTAGAGTGGATAAAAATGGATGTAGATTGGATAAAATGGATGTAGAGTGCATAAAAATGGATGTAGAGTGGATAAAATGGATGTAGAGTTAATAAAAATGGATGTAGAGTGGAAATAATGGATGTAGAGAGGATAAAATGGATGTAGAGTGGATAAAATGGATGTAGAGTTCATAAAAATGGATGTAGAGTGGATAAAATGGATGTAGAGTGGATAAAATGATTGTAGAGTGGATAAAATGGATGTAGAGTGGATAAAAATGGATGTAGAGTGGATAAAATGGATGTAGAGTGGATAAAATGGTTGTAGAGTGGATAAAAATGGATGTAGAGTGGATAAAATGGATGTAGAATGGATAAAATGGATGTAAAGTGGATAAAAATGGATGTAGAGTGGATAAAATGGATGTAGAGTGGATAAAAATGGATGTAGAGAGGATAAAATGGATGTAGAGTGGATAAAATGGATGTACAGTTAATAAAAATGGATGTACAGTGGAAATAATGGATGTAGAGAGGATAAAATGGATGTAGAATGGATAAAATGGATTTAGAGTTCATAAAAATGGATGTAGAGTGGATAAAAATGGATGTAGATTGGATAAAATGGATGTAGAGTTGATAAAATGGATGTAAAGTGGATAAAATGGATGTAGAGTTAATAAAAATGGATGTAGAGTGGAATTAATGGATGTAGAGAGGATAAAATGGATGTAGAGTGGATAAAATGGATGTAGAGTTCATAAAAATGGATGTAGAGTGGATAAAAATGGATGTAGATTAGATAAAATGGATGTGGAGTGGATAACAATGGATGTAGAGAGGATAAAAATGGATATAGGGTAGATAAAATGGATGTAGAGTTAATAAAAATGGATGTAGAGTGGATATAATGGATGTAGAGAGGATAAAATGGATTTGGAGTGGATAACAATGGATGTAGAGTGGATAAAATGGATGTAGAGTGGATAAAATGGATGAAGAGTGGATAAAATGGTTGTAGAGTGGATAAAATGGATGTAGAGTGGATAAAAATGGATGTAGAGTGGATAAAATGGATGTAGAGTGGATAAAAATGGATGTAGAGTGGATAAAATGGATGTAGAGTGGAGAAAATGGATGTACAATTAATAAAAATGGATGTAGAGTGGATAAAAATGGATGTAGATTGGATAAAATGGATGTAGAGTGGATAAAATGGTTGTAGAGTGGATAAAAATGGATGTAGAGTGGATAAAATGGATGTAGAATGGATAAAATGGATGTAAAGAGGATAAAAATGGATGTCGAGTGGATAAAATGGATGTAGAGTGGATAAAAATAGATGCAGAAAGGATAAAATGGAAGTAGAGTGGATAAAAATGGATGTAGAGTGGATAAAAATGGATGTAGAGTGGATAAAATGGATGTAGAGTGGATAAAAATGGATGTAGAGAGGATAAAATGGATGTAGAGTGGATAAAATGGATGTACAGTTAATAAAAATGGATGTAGAGTGGAAATAATGGATGTAGAGAGGATAAAATGGATGTAGAGTGGATAAAATGGATGTAGAGTTCATAAAAATGGATGTAGAGTGGATAAAAATGGATGTAGATTGGATAAAATGGATGTAGAGTGGATAAAATGGATGTAGAGTGGATAAAAATGGATGTAGAGTGGATAAAATGGATGTAGAGTGGATAAAAATGGATGAAGAGTGGATAAAATGGATGTAGAGTGGATAAAATGGATGTACATTTAATAAAAATGGATGTAGAGTGGATAAAAATGGATGTAGAGTGGATAAAAATGGATGTAGATTGGATAAAATGGATGTAGAGTGGATAAAATGGTTGTAGAGTGGATAAAAATGGATGTAGAGTGGATAAAATGGATGTAGAGTTGATAAAATGGATGTAAAGTGGATAAAATGGATGTAGAGTTAATAAAAATGGATGTAGATTGGATAAAATGGATGTAGAGAGGATAAAATGGATGTAGAGTGGATAAAATGGATGTAGAGTTCATAAAAATGGATGTAGAGTGGAAATAATGGATGTAGAGAGGATAAAATGGATGTAGAGTGGATAAAATGGATGTAGAGTTCATAAAAATGGATGTAGAGTGGATAAAAATGGATGTAGATTGGATAAAATGGATGTAGAGTGCATAAAAATGGATGTAGAGTGGATAAAATGGATGTAGAGTTAATAAAAATGGATGTAGAGTGGAAATAATGGATGTAGAGAGGATAAAATGGATGTAGAGTGGATAAAATGGATGTAGAGTTCATAAAAATGGATGTAGAGTGGATAAAAATGGATGTAGATTGGATAAAATGGATGTAGAGTGCATAAAAATGGATGTAGAGTGGATAAAATGGATGTAGAGTTAATAAAAATGGATGTAGAGTGGAAATAATGGATGTAGAGAGGATAAAATGGATGTAGAGTGGATAAAATGGATGTAGAGTTCATAAAAATGGATGTAGAGTGGATAAAAATGGATGTAGATTGGATAAAATGGATGTAGAGTGCATAAAAATGGATGTAGAGTTAATAAAAATGGATGTAGAGTGGAAATAATGGATGTAGAGAGGATAAAATGGATGTAGAGTGGATAAAATGGATGTAGAGTTCATAAAAATGGATGTAGAGTGGATAAAAATGGATGTAGATTGGATAAAATGGATGTAGAGTGCATAAAAATGGATGTAGAGTGGATAAAATGGATGTAGAGTTAATAAAAATGGATGTAGAGTGGAAATAATGGATGTAGAGAGGATAAAATGGATGTAGAGTGGATAAAATGGATGTAGAGTTCATAAAAATGGATGTAGAGTGGATAAAAATGGATGTAGATTGGATAAAATGGATGTAGAGTGCATAAAAATGGATGTAGAGTGGATAAAATGGATGTAGAGTTAATAAAAATGGATGTAGAGTGGAAATAATGGATGTAGAGAGGATAAAATGGATGTAGAGTGGATAAAATGGATGTAGAGTTCATAAAAATGGATGTAGAGTGGATAAAATGGATGTAGAGTGGATAAAATGATTGTAGAGTGGATAAAATGGATGTAGAGTGGATAAAAATGGATGTAGAGTGGATAAAATGGATGTACAGTTAATAAAAATGGATGTAGAGTGGAAATAATGGATGTAGAGTGGATAAAATGGATGTAGAATGGATAAAATGGATTTAGAGTTCATAAAAATGGATGTAGAGTGGATAAAATGGATGTAGAGTTGATAAAATGGATGTAAAGTGGATAAAATGGATGTAGAGTTAATAAAAATGGATGTAGAGTGGAAATAATGGATGTAGATTGGATAAAATGGATGTAGAGTTGATAAAATGGATGTAAAGTGGATAAAATGGATGTAGAGTTAATAAAAATGGATGTAGAGTGGAATTAATGGATGTAGAGAGGATAAAATGGATGTAGAGTGGATAAAATGGATGTAGAGTTCATAAAAATGGATGTAGAGTGGATAAAAATGGATGTAGATTAGATAAAATGGATGTGGAGTGGATAACAATGGATGTAGAGAGGATAAAAATGGATATAGGGTAGATAAAATGGATGTAGAGTTAATAAAAATGGATGTAGAGTGGATATAATGGATGTAGAGAGGATAAAATGGATTTGGAGTGGATAACAATGGATGTAGAGTGGATAAAATGGATGTAGAGTGGATAAAATGGATGAAGAGTGGATAAAATGGTTGTAGAGTGGATAAAATGGATGTAGAGTGGATAAAAATGGATGTAGAGTGGATAAAATGGATGTAGAGTGGATAAAAATGGATGTAGAGTGGATAAAATGGATGTAGAGTGGAGAAAATGGATGTACATTTAATAAAAATGGATGTAGAGTGGATAAAAATGGATGTAGATTGGATAAAATGGATGTAGAGTGGATAAAATGGTTGTAGAGTGGATAAAAATGGATGTAGAGTGGATAAAATGGATGTAGAATGGATAAAATGGATGTAAAGAGGATAAAAATGGATGTCGAGTGGATAAAATGGATGTAGAGTGGATAAAAATAGATGCAGAAAGGATAAAATGGAAGTAGAGTGGATAAAAATGGATGTAGAGTGGATAAAAATGGATGTAGAGTGGATAAAATGGATGTAGAGTGGATAAAAATGGATGTAGAGAGGATAAAATGGATGTAGAGTGGATAAAATGGATGTACAGTTAATAAAAATGGATGTAGAGTGGAAATAATGGATGTAGAGAGGATAAAATGGATGTAGAGTGGATAAAATGGATGTAGAGTTCATAAAAATGGATGTAGAGTGGATAAAAATGGATGTAGATTGGATAAAATGGATGTAGAGTTGATAAAATGGATGTAAAGTGGATAAAATGGATGTAGAGTTAATAAAAATGGATGTAGAGTGGAAATAATGGATGTAGAGAGGATAAAATGGATGTAGAGCGGATAAAATGGATGTAGAGTTCATAAAAATGGATGTAGAGTGGATAAAAATGGATGTAGATTAGATAAAATGGATGTGGAGTGGATAACAATGGATGTAGAGAGGATAAAAATGGATATAGGGTAGATAAAATGGATGTAGAGTTAATAAAAATGGATGTAGAGTGGATATAATGGATGTAGAGAGGATAAAATGGATGTGGAGTGGATAACAATGGATGTAGAGTGGATAAAATGGATGTAGAGTGGATAAAATGGATGTAGAGTGGATAAAATGGTTGTAGAGTGGATAAAATGGATGTAGAGTTGATAAAAATGGATGTAGGGTGGATAAAACGGATGTAGAGTGGATAAAATTGGATGTAGAGTGGATACAATGGTTGTAGAGTGGATAAAAATGGATGTAGAGTGGATAAAATGGATGTAGAGTGCATAAAAATGGATGTTGAGTGGATAAAATGGATGTAGAGTGGATAAAATTAATGTACATTTAATAAAAATGGATGTAGAGTGGATAAAAATGGATGTAGATTGGATAAAATGGATGTAGAGTTAATAGAAGTGGATGTAGAGTGGATAAAATGGATGTAGAGTTGATAAAAATGGATGTAGAGTGGATAAAAATGGATGTAGATTGGATAAAAATGGATGTAGAGTGGATAAAATGGATGTAGAGTGGATAAAAATGGATGTAGATTATATAAATTGGATGTAGAGTATATAAAATGGATGTAGAGTGGATAAAAATGGATGTCGAGTGGATAAAATGGATGTAGAGTGGATAAAATGGATGTAGATTGGATAAAATGGATGTAGAGTTAATAAAAATGGATGTAGAGTGGATAAAATGGATGTAGAGTGGATAAAAATAGATGTAGAGTGGATAAAAATTGATGTAGAGTGGATACAATGGATGTGGAGTGGATAAAAATGGATGTAGAGTGGATAAAATGGATGTAGAGTGGATAAAAATGGATGTCGAGTGGATAAAATGGATGTAGAGTGGATAAAATGGATGTAGATTGGATAAAATGGATGTAGAGTTAATAAAAATGGATGTAGAGTGGATAAAATGGATGTAGAGTGGATAAAAATGGATGTAGAGTGGATACAATGGATGTAGAGTGGATAAAAATGGATGTAGAGTGGATAAAATGGATGTAGAGTGGATGAAAATGGATGTAGAGTGGATAAAATGGATGTAGAGTGCATAAAAATGGATGTTGAGTGGATAAAATGGATGTAGAGTGGATAAAATGGATGTAGAGTTAATAAAAATGGATGTAGAGTGGAAATAATGGATGTAGAGAGGATAAAATGGATGTAGAGTGGATAAAATGGATGTAGAGTTCATAAAAATGGATGTAGAGTGGATAAAAATGGATGTAGATTGGATAAAATGGATGTAGAGTGGATAAAAATGGATGTAGAGTGGATAAAATGGATGTAGAGTTAATAAAAATGGATGTAGAGTAGAAATAATGGATGTAGAGAGGATAAAATGGATGTAGAGTGGATAAAATGGATGTAGAGTTCATAAAAATGGATGTAGAGTGGATAAAATGGATGTAGAGTGGATAAAATGATTGTAGAGTGGATAAAATGGATGTAGAGTGGATAAAAATGGATGTAGAGTGGATAAAATGGATGTAGAGTGGATAAAATGGTTGTAGAGTGGATAAAAATGGATGTAGAGTGGATAAAATGGATGTAGAATGGATAAAATGGATGTAAAGTGGATAAAAATGGATGTCGAGTGGATAAAATGGATGTAGAGTGGATAAAAATAGATGTAGAGAGGATAAAATGGAAGTAGAGTGGATAACAATGGATGTAGAGTGGATAAAAATGGATGTAGAGTGGATAAAATGGATGTAGAGTGGATAAAAATGGATGTAGAGAGGATAAAATGGATGTAGAGTGGATAAAAATGGATGTAGAGTGGAAATAATGGATGTAGAGAGGATAAAATGGATGTAGAATGGATAAAATGGATTTAGAGTTCATAAAAATGGATGTAGAGTGGATAAAAATGGATGTAGATTGGATAAAACGGATGTAGAGTTGATAAAATGGATGTAAAGTGGATAAAATGGATGTAGAGTTAATAAAAATGGATGTAGAGTGGAATTAATGGATGTAGAGAAGATAAAATGGATGTAGAGTGGATAAAATGGATGTAGAGTTCATAAAAATGGATGTAGAGTGGATAAAAATGGATGTAGATTGGATAAAATGGATGTGGAGTGGATAACAATGGATGTAGAGAGGATAAAAATGGATATAGGGTAGATAAAATGGATGTAGAGTTAATAAAAATGGATGTAGAGTGGATATAATGGATGTAGAGAAGATAAAATGGATGTGGAGTGGATAACAATGGATGTAGAGTGGATAAAATGGATGTAGAGTGGATAAAATGGATGTAGAGTGGATTAAATGTTTGTAGAGTGGATAAAATGGATGTAGAGTGGATAAAAATGGATGTAGAGTGGATAAAATGGATGTAGAGTGGATAAAAATGGATGTAGAGTGGATAAAATGGATGTAGAGTGGATAAAATGGATGTAGAGTGGATAAAATGGATGTACATTTAATAAAAATGGATGTAGAGTGGATAAAAATGGATGTAGAGTGGATAAAAATGGATGTAGATTGGATAAAATGGATGTAGAGTGGATAAAATGGTTGTAGAGTGGATAAAAATGGATGTAGAGTGGATAAAATGGATGTAGAATGGTTAAATGGATGTAAAGTGGATAAAAATGGATGTCGAGTGGATAAAATGGATGTAGAGTGGATAAAAATAGATGCAGAGAGGATAAAATGGATGTAGAGTGGATAAAAATGGATGTAGAGTATATAAATTGGATGTAGAGTATATAAAATGGATGTAGAGTGGATAAAAATGGATGTCGAGTGGATAAAATGGATGTAGAGAGGATAAAATGGATGTGGAGTGGATAACAATGGATGTAGAGTGGATAAAATGGATGTAGAGTGGATAAAATGGATGAAGAGTGGATTAAATGGTTGTAGAGTGGATAAAATGGATGTAGAGTGGATAAAAATGGATGTAGAGTGGATAAAATGGATGTAGAGTGGATAAAAATGGATGTAGAGTGGATAAAATGGATGTAGAGTGGATAAAATGGATGTAGAGTGGATAAAATGGATGTACATTTAATAAAAATGGATGTAGAGTGGATAAAAATGGATGTAGAGTGGATAAAAATGGATGTAGATGGGATAAAATGGATGTAGAGTGGATAAAATGGATGTAGAGTGGATAAAAATGGATGTAGAGTGGATAAAATGGATGTAGAATGGTTAAATGGATGTAAAGTGGATAAAAATGGATGTCGAGTGGATAAAATGGATGTAGAGTGGATAAAAATAGATGCAGAGAGGATAAAATGGATGTAGAGTGGATAAAAATGGATGTAGAGTATATAAATTGGATGTAGAGTATATAAAATGGATGTAGAGTGGATAAAAATGGATGTCGAGTGGATAAAATGGATGTAGAGTGGATAAAAATGGATGTAGATTGGATAAAATGGATGTAGAGTGGATGAAAATGGATGTAGAGTGGATAAAATGGATGTAGAGTAGATAAAATGGATGTAGAGTGGATAAAATGGATGTAGAGTTGATAAAATGGATGTAAAATGGATAAAATGGATGTAGAGTTAATAAAAATGGATGTAGAGTGGAAATAATGGATGTAGAGAGGATAAAATGGATGTAGAGTGGATAAAATGGATGTAGAGTTCATAAAAATGGATGTAGAGTGGATAAAAATGGATGTAGATTGGATAAAATGGATGTAGAGTGGATAAAAATGGATGTAGAGTGGATAAAATGGATGTAGAGTTAATAAAAATGGATGTAGAGTGGAAATAATGGATGTAGAGAGGATAAAATGGATGTAGAGTGGATAAAATGGATGTAGAGTTCATAAAAATGGATGTAGAGTGGATAAAATGGATGTAGAGTGGATAAAATGATTGTAGAGTGGATAAAATGGATGTAGAGTGGATAAAAATGGATGTAGAGTGGATAAAATGGATGTAGAGTGGATAAAATGGTTGTAGAGTGGATAAAAATGGATGTAGAGTGGATAAAATGGATGTAGAATGGATAAAATGGATGTAAAGTGGATAAAAATGGATGTCGAGTGGATAAAATGGATGTAGAGTGGATAAAAATAGATGTAGAGAGGATAAAATGGAAGTAGAGTGGATAAAAATGGATGTAGAGTGGATAAAAATGGATGTAGAGTGGATAAAATGGATGTACAGTGGATAAAAATGGATGTAGAGAGGATAAAATGGATGTAGAGTGGATAAAATGGATGTACAGTTAATAAAAATGGATGTAGAGTGGAAATAATGGATGTAGAGAGGATAAAATGGATGTAGAATGGATAAAATGGATTTAGAGTTCATAAAAATGGATGTAGAGTGGATAAAAATGGATGTAGATTGGATAAAATGGATGAAGAGTTGATAAAATGGATGTAAAGTGGATAAAATGGATGTAGAGTTAATAAAAATGGATGTAGAGTGGAATTAATGGATGTAGAGAGGATAAAATGGATGTAGAGTGGATAAAATGGATGTAGAGTTCATAAAAATGGATGTAGAGTGGATAAAAATGGATGTAGATTGGATAAAATGGATGTGGAGTGGATAACAATGGATGTAGAGAGGATAAAAATGGATATAGGGTAGATAAAATGGATGTAGAGTTAATAAAAATGGATGTAGAGTGGATATAATGGATGTAGAGAGGATAAAATGGATGTGGAGTGGATAACAATGGGTGTAGAGTGGATAAAATGGATGTAGAGTGGATAAAATGGATGAAGAGTGGATAAAATGGTTGTAGAGTGGATAAAATGGATGTAGAGTGGATAAAAATGGATGTAGAGTGGATAAAATGGATGTAGAGTGGATAAAAATGGATGTAGAGTGGATAAAATGGATGTAGAGTGGATAAAATGGATGTACATTTAATAAAAATGGATGTAGAGTGGATAAAAATGGATGTAGAGTGGATAAAAATGGATGTCGAGTGGATAAAATGGATGTGGAGTGGATAACAATGGATGTAGAGTGGATAAAATGGATGTAGAGTGGATAAAATGGATGAAGAGTGGATAAAATGGTTGTAGAGTGGATAAAATGGATGTAGAGTGGATAAAAATGGATGTAGAGTGGATAAAATGGATGTAGAGTGGATAAAAATGGATGTAGAGTGGATAAAATGGATGTAGAGTGGATAAAATGGATGTACATTTAATAAAAATGGATGTAGAGTGGATAAAAATGGATGTAGAGTGGATAAAAATGGATGTAGATTGGATAAAATGGATGTAGAGTGGATAAAATGGTTGTAGAGTGGATAAAAATGGATGTAGAGTGGATAAAATGGATGTAGAATGGATAAAATGGATGTAAAGTGGATAAAAATGGATGTCGAGTGGATAAAATGGATGTAGAGTGGATAAAAATAGATGCAGAGAGGATAAAATGGAAGTAGAGTGGATAAAAATGTATGTAGAGTGGATAAAAATGGATGTAGAGTGGATAAAATGGATGTAGAGTGGATAAAAATGGATGTAGAGAGGATAAAATGGATGTAGAGTGGATAAAATGGATGTACAGTTAATAAAAATGGATGTAGAGTGGAAATAATGGATGTAGAGAGGATAAAATGGATGTAGAGTGGATAAAATGGATGTAGAGTTCATAAAAATGGATGTAGAGTGGATAAAAATGGATGTAGATTGGATAAAATGGATGTAGAGTTGATAAAATGGATGTAAAGTGGATAAAATGGATGTAGAGTTAATAAAAATGGATGTAGAGTGGAAATAATGGATGTAGAGAGGATAAAATGGATGTAGAGCGGATAAAATGGATGTAGAGTTCATAAAAATGGATGTAGATTGGATAAAATGGATGTAGAGTTGATAAAATGGATGTAAAGTGGATAAAATGGATGTAGAGTTAATAAAAATGGATGTAGAGTGGAAATAATGGATGTAGAGAGGATAAAATGGATGTAGATTGGATAAAATGGATGTGGAGTGGATAACAATGGATGTAGAGAGGATAAAAATGGATATAGGGTAGATAAAATGGATGTAGAGTTAATAAAAATGGATGTAGAGTGGATATAATGGATGTAGAGAGGATAAAATGGATGTGGAGTGGATAACAATGGATGTAGAGTGGATAAAATGGATGTAGAGTGGATAAAATGGATGTAGAGTGGATAAAATGGTTGTAGAGTGGATAAAATGGATGTAGAGTTGATAAAAATGGATGTAGAGTGGATAAAACGGATGTAGAGTGGATAAAAATGGATGTAGAGTGGATACAATGGTTGTAGAGTGGATAAAAATGGATATAGGGTAGATAAAATGGATGTAGAGTTAATAAAAATGGATGTAGAGTGGATATAATGGATGTAGAGAGGATAAAATGGATGTGGAGTGGATAACAATGGATGTAGAGTGGATAAAATGGATGTAGAGTGGATAAAATGGATGTAGAGAGGATAAAATGGATGTAGAGTGGATAAAATGGATGTAGAGTTCATAAAAATGGATGTAGAGTGGATAAAAATGGATGTAGATTGGATAAAATGGATGTGGAGTGGATAACAATGGATGTAGAGAGGATAAAAATGGATATAGGGTAGATAAAATGGATGTAGAGTTAATAAAAATGGATGTAGAGTGGATATAATGGATGTAGAGAGGATAAAATGGATGTGGAGTGGATAACAATGGATGTAGAGTGGATAAAATGGATGTAGAGTGGATAAAATGGATGAAGAGTGGATAAAATGGTTGTAGAGTGGATAAAATGGATGTAGAGTAGATAAAAATGGATGTAGAGTGGATAAAATGGATGTTGAGTGGATAAAATGGATGTAGAGTGGATAAAATGGATGTACATTTAATAAAAATGGATGTAGAGTGGATAAAAATGGATGTAGAGTGGATAAAAATGGATGTAGAGTGGATAAAATGGATGTAGATTGGATAAAATGGATGTGGAGTGGATAACAATGGATGTAGAGAGGATAAAAATGGATATAGGGTAGATAAAATGGATGTAGAGTTAATAAAAATGGATGTAGAGTGGATATAATGGATGTAGAGAGGATAAAATGGATGTGGAGTGGATGACAATGGATGTAGAGTGGATAAAATGGATGTAGAGTGGATAAAATGGATGAAGAGTGGATAAAATGGTTGTAGAGTGGATAAAATGGATGTAGAGTGGATAAAAATGGATGTAGAGTGGATAAAATGGATGTAGAGTGCATAAAAATGGATGTTGAGTGGATAAAGTGGATGTAGAGTGGATAAAATGGATGTACATTTAATAAAAATGGATGTAGAGTGGATAAAAATGGATGTAGAGTGGATAAAAATGGATGTAGAGTGGATAAAATGGATGTAGAGTGCATAAAAATGGATGTTGAGTGGATAAAATGGATGTAGAGTGGATAAAATGGATGTACATTTAATAAAAATGGATGTAGAGTGGATAAAAATGGATGTAGAGTGGATGAAATGGATGTAGAGTGGATAAAATGGATGTAGAGTGGATAAAAATGGATGTAGAGTGGATAAAAATGGATATAGGGTAGATAAAATGGATGTAGAGTTAATAAAAATGGATGTAGAGTGGGTATAATGGATGTAGAGAGGATAAAATGGATGTGGAGTGGATAACAATGGATGTAGAGTGGATAAAAATGGATGTCGAGTGGATAAAATGGATGTAGAGTGGATAAAAATGGATGTAGAGTGGATAAAATGGATGTAGAGTGGATGAAAATGGATGTAGAGTATATAAATTGGATGTAGAGTATATAAAATGGATGTAGAGTGGATAAAAATGGATGTCGAGTGGATAAAATGGATGTAGAGTGGATAAAAATGGATGTAGAGTGGATAAAATGGATGTAGAGTTGATAAAAATGGATGTAGAGTGGATAAAATGGATGTAGAGTAGATAAAATGGATGTAGAGTGGATAAAATGGATGTAGAGTTGATAAAATGGATGTAAAGTGGATAAAATGGATGTAGAGTTAATAAAAATGGATGTAGAGTGGAAATAATGGATGTAGAGAGGATAAAATGGATGTAGAGTGGATAAAATGGATGTACATTTAATAAAAATGGATGTAGAGTGGATAAAAATGGATGTAGAGTGGATGAAATGGATGTAGAGTGGATAAAATGGATGTAGAGTGGATGAAAATGGATGTAGAGTATATAAATTGGATGTAGAGTATATAAAATGGATGTAGAGTGGATAAAAATGGATGTCGAGTGGATAAAATGGATGTAGAGTGGATAAAAATGGATGTAGAGTGGATAAAATGGATGTAGAGTTGATAAAAATGGATGTAGAGTGGATAAAATGGATGTAGAGTAGATAAAATGGATGTAGAGTGGATAAAATGGATGTAGAGTTGATAAAATGGATGTAAAGTGGATAAAATGGATGTAGAGTTAATAAAAATGGATGTAGAGTGGAAATAATGGATGTAGAGAGGATAAAATGGATGTAGAGTGGATAAAATGGATGTAGAGTTCATAAAAATGGATGTAGAGTGGTTAAAAATGGATGTAGATTGGATAAAATGGATGTAGAGTGGATAAAAATGGATGTAGAGTGGATAAAATGATTGTAGAGTGGATAAAATGATTGTAGAGTGGATAAAATGGATGTAGAGTGGATAAAAATGGATGTAGAGTGGATAAAATGGTTGTAGAGTAGATAAAAATGGATGTAGAGTGGATAAAATGGATGTAGAGTGGATAAAAATGGATGTAGAGTGGATAAAATGGATGTAGAGTTCATAAAAATGGATGTAGAGTGGATAAAATGGATGTAGAGTGGATAAAATGATTGTAGAGTGGATAAAATGATTGTAGAGTGGATAAAATGGATGTAGAGTGGATAAAAATGGATGTAGAGTGGATAAAATGGTTGTAGAGTGGATAAAATGGATGTAGAGTAGATAAAAATGGATGTAGAGTGGATAAAATGGATGTAGAGTGGATAAAAATGGATGTAGAGTGGATAAAATGGATGTAGAGTACATAAAAATGGATGTTGAGTGGATAAAGTGGATGTAGAGTGGATAAAATGGATGTACATTTAATAAAAATGGATGTAGAGTGGATAAAAATGGATGTAGAGTGGATAAAAATGGATGTAGATTGGATAAAATGGATGTAGAGTTAATAAAAGT
Source organism: Pemphredon lugubris (assembly GCA_933228935.1). Taxonomy (NCBI): domain Eukaryota; kingdom Metazoa; phylum Arthropoda; class Insecta; order Hymenoptera; family Crabronidae; genus Pemphredon; species Pemphredon lugubris. The sequence continues at coordinate 40,806,314 of OW121816.1, read as the reverse complement.
GGATGTAGAGTGGATAAAATGGATGTAGAGTTGATAAAAATGGATGTAGAGTGGATAAAAATGGATGTAGATTGGATAAAATGGATGTAGAGTGGATAAAAATGGATGTAGATTATATAAATTGGATGTAGAGTATATAAAATGGATGTAGAGTGGATAAAAATGGATGTCGAGTGGATAAAATGGATGTAGAGTGGATAAAAATGGATGTAGTTTGGATAAAATGGATGTAGAGTTAATAAAAATGGATGTAGAGTGGATAAAATGGATGTAGAGTTGATAAAAATGGATGTGGAGTGGATAAAAATGGATGTAGATTGGATAAAATGGATGTAGAGTGGATAAAAATGGATGTAGATTATATAAATTGGATGTAGAGTATATAAAATGGATGTAGAGTGGATAAAAATGGATGTCGAGTGGATAAAATGGATGTAGAGTGGATAAAAATGGATGTAGATTGGACAAAATGGATGTAGAGTTAATAAAAATGGATGTAGAGTGGATAAAATGGATGTATAGTGGATAAAAATGGATGTAGAGTAGATAAAATAGATGTAGAGTGGATAAAAATGGATGTAGAGTGGATAAAATGGATGTCGAGTGGATAAAATGATTGTAGAGTGGATAAAATGATTGTAGAGTGGATAAAATGGATGTAGAGTGGATAAAAATGGATGTAGAGTGGATAAAATGGTTGTAGAGTAGATAAAAATGGATGTAGAGTGGATAAAATGGATGTAGAGTGGATAAAAATGGATGTAGAGTGGATAAAATGGATGTAGAGTTCATAAAAATGGATGTAGAGTGGATAAAATGGATGTAGAGTGGATAAAATGATTGTAGAGTGGATAAAATGATTGTAGAGTGGATAAAATGGATGTAGAGTGGATAAAAATGGATGTAGAGTGGATAAAATGGTTGTAGAGTGGATAAAATGGATGTAGAGTAGATAAAAATGGATGTAGAGTGGATAAAATGGATGTAGAGTGGATAAAAATGGATGTAGAGTGGATAAAATGGATGTAGAGTACATAAAAATGGATGTTGAGTGGATAAAGTGGATGTAGAGTGGATAAAATGGATGTACATTTAATAAAAATGGATGTAGAGTGGATAAAAATGGATGTAGAGTGGATAAAAATGGATGTAGATTGGATAAAATGGATGTAGAGTTAATAAAAGTGGATGTAGAGTGGATAAAATGGATGTAGAGTTGATAAAAATGGATGTAGAGTGGATAAAAATGGATGTAGATTGGATAAAATGGATGTAGAGTGGATAAAAATGGATGTAGATTATATAAATTGGATGTAGAGTATATAAAATGGATGTAGAGTGGATAAAAATGGATGTCGAGTGGATAAAATGGATGTAGAGTGGATAAAAATGGATGTAGTTTGGATAAAATGGATGTAGAGTTAATAAAAATGGATGTAGAGTGGATAAAATGGATGTAGAGTTGATAAAAATGGATGTAGAGTGGATAAAAATGGATGTAGATTGGATAAAATGGATGTAGAGTGGATAAAAATGGATGTAGATTATATAAATTGGATGTAGAGTATATAAAATGGATGTAGAGTGGATAAAAATGGATGTCGAGTGGATAAAATGGATGTAGAGTGGATAAAAATGGATGTAGATTGGACAAAATGGATGTAGAGTTAATAAAAATGGATGTAGAGTGGATAAAATGGATGTATAGTGGATAAAAATGGATGTAGAGTAGATAAAATAGATGTAGAGTGGATAAAAATGGATGTAGAGTGGATAAAATGGATGTCGAGTGGATAAAATGGATGTAGAGTGGATAAAAATAGATGTAGAGTGGATAAAAATGGATGTAGAGTGGATACAATGGATGTAGAGTGGATAAAAATGGATGTAGAGTGGATAAAATGGATGTAGAGTGGATAAAAATGGATGTAGAGTGGATAAAATGGATGTAGAGTGCATAAAAATGGATGTAGAGTGGATAAAAATGGATGTAGATTGGATAAAATGGATGTAGAGTGGATAAAAATGGATGTAGATTATATAAATTGGATGTAGAGTATATAAAATGGATGTAGAGTGGATAAAAATGGATGTCGAGTGGATAAAATGGATGTAGAGTGGATCAAATGGATGTAGATTGGATAAAATGGATGTAGAGTGGATAAAATGGATGTAGAGTGGATAAAAATGGATGTAGAGTGGATAAAATGGATGTAGAGTGCATAAAAATGGATGTGGAGTGGATAAAAAAGGATGTAGATTGGATAAAATGGATGTAGAGTGGATAATAATGGATGTAGATTATATAAATTGGATGTAGAGTATATAAAATGGATGTAGAGTGGATAAAAATGGATGTCGAGTGGATAAAATGGATGTAGAGTGGATAAAAATGGATGTAGATTGGATAATAATGGATATAGATTATATAAATTGGATGTAGAGTATATAAAATGGATGTAGAGTAGATGAAATGGATGTAGAGTGGATAAAATGAATGTAGAGTGGATAAAATGGATGTATAGTGGATAAAAATGGATGTAGAGTAGATAAAATAGATGTAGAGTGGATAAAAATGGATGTAGAGTGGATAAAATGGATGTCGAGTGGATAAAATGGATGTAGAGTGGATAAAAATAGATGTAGAGTGGATAAAAATGGATGTAGAGTGGATACAATGGATGTAGAGTGGATAAAAATGGATGTAGAGTGGATAAAATGGATGTAGAGTGGATAAAAATGGATGTAGAGTGGATAAAATGGATGTAGAGTGCATAAATATGGATGTTGAGTGGATAAAATGGATGTAGAGTGGATAAAATGGATGTACATTTAATAAAAATGGATGTAGAGTGGATAAAAATGGATGTAGATTGGATAAAATGGATGTAGAGTTAATAAAAGTGGATGTAGAGTGGATAAAATGGATGTAGAGTGGATAAAAATGGATGTAGATTGGATAAAATGGATGTAGAGTGCATAAAAATGGATGTAGAGTATATAAATTGGATGTACAGTATATAAAATGGATGTAGAGTGGATAAAAATGGATGTCGAGTGGATAAAATGGATGTAGAGTGGATAAAAATGGATGTAGATTGGATAAAATGGATGTAGAGTGGATGAAAATGGATGTAGAGTATATAAATTGGATGTAGAGTATATAAAATGGATGTAGAGTGGATAAAAATGGATGTCGAGTGGATAAAATGGATGTAGAGTGGATAAAAATGGATGTAGAGTGGATAAAATGGATGTAGAGTTGATAAAAATGGATGTAGAGTGGATAAAATGGATGTAGAGTAGATAAAATGGATGTAGAGTGGATAAAATGGATGTAGAGTTGATAAAATGGATGTAGAGTGGATAAAATGGATGTAAAGTGGATAAAAATGGATGTAGATTATATAAATTGGATGTAGAGTATATAAAATGGATGTAGAGTGGATAAAAATGGATGTCGAGTGGATAAAATGGATGTAGAGTGGATAAAATGGATGTAGATTGGATAAAATGGATGTAGAGTTAATAAAAATGGATGTAGAGTGGATAAAATGGATGTATAGTGGATAAAAATGGATGTAGAGTAGATAAAATAGATGTAGAGTGGATAAAAATGGATGTAGAGTGGATAAAATGGATGTCGAGTGGATAAAATGGATGTAGAGTGGATAAAAATGGATGTAGAGTGGATAAAATGGATGTAGAGTGCATAAATATGGATGTTGAGTGGATAAAATGGATGTAGAGTGGATAAAATGGATGTAGAGTGGATAAAAATGGATGTAGAGTGGATGAAATGGATGTAGAGTGGATAAAATGGATGTAGAGTGGATAAAAATGGATGTAGAGTGGATAAAAATGGATATAGGGTAGATAAAATGGATGTAGAGTTAATAAAAATGGATGTAGAGTGGGTATAATGGATGTAGAGAGGATAAAATGGATGTGGAGTGGATAACAATGGATGTAGAGTGGATAAAAATGGATGTAGAGTGGATAAAATGGATGTCGAGTGGATAAAATGGATGTAGAGTGGATAAAAATAGATGTAGAGTGGATAAAAATGGATGTAGAGTGGATACAATGGATGTAGAGTGGATAAAAATGGATGTAGAGTGGATAAAATGGATGTAGAGTGGATAAAAATGGATGTAGAGTGGATAAAATGGATGTAGAGTGCATAAATATGGATGTTGAGTGGATAAAATGGATGTAGAGTGGATAAAATGGATGTACATTTAATAAAAATGGATGTAGAGTGGATAAAAATGGATGTAGAGTGGATAAAATGGATGTAGAGTGGATAAAATGGATGTAGAGTGGATAAAAATGGATGTAGAGTGGATAAAAATGGATATAGGGTAGATAAAATGGATGTAGAGTTAATAAAAATGGATGTAGAGTGGGTATAATGGATGTAGAGAGGATAAAATGGATGTGGAGTGGATAACAATGGATGTAGAGTGGATAAAAATGGATGTCGAGTGGATAAAATGGATGTAGAGTGGATAAAAATGGATGTAGATTGTATAAAATGGATGTAGAGTGGATGAAAATGGATGTAGAGTATATAAATTGGATGTAGAGTATATAAAATGGATGTAGAGTGGATAAAAATGGATGTCGAGTGGATAAAATGGATGTAGAGTGGATAAAAATGGATGTAGAGTGGATAAAATGGATGTAGAGTTGATAAAAATGGATGTAGAGTGGATAAAATGGATGTAGAGTAGATAAAATGGATGTAGAGTGGATAAAATGGATGTAGAGTTGATAAAATGGATGTAAAGTGGATAAAATGGATGTAGAGTTAATAAAAATGGATGTAGAGTGGAAATAATGGATGTAGAGAGGATAAAATGGATGTAGAGTGGATAAAATGGATGTACATTTAATAAAAATGGATGTAGAGTGGATAAAAATGGATGTAGAGTGGATGAAATGGATGTAGAGTGGATAAAATGGATGTAGAGTGGATAAAAATGGATGTAGAGTGGATAAAAATGGATATAGGGTAGATAAAATGGATGTAGAGTTAATAAAAATGGATGTAGAGTGGGTATAATGGATGTAGAGAGGATAAAATGGATGTGGAGTGGATAACAATGGATGTAGAGTGGATAAAAATGGATGTAGAGTGGATAAAATGGATGTCGAGTGGATAAAATGGATGTAGAGTGGATAAAAATAGATGTAGAGTGGATAAAAATGGATGTAGAGTGGATACAATGGATGTAGAGTGGATAAAAATGGATGTAGAGTGGATAAAATGGATGTAGAGTGGATAAAAATGGATGTAGAGTGGATAAAATGGATGTAGAGTGCATAAATATGGATGTTGAGTGGATAAAATGGATGTAGAGTGGATAAAATGGATGTACATTTAATAAAAATGGATGTAGAGTGGATAAAAATGGATGTAGAGTGGATGAAATGGATGTAGAGTGGATAAAATGGATGTAGAGTGGATAAAAATGGATGTAGAGTGGATAAAAATGGATATAGGGTAGATAAAATGGATGTAGAGTTAATAAAAATGGATGTAGAGTGGATATAATGGATGTAGAGAGGATAAAATGGATGTGGAGTGGATAACAATGGATGTAGAGTGGATAAAAATGGATGTCGAGTGGATAAAATGGATGTAGAGTGGATAAAAATGGATGTAGATTGTATAAAATGGATGTAGAGTGGATGAAAATGGATGTAGAGTATATAAATTGGATGTAGAGTATATAAAATGGATGTAGAGTGGATAAAAATGGATGTCGAGTGGATAAAATGGATGTAGAGTGGATAAAAATGGATGTAGAGTGGATAAAATGGATGTAGAGTTGATAAAAATGGATGTAGAGTGGATAAAATGGATGTAGAGTAGATAAAATGGATGTAGAGTGGATAAAATGGATGTAGAGTTGATAAAATGGATGTAAAGTGGATAAAATGGATGTAGAGTTAATAAAAATGGATGTAGAGTGGAAATAATGGATGTAGAGAGGATAAAATGGATGTAGAGTGGATAAAATGGATGTAGAGTTCATAAAAATGGATGTAGAGTGGTTAAAAATGGATGTAGATTGGATAAAATGGATGTAGAGTGGATAAAAATGGATGTAGAGTGGATAAAATGATTGTAGAGTGGATAAAATGATTGTAGAGTGGATAAAATGGATGTAGAGTGGATAAAAATGGATGTAGAGTGGATAAAATGGTTGTAGAGTAGATAAAAATGGATGTAGAGTGGATAAAATGGATGTAGAGTGGATAAAAATGGATGTAGAGTGGATAAAATGGATGTAGAGTTCATAAAAATGGATGTAGAGTGGATAAAATGGATGTAGAGTGGATAAAATGATTGTAGAGTGGATAAAATGATTGTAGAGTGGATAAAATAGATGTAGAGTGGATAAAAATGGATGTAGAGTGGATAAAATGGTTGTAGAGTGGATAAAATGGATGTAGAGTAGATAAAAATGGATGTAGAGTGGATAAAATGGATGTAGAGTGGATAAAAATGGATGTAGAGTGGATAAAATGGATGTAGAGTGCATAAAAATGGATGTAGATTGGATAAAATGGATGTAGAGTGGATAAAAATGGATGTAGATTGGATAAAATGGATGTAGAGTTAATAAAAGTGGATGTAGAGTGGATAAAATGGATGTAGAGTGGATAAAATGGATGTAGAGTGGATAAAATGATTGTAGAGTGGATAAAATGATTGTAGAGTGGATAAAATGGATGTAGAGTGGATAAAAATGGATGTAGAGTGGATAAAATGGTTGTAGAGTGGATAAAATGGATGTAGAGTAGATAAAAATGGATGTAGAGTGGATAAAATGGATGTAGAGTGGATAAAAATGGATGTAGAGTGGATAAAATGGATGTAGAGTGCATAAAAATGGATGTTGAGTGGATAAAGTGGATGTAGAGTGGATAAAATGGATGTACATTTAAAAAAAATGGATGTAGAGTGGATAAAAATGGATGTAGAGTGGATAAAAATGGATGTAGATTGGATAAAATGGATGTAGAGTTAATAAAAGTGGATGTAGAGTGGATAAAATGGATGTAGAGTTGATAAAAATGGATGTAGAGTGGATAAAAATGGATGTAGAGTGGATAAAAATGGATGTAGATTATATAAATTGGATGTAGAGTATATAAAATGGATGTAGAGTGGATAAAAATGGATGTCGAGTGGATAAAATGGATGTAGAGTGGATAAAAATGGATGTAGATTGGATAAAATGGATGTAGAGTTAATAAAAATGGATGTAGAGTGGATAAAATGGATGTATAGTGGATAAAAATGGATGTAGAGTAGATAAAATAGATGTAGAGTGGATAAAAATGGATGTAAAGTGGATAAAAATGGATGTAGATAGGATAAAATGGATGTAGAGTTAATAAAAGTGGATGTAGAGTGGATAAAATGGATGTAGAGTTGATAAAAATGGATGTGGAGTGGATAAAAATGGATGTAGATTGGATAAAATGGATGTAGAGTGGATAATAATGGATGTAGATTATATAAATTGGATGTAGAGTATATAAAATGGATGTAGAGTGGATAAAAATGGATGTCGAGTGGATAAAATGGATGTAGAGTGGATAAAAATGGATGTAGATTGGATAATAATGGATGTAGATTATATAAATTGGATGTAGAGTATATAAAATGGATGTAGAGTGGATGAAATGGATGTAGAGTGGATAAAATAGATGTAGAGTGGATAAAATGGATGTATAGTGGATAAAAATGGATGTAGAGTAGATAAAATAGATGTAGAGTGGATAAAAATGGATGTAGAGTGGATAAAATGGATGTCGAGTGGATAAAATGGATGTAGAGTGGATAAAAATAGATGTAGAGTGGATAAAAATGGATGTAGAGTGGATACAATGGATGTAGAGTGGATAAAAATGGATGTAGAGTGGATAAAATGGATGTAGAGTGGATAAAAATGGATGTAGAGTGGATAAAATGGATGTAGAGTGCATAAATATGGATGTTGAGTGGATAAAATGGATGTAGAGTGGATAAAATGGATGTACATTTAATAAAAATGGATGTAGAGTGGACAAAAATGGATGTAGAGTGGATAAAAATGGATGTAGATTGGATAAAATGGATGTAGAGTTAATAAAAGTGGATGTAGAGTGGATAAAATGGATGTAGAGTGGATAAAAATGGATGTAGATTGGATAAAATGGATGTAGAGTGCATAAAAATGGATGTAGAGTATATAAATTGGATGTAGAGTATATAAAATGGATGTAGAGTGGATAAAAATGGATGTCGAGTGGATAAAATGGATGTAGAGTGGATAAAAATGGATGTAGAGTGGATAAAATGGATGTAGAGTTGATAAAAATGGATGTAGAGTGGATAAAATGGATGTAGAGTAGATAAAATGGATGTAGAGTGGATAAAATGGATGTAGAGTTGATAAAATGGATGTAGAGTGGATAAAATGGATGTAGAGTGGATAAAAATGGATGTCGAGTGGATAAAATGGATGTAGAGTGGATAAAAATGGATGTAGATTGGATAAAATGGATGTAGAGTGGATGAAAATGGATGTAGAGTATATAAATTGGATGTAGAGTATATAAAATGGATGTAGAGTGGATAAAAATGGATGTCGAGTGGATAAAATGGATGTAGAGTGGATAAAAATGGATGTAGAGTGGATAAAATGGATGTAGAGTTGATAAAAATGGATGTAGAGTGGATAAAATGGATGTAGAGTAGATAAAATGGATGTAGAGTGGATAAAATGGATGTAGAGTTGATAAAATGGATGTAGAGTGGATAAAATGGATGTAGAGTGGATAAAAATGGATGTAGATTATATAAATTGGATGTAGAGTATATAAAATGGATGTAGAGTGGATAAAAATGGATGTCGAGTGGATAAAATGGATGTAGAGTGGATAAAAATGGATGTAGAGTGGATAAAATGGATGTAGAGTTGATAAAAATGGATGTAGAGTGGATAAAATGGATGTAGAGTAGATAAAATGGATGTAGAGTGGATAAAATGGATGTAGAGTTGATAAAATGGATGTAAAGTGGATAAAATGGATGTAGAGTTAATAAAAATGGATGTAGAGTGGAAATAATGGATGTAGAGAGGATAAAATGGATGTAGAGTGGATAAAATGGATGTACATTTAATAAAAATGGATGTAGAGTGGATAAAAATGGATGTAGAGTGGATGAAATGGATGTAGAGTGGATAAAATGGATGTAGAGTGGATAAAAATGGATGTAGATTGGATAAAAATGGATATAGGGTAGATAAAATGGATGTAGAGTTAATAAAAATGGATGTAGAGTGGGTATAATGGATGTAGAGAGGATAAAATGGATGTGGAGTGGATAACAATGGATGTAGAGTGGATAAAAATGGATGTAGATTATATAAATTGGATGTAGAGTATATAAAATGGATGTAGAGTGGATAAAAATGGATGTCGAGTGGATAAAATGGATGTAGAGTGGATAAAAATGGATGTAGATTGTATAAAATGGATGTAGAGTGGATGAAAATGGATGTAGAGTATATAAATTGGATGTAGAGTATATAAAATGGATGTAGAGTGGATAAAAATGGATGTCGAGTGGATAAAATGGATGTAGAGTGGATAAAAATGGATGTAGAGTGGATAAAATGGATGTAGAGTTGATAAAAATGGATGTAGAGTGGATAAAATGGATGTAGAGTAGATAAAATGGATGTAGAGTGGATAAAATGGATGTAGAGTTGATAAAATGGATGTAAAGTGGATAAAATGGATGTAGAGTTAATAAAAATGGATGTAGAGTGGAAATAATGGATGTAGAGAGGATAAAATGGATGTAGAGTGGATAAAATGGATGTAGAGTTCATAAAAATGGATGTAGAGTGGTTAAAAATGGATGTAGATTGGATAAAATGGATGTAGAGTGGATAAAAATGGATGTAGAGTGGATAAAATGATTGTAGAGTGGATAAAATGATTGTAGAGTGGATAAAATGGATGTAGAGTGGATAAAAATGGATGTAGAGTGGATAAAATGGTTGTAGAGTAGATAAAAATGGATGTAGAGTGGATAAAATGGATGTAGAGTGGATAAAAATGGATGTAGAGTGGATAAAATGGATGTAGAGTTCATAAAAATGGATGTAGAGTGGATAAAATGGATGTAGAGTGGATAAAATGATTGTAGAGTGGATAAAATGATTGTAGAGTGGATAAAATGGATGTAGAGTGGATAAAAATGGATGTAGAGTGGATAAAATGGTTGTAGAGTGGATAAAATGGATGTAGAGTAGATAAAAATGGATGTAGAGTGGATAAAATGGATGTAGAGTGGATAAAAATGGATGTAGAGTGGATAAAATGGATGTAGAGTGCATAAAAATGGATGTTGAGTGGATAAAGTGGATGTAGAGTGGATAAAATGGATGTACATTTAATAAAAATGGATGTAGAGTGGATAAAAATGGATGTAGAGTGGATAAAAATGGATGTAGATTGGATAAAATGGATGTAGAGTTAATAAAAGTGGATGTAGAGTGGATAAAATGGATGTAGAGTTGATAAAAATGGATGTAGAGTGGATAAAAATGGATGTAGATTGGATAATAATGGATGTAGATTATATAAATTGGATGTAGAGTATATAAAATGGATGTAGAGTGGATGAAATGGATGTAGAGTGGATAAAATGGATGTAGAGTGGATAAAATGGATGTATAGTGGATAAAAATGGATGTAGAGTAGATAAAATAGATGTAGAGTGGATAAAAATGGATGTAGAGTGGATAAAATGGATGTAGAGTGGATAAAAATGGATGTCGAGTGGATAAAATGGATGTAGAGTGGATAAAAATGGATGTAGATTGGATAATAATGGATGTAGATTATATAAATTGGATGTAGAGTATATAAAATGGATGTAGAGTGGATGAAATGGATGTAGAGTGGATAAAATGGATGTAGAGTGGATAAAATGGATGTATAGTGGATAAAAATGGATGTAGAGTAGATAAAATAGATGTAGAGTGGATAAAAATGGATGTAGAGTGGATAAAATGGATGTCGAGTGGATAAAATGGATGTAGAGTTGATAAAAATAGATGTAGAGTGGATAAAAATGGATGTAGAGTGGATACAATGGATGTAGAGTGGATAAAAATGGATGTAGGGTGGATAAAATGGATGTACAGTGGATAAAAATGGATGTAGAGTGGATAAAATGGATGTAGAGTGCATAAATATGGATGTTGAGTGGATAAAATGGATGTAGAGTGGATAAAATGGATGTACATTTAATAAAAATGGATGTAGAGTGGATAAAAATGGATGTAGAGTGGATAAAAATGGATGTAGATTGGATAAAATGGATGTAGAGTTAATAAAAGTGGATGTAGAGTGGATAAAATGGATGTAGAGTGGATAAAAATGGATGTAGATTGGATAAAATGGATGTAGAGTGCATAAAAATGGATGTAGAGTATATAAATTGGATGTACAGTATATAAAATGGATGTAGAGTGGATAAAAATGGATGTCGAGTGGATAAAATGGATGTAGAGTGGATAAAAATGGATGTAGATTGGATAAAATGGATATAGAGTGGATGAAAATGGATGTAGAGTATATAAATAGGATGTAGAGTATATAAAATGGATGTAGAGTGGATAAAAATGGATGTCGAGTGGATAAAATGGATGTAGAGTGGATAAAAATGGATGTCGAGTGGATAAAATGGATGTAGAGTTGATAAAAATGGATGTAGAGTGGATAAAATGGATGTAGAGTAGATAAAATGGATGTAGAGTGGATAAAATGGATGTAGAGTTGATAAAATGGATGTAGAGTGGATAAAATGGATGTAGAGTGGATAAAAATGGATGTAGATTATATAAATTGGATGTAGAGTATATAAAATGGATGTAGAGTGGATAAAAATGGATGTCGAGTGGATAAAATGGATGTAGAGTGGATAAAAATGGATGTAGAGTGGATAAAATGGATGTAGAGTTGATAAAAATGGATGTAGAGTGGATAAAATGGATGTAGAGTAGATAAAATGGATGTAGAGTGGATAAAATGGATGTAGAGTTGATAAAATGGATGTAAAGTGGATAAAATGGATGTAGAGTTAATAAAAATGGATGTAGAGTGGAAATAATGGATGTAGAGAGGATAAAATGGATGTAGAGTGGATAAAATGGATGCACATTTAATAAAAATGGATGTAGAGTGGATAAAAATGGATGTAGAGTGGATGAAATGGATGTAGAGTGGATAAAATGGATGTAGAGTGGATAAAAATGGATGTAGAGTGGATAAAATGGATGTAGAGTGGATAAAATGGATGTAGAGTTGATAAAATGGATGTAAAGTGGATAAAATGGATGTAGAGTTAATAAAAATGGATGTAGAGTGGAAATAATGGATGTAGAGAGGATAAAATGGATGTAGAGTGGATAAAATGGATGCACATTTAATAAAAATGGATGTAGAGTGGATAAAAATGGATGTAGAGTGGATAAAATGGATGTAGAGTGGATAAAATGGATGTAGAGTGGATAAAATGGATGTAGAGTTGATAAAATGGATGTAAAGTGGATAAAATGGATGTAGAGTTAATAAAAATGGATGTAGAGTTCATAAAAATGGATGTAGAGTGGATAAAATGGATGTAGAGTGGATAAAATGATTGTAGAGTGGATAAAATGATTGTAGAGTGGATAAAATGGATGTAGAGTGGATAAAAATGGATGTAGAGTGGATAAAATGGATGTAGAGTAGATAAAATGGATGTAGAGTGGATAAAATGGATGTAGAGTTGATAAAATGGATGTAAAGTGGATAAAATGGATGTAGAGTTAATAAAAATGGATGTAGAGTTCATAAAAATGGATGTAGAGTGGATAAAATGGATGTAGAGTGGATAAAATGATTGTAGAGTGGATAAAATGATTGTAGAGTGGATAAAATGGATGTAGAGTGGATAAAAATGGATGTAGAGTGGATAAAATGGATGTAGAGTAGATAAAATGGATGTAGAGTGGATAAAATGGATGTAGAGTTGATAAAATGGATGTAAAGTGGATAAAATGGATGTAGAGTTAATAAAAATGGATGTAGAGTTCATAAAAATGGATGTAGAGTGGATAAAATGGATGTAGAGTGGATAAAATGGATGTACATTTAATAAAAATGGATGTAGAGTGGATAAAAATGGATGTAGAGTGGATGAAATGGATGTAGAGTGGATAAAATGGATGTAGAGTGGATAAAAATGGATGTAGAGTGGATAAAAATGGATATAGGGTAGATAAAATGGATGTAGAGTTAATAAAAATGGATGTAGAGTGGGTATAATGGATGTAGAGAGGATAAAATGGATGTGGAGTGGATAACAATGGATGTAGAGTGGATAAAAATGGATGTCGAGTGGATAAAATGGATGTAGAGTGGATAAAAATGGATGTAGATTGTATAAAATGGATGTAGAGTGGATGAAAATGGATGTAGAGTATATAAATTGGATGTAGAGTATATAAAATGGATGTAGAGTGGATAAAAATGGATGTCGAGTGGATAAAATGGATGTAGAGTGGATAAAAATGGATGTAGAGTGGATAAAATGGATGTAGAGTTGATAAAAATGGATGTAGAGTGGATAAAATGGATGTAGAGTAGATAAAATGGATGTAGAGTGGATAAAATGGATGTAGAGTTGATAAAACGGATGTAAAGTGGATAAAATGGATGTAGAGTTAATAAAAATGGATGTAGAGTGGAAATAATGGATGTAGAGAGGATAAAATGGATGTAGAGTGGATAAAATGGATGTAGAGTTCATAAAAATGGATGTAGAGTGGTTAAAAATGGATGTAGATTGGATAAAATGGATGTAGAGTGGATAAAAATGGATGTAGAGTGGATAAAATGATTGTAGAGTGGATAAAATGATTGTAGAGTGGATAAAATGGATGTAGTGTGGATAAAAATGGATGTAGAGTGGATAAAATGGTTGTAGAGTAGATAAAAATGGATGTAGAGTGGATAAAATGGATGTAGAGTGGATAAAAATGGATGTAGAGTGGATAAAATGGATGTAGAGTTCATAAAAATGGATGTAGAGTGGATAAAATGGATGTAGAGTGGATAAAATGATTGTAGAGTGGATAAAATGATTGTAGAGTGGATAAAATGGATGTAGAGTGGATAAAAATGGATGTAGAGTGGATAAAATGGTTGTAGAGTGGATAAAATGGATGTAGAGTAGATAAAAATGGATGTAGAGTGGATAAAATGGATGTAGAGTGGATAAAAATGGATGTAGAGTGGATAAAATGGATATAGAGTGCATAAAAATGGATGTTGAGTGGATAAAGTGGATGTAGAGTGGATAAAATGGATGTACATTTAATAAAAATGGATGTAGAGTGGATAAAAATGGATGTAGAGTGGATAAAAATGGATGTAGATTGGATAAAATGGATGTAGAGTTAATAAAAGTGGATGTAGAGTGGATAAAATGGATGTAGAGTTGATAAAAATGGATGTAGAGTGGATAAAAATGGATGTAGATTGGATAAAATGGATGTAGAGTGGATAAAAATGGATGTAGATTATATAAATTGGATGTAGAGTATATAAAATGGATGTAGAGTGGATAAAAATGGATGTCGAGTGGATAAAATGGATGTAGAGTGGATAAAAATGGATGTAGATTGGATAAAATGGATGTAGAGTTAATAAAAATGGATGTAGAGTGGATAAAATGGATGTATAGTGGATAAAAATGGATGTAGAGTAGATAAAATAGATGTAGAGTGGATAAAAATGGATGTAAAGTGGATAAAAATGGATGTAGATTGGATAAAATGGATGTAGAATTAATAAAAGTGGATGTAGAGTGGATAAAATGGATGTAGAGTTGATAAAAATGGATGTGGAGTGGATAAAAATGGATGTAGATTGGATAAAATGGATGTAGAGTGGATAATAATGGATGTAGATTATATAAATTGGATGTAGAGTATATAAAATGGATGTAGAGTGGATAAAAATGGATGTCGAGTGGATAAAATGGATGTAGAGTGGATAAAAATGGATATAGATTGGATAATAATGGATGTAGATTATATAAATTGGATGTAGAGTATATAAAATGGATGTAGAGTGGATGAAATGGATGTAGAGTGGATAAAATGGATGTAGAGTGGATAAAATGGATGTATAGTGGATAAAAATGGATGTAGAGTAGATAAAATAGATGTAGAGTGGATAAAAATGGATGTAGAGTGGATAAAATGGATGTCGAGTGGATAAAATGGATGTAGAGTGGATAAAAATAGATGTAGAGTGGATAAAAATGGATGTAGAGTGGATACAATGGATGTAGAGTGGATAAAAATGGATGTAGAGTGGATAAAATGGATGTAGAGTGGATAAAAATGGATGTAGAGTGGATAAAATGGATGTAGAGTGCATAAATATGGATGTTGAGTGGATAAAATGGATGTAGAGTGGATAAAATGGATGTACATTTAATAAAAATGGATGTAGAGTGGATAAAAATGGATGTAGAGTGGATAAAAATGGATGTAGATTGGATAAAATGGATGTAGAGTTAATAAAAGTGGATGTAGAGTGGATAAAATGGATGTAGAGTGGATAAAAATGGATGTAGATTGGATAAAATGGATGTAGAGTGCATAAAAATGGATGTAGAGTATATAAATTGGATGTACAGTATATAAAATGGATGTAGAGTGGATAAAAATGGATGTCGAGTGGATAAAATGGATGTAGAGTGGATAAAAATGGATGTAGATTGGATAAAATGGATGTAGAGTGGATGAAAATGGATGTAGAGTATATAAATTGGATGTAGAGTATATAAAATGGATGTAGAGTGGATAAAAATGGATGTCGAGTGGATAAAATGGATGTAGAGTGGATAAAAATGGATGTAGAGTGGATAAAATGGATGTAGAGTTGATAAAAATGGATGTAGAGTGGATAAAATGGATGTAGAGTAGATAAAATGGATGTAGAGTGGATAAAATGGATGTAGAGTTGATAAAATGGATGTAGAGTGGATAAAATGGATGTAGAGTGGATAAAAATGGATGTAGATTATATAAATTGGATGTAGAGTATATAAAATGGATGTAGAGTGGATAAAAATGGATGTCGAGTGGATAAAATGGATGTAGAGTGGATAAAAATGGATGTAGAGTGGATAAAATGGATGTAGAGTTGATAAAAATGGATGTAGAGTGGATAAAATGGATGTAGAGTAGTTAAAATGGATGTAGAGTGGATAAAATGGATGTAGAGTTGATAAAATGGATGTAAAGTGGATAAAATGGATGTAGAGTTAATAAAAATGGATGTAGAGTGGAAATAATGGATGTAGAGAGGATAAAATGGATGTAGAGTGGATAAAATGGATGTACATTTAATAAAAATGGATGTAGAGTGGATAAAAATGGATGTAGAGTGGATGAAATGGATGTAGAGTGGATAAAATGGATGTAGAGTGGATAAAAATGGATGTAGAGTGGATAAAAATGGATATAGGGTAGATAAAATGGATGTAGAGTTAATAAAAATGGATGTAGAGTGGGTATAATGGATGTAGAGAGGATAAAATGGATGTGGAGTGGATAACAATGGATGTAGAGTGGATAAAAATGGATGTCGAGTGGATAAAATGGATGTAGAGTGGATAAAAATGGATGTAGATTGTATAAAATGGATGTAGAGTGGATGAAAATGGATGTAGAGTATATAAATTGGATGTAGAGTATATAAAATGGATGTAGAGTGGATAAAAATGGATGTCGAGTGGATAAAATGGATGTAGAGTGGATAAAAATGGATGTAGAGTGGATAAAATGGATGTAGAGTTGATAAAAATGGATGTAGAGTGGATGAAATGGATGTAGAGTAGATAAAATGGATGTAGAGTGGATAAAATGGATGTAGAGTTGATAAAATGGATGTAAAGTGGATAAAATGGATGTAGAGTTAATAAAAATGGATGTAGAGTGGAAATAATGGATGTAGAGAGGATAAAATGGATGTAGAGTGGATAAAATGGATGTAGAGTTCATAAAAATGGATGTAGAGTGGTTAAAAATGGATGTAGATTGGATAAAATGGATGTAGAGTGGATAAAAATGGATGTAGAGTGGATAAAATGATTGTAGAGTGGATAAAATGATTGTAGAGTGGATAAAATGGATGTAGAGTGGATAAAAATGGATGTAGAGTGGATAAAATGGTTGTAGAGTAGATAAAAATGGATGTAGAGTGGATAAAATGGATGTAGAGTGGATAAAAATGGATGTAGAGTGGATAAAATGGATGTAGAGTTCATAAAAATGGATGTAGAGTGGATAAAATGGATGTAGAGTGGATAAAATGATTGTAGAGTGGATAAAATGATTGTAGAGTGGATAAAATGGATGTAGAGTGGATAAAAATGGATGTAGAGTGGATAAAATGGTTGTAGAGTGGATAAAATGGATGTAGAGTAGATAAAAATGGATGTAGAGTGGATAAAATGGATGTAGAGTGGATAAAAATGGATGTAGAGTGGATAAAATGGATGTAGAGTGCATAAAAATGGATGTTGAGTGGATAAAGTGGATGTAGAGTGGATAAAATGGATGTACATTTAATAAAAATGGATGTAGAGTGGATAAAAATGGATGTAGAGTGGATAAAATGGATGTAGAGTGGATAAAATGGATGTATAGTGGATAAAAATGGATGTAGAGTAGATAAAATAGATGTAGAGTGGATAAAAATGGATGTAGAGTGGATAAAATGGATGTCGAGTGGATAAAATGGATGTAGAGTGGATAAAAATAGATGTAGAGTGGATAAAAATGGATGTAGAGTGGATACAATGGATGTAGAGTGGATAAAAATGGATGTAGAGTGGATAAAATGGATGTAGAGTGGATAAAAATGGATATAGAGTGGATAAAATGGATGTAGAGTGCATAAATATGGATGTTGAGTGGATAAAATGGATGTAGAGTGGATAAAATGGATGTACATTTAATAAAAATGGATGTAGAGTGGATAAAAATGGATGTAGAGTGGATAAAAATGGATGTAGATTGGATAAAATGGATGTAGAGTTAATAAAAGTGGATGTAGAGTGGATAAAATGGATGTAGAGTGGATAAAAATGGATGTAGATTGGATAAAATGGATGTAGAGTGCATAAAAATGGATGTAGAGTATATAAATTGGATGTACAGTATATAAAATGGATGTAGAGTGGATAAAAATGGATGTCGAGTGGATAAAATGGATGTAGAGTGGATAAAAATGGATGTAGATTGGATAAAATGGATGTAGAGTGGATAAAAATGGATGTAGAGTATATAAATTGGATGTAGAGTATATAAAATGGATGTAGAGTGGATAAAAATGGATGTCGAGTGGATAAAATGGATGTAGAGTGGATAAAAATGGATGTAGAGTGGATAAAATGGATGTAGAGTTGATAAAAATGGATGTAGAGTGGATAAAATGGATGTAGAGTAGATAAAATGGATGTAGAGTGGATAAAATGGATGTAGAGTTGATAAAATGGATGTAGAGTGGATAAAATGGATGTAGAGTGGATAAAAATGGATGTAGATTATATAAATTGGATGTAGAGTATATAAAATGGATGTAGAGTGGATAAAAATGGATGTCGAGTGGATAAAATGGATGTAGAGTGGATAAAAATGGATGTAGAGTGGATAAAATGGATGTAGAGTTGATAAAAATGGATGTAGAGTGGATAAAATGGATGTAGAGTAGATAAAATGGATGTAGAGTGGATAAAATGGATGTAGAGTTGATAAAATGGATGTAAAGTGGATAAAATGGATGTAGAGTTAATAAAAATGGATGTAGAGTGGAAATAATGGATGTAGAGAGGATAAAATGGATGTAGAGTGGATAAAATGGATGTACATTTAATAAAAATGGATGTAGAGTGGATAAAAATGGATGTAGAGTGGATGAAATGGATGTAGAGTGGATAAAATGGATGTAGAGTGGATAAAAATGGATGTAGAGTGGATAAAAATGGATATAGGGTAGATAAAATGGATGTAGAGTTAATAAAAATGGATGTAGAGTGGGTATAATGGATGTAGAGAGGATAAAATGGATGTGGAGTGGATAACAATGGATGTAGAGTGGATAAAAATGGATGTCGAGTGGATAAAATGGATGTAGAGTGGATAAAAATGGATGTAGAGTGGATAAAATGGATGTAGAGTTGATAAAAATGGATGTAGAGTGGATGAAATGGATGTAGAGTAGATAAAATGGATGTAGAGTGGATAAAATGGATGTAGAGTTGATAAAATGGATGTAAAGTGGATAAAATGGATGTAGAGTTAATAAAAATGGATGTAGAGTGGAAATAATGGATGTAGAGAGGATAAAATGGATGTAGAGTGGATAAAATGGATGTAGAGTTCATAAAAATGGATGTAGAGTGGTTAAAAATGGATGTAGATTGGATAAAATGGATGTAGAGTGGATAAAAATGGATGTAGAGTGGATAAAATGATTGTAGAGTGGATAAAATGATTGTAGAGTGGATAAAATGGATGTAGAGTGGATAAAAATGGATGTAGAGTGGATAAAATGGTTGTAGAGTAGATAAAAATGGATGTAGAGTGGATAAAATGGATGTAGAGTGGATAAAAATGGATGTAGAGTGGATAAAATGGATGTAGAGTTCATAAAAATGGATGTAGAGTGGATAAAATGGATGTAGAGTGGATAAAATGATTGTAGAGTGGATAAAATGATTGTAGAGTGGATAAAATGGATGTAGAGTGGATAAAAATGGATGTAGAGTGGATAAAATGGTTGTAGAGTGGATAAAATGGATGTAGAGTAGATAAAAATGGATGTAGAGTGGATAAAATGGATGTAGAGTGGATAAAAATGGATGTAGAGTGGATAAAATGGATGTAGAGTGCATAAAAATGGATGTTGAGTGGATAAAGTGGATGTAGAGTGGATAAAATGGATGTACATTTAATAAAAATGGATGTAGAGTGGATAAAAATGGATGTAGAGTGGATAAAAATGGATGTAGATTGGATAAAATGGATGTAGAGTTAATAAAAGTGGATGTAGAGTGGATAAAATGGATGTAGAGTTGATAAAAATGGATGTAGAGTGGATAAAAATGGATGTAGATTGGATAAAATGGATGTAGAGTGGATAAAAATGGATGTAGATTATATAAATTGGATGTAGAGTATATAAAATGGATGTAGAGTGGATAAAAATGGATGTCGAGTGGATAAAATGGATGTAGAGTGGATAAAAATGGATGTAGATTGGATAAAATGGATGTAGAGTTAATAAAAATGGATGTAGAGTGGATAAAATGGATGTAGAGTTGATAAAAATGGATGTGGAGTGGATAAAAATGGATGTAGATTGGATAAAATGGATGTAGAGTGGATAAAAATGGATGTAGATTATATAAATTGGATGTAGAGTATATAAAATGGATGTAGAGTGGATAAAAATGGATGTCGAGTGGATAAAATGGATGTAGAGTGGATAAAAATGGATGTAGATTGGACAAACTGGATGTAGAGTTAATAAAAATGGATGTAGAGTGGATAAAATGGATGTATAGTGGATAAAAATGGATGTAGAGTAGATAAAATAGATGTAGAGTGGATAAAAATGGATGTAGAGTGGATAAAATGGATGTAGATTATATAAATTGGATGTAGAGTATATAAAATGGATGTAGAGTGGATAAAATGGATGTAGAGTGGATAAAATGGATGTAGAGTGGATAAAATGGATGTATAGTGGATAAAAATGGATGTAGAGTAGATAAAATAGATGTAGAGTGGATAAAAATGGATGTAGAGTGGATAAAATGGATGTCGAGTGGATAAAATGGATGTAGAGTGGATAAAAATAGATGTAGAGTGGATAAAAATGGATGTAGAGTGGATACAATGGATGTAGAGTGGATAAAAATGGATGTAGAGTGGATAAAATGGATGTAGAGTGGATAAAAATGGATGTAGAGTGGATAAAATGGATGTAGAGTGCATAAATATGGATGTTGAGTGGATAAAATGGATGTAGAGTGGATAAAATGGATGTACATTTAATAAAAATGGATGTAGAGTGGATAAAAATGGATGTAGAGTGGATAAAAATGGATGTAGATTGGATAAAATGGATGTAGAGTTAATAAAAGTGGATGTAGAGTGGATAAAATGGATGTAGAGTGGATAAAAATGGATGTAGATTGGATAAAATGGATGTAGAGTGCATAAAAATGGATGTAGAGTATATAAATTGGATGTACAGTATATAAAATGGATGTAGAGTGGATAAAAATGGATGTCGAGTGGATAAAATGGATGTAGAGTGGATAAAAATGGATGTAGATTGGATAAAATGGATGTAGAGTGGATGAAAATGGATGTAGAGTATATAAATTGGATGTAGAGTATATAAAATGGATGTAGAGTGGATAAAAATGGATGTCGAGTGGATAAAATGGATGTAGAGTGGATAAAAATGGATGTAGAGTGGATAAAATGGATGTAGAGTTGATAAAAATGGATGTAGAGTGGATAAAATGGATGTAGAGTAGATAAAATGGATGTAGAGTGGATAAAATGGATGTAGAGTTGATAAAATGGATGTAGAGTGGATAAAATGGATGTAGAGTGGATAAAAATGGATGTAGATTATATAAATTGGATGTAGAGTATATAAAATGGATGTAGAGTGGATAAAAATGGATGTCGAGTGGATAAAATGGATGTAGAGTGGATAAAAATGGATGTAGAGTGGATAAAATGGATGTAGAGTTGATAAAAATGGATGTAGAGTGGATAAAATGGATGTAGAGTAGATAAAATGGATGTAGAGTGGATAAAATGGATGTAGAGTTGATAAAATGGATGTAAAGTGGATAAAATGGATGTAGAGTTAATAAAAATGGATGTAGAGTGGAAATAATGGATGTAGAGAGGATAAAATGGATGTAGAGTGGATAAAATGGATGTACATTTAATAAAAATGGATGTAGAGTGGATAAAAATGGATGTAGAGTGGATAAAATGGATGTAGAGTGGATAAAATGGATGTAGAGTGGATAAAAATGGATGTAGAGTGGATAAAAATGGATATAGGGTAGATAAAATGGATGTAGAGTTAATAAAAATGGATGTAGAGTGGGTATAATGAATGTAGAGAGGATAAAATGGATGTGGAGTGGATAACAATGGATGTAGAGTGGATAAAAATGGATGTCGAGTGGATAAAATGGATGTAGAGTGGATAAAAATGGATGTAGATTGTATAAAATGGATGTAGAGTGGATGAAAATGGATGTAGAGTATATAAATTGGATGTAGAGTATATAAAATGGATGTAGAGTGGATAAAAATGGATGTCGAGTGGATAAAATGGATGTAGAGTGGATAAAAATGGATGTAGAGTGGATAAAATGGATGTAGAGTTGATAAAAATGGATGTAGAGTGGATGAAATGGATGTAGAGTAGATAAAATGGATGTAGAGTGGATAAAATGGATGTAGAGTTGATAAAATGGATGTATAGTGGATAAAATGGATGTAGAGTTAATAAAAATGGATGTAGAGTGGAAATAATGGATGTAGAGAGGATAAAATGGATGTAGAGTGGATAAAATGGATGTAGAGTTCATAAAAATGGATGTAGAGTGGTTAAAAATGGATGTAGATTGGATAAAATGGATGTAGAGTGGATAAAAATGGATGTAGAGTGGATAAAATGATTGTAGAGTGGATAAAATGATTGTAGAGTGGATAAAATGGATGTAGAGTGGATAAAAATGGATGTAGAGTGGATAAAATGGTTGTAGAGTAGATAAAAATGGATGTAGAGTGGATAAAATGGATGTAGAGTGGATAAAAATGGATGTAGAGTGGATAAAATGGATGTAGAGTTCATAAAAATGGATGTAGAGTGGATAAAATGGATGTAGAGTGGATAAAATGATTGTAGAGTGGATAAAATGATTGTAGAGTGGATAAAATGGATGTAGAGTGGATAAAAATGGATGTAGAGTGGATAAAATGGATGTAGAGTGGATAAAATGGATGTAGAGTGGATAAAAATGGATGTAGAGTGGATAAAATGGATGTAGAGTGGATAAAAATGGATGTAGAGTGGATAAAATGGATGTAGAGTGCATAAAAATGGATGTTGAGTGGATAAAGTGGATGTAGAGTGGATAAAATGGATGTACATTTAATAAAAATGGATGTAGAGTGGATAAAAATGGATGTAGAGTGGATAAAAATGGATGTAGATTGGATAAAATGGATGTAGAGTTAATAAAAGTGGATGTAGAGTGGATAAAATGGATGTAGAGTTGATAAAAATGGATGTAGAGTGGATAAAAATGGATGTAGATTGGATAAAATGGATGTAGAGTGGATAAAAATGGATGTAGATTATATAAATTGGATGTAGAGTATATAAAATGGATGTAGAGTGGATAAAAATGGATGTCGAGTGGATAAAATGGATGTAGAGTGGATAAAAATGGATATAGGGTAGATAAAATGGATGTAGAGTTAATAAAAATGGATGTAGAGTGGGTATAATGGATGTAGAGAGGATAAAATGGATGTGGAGTGGATAACAATGGATGTAGAGTGGATAAAAATGGATGTCGAGTGGATAAAATGGATGTAGAGTGGATAAAAATGGATGTAGAGTGGATAAAATGGATGTAGAGTTGATAAAAATGGATGTAGAGTGGATGAAATGGATGTAGAGTAGATAAAATGGATGTAGAGTGGATAAAATGGATGTAGAGTTGATAAAATGGATGTAAAGTGGATAAAATGGATGTAGAGTTAATAAAAATGGATGTAGAGTGGAAATAATGGATGTAGAGAGGATAAAATGGATGTAGAGTGGATAAAATGGATGTAGAGTTCATAAAAATGGATGTAGAGTTGTTAAAAATGGATGTAGATTGGATAAAATGGATGTAGAGTGGATAAAAATGGATGTAGAGTGGATAAAATGATTGTAGAGTGGATAAAATGATTGTAGAGTGGATAAAATGGATGTAGAGTGGATAAAAATAGATGTAGAGTGGATAAAATGGTTGTAGAGTAGATAAAAATGGATGTAGAGTGGATAAAATGGATGTAGAGTGGATAAAAATGGATGTAGAGTGGATAAAATGGATGTAGAGTTCATAAAAATGGATGTAGAGTGGATAAAATGGATGTAGAGTGGATAAAATGATTGTAGAGTGGATAAAATGATTGTAGAGTGGATAAAATGGATGTAGAGTGGATAAAAATGGATGTAGAGTGGATAAAATGGTTGTAGAGTGGATAAAATGGATGTAGAGTAGATAAAAATGGATGTAGAGTGGATAAAATGGATGTAGAGTGGATAAAAATGGATGTAGAGTGGATAAAATGGATGTAGAGTGCATAAAAATGGATGTTGAGTGGATAAAATGGATGTAGAGTGGATAAAATGGATGTACATTTAATAAAAATGGATGTAGAGTGGATAAAAATGGATGTAGAGTGGATAAAAATGGATGTAGATTGGATAAAATGGATGTAGAGTTAATAAAAGTGGATGTAGAGTGGATAAAATGGATGTAGAGTTGATAAAAATGGATGTAGAGTGGATAAAAATGGATGTAGATTGGATAAAATGGATGTAGAGTGGATAAAAATGGATGTAGATTATATAAATTGGATGTAGAGTATATAAAATGGATGTAGAGTGGATAAAAATGGATGTCGAGTGGATAAAATGGATGTAGAGTGGATAAAAATGGATGTAGATTGGATAAAATGGATGTAGAGTTAATAAAAATGGATGTAGAGTGGATAAAATGGATGTAGAGTTGATAAAAATGGATGTGGAGTGGATAAAAATGGATGTAGATTGGATAAAATGGATGTAGAGTGGATAAAAATGGATGTAGATTATATAAATTGGATGTAGAGTATATAAAATGGATGTAGAGTGGATAAAAATGGATGTCGAGTGGATAAAATGGATGTAGAGTGGATAAAAATGGATGTAGATTGGACAAACTGGATGTAGAGTTAATAAAAATGGATGTAGAGTGGATAAAATGGATGTATAGTGGATAAAAATGGATGTAGAGTAGATAAAATAGATGTAGAGTGGATAAAAATGGATGTAGAGTGGATAAAATGGATGTAGATTATATAAATTGGATGTAGAGTATATAAAATGGATGTAGAGTGGATAAAATGGATGTAGAGTGGATAAAATGGATGTAGAGTGGATAAAATGGATGTATAGTGGATAAAAATGGATGTAGAGTAGATAAAATAGATGTAGAGTGGATAAAAATGGATGTAGAGTGGATAAAATGGATGTCGAGTGGATAAAATGGATGTAGAGTGGATAAAAATAGATGTAGAGTGGATAAAAATGGATGTAGAGTGGATACAATGGATGTAGAGTGGATAAAAATGGATGTAGAGTGGATAAAATGGATGTAGAGTGGATAAAAATGGATGTAGAGTGGATAAAATGGATGTAGAGTGCATAAAAATGGATGTTGAGTGGATAAAATGGATGTAGAGTGGATAAAATGGATGTACATTTAATAAAAATGGATGTAGAGTGGATAAAAATGGATGTAGAGTGGATAAAAATGGATGTAGATTGGATAAAATGGATGTAGAGTTAATAAAAGTGGATGTAGAGTGGATAAAATGGATGTAGAGTGGATAAAAATGGATGTAGATTGGATAAAATGGATGTAGAGTGCATAAAAATGGATGTAGAGTATATAAATTGGATGTACAGTATATAAAATGGAAGTAGAGTGGATAAAAATGGATGTCGAGTGGATAAAATGGATGTAGAGTGGATAAAAATGGATGTAGATTGGATAAAATGGATGTAGAGTGGATGAAAATGGATGTAGAGTATATAAATTGGATGTAGAGTATATAAAATGGATGTAGAGTGGATAAAAATGGATGTCGAGTGGATAAAATGGATGTAGAGTGGATAAAAATGGATGTAGAGTGGATAAAATGGATGTAGAGTTGATAAAAATGGATGTAGAGTGGATAAAATGGATGTAGAGTAGATAAAATGGATGTAGAGTGGATAAAATGGATGTAGAGTTGATAAAATGGATGTAGAGTGGATAAAATGGATGTAGAGTGGATAAAAATGGATGTAGATTATATAAATTGGATGTAGAGTATATAAAATGGATGTAGAGTGGATAAAAATGGATGTCGAGTGGATAAAATGGATGTAGAGTGGATAAAAATGGATGTAGAGTGGATAAAATGGATGTAGAGTTGATAAAAATGGATGTAGAGTGGATAAAATGGATGTAGAGTAGATAAAATGGATGTAGAGTGGATAAAATGGATGTAGAGTTGATAAAATGGATGTAAAGTGGATAAAATGGATGTAGAGTTAATAAAAATGGATGTAGAGTGGAAATAATGGATGTAGAGAGGATAAAATGGATGTAGAGTGGATAAAATGGATGTACATTTAATAAAAATGGATGTAGAGTGGATAAAAATGGATGTAGAGTGGATGAAATGGATGTAGAGTGGATAAAATGGATGTAGAGTGGATAAAAATGGATGTAGAGTGGATAAAAATGGATATAGGGTAGATAAAATGGATGTAGAGTTAATAAAAATGGATGTAGAGTGGGTATAATGAATGTAGAGAGGATAAAATGGATGTGGAGTGGATAACAATGGATGTAGAGTGGATAAAAATGGATGTCGAGTGGATAAAATGGATGTAGAGTGGATAAAAATGGATGTAGATTGTATAAAATGGATGTAGAGTGGATGAAAATGGATGTAGAGTATATAAATTGGATGTAGAGTATATAAAATGGATGTAGAGTGGATAAAAATGGATGTCGAGTGGATAAAATGGATGTAGAGTGGATAAAAATGGATGTAGAGTGGATAAAATGGATGTAGAGTTGATAAAAATGGATGTAGAGTGGATGAAATGGATGTAGAGTAGATAAAATGGATGTAGAGTGGATAAAATGGATGTAGAGTTGATAAAATGGATATAGAGTGGATAAAATGGATGTAGAGTTAATAAAAATGGATGTAGAGTGGAAATAATGGATGTAGAGAGGATAAAATGGATGTAGAGTGGATAAAATGGATGTAGAGTTCATAAAAATGGATGTAGAGTGGTTAAAAATGGATGTAGATTGGATAAAATGGATGTAGAGTGGATAAAAATGGATGTAGAGTGGATAAAATGATTGTAGAGTGGATAAAATGATTGTAGAGTGGATAAAATGGATGTAGAGTGGATAAAAATGGATGTAGAGTGGATAAAATGGTTGTAGAGTAGATAAAAATGGATGTAGAGTGGATAAAATGGATGTAGAGTGGATAAAAATGGATGTAGAGTGGATAAAATGGATGTAGAGTTCATAAAAATGGATGTAGAGTGGATAAAATGGATGTAGAGTGGATAAAATGATTGTAGAGTGGATAAAATGATTGTAGAGTGGATAAAATGGATGTAGAGTGGATAAAAATGGATGTAGAGTGGATAAAATGGATGTAGAGTGGATAAAATGGATGTAGAGTTGATAAAAATGGATGTAGAGTGGATAAAATGGATGTAGAGTGGATAAAAATGGATGTAGAGTGGATAAAATGGATGTAGAGTGCATAAAAATGGATGTTGAGTGGATAAAGTGGATGTAGAGTGGATAAAATGGATGTACATTTAATAAAAATGGATGTAGAGTGGATAAAAATGGATGTAGAGTGGATAAAAATGGATGTAGATTGGATAAAATGGATGTAGAGTTAATAAAAGTGGATGTAGAGTGGATAAAATGGATGTAGAGTTGATAAAAATGGATGTAGAGTGGATAAAAATGGATGTAGATTGGATAAAATGGATGTAGAGTGGATAAAAATGGATGTAGATTATATAAATTGGATGTAGAGTATATAAAATGGATGTAGAGTGGATAAAAATGGATGTCGAGTGGATAAAATGGATGTAGAGTGGATAAAAATGGATGTAGATTGGATAAAATGGATGTAGAGTTAATAAAAATGGATGTAGTGTGGATAAAATGGATGTAGAGTTGATAAAAATGGATGTGGAGTGGATAAAAATGGATGTAGATTGGATAAAATGGATGTAGAGTGGATAAAAATGGATGTAGATTATATAAATTGGATGTAGAGTATATAAAATGGATGTAGAGTGGATAAAAATGGATGTCGAGTGGATAAAATGGATGTAGAGTGGATAAAAATGGATGTAGATTGGACAAAATGGATGTAGAGTTAATAAAAATGGATGTAGAGTGGATAAAATGGATGTATAGTGGATAAAAATGGATGTAGAGTAGATAAAATAGATGTAGAGTGG
Source organism: Pemphredon lugubris (assembly GCA_933228935.1). NCBI lineage: Eukaryota > Metazoa > Arthropoda > Insecta > Hymenoptera > Crabronidae > Pemphredon > Pemphredon lugubris. Next base: position 40,777,799 of record OW121816.1, on the reverse strand, counting down.
ATAAAAATGGATGTAGAGTGGATAAAATGGATGTCGAGTGGATAAAATGGATGTAGAGTGGATAAAAATAGATGTAGAGTGAATAAAAATGGATGTAGAGTGGATACAATGGATGTAGAGTGGATAAAAATGGATGTAGAGTGGATAAAATGGATGTAGAGTGCATAAAAATGGATGTAGAGTGGATAAAAATGGATGTAGATTGGATAAAATGGATGTAGAGTGGATAAAAATGGATGTAGATTATATAAATTGGATGTAGAGTATATAAAATGGATGTAGAGTGGATAAAAATGGATGTCGAGTGGATAAAATGGATGTAGAGTGGATAAAATGGATGTAGATTGGATAAAATGGATGTAGAGTGGATAAAATGGATGTAGAGTGGATAAAAATGGATGTAGAGTGGATAAAATGGATGTAGAGTGCATAAAAATGGATGTTGAGTGGATAAAATGGATGTAGAGTGGATAAAATGGATGTACATTTAATAAAAATGGATGTAGAGTGGATAAAAATGGATGTAGAGTGGATAAAAATGGATGTAGATTGGATAAAATGGATGTAGAGTTAATAAAAGTGGATGTAGAGTGGATAAAATGGATGTAGAGTTGATAAAAATGGATGTAGAGTGGATAAAAATGGATGTAGATTGGATAAAATGGATGTAGAGTGGATAAAAATGGATGTAGATTATATAAATTGGATGTAGAGTATATAAAATGGATGTAGAGTGGATAAAAATGGATGTCGAGTGGATAAAATGGATGTAGAGTGGATAAAATGGATGTAGATTGGATAAAATGGATGTAGAGTTAATAAAAATGCATGTAGAGTGGATAAAATGGATGTAGAGTGGATAAAAATGGATGTAGAGTAGATAAAATAGATGTAGAGTGGATAAAAATGGATGTAGAGTGGATAAAATGGATGTCGAGTGGATAAAATGGATGTAGAGTGGATAAAAATAGATGTAGAGTGGATAAAAATGGATGTAGAGTGGATACAATGGATGTAGAGTGGATAAAAATGGATGTAGAGTGGGTAAAATGGATGTAGAGTGGATAAAAATGGATGTAGAGTGGATAAAATGGATGTAGAGTGCATAAAAATGGATGTTGAGTGGATAAAATGGATGTAGAGTGGATAAAATGGATGTACATTTAATAAAAATGGATGTAGAGTGGATAAAAATGGATGTAGAGTGGATGAAATGGATGTAGAGTGGATAAAATGGATGTAGAGTGGATAAAAATGGATGTAGAGTGGATAAAAATGGTTGTAGAGTAGATAAAAATGGATGTAGAGTGGATAAAATGGATGTAGAGTGGATAAAAATGGATGTAGAGTGGATAAAATGGATGTAGAGTTCATAAAAATGGATGTAGAGTGGATAAAATGGATGTAGAGTGGATAAAATGATTGTAGAGTGGATAAAATGATTGTAGAGTGGATAAAATGGATGTAGAGTGGATAAAAATGGATGTAGAGTGGATAAAATGGTTGTAGAGTGGATAAAATGGATGTAGAGTAGATAAAAATGGATGTAGAGTGGATAAAATGGATGTAGAGTGGATAAAAATGGATGTAGAGTGGATAAAATGGATGTAGAGTGCATAAAAATGGATGTTGAGTGGATAAAGTGGATGTAGAGTGGATAAAATGGATGTACATTTAATAAAAATGGATGTAGAGTGGATAAAAATGGATGTAGAGTGGATAAAAATGGATGTAGATTGGATAAAATGGATGTAGAGTTAATAAAAGTGGATGTAGAGTGGATAAAATGGATGTAGAGTTGATAAAAATGGATGTAGAGTGGATAAAAATGGATGTAGATTGGATAAAATGGATGTAGAGTGGATAAAAATGGATGTAGATTATATAAATTGGATGTAGAGTATATAAAATGGATGTAGAGTGGATGAAATGGATGTAGAGTGGATAAAATGGATGTAGAGTGGATAAAATGGATGTATAGTGGATAAAAATGGATGTAGAGTAGATAAAATAGATGTAGAGTGGATAAAAATGGATGTAGAGTGGATAAAATGGATGTCGAGTGGATAAAATGGATGTAGAGTGGATAAAAATAGATGTAGAGTGGATAAAAATGGATGTAGAGTGGATACAATGGATGTAGAGTGGATAAAAATGGATGTAGAGTGGATAAAATGGATGTAGAGTGGATAAAAATGGATGTAGAGTGGATAAAATGGATGTAGAGTGCATAAATATGGATGTTGAGTGGATAAAATGGATGTAGAGTGGATAAAATGGATGTACATTTAATAAAAATGGATGTAGAGTGGATAAAAATGGATGTAGAGTGGATAAAAATGGATGTAGATTGGATAAAATGGATGTAGAGTTAATAAAAGTGGATGTAGAGTGGATAAAATGGATGTAGAGTGGATAAAAATGGATGTAGATTGGATAAAATGGATGTAGAGTGCATAAAAATGGATGTAGAGTATATAAATTGGATGTACAGTATATAAAATGGATGTAGAGTGGATAAAAATGGATGTCGAGTGGATAAAATGGATGTAGAGTGGATAAAAATGGATGTAGATTGGATAAAATGGATGTAGAGTGGATGAAAATGGATGTAGAGTATATAAATTGGATGTAGAGTATATAAAATGGATGTAGAGTGGATAAAAATGGATGTCGAGTGGATAAAATGGATGTAGAGTGGATAAAAATGGATGTAGAGTGGATAAAATGGATGTAGAGTTGATAAAAATGGATGTAGAGTGGATAAAATGGATGTAGAGTAGATAAAATGGATGTAGAGTGGATAAAATGGATGTAGAGTTGATAAAATGGATGTAGAGTGGATAAAATGGATGTAGAGTGGATAAAAATGGATGTAGATTATATAAATTGGATGTAGAGTATATAAAATGGATGTAGAGTGGATAAAAATGGATGTCGAGTGGATAAAATGGATGTAGAGTGGATAAAAATGGATGTAGAGTGGATAAAATGGATGTAGAGTTGATAAAAATGGATGTAGAGTGGATAAAATGGATGTAGAGTAGATAAAATGGATGTAGAGTGGATAAAATGGATGTAGAGTTGATAAAATGGATGTAAAGTGGATAAAATGGATGTAGAGTTAATAAAAATGGATGTAGAGTGGAAATAATGGATGTAGAGAGGATAAAATGGATGTAGAGTGGATAAAATGGATGTACATTTAATAAAAATGGATGTAGAGTGGATAAAAATGGATGTAGAGTGGATAAAATGGATGTAGAGTGGATAAAATGGATGTAGAGTGGATAAAAATGGATGTAGAGTGGATAAAAATGGATATAGGGTAGATAAAATGGATGTAGAGTTAATAAAAATGGATGTAGAGTGGGTATAATGAATGTAGAGAGGATAAAATGGATGTGGAGTGGATAACAATGGATGTAGAGTGGATAAAAATGGATGTCGAGTGGATAAAATGGATGTAGAGTGGATAAAAATGGATGTAGATTGTATAAAATGGATGTAGAGTGGATGAAAATGGATGTAGAGTATATAAATTGGATGTAGAGTATATAAAATGGATGTAGAGTGGATAAAAATGGATGTCGAGTGGATAAAATGGATGTAGAGTGGATAAAAATGGATGTAGAGTGGATAAAATGGATGTAGAGTTGATAAAAATGGATGTAGAGTGGATGAAATGGATGTAGAGTAGATAAAATGGATGTAGAGTGGATAAAATGGATGTAGAGTTGATAAAATGGATGTAAAGTGGATAAAATGGATGTAGAGTTAATAAAAATGGATGTAGAGTGGAAATAATGGATGTAGAGAGGATAAAATGGATGTAGAGTGGATAAAATGGATGTAGAGTTCATAAAAATGGATGTAGAGTGGTTAAAAATGGATGTAGATTGGATAAAATGGATGTAGAGTGGATAAAAATGGATGTAGAGTGGATAAAATGATTGTAGAGTGGATAAAATGATTGTAGAGTGGATAAAATGGATGTAGAGTGGATAAAAATGGATGTAGAGTGGATAAAATGGTTGTAGAGTAGATAAAAATGGATGTAGAGTGGATAAAATGGATGTAGAGTGGATAAAAATGGATGTAGAGTGGATAAAATGGATGTAGAGTTCATAAAAATGGATGTAGAGTGGATAAAATGGATGTAGAGTGGATAAAATGATTGTAGAGTGGATAAAATGATTGTAGAGTGGATAAAATGGATGTAGAGTGGATAAAAATGGATGTAGAGTGGATAAAATGGTTGTAGAGTGGATAAAATGGATGTAGAGTAGATAAAAATGGATGTAGAGTGGATAAAATGGATGTAGAGTGGATAAAAATGGATGTAGAGTGGATAAAATGGATGTAGAGTGCATAAAAATGGATGTTGAGTGGATAAAATGGATGTAGAGTGGATAAAATGGATGTACATTTAATAAAAATGGATGTAGAGTGGATAAAAATGGATGTAGAGTGGATAAAAATGGATGTAGATTGGATAAAATGGATGTAGAGTTAATAAAAGTGGATGTAGAGTGGATAAAATGGATGTAGAGTTGATAAAAATGGATGTAGAGTGGATAAAAATGGATGTAGATTGGATAAAATGGATGTAGAGTGGATAAAAATGGATGTAGATTATATAAATTGGATGTAGAGTATATAAAATGGATGTAGAGTGGATAAAAATGGATGTCGAGTGGATAAAATGGATGTAGAGTGGATAAAAATGGATATAGGGTAGATAAAATGGATGTAGAGTTAATAAAAATGGATGTAGAGTGGGTATAATGGATGTAGAGAGGATAAAATGGATGTGGAGTGGATAACAATGGATGTAGAGTGGATAAAAATGGATGTCGAGTGGATAAAATGGATGTAGAGTGGATAAAAATGGATGTAGAGTGGATAAAATGGATGTAGAGTTGATAAAAATGGATGTAGAGTGGATGAAATGGATGTAGAGTAGATAAAATGGATGTAGAGTGGATAAAATGGATGTAGAGTTGATAAAATGGATGTAAAGTGGATAAAATGGATGTAGAGTTAATAAAAATGGATGTAGAGTGGAAATAATGGATGTAGAGAGGATAAAATGGATGTAGAGTGGATAAAATGGATGTAGAGTTCATAAAAATGGATGTAGAGTTGTTAAAAATGGATGTAGATTGGATAAAATGGATGTAGAGTGGATAAAAATGGATGTAGAGTGGATAAAATGGATGTAGAGTGGATAAAATGATTGTAGAGTGGATAAAATGGATGTAGAGTGGATAAAAATAGATGTAGAGTGGATAAAATGGTTGTAGAGTGGATAAAAATGGATGTAGAGTGGATAAAATGGATGTAGAGTGGATAAAAATGGATGTAGAGTGGATAAAATGGATGTAGAGTTCATAAAAATGGATGTAGAGTGGATAAAATGGATGTAGAGTGGATAAAATGATTGTAGAGTGGATAAAATGATTGTAGAGTGGATAAAATGGATGTAGAGTGGATAAAAATGGATGTAGAGTGGATAAAATGGTTGTAGAGTGGATAAAATGGATGTAGAGTAGATAAAAATGGATGTAGAGTGGATAAAATGGATGTAGAGTGGATAAAATGGATGTAGAGTGGATAAAATGGATGTAGAGTGCATAAAAATGGATGTTGAGTGGATAAAGTGGATGTAGAGTGGATAAAATGGATGTACATTTAATAAAAATGGATGTAGAGTGGATAAAAATGGATGTAGAGTGGATAAAAATGGATGTAGATTGGATAAAATGGATGTAGAGTTAATAAAAGTGGATGTAGAGTGGATAAAATGGATGTAGAGTTGATAAAAATGGATGTAGAGTGGATAAAAATGGATGTAGATTGGATAAAATGGATGTAGAGTGGATAAAAATGGATGTAGATTATATAAATTGGATGTAGAGTATATAAAATGGATGTAGAGTGGATAAAAATGGATGTCGAGTGGATAAAATGGATGTAGAGTGGATAAAAATGGATGTAGATTGGATAAAATGGATGTAGAGTTAATAAAAATGGATGTAGAGTGGATAAAATGGATGTAGAGTTGATAAAAATGGATGTGGAGTGGATAAAAATGGATGTAGATTGGATAAAATGGATGTAGAGTGGATAAAAATGGATGTAGATTATATAAATTGGATGTAGAGTATATAAAATGGATGTAGAGTGGATAAAAATGGATGTCGAGTGGATAAAATGGATGTAGAGTGGATAAAAATGGATGTAGATTGGACAAACTGGATGTAGAGTTAATAAAAATGGATGTAGAGTGGATAAAATGGATGTATAGTGGATAAAAATGGATGTAGAGTAGATAAAATGGATGTAGAGTGGATAAAAATGGATGTAGAGTGGATAAAATGGATGTAGATTATATAAATTGGATGTAGAGTATATAAAATGGATGTAGAGTGGATAAAATGGATGTAGAGTGGATAAAATGGATGTAGAGTGGATAAAATGGATGTATAGTGGATAAAAATGGATGTAGAGTAGATAAAATAGATGTAGAGTGGATAAAAATGGATGTAGAGTGGATAAAATGGATGTCGAGTGGATAAAATGGATGTAGAGTGGATAAAAATAGATGTAGAGTGGATAAAAATGGATGTAGAGTGGATACAATGGATGTAGAGTGGATAAAAATGGATGTAGAGTGGATAAAATGGATGTAGAGTGGATAAAAATGGATGTAGAGTGGATAAAATGGATGTAGAGTGCATAAATATGGATGTTGAGTGGATAAAATGGATGTAGAGTGGATAAAATGGATGTACATTTAATAAAAATGGATGTAGAGTGGATAAAAATGGATGTAGAGTGGATAAAAATGGATGTAGATTGGATAAAATGGATGTAGAGTTAATAAAAGTGGATGTAGAGTGGATAAAATGGATGTAGAGTGGATAAAAATGGATGTAGATTGGATAAAATGGATGTAGAGTGCATAAAAATGGATGTAGAGTATATAAATTGGATGTACAGTATATAAAATGGAAGTAGAGTGGATAAAAATGGATGTCGAGTGGATAAAATGGATGTAGAGTGGATAAAAATGGATGTAGATTGGATAAAATGGATGTAGAGTGGATAAAAATGGATGTAGAGTATATAAATTGGATGTAGAGTATATAAAATGGATGTAGAGTGGATAAAAATGGATGTCGAGTGGATAAAATGGATGTAGAGTGGATAAAAATGGATGTAGAGTGGATAAAATGGATGTAGAGTTGATAAAAATGGATGTAGAGTGGATAAAATGGATGTAGAGTAGATAAAATGGATGTAGAGTGGATAAAATGGATGTAGAGTTGATAAAATGGATGTAGAGTGGATAAAATGGATGTAGAGTGGATAAAAATGGATGTAGATTATATAAATTGGATGTAGAGTATATAAAATGGATGTAGAGTGGATAAAAATGGATGTCGAGTGGATAAAATGGATGTAGAGTGGATAAAAATGGATGTAGAGTGGATAAAATGGATGTAGAGTTGATAAAAATGGATGTAGAGTGGATAAAATGGATGTAGAGTAGATAAAATGGATGTAGAGTGGATAAAATGGATGTAGAGTTGATAAAATGGATGTAAAGTGGATAAAATGGATGTAGAGTTAATAAAAATGGATGTAGAGTGGAAATAATGGATGTAGAGAGGATAAAATGGATGTAGAGTGGATAAAATGGATGTACATTTAATAAAAATGGATGTAGAGTGGATAAAAATGGATGTAGAGTGGATGAAATGGATGTAGAGTGGATAAAATGGATGTAGAGTGGATAAAAATGGATGTAGAGTGGATAAAAATGGATATAGGGTAGATAAAATGGATGTAGAGTTAATAAAAATGGATGTAGAGTGGGTATAATGAATGTAGAGAGGATAAAATGGATGTGGAGTGGATAACAATGGATGTAGAGTGGATAAAAATGGATGTCGAGTGGATAAAATGGATGTAGAGTGGATAAAAATGGATGTAGATTGTATAAAATGGATGTAGAGTGGATGAAAATGGATGTAGAGTATATAAATTGGATGTAGAGTATATAAAATGGATGTAGAGTGGATAAAAATGGATGTCGAGTGGATAAAATGGATGTAGAGTGGATAAAAATGGATGTAGAGTGGATAAAATGGATGTAGAGTTGATAAAAATGGATGTAGAGTGGATGAAATGGATGTAGAGTAGATAAAATGGATGTAGAGTGGATAAAATGGATGTAGAGTTGATAAAATGGATGTAAAGTGGATAAAATGGATGTAGAGTTAATAAAAATGGATGTAGAGTGGAAATAATGGATGTAGAGAGGATAAAATGGATGTAGAGTGGATAAAATGGATGTAGAGTTCATAAAAATGGATGTAGAGTGGTTAAAAATGGATGTAGATTGGATAAAATGGATGTAGAGTGGATAAAAATGGATGTAGAGTGGATAAAATGATTGTAGAGTGGATAAAATGATTGTAGAGTGGATAAAATGGATGTAGAGTGGATAAAAATGGATGTAGAGTGGATAAAATGGTTGTAGAGTAGATAAAAATGGATGTAGAGTGGATAAAATGGATGTAGAGTGGATAAAAATGGATGTAGAGTGGATAAAATGGATGTAGAGTTCATAAAAATGGATGTAGAGTGGATAAAATGGATGTAGAGTGGATAAAATGATTGTAGAGTGGATAAAATGATTGTAGAGTGGATAAAATGGATGTAGAGTGGATAAAAATGGATGTAGAGTGGATAAAATGGTTGTAGAGTGGATAAAATGGATGTAGAGTAGATAAAAATGGATGTAGAGTGGATAAAATGGATGTAGAGTGGATAAAAATGGATGTAGAGTGGATAAAATGGATGTAGAGTGCATAAAAATGGATGTTGAGTGGATAAAGTGGATGTAGAGTGGATAAAATGGATGTACATTTAATAAAAATGGATGTAGAGTGGATAAAAATGGATGTAGAGTGGATAAAAATGGATGTAGATTGGATAAAATGGATGTAGAGTTAATAAAAGTGGATGTAGAGTGGATAAAATGGATGTAGAGTTGATAAAAATGGATGTAGAGTGGATAAAAATGGATGTAGATTGGATAAAATGGATGTAGAGTGGATAAAAATGGATGTAGATTATATAAATTGGATGTAGAGTATATAAAATGGATGTAGAGTGGATAAAAATGGATGTCGAGTGGATAAAATGGATGTAGAGTGGATAAAAATGGATGTAGATTGGATAAAATGGATGTAGAGTTAATAAAAATGGATGTAGTGTGGATAAAATGGATGTAGAGTTGATAAAAATGGATGTGGAGTGGATAAAAATGGATGTAGATTGGATAAAATGGATGTAGAGTGGATAAAAATGGATGTAGATTATATAAATTGGATGTAGAGTATATAAAATGGATGTAGAGTGGATAAAAATGGATGTCGAGTGGATAAAATGGATGTAGAGTGGATAAAAATGGATGTAGATTGGATAAAATGGATGTAGAGTTAATAAAAATGGATGTAGAGTGGATAAAATGGATGTATAGTGGATAAAAATGGATGTAGAGTAGATAAAATAGATGTAGAGTGGATAAAAATGGATGTAGAGTGGATAAAATGGATGTCGAGTGGATAAAATGGATGTAGAGTGGATAAAAATAGATGTAGAGTGAATAAAAATGGATGTAGAGTGGATACAATGGATGTAGAGTGGATAAAAATGGATGTAGAGTGGATAAAATGGATGTAGAGTGCATAAAAATGGATGTAGAGTGGATAAAAATGGATGTAGATTGGATAAAATGGATGTAGAGTGGATAAAAATGGATGTAGATTATATAAATTGGATGTAGAGTATATAAAATGGATGTAGAGTGGATAAAAATGGATGTCGAGTGGATAAAATGGATGTAGAGTGGATAAAATGGATGTAGATTGGATAAAATGGATGTAGAGTGGATAAAATGGATGTAGAGTGGATAAAAATGGATGTAGAGTGGATAAAATGGATGTAGAGTGCATAAAAATGGATGTTGAGTGGATAAAATGGATGTAGAGTGGATAAAATGGATGTACATTTAATAAAAATGGATGTAGAGTGGATAAAAATGGATGTAGAGTGGATAAAAATGGATGTAGATTGGATAAAATGGATGTAGAGTTAATAAAAGTGGATGTAGAGTGGATAAAATGGATGTAGAGTTGATAAAAATGGATGTAGAGTGGATAAAAATGGATGTAGATTGGATAAAATGGATGTAGAGTGGATAAAAATGGATGTAGATTATATAAATTGGATGTAGAGTATATAAAATGGATGTAGAGTGGATAAAAATGGATGTCGAGTGGATAAAATGGATGTAGAGTGGATAAAATGGATGTAGATTGGATAAAATGGATGTAGAGTTAATAAAAATGCATGTAGAGTGGATAAAATGGATGTATAGTGGATAAAAATGGATGTAGAGTAGATAAAATAGATGTAGAGTGGATAAAAATGGATGTAGAGTGGATAAAATGGATGTCGAGTGGATAAAATGGATGTAGAGTGGATAAAAATAGATGTAGAGTGGATAAAAATGGATGTAGAGTGGATACAATGGATGTAGAGTGGATAAAAATGGATGTAGAGTGGGTAAAATGGATGTAGAGTGGATAAAAATGGATGTAGAGTGGATAAAATGGATGTAGAGTGCATAAAAATGGATGTTGAGTGGATAAAATGGATGTAGAGTGGATAAAATGGATGTACATTTAATAAAAATGGATGTAGAGTGGATAAAAATGGATGTAGAGTGGATGAAATGGATGTAGAGTGGATAAAATGGATGTAGAGTGGATAAAAATGGATGTAGAGTGGATAAAAATGGTTGTAGAGTAGATAAAAATGGATGTAGAGTGGATAAAATGGATGTAGAGTGGATAAAAATGGATGTAGAGTGGATAAAATGGATGTAGAGTTCATAAAAATGGATGTAGAGTGGATAAAATGGATGTAGAGTGGATAAAATGATTGTAGAGTGGATAAAATGATTGTAGAGTGGATAAAATGGATGTAGAGTGGATAAAAATGGATGTAGAGTGGATAAAATGGTTGTAGAGTGGATAAAATGGATGTAGAGTGGATAAAAATGGATGTAGAGTGGATAAAATGGATGTAGAGTGGATAAAAATGGATGTAGAGTGGATAAAATGGATGTAGAGTGCATAAAAATGGATGTTGAGTGGATAAAGTGGATGTAGAGTGGATAAAATGGATGTACATTTAATAAAAATGGATGTAGAGTGGATAAAAATGGATGTAGAGTGGATAAAAATGGATGTAGATTGGATAAAATGGATGTAGAGTTAATAAAAGTGGATGTAGAGTGGATAAAATGGATGTAGAGTTGATAAAAATGGATGTAGAGTGGATAAAAATGGATGTAGATTGGATAAAATGGATGTAGAGTGGATAAAAATGGATGTAGATTATATAAATTGGATGTAGAGTATATAAAATGGATGTAGAGTGGATAAAAATGGATGTCGAGTGGATAAAATGGATGTAGAGTGGATAAAAATGGATGTAGATTGGATAAAATGGATGTAGAGTTAATAAAAATGGATGTAGAGTGGATAAAATGGATGTAGAGTTGATAAAAATGGATGTGGAGTGGATAAAAATGGATGTAGATTGGATAAAATGGATGTAGAGTGGATAAAAATGGATGTAGATTATATAAATTGGATGTAGAGTATATAAAATGGATGTAGAGTGGATAAAAATGGATGTCGAGTGGATAAAATGGATGTAGAGTGGATAAAAATGGATGTAGATTGGACAAAATGGATGTAGAGTTAATAAAAATGGATGTAGAGTGGATAAAATGGATGTATAGTGGATAAAAATGGATGTAGAGTAGATAAAATAGATGTAGAGTGGATAAAAATGGATGTAGAGTGGATAAAATGGATGTAGAGTGGATAAAAATGGATGTAGAGTGGATAAAATGGATGTAGAGTGCATAAAAATGGATGTAGAGTGGATAAAAATGGATGTAGATTGGATAAAATGGATGTAGAGTGGATAAAAATGGATGTAGATTATATAAATTGGATGTAGAGTATATAAAATGGATGTAGAGTGGATAAAAATGGATGTCGAGTGGATAAAATGGATGTAGAGTGGATAAAATGGATGTAGATTGGATAAAATGGATGTAGAGTGGATAAAATGGATGTAGAGTGGATAAAAATGGATGTAGAGTGGATAAAATGGATGTAGAGTGCATAAAAATGGATGTTGAGTGGATAAAATGGATGTAGAGTGGATAAAATGGATGTACATTTAATAAAAATGGATGTAGAGTGGATAAAAATGGATGTAGAGTGGATAAAAATGGATGTAGATTGGATAAAATGGATGTAGAGTTAATAAAAGTGGATGTAGAGTGGATAAAATGGATGTAGAGTTGATAAAAATGGATGTAGAGTGGATAAAAATGGATGTAGATTGGATAAAATGGATGTAGAGTGGATAAAAATGGATGTAGATTATATAAATTGGATGTAGAGTATATAAAATGGATGTAGAGTGGATAAAAATGGATGTCGAGTGGATAAAATGGATGTAGAGTGGATAAAATGGATGTAGATTGGATAAAATGGATGTAGAGTTAATAAAAATGCATGTAGAGTGGATAAAATGGATGTATAGTGGAAAAAAATGGATGTAGAGTAGATAAAATAGATGTAGAGTGGATAAAAATGGATGTAGAGTGGATAAAATGGATGTCGAGTGGATAAAATGGATGTAGAGTGGATAAAAATAGATGTAGAGTGGATAAAAATGGATGTAGAGTGGATAAAATGGATGTAGAGTGGATAAAAATGGATGTAGAGTGGGTAAAATGGATGTAGAGTGGATAAAAATGGATGTAGAGTGGATAAAATGGATGTAGAGTGCATAAAAATGGATGTTGAGTGGATAAAATGGATGTAGAGTGGATAAAATGGATGTACATTTAATAAAAATGGATGTAGAGTGGATAAAAATGGATGTAGAGTGGATAAAATGGATGTAGAGTGGATAAAATGGATGTAGAGTGGATAAAAATGGATGTAGAGTGGATAAAAATGGATATAGGGTAGATAAAATGGATGTAGAGTTAATAAAAATGGATGTAGAGTGGGTATAATGGATGTAGAGAGGATAAAATGGATGTGGAGTGGATAACAATGGATGTAGAGTGGATAAAAATGGATGTCGAGTGGATAAAATGGATGTAGAGTGGATAAAAATGGATGTAGATTGTATAAAATGGATGTAGAGTGGATGAAAATGGATGTAGAGTATATAAATTGGATGTAGAGTATATAAAATGGATGTAGAGTGGATAAAAATGGATGTCGAGTGGATAAAATGGATGTAGAGTGGATAAAAATGGATGTAGAGTGGATAAAATGGATGTAGAGTTGATAAAAATGGATGTAGAGTGGATAAAATGGATGTAGAGTAGATAAAATGGATGTAGAGTGGATAAAATGGATGTAGAGTTGATAAAATGGATGTAAAGTGGATAAAATGGATGTAGAGTTAATAAAAATGGATGTAGAGTGGAAATAATGGATGTAGAGAGGATAAAATGGATGTAGAGTGGATAAAATGGATGTAGAGTTCATAAAAATGGATGTAGAGTGGTTAAAAATGGATGTAGATTGGATAAAATGGATGTAGAGTGGATAAAAATGGATGTAGAGTGGATAAAATGGATGTAGAGTTAATAAAAATGGATGTAGAGTGGAAATAATGGATGTAGAGAGGATAAAATGGATGTAGAGTGGATAAAATGGATGTAGAGTTCATAAAAATGGATGTAGAGTGGATAAAATGGATGTAGAGTGGATAAAATGATTGTAGAGTGGATAAAATGATTGTAGAGTGGATAAAATGGATGTAGAGTGGATAAAAATGGATGTAGAGTGGATAAAATGGTTGTAGAGTGGATAAAATGGATGTAGAGTGGATAAAAATGGATGTAGAGTGGATAAAATGGATGTAGAGTGGATAAAAATGGATGTAGAGTGGATAAAATGGATGTAGAGTGCATAAAAATGGATGTTGAGTGGATAAAGTGGATGTAGAGTGGATAAAATGGATGTACATTTAAAAAAAATGGATGTAGAGTGGATAAAAATGGATGTAGAGTGGATAAAAATGGATGTAGATTGGATAAAATGGATGTAGAGTTAATAAAAGTGGATGTAGAGTGGATAAAATGGATGTAGAGTTGATAAAAATGGATGTAGAGTGGATAAAAATGGATGTAGATTGGATAAAATGGATGTAGAGTGGATAAAAATGGATGTAGATTATATAAATTGGATGTAGAGTATATAAAATGGATGTAGAGTGGATAAAAATGGATGTCGAGTGGATAAAATGGATGTAGAGTGGATAAAAATGGATGTAGATTGGATAAAATGGATGTAGAGTTAATAAAAATGGATGTAGAGTGGATAAAATGGATGTATAGTGGATAAAAATGGATGTAGAGTAGATAAAATAGATGTAGAGTGGATAAAAATGGATGTAAAGTGGATAAAAATGGATGTAGATTGGATAAAATGGATGTAGAGTTAATAAAAGTGGATGTAGAGTGGATAAAATGGATGTAGAGTTGATAAAAATGGATGTGGAGTGGATAAAAATGGATGTAGATTGGATAAAATGGATGTAGAGTGGATAATAATGGATGTAGATTATATAAATTGGATGTAGAGTATATAAAATGGATGTAGAGTGGATAAAAATGGATGTCGAGTGGATAAAATGGATGTAGAGTGGATAAAAATGGATGTAGATTGGATAATAATGGATGTAGATTATATAAATTGGATGTAGAGTATATAAAATGGATGTAGAGTGGATAAAATGGATGTAGAGTGGATAAAATGGATGTAGAGTGGATAAAATGGATGTATAGTGGATAAAAATGGATGTAGAGTAGATAAAATAGATGTAGAGTGGATAAAAATGGATGTAGAGTGGATAAAATGGATGTCGAGTGGATAAAATGGATGTAGAGTGGATAAAAATAGATGTAGAGTGGATAAAAATGGATGTAGAGTGGATACAATGGATGTAGAGTGGATAAAAATGGATGTAGAGTGGATAAAATGGATGTAGAGTGGATAAAAATGGATGTAGAGTGGATAAAATGGATGTAGAGTGCATAAATATGGATGTTGAGTGGATAAAATGGATGTAGAGTGGATAAAAATGGATGTAGAGTGGATAAAATGGTTGTAGAGTGGATAAAATGGATGTAGAGTAGATAAAAATGGATGTAGAGTGGATAAAATGGATGTAGAGTGGATAAAAATGGATGTAGAGTGGATAAAAATGGATATAGGGTAGATAAAATGGATGTAGAGTTAATAAAAATGGATGTAGAGTGGGTATAATGGATGTAGAGAGGATAAAATGGATGTGGAGTGGATAACAATGGATGTAGAGTGGATAAAAATGGATGTCGAGTGGATAAAATGGATGTAGAGTGGATAAAATTGGATGTAGATTGTATAAAATGGATGTAGAGTGGATGAAAATGGATTTAGAGTATATAAATTGGATGTAGAGTATATAAAATGGATGTAGAGTGGATAAAAATGGATGTCGAGTGGATAAAATGGATGTAGAGTGGATAAAAATGGATGTAGAGTGGATAAAATGGATGTAGAGTTGATAAAAATGGATGTAGAGTGGATAAAATGGATGTAGAGTAGATAAAATGGATGTAGAGTGGATAAAATGGATGTAGAGTTGATAAAATGGATGTAGAGTGGATAAAATGGATGTAGAGTGGATAAAAATGGATGTAGATTATATAAATTGGATGTAGAGTATATAAAATGGATGTAGAGTGGATAAAAATGGATGTCGAGTGGATAAAATGGATGTAGAGTGGATAAAATGGATGTAGATTGGATAAAATGGATGTAGAGTTAATAAAAATGGATGTAGAGTGGATAAAATGGATGTATAGTGGATAAAAATGGATGTAGAGTAGATAAAATAGATGTAGAGTGGATAAAAATGGATGTAGAGTGGATAAAATGGATGTCGAGTGGATAAAATGAATGTAGAGTGGATAAAAATGGATGTAGAGTGGATAAAATGGATGTAGAGTGCATAAATATGGATGTTGAGTGGATAAAATGGATGTAGAGTGGATAAAATGGATGTACATTTAATAAAAATGGATGTAGAGTGGATAAAAATGGATGTAGAGTGGATGAAATGGATGTAGAGTGGATAAAATGGATGTAGAGTGGATAAAAATGGATGTAGAGTGGATAAAAATGGATATAGGGTAGATAAAATGGATGTAGAGTTAATAAAAATGGATGTAGAGTGGGTATAATGGATGTAGAGAGGATAAAATGGATGTGGAGTGGATAACAATGGATGTAGAGTGGATAAAAATGGATTTAGAGTGGATAAAATGGATGTCGAGTGGATACAATGGATGTAGAGTGGATAAAAATGGATGTAGAGTGGATAAAATGGATGTAGAGTGGATAAAAATGGATGTAGAGTGGATAAAATGGATGTAGAGTGCATAAATATGGATGTTGAGTGGATAAAATGGATGTAGAGTGGATAAAATGGATGTACATTTAATAAAAATGGATGTAGAGTGGATAAAAATGGATGTAGAGTGGATGAAATGGATGTAGAGTGGATAAAATGGAAGTAGAGTGGATAAAAATGGATGTAGAGTGGATAAAAATGGATATAGGGTAGATAAAATGGATGTAGAGTTAATAAAAATGGATGTAGAGAGGGTATAATGGATGTAGAGAGGATAAAATGGATGTGGAGTGGATAACAATGGATGTAGAGTGGATAAAAATGGATGTCGAGTGGATAAAATGGATGTAGAGTGGATAAAAATGGATGTAGATTGTATAAAATGGATGTAGAGTGGATGAAAATGGATGTAGAGTATATAAATTGGATGTAGAGTATATAAAATGGATGTAGAGTGGATAAAAATGGATGTCGAGTGGATAAAATGGATGTAGAGTGGATAAAAATGGATGTAGATTGGATAATAATGGATGTAGATTATATAAATTGGATGTAGAGTATATAAAATGGATGTAGAGTGGATGAAATGGATGTAGAGTGGATAAAATGGATGTAGAGTGGATAAAATGGATGTATAGTGGATAAAAATGGATGTAGAGTAGATAAAATAGATGTAGAGTGGATAAAAATGGATGTAGAGTGGATAAAATGGATGTCGAGTGGATAAAATGGATGTAGAGTGGATAAAAATAGATGTAGAGTGGATAAAAATGGATGTAGAGTGGATACAATGGATGTAGAGTGGATAAAAATGGATGTAGAGTGGATAAAATGGATGTAGAGTGGATAAAAATGGATGTAGAGTGGATAAAATGGATGTAGAGTGCATAAATATGGATGTTGAGTGGATAAAATGGATGTAGAGTGGATAAAATGGATGTAGAGTGGATAAAATGGATGTAGAGTTGATAAAAATGGATGTAGAGTGGATAAAATGGATGTAGAGTAGATAAAATGGATGTAGAGTGGATAAAATGGATGTAGAGTTGATAAAATGGATGTAAAGTGGATAAAATGGATGTAGAGTTAATAAAAATGGATGTAGAGTGGAAATAATGGATGTAGAGAGGATAAAATGGATGTAGAGTGGATAAAAATGGATGTAGAGTGGATGAAATGGATGTAGAGTGGATAAAATGGATGTAGAGTGGATAAAAATGGATGTAGAGTGGATAAAAATGGATATAGGGTAGATAAAATGGATGTAGAGTTAATAAAAATGGATGTAGAGTGGGTATAATGGATGTAGAGAGGATAAAATGGATGTGGAGTGGATAACAATGGATGTAGAGTGGATAAAAATGGATGTCGAGTGGATAAAATGGATGTAGAGTGGATAAAATTGGATGTAGATTGTATAAAATGGATGTAGAGTGGATGAAAATGGATTTAGAGTATATAAATTGGATGTAGAGTATATAAAATGGATGTAGAGTGGATAAAAATGGATGTCGAGTGGATAAAATGGATGTAGAGTGGATAAAAATGGATGTAGAGTGGATAAAATGGATGTAGAGTTGATAAAAATGGATGTAGAGTGGATAAAATGGATGTAGAGTAGATAAAATGGATGTAGAGTGGATAAAATGGATGTAGAGTTGATAAAATGGATGTAAAGTGGATAAAATGGATGTAGAGTTAATAAAAATGGATGTAGAGTGGAAATAATGGATGTAGAGAGGATAAAATGGATGTAGAGTGGATAAAATGGATGTAGAGTTCATAAAAATGGATGTAGAGTGGTTAAAAATGGATGTAGATTGGATAAAATGGATGTAGAGTGGATAAAAATGGATGTAGAGTGGATAAAATGATTGTAGAGTGGATAAAATGGATGTAGAGTGGATAAAAATGGATGTAGAGTGGATAAAATGGATGTAGAGTGGATAAAAATGGATGTAGAGTGGATAAAATGATTGTAGAGTGGATAAAATGGTTGTAGAGTAGATAAAAATGGATGTAGAGTGGATAAAATGGATGTAGAGTGGATAAAAATGGATGTAGAGTGGATAAAATGGATGTAGAGTTCATAAAAATGGATGTAGAGTGGATAAAATGGATGTAGAGTGGATAAAATGATTGTAGAGTGGATAAAATGATTGTAGAGTGGATAAAATGGATGTAGAGTGGATAAAAATGGATGTAGAGTGGATAAAATGGATGTAGAGTAGATAAAATGGATGTAGAGTGGATAAAATGGATGTAGAGTTGATAAAATGGATGTAAAGTGGATAAAATGGATGTAGAGTTAATAAAAATGGATGTAGAGTGGAAATAATGGATGTAGAGAGGATAAAATGGATGTAGAGTGGATAAAATGGATGTAGAGTTCATAAAAATGGATGTAGAGTGGTTAAAAATGGATGTAGATTGGATAAAATGGATGTAGAGTGGATAAAATGGATGTAGAGTTGATAAAAATGGATGTAGAGTGGATAAAATGGATGTAGAGTAGATAAAATGGATGTAGAGTGGATAAAATGGATGTAGAGTTGATAAAATGGATGTAAAGTGGATAAAATGGATGTAGAGTTAATAAAAATGGATGTAGAGTGGAAATAATGGATGTAGAGAGGATAAAATGGATGTAGAGTGGATAAAATGGATGTAGAGTTCATAAAAATGGATGTAGAGTGGTTAAAAATGGATGTAGATTGGATAAAATGGATGTAGAGTTGATAAAATGGATGTAAAGTGGATAAAATGGATGTAGAGTTAATAAAAATGGATGTAGAGTGGAAATAATGGATGTAGAGAGGATAAAATGGATGTAGAGTGGATAAAATGGATGTAGAGTGGATAAAAATGGATGTCGAGTGGATAAAATGGATGTAGAGTGGATAAAAATGGATGTAGAGTGGATAAAATGGATGTAGAGTTGATAAAAATGGATGTAGAGTGGATAAAATGGATGTAGAGTAGATAAAATGGATGTAGAGTGGATAAAATGGATGTAGAGTTGATAAAATGGATGTAAAGTGGATAAAATGGATGTAGAGTTAATAAAAATGGATGTAGAGTGGAAATAATGGATGTAGAGAGGATAAAATGGATGTAGAGTGGATAAAATGGATGTAGAGTTCATAAAAATGGATGTAGAGTGGTTAAAAATGGATGTAGATTGGATAAAATGGATGTAGAGTGGATAAAAATGGATGTAGAGTGGATAAAATGATTGTAGAGTGGATAAAATGGTTGTAGAGTAGATAAAAATGGATGTAGAGTGGATAAAATGGATGTAGAGTGGATAAAAATGGATGTAGAGTGGATAAAATGGATGTAGAGTTCATAAAAATGGATGTAGAGTGGATAAAATGGATGTAGAGTGGATAAAATGATTGTAGAGTGGATAAAATGATTGTAGAGTGGATAAAATGGATGTAGAGTGGATAAAAATGGATGTAGAGTGGATAAAATGGTTGTAGAGTGGATAAAATGGATGTAGAGTAGATAAAAATGGATGTAGAGTGGATAAAATGGATGTAGAGTGGATAAAAATGGATGTAGAGTGGATAAAATGGATGTAGAGTGCATAAAAATGGATGTTGAGTGGATAAAGTGGATGTAGAGTGGATAAAATGGATGTACATTTAATAAAAATGGATGTAGAGTGGATAAAAATGGATGTAGAGTGGATAAAAATGGATGTAGATTGGATAAAATGGATGTAGATTATATAAATTGGATGTAGAGTATATAAAATGGATGTAGAGTGGATAAAAATGGATGTCGAGTGGATAAAATGGATGTAGAGTGGATAAAATGGATGTAGATTGGATAAAATGGATGTAGAGTTAATAAAAATGCATGTAGAGTGGATAAAATGGATGTATAGTGGATAAAAATGGATGTAGAGTAGATAAAATTGATGTAGAGTGGATAAAAATGGATGTAGAGTGGATAAAATGGATGTCGAGTGGATAAAATGGATGTAGAGTGGATAAAAATAGATGTAGAGTGGATAAAAATGGATGTAGAGTGGATACAATGGATGTAGAGTGGATAAAAATGGATGTAGAGTGGGTAAAATGGATGTAGAGTGGATAAAAATGGATGTAGAGTGGATAAAATGGATGTAGAGTGCATAAAAATGGATGTTGAGTGGATAAAATGGATGTAGAGTGGATAAAATGGATGTACATTTAATAAAAATGGATGTAGAGTGGATAAAAATGGATGTAGAGTGGATGAAATGGATGTAGAGTGGATAAAATGGATGTAGAGTGGATAAAAATGGATGTAGAGTGGATAAAAATGGATATAGGGTAGATAAAATGGATGTAGAGTTAATAAAAATGGATGTAGAGTGGGTATAATGGATGTAGAGAGGATAAAATGGATGTGGAGTGGATAACAATGGATGTAGAGTGGATAAAAATGGATGTCGAGTGGATAAAATGGATGTAGAGTGGATAAAAATGGATGTAGATTGTATAAAATGGATGTAGAGTGGATGAAAATGGATGTAGAGTATATAAATTGGATGTAGAGTATATAAAATGGATGTAGAGTGGATAAAAATGGATGTCGAGTGGATAAAATGGATGTAGAGTGGATAAAAATGGATGTAGAGTGGATAAAATGGATGTAGAGTTGATAAAAATGGATGTAGAGTGGATAAAATGGATGTAGAGTAGATAAAATGGATGTAGAGTGGATAAAATGGATGTAGAGTTGATAAAATGGATGTAAAGTGGATAAAATGGATGTAGAGTTAATAAAAATGGATGTAGAGTGGAAATAATGGATGTAGAGAGGATAAAATGGATGTAGAGTGGATAAAATGGATGTAGAGTTCATAAAAATGGATGTAGAGTGGATAAAAATGGATGTAGATTGGATAAAATGGATGTAGAGTGGATAAAAATGGATGTAGAGTGGATAAAATTAATGTAGAGTTAATAAAAATGGATGTAGAGTGGAAATAATGGATGTAGAGAGGATAAAATGGATGTAGAGTGGATAAAATGGATGTAGAGTTCATAAAAATGGATGTAGAGTGGATAAAATGGATGTAGAGTGGATAAAATGATTGTAGAGTGGATAAAATGGATGTAGAGTGGATAAAAATGGATGTAGAGTGGATAAAATGGTTGTAGAGTGGATAAAAATGGATGTAGAGTGGATAAAATGGATGTAGAGTGCATAAAAATGGATGTTGAGTGGATAAAGTGGATGTAGAGTGGATAAAAATGGATGTAGAGTGGATAAAATGGATGTATAGTGGATAAAAATGGATGTAGAGTAGATAAAATAGATGTAGAGTGGATAAAAATGGATGTAAAGTGGATAAAAATGGATGTAGATTGGATAAAATGGATGTAGAGTTAATAAAAGTGGATGTAGAGTGGATAAAATGGATGTAGAGTTGATAAAAATGGATGTAGAGTGGATAAAAATGGATGTAGATTGGATAAAATGGATGTACATTTAATAAAAATGGATGTAGAGTGGATAAAAATGGATGTAGAGTGGATAAAAATGGATGTAGATTGGATAAAATGGATGTACATTTAATAAAAATGGATGTAGAGTGGATAAAAATGGATGTAGAGTGCATAAATATGGATGTTGAGTGGATAAAATGGATGTAGAGTGGATAAAATGGATGTACATTTAATAAAAATGGATGTAGAGTGGATAAAAATGGATGTAGAGTGGATAAAAATGGATGTAGATTGGATAAAATGGATGTAGAGTGGATAAAAATGGATGTAGATTATATAAATTGGATGTAGAGTATATAAAATGGATGTAGAGTGGATAAAAATGGATGTCGAGTGGATAAAATGGATGTAGAGTGGATAAAATGGATGTAGATTGGATAAAATGGATGTAGAGTTAATAAAAATGGATGTAGAGTGGATAAAATGGATGTATAGTGGATAAAAATGGATGTAGAGTAGATAAAATAGATGTAGAGTGGATAAAAATGGATGTAGAGTGGATAAAATGGATGTCATGTGGATAAAATGGATGTAGAGTGGATAAAAATAGATGTAGAGTGGATAAAAATGGATGTAGAGTGGATACAATGGATGTAGAGTGGATAAAAATGGATGTAGAGTGGATAAAATGGATGTAGAGTGGATAAAAATGGATGTAGAGTGGATAAAATGGATGTAGAGTGCATAAATATGGATGT
Source organism: Pemphredon lugubris (assembly GCA_933228935.1). Lineage (NCBI taxonomy): Eukaryota > Metazoa > Arthropoda > Insecta > Hymenoptera > Crabronidae > Pemphredon > Pemphredon lugubris. The sequence goes on along the minus strand of OW121816.1, from coordinate 40,755,007 downwards.
TGAGTGGATAAAATGGATGTAGAGTGGATAAAATGGATGTACATTTAATAAAAATGGATGTAGAGTGGATAAAAATGGATGTAGAGTGGATAAAAATGGATGTAGATTGGATAAAATGGATGTAGAGTTAATAAAAGTGGATGTAGAGTGGATAAAATGGATGTAGAGTGGATAAAAATGGATGTAGATTGGATAAAATGGATGTAGAGTGCATAAAAATGGATGTAGAGTATATAAATTGGATGTACAGTATATAAAATGGATGTAGAGTGGATAAAAATGGATGTCGAGTGGATAAAATGGATGTAGAGTGGATAAAAATGGATGTAGATTGGATAAAATGGATGTAGAGTGGATGAAAATGGATGTAGAGTATATAAATTGGATGTAGAGTATATAAAATGGATGTAGAGTGGATAAAAATGGATGTAGAGTGGATAAAATGGATGTAGAGTTGATAAAAATGGATGTAGAGTGGATAAAATGGATGTAGAGTAGATAAAATGGATGTAGAGTGGATAAAATGGATGTAGAGTTGATAAAATGGATGTAGAGTGGATAAAATGGATGTAGAGTGGATAAAAATGGATGTAGATTATATAAATTGGATGTAGAGTATATAAAATGGATGTAGAGTGGATAAAAATGGATGTCGAGTGGATAAAATGGATGTAGAGTGGATAAAATGGATGTAGATTGGATAAAATGGATGTAGAGTTAATAAAAATGGATGTAGAGTGGATAAAATGGATGTATAGTGGATAAAAATGGATGTAGAGTAGATAAAATAGATGTAGAGTGGATAAAAATGGATGTAGAGTGGATAAAATGGATGTCGAGTGGATAAAATGGATGTAGAGTGGATAAAAATGGATGTAGAGTGGATAAAATGGATGTAGAGTGCATAAATATGGATGTTGAGTGGATAAAATGGATGTAGAGTGGATAAAATGGATGTACATTTAATAAAAATGGATGTAGAGTGGATAAAAATGGATGTAGAGTGGATAAAAATGGATGTAGATTGGATAAACTGGATGTAGAGTTAATAAAAGTGGATGTAGAGTGGATAAAATGGATGTAGAGTGGATAAAAATGGATGTAGATTGGATAAAATGGATGTAGAGTGCATAAAAATGGATGTAGAGTATATAAATTGGATGTACAGTATATAAAATGGATGTAGAGTGGATAAAAATGGATGTCGAGTGGATAAAATGGATGTAGAGTGGATAAAAATGGATGTAGATTGGATAAAATGGATGTAGAGTGGATGAAAATGGATGTAGAGTATATAAATTGGATGTAGAGTATATAAAATGGATGTAGAGTGGATAAAAATGGATGTCGAGTGGATAAAATGGATGTAGAGTGGATAAAAATGGATGTAGAGTGGATAAAATGGATGTAGAGTTGATAAAACTGGATGTAGAGTGGATAAAATGGATGTAGAGTAGATAAAATGGATGTAGAGTGGATAAAATGGATGTAGAGTTGATAAAATGGATGTAGAGTGGATAAAAATGGATGTCGAGTGGATAAAATGGATGTAGAGTGGTTAAAAATGGATGTCGAGTGGATAAAATGGATGTAGAGTGGATAAAAATGGATGTAGATTGGACAAAATGGATGTAGAGTTAATAAAAATGGATGTAGAGTGGATAAAATGGATGTATAGTGGATAAAAATGGATGTAGAGTAGATAAAATAGATGTAGAGTGGATAAAAATGGATGTAGAGTGGATAAAATGGATGTCGAGTGGATAAAATGGATGTAGAGTGGATAAAAATAGATGTAGAGTGGATAAAAATGGATGTAGAGTGGATACAATGGATGTAGAGTGAATAAAAATGGATGTAGAGTGGATAAAATGGATGTAGAGTGGATAAAAATGGATGTAGAGTGGATAAAATGGATGTAGAGTGCATAAAAATGGATGTAGAGTGGATAAAAATGGATGTAGATTGGATAAAATGGATGTAGAGTGGATAAAAATGGATGTAGATTATATAAATTGGATGTAGAGTATATAAAATGGATGTAGAGTGGATAAAAATGGATGTCGAGTGGATAAAATGGATGTAGAGTGGATAAAATGGATGTAGATTGGATAAAATGGATGTAGAGTTAATAAAAATGGATGTAGAGTGGATAAAATGGATGTATAGTGGATAAAAATGGATGTAGAGTAGATAAAATAGATGTAGAGTGGATAAAAATGGATGTAGAGTGGATAAAATGGATGTAGGGTGGATAAAATGGATGTAGAGTGGATAAAAATAGATGTAGAGTGGATAAAAATGGATGTAGATTGGATAAAATGGATGTAGAGTGGATAAAAATAGATGTAGAGTGGATAAAATGGATGTAGAGTGGATAAAAATGGATGTAGAGTGGATAAAATGGATGTAGAGTGCATAAATATGGATGTAGAGTGGATAAAATGGTTGTAGAGTGGATAAAATGGATGTAGAGTAGATAAAAATGGATGTAGAGTGGATAAAATGGATGTAGAGTGGATAAAAATGGATGTAGAGTGGATAAAATGGATGTAGAGTGCATAAAAATGGATGTTGAGTGGATAAAGTGGATGTAGAGTGGATAAAATGGATGTACATTTAATAAAAATGGATGTAGAGTGGATAAAAATGGATGTAGAGTGGATAAAAATGGATGTAGATTGGATAAAATGGATGTAGAGTTAATAAAAGTGGATGTAGAGTGGATAAAATGGATGTAGAGTTGATAAAAATGGATGTAGAGTGGATAAAAATGGATGTCGAGTGGATAAAATGGATGTAGAGTGGATAAAAATGGATGTAGAGTGGATAAAATGGATGTAGAGTTGATAAAAATGGATGTAGAGTGGATAAAATGGATGTAGAGTAGATAAAATGGATGTAGAGTGGATAAAATGGATGTAGAGTTGATAAAATGGATGTAAAGTGGATAAAATGGATGTAGAGTTAATAAAAATGGATGTAGAGTGGAAATAATGGATGTAGAGAGGATAAAATGGATGTAGAGTGGATAAAATGGATGTAGAGTTCATAAAAATGGATGTAGAGTGGTTAAAAATGGATGTAGATTGGATAAAATGGATGTAGAGTGGATAAAAATGGATGTAGAGTGGATAAAATTAATGTAGAGTTAATAAAAATGGATGTAGAGTGGAAATAATGGATGTAGAGAGGATAAAATGGATGTAGAGTGGATAAAATGGATGTAGAGTTCATAAAAATGGATGTAGAGTGGATAAAATGGATGTAGAGTGGATAAAATGATTGTAGAGTGGATAAAATGGATGTAGAGTGGATAAAAATGGATGTAGAGTGGATAAAATGGTTGTAGAGTGGATAAAAATGGATGTAGAGTGGATAAAATGGATGTAGAGTGCATAAAAATGGATGTTGAGTGGATAAAGTGGATGTAGAGTGGATAAAAATGGATGTAGAGTGGATAAAATGGATGTATAGTGGATAAAAATGGATGTAGAGTAGATAAAATAGATGTAGAGTGGATAAAAATGGATGTAAAGTGGATAAAAATGGATGTAGATTGGATAAAATGGATGTAGAGTTAATAAAAGTGGATGTAGAGTGGATAAAATGGATGTAGAGTTGATAAAAATGGATGTAGAGTGGATAAAAATGGATGTAGATTGGATAAAATGGATGTACATTTAATAAAAATGGATGTAGAGTGGATAAAAATGGATGTAGAGTGGATAAAAATGGATGTAGATTGGATAAAATGGATGTACATTTAATAAAAATGGATGTAGAGTGCATAAAAATGGATGTAGAGTGCATAAATATGGATGTTGAGTGGATAAAATGGATGTAGAGTGGATAAAATGGATGTACATTTAATAAAAATGGATGTAGAGTGGATAAAAATGGATGTAGAGTGGATAAAAATGGATGTAGATTGGATAAAATGGATGTAGAGTGGATAAAAATGGATGTAGATTATATAAATTGGATGTAGAGTATATAAAATGGATGTAGAGTGGATAAAAATGGATGTCGAGTGGATAAAATGGATGTAGAGTGGATAAAATGGATGTAGATTGGATAAAATGGATGTAGAGTTAATAAAAATGGATGTAGAGTGGATAAAATGGATGTATAGTGGATAAAAATGGATGTAGAGTAGATAAAATAGATGTAGAGTGGATAAAAATGGATGTAGAGTGGATAAAATGGATGTCATGTGGATAAAATGGATGTAGAGTGGATAAAAATAGATGTAGAGTGGATAAAAATGGATGTAGAGTGGATACAATGGATGTAGAGTGGATAAAAATGGATGTAGAGTGGATAAAATGGATGTAGAGTGGATAAAAATGGATGTAGAGTGGATAAAATGGATGTAGAGTGCATAAATATGGATGTTGAGTGGATAAAATGGATGTAGAGTGGATAAAATGGATGTACATTTAATAAAAATGGATGTAGAGTGGATAAAAATGGATGTAGAGTGGATAAAAATGGATGTAGATTGGATAAAATGGATGTAGAGTTAATAAAAGTGGATGTAGAGTGGATAAAATGGATGTAGAGTGGATAAAAATGGATGTAGATTGGATAAAATGGATGTAGAGTGCATAAAAATGGATGTAGAGTATATAAATTGGATGTACAGTATATAAAATGGATGTAGAGTGGATAAAAATGGATGTCGAGTGGATAAAATGGATGTAGAGTGGATAAAAATGGATGTAGATTGGATAAAATGGATGTAGAGTGGATGAAAATGGATGTAGAGTATATAAATTGGATGTAGAGTATATAAAATGGATGTAGAGTGGATAAAAATGGATGTCGAGTGGATAAAATGGATGTAGAGTGGATAAAAATGGATGTAGAGTGGATAAAATGGATGTAGAGTTGATAAAAATGGATGTAGAGTGGATAAAATGGATGTAGAGTAGATAAAATGGATGTAGAGTGGATAAAATGGATGTAGAGTTGATAAAATGGATGTAGAGTGGATAAAATGGATGTAGAGTGGATAAAAATGGATGTAGATTATATAAATTGGATGTAGAGTATATAAAATGGATGTAGAGTGGATAAAAATGGATGTCGAGTGGATAAAATGGATGTAGAGTGGATAAAATGGATGTAGATTGGATAAAATGGATGTAGAGTTAATAAAAATGGATGTAGAGTGGATAAAATGGATGTATAGTGGATAAAAATGGATGTAGAGTAGATAAAATAGATGTAGAGTGGATAAAAATGGATGTAGAGTGGATAAAATGGATGTCGAGTGGATAAAATGGATGTAGAGTGGATAAAAATGGATGTAGAGTGGATAAAATGGATGTAGAGTGCATAAATATGGATGTTGAGTGGATAAAATGGATGTAGAGTGGATAAAATGGATGTACATTTAATAAAAATGGATGTAGAGTGGATAAAAATGGATGTAGAGTGGATAAAAATGGATGTAGATTGGATAAACTGGATGTAGAGTTAATAAAAGTGGATGTAGAGTGGATAAAAATGGATGTCGAGTGGATAAAATGGATGTAGAGTGGATAAAAATGGATGTAGATTGGATAAAATGGATGTAGAGTGGATGAAAATGGATGTAGAGTATATAAATTGGATGTAGAGTATATAAAATGGATGTAGAGTGGATAAAAATGGATGTCGAGTGGATAAAATGGATGTAGAGTGGATAAAAATGGATGTAGAGTGGATAAAATGGATGTAGAGTTGATAAAAATGGATGTAGAGTGGATAAAATGGATGTAGAGTAGATAAAATGGATGTAGAGTGGATAAAATGGATGTAGAGTTGATAAAATGGATGTAGAGTGGATAAAATGGATGTAGAGTGGATAAAAATGGATGTAGATTATATAAATTGGATGTAGAGTATATAAAATGGATGTAGAGTGGATAAAAATGGATGTCGAGTGGATAAAATGGATGTAGAGTGGATAAAATGGATGTAGATTGGATAAAATGGATGTAGAGTTAATAAAAATGGATGTAGAGTGGATAAAATGGATGTATAGTGGATAAAAATGGATGTAGAGTAGATAAAATAGATGTAGAGTGGATAAAAATGGATGTAGAGTGGATAAAATGGATGTCGAGTGGATAAAATGGATGTAGAGTGGATAAAAATGGATGTAGAGTGGATAAAATGGATGTAGAGTGCATAAATATGGATGTTGAGTGGATAAAATGGATGTAGAGTGGATAAAATGGATGTACATTTAATAAAAATGGATGTAGAGTGGATAAAAATGGATGTAGAGTGGATAAAAATGGATGTAGATTGGATAAACTGGATGTAGAGTTAATAAAAGTGGATGTAGAGTGGATAAAATGGATGTAGAGTGGATAAAAATGGATGTAGATTGGATAAAATGGATGTAGAGTGCATAAAAATGGATGTAGAGTATATAAATTGGATGTACAGTATATAAAATGGATGTAGAGTGGATAAAAATGGATGTCGAGTGGATAAAATGGATGTAGAGTGGATAAAAATGGATGTAGATTGGATAAAATGGATGTAGAGTGGATGAAAATGGATGTAGAGTATATAAATTGGATGTAGAGTATATAAAATGGATGTAGAGTGGATAAAAATGGATGTCGAGTGGATAAAATGGATGTAGAGTGGATAAAAATGGATGTAGAGTGGATAAAATGGATGTAGAGTTGATAAAACTGGATGTAGAGTGGATAAAATGGATGTAGAGTAGATAAAATGGATGTAGAGTGGATAAAATGGATGTAGAGTTGATAAAATGGATGTAGAGTGGATAAAAATGGATGTCGAGTGGATAAAATGGATGTAGAGTGGTTAAAAATGGATGTCGAGTGGATAAAATGGATGTAGAGTGGATAAAAATGGATGTAGATTGGACAAAATGGATGTAGAGTTAATAAAAATGGATGTAGAGTGGATAAAATGGATGTATAGTGGATAAAAATGGATGTAGAGTAGATAAAATAGATGTAGAGTGGATAAAAATGGATGTAGAGTGGATAAAATGGATGTCGAGTGGATAAAATGGATGTAGAGTGGATAAAAATAGATGTAGAGTGGATAAAAATGGATGTAGAGTGGATACAATGGATGTAGAGTGAATAAAAATGGATGTAGAGTGGATAAAATGGATGTAGAGTGGATAAAAATGGATGTAGAGTGGATAAAATGGATGTAGAGTGCATAAAAATGGATGTAGAGTGGATAAAAATGGATGTAGATTGGATAAAATGGATGTAGAGTGGATAAAAATGGATGTAGATTATATAAATTGGATGTAGAGTATATAAAATGGATGTAGAGTGGATAAAAATGGATGTCGAGTGGATAAAATGGATGTAGAGTGGATAAAATGGATGTAGATTGGATAAAATGGATGTAGAGTTAATAAAAATGGATGTAGAGTGGATAAAATGGATGTATAGTGGATAAAAATGGATGTAGAGTAGATAAAATAGATGTAGAGTGGATAAAAATGGATGTAGAGTGGATAAAATGGATGTCATGTGGATAAAATGGATGTAGAGTGGATAAAAATAGATGTAGAGTGGATAAAAATGGATGTAGATTGGATAAAATGGATGTAGAGTGGATAAAAATAGATGTAGAGTGGATAAAATGGATGTAGAGTGGATAAAAATGGATGTAGAGTGGATAAAATGGATGTAGAGTGCATAAATATGGATGTAGAGTGGATAAAATGGTTGTAGAGTGGATAAAATGGATGTAGAGTTGATAAAAATGGATGTAGAGTGGATAAAATGGATGTAGAGTGGATAAAAATGGATGTAGAGTGGATAAAATGGATGTAGAGTGCATAAAAATGGATGTTGAGTGGATAAAGTGGATGTAGAGTGGATAAAATGGATGTACATTTAATAAAAATGGATGTAGAGTGGATAAAAATGGATGTAGAGTGGATAAAAATGGATGTAGATTGGATAAAATGGATGTAGAGTTAATAAAAGTGGATGTAGAGTGGATAAAATGGATGTAGAGTTGATAAAAATGGATGTAGAGTGGATAAAAATGGATGTAGATTGGATAAAATGGATGTAGAGTGGATAAAAATGGATGTAGATTATATAAATTGGATGTAGAGTATATAAAATGGATGTAGAGTGGATAAAAATGGATGTCGAGTGGATAAAATGGATGTAGAGTGGATAAAAATGGATGTAGATTGGATAAAATGGATGTAGAGTTAATAAAAATGGATGTAGAGTGGATAAAATGGATGTATAGTGGATAAAAATGGATGTAGAGTAGATAAAATAGATGTAGAGTGGATAAAAATGGATGTAAAGTGGATAAAAATGGATGTAGATTGGATAAAATGGATGTAGAGTTAATAAAAGTGGATGTAGAGTGGATAAAATGGATGTAGAGTTGATAAAAATGGATGTGGAGTGGATAAAAATGGATGTAGATTGGATAAAATGGATGTAGAGTGGATAAAAATGGATGTAGATTATATAAATTGGATGTAGAGTATATAAAATGGATGTAGAGTGGATAAAAATGGATGTCGAGTGGATAAAATGGATGTAGAGTGGATAAAAATGGATGTAGATTGGACAAAATGGATGTAGAGTTAATAAAAATGGATGTAGAGTGGATAAAATGGATGTATAGTGGATAAAAATGGATGTAGAGTAGATAAAATAGATGTAGAGTGGATAAAAATGGATGTAGAGTGGATAAAATGGATGTCGAGTGGATAAAATGGATGTAGAGTGGATAAAAATAGATGTAGAGTGGATAAAAATGGATGTAGAGTGGATACAATGGATGTAGAGTGGATAAAAATGGATGTAGAGTGGATAAAATGGATGTAGAGTGGATAAAAATGGATGTAGAGTGGATAAAATGGATGTAGAGTGCATAAAAATGGATGTAGAGTGGATAAAAATGGATGTAGATTGGATAAAATGGATGTAGAGTGGATAAAAATGGATGTAGATTATATAAATTGGATGTAGAGTATATAAAATGGATGTAGAGTGGATAAAAATGGATGTCGAGTGGATAAAATGGATGTAGAGTGGATAAAATGGATGTAGATTGGATAAAATGGATGTAGAGTTAATAAAAATGGATGTAGAGTGGATAAAATGGATGTATAGTGGATAAAAATGGATGTAGAGTAGATAAAATAGATGTAGAGTGGATAAAAATGGATGTAGAGTGGATAAAATGGATGTCGAGTGGATAAAATGGATGTAGAGTGGATAAAAATAGATGTAGAGTGGATAAAAATGGATGTAGAGTGGATACAATGGATGTAGAGTGGATAAAAATGGATGTAGAGTGGATAAAATGGATGTAGAGTGGATAAAAATGGATGTAGAGTGGATAAAATGGATGTAGAGTGCATAAATATGGATGTTGAGTGGATAAAATGGATGTAGAGTGGATAAAATGGATGTACATTTAATAAAAATGGATGTAGAGTGGATAAAAATGGATGTAGAGTGGATAAAAATGGATGTAGATTGGATAAAATGGATGTAGAGTTAATAAAAGTGGATGTAGAGTGGATAAAATGGATGTAGAGTGGATAAAAATGGATGTAGATTGGATAAAATGGATGTAGAGTGCATAAAAATGGATGTAGAGTGCATAAATATGGATGTTGAGTGGATAAAATGGATGTAGAGTGGATAAAATGGATGTACATTTAATAAAAATGGATGTAGAGTGGATAAAAATGGATGTAGAGTGGATAAAAATGGATGTAGATTGGATAAAATGGATGTAGAGTGGATAAAAATGGATGTAGATTATATAAATTGGATGTAGAGTATATAAAATGGATGTAGAGTGGATAAAAATGGATGTCGAGTGGATAAAATGGATGTAGAGTGGATAAAATGGATGTAGATTGGATAAAATGGATGTAGAGTTAATAAAAATGGATGTAGAGTGGATAAAATGGATGTATAGTGGATAAAAATGGATGTAGAGTAGATAAAATAGATGTAGAGTGGATAAAAATGGATGTAGAGTGGATAAAATGGATGTCATGTGGATAAAATGGATGTAGAGTGGATAAAAATAGATGTAGAGTGGATAAAAATGGATGTAGATTGGATAAAATGGATGTAGAGTGGATAAAAATGGATGTAGAGTGGATAAAATGGATGTAGAGTGGATAAAAATGGATGTAGAGTGGATAAAATGGATGTAGAGTGCATAAATATGGATGTAGAGTGGATAAAATGGTTGTAGAGTGGATAAAATGGATGTAGAGTAGATAAAAATGGATGTAGAGTGGATAAAATGGATGTAGAGTGGATAAAAATGGATGTAGAGTGGATAAAATGGATGTAGAGTGCATAAAAATGGATGTTGAGTGGATAAAGTGGATGTAGAGTGGATAAAATGGATGTACATTTAATAAAAATGGATGTAGAGTGGATAAAAATGGATGTAGAGTGGATAAAAATGGATGTAGATTGGATAAAATGGATGTAGAGTTAATAAAAGTGGATGTAGAGTGGATAAAATGGATGTAGAGTTGATAAAAATGGATGTAGAGTGGATAAAAATGGATGTAGATTGGATAAAATGGATGTAGAGTGGATAAAAATGGATGTAGATTATATAAATTGGATGTAGAGTATATAAAATGGATGTAGAGTGGATAAAAATGGATGTCGAGTGGATAAAATGGATGTAGAGTGGATAAAAATGGATGTAGATTGGATAAAATGGATGTAGAGTTAATAAAAATGGATGTAGAGTGGATAAAATGGATGTATAGTGGATAAAAATGGATGTAGAGTAGATAAAATAGATGTAGAGTGGATAAAAATGGATGTAAAGTGGATAAAAATGGATGTAGATTGGATAAAATGGATGTAGAGTTAATAAAAGTGGATGTAGAGTGGATAAAATGGATGTAGAGTTGATAAAAATGGATGTGGAGTGGATAAAAATGGATGTAGATTGGATAAAATGGATGTAGAGTGGATAAAAATGGATGTAGATTATATAAATTGGATGTAGAGTATATAAAATGGATGTAGAGTGGATAAAAATGGATGTCGAGTGGATAAAATGGATGTAGAGTGGATAAAAATGGATGTAGATTGGACAAAATGGATGTAGAGTTAATAAAAATGGATGTAGAGTGGATAAAATGGATGTATAGTGGATAAAAATGGATGTAGAGTAGATAAAATAGATGTAGAGTGGATAAAAATGGATGTAGAGTGGATAAAATGGATGTCGAGTGGATAAAATGGATGTAGAGTGGATAAAAATAGATGTAGAGTGGATAAAAATGGATGTAGAGTGGATACAATGGATGTAGAGTGGATAAAAATGGATGTAGAGTGGATAAAATGGATGTAGAGTGGATAAAAATGGATGTAGAGTGGATAAAATGGATGTAGAGTGGATAAAAATGGATGTAGAGTGGATAAAAATGGATGTAGATTGGATAAAATGGATGTAGAGTGGATAAAAATGGATGTAGATTATATAAATTGGATGTAGAGTATATAAAATGGATGTAGAGTGGATAAAAATGGATGTCGAGTGGATAAAATGGATGTAGAGTGGATAAAATGGATGTAGATTGGATAAAATGGATGTAGAGTTAATAAAAATGGATGTAGAGTGGATAAAATGGATGTATAGTGGATAAAAATGGATGTAGAGTAGATAAAATAGATGTAGAGTGGATAAAAATGGATGTAGAGTGGATAAAATGGATGTCGAGTGGATAAAATGGATGTAGAGTGGATAAAAATAGATGTAGAGTGGATAAAAATGGATGTAGAGTGGATACAATGGATGTAGAGTGGATAAAAATGGATGTAGAGTGGATAAAATGGATGTAGAGTGGATAAAAATGGATGTAGAGTGGATAAAATGGATGTAGAGTGCATAAATATGGATGTTGAGTGGATAAAATGGATGTAGAGTGGATAAAATGGATGTACATTTAATAAAAATGGATGTAGAGTGGATAAAAATGGATGTAGAGTGGATAAAAATGGATGTAGATTGGATAAAATGGATGTAGAGTTAATAAAAGTGGATGTAGAGTGGATAAAATGGATGTAGAGTGGATAAAAATGGATGAAGATTGGATAAAATGGATGTAGAGTGCATAAAAATGGATGTAGAGTATATAAATTGGATGTACAGTATATAAAATGGATGTAGAGTGGATAAAAATGGATGTCGAGTGGATAAAATGGATGTAGAGTGGATAAAAATGGATGTAGATTGGATAAAATGGATGTAGAGTGGATGAAAATGGATGTAGAGTATATAAATTGGATGTAGAGTATATAAAATGGATGTAGAGTGGATAAAAATGGATGTCGAGTGGATAAAATGGATGTAGAGTGGATAAAAATGGATGTAGAGTGGATAAAATGGATGTAGAGTTGATAAAAATGGATGTAGAGTGGATAAAATGGATGTAGAGTAGATAAAATGGATGTAGAGTGGATGAAATGGATGTAGAGTTGATAAAATGGATGTAAAGTGGATAAAATGGATGTAGAGTTAATAAAAATGGATGTAGAGTGGAAATAATGGATGTAGAGAGGATAAAATGGATGTAGAGTGGATAAAATGGATGTAGAGTTCATAAAAATGGATGTAGAGTGGATAAAAATGGATGTAGATTGGATAAAATGGATGTAGAGTGGATAAAAATGGATGTAGAGTGGATAAAATGGATGTAGAGTTAATAAAAATGGATGTAGAGTGGAAATAATGGATGTAGAGAGGATAAAATGGATGTAGAGTGGATAAAATGGATGTAGAGTTCATAAAAATGGATGTAGAGTGGATAAAATGATTGTAGAGTGGATAAAATGGATGTAGAGTGGATAAAAATGGATGTAGAGTGTATAAAATGGATGTAGGGTGGATAAAATGGTTGTAGAGTGGATAAAAATAGATGTAGAGTGGATAAAATGGATGTAGAATGGATAAAATGGATGTAGAGTGGATAAAAATGGATGTAGAGAGGATAAAATGGATGTAGAGTGGATAAAATGGATGTACAGTTAATAAAAATGGATGTATAGTGGAAATAATGGATGTAGAGAGGATAAAATGGATGTAGAATGGATAAAATGGATTTAGAGTTCATAAAAATGGATGTAGAGTGGATAAAAATGGATGTAGATTGGATAAAATGGATGTAGAGTTGATAAAATGGATGTAAAGTGGATAAAATGGATGTAGAGTTAATAAAAATGGATGTAGAGTGGAAATAATGGATGTAGAGAGGATAAAATGGATGTAGAGTGGATAAAATGGATGTAGAGTTCATAAAAATGGATGTAGAGTGGATAAAAATGGATGTAGATTGGATAAAATGGATGTAGAGTTGATAAAATGGATGTAAAGTGGATAAAATGGATGTAGAGTTAATAAAAATGGATGTAGAGTGGAAATAATGGATGTAGAGAGGATAAAATGGATGTAGAGAGGATAAAATGGATGTGGAGTGGATAACAATGGATGTAGAGTGGATAAAATGGATGTAGAGTGGATAAAATGGTTGTAGAGTGGATAAAATGGATGTAGAGTGGATAAAAATGGATGTAGATTGGATAAAATGGATGTGGAGTGGATAAAAATGGATGTAGAGAGGATAAAATGGATGTAGAGTGGATAAAATGGATGTACAGTTAATAAAAATGGATGTATAGTGGAAATAATGGATGTAGAGAGGATAAAATGGATGTAGAATGGATAAAATGGATTTAGAGTTCATAAAAATGGATGTAGAGTGGATAAAAATGGATGTAGATTGGATAAAATGGATGTAGAGTTGATAAAATGGATGTAAAGTGGATAAAATGGATGTAGAGTTAATAAAAATGGATGTAGAGTGGAAATAATGGATGTAGAGAGGATAAAATGGATGTAGAGAGGATAAAATGGATGTGGAGTGGATAACAATGGATGTAGAGTGGATAAAATGGATGTAGAGTGGATAAAATGGTTGTAGAGTGGATAAAATGGATGTAGAGTGGATAAAAATGGATGTAGATTGGATAAAATGGATGTGGAGTGGATAACAATGGATGTAGAGAGGATAAAAATGGATATAGGGTAGATAAAATAGATGTAGAGTGGATAAAAATGGATGTAGATTATATAAATTGGATGTAGAGTATATGAAATGGATGTAGAGTGGATAAAAATGGATGTCGAGTGGATAAAATGGATGTAGAGTGGATAAAATGGATGTAGATTGGATAAAATGGATGTAGAGTTAATAAAAATGGATGTAGAGTGGATAAAATGGATGTATAGTGGATAAAAATGGATGTAGAGTAGATAAAATAGATGTAGAGTGGATAAAAATGGATGTAGATTGGATAAAATGGATGTCGAGTGGATAAAATGGATGTAGAGTGGATAAAAATGGATGTAGAGTATATAAATTGGATGTAGAGTATATAAAATGGATGTAGAGTGGATAAAAATGGATGTCGAGTGGATAAAATGGATATAGAGTGGATAAAAATGGATGTAGATTGGATAAAATGGATGTAGAGTGGATAAAATGGATGTATAGTGGATAAAAATGGATGTAGAGTAGATAAAATAGATGTAGAGTGGATAAAAATGGATGTAGAGTGGATAAAATGGATGTCGAGTGGATAAAATGGATGTAGAGTGGATAAAAATAGATGTAGAGTGGATAAAAATGGATGTAGAGTGGATACAATGGATGTAGAGTGGATAAAAATGGATGTAGAGTGGATAAAATGGATGTAGAGTGGATAAAAATGGATGTAGAGTGGATAAAATGGATGTAGAGTGCTTAAATATGGATGTTGAGTGGATAAAATGGATGTAGAGTGGATAAAATGGATGTAGAATGGATAAAATGGATGTAGAGTGGATAAAAATGGATGTAGAGAGGATAAAATGGATGTAGAGTGGATAAAATGGATGTACAGTTAATCAAAATGGATGTATAGTGGAAATAATGGATGTAGAGAGGATAAAATGGATGTAGAATGGATAAAATGGATTTAGAGTTCATAAAAATGGATGTAGAGTGGATAAAAATGGATGTAGATTGGATAAAATGGATGTAGAGTTGATAAAATGGATGTAGAGTTGATAAAATGGATGTAAAGTGGATAAAATGGATGTAGAGTGGAAATAATGGATGTAGAGAGGATAAAATGGATGTAGAGTGGATAAAATGGATGTAGAGTTCATAAAAATGGATGTAGAGTGGATAAAAATGGATGTAGATTGGATAAAATGGATGTGGAGTGGATAACAATGGATGTAGAGAGGATAAAAATGGATATAGGGTAGATAAAATGGATGTAGAGTTAATAAAAATGGATGTAGAGTGGATATAATGGATGTAGAGAGGATAAAATGGATGTGGAGTGGATAACAATGGATGTAGAGTGGATAAAATGGATGTAGAGTGGATAAAATGGATGTAGAGTGGATAAAATGGATGTAGAGTGGATAAAAATGGATGTAGATTCGATAAAATGGATGTGGAGTGGATAACAATGGATGTAGAGAGGATAAAAATGGATATAGGGTAGATAAAATGGATGTAGAGTGGATAAAAATGGATGTAGATTATATAAATTGGATGTAGAGTATATGAAATGGATGTAGAGTGGATAAAAATGGATGTCGAGTGGATAAAATGGATGTAGAGTGGATAAAATGGATGTAGAATGGATAAAATGGATGTAGAGTTAATAAAAATGGATGTAGAGTGGATAAAATGGATGTATAGTGGATAAAAATGGATGTAGAGTAGATAAAATAGATGTAGAGTGGATAAAAATGGATGTAGATTGGATAAAATGGATGTCGAGTGGATAAAATGGATGTAGAGTGGATAAAATGGATGTAGAGTTGATAAAAATGGATGTAGAGTGGATAAAATGGATGTAGAGTTAATAAAAATGGATGTAGAGTGGAAATAATGGATGTAGAGAGGATAAAATGGATGTAGAGTGGATAAACATGGATGTAGATTGGATAAAATGGATGTAGAGTTAATAAAAATGGATGTAGAGTGGAAATAATGGATGTAGAGAGGATAAAATGGATGTAGAGTGGATAAACATGGATGTAGATTGGATAAAATGGATGTAGAGTGGATAAAAATGGATGTAGAGTATATAAATTGGATGTAGAGTATATAAAATGGATGTAGAGTGGATAAAAATGGATGTCGAGTGGATAAAATGGATATAGAGTGGATAAAAATGGATGTAGATTGGATAAAATGGATGTAGAGTTGATAAAAATGGATGTAGAGTGGATAAAATGGATGTAGAGTTAATAAAAATGGATGTAGAGTGGAAATAATGGATGTAGAGAGGATAAAATGGATGTAGAGTGGATAAACATGGATGTAGATTGGATAAAATGGTTGTAGAGTGGATAAAATGGATGTAGAGTGGATAAAAATGGATGTAGATTGGATAAAATGGATGTGGAGTGGATAACAATGGATGTAGAGAGGATAAAAATGGATATAGGGTAGATAAAATAGATGTAGAGTGGATAAAAATGGATGTAGATTATATAAATTGGATGTAGAGTATATGAAATGGATGTAGAGTGGATAAAAATGGATGTCGAGTGGATAAAATGGATGTAGAGTGGATAAAATGGATGTAGATTGGATAAAATGGATGTAGAGTTAATAAAAATGGATGTAGAGTGGATAAAATGGATGTATAGTGGATAAAAATGGATGTAGAGTAGATAAAATAGATGTAGAGTGGATAAAAATGGATGTAGATTGGATAAAATGGATGTCGAGTGGATAAAATGGATGTAGAGTGGATAAAAATGGATGTAGAGTATATAAATTGGATGTAGAGTATATAAAATGGATGTAGAGTGGATAAAAATGGATGTCGAGTGGATAAAATGGATATAGAGTGGATAAAAATGGATGTAGATTGGATAAAATGGATGTAGAGTTGATAAAAATGGATGTAGAGTGGATAAAATGGATGTAGAGTGCATAAATATGGATGTTGAGTGGATAAAATGGATGTAGAGTGGATAAAATGGATGTACATTTAATAAAAATGGATGTAGAGTGGATAAAAATGGATGTAGAGTGGATAAAAATGGATGTAGATTGGATAAAATGGATGTAGAGTTAATAAAAGTGGATGTAGAGTGGATAAAATGGATGTAGAGTGGATAAAAATGGATGTAGAGTGGATAAAATGGATGTAGAGTTGATAAAAATGGATGTAGAGTGGATAAAATGGATGTAGAGTAGATAAAATGGATGTAGAGTGGATAAAATGGATGTAGAGTTGATAAAATGGATGTAAAGTGGATAAAATGGATGTAGAGTTAATAAAAATGGATGTAGAGTGGAAATAATGGATGTAGAGAGGATAAAATGGATGTAGAGTGGATAAAATGGATGTAGAGTTCATAAAAATGGATGTAGAGTGGATAAAAATGGATGTAGATTGGATAAAATGGATGTAGAGTGGATAAAAATGGATGTAGAGTGGATAAAATGGATGTAGAGTTAATAAAAATGGATGTAGAGTGGAAATAATGGATGTAGAGAGGATAAAATGGATGTAGAGTGGATAAAATGGATGTAGAGTTCATAAAAATGGATGTAGAGTGGATAAAATGATTGTAGAGTGGATAAAATGGATGTAGAGTGGATAAAAATGGATGTAGAGTGTATAAAATGGATGTAGGGTGGATAAAATGGTTGTAGAGTGGATAAAAATGGATGTAGAGTGGATAAAATGGATGTAGAATGGATAAAATGGATGTAGAGTGGATAAAAATGGATGTAGAGAGGATAAAATGGATGTAGAGTGGATAAAATGGATGTACAGTTAATAAAAATGGATGTATAGTGGAAATAATGGATGTAGAGAGGATAAAATGGATGTAGATTGGATAAAATGGATTTAGAGTTCATAAAAATGGATGTAGAGTGGATAAAAATGGATGTAGATTGGATAAAATGGATGTAGAGTTGATAAAATGGATGTAAAGTGGATAAAATGGATGTAGAGTTAATAAAAATGGATGTAGAGTGGAAATAATGGATGTAGAGAGGATAAAATGGATGTAGAGTGGATAAAATGGATGTAGAGTTCATAAAAATGGATGTAGAGTGGATAAAAATGGATGTAGATTGGATAAAATGGATGTAGAGTTGATAAAATGGATGTAAAGTGGATAAAATGGATGTAGAGTTAATAAAAATGGATGTAGAGTGGAAATAATGGATGTAGAGAGGATAAAATGGATGTAGAGAGGATAAAATGGATGTGGAGTGGATAACAATGGATGTAGAGTGGATAAAATGGATGTAGAGTGGATAAAATGGTTGTAGAGTGGATAAAATGGATGTAGAGTGGATAAAAATGGATGTAGATTGGATAAAATGGATGTGGAGTGGATAAAAATGGATGTAGAGAGGATAAAATGGATGTAGAGTGGATAAAATGGATGTACAGTTAATAAAAATGGATGTATAGTGGAAATAATGGATGTAGAGAGGATAAAATGGATGTAGAATGGATAAAATGGATTTAGAGTTCATAAAAATGGATGTAGAGTGGATAAAAATGGATGTAGATTGGATAAAATGGATGTAGAGTTGATAAAATGGATGTAAAGTGGATATAATGGATGTAGAGTTAATAAAAATGGATGTAGAGTGGAAATAATGGATGTAGAGAGGATAAAATGGATGTAGAGAGGATAAAATGGATGTGGAGTGGATAACAATGGATGTAGAGTGGATAAAATGGATGTAGAGTGGATAAAATTGTTGTAGAGTGGATAAAATGGATGTAGAGTGGATAAAAATGGATGTAGATTGGATAAAATGGATGTGGAGTGGATAACAATGGATGTAGAGAGGATAAAAATGGATATAGGGTAGATAAAATAGATGTAGAGTGGATAAAAATGGATGTAGATTATATAAATTGGATGTAGAGTATATGAAATGGATGTAGAGTGGATAAAAATGGATGTCGAGTGGATAAAATGGATGTAGAGTGGATAAAATGGATGTAGATTGGATAAAATGGATGTAGAGTTAATAAAAATGGATGTAGAGTGGATAAAATGGATGTATAGTGGATAAAAATGGATGTAGAGTAGATAAAATAGATGTAGAGTGGATAAAAATGGATGTAGATTGGATAAAATGGATGTCGAGTGGATAAAATGGATGTAGAGTGGATAAAAATGGATGTAGAGTATATAAATTGGATGTAGAGTATATAAAATGGATGTAGAGTGGATAAAAATGGATGTCGAGTGGATAAAATGGATATAGAGTGGATAAAAATGGATGTAGATTGGATAAAATGGATGTACAGTTGATAAAAATGGATGTAGAGTGGATAAAATGGATGTATAGTGGATAAAAATGGATGTAGAGTAGATAAAATGGATGTAGAGTGGATAAAAATGGATGTAGAGTGGATAAAATGGATGTCGAGTGGATAAAATGGATGTAGAGTGGATAAAAATAGATGTAGAGTGGATAAAAATGGATGTAGAGTGGATACAATGGATGTAGAGTGGATAAAAATGGATGTAGAGTGGATAAAATGGATGTAGAGTGGATAAAAATGGATGTAGAGTGGATAAAATGGATGTAGAGTGCTTAAATATGGATGTTGAGTGGATAAAATGGATGTAGAGTGGATAAAATGGATGTAGAATGGATAAAATGGATGTAGAGTGGATAAAAATGGATGTAGATTGGATAAAATGGATGTAGAGTTAATAAAAATGGATGTAGAGTGGATAAAATGGATGTATAGTGGATAAAAATGGATGTAGAGTAGATAAAATAGATGTAGAGTGGATAAAAATGGATGTAGATTGGATAAAATGGATGTCGAGTGGATAAAATGGATGTAGAGTGGATAAAATGGATGTAGAGTTGATAAAAATGGATGTAGAGTGGATAAAATGGATGTAGAGTTAATAAAAATGGATGTAGAGTGGAAATAATGGATGTAGAGAGGATAAAATGGATGTAGAGTGGATAAACATGGATGTAGATTGGATAAAATGGATGTAGAGTTAATAAAAATGGATGTAGAGTGGAAATAATGGATGTAGAGAGGATAAAATGGATGTAGAGTGGATAAACATGGATGTAGATTGGATAAAATGGATGTAGAGTGGATAAAAATGGATGTAGAGTATATAAATTGGATGTAGAGTATATAAAATGGATGTAGAGTGGATAAAAATGGATGTCGAGTGGATAAAATGGATATAGAGTGGATAAAAATGGATGTAGATTGGATAAAATGGATGTAGAGTTGATAAAAATGGATGTAGAGTGGATAAAATGGATGTAGAGTTAATAAAAATGGATGTAGAGTGGAAATAATGGATGTAGAGAGGATAAAATGGATGTAGAGTGGATAAACATGGATGTAGATTGGATAAAATGGTTGTAGAGTGGATAAAATGGATGTAGAGTGGATAAAAATGGATGTAGATTGGATAAAATGGATGTGGAGTGGATAACAATGGATGTAGAGAGGATAAAAATGGATATAGGGTAGATAAAATAGATGTAGAGTGGATAAAAATGGATGTAGATTATATAAATTGGATGTAGAGTATATGAAATGGATGTAGAGTGGATAAAAATGGATGTCGAGTGGATAAAATGGATGTAGAGTGGATAAAATGGATGTAGATTGGATAAAATGGATGTAGAGTTAATAAAAATGGATGTAGAGTGGATAAAATGGATGTATAGTGGATAAAAATGGATGTAGAGTAGATAAAATAGATGTAGAGTGGATAAAAATGGATGTAGATTGGATAAAATGGATGTCGAGTGGATAAAATGGATGTAGAGTGGATAAAAATGGATGTAGAGTATATAAATTGGATGTAGAGTATATAAAATGGATGTAGAGTGGATAAAAATGGATGTCGAGTGGATAAAATGGATATAGAGTGGATAAAAATGGATGTAGATTGGATAAAATGGATGTAGAGTTGATAAAAATGGATGTAGAGTGGATAAAATGGATGTAGAGTGCATAAATATGGATGTTGAGTGGATAAAATGGATGTAGAGTGGATAAAATGGATGTACATTTAATAAAAATGGATATAGAGTGGATAAAAATGGATGTAGAGTGGATAAAAATGGATGTAGATTGGATAAAATGGATGTAGAGTTAATAAAAGTGGATGTAGAGTGGATAAAATGGATGTAGAGTGGATAAAAATGGATGTAGAGTGGATAAAATGGATGTAGAGTTGATAAAAATGGATGTAGAGTGGATAAAATGGATGTAGAGTAGATAAAATGGATGTAGAGTGGATAAAATGGATGTAGAGTTGATAAAATGGATGTAAAGTGGATAAAATGGATGTAGAGTTAATAAAAATGGATGTAGAGTGGAAATAATGGATGTAGAGAGGATAAAATGGATGTAGAGTGGATAAAATGGATGTAGAGTTCATAAAAATGGATGTAGAGTGGATAAAAATGGATGTAGATTGGATAAAATGGATGTAGAGTGGATAAAAATGGATGTAGAGTGGATAAAATGGATGTAGAGTTAATAAAAATGGATGTAGAGAGGAAATAATGGATGTAGAGAGGATAAAATGGATGTAGAGTGGATAAAATGGATGTAGAGTTCATAAAAATGGATGTAGAGTGGATAAAATGATTGTAGAGTGGATAAAATGGATGTAGAGTGGATAAAAATGGATGTAGAGTGTATAAAATGGATGTAGGGTGGATAAAATGGTTGTAGAGTGGATAAAAATGGATGTAGAGTGGATAAAATGGATGTAGAATGGATAAAATGGATGTAGAGTGGATAAAAATGGATGTAGAGTGGATAAAATGGATGTAGAGTGGATAAAATGGATGTACAGTTAATAAAAATGGATGTATAGTGGAAATAATGGATGTAGAGAGGATAAAATGGATGTAGAATGGATAAAATGGATTTAGAGTTCATAAAAATGGATGTAGAGTGGATAAAAATGGATGTAGATTGGATAAAATGGATGTAGAGTTGATAAAATGGATGTAAAGTGGATAAAATGGATGTAGAGTTAATAAAAATGGATGTAGAGTGGAAATAATGGATGTAGAGAGGATAAAATGGATGTAGAGTGGATAAAATGGATGTAGAGTTCATAAAAATGGATGTAGAGTGGATAAAAATGGATGTAGATTGGATAAAATGGATGTAGAGTTGATAAAATGGATGTAAAGTGGATAAAATGGATGTAGAGTTAATAAAAATGGATGTAGAGTGGAAATAATGGATGTAGAGAGGATAAAATGGATGTAGAGAGGATAAAATGGATGTGGAGTGGATAACAATGGATGTAGAGTGGATAAAATGGATGTAGAGTGGATAAAATGGTTGTAGAGTGGATAAAATGGATGTAGAGTGGATAAAAATGGATGTAGATTGGATAAAATGGATGTGGAGTGGATAAAAATGGATGTAGAGAGGATAAAATGGATGTAGAGTGGATAAAATGGATGTACAGTTAATAAAAATGGATGTATAGTGGAAATAATGGATGTAGAGAGGATAAAATGGATGTAGAATGGATAAAATGGATTTAGAGTTCATAAAAATGGATGTAGAGTGGATAAAAATGGATGTAGATTGGATAAAATGGATGTAGAGTTGATAAAATGGATGTAAAGTGGATATAATGGATGTAGAGTTAATAAAAATGGATGTAGAGTGGAAATAATGGATGTAGAGAGGATAAAATGGATGTAGAGAGGATAAAATGGATGTGGAGTGGATAACAATGGATGTAGAGTGGATAAAATGGATGTAGAGTGGATAAAATGGTTGTAGAGTGGATAAAATGGATGTAGAGTGGATAAAAATGGATGTAGATTGGATAAAATGGATGTGGAGTGGATAACAATGGATGTAGAGAGGATAAAAATGGATATAGGGTAGATAAAATAGATGTAGAGTGGATAAAAATGGATGTAGATTATATAAATTGGATGTAGAGTATATGAAATGGATGTAGAGTGGATAAAAATGGATGTCGAGTGGATAAAATGGATGTAGAGTGGATAAAATGGATGTAGATTGGATAAAATGGATGTAGAGTTAATAAAAATGGATGTAGAGTGGATAAAATGGATGTATAGTGGATAAAAATGGATGTAGAGTAGATAAAATAGATGTAGAGTGGATAAAAATGGATGTAGATTGGATAAAATGGATGTCGAGTGGATAAAATGGATGTAGAGTGGATAAAAATGGATGTAGAGTATATAAATTGGATGTAGAGTATATAAAATGGATGTAGAGTGGATAAAAATGGATGTCGAGTGGATAAAATGGATATAGAGTGGATAAAAATGGATGTAGATTGGATAAAATGGATGTACAGTTGATAAAAATGGATGTAGAGTGGATAAAATGGATGTATAGTGGATAAAAATGGATGTAGAGTAGATAAAATAGATGTAGAGTGGATAAAAATGGATGTAGAGTGGATAAAATGGATGTCGAGTGGATAAAATGGATGTAGAGTGGATAAAAATAGATGTAGAGTGGATAAAAATGGATGTAGAGTGGATACAATGGATGTAGAGTGGATAAAAATGGATGTAGAGTGGATAAAATGGATGTAGAGTGGATAAAAATGGATGTAGAGTGGATAAAATGGATGTAGAGTGCTTAAATATGGATGTTGAGTGGATAAAATGGATGTAGAGTGGATAAAATGGATGTAGAATGGATAAAATGGATGTAGAGTGGATAAAAATGGATGTAGAGAGGATAAAATGGATGTAGAGTGGATAAAATGGATGTACAGTTAATAAAAATGGATGTAGAGTGGAAATAATGGATGTAGAGAGGATAAAATGGATGTAGAGTGGATAAAATGGATTTAGAGTTCATAAAAATGGATGTAGAGTGGATAAAAATGGATGTAGATTGGATAAAATGGATGTAGAGTTGATAAAATGGATGTAGAGTTGATAAAATGGATGTAAAGTGGATAAAATGGATGTAGAGTGGAAATAATGGATGTAGAGAGGATAAAATGGATGTAGAGTGGATAAAATGGATGTAGAGTTCATAAAAATGGATGTAGAGTGGATAAAAATGGATGTAGATTGGATAAAATGGATGTGGAGTGGATAACAATGGATGTAGAGAGGATAAAAATGGATATAGGGTAGATAAAATGGATGTAGAGTTAATAAAAATGGATGTAGAGTGGATATAATGGATGTAGAGAGGATAAAATGGATGTGGAGTGGATAACAATGGATGTAGAGTGGATAAAATGGATGTAGAGTGGATAAAATGGTTGTAGAGTGGATAAAATGGATGTAGAGTGGATAAAAATGGATGTAGATTCGATAAAATGGATGTGGAGTGGATAACAATGGATGTAGAGAGGATAAAAATGGATATAGGGTAGATAAAATGGATGTAGAGTGGATAAAAATGGATGTAGATTATATAAATTGGATGTAGAGTATATGAAATGGATGTAGAGTGGATAAAAATGGATGTAGAGTGGATAAAATGGATGTAGAGTGGATAAAATGGATGTAGATTGGATAAAATGGATGTAGAGTTAATAAAAATGGATGTAGAGTGGATAAAATGGATGTATAGTGGATAAAAATGGATGTAGAGTAGATAAAATAGATGTAGAGTGGATAAAAATGGATGTAGATTGGATAAAATGGATGTCGAGTGGATAAAATGGATGTAGAGTGGATAAAATGGATGTAGAGTTGATAAAAATGGATGTAGAGTGGATAAAATGGATGTAGAGTTAATAAAAATGGATGTAGAGTGGAAATAATGGATGTAGAGAGGATAAAATGGATGTAGAGTGGATAAACATGGATGTAGATTGGATAAAATGGATGTAGAGTTAATAAAAATGGATGTAGAGTGGAAATAATGGATGTAGAGAGGATAAAATGGATGTAGAGTGGATAAACATGGATGTAGATTGGATAAAATGGATGTAGAGTGGATAAAAATGGATGTAGAGTATATAAATTGGATGTAGAGTATATAAAATGGATGTAGAGTGGATAAAAATGGATGTCGAGTGGATAAAATGGATATAGAGTGGATAAAAATGGATGTAGATTGGATAAAATGGATGTAGAGTTGATAAAAATGGATGTAGAGTGGATAAAATGGATGTAGAGTTAATAAAAATGGATGTAGAGTGGAAATAATGGATGTAGAGAGGATAAAATGGATGTAGAGTGGATAAAAATGGATGTAGATTGGATAAAATGGTTGTAGAGTGGATAAAATGGATGTAGAGTGGATAAAAATGGATGTAGATTGGATAAAATGGATGTGGAGTGGATAACAATGGATGTAGAGAGGATAAAAATGGATATAGGGTAGATAAAATAGATGTAGAGTGGATAAAAATGGATGTAGATTATATAAATTGGATGTAGAGTATATGAAATGGATGTAGAGTGGATAAAAATGGATGTCGAGTGGATAAAATGGATGTAGAGTGGATAAAATGGATGTAGATTGGATAAAATGGATGTAGAGTTAATAAAAATGGATGTAGAGTGGATAAAATGGATGTATAGTGGATAAAAATGGATGTAGAGTAGATAAAATAGATGTAGAGTGGATAAAAATGGATGTAGATTGGATAAAATGGATGTCGAGTGGATAAAATGGATGTAGAGTGGATAAAAATGGATGTAGAGTATATAAATTGGATGTAGAGTATATAAAATGGATGTAGAGTGGATAAAAATGGATGTCGAGTGGATAAAATGGATATAGAGTGGATAAAAATGGATGTAGATTGGATAAAATGGATGTAGAGTTGATAAAAATGGATGTAGAGTGGATAAAATGGATGTAGAGTTCATAAATATGGATGTTGAGTGGATAAAATGGATGTAGAGTGGATAAAATGGATGTACATTTAATAAAAATGGATGTAGAGTGGATAAAAATGGATGTAGAGTGGATAAAAATGGATGTAGATTGGATAAAATGGATGTAGAGTTAATAAAAGGGGATGTAGAGTGGATAAAATGGATGTAGAGTGGATAAAAATGGATGTAGATTGGATAAAATGGATGTAGAGTGCATAAAAATGGATGTAGAGTATATAAATTGGATGTACAGTATATAAAATGGATGTAGAGTGGATAAAAATGGATGTCGAGTGGATAAAATGGATGTAGAGTGGATAAAAATGGATGTAGATTGGATAAAATGGATGTAGAGTGGATGAAAATGGATGTAGAGTATATAAATTGGATGTAGAGTATATAAAATGGATGTAGAGTGGATAAAAATGGATGTCGAGTGGATAAAATGGATGTAGAGTGGATAAAAATGGATGTAGAGTGGATAAAATGGATGTAGAGTTGATAAAAATGGATGTAGAGTGGATAAAATGGATGTAGAGTAGATAAAATGGATGTAGAGTGGATAAAATGGATGTAGAGTTGATAAAATGGATGTAGAGTGGATAAAATGGATGTAGAGTGGATAAAAATGGATGTAGATTATATAAATTGGATGTAGAGTATATAAAATGGATGTAGAGTGGATAAAAATGGATGTCGAGTGGATAAAATGGATGTAGAGTGGATAAAAATGGATGTAGATTGGATAAAATGGATGTAGAGTTGATAAAAATGGATGTCGAGTGGATAAAATGGATGTAGAGTGGATAAAAATGGATGTAGATTGGATAAAATGGATGTAGAGTGGATGAAAATGGATGTAGAGTATATAAATTGGATGTAGAGTATATAAAATGGATGTAGAGTGGATAAAAATGGATGTCGAGTGGATAAAATGGATGTAGAGTGGATAAAAATGGATGTAGATTGGATAAAATGGATGTAGAGTTGATAAAAATGGATGTAGAGTGGATAAAATGGATGTAGAGTTCATAAATATGGATGTTGAGTGGATAAAATGGATGTAGAGTGGATAAAATGGATGTACATTTAATAAAAATGGATGTAGAGTGGATAAAAATGGATGTAGAGTGGATAAAAATGGATGTAGATTGGATAAAATGGATGTAGAGTTAATAAAAGGGGATGTAGAGTGGATAAAATGGATGTAGAGTGGATAAAAATGGATGTAGATTGGATAAAATGGATGTAGAGTGCATAAAAATGGATGTAGAGTATATAAATTGGATGTACAGTATATAAAATGGATGTAGAGTGGATAAAAATGGATGTAGAGTGGATAAAAATGGATGTAGAGTGGATAAAATGGATGTAGAGTTGATAAAAATGGATGTAGAGTGGATAAAATGGATGTAGAGTAGATAAAATGGATGTAGAGTGGATAAAATGGATGTAGAGTTGATAAAATGGATGTAGGGTGGATAAAATGGTTGTAGAGTGGATAAAAATGGATGTAGAGTGGATAAAATGGATGTAGAATGGATAAAATGGATGTAGAGTGGATAAAAATGGATGTAGAGAGGATAAAATGGATGTAGAGTGGATAAAATGGATGTACAGTTAATAAAAATGGATGTATAGTGGAAATAATGGATGTAGAGAGGATAAAATGGATGTAGAATGGATAAAATGGATTTAGAGTTCATAAAAATGGATGTAGAGTGGATAAAAATGGATGTAGATTGGATAAAATGGATGTAGAGTTGATAAAATGGATGTAAAGTGGATAAAATGGATGTAGAGTTAATAAAAATGGATGTAGAGTGGAAATAATGGATGTAGAGAGGATAAAATGGATGTAGAGTGGATAAAATGGATGTAGAGTTCATAAAAATGGATGTAGAGTGGATAAAAATGGATGTAGATTGGATAAAATGGATGTAGAGTTGATAAAATGGATGTAAAGTGGATAAAATGGATGTAGAGTTAATAAAAATGGATGTAGAGTGGAAATAATGGATGTAGAGAGGATAAAATGGATGTAGAGAGGATAAAATGGATGTGGAGTGGATAACAATGGATGTAGAGTGGATAAAATGGATGTAGAGTGGATAAAATGGTTGTAGAGTGGATAAAATGGATGTAGAGTGGATAAAAATGGATGTAGATTGGATAAAATGGATGTGGAGTGGATAAAAATGGATGTAGAGAGGATAAAATGGATGTAGAGTGGATAAAATGGATGTACAGTTAATAAAAATGGATGTATAGTGGAAATAATGGATGTAGAGAGGATAAAATGGATGTAGAATGGATAAAATGGATTTAGAGTTCATAAAAATGGATGTAGAGTGGATAAAAATGGATGTAGATTGGATAAAATGGATGTAGAGTTGATAAAATGGATGTAAAGTGGATATAATGGATGTAGAGTTAATAAAAATGGATGTAGAGTGGAAATAATGGATGTAGAGAGGATAAAATGGATGTAGAGAGGATAAAATGGATGTGGAGTGGATAACAATGGATGTAGAGTGGATAAAATGGATGTAGAGTGGATAAAATTGTTGTAGAGTGGATAAAATGGATGTAGAGTGGATAAAAATGGATGTAGATTGGATAAAACGGATGTGGAGTGGATAACAATGGATGTAGAGAGGATAAAAATGGATATAGGGTAGATAAAATAGATGTAGAGTGGATAAAAATGGATGTAGATTATATAAATTGGATGTAGAGTATATGAAATGGATGTAGAGTGGATAAAAATGGATGTCGAGTGGATAAAATGGATGTAGAGTGGATAAAATGGATGTAGATTGGATAAAATGGATGTAGAGTTAATAAAAATGGATGTAGAGTGGATAAAATGGATGTATAGTGGATAAAAATGGATGTAGAGTAGATAAAATAGATGTAGAGTGGATAAAAATGGATGTAGATTGGATAAAATGGATGTCGAGTGGATAAAATGGATGTAGAGTGGATAAAAATGGATGTAGAGTATATAAATAGGATGTAGAGTATATAAAATGGATGTAGAGTGGATAAAAATGGATGTCGAGTGGATAAAATGGATATAGAGTGGATAAAAATGGATGTAGATTGGATAAAATGGATGTACAGTTGATAAAAATGGATGTAGAGTGGATAAAATGGATGTATAGTGGATAAAAATGGATGTAGAGTAGATAAAATAGATGTAGAGTGGATAAAAATGGATGTAGAGTGGATAAAATGGATGTCGAGTGGATAAAATGGATGTAGAGTGGATAAAAATAGATGTAGAGTGGATAAAAATGGATGTAGAGTGGATACAATGGATGTAGAGTGGATAAAAATGGATGTAGAGTGGATAAAATGGATGTAGAGTGGATAAAAATGGATGTAGAGTGGATAAAATGGATGTAGAGTGCTTAAATATGGATGTTGAGTGGATAAAATGGATGTAGAGTGGATAAAATGGATGTAGAATGGATAAAATGGATGTAGAGTGGATAAAAATGGATGTAGATTGGATAAAATGGATGTAGAGTTAATAAAAATGGATGTAGAGTGGATAAAATGGATGTATAGTGGATAAAAATGGATGTAGAGTAGATAAAATAGATGTAGAGTGGATAAAAATGGATGTAGATTGGATAAAATGGATGTCGAGTGGATAAAATGGATGTAGAGTGGATAAAATGGATGTAGAGTTGATAAAAATGGATGTAGAGTGGATAAAATGGATGTAGAGTTAATAAAAATGGATGTAGAGTGGAAATAATGGATGTAGAGAGGATAAAATGGATGTAGAGTGGATAAAATGGATGTAGATTGGATAAAATGGATGTAGAGTTAATAAAAATGGATGTAGAGTGGAAATAATGGATGTAGAGAGGATAAAATGGATGTAGAGTGGATAAACATGGATGTAGATTGGATAAAATGGATGTAGAGTGGATAAAAATGGATGTAGAGTATATAAATTGGATGTAGAGTATATAAAATGGATGTAGAGTGGATAAAAATGGATGTCGAGTGGATAAAATGGATATAGAGTGGATAAAAATGGATGTAGATTGGATAAAATGGATGTAGAGTTGATAAAAATGGATGTAGAGTGGATAAAATGGATGTAGAGTTAATAAAAATGGATGTAGAGTGGAAATAATGGATGTAGAGAGGATAAAATGGATGTAGAGTGGATAAAAATGGATGTAGATTGGATAAAATGGTTGTAGAGTGGATAAAATGGATGTAGAGTGGATAAAAATGGATGTAGATTGGATAAAATGGATGTGGAGTGGATAACAATGGATGTAGAGAGGATAAAAATGGATATAGGGTAGATAAAATAGATGTAGAGTGGATAAAAATGGATGTAGATTATATAAATTGGATGTAGAGTATATGAAATGGATGTAGAGTGGATAAAAATGGATGTCGAGTGGATAAAATGGATGTAGAGTGGATAAAATGGATGTAGATTGGATAAAATGGATGTAGAGTTAATAAAAATGGATGTAGAGTGGATAAAATGGATGTATAGTGGATAAAAATGGATGTAGAGTAGATAAAATAGATGTAGAGTGGATAAAAATGGATGTAGATTGGATAAAATGGATGTCGAGTGGATAAAATGGATGTAGAGTGGATAAAAATGGATGTAGAGTATATAAATTGGATGTAGAGTATATAAAATGGATGTAGAGTGGATAAAAATGGATGTCGAGTGGATAAAATGGATATAGAGTGGATAAAAATGGATGTAGATTGGATAAAATGGATGTAGAGTTGATAAAAATGGATGTAGAGTGGATAAAATGGATGTAGAGTGCATAAATATGGATGTTGAGTGGATAAAATGGATGTAGAGTGGATAAAATGGATGTACATTTAATAAAAATGGATGTAGAGTGGATAAAAATGGATGTAGAGTGGATAAAAATGGATGTAGATTGGATAAAATGGATGTAGAGTTAATAAAAGTGGATGTAGAGTGGATAAAATGGATGTAGAGTGGATAAAAATGGATGTAGAGTGGATAAAATGGATGTAGAGTTGATAAAAATGGATGTAGAGTGGATAAAATGGATGTAGAGTAGATAAAATGGATGTAGAGTGGATAAAATGGATGTAGAGTTGATAAAATGGATGTAAAGTGGATAAAATGGATGTAGAGTTAATAAAAATGGATGTAGAGTGGAAATAATGGATGTAGAGAGGATAAAATGGATGTAGAGTGGATAAAATGGATGTAGAGTTCATAAAAATGGATGTAGAGTGGATAAAAATGGATGTAGATTGGATAAAATGGATGTAGAGTGGATAAAAATGGATGTAGAGTGGATAAAATGGATGTAGAGTTAATAAAAATGGATGTAGAGAGGAAATAATGGATGTAGAGAGGATAAAATGGATGTAGAGTGGATAAAATGGATGTAGAGTTCATAAAAATGGATGTAGAGTGGATAAAATGATTGTAGAGTGGATAAAATGGATGTAGAGTGGATAAAAATGGATGTAGAGTGTATAAAATGGATGTAGGGTGGATAAAATGGTTGTAGAGTGGATAAAAATGGATGTAGAGTGGATAAAATGGATGTAGAATGGATAAAATGGATGTAGAGTGGATAAAAATGGATGTAGAGAGGATAAAATGGATGTAGAGTGGATAAAATGGATGTACAGTTAATAAAAATGGATGTATAGTGGAAATAATGGATGTAGAGAGGATAAAATGGATGTAGAATGGATAAAATGGATGTAGAGTTGATAAAAATGGATGTAGAGTGGATAAAAATGGATGTAGATTGGATAAAATGGATGTAGAGTTGATAAAATGGATGTAAAGTGGATAAAATGGATGTAGAGTTAATAAAAATGGATGTAGAGTGGAAATAATGGATGTAGAGAGGATAAAATGGATGTAGAGTGGATAAAATGGATGTAGAGTTCATAAAAATGGATGTAGAGTGGATAAAAATGGATGTAGATTGGATAAAATGGATGTAGAGTTGATAAAATGGATGTAAAGTGGATAAAATGGATGTAGAGTTAATAAAAATGGATGTAGAGTGGAAATAATGGATGTAGAGAGGATAAAATGGATGTAGAGAGGATAAAATGGATGTGGAGTGGATAACAATGGATGTAGAGTGGATAAAATGGATGTAGAGTGGATAAAATGGTTGTAGAGTGGATAAAATGGATGTAGAGTGGATAAAAATGGATGTAGATTGGATAAAATGGATGTGGAGTGGATAAAAATGGATGTAGAGAGGATAAAATGGATGTAGAGTGGATAAAATGGATGTACAGTTAATAAAAATGGATGTATAGTGGAAATAATGGATGTAGAGAGGATAAAATGGATGTAGAATGGATAAAATGGATTTAGAGTTCATAAAAATGGATGTAGAGTGGATAAAAATGGATGTAGATTGGATAAAATGGATGTAGAGTTGATAAAATGGATGTAGAGTGGATATAATGGATGTAGAGTTAATAAAAATGGATGTAGAGTGGAAATAATGGATGTAGAGAGGATAAAATGGATGTAGAGAGGATAAAATGGATGTGGAGTGGATAACAATGGATGTAGAGTGGATAAAATGGATGTAGAGTGGATAAAATGGTTGTAGAGTGGATAAAATGGATGTAGAGTGGATAAAAATGGATGTAGATTGGATAAAATGGATGTGGAGTGGATAACAATGGATGTAGAGAGGATAAAAATGGATATAGGGTAGATAAAATAGATGTAGAGTGGATAAAAATGGATGTAGATTATATAAATTGGATGTAGAGTATATGAAATGGATGTAGAGTGGATAAAAATGGATGTCGAGTGGATAAAATGGATGTAGAGTGGATAAAATGGATGTAGATTGGATAAAATGGATGTAGAGTTAATAAAAATGGATGTAGAGTGGATAAAACGGATGTATAGTGGATAAAAATGGATGTAGAGTAGATAAAATAGATGTAGAGTGGATAAAAATGGATGTAGATTGGATAAAATGGATGTCGAGTGGATAAAATGGATGTAGAGTGGATAAAAATGGATGTAGAGTATATAAATTGGATGTAGAGTATATAAAATGGATGTAGAGTGGATAAAAATGGATGTCGAGTGGATAAAATGGATATAGAGTGGATAAAAATGGATGTAGATTGGATAAAATGGATGTACAGTTGATAAAAATGGATGTAGAGTGGATAAAATGGATGTATAGTGGATAAAAATGGATGTAGAGTAGATAAAATAGATGTAGAGTGGATAAAAATGGATGTAGAGTGGATAAAATGGATGTCGAGTGGATAAAATGGATGTAGAGTGGATAAAAATAGATGTAGAGTGGATAAAAATGGATGTAGAGTGGATACAAT
This sequence comes from Pemphredon lugubris, assembly GCA_933228935.1. Taxonomy (NCBI): domain Eukaryota; kingdom Metazoa; phylum Arthropoda; class Insecta; order Hymenoptera; family Crabronidae; genus Pemphredon; species Pemphredon lugubris. The sequence continues at coordinate 40,721,679 of OW121816.1, read as the reverse complement.
GGATGTAGAGTGGATAAAAATGGATGTAGAGTGGATAAAATGGATGTAGAGTGGATAAAAATGGATGTAGAGTGGATAAAATGGATGTAGAGTGCTTAAATATGGATGTTGAGTGGATAAAATGGATGTAGAGTGGATAAAATGGATGTAGAATGGATAAAATGGATGTAGAGTGGATAAAAATGGATGTAGAGAGGATAAAATGGATGTAGAGTGGATAAAATGGATGTACAGTTAATCAAAATGGATGTATAGTGGAAATAATGGATGTAGAGAGGATAAAATGGATGTAGAATGGATAAAATGGATTTAGAGTTCATAAAAATGGATGTAGAGTGGATAAAAATGGATGTAGATTGGATAAAATGGATGTAGAGTTGATAAAATGGATGTAGAGTTGATAAAATGGATGTAAAGTGGATAAAATGGATGTAGAGTGGAAATAATGGATGTAGAGAGGATAAAATGGATGTAGAGTGGATAAAATGGATGTAGAGTTCATAAAAATGGATGTAGAGTGGATAAAAATGGATGTAGATTGGATAAAATGGATGTGGAGTGGATAACAATGGATGTAGAGAGGATAAAAATGGATATAGGGTAGATAAAATGGATGTAGAGTTAATAAAAATGGATGTAGAGTGGATATAATGGATGTAGAGAGGATAAAATGGATGTGGAGTGGATAACAATGGATGTAGAGTGGATAAAATGGATGTAGAGTGGATAAAATGGTTGTAGAGTGGATAAAATGGATGTAGAGTGGATAAAAATGGATGTAGATTCGATAAAATGGATGTGGAGTGGATAACAATGGATGTAGAGAGGATAAAAATGGATATAGGGTAGATAAAATGGATGTAGAGTGGATAAAAATGGATGTAGATTATATAAATTGGATGTAGAGTATATGAAATGGATGTAGAGTGGATAAAAATGGATGTCGAGTGGATAAAATGGATGTAGAGTGGATAAAATGGATGTAGATTGGATAAAATGGATGTAGAGTTAATAAAAATGGATGTAGAGTGGATAAAATGGATGTATAGTGGATAAAAATGGATGTAGAGTAGATAAAATAGATGTAGAGTGGATAAAAATGGATGTAGATTGGATAAAATGGATGTCGAGTGGATAAAATGGATGTAGAGTGGATAAAATGGATGTAGAGTTGATAAAAATGGATGTAGAGTGGATAAAATGGATGTAGAGTTAATAAAAATGGATGTAGAGTGGAAATAATGGATGTAGAGAGGATAAAATGGATGTAGAGTGGATAAACATGGATGTAGATTGGATAAAATGGATGTAGAGTTAATAAAAATGGATGTAGAGTGGAAATAATGGATGTAGAGAGGATAAAATGGATGTAGAGTGGATAAACATGGATGTAGATTGGATAAAATGGATGTAGAGTGGATAAAAATGGATGTAGAGTATATAAATTGGATGTAGAGTATATAAAATGGATGTAGAGTGGATAAAAATGGATGTCGAGTGGATAAAATGGATATAGAGTGGATAAAAATGGATGTAGATTGGATAAAATGGATGTAGAGTTGATAAAAATGGATGTAGAGTGGATAAAATGGATGTAGAGTTAATAAAAATGGATGTAGAGTGGAAATAATGGATGTAGAGAGGATAAAATGGATGTAGAGTGGATAAACATGGATGTAGATTGGATAAAATGGATGTAGAGTGGATAAAATGGATGTAGAGTGGATAAAAATGGATGTAGATTGGATAAAATGGATGTGGAGTGGATAACAATGGATGTAGAGAGGATAAAAATGGATATAGGGTAGATAAAATAGATGTAGAGTGGATAAAAATGGATGTAGATTATATAAATTGGATGTAGAGTATATGAAATGGATGTAGAGTGGATAAAAATGGATGTCGAGTGGATAAAATGGATGTAGAGTGGATAAAATGGATGTAGATTGGATAAAATGGATGTAGAGTTAATAAAAATGGATGTAGAGTGGATAAAATGGATGTATAGTGGATAAAAATGGATGTAGAGTAGATAAAATAGATGTAGAGTGGATAAAAATGGATGTAGATTGGATAAAATGGATGTCGAGTGGATAAAATGGATGTAGAGTGGATAAAAATGGATGTAGAGTATATAAATTGGATGTAGAGTATATAAAATGGATGTAGAGTGGATAAAAATGGATGTCGAGTGGATAAAATGGATATAGAGTGGATAAAAATGGATGTAGATTGGATAAAATGGATGTAGAGTTGATAAAAATGGATGTAGAGTGGATAAAATGGATGTAGAGTTCATAAATATGGATGTTGAGTGGATAAAATGGATGTAGAGTGGATAAAATGGATGTACATTTAATAAAAATGGATGTAGAGTGGATAAAAATGGATGTAGAGTGGATAAAAATGGATGTAGATTGGATAAAATGGATGTAGAGTTAATAAAAGGGGATGTAGAGTGGATAAAATGGATGTAGAGTGGATAAAAATGGATGTAGATTGGATAAAATGGATGTAGAGTGCATAAAAATGGATGTAGAGTATATAAATTGGATGTACAGTATATAAAATGGATGTAGAGTGGATAAAAATGGATGTCGAGTGGATAAAATGGATGTAGAGTGGATAAAAATGGATGTAGATTGGATAAAATGGATGTAGAGTGGATAAAAATGGATGTAGAGTATATAAATTGGATGTAGAGTATATAAAATGGATGTAGAGTGGATAAAAATGGATGTCGAGTGGATAAAATGGATGTAGAGTGGATAAAAATGGATGTAGAGTGGATAAAATGGATGTAGAGTTGATAAAAATGGATGTAGAGTGGATAAAATGGATGTAGAGTAGATAAAATGGATGTAGAGTGGATAAAATGGATGTAGAGTTGATAAAATGGATGTAGAGTGGATAAAATGGATGTAGAGTGGATAAAAATGGATGTAGATTATATAAATTGGATGTAGAGTATATAAAATGGATGTAGAGTGGATAAAAATGGATGTCGAGTGGATAAAATGGATGTAGAGTGGATAAAATGGATGTAGATTGGATAAAATGGATGTAGAGTTAATAAAAATGGATGTAGAGTGGATAAAATGGATGTATAGTGGATAAAAATGGATGTAGAGTAGATAAAATAGATGTAGAGTGGATAAAAATGGATGTAGAGTGGATAAAATGGATGTCGAGTGGATAAAATGGATGTAGAGTGGATAAAAATGGATGTAGAGTGGATAAAATGGATGTAGAGTGCATAAATATGGATGTTGAGTGGATAAAATGGATGTAGAGTGGATAAAATGGATGTACATTTAATAAAAATGGATGTAGAGTGGATAAAAATGGATGTAGAGTGGATAAAAATGGATGTAGATTGGATAAAATGGATGTAGAGTTAATAAAAGTGGATGTAGAGTGGATAAAATGGATGTAGAGTGGATAAAAATGGATGTAGATTGGATAAAATGGATGTAGAGTGCATAAAAATGGATGTAGAGTATATAAATTGGATGTACAGTATATAAAATGGATGTAGAGTGGATAAAAATGGATGTCGAGTGGATAAAATGGATGTAGAGTGGATAAAAATGGATGTAGATTGGATAAAATGGATGTAGAGTGGATGAAAATGGATGTAGAGTATATAAAATGGATGTAGAGTGGATAAAAATGGATGTCGAGTGGATAAAATGGATGTAGAGTGGATAAAAATGGATGTAGAGTGGATAAAATGGATGTAGAGTTGATAAAACTGGATGTAGAGTGGATAAAATGGATGTAGAGTAGATAAAATGGATGTAGAGTGGATAAAATGGATGTAGAGTTGATAAAATGGATGTAGAGTGGATAAAAATGGATGTCGAGTGGATAAAATGGATGTAGAGTGGATAAAAATGGATGTAGATTGGATAAAATGGATGTAGAGTTAATAAAAGTGGATGTAGAGTGGATAAAATGGATGTAGAGTTGATAAAAATGGATGTAGAGTGGATAAAAATGGATGTAGATTGGATAAAATGGATGTAGAGTGGATAAAAATGGATGTAGATTATATAAATTGGATGTAGAGTATATAAAATGGATGTAGAGTGGATAAAAATGGATGTCGAGTGGATAAAATGGATGTAGAGTGGATAAAAATGGATGTAGATTGGATAAAATGGATGTAGAGTTAATAAAAATGGATGTAGAGTGGATAAAATGGATGTATAGTGGATAAAAATGGATGTAGAGTAGATAAAATAGATGTAGAGTGGATAAAAATGGATGTAAAGTGGATAAAAATGGATGTAGATTGGATAAAATGGATGTAGAGTTAATAAAAGTGGATGTAGAGTGGATAAAATGGATGTAGAGTTGATAAAAATGGATGTGGAGTGGATAAAAATGGATGTAGATTGGATAAAATGGATGTAGAGTGGATAAAAATGGATGTAGATTATATAAATTGGATGTAGAGTATATAAAATGGATGTAGAGTGGATAAAAATGGATGTCGAGTGGATAAAATGGATGTAGAGTGGATAAAAATGGATGTAGATTGGACAAAATGGATGTAGAGTTAATAAAAATGGATGTAGAGTGGATAAAATGGATGTATAGTGGATAAAAATGGATGTAGAGTAGATAAAATAGATGTAGAGTGGATAAAAATGGATGTAGAGTGGATAAAATGGATGTCGAGTGGATAAAATGGATGTAGAGTGGATAAAAATAGATGTAGAGTGGATAAAAATGGATGTAGAGTGGATACAATGGATGTAGAGTGAATAAAAATGGATGTAGAGTGGATAAAATGGATGTAGAGTGGATAAAAATGGATGTAGAGTGGATAAAATGGATGTAGAGTGCATAAAAATGGATGTAGAGTGGATAAAAATGGATGTAGATTGGATAAAATGGATGTAGAGTGGATAAAAATGGATGTAGATTATATAAATTGGATGTAGAGTATATAAAATGGATGTAGAGTGGATAAAAATGGATGTCGAGTGGATAAAATGGATGTAGAGTGGATAAAATGGATGTAGATTGGATAAAATGGATGTAGAGTTAATAAAAATGGATGTAGAGTGGATAAAATGGATGTATAGTGGATAAAAATGGATGTAGAGTAGATAAAATAGATGTAGAGTGGATAAAAATGGATGTAGAGTGGATAAAATGGATGTCATGTGGATAAAATGGATGTAGAGTGGATAAAAATAGATGTAGAGTGGATAAAAATGGATGTAGATTGGATAAAATGGATGTAGAGTGGATAAAAATGGATGTAGAGTGGATAAAATGGATGTAGAGTGGATAAAAATGGATGTAGAGTGGATAAAATGGATGTAGAGTGCATAAATATGGATGTAGAGTGGATAAAATGGTTGTAGAGTGGATAAAATGGATGTAGAGTAGATAAAAATGGATGTAGAGTGGATAAAATGGATGTAGAGTGGATAAAAATGGATGTAGAGTGGATAAAATGGATGTAGAGTGCATAAAAATGGATGTTGAGTGGATAAAATGGATGTAGAGTGGATAAAATGGATGTACATTTAATAAAAATGGATGTAGAGTGGATAAAAATGGATGTAGAGTGGATAAAAATGGATGTAGATTGGATAAAATGGATGTAGAGTTAATAAAAGTGGATGTAGAGTGGATAAAATGGATGTAGAGTTGATAAAAATGGATGTAGAGTGGATAAAAATGGATGTAGATTGGATAAAATGGATGTAGAGTGGATAAAAATGGATGTAGATTATATAAATTGGATGTAGAGTATATAAAATGGATGTAGAGTGGATAAAAATGGATGTCGAGTGGATAAAATGGATGTAGAGTGGATAAAAATGGATGTAGATTGGATAAAATGGATGTAGAGTTAATAAAAATGGATGTAGAGTGGATAAAATGGATGTATAGTGGATAAAAATGGATGTAGAGTAGATAAAATAGATGTAGAGTGGATAAAAATGGATGTAAAGTGGATAAAAATGGATGTAGATTGGATAAAATGGATGTAGAGTTAATAAAAGTGGATGTAGAGTGGATAAAATGGATGTAGAGTTGATAAAAATGGATGTGGAGTGGATAAAAATGGATGTAGATTGGATAAAATGGATGTAGAGTGGATAAAAATGGATGTAGATTATATAAATTGGATGTAGAGTATATAAAATGGATGTAGAGTGGATAAAAATGGATGTCGAGTGGATAAAATGGATGTAGAGTGGATAAAAATGGATGTAGATTGGACAAAATGGATGTAGAGTTAATAAAAATGGATGTAGAGTGGATAAAATGGATGTATAGTGGATAAAAATGGATGTAGAGTAGATAAAATAGATGTAGAGTGGATAAAAATGGATGTAGAGTGGATAAAATGGATGTCGAGTGGATAAAATGGATGTAGAGTGGATAAAAATAGATGTAGAGTGGATAAAAATGGATGTAGAGTGGATAAAATGGATGTAGAGTGGATAAAAATGGATGTAGAGTGGATAAAATGGATGTAGAGTGGATAAAAATGGATGTAGAGTGGATAAAATGGATGTAGAGTGCATAAAAATGGATGTAGAGTGGATAAAAATGGATGTAGATTGGATAAAATGGATGTAGAGTGGATAAAAATGGATGTAGATTATATAAATTGGATGTAGAGTATATAAAATGGATGTAGAGTGGATAAAAATGGATGTCGAGTGGATAAAATGGATGTAGAGTGGATAAAATGGATGTAGATTGGATAAAATGGATGTAGAGTTAATAAAAATGGATGTAGAGTGGATAAAATGGATGTATAGTGGATAAAAATGGATGTAGAGTAGATAAAATAGATGTAGAGTGGATAAAAATGGATGTAGAGTGGATAAAATGGATGTCGAGTGGATAAAATGGATGTAGAGTGGATAAAAATAGATGTAGAGTGGATAAAAATGGATGTAGAGTGGATACAATGGATGTAGAGTGGATAAAAATGGATGTAGAGTGGATAAAATGGATGTAGAGTGGATAAAAATGGATGTAGAGTGGATAAAATGGATGTAGAGTGCATAAATATGGATGTTGAGTGGATAAAATGGATGTAGAGTGGATAAAATGGATGTACATTTAATAAAAATGGATGTAGAGTGGATAAAAATGGATGTAGAGTGGATAAAAATGGATGTAGATTGGATAAAATGGATGTAGAGTTAATAAAAGTGGATGTAGAGTGGATAAAATGGATGTAGAGTGGATAAAAATGGATGTAGATTGGATAAAATGGATGTAGAGTGCATAAAAATGGATGTAGAGTATATAAATTGGATGTACAGTATATAAAATGGATGTAGAGTGGATAAAAATGGATGTCGAGTGGATAAAATGGATGTAGAGTGGATAAAAATGGATGTAGATTGGATAAAATGGATGTAGAGTGGATGAAAATGGATGTAGAGTATATAAATTGGATGTAGAGTATATAAAATGGATGTAGAGTGGATAAAAATGGATGTCGAGTGGATAAAATGGATGTAGAGTGGATAAAAATGGATGTAGAGTGGATAAAATGGATGTAGAGTTGATAAAAATGGATGTAGAGTGGATAAAATGGATGTAGAGTAGATAAAATGGATGTAGAGTGGATAAAATGGATGTAGAGTTGATAAAATGGATGTAAAGTGGATAAAATGGATGTAGAGTTAATAAAAATGGATGTAGAGTGGAAATAATGGATGTAGAGAGGATAAAATGGATGTAGAGTGGATAAAATGGATGTAGATTATATAAATTGGATGTAGAGTATATAAAATGGATGTAGAGTGCATAAATATGGATGTTGAGTGGATAAAATGGATGTAGAGTGGATAAAATGGATGTACATTTAATAAAAATGGATGTAGAGTGGATAAAAATGGATGTAGAGTGGATAAAAATGGATGTAGATTGGATAAAATGGATGTAGAGTTAATAAAAGTGGATGTAGAGTGGATAAAATGGATGTAGAGTGGATAAAAATGGATGTAGATTGGATAAAATGGATGTAGAGTGGATAAAAATGGATGTAGATTATATAAATTGGATGTAGAGTATATAAAATGGATGTAGAGTGGATAAAAATGGATGTCGAGTGGATAAAATGGATGTAGAGTGGATAAAATGGATGTAGATTGGATAAAATGGATGTAGAGTTAATAAAAATGGATGTAGAGTGGATAAAATGGATGTATAGTGGATAAAAATGGATGTAGAGTAGATAAAATAGATGTAGAGTGGATAAAAATGGATGTAGAGTGGATAAAATGGATGTCGAGTGGATAAAATGGATGTAGAGTGGATAAAAATAGATGTAGAGTGGATAAAAATGGATGTAGAGTGGATACAATGGATGTAGAGTGGATAAAAATGGATGTAGAGTGGATAAAATGGATGTAGAGTGGATAAAAATGGATGTAGAGTGGATAAAATGGATGTAGAGTGCATAAATATGGATGTTGAGTGGATAAAATGGATGTAGAGTGGATAAAATGGATGTACATTTAATAAAAATGGATGTAGAGTGGATAAAAATGGATGTAGAGTGGATAAAAATGGATGTAGATTGGATAAAATGGATGTAGAGTTAATAAAAGTGGATGTAGAGTGGATAAAATGGATGTAGAGTGGATAAAAATGGATGTAGATTGGATAAAATGGATGTAGAGTGCATAAAAATGGATGTAGAGTATATAAATTGGATGTACAGTATATAAAATGGATGTAGAGTGGATAAAAATGGATGTCGAGTGGATAAAATGGATGTAGAGTGGATAAAAATGGATGTAGATTGGATAAAATGGATGTAGAGTGGATGAAAATGGATGTAGAGTATATAAATTGGATGTAGAGTATATAAAATGGATGTAGAGTGGATAAAAATGGATGTCGAGTGGATAAAATGGATGTAGAGTGGATAAAAATGGATGTAGAGTGGATAAAATGGATGTAGAGTTGATAAAAATGGATGTAGAGTGGATAAAATGGATGTAGAGTAGATAAAATGGATGTAGAGTGGATAAAATGGATGTAGAGTTGATAAAATGGATGTAAAGTGGATAAAATGGATGTAGAGTTAATAAAAATGGATGTAGAGTGGAAATAATGGATGTAGAGAGGATAAAATGGATGTAGAGTGGATAAAATGGATGTAGATTATATAAATTGGATGTAGAGTATATAAAATGGATGTAGAGTGGATAAAAATGGATGTCGAGTGGATAAAATGGATGTAGAGTGGATAAAAATGGATGTAGATTGGATAAAATGGATGTAGAGTTAATAAAAATGGATGTAGAGTGGATAAAATGGATGTATAGTGGATAAAAATGGATGTAGAGTAGATAAAATAGATGTAGAGTGGATAAAAATGGATGTAAAGTGGATAAAAATGGATGTAGATTGGATAAAATGGATGTAGAGTTAATAAAAGTGGATGTAGAGTGGATAAAATGGATGTAGAGTTGATAAAAATGGATGTGGAGTGGATAAAAATGGATGTAGATTGGATAAAATGGATGTAGAGTGGATAAAAATGGATGTAGATTATATAAATTGGATGTAGAGTATATAAAATGGATGTAGAGTGGATAAAAATGGATGTCGAGTGGATAAAATGGATGTAGAGTGGATAAAAATGGATGTAGATTGGACAAAATGGATGTAGAGTTAATAAAAATGGATGTAGAGTGGATAAAATGGATGTATAGTGGATAAAAATGGATGTAGAGTAGATAAAATAGATGTAGAGTGGATAAAAATGGATGTAGAGTGGATAAAATGGATGTCGAGTGGATAAAATGGATGTAGAGTGGATAAAAATAGATGTAGAGTGGATAAAAATGGATGTAGAGTGGATACAATGGATGTAGAGTTAATAAAAATGGATGTAGAGTGGATAAAATGGATGTAGAGTGGATAAAAATGGATGTAGAGTGGATAAAATGGATGTAGAGTGCATAAAAATGGATGTAGAGTGGATAAAAATGGATGTAGATTGGATAAAATGGATGTAGAGTGGATAAAAATGGATGTAGATTATATAAATTGGATGTAGAGTATATAAAATGGATGTAGAGTGGATAAAAATGGATGTCGAGTGGATAAAATGGATGTAGAGTGGATAAAATGGATGTAGATTGGATAAAATGGATGTAGAGTTAATAAAAATGGATGTAGAGTGGATAAAATGGATGTATAGTGGATAAAAATGGATGTAGAGTAGATAAAATAGATGTAGAGTGGATAAAAATGGATGTAGAGTGGATAAAATGGATGTCATGTGGATAAAATGGATGTAGAGTGGATAAAAATAGATGTAGAGTGGATAAAAATGGATGTAGATTGGATAAAATGGATGTAGAGTGGATAAAAATGGATGTAGAGTGGATAAAATGGATGTAGAGTGGATAAAAATGGATGTAGAGTGGATAAAATGGATGTAGAGTGCATAAATATGGATGTAGAGTGGATAAAATGGTTGTAGAGTGGATAAAATGGATGTAGAGTAGATAAAAATGGATGTAGAGTGGATAAAATGGATGTAGAGTGGATAAAAATGGATGTAGAGTGGATAAAATGGATGTAGAGTGCATAAAAATGGATGTTGAGTGGATAAAGTGGATGTAGAGTGGATAAAATGGATGTACATTTAATAAAAATGGATGTAGAGTGGATAAAAATGGATGTAGAGTGGATAAAAATGGATGTAGATTGGATAAAATGGATGTAGAGTTAATAAAAGTGGATGTAGAGTGGATAAAATGGATGTAGAGTTGATAAAAATGGATGTAGAGTGGATAAAAATGGATGTAGATTGGATAAAATGGATGTAGAGTGGATAAAAATGGATGTAGATTATATAAATTGGATGTAGAGTATATAAAATGGATGTAGAGTGGATAAAAATGGATGTCGAGTGGATAAAATGGATGTAGAGTGGATAAAAATGGATGTAGATTGGATAAAATGGATGTAGAGTTAATAAAAATGGATGTAGAGTGGATAAAATGGATGTATAGTGGATAAAAATGGATGTAGAGTAGATAAAATAGATGTAGAGTGGATAAAAATGGATGTAAAGTGGATAAAAATGGATGTAGATTGGATAAAATGGATGTAGAGTTAATAAAAGTGGATGTAGAGTGGATAAAATGGATGTAGAGTTGATAAAAATGGATGTGGAGTGGATAAAAATGGATGTAGATTGGATAAAATGGATGTAGAGTGGATAAAAATGGATGTAGATTATATAAATTGGATGTAGAGTATATAAAATGGATGTAGAGTGGATAAAAATGGATGTCGAGTGGATAAAATGGATGTAGAGTGGATAAAAATGGATGTAGATTGGACAAAATGGATGTAGAGTTAATAAAAATGGATGTAGAGTGGATAAAATGGATGTATAGTGGATAAAAATGGATGTAGAGTAGATAAAATAGATGTAGAGTGGATAAAAATGGATGTAGAGTGGATAAAATGGATGTCGAGTGGATAAAATGGATGTAGAGTGGATAAAAATAGATGTAGAGTGGATAAAAATGGATGTAGAGTGGATACAATGGATGTAGAGTGGATAAAAATGGATGTAGAGTGGATAAAATGGATGTAGAGTGGATAAAAATGGATGTAGAGTGGATAAAATGGATGTCGAGTGGATAAAATGGATGTAGAGTGGATAAAAATAGATGTAGAGTGGATAAAAATGGATGTAGAGTGGATACAATGGATGTAGAGTGGATAAAAATGGATGTAGAGTGGATAAAATGGATGTAGAGTGGATAAAAATGGATGTAGATTGGATAAAATGGATGTAGAGTGGATAAAAATGGATGTAGATTATATAAATTGGATGTAGAGTATATAAAATGGATGTAGAGTGGATAAAAATGGATGTCGAGTGGATAAAATGGATGTAGAGTGGATAAAATGGATGTAGATTGGATAAAATGGATGTAGAGTTAATAAAAATGGATGTAGAGTGGATAAAATGGATGTATAGTGGATAAAAATGGATGTAGAGTAGATAAAATAGATGTAGAGTGGATAAAAATGGATGTAGAGTGGATAAAATGGATGTCGAGTGGATAAAATGGATGTAGAGTGGATAAAAATAGATGTAGAGTGGATAAAAATGGATGTAGAGTGGATACAATGGATGTAGAGTGGATAAAAATGGATGTAGAGTGGATAAAATGGATGTAGAGTGGATAAAAATGGATGTAGAGTGGATAAAATGGATGTAGAGTGCATAAATATGGATGTTGAGTGGATAAAATGGATGTAGAGTGGATAAAATGGATGTACATTTAATAAAAATGGATGTAGAGTGGATAAAAATGGATGTAGAGTGGATAAAAATGGATGTAGATTGGATAAAATGGATGTAGAGTTAATAAAAGTGGATGTAGAGTGGATAAAATGGATGTAGAGTGGATAAAAATGGATGTAGATTGGATAAAATGGATGTAGAGTGCATAAAAATGGATGTAGAGTATATAAATTGGATGTACAGTATATAAAATGGATGTAGAGTGGATAAAAATGGATGTCGAGTGGATAAAATGGATGTAGAGTGGATAAAAATGGATGTAGATTGGATAAAATGGATGTAGAGTGGATGAAAATGGATGTAGAGTATATAAATTGGATGTAGAGTATATAAAATGGATGTAGAGTGGATAAAAATGGATGTCGAGTGGATAAAATGGATGTAGAGTGGATAAAAATGGATGTAGAGTGGATAAAATGGATGTAGAGTTGATAAAAATGGATGTAGAGTGGATAAAATGGATGTAGAGTAGATAAAATGGATGTAGAGTGGATAAAATGGATGTAGAGTTGATAAAATGGATGTAAAGTGGATAAAATGGATGTAGAGTTAATAAAAATGGATGTAGAGTGGAAATAATGGATGTAGAGAGGATAAAATGGATGTAGAGTGGATAAAATGGATGTAGAGTTCATAAAAATGGATGTAGAGTGGATAAAAATGGATGTAGAGTGGATAAAATGGATGTAGAGTGGATAAAAATGGATGTAGAGTGGATAAAATGGATGTAGAGTTAATAAAAATGGATGTAGAGTGGAAATAATGGATGTAGAGAGGATAAAATGGATGTAGAGTGGATAAAATGGATGTAGAGTTCATAAAAATGGATGTAGAGTGGATAAAATGATTGTAGAGTGGATAAAATGGATGTAGAGTGGATAAAAATGGATGTAGAGTGTATAAAATGGATGTAGGGTGGATAAAATGGTTGTAGAGTGGATAAAAATGGATGTAGAGTGGATAAAATGGATGTAGAATGGATAAAATGGATGTAGAGTGGATAAAAATGGATGTAGAGAGGATAAAATGGATGTAGAGTGGATAAAATGGATGTACAGTTAATAAAAATGGATGTATAGTGGAAATAATGGATGTAGAGAGGATAAAATGGATGTAGAATGGATAAAATGGATTTAGAGTTCATAAAAATGGATGTAGAGTGGATAAAAATGGATGTAGATTGGATAAAATGGATGTAGAGTTGATAAAATGGATGTAAAGTGGATAAAATGGATGTAGAGTTAATAAAAATGGATGTAGAGTGGAAATAATGGATGTAGAGAGGATAAAATGGATGTAGAGTGGATAAAATGGATGTAGAGTTCATAAAAATGGATGTAGAGTGGATAAAAATGGATGTAGATTGGATAAAATGGATGTGGAGTGGATAACAATGGATGTAGAGAGGATAAAAATGGATATAGGGTAGATAAAATGGATGTAGAGTTAATAAAAATGGATGTAGAGTGGATATAATGGATGTAGAGAGGATAAAATGGATGTGGAGTGGATAACAATGGATGTAGAGTGGATAAAATGGATGTAGAGTGGATAAAATGGTTGTAGAGTGGATAAAATGGATGTAGAGTGGATAAAAATGGATGTAGATTGGATAAAATGGATGTGGAGTGGATAACAATGGATGTAGAGAGGATAAAAATGGATATAGGGTAGATAAAATAGATGTAGAGTGGATAAAAATGGATGTAGATTATATAAATTGGATGTAGAGTATATGAAATGGATGTAGAGTGGATAAAAATGGATGTCGAGTGGATAAAATGGATGTAGAGTGGATAAAATGGATGTAGATTGGATAAAATGGATGTAGAGTTAATAAAAATGGATGTAGAGTGGATAAAATGGATGTATAGTGGATAAAAATGGATGTAGAGTAGATAAAATAGATGTAGAGTGGATAAAAATGGATGTAGATTGGATAAAATGGATGTCGAGTGGATAAAATGGATGTAGAGTGGATAAAAATGGATGTAGAGTATATAAATTGGATGTAGAGTATATAAAATGGATGTAGAGTGGATAAAAATGGATGTCGAGTGGATAAAATGGATATAGAGTGGATAAAAATGGATGTAGATTGGATAAAATGGATGTAGAGTTGATAAAAATGGATGTAGAGTGGATAAAATGGATGTATAGTGGATAAAAATGGATGTAGAGTAGATAAAATAGATGTAGAGTGGATAAAAATGGATGTAGAGTGGATAAAATGGATGTCGAGTGGATAAAATGGATGTAGAGTGGATAAAAATAGATGTAGAGTGGATAAAAATGGATGTAGAGTGGATAAAAATGGATGTAGAGTGGATAAAATGGATGTAGAGTGGATAAAAATGGATGTAGAGTGGATAAAATGGATGTAGAGTGCATAAAAATGGATGTAGAGTGGATAAAAATGGATTTAGATTGGATAAAATGGATGTAGAGTGGATAAAAATGGATGTAGATTATATAAATTGGATGTAGAGTATATAAAATGGATGTAGAGTGGATAAAAATGGATGTCGAGTGGATAAAATGGATGTAGAGTGGATAAAATGGATGTAGATTGGATAAAATGGATGTAGAGTTAATAAAAATGGATGTAGAGTGGATAAAATGGATGTATAGTGGATAAAAATGGATGTAGAGTAGATAAAATAGATGTAGAGTGGATAAAAATGGATGTAGAGTGGATAAAATGGATGTCGAGTGGATAAAATGGATGTAGAGTGGATAAAAATAGATGTAGAGTGGATAAAAATGGATGTAGAGTGGATACAATGGATGTAGAGTGGATAAAAATGGATGTAGAGTGGATAAAATGGATGTAGAGTGGATAAAAATGGATGTAGAGTGGATAAAATGGATGTAGAGTGCATAAATATGGATGTTGAGTGGATAAAATGGATGTAGAGTGGATAAAATGGATGTACATTTAATAAAAATGGATGTAGAGTGGATAAAAATGGATGTAGAGTGGATAAAAATGGATGTAGATTGGATAAAATGGATGTAGAGTTAATAAAAGTGGATGTAGAGTGGATAAAATGGATGTAGAGTGGATAAAAATGGATGTAGATTGGATAAAATGGATGTAGAGTGCATAAAAATGGATGTAGAGTATATAAATTGGATGTACAGTATATAAAATGGATGTAGAGTGGATAAAAATGGATGTCGAGTGGATAAAATGGATGTAGAGTGGATAAAAATGGATGTAGATTGGATAAAATGGATGTAGAGTGGATGAAAATGGATGTAGAGTATATAAATTGGATGTAGAGTATATAAAATGGATGTAGAGTGGATAAAAATGGATGTCGAGTGGATAAAATGGATGTAGAGTGGATAAAAATGGATGTAGAGTGGATAAAATGGATGTAGAGTTGATAAAAATGGATGTAGAGTGGATAAAATGGATGTAGAGTAGATAAAATGGATGTAGAGTGGATAAAATGGATGTAGAGTTGATAAAATGGATGTAAAGTGGATAAAATGGATGTAGAGTTAATAAAAATGGATGTAGAGTGGAAATAATGGATGTAGAGAGGATAAAATGGATGTAGAGTGGATAAAATGGATGTAGAGTTCATAAAAATGGATGTAGAGTGGATAAAAATGGATGTAGATTGGATAAAATGGATGTAGAGTGGATAAAAATGGATGTAGATTGGATAAAATGGATGTAGAGTTAATAAAAATGGATGTAGAGTGGAAATAATGGATGTAGAGAGGATAAAATGGATGTAGAGTGGATAAAATGGATGTAGAGTTCATAAAAATGGATGTAGAGTGGATAAAATGATTGTAGAGTGGATAAAATGGATGTAGAGTGGATAAAAATGGATGTAGAGTGTATAAAATGGATGTAGGGTGGATAAAATGGTTGTAGAGTGGATAAAAATGGATGTAGAGTGGATAAAATGGATGTAGAATGGATAAAATGGATGTAGAGTGGATAAAAATGGATGTAGAGAGGATAAAATGGATGTAGAGTGGATAAAATGGATGTACAGTTAATAAAAATGGATGTATAGTGGAAATAATGGATGTAGAGAGGATAAAATGGATGTAGAATGGATAAAATGGATTTAGAGTTCATAAAAATGGATGTAGAGTGGATAAAAATGGATGTAGATTGGATAAAATGGATGTAGAGTTGATAAAATGGATGTAAAGTGGATAAAATGGATGTAGAGTTAATAAAAATGGATGTAGAGTGGAAATAATGGATGTAGAGAGGATAAAATGGATGTAGAGTGGATAAAATGGATGTAGAGTTCATAAAAATGGATGTAGAGTGGATAAAAATGGATGTAGATTGGATAAAATGGATGTGGAGTGGATAACAATGGATGTAGAGAGGATAAAAATGGATATAGGGTAGATAAAATGGATGTAGAGTTAATAAAAATGGATGTAGAGTGGATATAATGGATGTAGAGAGGATAAAATGGATGTGGAGTGGATAACAATGGATGTAGAGTGGATAAAATGGATGTAGAGTGGATAAAATGGTTGTAGAGTGGATAAAATGGATGTAGAGTGGATAAAAATGGATGTAGATTGGATAAAATGGATGTAGAGTGCTTAAATATGGATGTTGAGTGGATAAAAATAGATGTAGAGTGGATAAAAATGGATGTAGAGTGGATACAATGGATGTAGAGTGGATAAAAATGGATGTAGAGTGGATAAAATGGATGTAGAGTTCATAAAAATGGATGTAGAGTGGATAAAAATGGATGTAGATTGGATAAAATGGATGTGGAGTGGATAACAATGGATGTAGAGAGGATAAAAATGGATATAGGGTAGATAAAATGGATGTAGAGTTAATAAAAATGGATGTAGAGTGGATATAATGGATGTAGAGAGGATAAAATGGATGTGGAGTGGATAACAATGGATGTAGAGTGGATAAAATGGATGTAGAGTGGATAAAATGGTTGTAGAGTGGATAAAATGGATGTAGAGTGGATAAAAATGGATGTAGATTGGATAAAATGGATGTAGAGTGCTTAAATATGGATGTTGAGTGGATAAAAATAGATGTAGAGTGGATAAAAATGGATGTAGAGTGGATACAATGGATGTAGAGTGGATAAAAATGGATGTAGAGTGGATAAAATGGATGTAGAGTGGATAAAAATGGATGTAGAGTGGATAAAAATGGATGTAGATTATATAAATTGGATGTAGAGTATATGAAATGGATGTAGAGTGGATAAAAATGGATGTCGAGTGGATAAAATGGATGTAGAGTGGATAAAATGGATGTAGATTGGATAAAATGGATGTAGAGTTAATAAAAATGGATGTAGATTGGATAAAATGGATGTAGAGTGCTTAAATATGGATGTTGAGTGGATAAAAATAGATGTAGAGTGGATAAAAATGGATGTAGAGTGGATACAATGGATGTAGAGTGGATAAAAATGGATGTAGAGTGGATAAAATGGATGTAGAGTGGATAAAAATGGATGTAGAGTGGATAAAAATGGATGTAGATTATATAAATTGGATGTAGAGTATATGAAATGGATGTAGAGTGGATAAAAATGGATGTCGAGTGGATAAAATGGATGTAGAGTGGATAAAATGGATGTAGATTGGATAAAATGGATGTAGAGTTGATAAAAATGGATGTAGAGTGGATAAAATGGATGTAGAGTTAATAAAAATGGATGTAGAGTGGAAATAATGGATGTAGAGAGGATAAAATGGATGTAGAGTGGATAAACATGGATGTAGATTGGATAAAATGGAAGTAGAGTTAATAAAAATGGATGTAGAGTGGAAATAATGGATGTAGAGAGGATAAAATGGATGTAGAGTGGATAAACATGGATGTAGATTGGATAAAATGGATGTAGAGTGGATAAAAATGGATGTAGAGTATATAAATTGGATGTAGAGTATATAAAATGGATGTAGAGTGGATAAAAATGGATGTCGAGTGGATAAAATGGATATAGAGTGGATAAAAATGGATGTAGATTGGATAAAATGGATGTAGAGTTGATAAAAATGGATGTAGAGTGGATAAAATGGATGTAGAGTTAATAAAAATGGATGTAGAGTGGAAATAATGGATGTAGAGAGGATAAAATGGATGTAGAGTGGATAAACATGGATGTAGATTGGATAAAATGGTTGTAGAGTGGATAAAATGGATGTAGAGTGGATAAAAATGGATGTAGATTGGATAAAATGGATGTGGAGTGGATAACAATGGATGTAGAGAGGATAAAAATGGATATAGGGTAGATAAAATAGATGTAGAGTGGATAAAAATGGATGTAGATTATATAAATTGGATGTAGAGTATATGAAATGGATGTAGAGTGGATAAAAATGGATGTCGAGTGGATAAAATGGATGTAGAGTGGATAAAATGGATGTAGATTGGATAAAATGGATGTAGAGTTAATAAAAATGGATGTAGAGTGGATAAAATGGATGTATAGTGGATAAAAATGGATGTAGAGTAGATAAAATAGATGTAGAGTGGATAAAAATGGATGTAGATTGGATAAAATGGATGTCGAGTGGATAAAATGGATGTAGAGTGGATAAAAATGGATGTAGAGTATATAAATTGGATGTAGAGTATATAAAATGGATGTAGAGTGGATAAAAATGGATGTCGAGTGGATAAAATGGATATAGAGTGGATAAAAATGGATGTAGATTGGATAAAATGGATGTAGAGTTGATAAAAATGGATGTAGAGTGGATAAAATGGATGTATAGTGGATAAAAATGGATGTAGAGTAGATAAAATAGATGTAGAGTGGATAAAAATGGATGTAGAGTGGATAAAATGGATGTCGAGTGGATAAAATGGATGTAGAGTGGATAAAAATAGATGTAGAGTGGATAAAAATGGATGTAGAGTGGATACAATGGATGTAGAGTGGATAAAAATGGATGTAGAGTGGATAAAATGGATGTAGAGTGGATAAAAATGGATGTAGAGTGGATAAAATGGATGTGGAGTGGATAACAATGGATGTAGAGAGGATAAAAATGGATATAGGGTAGATAAAATAGATGTAGAGTGGATAAAAATGGATGTAGATTATATAAATTGGATGTAGAGTATATGAAATGGATGTAGAGTGGATAAAAATGGATGTCGAGTGGATAAAATGGATGTAGAGTGGATAAAATGGATGTAGATTGGATAAAATGGATGTAGAGTTAATAAAAATGGATGTAGAGTGGATAAAATGGATGTATAGTGGATAAAAATGGATGTAGAGTAGATAAAATAGATGTAGAGTGGATAAAAATGGATGTAGATTGGATAAAATGGATGTCGAGTGGATAAAATGGATGTAGAGTGGATAAAAATGGATGTAGAGTATATAAATTGGATGTAGAGTATATAAAATGGATGTAGAGTGGATAAAAATGGATGTCGAGTGGATAAAATGGATATAGAGTGGATAAAAATGGATGTAGATTGGATAAAATGGATGTAGAGTTGATAAAAATGGATGTAGAGTGGATAAAATGGATGTATAGTGGATAAAAATGGATGTAGAGTAGATAAAATAGATGTAGAGTGGATAAAAATGGATGTAGAGTGGATAAAATGGATGTCGAGTGGATAAAATGGATGTAGAGTGGATAAAAATAGATGTAGAGTGGATAAAAATGGATGTAGAGTGGATACAATGGATGTAGAGTGGATAAAAATGGATGTAGAGTGGATAAAATGGATGTAGAGTGGATAAAAATGGATGTAGAGTGGATAAAATGGATGTAGAGTGCTTAAATATGGATGTTGAGTGGATAAAATGGATGTAGAGTGGATAAAATGGATGTAGATTGGATAAAATGGATGTAGAGTGGATAAAAATGGATGTAGAGAGGATAAAATGGATGTAGAGTGGATAAAATGGATGTACAGTTAATCAAAATGGATGTATAGTGGAAATAATGGATGTAGAGAGGATAAAATGGATGTAGAATGGATAAAATGGATTTAGAGTTCATAAAAATGGATGTAGAGTGGATAAAAATGGATGTAGATCGGATAAAATGGATGTAGAGTTGATAAAATGGATGTAGAGTTGATAAAATGGATGTAAAGTGGATAAAATGGATGTAGAGTGGAAATAATGGATGTAGAGAGGATAAAATGGATGTAGAGTGGATAAAATGGATGTAGAGTTCATAAAAATGGATGTAGAGTGGATAAAAATGGATGTAGATTGGATAAAATGGATGTAGAGAGGATAAAATGGATGTGGAGTGGATAACAATGGATGTAGAGTGGATAAAATGGATGTAGAGTGGATAAAATGGATGTAGAGTGGATAAAATGGATGTAGAGTGGATAAAAATGGATGTAGATTCGATAAAATGGATGTGGAGTGGATAACAATGGATGTAGAGAGGATAAAAATGGATATAGGGTAGATAAAATGGATGTAGAGTGGATAAAAATGGATGTAGATTATATAAATTGGATGTAGAGTATATGAAATGGATGTAGAGTGGATAAAAATGGATGTCGAGTGGATAAAATGGATGTAGAGTGGATAAAATGGATGTAGATTGGATAAAATGGATGTAGAGTTAATAAAAATGGATGTAGAGTGGATAAAATGGATGTATAGTGGATAAAAATGGATGTAGAGTAGATAAAATAGATGTAGAGTGGATAAAAATGGATGTAGATTGGATAAAATGGATGTCGAGTGGATAAAATGGATGTAGAGTGGATAAAATGGATGTAGAGTTGATAAAAATGGATGTAGAGTGGATAAAATGGATGTAGAGTTAATAAAAATGGATGTAGAGTGGAAATAATGGATGTAGAGAGGATAAAATGGATGTAGAGTGGATAAACATGGATGTAGATTGGATAAAATGGATGTAGAGTTAATAAAAATGGATGTAGAGTGGAAATAATGGATGTAGAGAGGATAAAATGGATGTAGAGTGGATAAACATGGATGTAGATTGGATAAAATGGATGTAGAGTGGATAAAAATGGATGTAGAGTATATAAATTGGATGTAGAGTATATAAAATGGATGTAGAGTGGATAAAAATGGATGTCGAGTGGATAAAATGGATATAGAGTGGATAAAAATGGATGTAGATTGGATAAAATGGATGTAGAGTTGATAAAAATGGATGTAGAGTGAATAAAATGGATGTAGAGTTAATAAAAATGGATGTAGAGTGGAAATAATGGATGTAGAGAGGATAAAATGGATGTAGAGTGGATAAACATGGATGTAGATTGGATAAAATGGTTGTAGAGTGGATAAAATGGATGTAGAGTGGATAAAAATGGATGTAGATTGGATAAAATGGATGTGGAGTGGATAACAATGGATGTAGAGAGGATAAAAATGGATATAGGGTAGATAAAATAGATGTAGAGTGGATAAAAATGGATGTAGATTATATAAATTGGATGTAGAGTATATGAAATGGATGTAGAGTGGATAGAAATGGATGTCGAGTGGATAAAATGGATGTAGAGTGGATAAAATGGATGTAGATTGGATAAAATGGATGTCGAGTGGATAAAATGGATGTAGAGTGGATAAAATGGATGTAGAGTTGATAAAAATGGATGTAGAGTGGATAAAATGGATGTAGAGTTAATAAAAATGGATGTAGAGTGGAAATAATGGATGTAGAGAGGATAAAATGGATGTAGAGTGGATAAACATGGATGTAGATTGGATAAAATGGATGTAGAGTTAATAAAAATGGATGTAGAGTGGAAATAATGGATGTAGAGAGGATAAAATGGATGTAGAGTGGATAAACATGGATGTAGATTGGATAAAATGGATGTAGAGTGGATAAAAATGGATGTAGAGTATATAAATTGGATGTAGAGTATATAAAATGGATGTAGAGTGGATAAAAATGGATGTCGAGTGGATAAAATGGATATAGAGTGGATAAAAATGGATGTAGATTGGATAAAATGGATGTAGAGTTGATAAAAATGGATGTAGAGTGAATAAAATGGATGTAGAGTTAATAAAAATGGATGTAGAGTGGAAATAATGGATGTAGAGAGGATAAAATGGATGTAGAGTGGATAAACATGGATGTAGATTGGATAAAATGGTTGTAGAGTGGATAAAATGGATGTAGAGTGGATAAAAATGGATGTAGATTGGATAAAATGGATGTGGAGTGGATAACAATGGATGTAGAGAGGATAAAAATGGATATAGGGTAGATAAAATAGATGTAGAGTGGATAAAAATGGATGTAGATTATATAAATTGGATGTAGAGTATATGAAATGGATGTAGAGTGGATAGAAATGGATGTCGAGTGGATAAAATGGATGTAGAGTGGATAAAATGGATGTAGATTGGATAAAATGGATGTAGAGTTGATAAAAATGGATGTAGAGTGGATAAAATGGATGTACAGTGGATAAAAATGGATGTAGAGTAGATAAAATAGATGTAGAGTGGATAAAAATGGATGTAGAGTGGATAAAATGGATGTCGAGTGGATAAAATGGATGTAGAGTGGATAAAAATAGATGTAGAGTGGATAAAAATGGATGTAGAGTGGATACAATGGATGTAGAGTGGATAAAAATGGATGTAGAGTGGATAAAATGGATGTAGAGTGGATAAAAATGGATGTAGAGTGGATAAAATGGATGTAGAGTGCTTAAATATGGATGTTGAGTGGATCAAATGGATGTAGAGTGGATAAAATGGATGTAGAATGGATAAAATGGATGTAGAGTGGATAAAAATGGATGTAGAGAGGATAAAGTGGATGTAGAGTGGATAAAATGGATGTACAGTTAATCAAAATGGATGTATAGTGGAAATAATGGATGTAGAGAGGATAAAATGGATGTAGAATGGATAAAATGGATTTAGAGTTCATAAAAATGGATGTAGAGTGGATAAAAATGGATGTAGATTGGATAAAATGGATGTAGAGTTGATAAAATGGATGTAGAGTTGATAAAATGGATGTAAAGTGGATAAAATGGATGTAGAGTGGAAATAATGGATGTAGAGAGGATAAAATGGATGTACAGTGGATAAAATGGATGTAGAGTTCATAAAAATGGATGTAGAGTGGATAAAAATGGATGTAGATTGGATAAAATGGATGTGGAGTGGATAACAATGGATGTAGAGAGGATAAAAATGGATATAGGGTAGATAAAATGGATGTAGAGTTAATAAAAATGGATGTAGAGTGGATATAATGGATGTAGAGAGGATAAAATGGATGTGGAGTGGATAACAATGGATGTAGAGTGGATAAAATGGATGTAGAGTGGATAAAATGGTTGTAGAGTGGATAAAATGGATGTAGAGTGGATAAAAATGGATGTAGATTCGATAAAATGGATGTGGAGTGGATAACAATGGATGTAGAGAGGATAAAAATGGATATAGGGTAGATAAAATGGATGTAGAGTGGATAAAAATGGATGTAGATTAGATAAATTGGATGTAGAGTATATGAAATGGATGTAGAGTGGATAAAAATGGATGTCGAGTGGATAAAATGGATGTAGAGTGGATAAAATGGATGTAGATTGGATAAAATGGATGTAGAGTTAATAAAAATGGATGTAGAGTGGATAAAATGGATGTATAGTGGATAAAAATGGATGTAGAGTAGATAAAATAGATGTAGAGTGGATAAAAATGGATGTAGATTGGATAAAATGGATGTCGAGTGGATAAAATGGATGTAGAGTGGATAAAATGGATGTAGAGTTGATAAAAATGGATGTAGAGTGGATAAAATGGATGTAGAGTTAATAAAAATGGATGTAGAGTGGAAATAATGGATGTAGAGAGGATAAAATGGATGTAGAGTGGATAAACATGGATGTAGATTGGATAAAATGGATGTAGAGTTAATAAAAATGGATGTAGAGTGGAAATAATGGATGTAGAGAGGATAAAATGGATGTAGAGTGGATAAACATGGATGTAGATTGGATAAAATGGATGTAGAGTGGATAAAAATGGATGTAGAGTATATAAATTGGATGTAGAGTATATAAAATGGATGTAGAGTGGATAAAAATGGATGTCGAGTGGATAAAATGGATATAGAGTGGATAAAAATGGATGTAGATTGGATAAAATGGATGTAGAGTTGATAAAAATGGATGTAGAGTGGATAAAATGGATGTAGAGTTAATAAAAATGGATGTAGAGTGGAAATAATGGATGTAGAGAGGATAAAATGGATGTAGAGTGGATAAACATGGATGTAGATTGGATAAAATGGATGTAGAGTTAATAAAAGTGGATGTAGAGTGGATAAAATGGATGTAGAGTTGATAAAAATGGATGTAGAGTGGATAAAAATGGATGTAGATTGGATAAAATGGATGTAGAGTGGATAAAAATGGATGTAGATTATATAAATTGGATGTAGAGTATATAAAATGGATGTAGAGTGGATAAAAATGGATGTCGAGTGGATAAAATGGATGTAGAGTGGATAAAAATGGATGTAGATTGGATAAAATGGATGTAGAGTTAATAAAAATGGATGTAGAGTGGATAAAATGGATGTATAGTGGATAAAAATGGATGTAGAGTAGATAAAATAGATGTAGAGTGGATAAAAATGGATGTAGAGTGGATAAAAATGGATGTAGATTGGATAAAATGGATGTAGATTTAATAAAAGTGGATGTAGAGTGGATAAAATGGATGTAGAGTTGATAAAAATGGATGTAGAGTGGATAAAAATGGATGTAGATTGGATAAAATGGATGTAGAGTGGATAAAAATGGATGTAGATTATATAAATTGGATGTAGAGTATATAAAATGGATGTAGAGTGGATAAAAATGGATGTCGAGTGGATAAAATGGATGTAGAGTGGATAAAAATGGATGTAGATTGGACAAAATGGATGTAGAGTTAATAAAAATGGATGTAGAGTGGATAAAATGGATGTATAGTGGATAAAAATGGATGTAGAGTAGATAAAATAGATGTAGAGTGGATAAAAATGGATGTAGAGTGGATAAAATGGATGTCGAGTGGATAAAATGGATGTAGAGTGGATAAAAATAGATGTAGAGTGGATAAAAATGGATGTAGAGTGGATACAATGGATGTCGAGTGGATAAAATGGATGTAGAGTGGATAAAATGGATGTAGAGTTGATAAAAATGGATGTAGAGTGGATAAAATGGATGTAGAGTTAATAAAAATGGATGTAGAGTGGAAATAATGGATGTAGAGAGGATAAAATGGATGTAGAGTGGATAAACATGGATGTAGATTGGATAAAATGGATGTAGAGTTAATAAAAATGGATGTAGAGTGGAAATAATGGATGTAGAGAGGATAAAATGGATGTAGAGTGGATAAACATGGATGTAGATTGGATAAAATGGATGTAGAGTGGATAAAAATGGATGTAGAGTATATAAATTGGATGTAGAGTATATAAAATGGATGTAGAGTGGATAAAAATGGATGTCGAGTGGATAAAATGGATATAGAGTGGATAAAAATGGATGTAGATTGGATAAAATGGATGTAGAGTTGATAAAAATGGATGTAGAGTGGATAAAATGGATGTAGAGTTAATAAAAATGGATGTAGAGTGGAAATAATGGATGTAGAGAGGATAAAATGGATGTAGAGTGGATAAACATGGATGTAGATTGGATAAAATGGATGTAGAGTTAATAAAAGTGGATGTAGAGTGGATAAAATGGATGTAGAGTTGATAAAAATGGATGTAGAGTGGATAAAAATGGATGTAGATTGGATAAAATGGATGTAGAGTGGATAAAAATGGATGTAGATTATATAAATTGGATGTAGAGTATATAAAATGGATGTAGAGTGGATAAAAATGGATGTCGAGTGGATAAAATGGATGTAGAGTGGATAAAAATGGATGTAGATTGGATAAAATGGATGTAGAGTTAATAAAAATGGATGTAGAGTGGATAAAATGGATGTATAGTGGATAAAAATGGATGTAGAGTAGATAAAATAGATGTAGAGTGGATAAAAATGGATGTAGAGTGGATAAAAATGGATGTAGATTGGATAAAATGGATGTAGATTTAATAAAAGTGGATGTAGAGTGGATAAAATGGATGTAGAGTTGATAAAAATGGATGTAGAGTGGATAAAAATGGATGTAGATTGGATAAAATGGATGTAGAGTGGATAAAAATGGATGTAGATTATATAAATTGGATGTAGAGTATATAAAATGGATGTAGAGTGGATAAAAATGGATGTCGAGTGGATAAAATGGATGTAGAGTGGATAAAAATGGATGTAGATTGGACAAAATGGATGTAGAGTTAATAAAAATGGATGTAGAGTGGATAAAATGGATGTATAGTGGATAAAAATGGATGTAGAGTAGATAAAATAGATGTAGAGTGGATAAAAATGGATGTAGATTGGATAAAATGGATGTAGAGTGGATAAAATGGATGTAGATTGGATAAAATGGATGTAGAGTTGATAAAAATGGATGTAGAGTGGATAAAATGGATGTAGAGTTAATAAAAATGGATGTAGAGTGGAAATAATGGATGTAGAGAGGATAAAATGGATGTAGAGTGGATAAACATGGATGTAGATTGGATAAAATGGATGTAGAGTTAATAAAAATGGATGTAGAGTGGAAATAATGGATGTAGAGAGGATAAAATGGATGTAGAGTGGATAAACATGGATGTAGATTGGATAAAATGGATGTAGAGTGGATAAAAATGGATGTAGAGTATATAAATTGGATGTAGAGTATATAAAATGGATGTAGAGTGGATAAAAATGGATGTCGAGTGGATAAAATGGATATAGAGTGGATAAAAATGGATGTAGATTGGATAAAATGGATGTAGAGTTGATAAAAATGGATGTAGAGTGGATAAAATGGATGTAGAGTTAATAAAAATGGATGTAGAGTGGAAATAATGGATGTAGAGAGGATAAAATGGATGTAGAGTGGATAAACATGGATGTAGATTGGATAAAATGGTTGTAGAGTGGATAAAATGGATGTAGAGTGGATAAAAATGGATGTAGAGTAGATAAAATAGATGTAGAGTGGATAAAAATGGATGTAGAGTGGATAAAATGGATGTCGAGTGGATAAAATGGATGTAGAGTGGATAAAAATAGATGTAGAGTGGATAAAAATGGATGTAGAGTGGATACAATGGATGTAGAGTGGATAAAAATGGATGTAGAGTGGATAAAATGGATGTAGAGTGGATAAAAATGGATGTAGAGTGGATAAAATGGATGTGGAGTGGATAACAATGGATGTAGAGAGGATAAAAATGGATATAGGGTAGATAAAATGGATGTAGAGTGGATAAAAATGGATGTAGATTATATAAATTGGATGTAGAGTATATGAAATGGATGTAGAGTGGATAAAAATGGATGTCGAGTGGATAAAATGGATGTAGAGTGGATAAAATGGATGTAGATTGGATAAAATGGATGTAGAGTTAATAAAAATGGATGTAGAGTGGATAAAATGGATGTATAGTGGATAAAAATGGATGTAGAGTAGATAAAATAGATGTAGAGTGGATAAAAATGGATGTAGATTGGATAAAATGGATGTCGAGTGGATAAAATGGATGTAGAGTGGATAAAAATGGATGTAGAGTATATAAATTGGATGTAGAGTATATAAAATGGATGTAGAGTGGATAAAAATGGATGTCGAGTGGATAAAATGGATATAGAGTGGATAAAAATGGATGTAGATTGGATAAAATGGATGTAGAGTTGATAAAAATGGATGTAGAGTGGATAAAATGGATGTATAGTGGATAAAAATGGATGTAGAGTAGATAAAATAGATGTAGAGTGGATAAAAATGGATGTAGAGTGGATAAAATGGATGTCGAGTGGATAAAATGGATGTAGAGTGGATAAAAATAGATGTAGAGTGGATAAAAATGGATGTAGAGTGGATACAATGGATGTAGAGTGGATAAAAATGGATGTAGAGTGGATAAAATGGATGTAGAGTGGATAAAAATGGATGTAGAGTGGATAAAATGGATGTAGAGTGCTTAAATATGGATGTTGAGTGGATAAAATGGATGTAGAGTGGATAAAATGGATGTAGAATGGATAAAATGGATGTAGAGTGGATAAAAATGGATGTAGAGAGGATAAAATGGATGTAGAGTGGATAAAATGGATGTACAGTTAATCAAAATGGATGTATAGTGGAAATAATGGATGTAGAGAGGATAAAATGGATGTAGAATGGATAAAATGGATTTAGAGTTCATAAAAATGGATGTAGAGTGGATAAAAATGGATGTAGATCGGATAAAATGGATGTAGAGTTGATAAAATGGATGTAGAGTTGATAAAATGGATGTAAAGTGGATAAAATGGATGTAGAGTGGAAATAATGGATGTAGAGAGGATAAAATGGATGTAGAGTGGATAAAATGGATGTAGAGTTCATAAAAATGGATGTAGAGTGGATAAAAATGGATGTAGATTGGATAAAATGGATGTAGAGAGGATAAAATGGATGTGGAGTGGATAACAATGGATGTAGAGTGGATAAAATGGATGTAGAGTGGATAAAATGGTTGTAGAGTGGATAAAATGGATGTAGAGTGGATAAAAATGGATGTAGATTCGATAAAATGGATGTGGAGTGGATAACAATGGATGTAGAGAGGATAAAAATGGATATAGGGTAGATAAAATGGATGTAGAGTGGATAAAAATGGATGTAGATTATATAAATTGGATGTAGAGTATATGAAATGGATGTAGAGTGGATAAAAATGGATGTCGAGTGGATAAAATGGATGTAGAGTGGATAAAATGGATGTAGATTGGATAAAATGGATGTAGAGTTAATAAAAATGGATGTAGAGTGGATAAAATGGATGTATAGTGGATAAAAATGGATGTAGAGTAGATAAAATAGATGTAGAGTGGATAAAAATGGATGTAGATTGGATAAAATGGATGTCGAGTGGATAAAATGGATGTAGAGTGGATAAAATGGATGTAGAGTTGATAAAAATGGATGTAGAGTGGATAAAATGGATGTAGAGTTAATAAAAATGGATGTAGAGTGGAAATAATGGATGTAGAGAGGATAAAATGGATGTAGAGTGGATAAACATGGATGTAGATTGGATAAAATGGATGTAGAGTTAATAAAAATGGATGTAGAGTGGAAATAATGGATGTAGAGAGGATAAAATGGATGTAGAGTGGATAAACATGGATGTAGATTGGATAAAATGGATGTAGAGTGGATAAAAATGGATGTAGAGTATATAAATTGGATGTAGAGTATATAAAATGGATGTAGAGTGGATAAAAATGGATGTCGAGTGGATAAAATGGATGTAGAGTGGATAAAAATGGATGTAGATTGGATAAAATGGATGTAGAGTTGATAAAAATGGATGTAGAGTGAATAAAATGGATGTAGAGTTAATAAAAATGGATGTAGAGTGGAAATAATGGATGTAGAGAGGATAAAATGGATGTAGAGTGGATAAACATGGATGTAGATTGGATAAAATGGTTGTAGAGTGGATAAAATGGATGTAGAGTGGATAAAAATGGATGTAGATTGGATAAAATGGATGTGGAGTGGATAACAATGGATGTAGAGAGGATAAAAATGGATATAGGGTAGATAAAATAGATGTAGAGTGGATAAAAATGGATGTAGATTATATAAATTGGATGTAGAGTATATGAAATGGATGTAGAGTGGATAAAAATGGATGTCGAGTGGATAAAATGGATGTAGAGTGGATAAAATGGATGTAGATTGGATAAAATGGATGTAGAGTTAATAAAAATGGATGTAGAGTGGATAAAATGGATGTATAGTGGATAAAAATGGATGTAGAGTAGATAAAATAGATGTAGAGTGGATAAAAATGGATGTAGATTGGATAAAATGGATGTCGAGTGGATAAAATGGATGTAGAGTGGATAAAAATGGATGTAGAGTATATAAATTGGATGTAGAGTATATAAAATGGATGTAGAGTGGATAAAAATGGATGTCGAGTGGATAAAATGGATATAGAGTGGATAAAAATGGATGTAGATTGGATAAAATGGATGTAGAGTTGATAAAAATGGATGTAGAGTGGATAAAATGGATGTACAGTGGATAAAAATGGATGTAGAGTAGATAAAATAGATGTAGAGTGGATAAAAATGGATGTAGAGTGGATAAAATGGATGTCGAGTGGATAAAATGGATGTAGAGTGGATAAAAATAGATGTAGAGTGGATAAAAATGGATGTAGAGTGGATACAATGGATGTAGAGTGGATAAAAATGGATGTAGAGTGGATAAAATGGATGTAGAGTGGATAAAAATGGATGTAGAGTGGATAAAATGGATGTAGAGTGCTTAAATATGGATGTTGAGTGGATCAAATGGATGTAGAGTGGATAAAATGGATGTAGAATGGATAAAATGGATGTAGAGTGGATAAAAATGGATGTAGAGAGGATAAAGTGGATGTAGAGTGGATAAAATGGATGTACAGTTAATCAAAATGGATGTATAGTGGAAATAATGGATGTAGAGAGGATAAAATGGATGTAGAATGGATAAAATGGATTTAGAGTTCATAAAAATGGATGTAGAGTGGATAAAAATGGATGTAGATTGGATAAAATGGATGTAGAGTTGATAAAATGGATGTAGAGTTGATAAAATGGATGTAAAGTGGATAAAATGGATGTAGAGTGGAAATAATGGATGTAGAGAGGATAAAATGGATGTACAGTGGATAAAATGGATGTAGAGTTCATAAAAATGGATGTAGAGTGGATAAAAATGGATGTAGATTGGATAAAATGGATGTGGAGTGGATAACAATGGATGTAGAGAGGATAAAAATGGATATAGGGTAGATAAAATGGATGTAGAGTTAATAAAAATGGATGTAGAGTGGATATAATGGATGTAGAGAGGATAAAATGGATGTGGAGTGGATAACAATGGATGTAGAGTGGATAAAATGGATGTAGAGTGGATAAAATGGTTGTAGAGTGGATAAAATGGATGTAGAGTGGATAAAAATGGATGTAGATTCGATAAAATGGATGTGGAGTGGATAACAATGGATGTAGAGAGGATAAAAATGGATATAGGGTAGATAAAATGGATGTAGAGTGGATAAAAATGGATGTAGATTATATAAATTGGATGTAGAGTATATGAAATGGATGTAGAGTGGATAAAAATGGATGTCGAGTGGATAAAATGGATGTAGAGTGGATAAAATGGATGTAGATTGGATAAAATGGATGTAGAGTTAATAAAAATGGATGTAGAGTGGATAAAATGGATGTATAGTGGATAAAAATGGATGTAGAGTAGATAAAATAGATGTAGAGTGGATAAAAATGGATGTAGATTGGATAAAATGGATGTCGAGTGGATAAAATGGATGTAGAGTGGATAAAATGGATGTAGAGTTGATAAAAATGGATGTAGAGTGGATAAAATGGATGTAGAGTTAATAAAAATGGATGTAGAGTGGAAATAATGGATGTAGAGAGGATAAAATGGATGTAGAGTGGATAAACATGGATGTAGATTGGATAAAATGGATGTAGAGTTAATAAAAATGGATGTAGAGTGGAAATAATGGATGTAGAGAGGATAAAATGGATGTAGAGTGGATAAACATGGATGTAGATTGGATAAAATGGATGTAGAGTGGATAAAAATGGATGTAGAGTATATAAATTGGATGTAGAGTATATAAAATGGATGTAGAGTGGATAAAAATGGATGTCGAGTGGATAAAATGGATATAGAGTGGATAAAAATGGATGTAGATTGGATAAAATGGATGTAGAGTTGATAAAAATGGATGTAGAGTGGATAAAATGGATGTAGAGTTAATAAAAATGGATGTAGAGTGGAAATAATGGATGTAGAGAGGATAAAATGGATGTAGAGTGGATAAAAATGGATGTAGATTGGATAAAATGGATGTAGAGTTAATAAAAGTGGATGTAGAGTGGATAAAATGGATGTAGAGTTGATAAAAATGGATGTAGAGTGGATAAAAATGGATGTAGATTGGATAAAATGGATGTAGAGTGGATAAAAATGGATGTAGATTATATAAATTGGATGTAGAGTATATAAAATGGATGTAGAGTGGATAAAAATGGATGTCGAGTGGATAAAATGGATGTAGAGTGGATAAAAATGGATGTAGATTGGATAAAATGGATGTAGAGTTAATAAAAATGGATGTAGAGTGGATAAAATGGATGTATAGTGGATAAAAATGGATGTAGAGTAGATAAAATAGATGTAGAGTGGATAAAAATGGATGTAGAGTGGATAAAAATGGATGTAGATTGGATAAAATGGATGTAGATTTAATAAAAGTGGATGTAGAGTGGATAAAATGGATGTAGAGTTGATAAAAATGGATGTAGAGTGGATAAAAATGGATGTAGATTGGATAAAATGGATGTAGAGTGGATAAAAATGGATGTAGATTATATAAATTGGATGTAGAGTATATAAAATGGATGTAGAGTGGATAAAAATGGATGTCGAGTGGATAAAATGGATGTAGAGTGGATAAAAATGGATGTAGATTGGACAAAATGGATGTAGAGTTAATAAAAATGGATGTAGAGTGGATAAAATGGATGTATAGTGGATAAAAATGGATGTAGAGTAGATAAAATAGATGTAGAGTGGATAAAAATGGATGTAGAGTGGATAAAATGGATGTCGAGTGGATAAAATGGATGTAGAGTGGATAAAAATAGATGTAGAGTGGATAAAAATGGATGTAGAGTGGATACAATGGATGTAGAGTGGATAAAAATGGATGTAGAGTGGATAAAATGGATATAGAGTGGATAAAAATGGATGTAGAGTGGATAAAATGGATGTAGAGTGCATAAAAATGGATGTTGAGTGGATAAAATGGATGTAGAGTGGATAAAATGGATGTACATTTAATAAAAATGGATGTAGAGTGGATAAAAATGGATGTAGAGTGGATAAAAATGGATGTAGATTGGATAAAATGGATGTAGAGTTAATAAAAGTGGATGTAGAGTGGATAAAATGGATGTAGAGTTGATAAAAATGGATGTAGAGTGGATAAAAATGGATGTAGATTGGATAAAATGGATGTAGAGTGGATAAAATGGATGTAGAGTATATAAATTGGATGTAGAGTATATAAAATGGATGTAGAGTGGATAAAAATGGATGTCGAGTGGATAAAATGGATGTAGAGTGGATAAAAATGGATGTAGATTGGATAAAATGGATGTAGAGTGGATGAAAATGGATGTAGAGTATATAAATTGGATGTAGAGTATATAAAATGGATGTAGAGTGGATAAAAATGGATGTCGAGTGGATAAAATGGATGTAGAGTGGATAAAAATGGATGTAGAGTGGATAAAATGGATGTAGAGTTGATAAAAATGGATGTAGAGTGGATAAAATGGATGTAGAGTAGATAAAATGGATATAGAGTGGATAAAATGGATGTAGAGTTGATAAAATGGATGTAAAGTGGATAAAATGGATGTAGAGTTAATAAAAATGGATGTTGAGTGGAAATAATGGATGTAGAGTTCATAAAAATGGATGTAGAGTGGATAAAAATGGATGTAGAGTGGATAAAAATGGATGTAGAGTGGATAAAATGGATGTAGAGTTAATAAAAATGGATGTAGAGTGGAAATAATGGATGTAGAGAGGATAAAATGGATGTAGAGTGGATAAAATGGATGTAGAGTTCATAAAAATGGATGTAGAGTGGATAAAATGGATGTAGAATGGATAAAAATAGATGTAGAGAGGATAAAATGGAAGTAGAGTGGATAAAAATGGATGTAGAGTGGATAAAAATGGATGTAGAGTGGATAAAATGGATGTAGAGTGGATAAAATGGATGTAGAGTGGATAAAAATGGATGTAGAGAGGATAAAATGGATGTAGAGTGGATAAAATGGATGTACAGTTAATAAAAATGGATGTAGAGTGGAAATAATGGATGTAGAGAGGATAAAATGGATGTAGAGTGGATAAAATGGATGTAGAGTTCATAAAAATGGATGTAGAGTGGATAAAAATGGATGTAGATTGGATAAAATGGATGTAGAGTTGATAAAATGGATGTAAAGTGGATAAAATGGATGTAGAGTTAATAAAAATGGATGTAGAGTGGAAATACTGGATGTAGAGAGGATAAAATGGATGTAGAGTGGATAAAATGGATGTAGAGTTCATAAAAATGGATGTAGAGTGGATAAAAATGGATGTAGATTGGATAAAATGGATGTGGAGTGGATAACAATGGATGTAGAGAGGATAAAAATGTATATAGGGTAGATAAAATGGATGTAGAGTTAATAAAAATGGATGTAGAGTGGAAATAATGGATGTAGAGAGGATAAAATGGATGTAGAGTGGATAAAATGGATGTAGAGTTCATAAAAATGGATATAGAGTGGATAAAATGGATGTAGAGTTCATAAAAATGGATGTAGAGTGGATAAAAATGGATGTAGATTGGATAAAATGGATGTAGAGTGGATAAAAATGGATGTAGAGTGGATAAAATGGATGTAGAGTTAATAAAAATGGATGTAGAGTGGAAATAATGGATGTAGAGAGGATAAAATGGATGTAGAGTGGATAAAATGGATGTAGAGTTCATAAAAATGGATGTAGAGTGGATAAAAATGGATGTAGATTGGATAAAATGGATGTAGAGTGGATAAAAATGGATGTAGAGTGGATAAAATGGATGTAGAGTTCATAAAAATGGATGTCGAGTGGATAAAATGGATGTAGAGTGGATAAAAATGGATGTAGAGTGGATAAAATGGATGTAGAGTTGATAAAAATGGATGTAGAGTGGATAAAATGGATGTAGAGTAGATAAAATGGATGTAGAGTGGATAAAATGGATGTAGAGTTGATAAAATGGATGCAAAGTGGATAAAATGGATGTAGAGTTAATAAAAATGGATGTAGAGTGGAAATAATGGATGTAGAGAGGATAAAATGGATGTAGAGTGGATAAAATGGATGTAGAGTTCATAAAAATGGATGTAGAGTGGATAAAAATGGATGTAGATTGGATAAAATGGATGTAGAGTGGATAAAAATGGATGTAGAGTGGATAAAATGGATGTAGAGTTAATAAAAATGGATGTAGAGTGGAAATAATGGATGTAGAGAGGATAAAATGGATGTAGAGTGGATAAAATGGATGTAGAGTTCATAAAAATGGATGTAGAGTGGATAAAATGGATGTAGAGTGGATAAAATGATTGTAGAGTGGATAAAATGGATGTAGAGTGGATAAAAATGGATGTAGAGTGGATATAATGGATGTAGAGTGGATAAAATGGTTGTAGAGTGGATAAAAATGGATGTAGAGTGGATAAAATGGATGTAGAATGGATAAAATGGATGTAAAGTGGATAAAAATGGATGTCGGTGGATAAAATGGATGTAGAGTGCATAAAAATAGATGTAGAGAGGATAAAATGGAAGTAGAGTGGATAAAAATGGATGTAGATTGTATAAAATGGATGTAGAGTGGATAAAAATGGATGTAGAGTATATAAATTGGATGTAGAGTATATAAAATGGATGTAGAGTGGATAAAAATGGATGTAGATTGGATAAAATGGATGTAGAGTTAATAAAAGTGGATGTAGAGTGGATAAAATGGATGTAGTGTTGATAAAAATGGATGTAGAGTGGATAAAAATGGATGTAGATTGGATAAAATGGATGTAGAGTGGATAAAAATGGATGTAGATTATATAAATTGGATGTAGAGTATATAAAATGGATGTAGAGTGGATAAAAATGGATGTCGAGTGGATAAAATGGATGTAGAGTGGATAAAAATGGATGTAGATTGGATAAAATGGATGTAGAGTTAATAAAAATGGATGTAGAGTGGATAAAATGGATGTATAGTGGATAAAAATGGATGTAGAGTAGATAAAATAGATGTAGAGTGGATAAAAATGGATGTAAAGTGGATAAAAATGGATGTAGATTGGATAAAATGGATGTAGAGTTAATAAAAGTGGATGTAGAGTGGATAAAATGGATGTAGAGTTGATAAAAATGGATGTAGAGTGGATAAAAATGGATGTAGATTGTATAAATTGGATGTAGAGTGGATAAAAATGGATGTAGATTATATAAATTGGATGTAGAGTATATAAAATGGATGTAGAGTGGATAAAAATGGATGTCGAGTGGATAAAATGGATGTAGAGTGGATAAAAATGGATGTAGATTGGACAAAATGGATGTAGAGTTAATAAAAATGGATGTAGAGTGGATAAAATGGATGTATAGTGGATAAAAATGGATGTAGAGTAGATAAAATAGATGTAGAGTGGATAAAAATGGATGTAGAGTGGATAAAATGGATGTCGAGTGGATAAAATGGATGTAGAGTGGATAAAAATAGATGTAGAGTGGATAAAAATGGATGTAGAGTGGATACAATGGATGTAGAGTGAATAAAAATGGATGTAGAGTGGATAAAATGGATGTAGAGTGGATAAAAATGGATGTAGAGTGGATAAAATGGATGTAGAGTGCATAAAAATGGATGTAGAGTGGATAAAAATGGATGTAGATTGGATAAAATGGATGTAGAGTGGATAAAAATGGATGTAGATTATATAAATTGGATGTAGAGTATATAAAATGGATGTAGAGTGGATAAAAATGGATGTCGAGTGGATAAAATGGATGTAGAGTGGATAAAATGGATGTAGATTGGATAAAATGGATGTAGAGTTAATAAAAATGGATGTAGAGTGGATAAAATGGATGTATAGTGGATAAAAATGGATGTAGAGTAGATAAAATAGATGTAGAGTGGATAAAAATGGATGTAGAGTGGATAAAATGGATGTCATGTGGATAAAATGGATGTAGAGTGGATAAAAATAGATGTAGAGTGGATAAAAATGGATGTAGATTGGATAAAATGGATGTAGAGTGGATAAAAATGGATGTAGAGTGGATAAAATGGATGTAGAGTGGATAAAAATGGATGTAGAGTGGATAAAATGGATGTAGAGTGCATAAATATGGATGTAGAGTGGATAAAATGGTTGTAGAGTGGATAAAATGGATGTAGAGTAGATAAAAATGGATGTAGAGTGGATAAAATGGATGTAGAGTGGATAAAAATGGATGTAGAGTGGATAAAATGGATGTAGAGTGCATAAAAATGGATGTTGAGTGGATAAAGTGGATGTAGAGTGGATAAAATGGATGTACATTTAATAAAAATGGATGTAGAGTGGATAAAAATGGATGTAGAGTGGATAAAAATGGATGTAGATTGGATAAAATGGATGTAGAGTTAATAAAAGTGGATGTAGAGTGGATAAAATGGATGTAGAGTTGATAAAAATGGATGTGGAGTGGATAAAAATGGATGTAGATTGGATAAAATGGATGTAGAGTGGATAAAAATGGATGTAGATTATATAAATTGGATGTAGAGTATATAAAATGGATGTAGAGTGGATAAAAATGGATGTCGAGTGGATAAAATGGATGTAGAGTGGATAAAAATGGATGTAGATTGGACAAAATGGATGTAGAGTTAATAAAAATGGATGTAGAGTGGATAAAATGGATGTATAGTGGATAAAAATGGATGTAGAGTAGATAAAATAGATGTAGAGTGGATAAAAATGGATGTAGAGTGGATAAAATGGATGTCGAGTGGATAAAATGGATGTAGAGTGGATAAAAATAGATGTAGAGTGGATAAAAATGGATGTAGAGTGGATACAATGGATGTAGAGTGGATAAAAATGGATGTAGAGTGGATAAAATGGATGTAGAGTGGATAAAAATGGATGTAGAGTGGATAAAATGGATGTAGAGTGGATAAAAATGGATGTAGAGTGGATAAAAATGGATGTAGATTGGATAAAATGGATGTAGAGTGGATAAAAATGGATGTAGATTATATAAATTGGATGTAGAGTATATAAAATGGATGTAGAGTGGATAAAAATGGATGTCGAGTGGATAAAATGGATGTAGAGTGGATAAAATGGATGTAGAGTGGATAAAATGGATGTAGAGTTAATAAAAATGGATGTAGAGTGGATAAAATGGATGTATAGTGGATAAAAATGGATGTAGAGTAGATAAAATTGATGTAGAGTGGATAAAAATGGATGTAGAGTGGATAAAATGGATGTCGAGTGGATAAAATGGATGTAGAGTGGATAAAAATAGATGTAGAGTGGATAAAAATGGATGTAGAGTGGATACAATGGATGTAGAGTGGATAAAAATGGATGTAGAGTGGATAAAATGGATGTAGAGTGGATAAAAATGGATGTAGAGTGGATAAAATGGATGTAGAGTGCATAAATATGGATGTTGAGTGGATAAAATGGATGTAGAGTGGATAAAATGGATGTACATTTAATAAAAATGGATGTAGAGTGGATAAAAATGGATGTAGAGTGGATAAAAATGGATGTAGATTGGATAAAATGGATGTAGAGTTAATAAAAGTGGATGTAGAGTGGATAAAATGGATGTAGAGTGGATAAAAATGGATGTAGATTGGATAAAATGGATGTAGAGTGGATAAAAATGGATGTAGAGTATATAAATTGGATGTACAGTATATAAAATGGATGTAGAGTGGATAAAAATGGATGTCGAGTGGATAAAATGGATGTAGAGTGGATAAAAATGGATGTAGATTGGATAAAATGGATGTAGAGTGGATGAAAATGGATGTAGAGTATATAAATTGGATGTAGAGTATATAAAATGGATGTAGAGTGGATAAAAATGGATGTCGAGTGGATAAAATGGATGTAGAGTGGATAAAAATGGATGTAGAGTGGATAAAATGGATGTAGAGTTGATAAAAATGGATGTAGAGTGGATAAAATGGATGTAGAGTAGATAAAATGGATGTAGAGTGGATAAAATGGATGTAGAGTTGATAAAATGGATGTAAAGTGGATAAAATGGATGTAGAGTTAATAAAAATGGATGTAGAGTGGAAATAATGGATGTAGAGAGGATAAAATGGATGTAGAGTGGATAAAATGGATGTAGAGTTCATAAAAATGGATGTAGAGTGGATAAAAATGGATGTAGATTGGATAAAATGGATGTAGAGTGGATAAAAATGGATGTAGAGTGGATAAAATGGATGTAGAGTTAATAAAAATGGATGTAGAGTGGAAATAATGGATGTAGAGAGGATAAAATGGATGTAGAGTGGATAAAATGGATGTAGAGTTCATAAAAATGGATGTAGAGTGGATAAAATGATTGTAGAGTGGATAAAATGGATGTAGAGTGGATAAAAATGGATGTAGAGTGTATAAAATGGATGTAGGGTGGATAAAATGGTTGTAGAGTGGATAAAAATGGATGTAGAGTGGATAAAATGGATGTAGAGTGGATAAAATGGATGTAGAGTGGATAAAAATGGATGTAGAGTGGATAAAATGGATGTAGAGTGGATAAAATGGATGTACAGTTAATAAAAATGGATGTATAGTGGAAATAATGGATGTAGATTGGATAAAATGGATGTCGAGTGGATAAAATGGATGTAGAGTGGATAAAAATGGATGTAGAGTATATAAATTGGATGTAGAGTATATAAAATGGATGTAGAGTGGATAAAAATGGATGTCGAGTGGATAAAATGGATATAGAGTGGATAAAAATGGATGTAGATTGGATAAAATGGATGTAGAGTTGATAAAAATGGATGTAGAGTGGATAAAATGGATGTATAGTGGATAAAAATGGATGTAGAGTAGATAAAATAGATGTAGAGTGGATAAAAATGGATGTAGAGTGGATAAAATGGATGTCGAGTGGATAAAAATGGATGTAGAGTGGATAAAATGGATATAGAGTGGATAAAAATGGATGTAGAGTGGATAAAATGGATGTAGAGTGCATAAAAATGGATGTTGAGTGGATAAAATGGATGTAGAGTGGATAAAATGGATGTACATTTAATAAAAATGGATGTAGAGTGGATAAAAATGGATGTAGAGTGGATAAAAATGGATGTAGATTGGATAAAATGGATGTAGAGTTAATAAAAGTGGATGTAGAGTGGATAAAATGGATGTAGAGTTGATAAAAATGGATGTAGAGTGGATAAAAATGGATGTAGATTGGATAAAATGGATGTAGAGTGGATAAAATGGATGTAGAGTATATAAATTGGATGTAGAGTATATAAAATGGATGTAGAGTGGATAAAAATGGATGTCGAGTGGATAAAATGGATGTAGAGTGGATAAAAATGGATGTAGATTGGATAAAATGGATGTAGATTGGATAAAATGGATGTAGAGTTAATAAAAATGGATGTAGAGTGGATAAAATGGATGTATAGTGGATAAAAATGGATGTAGAGTAGATAAAATAGATGTAGAGTGGATAAAAATGGATGTAGATTGGATAAAATGGATGTCGAGTGGATAAAATGGATGTAGAGTGGATAAAATGGATGTAGAGTTGATAAAAATGGATGTAGAGTGGATAAAATGGATGTAGAGTTAATAAAAATGGATGTAGAGTGGAAATAATGGATGTAGAGAGGATAAAATGGATGTAGAGTGGATAAACATGGATGTAGATTATATAAATTGGATGTAGAGTATATGAAATGGATGTAGAGTGGATAAAAATGGATGTCGAGTGGATAAAATGGATGTAGAGTGGATAAAATGGATGTAGATTGGATAAAATGGATGTAGAGTTAATAAAAATGGATGTAGAGTGGATAAAATGGATGTATAGTGGATAAAAATGGATGTAGAGTAGATAAAATAGATGTAGAGTGGATAAAAATGGATGTAGATTGGATAAAATGGATGTCGAGTGGATAAAATGGATGTAGAGTGGATAAAATGGATGTAGAGTTGATAAAAATGGATGTAGAGTGGATAAAATGGATGTAGAGTTAATAAAAATGGATGTAGAGTGGAAATAATGGATGTAGAGAGGATAAAATGGATGTAGAGTGGATAAACATGGATGTAGATTGGATAAAATGGATGTAGAGTTAATAAAAATGGATGTAGAGTGGAAATAATGGATGTAGAGAGGATAAAATGGATGTAGAGTGGATAAACATGGATGTAGATTGGATAAAATGGATGTAGAGTGGATAAAAATGGATGTAGAGTATATAAATTGGATGTAGAGTATATAAAATGGATGTAGAGTGGATAAAAATGGATGTCGAGTGGATAAAATGGATATAGAGTGGATAAAAATGGATGTAGATTGGATAAAATGGATGTAGAGTTGATAAAAATGGATGTAGAGTGGATAAAATGGATGTAGAGTTAATAAAAATGGATGTAGAGTGGAAATAATGGATGTAGAGAGGATAAAATGGATGTAGAGTGGATAAACATGGATGTAGATTGGATAAAATGGATGTAGAGTTAATAAAAGTGGATGTAGAGTGGATAAAATGGATGTAGAGTTGATAAAAATGGATGTAGAGTGGATAAAAATGGATGTAGATTGGATAAAATGGATGTAGAGTGGATAAAAATGGATGTAGATTATATAAATTGGATGTAGAGTATATAAAATGGATGTAGAGTGGATAAAAATGGATGTCGAGTGGATAAAATGGATGTAGAGTGGATAAAAATGGATGTAGATTGGATAAAATGGATGTAGAGTTAATAAAAATGGATGTAGAGTGGATAAAATGGATGTATAGTGGATAAAAATGGATGTAGAGTAGATAAAATAGATGTAGAGTGGATAAAAATGGATGTAGAGTGGATAAAAATGGATGTAGATTGGATAAAATGGATGTAGATTTAATAAAAGTGGATGTAGAGTGGATAAAATGGATGTAGAGTTGATAAAAATGGATGTAGAGTGGATAAAAATGGATGTAGATTGGATAAAATGGATGTAGAGTGGATAAAAATGGATGTAGATTATATAAATTGGATGTAGAGTATATAAAATGGATGTAGAGTGGATAAAAATGGATGTCGAGTGGATAAAATGGATGTAGAGTGGATAAAAATGGATGTAGATTGGACAAAATGGATGTAGAGTTAATAAAAATGGATGTAGAGTGGATAAAATGGATGTATAGTGGATAAAAATGGATGTAGAGTAGATAAAATAGATGTAGAGTGGATAAAAATGGATGTAGAGTGGATAAAATGGATGTCGAGTGGATAAAATGGATGTAGAGTGGATAAAAATAGATGTAGAGTGGATAAAAATGGATGTAGAGTGGATACAATGGATGTAGAGTGGATAAAAATGGATGTAGAGTGGATAAAATGGATATAGAGTGGATAAAAATGGATGTAGAGTGGATAAAATGGATGTAGAGTGCATAAAAATGGATGTTGAGTGGATAAAATGGATGTAGAGTGGATAAAATGGATGTACATTTTATAAAAATGGATGTAGAGTGGATAAAAATGGATGTAGAGTGGATAAAAATGGATGTAGATTGGATAAAATGGATGTAGAGTTAATAAAAGTGGATGTAGAGTGGATAAAATGGATGTAGAGTTGATAAAAATGGATGTAGAGTGGATAAAAATGGATGTAGATTTGATAAAATGGATGTAGAGTGGATAAAATGGATGTAGAGTATATAAATTGGATGTAGAGTATATAAAATGGATGTAGAGTGGATAAAAATGGATGTCGAGTGGATAAAATGGATGTAGAGTGGATAAAAATGGATGTAGATTGGATAAAATGGATGTAGAGTGGATGAAAATGGATGTAGAGTATATAAATTGGATGTAGAGTATATAAAATGGATGTAGAGTGGATAAAAATGGATGTCGAGTGGATAAAATGGATGTAGAGTGGATAAAAATGGATGTAGAGTGGATAAAATGGATGTAGAGTTGATAAAAATGGATGTAGAGTGGATAAAATGGATGTAGAGTAGATAAAATGGATATAGAGTGGATAAAATGGATGTAGAGTTGATAAAATGGATGTAAAGTGGATAAAATGGATGTAGAGTTAATAAAAATGGATGTTGAGTGGAAATAATGGATGTAGAGTTCATAAAAATGGATGTAGAGTGGATAAAAATGGATGTAGAGTGGATAAAAATGGATGTAGAGTGGATAAAATGGATGTAGAGTTAATAAAAATGGATGTAGAGTGGAAATAATGGATGTAGAGAGGATAAAATGGATGTAGAGTGGATAAAATGGATGTAGAGTTCATAAAAATGGATGTAGAGTGGATAAAATGGATGTAGAATGGATAAAAATAGATGTAGAGAGGATAAAATGGAAGTAGAGTGGATAAAAATGGATGTAGAGTGGATAAAAATGGATGTAGAGTGGATAAAATGGATGTAGAGTGGATAAAATGGATGTAGAGTGGATAAAAATGGATGTAGAGAGGATAAAATGGATGTAGAGTGGATAAAATGGATGTACAGTTAATAAAAATGGATGTAGAGTGGAAATAATGGATGTAGAGAGGATAAAATGGATGTAGAGTGGATAAAATGGATGTAGAGTTCATAAAAATGGATGTAGAGTGGATAAAAATGGATGTAGATTGGATAAAATGGATGTAGAGTGGATAAAATGGATGTAAAGTGGATAAAATGGATGTAGAGTTAATAAAAATGGATGTAGAGTGGAAATACTGGATGTAGAGAGGATAAAATGGATGTAGAGTGGATAAAATGGATGTAGAGTTCATAAAAATGGATGTAGAGTGGATAAAAATGGATGTAGATTGGATAAAATGGATGTGGAGTGGATAACAATGGATGTAGAGAGGATAAAAATGTATATAGGGTAGATAAAATGGATGTAGAGTTAATAAAAATGGATGTAGAGTGGAAATAATGGATGTAGAGAGGATAAAATGGATGTAGAGTGGATAAAATGGATGTAGAGTTCATAAAAATGGATATAGAGTGGATAAAATGGATGTAGAGTTCATAAAAATGGATGTAGAGTGGATAAAAATGGATGTAGATTGGATAAAATGGATGTAGAGTGGATAAAAATGGATGTAGAGTGGATAAAATGGATGTAGAGTTAATAAAAATGGATGTAGAGTGGAAATAATGGATGTAGAGAGGATAAAATGGATGTAGAGTGGATAAAATGGATGTAGAGTTCATAAAAATGGATGTAGAGTGGATAAAAATGGATGTAGATTGGATAAAATGGATGTAGAGTGGATAAAAATGGATGTAGAGTGGATAAAATGGATGTAGAGTTCATAAAAATGGATGTCGAGTGGATAAAATGGATGTAGAGTGGATAAAAATGGATGTAGAGTGGATAAAATGGATGTAGAGTTGATAAAAATGGATGTAGAGTGGATA
This sequence comes from Pemphredon lugubris, assembly GCA_933228935.1. Lineage (NCBI taxonomy): Eukaryota > Metazoa > Arthropoda > Insecta > Hymenoptera > Crabronidae > Pemphredon > Pemphredon lugubris. The sequence goes on along the minus strand of OW121816.1, from coordinate 40,676,893 downwards.
AAATGGATGTAGAGTAGATAAAATGGATGTAGAGTGGATAAAATGGATGTAGAGTTGATAAAATGGATGCAAAGTGGATAAAATGGATGTAGAGTTAATAAAAATGGATGTAGAGTGGAAATAATGGATGTAGAGAGGATAAAATGGATGTAGAGTGGATAAAATGGATGTAGAGTTCATAAAAATGGATGTAGAGTGGATAAAAATGGATGTAGATTGGATAAAATGGATGTAGAGTGGATAAAAATGGATGTAGAGTGGATAAAATGGATGTAGAGTTAATAAAAATGGATGTAGAGTGGAAATAATGGATGTAGAGAGGATAAAATGGATGTAGAGTGGATAAAATGGATGTAGAGTTCATAAAAATGGATGTAGAATGGATAAAATGGATGTAGAGTGGATAAAATGATTGTAGAGTGGATAAAATGGATGTAGAGTGGATAAAAATGGATGTAGAGTGGATATAATGGATGTAGAGTGGATAAAATGGTTGTAGAGTGGATAAAAATGGATGTAGAGTGGATAAAATGGATGTAGAATGGATAAAATGGATGTAAAGTGGATAAAAATGGATGTCGGTGGATAAAATGGATGTAGAGTGCATAAAAATAGATGTAGAGAGGATAAAATGGAAGTAGAGTGGATAAAAATGGATGTAGATTGTATAAAATGGATGTAGAGTGGATAAAAATGGATGTAGAGTATATAAATTGGATGTAGAGTATATAAAATGGATGTAGAGTGGATAAAAATGGATGTAGATTGGATAAAATGGATGTAGAGTTAATAAAAGTGGATGTAGAGTGGATAAAATGGATGTAGTGTTGATAAAAATGGATGTAGAGTGGATAAAAATGGATGTAGATTGGATAAAATGGATGTAGAGTGGATAAAAATGGATGTAGATTATATAAATTGGATGTAGAGTATATAAAATGGATGTAGAGTGGATAAAAATGGATGTCGAGTGGATAAAATGGATGTAGAGTGGATAAAAATGGATGTAGATTGGATAAAATGGATGTAGAGTTAATAAAAATGGATGTAGAGTGGATAAAATGGATGTATAGTGGATAAAAATGGATGTAGAGTAGATAAAATAGATGTAGAGTGGATAAAAATGGATGTATAGTGGATAAAAATGGATGTAGATTGGATAAAATGGATGTAGAGTTAATAAAAGTGGATGTAGAGTGGATAAAATGGATGTAGAGTTGATAAAAATGGATGTAGAGTGGATAAAAATGGATGTAGATTGGATAAAATGGATGTAGAGTGGATAAAAATGGATGTAGATTATATAAATTGGATGTAGAGTATATAAAATGGATGTAGAGTGGATAAAAATGGATGTCGAGTGGATAAAATGGATGTAGAGTGGATAAAAATGGATGTAGATTGGACAAAATGGATGTAGAGTTAATAAAAATGGATGTAGAGTGGATAAAATGGATGTATAGTGGATAAAAATGGATGTAGAGTAGATAAAATAGATGTAGAGTGGATAAAAATGGATGTAGAGTGGATAAAATGGATGTCGAGTGGATAAAATGGATGTAGAGTGGATAAAAATAGATGTAGAGTGGATAAAAATGGATGTAGAGTGGATACAATGGATGTAGAGTGAATAAAAATGGATGTAGAGTGGATAAAATGGATGTAGAGTGGATAAAAATGGATGTAGAGTGGATAAAATGGATGTAGAGTGCATAAAAATGGATGTAGAGTGGATAAAAATGGATGTAGATTGGATAAAATGGATGTAGAGTGGATAAAAATGGATGTAGATTATATAAATTGGATGTAGAGTATATAAAATGGATGTAGAGTGGATAAAAATGGATGTCGAGTGGATAAAATGGATGTAGAGTGGATAAAATGGATGTAGATTGGATAAAATGGATGTAGAGTTAATAAAAATGGATGTAGAGTGGATAAAATGGATGTATAGTGGATAAAAATGGATGTAGAGTAGATAAAATAGATGTAGAGTGGATAAAAATGGATGTAGAGTGGATAAAATGGATGTCATGTGGATAAAATGGATGTAGAGTGGATAAAAATAGATGTAGAGTGGATAAAAATGGATGTAGATTGGATAAAATGGATGTAGAGTGGATAAAAATGGATGTAGAGTGGATAAAATGGATGTAGAGTGGATAAAAATGGATGTAGAGTGGATAAAATGGATGTAGAGTGCATAAATATGGATGTAGAGTGGATAAAATGGTTGTAGAGTGGATAAAATGGATGTAGAGTAGATAAAAATGGATGTAGAGTGGATAAAATGGATGTAGAGTGGATAAAAATGGATGTAGAGTGGATAAAATGGATGTAGAGTGCATAAAAATGGATGTTGAGTGGATAAAGTGGATGTAGAGTGGATAAAATGGATGTACATTTAATAAAAATGGATGTAGAGTGGATAAAAATGGATGTAGAGTGGATAAAAATGGATGTAGATTGGATAAAATGGATGTAGAGTTAATAAAAGTGGATGTAGAGTGGATAAAATGGATGTAGAGTTGATAAAAATGGATGTGGAGTGGATAAAAATGGATGTAGATTGGATAAAATGGATGTAGAGTGGATAAAAATGGATGTAGATTATATAAATTGGATGTAGAGTATATAAAATGGATGTAGAGTGGATAAAAATGGATGTCGAGTGGATAAAATGGATGTAGAGTGGATAAAAATGGATGTAGATTGGACAAAATGGATGTAGAGTTAATAAAAATGGATGTAGAGTGGATAAAATGGATGTATAGTGGATAAAAATGGATGTAGAGTAGATAAAATAGATGTAGAGTGGATAAAAATGGATGTAGAGTGGATAAAATGGATGTCGAGTGGATAAAATGGATGTAGAGTGGATAAAAATAGATGTAGAGTGGATAAAAATGGATGTAGAGTGGATAAAATGGATGTAGAGTGGATAAAAATGGATGTAGAGTGGATAAAATGGATGTAGAGTGGATAAAAATGGATGTAGAGTGGATAAAATGGATGTAGAGTGCATAAAAATGGATGTAGAGTGGATAAAAATGGATGTAGATTGGATAAAATGGATGTTGAGTGGATAAAAATGGATGTAGATTATATAAATTGGATGTAGAGTATATAAAATGGATGTAGAGTGGATAAAAATGGATGTCGAGTGGATAAAATGGATGTAGAGTGGATAAAATGGATGTAGATTGGATAAAATGGATGTAGAGTTAATAAAAATGGATGTAGAGTGGATAAAATGGATGTATAGTGGATAAAAATGGATGTAGAGTAGATAAAATAGATGTAGAGTGGATAAAAATGGATGTAGAGTGGATAAAATGGATGTCGAGTGGATAAAATGGATGTAGAGTGGATAAAAATAGATGTAGAGTGGATAAAAATGGATGTAGAGTGGATACAATGGATGTAGAGTGGATAAAAATGGATGTAGAGTGGATAAAATGGATGTAGAGTGGATAAAAATGGATGTAGAGTGGATAAAATGGATGTAGAGTGCATAAATATGGATGTTGAGTGGATAAAATGGATGTAGAGTGGATAAAATGGATGTACATTTAATAAAAATGGATGTAGAGTGGATAAAAATGGATGTAGAGTGGATAAAAATGGATGTAGATTGGATAAAATGGATGTAGAGTTAATAAAAGTGGATGTAGAGTGGATAAAATGGATGTAGAGTGGATAAAAATGGATGTAGATTGGATAAAATGGATGTAGAGTGCATAAAAATGGATGTAGAGTATATAAATTGGATGTACAGTATATAAAATGGATGTAGAGTGGATAAAAATGGATGTCGAGTGGATAAAATGGATGTAGAGTGGATAAAAATGGATGTAGATTGGATAAAATGGATGTAGAGTGGATGAAAATGGATGTAGAGTATATAAATTGGATGTAGAGTATATAAAATGGATGTAGAGTGGATAAAAATGGATGTCGAGTGGATAAAATGGATGTAGAGTGGATAAAAATGGATGTAGAGTGGATAAAATGGATGTAGAGTTGATAAAAATGGATGTAGAGTGGATAAAATGGATGTAGAGTAGATAAAATGGATGTAGAGTGGATAAAATGGATGTAGAGTTGATAAAATGGATGTAAAGTGGATAAAATGGATGTAGAGTTAATAAAAATGGATGTAGAGTGGAAATAATGGATGTAGAGAGGATAAAATGGATGTAGAGTGGATAAAATGGATGTAGAGTTCATAAAAATGGATGTAGAGTGGATAAAAATGGATGTAGATTGGATAAAATGGATGTAGAGTGGATAAAAATGGATGTAGAGTGGATAAAATGGATGTAGAGTTAATAAAAATGGATGTAGAGTGGAAATAATGGATGTAGAGAGGATAAAATGGATGTAGAGTGGATAAAATGGATGTAGAGTTCATAAAAATGGATGTAGAGTGGATAAAATGATTGTAGAGTGGATAAAATGGATGTAGAGTGGATAAAAATGGATGTAGAGTGTATAAAATGGATGTAGGGTGGATAAAATGGTTGTAGAGTGGATAAAAATGGATGTAGAGTGGATAAAATGGATGTAGAATGGATAAAATGGATGTAGAGTGGATAAAAATGGATGTAGAGAGGATAAAATGGATGTAGAGTGGATAAAATGGATGTACAGTTAATAAAAATGGATGTATAGTGGAAATAATGGATGTAGATTGGATAAAATGGATGTCGAGTGGATAAAATGGATGTAGAGTGGATAAAAATGGATGTAGAGTATATAAATTGGATGTAGAGTATATAAAATGGATGTAGAGTGGATAAAAATGGATGTCGAGTGGATAAAATGGATATAGAGTGGATAAAAATGGATGTAGATTGGATAAAATGGATGTAGAGTTGATAAAAATGGATGTAGAGTGGATAAAATGGATGTATAGTGGATAAAAATGGATGTAGAGTAGATAAAATAGATGTAGAGTGGATAAAAATGGATGTAGAGTGGATAAAATGGATGTCGAGTGGATAAAAATGGATGTAGAGTGGATAAAATGGATATAGAGTGGATAAAAATGGATGTAGAGTGGATAAAATGGATGTAGAGTGCATAAAAATGGATGTTGAGTGGATAAAATGGATGTAGAGTGGATAAAATGGATGTACATTTAATAAAAATGGATGTAGAGTGGATAAAAATGGATGTAGAGTGGATAAAAATGGATGTAGATTGGATAAAATGGATGTAGAGTTAATAAAAGTGGATGTAGAGTGGATAAAATGGATGTAGAGTTGATAAAAATGGATGTAGAGTGGATAAAAATGGATGTAGATTGGATAAAATAGATGTAGAGTGGATAAAATGGATGTAGAGTATATAAATTGGATGTAGAGTATATAAAATGGATGTAGAGTGGATAAAAATGGATGTCGAGTGGATAAAATGGATGTAGAGTGGATAAAAATGGATGTAGATTGGATAAAATGGATGTAGAGTGGATGAAAATGGATGTAGAGTATATAAATTGGACGTAGAGTATATAAAATGGATGTAGAGTGGATAAAAATGGATGTCGAGTGGATAAAATGGATGTAGAGTGGATAAAAATGGATGTAGAGTGGATAAAATGGATGTAGAGTTGATAAAAATGGATGTAGAGTGGATAAAATGGATGTAGAGTAGATAAAATGGATATAGAGTGGATAAAATGGATGTAGAGTTGATAAAATGGATGTAGAGTGGATAAAAATGGATGTAGATTGGATAAAATGGATGTAGATTTAATAAAAGTGGATGTAGAGTGGATAAAATGGATGTAGAGTTGATAAAAATGGATGTAGAGTGGATAAAAATGGATGTAGATTGGATAAAATGGATGTAGAGTGGATAAAAATGGATGTAGATTATATAAATTGGATGTAGAGTATATAAAATGGATGTAGAGTGGATAAAAATGGATGTCGAGTGGATAAAATGGATGTAGAGTGGATAAAAATGGATGTAGATTGGACAAAATGGATGTAGAGTTAATAAAAATGGATGTAGAGTGGATAAAATGGATGTATAGTGGATAAAAATGGATGTAGAGTAGATAAAATAGATGTAGAGTGGATAAAAATGGATGTAGAGTGGATAAAATGGATGTCGAGTGGATAAAATGGATGTAGAGTGGATAAAAATAGATGTAGAGTGGATAAAAATGGATGTAGAGTGGATACAATGGATGTAGAGTGGATAAAAATGGATGTAGAGTGGATAAAATGGATATAGAGTGGATAAAAATGGATGTAGAGTGGATAAAATGGATGTAGAGTGCATAAAAATGGATGTTGAGTGGATAAAATGGATGTAGAGTGGATAAAATGGATGTACATTTAATAAAAATGGATGTAGAGTGGATAAAAATGGATGTAGAGTGGATAAAAATGGATGTAGATTGGATAAAATGGATGTAGAGTTAATAAAAGTGGATGTAGAGTGGATAAAATGGATGTAGAGTTGATAAAAATGGATGTAGAGTGGATAAAAATGGATGTAGATTGGATAAAATGGATGTAGAGTGGATAAAATGGATGTAGAGTATATAAATTGGATGTAGAGTATATAAAATGGATGTAGAGTGGATAAAAATGGATGTCGAGTGGATAAAATGGATGTAGAGTGGATAAAAATGGATGTAGATTGGATAAAATGGATGTAGAGTGGATGAAAATGGATGTAGAGTATATAAATTGGATGTAGAGTATATAAAATGGATGTAGAGTGGATAAAAATGGATGTCGAGTGGATAAAATGGATGTAGAGTGGATAAAAATGGATGTAGAGTGGATAAAATGGATGTAGAGTTGATAAAAATGGATGTAGAGTGGATAAAATGGATGTAGAGTAGATAAAATGGATATAGAGTGGATAAAATGGATGTAGAGTTGATAAAATGGATGTAAAGTGGATAAAATGGATGTAGAGTTAATAAAAATGGATGTTGAGTGGAAATAATGGATGTAGAGTTCATAAAAATGGATGTAGAGTGGATAAAAATGGATGTAGAGTGGATAAAAATGGATGTAGAGTGGATAAAATGGATGTAGAGTTAATAAAAATGGATGTAGAGTGGAAATAATGGATGTAGAGAGGATAAAATGGATGTAGAGTGGATAAAATGGATGTAGAGTTCATAAAAATGGATGTAGAGTGGATAAAATGGATGTAGAATGGATAAAAATAGATGTAGAGAGGATAAAATGGAAGTAGAGTGGATAAAAATGGATGTAGAGTGGATAAAAATGGATGTAGAGTGGATAAAATGGATGTAGAGTGGATAAAATGGATGTAGAGTGGATAAAAATGGATGTAGAGAGGATAAAATGGATGTAGAGTGGATAAAATGGATGTACAGTTAATAAAAATGGATGTAGAGTGGAAATAATGGATGTAGAGAGGATAAAATGGATGTAGAGTGGATAAAATGGATGTAGAGTTCATAAAAATGGATGTAGAGTGGATAAAAATGGATGTAGATTGGATAAAATGGATGTAGAGTTGATAAAATGGATGTAAAGTGGATAAAATGGATGTAGAGTTAATAAAAATGGATGTAGAGTGGAAATACTGGATGTAGAGAGGATAAAATGGATGTAGAGTGGATAAAATGGATGTAGAGTTCATAAAAATGGATGTAGAGTGGATAAAAATGGATGTAGATTGGATAAAATGGATGTGGAGTTGATAACAATGGATGTAGAGAGGATAAAAATGTATATAGGGTAGATAAAATGGATGTAGAGTTAATAAAAATGGATGTAGAGTGGAAATAATGGATGTAGAGAGGATAAAATGGATGTAGAGTGGATAAAATGGATGTAGAGTTCATAAAAATGGATATAGAGTGGATAAAATGGATGTAGAGTTCATAAAAATGGATGTAGAGTGGATAAAAATGGATGTAGATTGGATAAAATGGATGTAGAGTGGATAAAAATGGATGTAGAGTGGATAAAATGGATGTAGAGTTAATAAAAATGGATGTAGAGTGGAAATAATGGATGTAGAGAGGATAAAATGGATGTAGAGTGGATAAAATGGATGTAGAGTTCATAAAAATGGATGTAGAGTGGATAAAAATGGATGTAGATTGGATAAAATGGATGTAGAGTGGATAAAAATGGATGTAGAGTGGATAAAATGGATGTAGAGTTCATAAAAATGGATGTCGAGTGGATAAAATGGATGTAGAGTGGATAAAAATGGATGTAGAGTGGATAAAATGGATGTAGAGTTGATAAAAATGGATGTAGAGTGGATAAAATGGATGTAGAGTAGATAAAATGGATGTAGAGTGGATAAAATGGATGTAGAGTTGATAAAATGGATGCAAAGTGGATAAAATGGATGTAGAGTTAATAAAAATGGATGTAGAGTGGAAATAATGGATGTAGAGAGGATAAAATGGATGTAGAGTGGATAAAATGGATGTAGAGTTCATAAAAATGGATGTAGAGTGGATAAAAATGGATGTAGATTGGATAAAATGGATGTAGAGTGGATAAAAATGGATGTAGAGTGGATAAAATGGATGTAGAGTTAATAAAAATGGATGTAGAGTGGAAATAATGGATGTAGAGAGGATAAAATGGATGTAGAGTGGATAAAATGGATGTAGAGTTCATAAAAATGGATGTAGAGTGGATAAAATGGATGTAGAGTGGATAAAATGATTGTAGAGTGGATAAAATAGATGTAGAGTGGATAAAAATGGATGTAGAGTGGATATAATGGATGTAGAGTGGATAAAATGGTTGTAGAGTGGATAAAAATGGATGTAGAGTGGATAAAATGGATGTAGAATGGATAAAATGGATGTAAAGTGGATAAAAATGGATGTCGGTGGATAAAATGGATGTAGAGTGGATATAATGGATGTAGAGAGGATAAAATGGATGTGGAGTGGATAACAATGGATGTAGAGTGGATAAAATGGATGTAGAGTGGATAAAATGGTTGTAGAGTGGATAAAATGGATGTAGAGTGGATAAAAATGGATGTAGATTCGATAAAATGGATGTGGAGTGGATAACAATGGATGTAGAGAGGATAAAAATGGATATAGGGTAGATAAAATGGATGTAGAGTGGATAAAAATGGATGTAGATTATATAAATTGGATGTAGAGTATATGAAATGGATGTAGAGTGGATAAAAATGGATGTCGAGTGGATAAAATGGATGTAGAGTGGATAAAATGGATGTAGATTGGATAAAATGGATGTAGAGTTAATAAAAATGGATGTAGAGTGGATAAAATGGATGTATAGTGGATAAAAATGGATGTAGAGTAGATAAAATAGATGTAGAGTGGATAAAAATGGATGTAGATTGGATAAAATGGATGTCGAGTGGATAAAATGGATGTAGAGTGGATAAAATGGATGTAGAGTTGATAAAAATGGATGTAGAGTGGATAAAATGGATGTAGAGTTAATAAAAATGGATGTAGAGTGGAAATAATGGATGTAGAGAGGATAAAATGGATGTAGAGTGGATAAACATGGATGTAGATTGGATAAAATGGATGTAGAGTTAATAAAAATGGATGTAGAGTGGAAATAATGGATGTAGAGAGGATAAAATGGATGTAGAGTGGATAAACATGGATGTAGAGTTAATAAAAATGGATGTAGAGTGGATAAAATGGATGTATAGTGGATAAAAATGGATGTAGAGTAGATAAAATAGATGTAGAGTGGATAAAAATGGATGTAGAGTGGATAAAAATGGATGTAGATTGGATAAAATGGATGTAGATTTAATAAAAGTGGATGTAGAGTGGATAAAATGGATGTAGAGTTGATAAAAATGGATGTAGAGTGGATAAAAATGGATGTAGATTGGATAAAATGGATGTAGAGTGGATAAAAATGGATGTAGATTATATAAATTGGATGTAGAGTATATAAAATGGATGTAGAGTGGATAAAAATGGATGTCGAGTGGATAAAATGGATGTAGAGTGGATAAAAATGGATGTAGATTGGACAAAATGGATGTAGAGTTAATAAAAATGGATGTAGAGTGGATAAAATGGATGTATAGTGGATAAAAATGGATGTAGAGTAGATAAAATAGATGTAGAGTGGATAAAAATGGATGTAGAGTGGATAAAATGGATGTCGAGTGGATAAAATGGATGTAGAGTGGATAAAAATAGATGTAGAGTGGATAAAAATGGATGTAGAGTGGATACAATGGATGTAGAGTGGATAAAAATGGATGTAGAGTGGATAAAATGGATATAGAGTGGATAAAAATGGATGTAGAGTGGATAAAATGGATGTAGAGTGCATAAAAATGGATGTTGAGTGGATAAAATGGATGTAGAGTGGATAAAATGGATGTACATTTTATAAAAATGGATGTAGAGTGGATAAAAATGGATGTAGAGTGGATAAAAATGGATGTAGATTGGATAAAATGGATGTAGAGTTAATAAAAGTGGATGTAGAGTGGATAAAATGGATGTAGAGTTGATAAAAATGGATGTAGAGTGGATAAAAATGGATGTAGATTGGATAAAATGGATGTAGAGTGGATAAAATGGATGTAGAGTATATAAATTGGATGTAGAGTATATAAAATGGATGTAGAGTGGATAAAAATGGATGTCGAGTGGATAAAATGGATGTAGAGTGGATAAAAATGGATGTAGATTGGATAAAATGGATGTAGAGTGGATGAAAATGGATGTAGAGTATATAAATTGGATGTAGAGTATATAAAATGGATGTAGAGTGGATAAAAATGGATGTCGAGTGGATAAAATGGATGTAGAGTGGATAAAAATGGATGTAGAGTGGATAAAATGGATGTAGAGTTGATAAAAATGGATGTAGAGTGGATAAAATGGATGTAGAGTAGATAAAATGGATATAGAGTGGATAAAATGGATGTAGAGTTGATAAAATGGATGTAAAGTGGATAAAATGGATGTAGAGTTAATAAAAATGGATGTTGAGTGGAAATAATGGATGTAGAGTTCATAAAAATGGATGTAGAGTGGATAAAAATGGATGTAGAGTGGATAAAAATGGATGTAGAGTGGATAAAATGGATGTAGAGTTAATAAAAATGGATGTAGAGTGGAAATAATGGATGTAGAGAGGATAAAATGGATGTAGAGTGGATAAAATGGATGTAGAGTTCATAAAAATGGATGTAGAGTGGATAAAATGGATGTAGAATGGATAAAAATAGATGTAGAGAGGATAAAATGGAAGTAGAGTGGATAAAAATGGATGTAGAGTGGATAAAAATGGATGTAGAGTGGATAAAATGGATGTAGAGTGGATAAAATGGATGTAGAGTGGATAAAAATGGATGTAGAGAGGATAAAATGGATGTAGAGTGGATAAAATGGATGTACAGTTAATAAAAATGGATGTAGAGTGGAAATAATGGATGTAGAGAGGATAAAATGGATGTAGAGTGGATAAAATGGATGTAGAGTTCATAAAAATGGATGTAGAGTGGATAAAAATGGATGTAGATTGGATAAAATGGATGTAGAGTTGATAAAATGGATGTAAAGTGGATAAAATGGATGTAGAGTTAATAAAAATGGATGTAGAGTGGAAATACTGGATGTAGAGAGGATAAAATGGATGTAGAGTGGATAAAATGGATGTAGAGTTCATAAAAATGGATGTAGAGTGGATAAAAATGGATGTAGATTGGATAAAATGGATGTGGAGTGGATAACAATGGATGTAGAGAGGATAAAAATGTATATAGGGTAGATAAAATGGATGTAGAGTTAATAAAAATGGATGTAGAGTGGAAATAATGGATGTAGAGAGGATAAAATGGATGTAGAGTGGATAAAATGGATGTAGAGTTCATAAAAATGGATATAGAGTGGATAAAATGGATGTAGAGTTCATAAAAATGGATGTAGAGTGGATAAAAATGGATGTAGATTGGATAAAATGGATGTAGAGTGGATAAAAATGGATGTAGAGTGGATAAAATGGATGTAGAGTTAATAAAAATGGATGTAGAGTGGAAATAATGGATGTAGAGAGGATAAAATGGATGTAGAGTGGATAAAATGGATGTAGAGTTCATAAAAATGGATGTAGAGTGGATAAAAATGGATGTAGATTGGATAAAATGGATGTAGAGTGGATAAAAATGGATGTAGAGTGGATAAAATGGATGTAGAGTTCATAAAAATGGATGTCGAGTGGATAAAATGGATGTAGAGTGGATAAAAATGGATGTAGAGTGGATAAAATGGATGTAGAGTTGATAAAAATGGATGTAGAGTGGATAAAATGGATGTAGAGTAGATAAAATGGATGTAGAGTGGATAAAATGGATGTAGAGTTGATAAAATGGATGTAAAGTGGATAAAATGGATGTAGAGTTAATAAAAATGGATGTAGAGTGGAAATAATGGATGTAGAGAGGATAAAATGGATGTAGAGTGGATAAAATGGATGTAGAGTTCATAAAAATGGATGTAGAGTGGATAAAAATGGATGTAGATTGGATAAAATGGATGTAGAGTGGATAAAAATGGATGTAGAGTGGATAAAATGGATGTAGAGTTAATAAAAATGGATGTAGAGTGGAAATAATGGATGTAGAGAGGATAAAATGGATGTAGAGTGGATAAAATGGATGTAGAGTTCATAAAAATGGATGTAGAGTGGATAAAATGGATGTAGAGTGGATAAAATGGTTGTAGAGTGGATAAAATGGATGTAGAGTGGATAAAAATGGATGTAGAGTGGATAAAATGGATGTAGAGTGGATAAAATGGTTGTAGAGTGGATAAAAATGGATGTAGAGTGGATAAAATGGATGTAGAGTGGATAAAATGGATGTAAAGTGGATAAAAATGGATGTCGGTGGATAAAATGGATGTAGAGTGCATAAAAATAGATGTAGAGAGGATAAAATGGAAGTAGAGTGGATAAAAATGGATGTAGATTGTATAAAATGGATGTAGAGTGGATAAAAATGGATGTAGAGTATATAAATTGGATGTAGAGTATATAAAATGGATGTAGAGTGGATAAAAATGGATGTAGATTGGATAAAATGGATGTAGAGTTAATAAAAGTGGATGTAGAGTGGATAAAATGGATGTAGTGTTGATAAAAATGGATGTAGAGTGGATAAAAATGGATGTAGATTGGATAAAATGGATGTAGAGTGGATAAAAATGGATGTAGATTATATAAATTGGATGTAGAGTATATAAAATGGATGTAGAGTGGATAAAAATGGATGTCGAGTGGATAAAATGGATGTAGAGTGGATAAAAATGGATGTAGATTGGATAAAATGGATGTAGAGTTAATAAAAATGGATGTAGAGTGGATAAAATGGATGTATAGTGGATAAAAATGGATGTAGAGTAGATAAAATAGATGTAGAGTGGATAAAAATGGATGTAAAGTGGATAAAAATGGATGTAGATTGGATAAAATGGATGTAGAGTGAATAAAAGTGGATGTAGAGTGGATAAAATGGATGTAGAGTTGATAAAAATGGATGTGGAGTGGATAAAAATGGATGTAGATTGGATAAAATGGATGTAGAGTGGATAAAAATGGATGTAGATTATATAAATTGGATGTAGAGTATATAAAATGGATGTAGAGTGGATAAAAATGGATGTCGAGTGGATAAAATGGATGTAGAGTGGATAAAAATGGATGTAGATTGGACAAAATGGATGTAGAGTTAATAAAAATGGATGTAGAGTGGATAAAATGGATGTATAGTGGATAAAAATGGATGTAGAGTAGATAAAATAGATGTAGAGTGGATAAAAATGGATGTAGAGTGGATAAAATGGATGTCGAGTGGATAAAATGGATGTAGAGTGGATAAAAATAGATGTAGAGTGGATAAAAATGGATGTAGAGTGGATACAATGGATGTAGAGTGAATAAAAATGGATGTAGAGTGGATAAAATGGATGTAGAGTGGATAAAAATGGATGTAGAGTGGATAAAATGGATGTAGAGTGCATAAAAATGGATGTAGAGTGGATAAAAATGGATGTAGATTGGATAAAATGGATGTAGAGTGGATAAAAATGGATGTAGATTATATAAATTGGATGTAGAGTATATAAAATGGATGTAGAGTGGATAAAAATGGATGTCGAGTGGATAAAATGGATGTAGAGTGGATAAAATGGATGTAGAGTGGATAAAATGGATGTAGAGTTAATAAAAATGGATGTAGAGTGGATAAAATGGATGTATAGTGGATAAAAATGGATGTAGAGTAGATAAAATAGATGTAGAGTGGATAAAAATGGATGTAGAGTGGATAAAATGGATGTCATGTGGATAAAATGGATGTAGAGTGGATAAAAATAGATGTAGAGTGGATAAAAATGGATGTAGATTGGATAAAATGGATGTAGAGTGGATAAAAATGGATGTAGAGTGGATAAAATGGATGTAGAGTGGATAAAAATGGATGTAGAGTGGATAAAATGGATGTAGAGTGCATAAATATGGATGTAGAGTGGATAAAATGGTTGTAGAGTGGATAAAATGGATGTAGAGTAGATAAAAATGGATGTAGAGTGGATAAAATGGATGTAGAGTGGATAAAAATGGATGTAGAGTGGATAAAATGGATGTAGAGTGCATAAAAATGGATGTTGAGTGGATAAAGTGGATGTAGAGTGGATAAAATGGATGTACATTTAATAAAAATGGATGTAGAGTGGATAAAAATGGATGTAGAGTGGATAAAAATGGATGTAGATTGGATAAAATGGATGTAGAGTTAATAAAAGTGGATGTAGAGTGGATAAAATGGATGTAGAGTTGATAAAAATGGATGTGGAGTGGATAAAAATGGATGTAGATTGGATAAAATGGATGTAGAGTGGATAAAAATGGATGTAGATTATATAAATTGGATGTAGAGTATATAAAATGGATGTAGAGTGGATAAAAATGGTTGTAGAGTGGATAAAATGGATGTAGAGTGGATAAAAATGGATGTAGATTGGACAAAATGGATGTAGAGTTAATAAAAATGGATGTAGAGTGGATAAAATGGATGTATAGTGGATAAAAATGGATGTAGAGTAGATAAAATGGATGTAGAGTGGATAAAAATGGATGTAGAGTGGATAAAATGGATGTCGAGTGGATAAAATGGATGTAGAGTGGATAAAAATAGATGTAGAGTGGATAAAAATGGATGTAGAGTGGATACAATGGATGTAGAGTGGATAAAAATGGATGTAGAGTGGATAAAATGGATGTAGAGTGGATAAAAATGGATGTAGAGTGGATAAAATGGATGTAGAGTGCATAAAAATGGATGTAGAGTGGATAAAAATGGATGTAGATTGGATAAAATGGATGTAGAGTGGATAAAAATGGATGTAGATTATATAAATTGGATGTAGAGTATATAAAATGGATGTAGAGTGGATAAAAATGGATGTCGAGTGGATAAAATGGATGTAGAGTGGATAAAATGGATGTAGATTGGATAAAATGGATGTAGAGTTAATAAAAATGGATGTAGAGTGGATAAAATGGATGTATAGTGGATAAAAATGGATGTAGAGTAGATAAAATAGATGTAGAGTGGATAAAAATGGATGTAGAGTGGATAAAATGGATGTCGAGTGGATAAAATGGATGTAGAGTGGATAAAAATAGATGTAGAGTGGATAAAAATGGATGTAGAGTGGATACAATGGATGTAGAGTGGATAAAAATGGATGTAGAGTGGATAAAATGGATGTAGAGTGGATAAAAATGGATGTAGAGTGGATAAAATGGATGTAGAGTGCATAAATATGGATGTTGAGTGGATAAAATGGATGTAGAGTGGATAAAATGGATGTACATTTAATAAAAATGGATGTAGAGTGGATAAAAATGGATGTAGAGTGGATAAAAATGGATGTAGATTGGATAAAATGGATGTAGAGTTAATAAAAGTGGATGTAGAGTGGATAAAATGGATGTAGAGTGGATAAAAATGGATGTAGATTGGATAAAATGGATGTAGAGTGCATAAAAATGGATGTAGAGTATATAAATTGGATGTACAGTATATAAAATGGATGTAGAGTGGATAAAAATGGATGTCGAGTGGATAAAATGGATGTAGAGTGGATAAAAATGGATGTAGATTGGATAAAATGGATGTAGAGTGGATGAAAATGGATGTAGAGTATATAAATTGGATGTAGAGTATATAAAATGGATGTAGAGTGGATAAAAATGGATGTCGAGTGGATAAAATGGATGTAGAGTGGATAAAAATGGATGTAGAGTGGATAAAATGGATGTAGAGTTGATAAAAATGGATGTAGAGTGGATAAAATGGATGTAGAGTAGATAAAATGGATGTAGAGTGGATAAAATGGATGTAGAGTTGATAAAATGGATGTAAAGTGGATAAAATGGATGTAGAGTTAATAAAAATGGATGTAGAGTGGAAATAATGGATGTAGAGAGGATAAAATGGATGTAGAGTGGATAAAATGGATGTAGAGTTCATAAAAATGGATGTAGAGTGGATAAAAATGGATGTAGATTGGATAAAATGGATGTAGAGTGGATAAAAATGGATGTAGAGTGGATAAAATGGATGTAGAGTTAATAAAAATGGATGTAGAGTGGAAATAATGGATGTAGAGAGGATAAAATGGATGTAGAGTGGATAAAATGGATGTAGAGTTCATAAAAATGGATGTAGAGTGGATAAAATGATTGTAGAGTGGATAAAATGGATGTAGAGTGGATAAAAATGGATGTAGAGTGTATAAAATGGATGTAGGGTGGATAAAATGGTTGTAGAGTGGATAAAAATGGATGTAGAGTGGATAAAATGGATGTAGAATGGATAAAATGGATGTAGAGTGGATAAAAATGGATGTAGAGAGGATAAAATGGATGTAGAGTGGATAAAATGGATGTACAGTTAATAAAAATGGATGTATAGTGGAAATAATGGATGTAGATTGGATAAAATGGATGTCGAGTGGATAAAATGGATGTAGAGTGGATAAAAATGGATGTAGAGTATATAAATTGGATGTAGAGTATATAAAATGGATGTAGAGTGGATAAAAATGGATGTCGAGTGGATAAAATGGATATAGAGTGGATAAAAATGGATGTAGATTGGATAAAATGGATGTAGAGTTGATAAAAATGGATGTAGAGTGGATAAAATGGATGTATAGTGGATAAAAATGGATGTAGAGTAGATAAAATAGATGTAGAGTGGATAAAAATGGATGTAGAGTGGATAAAATGGATGTCGAGTGGATAAAAATGGATGTAGAGTGGATAAAATGGATATAGAGTGGATAAAAATGGATGTAGAGTGGATAAAATGGATGTAGAGTGCATAAAAATGGATGTTGAGTGGATAAAATGGATGTAGAGTGGATAAAATGGATGTACATTTAATAAAAATGGATGTAGAGTGGATAAAAATGGATGTAGAGTGGATAAAAATGGATGTAGATTGGATAAAATGGATGTAGAGTTAATAAAAGTGGATGTAGAGTGGATAAAATGGATGTAGAGTTGATAAAAATGGATGTAGAGTGGATAAAAATGGATGTAGATTGGATAAAATGGATGTAGAGTGGATAAAATGGATGTAGAGTATATAAATTGGATGTAGAGTATATAAAATGGATGTAGAGTGGATAAAAATGGATGTCGTGTGGATAAAATGGATGTAGAGTGGATAAAAATGGATGTAGATTGGATAAAATGGATGTAGAGTGGATGAAAATGGATGTAGAGTATATAAATTGGACGTAGAGTATATAAAATGGATGTAGAGTGGATAAAAATGGATGTCGAGTGGATAAAATGGATGTAGAGTGGATAAAAATGGATGTAGAGTGGATAAAATGGATGTAGAGTTGATAAAAATGGATGTAGAGGGGATAAAATGGATGTAGAGTAGATAAAATGGATATAGAGTGGATAAAATGGATGTAGAGTTGATAAAATGGATGTAGAGTGGATAAAAATGGATGTAGATTGGATAAAATGGATGTAGATTTAATAAAAGTGGATGTAGAGTGGATAAAATGGATGTAGAGTTGATAAAAATGGATGTAGAGTGGATAAAAATGGATGTAGATTGGATAAAATGGATGTAGAGTGGATAAAAATGGATGTAGATTATATAAATTGGATGTAGAGTATATAAAATGGATGTAGAGTGGATAAAAATGGATGTCGAGTGGATAAAATGGATGTAGAGTGGATAAAAATGGATGTAGATTGGACAAAATGGATGTAGAGTTAATAAAAATGGATGTAGAGTGGATAAAATGGATGTATAGTGGATAAAAATGGATGTAGAGTAGATAAAATAGATGTAGAGTGGATAAAAATGGATGTAGAGTGGATAAAATGGATGTCGAGTGGATAAAATGGATGTAGAGTGGATAAAAATAGATGTAGAGTGGATAAAAATGGATGTAGAGTGGATACAATGGATGTAGAGTGGATAAAAATGGATGTAGAGTGGATAAAATGGATATAGAGTGGATAAAAATGGATGTAGAGTGGATAAAATGGATGTAGAGTGCATAAAAATGGATGTAGAGTGGATAAAATGGATGTAGAGTGGATAAAATGGATGTACATTTAATAAAAATGGATGTAGAGTGGATAAAAATGGATGTAGAGTGGATAAAAATGGATGTAGATTGGATAAAATGGATGTAGAGTTAATAAAAGTGGATGTAGAGTGGATAAAATGGATGTAGAGTTGATAAAAATGGATGTAGAGTGGATAAAAATGGATGTAGATTGGATAAAATGGATGTAGAGTGGATAAAATGGATGTAGAGTATATAAATTGGATGTAGAGTATATAAAATGGATGTAGAGTGGATAAAAATGGATGTCGAGTGGATAAAATGGATGTAGAGTGGATAAAAATGGATGTAGATTGGATAAAATGGATGTAGAGTGGATGAAAATGGATGTAGAGTATATAAATTGGATGTAGAGTATATAAAATGGATGTAGAGTGGATAAAAATGGATGTCGAGTGGATAAAATGGATGTAGAGTGGATAAAAATGGATGTAGAGTGGATAAAATGGATGTAGAGTTGATAAAAATGGATGTAGAGTGGATAAAATGGATGTAGAGTAGATAAAATGGATATAGAGTGGATAAAATGGATGTAGAGTTGATAAAATGGATGTAAAGTGGATAAAATGGATGTAGAGTTAATAAAAATGGATGTTGAGTGGAAATAATGGATGTAGAGTTCATAAAAATGGATGTAGAGTGGATAAAAATGGATGTAGAGTGGATAAAAATGGATGTAGAGTGGATAAAATGGATGTAGAGTTAATAAAAATGGATGTAGAGTGGAAATAATGGATGTAGAGAGGATAAAATGGATGTAGAGTGGATAAAATGGATGTAGAGTTCATAAAAATGGATGTAGAGTGGATAAAATGGATGTAGAATGGATAAAAATAGATGTAGAGAGGATAAAATGGAAGTAGAGTGGATAAAAATGGATGTAGAGTGGATAAAAATGGATGTAGAGTGGATAAAATGGATGTAGAGTGGATAAAATGGATGTAGAGTGGATAAAAATGGATGTAGAGAGGATAAAATGGATGTAGAGTGGATAAAATGGATGTACAGTTAATAAAAATGGATGTAGAGTGGAAATAATGGATGTAGAGAGGATAAAATGGATGTAGAGTGGATAAAATGGATGTAGAGTTCATAAAAATGGATGTAGAGTGGATAAAAATGGATGTAGATTGGATAAAATGGATGTAGAGTTGATAAAATGGATGTAAAGTGGATAAAATGGATGTAGAGTTAATAAAAATGGATGTAGAGTGGAAATACTGGATGTAGAGAGGATAAAATGGATGTAGAGTGGATAAAATGGATGTAGAGTTCATAAAAATGGATGTAGAGTGGATAAAAATGGATGTAGATTGGATAAAATGGATGTGGAGTGGATAACAATGGATGTAGAGAGGATAAAAATGTATATAGGGTAGATAAAATGGATGTAGAGTTAATAAAAATGGATGTAGAGTGGAAATAATGGATGTAGAGAGGATAAAATGGATGTAGAGTGGATAAAATGGATGTAGAGTTCATAAAAATGGATATAGAGTGGATAAAATGGATGTAGAGTTCATAAAAATGGATGTAGAGTGGATAAAAATGGATGTAGATTGGATAAAATGGATGTAGAGTGGATAAAAATGGATGTAGAGTGGATAAAATGGATGTAGAGTTAATAAAAATGGATGTAGAGTGGAAATAATGGATGTAGAGAGAATAAAATGGATGTAGAGTGGATAAAATGGATGTAGAGTTCATAAAAATGGATGTAGAGTGGATAAAAATGGATGTAGATTGGATAAAATGGATGTAGAGTGGATAAAAATGGATGTAGAGTGGATAAAATGGATGTAGAGTTAATAAAAATGGATGTAGAGTGGAAATAATGGATGTAGAGAGGATAAAATGGATGTAGAGTGGATAAAATGGATGTAGAGTTCATAAAAATGGATGTAGAGTGGATAAAATGGATGTAGAGTGGATAAAATGATTGTAGAGTGGATAAAATGGATGTAGAGTGGATAAAAATGGATGTAGAGTGGATATAATGGATGTAGAGTGGATAAAATGGTTGTAGAGTGGATAAAAATGGATGTAGAGTGGATAAAATGGATGTAGAATGGATAAAATGGATGTAAAGTGGATAAAAATGGATGTCGGTGGATAAAATGGATGTAGAGTGCATAAAAATAGATGTAGAGAGGATAAAATGGAAGTAGAGTGGATAAAAATGGATGTAGATTGTATAAAATGGATGTAGAGTGGATAAAAATGGATGTAGAGTATATAAATTGGATGTAGAGTATATAAAATGGATGTAGAGTGGATAAAAATGGATGTAGATTGGATAAAATGGATGTAGAGTTAATAAAAGTGGATGTAGAGTGGATAAAATGGATGTAGTGTTGATAAAAATGGATGTAGAGTGGATAAAAATGGATGTAGATTGGATAAAATGGATGTAGAGTGGATAAAAATGGATGTAGATTATATAAATTGGATGTAGAGTATATAAAATGGATGTAGAGTGGATAAAAATGGATGTCGAGTGGATAAAATGGATGTAGAGTGGATAAAAATGGATGTAGATTGGATAAAATGGATGTAGAGTTAATAAAAATGGATGTAGAGTGGATAAAATGGATGTATAGTGGATAAAAATGGATGTAGAGTAGATAAAATAGATGTAGAGTGGATAAAAATGGATGTAAAGTGGATAAAAATGGATGTAGATTGGATAAAATGGATGTAGAGTTAATAAAAGTGGATGTAGAGTGGATAAAATGGATGTAGAGTTGATAAAAATGGATGTGGAGTGGATAAAAATGGATGTAGATTGGATAAAATGGATGTAGAGTGGATAAAAATGGATGTAGATTATATAAATTGGATGTAGAGTATATAAAATGGATGTAGAGTGGATAAAAATGGATGTCGAGTGGATAAAATGGATGTAGAGTGGATAAAAATGGATGTAGATTGGACAAAATGGATGTAGAGTTAATAAAAATGGATGTAGAGTGGATAAAATGGATGTATAGTGGATAAAAATGGATGTAGAGTAGATAAAATAGATGTAGAGTGGATAAAAATGGATGTAGAGTGGATAAAATGGATGTCGAGTGGATAAAATGGATGTAGAGTGGATAAAAATAGATGTAGAGTGGATAAAAATGGATGTAGAGTGGATACAATGGATGTAGAGTGAATAAAAATGGATGTAGAGTGGATAAAATGGATGTAGAGTGGATAAAAATGGATGTAGAGTGGATAAAATGGATGTAGAGTGCATAAAAATGGATGTAGAGTGGATAAAAATGGATGTAGATTGGATAAAATGGATGTAGAGTGGATAAAATGGATGTCGAGTGGATAAAATGAATGTAGAGTGGATAAAAATAGATGTAGAGTGGATAAAAATGGATGTAGAGTGGATACAATGGATGTAGAGTGAATAAAAATGGATGTAGAGTGGATAAAATGGATGTAGAGTGGATAAAAATGGATGTAGAGTGGATAAAATGGATGTAGAGTGCATAAAAATGGATGTAGAGTGGATAAAAATGGATGTAGATTGGATAAAATGGATGTAGAGTGGATAAAAATGGATGTAGATTATATAAATTGGATGTAGAGTATATAAAATGGATGTAGAGTGGATAAAAATGGATGTCGAGTGGATAAAATGGATGTAGAGTGGATAAAATGGATGTAGATTGGATAAAATGGATGTAGAGTTAATAAAAATGGATGTAGAGTGGATAAAATGGATGTATAGTGGATAAAAATGGATGTAGAGTAGATAAAATAGATGTAGAGTGGATAAAAATGGATGTAGAGTGGATAAAATGGATGTCATGTGGATAAAATGGATGTAGAGTGGATAAAAATAGATGTAGAGTGGATAAAAATGGATGTAGATTGGATAAAATGGATGTAGAGTGGATAAAAATGGATGTAGAGTGGATAAAATGGATGTAGAGTGGATAAAAATGGATGTAGAGTGGATAAAATGGATGTAGAGTGCATAAATATGGATGTAGAGTGGATAAAATGGTTGTAGAGTGGATAAAATGGATGTAGAGTAGATAAAAATGGATGTAGAGTGGATAAAATGGATGTAGAGTGGATAAAAATGGATGTAGAGTGGATAAAATGGATGTAGAGTGCATAAAAATGGATGTTGAGTGGATAAAATGGATGTAGAGTGGATAAAATGGATGTACATTTAATAAAAATGGATGTAGAGTGGATAAAAATGGATGTAGAGTGGATAAAAATGGATGTAGATTGGATAAAATGGATGTAGAGTTAATAAAAGTGGATGTAGAGTGGATAAAATGGATGTAGAGTTGATAAAAATGGATGTGGAGTGGATAAAAATGGATGTAGATTGGATAAAATGGATGTAGAGTGGATAAAAATGGATGTAGATTATATAAATTGGATGTAGAGTATATAAAATGGATGTAGAGTGGATAAAAATGGATGTCGAGTGGATAAAATGGATGTAGAGTGGATAAAAATGGATGTAGATTGGACAAAATGGATGTAGAGTTAATAAAAATGGATGTAGAGTGGATAAAATGGATGTATAGTGGATAAAAATGGATGTAGAGTAGATAAAATAGATGTAGAGTGGATAAAAATGGATGTAGAGTGGATAAAATGGATGTCGAGTGGATAAAATGGATGTAGAGTGGATAAAAATAGATGTAGAGTGGATAAAAATGGATGTAGAGTGGATACAATGGATGTAGAGTGGATAAAAATGGATGTAGAGTGGATAAAATGGATGTAGAGTGGATAAAAATGGATGTAGAGTGGATAAAATGGATGTAGAGTGCATAAAAATGGATGTAGAGTGGATAAAAATGGATGTAGATTGGATAAAATGGATGTAGAGTGGATAAAAATGGATGTAGATTATATAAATTGGATGTAGAGTATATAAAATGGATGTAGAGTGGATAAAAATGGATGTAGAGTGGATAAAATGGATATAAGGTGGATAAAATGGATGTAGATTGGATAAAATGGATGTAGAGTTAATAAAAATGGATGTAGAGTGGATAAAATGGATGTATAGTGGATAAAAATGGATGTAGAGTATATAAAATAGATGTAGAGTGGATAAAAATGGATGTAGAGTGGATAAAATGGATGTCGAGTGGATAAAATGGATGTAGAGTGGATAAAAATAGATGTAGAGTGGATAAAAATGGATGTAGAGTGGATACAATGGATGTAGAGTGGATAAAAATGGATGTAGAGTGGATAAAATGGATGTAGAGTGGATAAAAATGGATGTAGAGTGGATAAAATGGATGTAGAGTGCATAAATATGGATGTTGAGTGGATAAAATGGATGTAGAGTGGATAAAATGGATGTACATTTAATAAAAATTGATGTAGAGTGGATAAAAATGGATGTAGAGTGGATAAAAATGGATGTAGATTGGATAAAATGGATGTAGAGTTAATAAAAGTGGATGTAGAGTGGATAAAATGGATGTAGAGTGGATAAAAATGGATGTAGATTGGATAAAATGGATGTAGAGTGCATAAAAATGGATGTAGAGTATATAAATTGGATGTACAGTATATAAAATGGATGTAGAGTGGATAAAAATGGATGTCGAGTGGATAAAATGGATGTAGAGTGGATAAAAATGGATGTAGATTGGATAAAATGGATGTAGAGTGGATGAAAATGGATGTAGAGTATATAAATTGGATGTAGAGTATATAAAATGGATGTAGAGTGGATAAAAATGGATGTCGAGTGGATAAAATGGATGTAGAGTGGATAAAAATGGATGTAGAGTGGATAAAATGGATGTAGAGTTGATAAAAATGGATGTAGAGTGGATAAAATGGATGTAGAGTAGATAAAATGGATGTAGAGTGGATAAAATGGATGTAGAGTTGATAAAATGGATGTAAAGTGGATAAAATGGATGTAGAGTTAATAAAAATGGATGTAGAGTGGAAATAATGGATGTAGAGAGGATAAAATGGATGTAGAGTGGATAAAATGGATGTAGAGTTCATAAAAATGGATGTAGAGTGGATAAAAATGGATGTAGATTGGATAAAATGGATGTAGAGTGGATAAAAATGGATGTAGAGTGGATAAAATGGATGTAGAGTTAATAAAAATGGATGTAGAGTGGAAATAATGGATGTAGAGAGGATAAAATGGATGTAGAGTGGATAAAATGGATGTAGAGTTCATAAAAATGGATGTAGAGTGGATAAAATGATTGTAGAGTGGATAAAATGGATGTAGAGTGGATAAAAATGGATGTAGAGTGTATAAAATGGATGTAGGGTGGATAAAATGGTTGTAGAGTGGATAAAAATGGATGTAGAGTGGATAAAATGGATGTAGAATGGATAAAATGGATGTAGAGTGGATAAAAATGGATGTAGAGAGGATAAAATGGATGTAGAGTGGATAAAATGGATGTACAGTTAATAAAAATGGATGTATAGTGGAAATAATGGATGTAGATTGGATAAAATGGATGTCGAGTGGATAAAATGGATGTAGAGTGGATAAAAATGGATGTAGAGTATATAAATTGGATGTAGAGTATATAAAATGGATGTAGAGTGGATAAAAATGGATGTCGAGTGGATAAAATGGATATAGAGTGGATAAAAATGGATGTAGATTGGATAAAATGGATGTAGAGTTGATAAAAATGGATGTAGAGTGGATAAAATGGATGTATAGTGGATAAAAATGGATGTAGAGTAGATAAAATAGATGTAGAGTGGATAAAAATGGATGTAGAGTGGATAAAATGGATGTCGAGTGGATAAAAATGGATGTAGAGTGGATAAAATGGATATAGAGTGGATAAAAATGGATGTAGAGTGGATAAAATGGATGTAGAGTGCATAAAAATGGATGTTGAGTGGATAAAATGGATGTAGAGTGGATAAAATGGATGTACATTTAATAAAAATGGATGTAGAGTGGATAAAAATGGATGTAGAGTGGATAAAAATGGATGTAGATTGGATAAAATGGATGTAGAGTTAATAAAAGTGGATGTAGAGTGGATAAAATGGATGTAGAGTTGATAAAAATGGATGTAGAGTGGATAAAAATGGATGTAGATTGGATAAAATGGATGTAGAGTGGATAAAATGGATGTAGAGTATATAAATTGGATGTAGAGTATATAAAATGGATGTAGAGTGGATAAAAATGGATGTCGAGTGGATAAAATGGATGTAGAGTGGATAAAAATGGATGTAGATTGGATAAAATGGATGTAGAGTGGATGAAAATGGATGTAGAGTATATAAATTGGATGTAGAGTATATAAAATGGATGTAGAGTGGATAAAAATGGATGTCGAGTGGATAAAATGGATGTAGAGTGGATAAAAATGGATGTAGAGTGGATAAAATGGATGTAGAGTTGATAAAAATGGATGTAGAGTGGATAAAATGGATGTAGAGTAGATAAAATGGATATAGAGTGGATAAAATGGATGTAGAGTTGATAAAATGGATGTAAAGTGGATAAAATGGATGTAGAGTTAATAAAAATGGATGTTGAGTGGAAATAATGGATGTAGAGTTCATAAAAATGGATGTAGAGTGGATAAAAATGGATGTAGAGTGGATAAAAATGGATGTAGAGTGGATAAAATGGATGTAGAGTGGATAAAATGGATGTAGAGTGGAAATAATGGATGTAGAGAGGATAAAATGGATGTAGAGTGGATAAAATGGATGTAGAGTTCATAAAAATGGATGTAGAGTGGATAAAATGGATGTAGAATGGATAAAATTAGATGTAGAGAGGATAAAATGGAAGTAGAGTGGATAAAAATGGATGTAGAGTGGATAAAAATGGATGTAGAGTGGATAAAATGGATGTAGAGTGGATAAAATGGATGTAGAGTGGATAAAAATGGATGTAGAGAGGATAAAATGGATGTAGAGTGGATAAAATGGATGTACAGTTAATAAAAATGGATGTAGAGTGGAAATAATGGATGTAGAGAGGATAAAATGGATGTAGAGTGGATAAAATGGATGTAGAGTTCATAAAAATGGATGTAGAGTGGATAAAAATGGATGTAGATTGGATAAAATGGATGTAGAGTTGATAAAATGGATGTAAAGTGGATAAAATGGATGTAGAGTTAATAAAAATGGATGTAGAGTGGAAATACTGGATGTAGAGAGGATAAAATGGATGTAGAGTGGATAAAATGGATGTAGAGTTCATAAAAATGGATGTAGAGTGGATAAAAATGGATGTAGATTGGATAAAATGGATGTGGAGTGGATAACAATGGATGTAGAGAGGATAAAAATGTATATAGGGTAGATAAAATGGATGTAGAGTTAATAAAAATGGATGTAGAGTGGAAATAATGGATGTAGAGAGGATAAAATGGATGTAGAGTGGATAAAATGGATGTAGAGTTCATAAAAATGGATATAGAGTGGATAAAATGGATGTAGAGTTCATAAAAATGGATGTAGAGTGGATAAAAATGGATGTAGATTGGATAAAATGGATGTAGAGTGGATAAAAATGGATGTAGAGTGGATAAAATGGATGTAGAGTTAATAAAAATGGATGTAGAGTGGAAATAATGGATGTAGAGAGGATAAAATGGATGTAGAGTGGATAAAATGGATGTAGAGTTCATAAAAATGGATGTCGAGTGGATAAAATGGATGTAGAGTGGATAAAAATGGATGTAGAGTGGATAAAATGGATGTAGAGTTGATAAAAATGGATGTAGAGTGGATAAAATGGATGTAGAGTAGATAAAATGGATGTAGAGTGGATAAAATGGATGTAGAGTTGATAAAATGGATGCAAAGTGGATAAAATGGATGTAGAGTTAATAAAAATGGATGTAGAGTGGAAATAATGGATGTAGAGAGGATAAAATGGATGTAGAGTGGATAAAATGGATGTAGAGTTCATAAAAATGGATGAAGAGTGGATAAAAATGGATGTAGATTGGATAAAATGGATGTAGAGTGGATAAAAATGGATGTAGAGTGGATAAAATGGATGTAGAGTTAATAAAAATGGATGTAGAGTGGAAATAATGGATGTAGAGAGGATAAAATGGATGTAGAGTGGATAAAATGGATGTAGAGTTCATAAAAATGGATGTAGAGTGGATAAAATGGATGTAGAGTGGATAAAATGATTGTAGAGTGGATAAAATGGATGTAGAGTGGATAAAAATGGATGTAGAGTGGATATAATGGATGTAGAGTGGATAAAATGGTTGTAGAGTGGATAAAAATGGATGTAGAGTGGATAAAATGGATGTAGAATGGATAAAATGGATGTAAAGTGGATAAAAATGGATGTCGAGTGGATAAAATGGATGTAGAGTGCATAAAAATAGATGTAGAGAGGATAAAATGGAAGTAGAGTGGATAAAAATGGATGTAGATTGTATAAAATGGATGTAGAGTGGATAAAAATGGATGTAGAGTATATAAATTGGATGTAGAGTATATAAAATGGATGTAGAGTGGATAAAAATGGATGTAGATTGGATAAAATGGATGTAGATTGGACAAAATGGATGTAGAGTTAATAAAAATGGATGTAGAGTGGATAAAATGGATGTATAGTGGATAAAAATGGATGTAGAGTAGATAAAATAGATGTAGAGTGGATAAAAATGGATGTAGAGTGGATAAAATGGATGTCGAGTGGATAAAATGGATGTAGAGTGGATAAAAATAGATGTAGAGTGGATAAAAATGGATGTAGAGTGGATACAATGGATGTAGAGTGGATAAAAATGGATGTAGAGTGGATAAAATGGATATAGAGTGGATAAAAATGGATGTACAGTGGATAAAATGGATGTAGAGTGCATAAAAATGGATGTTGAGTGGATAAAATGGATGTAGAGTGGATAAAATGGATGTACATTTAATAAAAATGGATGTAGAGTGGATAAAAATGGATGTAGAGTGGATAAAAATGGATGTAGATTGGATAAAATGGATGTAGAGTTAATAAAAGTGGATGTAGAGTGGATAAAATGGATGTAGAGTTGATAAAAATGGATGTAGAGTGGATAAAAATGGATGTAGATTGGATAAAATGGATGTAGAGTGGATAAAATGGATGTAGAGTATATAAATTGGATGTAGAGTATATAAAATGGATGTAGAGTGGATAAAAATGGATGTCGAGTGGATAAAATGGATGTAGAGTGGATAAAAATGGATGTAGATTGGATAAAATGGATGTAGAGTGGATGAAAATGGATGTAGAGTATATAAATTGGATGTAGAGTATATAAAATGGATGTAGAGTGGATAAAAATGGATGTCGAGTGGATAAAATGGATGTAGAGTGGATAAAAATGGATGTAGAGTGGATGTTTCGTGCGTTACCGAGGTTCCCTCGGACCACGAAGAAATGCCGGGACCACCCTGGCTTAGGGCGCGGGACATGAGCGTAGGAGGTTTTGAAGCTGGGAATGTTAGACAATATACGCCTTTACTTTGTTGAACCACACATTTATTTGAACAAATCGATGTTGCATGTACTCTCGTGCACCGCGTTGGATCTGCGTCTCCCGATATTAACGGAAATCTTGCTGGTCAATCGGAGATCTTGGTCGCGGAACGACGGAGATCTTGCCTGCGGCGCAAATGGAGATCCGCGACGGTAGGAACGTGTGAATGTCTTATGTTCACGGGCCGGTATCGCACACACGAGGTCATGCACGCTTATTTTAACATCACACGACGACTGGCACAACCGTGTTCACAGAGTACGGCGCAAGGTTCACAAAACGGGTACAAATGTATCGAGATCACATAAAAATCACATTACGAGACTGTACGGTAATCGAGACAGGCGATAGACTCGGAATTCCGGTATACGAGCGATATTACTGGCGAACCACGAAGGCGAATTGGACGGCGATGTTAATCATTAACACCACGCGACGCGACGGATCACGAGCGTTGCGACGAACGGCATGCGTGATCCCACGGTAAGCGATATCCCGCAATCCTACGGCGATAACATTTACGCACAAACGAAATAAGTCAGTTACGCGATAACCGAACAAACAGACGGCGCTACGCGTTTAGAGATTGCCGGTTGTGCATTGGCAGCGAAATCGTTTGAGATCTGCCCAATGGCCCAAACGGCCGGTTCACCGTTCTTCTATCACGTTAGAAACGGAACAACACCGAGGATCGACATCGACGACGCGATCCTGCCGCAAAGGACCCGTCGTGGGGGCCGTTGCGTCACGAAGCACGAATCATATCGATCCGCGGTATGTATTGACGAGTCACGTCGATCCACGATGTAATACGTTGCGCAAAGCCTCTATTTAGGGAAACGCGTGCGCGGTGTGTACTTGCGTTGTCATCGACGAAACGCGCCCTTTTTGACTTGATACTAAACAGTGGATAAAATGGATGTAGAGTTGATAAAAATGGATGTAGAGTGGATAAAATGGATGTAGAGTAGATAAAATGGATATAGAGTGGATAAAATGGATGTAGAGTTGATAAAATGGATGTAAAGTGGATAAAATGGATGTAGAGTTAATAAAAATGGATGTTGAGTGGAAATAATGGATGTAGAGTTCATAAAAATGGATGTACAGTGGATAAAAATGGATGTAGAGTGGATAAAAATGGATGTAGAGTGGATAAAATGGATGTAGAGTTAATAAAAATGGATGTAGAGTGGAAATAATGGATGTAGAGAGGATAAAATGGATGTAGAGTGGATAAAATGGATGTAGAGTTCATAAAAATGGATGTAGAGTGGATAAAATGGATGTAGAATGGATAAAAATAGATGTAGAGAGGATAAAATGGAAGTAGAGTGGATAAAAAAGGATGTAGAGTGGATAAAAATGGATGTAGAGTGGATAAAATGGATGTAGAGTGGATAAAATGGATGTACAGTTAATAAAAATGGATGTAGAGTGGAAATAATGGATGTAGAGAGGATAAAATGGATGTAGAGTGGATAAAATGGATGTAGAGTTCATAAAAATGGATGTAGAGTGGATAAAAATGGATGTAGATTGGATAAAATGGATGTAGAGTTGATAAAATGGATGTAAAGTGGATAAAATGGATGTAGAGTTAATAAAAATGGATGTAGAGTGGAAATACTGGATGTAGAGAGGATAAAATGGATGTAGAGTGGATAAAATGGATGTAGAGTTCATAAAAATGGATGTAGAGTGGATAAAAATGGATGTAGATTGGATAAAATGGATGTGGAGTGGATAACAATGGATGTAGAGAGGATAAAAATGTATATAGGGTAGATAAAATGGATGTAGAGTTAATAAAAATGGATGTAGAGTGGAAATAATGGATGTAGAGAGGATAAAATGGATGTAGAGTGGATAAAATGGATGTAGAGTTCATAAAAATGGATGTCGAGTGGATAAAAT
This sequence comes from Pemphredon lugubris, assembly GCA_933228935.1. Classification (NCBI taxonomy): domain Eukaryota; kingdom Metazoa; phylum Arthropoda; class Insecta; order Hymenoptera; family Crabronidae; genus Pemphredon; species Pemphredon lugubris. Next base: position 40,645,822 of record OW121816.1, on the reverse strand, counting down.
GGATGTAGAGTTCATAAAAATGGATGTAGAGTGGATAAAAATGGATGTAGATTGGATAAAATGGATGTAGAGTGGATAAAAATGGATGTAGAGTGGATAAAATGGATGTAGAGTTAATAAAAATGGATGTAGAGTGGAAATAATGGATGTAGAGAGGATAAAATGGATGTAGAGTGGATAAAATGGATGTAGAGTTCATAAAAATGGATGTCGAGTGGATAAAATGGATGTAGAGTGGATAAAAATGGATGTAGAGTGGATAAAATGGATGTAGAGTTGATAAAAATGGATGTAGAGTGGATAAAATGGATGTAGAGTAGATAAAATGGATGTAGAGTGGATAAAATGGATGTAGAGTTGATAAAATGGATGCAAAGTGGATAAAATGGATGTAGAGTTAATAAAAATGGATGTAGAGTGGAAATAATGGATGTAGAGAGGATAAAATGGATGTAGAGTGGATAAAATGGATGTAGAGTTCATAAAAATGGATGTAGAGTGGATAAAAATGGATGTAGATTGGATAAAATGGATGTAGAGTGGATAAAAATGGATGTAGAGTGGATAAAATGGATGTAGAGTTCATAAAAATGGATGTAGAGTGGATAAAATGGATGTAGAGTGGATAAAATGATTGTAGAGTGGATAAAATGGATGTAGAGTGGATAAAAATGGATGTAGAGTGGATATAATGGATGTAGAGTGGATAAAATGGTTGTAGAGTGGATAAAAATGGATGTAGAGTGGATAAAATGGATGTAGAATGGATAAAATGGATGTAAAGTGGATAAAAATGGATGTCGAGTGGATAAAATGGATGTAGAGTGCATAAAAATAGATGTAGAGAGGATAAAATGGAAGTAGAGTGGATAAAAATGGATGTAGAGTGGATAAAATGGATGTAGAGTGGATAAAATGGATGTACAGTTAATAAAAATGGATGTAGAGTGGAAATAATGGATGTAGAGAGGATAAAATGGATGTAGAATGGATAAATTGGATTTAGAGTTCATAAAAATGGATGTAGAGTGGATAAAAATGGATGTAGATTGGATAAAATGGATGTAGAGTTGATAAAATGGATGTAAAGTGGATAAAATGGATGTAGAGTTAATAAAAATGGATGTAGAGTGGAAATAATGGATGTAGAGAGGATAAAATGGATGTAGAGTGGATAAAATGGATGTAGAGTTCATAAAAATGGATGTAGAGTGGATAAAAATGGATGTAGATTGGATAAAATGGATGTGGAGTGGATAACAATGGATGTAGAGAGGATAAAAATGGATATAGAGTAGATAAAATGGATGCAGAGTGGATAAAAATGGATGTAGATTATATAAATTGGATGTAGAGTATATAAAATGGATGTAGAGTGGATAAAAATGGATGTCGAGTGGATAAAATGGATGTAGATTGGATAAAATGGATGTAGATTGGATAAAATGGATGTAGAGTTAATAAAAATGGATGTAGAGTGGATAAAAATGGATGTAGAGTGGATAAAAATGGATGTAGATTGGATAAAATGGATGTAGAGTTCATAAAAGTGGATGTAGAGTGGATAAAATGGATGTAGAGTTGATAAAAATGGATGTAGAGTGGATAAAAATGGATGTAGAGTGGATAAAATGGATGTAGAGTGCATAAAAATGGATGTTGAGTGGATAAAATGGATGTAGAGTGCATAAAAATGGATGTTGAGTGGATAAAATGGATGTAGAGTTAATAAAAGTGGATGTAGAGTGGATAAAATGGATGTAGAGTTGATAAAAATGGATGTAGAGTGGATAAAAATGGATGTAGATTGGATAAAATGGATGCAGAGTGGATAAAAATGGATGTAGAGTATATAAATTGGATGTAGAGTATATAAAATGGATGTAGAGTGGATAAAAATGGATGTCGAGTGGATAAAATGGATGTAGAGTAGATAAAATGGATGTAGAGTGGATAAAATGGATGTAGAGTTGATAAAATGGATGTAAAGTGGATAAAATGGATGTAGAGTTAATAAAAATGGATGTAGAGTGGAAATAATGGATGTAGAGAGGATAAAATGGATGTAGAGTGGATAAAATGGATGTAGAGTTCATAAAAATGGATGTAGAGTGGATAAAAATGGATGTAGAGTGGATAAAAATGGATGTAGAGAGGATAAAATGGATGTAGAGTGGATAAAATGGATGTACAGATAATAAAAATGGATGTAGAGTGGAAATAATGGATGTAGAGAGGATAAAATGGATGTAGAATGGATAAAATGGATTTAGAGTTCATAAAAATGGATGTCGAGTGGATAAAATGGATGTAGAGTGGATAAAAATGGATGTAGAGTGGATAAAATGGATGTAGAGTGGATAAAAATGGATGTAGAGTGGATAAAATGGATGTAGAATGGATAAAATGGATGTAAAGTGGATAAAAATGGATGTCGAGTGGATAAAATGGATGTAGAGTGGATAAAAATAGATGTAGAGAGAATAAAATGGAAGTAGAGTGGATAAAAATGGATGTAGAGTGGATAAAAATGGATGTAGAGTGGATAAAATGGATGTAGAGTGGATAAAAATGGATGTAGAGAGGATAAAATGGATGTAGAGTGGATAAAATGGATGTACAATTAATAAAAATGGATGTAGAGTGGAAATAATGGATGTAGAGAGGATAAAATGGATGTAGAATGGATAAAATGGATTTAGAGTTCATAAAAATGGATGTCGAGTGGATAAAATGGATGTAGAGTTCATAAAAATGGATGTAGAGTGGATAAAAATGGATGTAGATTGGATAAAATGGATGTAGAGTGGATAAAAATGGATGTAGAGTGGATAAAATGGATGTAGAGTTAATAAAAATGGATGTAGAGTGGAAATAATGGATGTAGAGAGGATAAAATGGATGTAGAGTGGATAAAATGGATGTAGAGTTCATAAAAATGGATGTCGAGTGGATAAAATGGATGTAGAGTGGATAAAAATGGATGTAGAGTGGATAAAATGGATGTAGAGTGGATAAAATGGATGTAGAGTTCATAAAAATGGATGTAGAGTGGATAAAAATGGATGTAGATTGGATAAAATGGATGTAGAGTTGATAAAATGGATGTAAAGTGGATAAAATGGATGTAGAGTTAATAAAAATGGATGTAGAGTGGAAATACTGGATGTAGAGAGGATAAAATGGATGTAGAGTGGATAAAATGGATGTAGAGTTCATAAAAATGGACGTAGAGTGGATAAAAATGGATGTAGATTGGATAAAATGGATGTGGAGTGGATAACAATGGATGTAGAGAGGATAAAAATGTATATAGGGTAGATAAAATGGATGTAGAGTTAATAAAAATGGATGTAGAGTGGAAATAATGGATGTAGAGAGGATAAAATGGATGTAGAGTGGATAAAATGGATGTAGAGTTCATAAAAATGGATGTCGAGTGGATAAAATGGATGTAGAGTTCATAAAAATGGATGTAGAGTGGATAAAAATGGATGTAGATTGGATAAAATGGATGTAGAGTGGATAAAAATGGATGTAGAGTGGATAAAATGGATGTAGAGTTAATAAAAATGGATGTAGAGTGGAAATAATGGATGTAGAGAGGATAAAATGGATGTAGAGTGGATAAAATGGATGTAGAGTTCATAAAAATGGATGTCGAGTGGATAAAATGGATGTAGAGTGGATAAAAATTGATGTAGAGTGGGTAAAATGGATGTAGAGTTGATAAAAATGGATGTAGAGTGGATAAAATGGATGTAGAGTAGATAAAATGGATGTAGAGTGGATAAAATGGATGTAGAGTTGATAAAATGGATGCAAAGTGGATAAAATGGATGTAGAGTTAATAAAAATGGATGTAGAGTGGAAATAATGGATGTAGAGAGGATAAAATGGATGTAGAGTGGATAAAATGGATGTAGAGTTCATAAAAATGGATGTAGAGTGGATAAAAATGGATGTAGATTGGATAAAATGGATGTAGAGTGGATAAAAATGGATGTAGAGTGGATAAAATGGATGTAGAGTTAATAAAAATGGATGTAGAGTGGAAATAATGGATGTAGAGAGGATAAAATGGATGTAGAGTGGATAAAATGGATGTAGAGTTCATAAAAATGGATGTAGAGTGGATAAAATGGATGTAGAGTGGATAAAATGATTGTAGAGTGGATAAAATGGATGTAGAGTGGATAAAAATGGATGTAGAGTGGATATAATGGATGTAGAGTGGATAAAATGGTTGTAGAGTGGATAAAAATGGATGTAGAGTGGATAAAATGGATGTAGAATGGATAAAATGGATGTAAAGTGGATAAAAATGGATGTCGAGTGGATAAAATGGATGTAGAGTGCATAAAAATAGATGTAGAGAGGATAAAATGGATGTAGAGTGGATAAAAATGGATGTAGAGTGGATAAAATGGATGTAGAGTGGATAAAATGGATGTACAGTTAATAAAAATGGATGTAGAGTGGAAATAATGGATGTAGAGAGGATAAAATGGATGTAGAATGGATAAATTGGATTTAGAGTTCATAAAAATGGATGTAGAGTGGATAAAAATGGATGTAGATTGGATAAAATGGATGTAGAGTTGATAAAATGGATGTAAAGTGGATAAAATGGATGTAGAGTTAATAAAAATGGATGTAGAGTGGAAATAATGGATGTAGAGAGGATAAAATGGATGTAGAGTGGATAAAATGGATGTAGAGTTCATAAAAATGGATGTAGAGTGGATAAAAATGGATGTAGATTGGATAAAATGGATGTGGAGTGGATAACAATGGATGTAGAGAGGATAAAAATGGATATAGGGTAGATAAAATGGATGTAGAGTGGATAAAAATGGATGTAGATTATATAAATTGGATGTAGAGTATATAAAATGGATGTAGAGTGGATAAAAATGGATGTCGAGTGGATAAAATGGATGTAGAGTGGATAAAATGGATGTAGATTGGATAAAATGGATGTAGAGTTAATAAAAATGGATGTAGAGTGGAGAAAAATGGATGTAGAGTGGATAAAAATGGATGTAGATTGGATAAAATGGATGTAGAGTTCATAAAAGTGGATGTAGAGTGGATAAAATGGATGTAGAGTTGATAAAAATGGATGTAGAGTGGATAAAAATGGATGTAGAGTGGATAAAATGGATGTAGAGTGCATAAAAATGGATGTTGAGTGGATAAAATGGATGTAGAGTGCATAAAAATGGATGTTGAGTGGATAAAATGGATGTAGAGTTAATAAAAGTGGATGTAGAGTGGATAAAATGGATGTAGAGTTGATAAAAATGGATGTAGAGTGGATAAAAATGGATGTAGATTGGATAAAATGGATGCAGAGTGGATAAAAATGGATGTAGAGTATATAAATTGGATGTAGAGTATATAAAATGGATGTAGAGTGGATAAAAATGGATGTCGAGTGGATAAAATGGATGTAGAGTAGATAAAATGGATGTAGAGTGGATAAAATGGATGTAGAGTTGATAAAATGGATGTAAAGTGGATAAAATGGATGTAGAGTTAATAAAAATGGATGTAGAGTGGAAATAATGGATGTAGAGAGGATAAAATGGATGTAGAGTGGATAAAATGGATGTAGAGTTCATAAAAATGGATGTAGAGTGGATAAAAATGGATGTAGAGTGGATAAAAATGGATGTAGAGAGGATAAAATGGATGTACAGATAATAAAAATGGATGTAGAGTGGAAATAATGGATGTAGAGAGGATAAAATGGATGTAGAATGGATAAAATGGATTTAGAGTTCATAAAAATGGATGTCGAGTGGATAAAATGGATGTAGAGTTCATAAAAATGGATGTAGAGTGGATAAAAATGGATGTAGAATGGATAAAATGGATTTAGAGTTCATAAAAATGGATGTCGAGTGGATAAAATGGATGTAGAGTTCATAAAAATGGATGTAGAGTGGATAAAAATGGATGTAGAGTGGATAAAATGGATGTAGAGTGGATAAAAATGGATGTAGAGTGGATAAAATGGATGTAGAATGGATAAAATGGATGTAAAGTGGATAAAAATGGATGTCGAGTGGATAAAATGGATGTAGAGTGGATAAAAATAGATGTAGAGAGAATAAAATGGAAGTAGAGTGGATAAAAATGGATGTAGAGTGGATAAAAATGGATGTAGAGTGGATAAAATGGATGTAGAGTGGATAAAAATGGATGTAGAGAGGATAAAATGGATGTAGAGTGGATAAAATGGATGTACAATTAATAAAAATGGATGTAGAGTGGAAATAATGGATGTAGAGAGGATAAAATGGATGTAGAATGGATAAAATGGATTTAGAGTTCATAAAAATGGATGTCGAGTGGATAAAATGGATGTAGAGTTCATAAAAATGGATGTAGAGTGGATAAAAATGGATGTAGATTGGATAAAATGGATGTAGAGTGGATAAAAATGGATGTAGAGTGGATAAAATGGATGTAGAGTTAATAAAAATGGATGTAGAGTGGAAATAATGGATGTAGAGAGGATAAAATGGATGTAGAGTGGATAAAATGGATGTAGAGTTCATAAAAATGGATGTCGAGTGGATAAAATGGATGTAGAGTGGATAAAAATGGATGTAGAGTGGATAAAATGGATGTAGAGTGGATAAAATGGATGTAGAGTTCATAAAAATGGATGTAGAGTGGATAAAAATGGATGTAGATTGGATAAAATGGATGTAGAGTTGATAAAATGGATGTAAAGTGGATAAAATGGATGTAGAGTTAATAAAAATGGATGTAGAGTGGATAAAAATGGATGTAGATTGGATAAAATGGATGTAGAGTTAATAAAAATGGATGTAGAGTGGATAAAATGGATGTATAGTGGATAAAAATGGATGTAGAGTAGATAAAATAGATGTAGAGTGGATAAAAATGGATGTAGAGTGGATAAAAATGGATGTAGATTGGATAAAATGGATGTAGAGTTAATAAAAGTGGATGTAGAGTGGATAAAATGGATGTAGAGTTGATAAAAATGGATGTAGAGTGGATAAAAATGGATGTAGATTGGATAAAATGGATGTAGAGTGGATAAAAATGGATGTAGATTATATAAATTGGATGTAGAGTATATAAAATGGATGTAGAGTGGATAAAAATGGATGTCGAGTGGATAAAATGGATGTAGAGTGGATAAAAATGGATATAGATTGGACAAAATGGATGTAGAGTTAATAAAAATGGATGTAGAGTGGATAAAATGGATGTATAGTGGATAAAAATGGATGTAGAGTAGATAAAATAGATGTAGAGTGGATAAAAATGGATGTAGAGTGGATAAAATGGATGTCGAGTGGATAAAATGGATGTAGAGTGGATAAAAATAGATGTAGAGTGGATAAAAATGGATGTAGAGTGGATACAATGGATGTAGAGTGGATAAAAATGGATGTAGAGTGGATAAAATGGATGTAGAGTGGATAAAATGGATGTAGAGTTCATAAAAATGGATGTAGAGTGGATAAAAATGGATGTAGATTGGATAAAATGGATGTGGAGTGGATAACAATGGATGTAGAGAGGATAAAAATGGATATAGGGTAGATAAAATGGATGTAGAGTGGATAAAAATGGATGTAGATTATATAAATTGGATGTAGAGTATATAAAATGGATGTAGAGTGGATAAAAATGGATGTCGAGTGGATAAAATGGATGTAGAGTGGATAAAATGGATGTAGATTGGATAAAATGGATGTAGAGTTAATAAAAATGGATGTAGAGTGGAGGAAAATGGATGTAGAGTGGATAAAAATGGATGTAGATTGGATAAAATGGATGTAGAGTTCATAAAAGTGGATGTAGAGTGGATAAAATGGATGTAGAGTTGATAAAAATGGATGTAGAGTGGATAAAAATGGATGTAGAGTGGATAAAATGGATGTAGAGTGCATAAAAATGGATGTTGAGTGGATAAAATGGATGTAGAGTGCATAAAAATGGATGTTGAGTGGATAAAATGGATGTAGAGTTAATAAAAGTGGATGTAGAGTGGATAAAATGGATGTAGAGTTGATAAAAATGGATGTAGAGCGGATAAAAATGGATGTAGATTGGATAAAATGGATGCAGAGTGGATAAAAATGGATGTAGAGTATATAAATTGGATGTAGAGTATATAAAATGGATGTAGAGTGGATAAAAATGGATGTCGAGTGGATAAAATGGATGTAGAGTAGATAAAATGGATGTAGAGTGGATAAAATGGATGTAGAGTTGATAAAATGGATGTAAAGTGGATAAAATGGATGTAGAGTTAATAAAAATGGATGTAGAGTGGAAATAATGGATGTAGAGAGGATAAAATGGATGTAGAGTGGATAAAATGGATGTAGAGTTCATAAAAATGGATGTAGAGTGGATAAAAATGGATGTAGAGTGGATAAAAATGGATGTAGAGAGGATAAAATGGATGTAGAGTGGATAAAATGGATGTACAGATAATAAAAATGGATGTAGAGTGGAAATAATGGATGTAGAGAGGATAAAATGGATGTAGAGTGGATAAAATGGATTTAGAGTTCATAAAAATGGATGTCGAGTGGATAAAATGGATGTAGAGTTCATAAAAATGGATGTAGAGTGGATAAAAATGGATGTAGATTGGATAAAATGGATGTAGAGTGGATAAAAATGGATGTAGAGTGGATAAAATGGATGTAGAGTTAATAAAAATGGATGTAGAGTGGAAATAATGGATGTAGAGAGGATAAAATGGATGTAGAGTGGATAAAATGGATGTAGAGTTCATAAAAATGGATGTCGAGTGGATAAAATGGATGTAGAGTGGATAAAAATGGATGTAGAGTGGATAAAATGGATGTAGAGTGGATAAAAATGGATGTAGAGTGGATAAAATGGATGTAGAATGGATAAAATGGATGTAAAGTGGATAAAAATGGATGTCGAGTGGATAAAATGGATGTAGAGTGGATAAAAATAGATGTAGAGAGAATAAAATGGAAGTAGAGTGGATAAAAATGGATGTAGAGTGGATAAAAATGGATGTAGAGTGGATAAAATGGATGTAGAGTGGATAAAAATGGATGTAGAGAGGATAAAATGGATGTAGAGTGGATAAAATGGATGTACAATTAATAAAAATGGATGTAGAGTGGAAATAATGGATGTAGAGAGGATAAAATGGATGTAGAATGGATAAAATGGATTTAGAGTTCATAAAAATGGATGTCGAGTGGATAAAATGGATGTAGAGTTCATAAAAATGGATGTAGAGTGGATAAAAATGGATGTAGATTGGATAAAATGGATGTAGAGTGGATAAAAATGGATGTAGAGTGGATAAAATGGATGTAGAGTTAATAAAAATGGATGTAGAGTGGAAATAATGGATGTAGAGAGGATAAAATGGATGTAGAGTGGATAAAATGGATGTAGAGTTCATAAAAATGGATGTCGAGTGGATAAAATGGATGTAGAGTGGATAAAAATGGATGTAGAGTGGATAAAATGGATGTAGAGTGGATAAAATGGATGTAGAGTTCATAAAAATGGATGTAGAGTGGATAAAAATGGATGTAGATTGGATAAAATGGATGTAGAGTTGATAAAATGGATGTAAAGTGGATAAAATGGATGTAGAGTTAATAAAAATGGATGTAGAGTGGATAAAAATGGATGTAGATTGGATAAAATGGATGTAGAGTTAATAAAAATGGATGTAGAGTGGATAAAATGGATGTATAGTGGATAAAAATGGATGTAGAGTAGATAAAATAGATGTAGAGTGGATAAAAATGGATGTAGAGTGGATAAAAATGGATGTAGATTGGATAAAATGGATGTAGAGTTAATAAAAGTGGATGTAGAGTGGATAAAATGGATGTAGAGTTGATAAAAATGGATGTAGAGTGGATAAAAATGGATGTAGATTGGATAAAATGGATGTAGAGTGGATAAAAATGGATGTAGATTATATAAATTGGATGTAGAGTATATAAAATGGATGTCGAGTGGATAAAATGGATGTAGAGTGGATAAAAATGGATGTAGATTGGACAAAATGGATGTAGAGTTAATAAAAATGGATGTAGAGTGGATAAAATGGATGTATAGTGGATAAAAATGGATGTAGAGTAGATAAAATAGATGTAGAGTGGATAAAAATGGATGTAGAGTGGATAAAATGGATGTCGAGTGGATAAAATGGATGTAGAGTGGATAAAAATAGATGTAGAGTGGATAAAAATGGATGTAGAGTGGATACAATGGATGTAGAGTGGATAAAAATGGATGTAGAGTGGATAAAATGGATGTAGAGTGGATAAAAATGGATGTAGAGTGGATAAAATGGATGTAGAGTGCATAAAAATGGATGTTGAGTGGATAAAATGGATGTAGAGTGGATAAAATGGATGTACATTTAATAAAAATGGATGTAGAGTGGATAAAAATGGATGTAGAGTGGATAAAAATGGATGTAGATTGGATAAAATGGATGTAGAGTTAATAAAAGTGGATGTAGAGTGGATAAAATGGATGTAGAGTTGATAAAAATGGATGTAGAGTGGATAAAAATGGATGTAGATTGGATAAAATGGATGTAGAGTGGATAAAATGGATGTAGAGTATATAAATTGGATGTAGAGTATATAAAATGGATGTAGAGTGGATAAAAATGGATGTCGAGTGGATAAAATGGATGTAGAGTGGATAAAAATGGATGTAGATTGGATAAAATGGATGTAGAGTGGATGAAAATGGATGTAGAGTATATAAATTGGATGTAGAGTATATAAAATGGATGTAGAGTGGATAAAAATGGATGTCGAGTGGATAAAATGGATGTAGAGTGGATAAAAATGGATGTAGAGTGGATAAAATGGATGTAGAGTTGATAAAAATGGATGTAGAGTGGATAAAATGGATGTAGAGTAGATAAAATGGATGTAGAGTGGATAAAATGGATGTAGAGTTGATAAAATGGATGTAAAGTGGATAAAATGGATGTAGAGTTAATAAAAATGGATGTTGAGTGGAAATAATGGATGTAGAGAGGATAAAATGGATGTAGAGTGGATAAAATGGATGTAGAGTTCATAAAAATGGATGTAGAGTGGATAAAAATGGATGTAGAGTGGATAAAAATGGATGTAGAGTGGATAAAATGGATGTAGAGTTAATAAAAATGGATGTAGAGTGGAAATAATGGATGTAGAGAGGATAAAATGGATGTAGAGTGGATAAAATGGATGTAGAGTTCATAAAAATGGATGTAGAGTGGATAAAATGGATGTAGAATGGATAAAAATAGATGTAGAGAGGATAAAATGGAAGTAGAGTGGATAAAAATGGATGTAGAGTGGATAAAAATGGATGTAGAGTGGATAAAATGGATGTAGAGTGGATAAAATGGATGTAGAGTGGATAAAAATGGATGTAGAGAGGATAAAATGGATGTAGAGTGGATAAAATGGATGTATAGTTAATAAAAATGGATGTAGAGTGGAAATAATGGATGTAGAGAGGATAAAATGGATGTAGAGTTAATAAAAATGGATGTAGAGTGGAAATAATGGATGTAGAGAGGATAAAATGGATGTAGAGTGGATAAAATGGATGTAGAGTTCATAAAAATGGATGTAGAGTGGATAAAATGGATGTAGAATGGATAAAAATAGATGTTGAGAGGATAAAATGGAAGTAGAGTGGATAAAAATGGATGTAGAGTGGATAAAAATGGATGTAGAGTGGATAAAATGGATGTAGAGTTAATAAAAATGGATGTCGAGTGGATAAAATGGATGTAGAGTGGATAAAAATGGATGTAGAGTGGATAAAATGGATGTAGAGTGGATAAAATGGATGTAGAATGGATAAAATGGATGTAGAGTTCATAAAAATGGATGTAGAGTGGATAAAATGGATGTAGAGTGGATAAAATGGATGTACAGTTAATAAAAATGGATGTAGAGTGGAAATAATGGATGTAGAGAGGATAAAATGGATGTAGAATGGATAAAATGGATTTAGAGTTCATAAAAATGGATGTAGAGTGGATAAAAATGGATGTAGATTGGATAAAATGGATGTAGAGTTGATAAAATGGATGTAAAGTGGATAAAATGGATGTAGAGTTAATAAAAATGGATGTAGAGTGGAAATAATGGAGGTAGAGAGGATAAAATGGATGTAGAGTGGATAAAATGGATGTAGAGTTCATAAAAATGGATGTAGAGTGGATAAAAATGGATGTAGATTGGATAAAATGGATGTGGAGTGGATAACAATGGATGTAGAGAGGATAAAAATGGATATAGGGTAGATAAAATGGATGTAGAGTTAATAAAAATGGATGTAGAGTGGATAAAATGGATGTAGAGAGGATAAAATGGATGTGGAGTGGATAACAATGGATGTAGAGTGGATAAAATGGATGTAGAGTGGATAAAATGGATGAAGAGTGGATAAAATGGATGTAGAGTGGATAAAATGGATGTAGAGTGGATAAAAATGGATGTAGATTGGATAAAATGGATGTGGAGTGGATAACAATGGATGTAGAGAGGATAAAAATGGATATAGGGTAGATAAAATGGATGTAGAGTGGATAAAAATGGATGTAGATTATATAAATTGGATGTAGAGTATATAAAATGGATGTAGAGTGGATAAAAATGGATGTCGAGTGGATAAAATGGATGTAGAGTAGATAAAATGGATGTAGATTGGATAAAATGGATGTAGAGTTAATAAAAATGGATGTAGAGTGGATAAAAATGGATGTAGAGTGGATAAAAATGGATGTAGATTGGATAAAATGGATGTAGAGTTGATAAAAGTGGATGTAGAGTGGATAAAATGGATGTAGAGTTGATAAAAATGGATGTAGAGTGGATAAAAATGGATGTAGAGTGGATAAAATGGATGTAGAGTGCATAAAAATGGATGTTGAGTGGATAAAATGGATGTAGAGTGCATAAAAATGGATGTTGAGTGGATAAAATGGATGTAGAGTTAATAAAAGTGGATGTAGAGTGGATAAAATGGATGTAGAGTTGATAAAAATGGATGTAGAGTGGATAAAAATGGATGTAGATTGGATAAAATGGATGTAGAGTGGATAAAAATGGATGTAGAGTATATAAATTGGATGTAGAGTATATAAAATGGATGTAGAGTGGATAAAAATGGATGTCGAGTGGATAAAATGGATGTAGAGTAGATAAAATGGATGTAGAGTGGATAAAATGGATGTAGAGTTGATAAAATGGATGTAAAGTGGATAAAATGGATGTAGAGTTAATAAAAATGGATGTAGAGTGGAAATAATGGATGTAGATTGGATAAAATGGATGTAGAGTTAATAAAAATGGATGTAGAGTGGATAAAATGGATGTATAGTGGATAAAAATGGATGTAGAGTAGATAAAATAGATGTAGAGTGGATAAAAATGGATGTAGAGTGGATAAAAATGGATGTAGATTGGATAAAATGGATGTAGAGTTAATAAAAGTGGATGTAGAGTGGATAAAATGGATGTAGAGTTGATAAAAATGGATGTAGAGTGGATAAAAATGGATGTAGATTGGATAAAATGGATGTAGAGTGGATAAAAATGGATGTAGATTATATAAATTGGATGTAGAGTATATAAAATGGATGTAGAGTGGATAAAAATGGATGTCGAGTGGATAAAATGGATGTAGAGTGGATAAAAATGGATGTAGATTGGACAAAATGGATGTAGAGTTAATAAAAATGGATGTAGAGTGGATAAAATGGATGTATAGTGGATAAAAATGGATGTAGAGTAGATAAAATAGATGTAGAGTGGATAAAAATGGATGTAGAGTGGATAAAATGGATGTCGAGTGGATAAAATGGATGTAGAGTGGATAAAAATAGATGTAGAGTGGATAAAAATGGATGTAGAGTGGATACAATGGATGTAGAGTGGATAAAAATGGATGTAGAGTGGATAAAATGGATGTAGAGTGGATAAAAATGGATGTAGAGTGGATAAAATGGATGTAGAGTGCATAAAAATGGATGTTGAGTGGATAAAATGGATGTAGAGTGGATAAAATGGATGTACATTTAATAAAAATGGATGTAGAGTGGATAAAAATGGATGTAGAGTGGATAAAAATGGATGTAGATTGGATAAAATGGATGTAGAGTTAATAAAAGTGGATGTAGAGTGGATAAAATGGATGTAGAGTTGATAAAAATGGATGTAGAGTGGATAAAAATGGATGTAGATTGGATAAAATGGATGTAGAGTGGATAAAATGGATGTAGAGTATATAAATTGGATGTAGAGTATATAAAATGGATGTAGAGTGGATAAAAATGGATGTCGAGTGGATAAAATGGATGTAGAGTGGATAAAAATGGATGTAGATTGGATAAAATGGATGTAGAGTGGATGAAAATGGATGTAGAGTATATAAATTGGATGTAGAGTATATAAAATGGATGTAGAGTGGATAAAAATGGATGTCGAGTGGATAAAATGGATGTAGAGTGGATAAAAATGGATGTAGAGTGGATAAAATGGATGTAGAGTTGATAAAAATGGATGTAGAGTGGATAAAATGGATGTAGAGTAGATAAAATGGATGTAGAGTGGATAAAATGGATGTAGAGTTGATAAAATGGATGTAAAGTGGATAAAATGGATGTAGAGTTAATAAAAATGGATGTTGAGTGGAAATAATGGATGTAGAGAGGATAAAATGGATGTAGAGTGGATAAAATGGATGTAGAGTTCATAAAAATGGATGTAGAGTGGATAAAAATGGATGTAGAGTGGATAAAAATGGATGTAGAGTGGATAAAATGGATGTAGAGTTAATAAAAATGGATGTAGAGTGGAAATAATGGATGTAGAGAGGATAAAATGGATGTAGAGTGGATAAAATGGATGTAGAGTTCATAAAAATGGATGTAGAGTGGATAAAATGGATGTAGAATGGATAAAAATAGATGTAGAGAGGATAAAATGGAAGTAGAGTGGATAAAAATGGATGTAGAGTGGATAAAAATGGATGTAGAGTGGATAAAATGGATGTAGAGTGGATAAAATGGATGTAGAGTGGATAAAAATGGATGTAGAGTGGATAAAATGGATGTAGAGTGGATAAAATGGATGTATAGTTAATAAAAATGGATGTAGAGTGGAAATAATGGATGTAGAGAGGATAAAATGGATGTAGAGTTAATAAAAATGGATGTAGAGTGGAAATAATGGATGTAGAGAGGATAAAATGGATGTAGAGTGGATAAAATGGATGTAGAGTTCATAAAAATGGATGTAGAGTGGATAAAATGGATGTAGAATGGATAAAAATAGATGTAGAGAGGATAAAATGGAAGTAGAGTGGATAAAAATGGATGTAGAGTGGATAAAAATGGATGTAGAGTGGATAAAATGGATGTAGAGTTAATAAAAATGGATGTCGAGTGGATAAAATGGATGTAGAGTGGATAAAAATGGATGTAGAGTGGATAAAATGGATGTAGAGTGGATAAAATGGATGTAGAATGGATAAAATGGATGTAGAGTTCATAAAAATGGATGTAGAGTGGATAAAATGGATGTAGAGTGGATAAAATGGATGTACAGTTAATAAAAATGGATGTAGAGTGGAAATAATGGATGTAGAGAGGATAAAATGGATGTAGAATGGATAAAATGGATTTAGAGTTCATAAAAATGGATGTAGAGTGGATAAAAATGGATGTAGATTGGATAAAATGGATGTAGAGTTGATAAAATGGATGTAAAGTGGATAAAATGGATGTAGAGTTAATAAAAATGGATGTAGAGTGGAAATAATGGAGGTAGAGAGGATAAAATGGATGTAGAGTGGATAAAATGGATGTAGAGTTCATAAAAATGGATGTAGAGTGGATAAAAATGGATGTAGATTGGATAAAATGGATGTGGAGTGGATAACAATGGATGTAGAGAGGATAAAAATGGATATAGGGTAGATAAAATGGATGTAGAGTTAATAAAAATGGATGTAGAGTGGATATAATGGATGTAGAGTGGATAAAATGGATGTGGAGTGGATAACAATGGATGTAGAGTGGATAAAATGGATGTAGAGTGGATAAAATGGATGAAGAGTGGATAAAATGGTTGTAGAGTGGATAAAATGGATGTAGAGTGGATAAAAATGGATGTAGATTGGATAAAATGGATGTGGAGTGGATAACAATGGATGTAGAGAGGATAAAAATGGATATAGGGTAGATAAAATGGATGTAGAGTGGATAAAAATGGATGTAGATTATATAAATTGGATGTAGAGTATATAAAATGGATGTAGAGTGGATAAAAATGGATGTCGAGTGGATAAAATGGATGTAGAGTAGATAAAATGGATGTAGATTGGATAAAATGGATGTAGAGTTAATAAAAATGGATGTAGAGTGGATAAAAATGGATGTAGAGTGGATAAAAATGGATGTAGATTGGATAAAATGGATGTAGAGTTGATAAAAGTGGATGTAGAGTGGATAAAATGGATGTAGAGTTGATAAAAATGGATGTAGAGTGGATAAAAATGGATGTAGAGTGGATAAAATGGATGTAGAGTGCATAAAAATGGATGTTGAGTGGATAAAATGGATGTAGAGTGCATAAAAATGGATGTTGAGTGGATAAAATGGATGTAGAGTTAATAAAAGTGGATGTAGAGTGGATAAAATGGATGTAGAGTTGATAAAAATGGATGTAGAGTGGATAAAAATGGATGTAGATTGGATAAAATGGATGTAGAGTGGATAAAAATGGATGTAGAGTATATAAATTGGATGTAGAGTATATAAAATGGATGTAGAGTGGATAAAAATGGATGTCGAGTGGATAAAATGGATGTAGAGTAGATAAAATGGATGTAGAGTGGATAAAATGGATGTAGAGTTGATAAAATGGATGTAAAGTGGATAAAATGGATGTAGAGTTAATAAAAATGGATGTAGAGTGGAAATAATGGATGTAGAGAGGATAAAATGGATGTAGAGTGGATAAAATGGATGTAGAGTTCATAAAAATGGATGTAGAGTGGATAAAAATGGATGTAGAGTGGATAAAAATGGATGTAGAGAGGATAAAATGGATGTAGAGTGGATAAAATGGATGTACAGTTAATAAAAATGGATGTAGAGTGGAAATAATGGATGTAGAGAGGATAAAATGGATGTAGAATGGATAAAATGGATTTAGAGTTCATAAAAATGGATGTCGAGTGGATAAAATGGATGTAGAGTTCATAAAAATGGATGTAGAGTGGATAAAAATGGATGTAGATTGGATAAAATGGATGTAGAGTGGATAAAAATGGATGTAGAGTGGATAAAATGGATGTAGAGTTAATAAAAATGGATGTAGAGTGGAAATAATGGATGTAGAGAGGATAAAATGGATGTAGAGTGGATAAAATGGATGTAGAGTTCATAAAAATGGATGTCGAGTGGATAAAATGGATGTAGAGTGGATAAAAATGGATGTAGAGTGGATAAAATGGATGTAGAGTGGATAAAAATGGATGTAGAGTGGATAAAATGGATGTAGAGTGGATAAAATGGATGTAAAGTGGATAAAAATGGATGTCGAGTGGATAAAATGGATGTAGAGTGGATAAAAATAGATGTAGAGAGGATAAAATGGAAGTAGAGTGGATAAAAATGGATGTAGAGTTTATAAAAATGGATGTAGAGTGGATAAAATGGATGTAGAGTGGATAAAAATGGATGTAGAGAGGATAAAATGGATGTAGAGTTCATAAAAATGGATGTAGAGTGGATAAAAATGGATGTAGATTGGATAAAATGGATGTAGAGTGGATAAAAATGGATGTAGAGTGGATAAAATGGATGTAGAGTTAATAAAAATGGATGTAGAGTGGAAATAATGGATGTAGAGAGGATAAAATGGATGTAGAGTGGATAAAATGGATGTAGAGTTCATAAAAATGGATGTCGATTGGATAAAATGGATGTAGAGTGGATAAAAATGGATGTAGAGTGGATAAAATGGATGTAGAGTTGATAAAAATGGATGTAGAGTGGATAAAATGGATGTAGAGTAGATAAAATGGATGTAGAGTGGATAAAATGGATGTAGAGTTCATAAAAATGGATGTAGAGTGGATAAAAATGGATGCAGATTGGATAAAATGGATGTAGAGTGGATAAAAATGGATGTAGAGTGGATAAAATGGATGTAGAGTTAATAAAAATGGATGTAGAGTGGAAATAATGGATGTAGAGAGGATAAAATGGATGTAGAGTGGATAAAATGGATGTAGAGTTCATAAAAATGGATGTAGAGTGGATAAAATGGATGTAGAGTGGATAAAATGATTGTAGAGTGGATAAAATGGATGTAGAGTGGATAAAAATGGATGTAGAGTGGATATAATGGATGTAGAGTGGATAAAATGGTTGTAGAGTGGATAAAAATGGATGTAGAGTGGATAAAATGGATGTAGAATGGATAAAATGGATGTAAAGTGGATAAAAATGGATGTCGAGTGGATAAAATGGATGTAGAGTGGATAAAAATAGATGTAGAGAGGATAAAATGGAAGTAGAGTGGATAAAAATGGATGTAGAGTGGATAAAATGGATGTAGAGTGGGTAAAATGGATGTACAGTTAATAAAAATGGATGTAGAGTGGAAATAATGGATGTAGAGAGGATAAAATGGATGTAGAATGGATAAAATGGATTTAGAGTTCATAAAAATGGATGTAGAGTGGATAAAAATGGATGTAGATTGGATAAAATGGATGTGGAGTGGATAACAATGGATGTAGAGAGGATAAAAATGGATATAGGGTAGATAAAATGGATGTAGAGTTAATGAAAATGGATGTAGAGTGGATATAATGGATGTAGAGAGGATAAAATGGATGTGGAGTGGATAAAAATGGATGTAGAGTGGATAAAATGGATGTAGAGTGGATAAAATGGATGTAGAGTGGATTAAAATGGATGTAGATTGGATAAAATGGATGTGGAGTGGATAACAATGGATGTAGAGAGGATAAAAATGGATATAGGGTAGATAAAATGGATGTAGAGTGGATAAAAATGGATGTAGATTATATAAATTGGATGTAGAGTATATAAAATGGATGTAGAGTGGATAAAAATGGATGTCGAGTGGATAAAATGGATGTAGAGTGGATAAAATGGATGTAGATTGGATAAAATGGATGTAGAGTTAATAAAAATGGATGTAGAGTGGATAAAAATGGATGTAGAGTGGATAAAAATGGATGTAGATTGGATAAAATGGATGTAGAGTTAATAAAAGTGGATGTAGAGTGGATAAAATGGATGTAGAGTTGATAAAAATGGATGTAGAGTGGATAAAAATGGATGTAGAGTGGATAAAATGGATGTAGAGTGCATAAAAATGGATGTTGAGTGGATAAAATGGATGTAGAGTGGATAAAAATGGATGTTGAGTGGATAAAATGGATGTAGAGTTAATAAAAGTGGATGTAGAGTGGATAAAATGGATGTAGAGTTGATAAAAATGGATGTAGAGTGGATAAAAATGGATGTAGATTGGATAAAATGGATGTAGAGTGGATGAAAATGGATGTAGAGTATATAAATTGGATGTAGAGTATATAAAATGGATGTAGAGTGGATAAAAATGGATGTCGAGTGGATAAAATGGATGTAGAGTGGATAAAAATGGATGTAGAGTGGATAAAATGGATGTAGAGTTGATAAAAATGGATGTAGAGTGGATAAAATGGATGTAGAGTAGATAAAATGGATGTAGAGTGGATAAAATGGATGTAGAGTTGATAAAATGGATGTAAAGTGGATAAAATGGATGTACATTTAATAAAAATGGATGTAGAGTGGATAAAAATAGATGTAGAGTGGATAAAAATGGATGTAGATTGGATAAAATGGATGTAGAGTTAATAAAAGTGGATGTAGAGTGGATAAAATGGATGTAAAGTGGATAAAAATGGATGTCGAGTGGATAAAATGGATGTAGAGTGGATAAAAATAGATGTAGAGAGAATAAAATGGAAGTAGAGTGGATAAAAATGGATGTAGAGTGGATAAAATGGATGTAGAGTTCATAAAAATGGATGTCGAGTGGATAAAATGGATGTAGAGTTCATAAAAATGGATGTAGAGTGGATAAAAATGGATGTAGATTGGATAAAATGGATGTAGAGTGGATAAAAATGGATGTAGAGTGGATAAAATGGATGTAGAGTTAATAAAAATGGATGTAGAGTGGAAATAATGGATGTAGAGAGGATAAAATGGATGTAGAGTGGATAAAATGGATGTAGAGTTCATAAAAATGGATGTCGAGTGGATAAAATGGATGTAGAGTGGATAAAAATGGATGTAGAGTGGATAAAATGGATGTAGAGTTGATAAAAATGGATGTAGAGTGGATAAAATGGATGTAGAGTAGATAAAATGGATGTAGAGTGGATAAAATGGATGTAGAGTTCATAAAAATGGATGTAGAGTGGATAAAAATGGATGCAGATTGGATAAAATGGATGTAGAGTGGATAAAAATGGATGTAGAGTGGATAAAATGGATGTAGAGTTAATAAAAATGGATGTAGAGTGGAAATAATGGATGTAGAGAGGATAAAATGGATGTAGAGTGGATAAAATGGATGTAGAGTTCATAAAAATGGATGTAGAGTGGATAAAATGGATGTAGAGTGGATAAAATGATTGTAGAGTGGATAAAATGGATGTAGAGTGGATAAAAATGGATGTAGAGTGGATAAAATGGATGTAGAGTGGATAAAATGGTTGTAGAGTGGATAAAAATGGATGTAGAGTGGATAAAATGGATGTAGAATGGATAAAATGGATGTAAAGTGGATAAAAATGGATGTCGAGTGGATAAAATGGATGTAGAGTGGATAAAAATAGATGTAGAGAGGATAAAATGGAAGTAGAGTGGATAAAAATGGATGTAGAGTGGATAAAATGGATGTAGAGTGGATAAAATGGATGTACAGTTAATAAAAATGGATGTAGAGTGGAAATAATGGATGTAGAGAGGATAAAATGGATGTAGAATGGATAAAATGGATTTAGAGTTCATAAAAATGGATGTAGAGTGGATAAAAATGGATGTAGATTGGATAAAATGGATGTGGAGTGGATAACAATGGATGTAGAGAGGATAAAAATGGATATAGGGTAGATAAAATGGATGTAGAGTTAATGAAAATGGATGTAGAGTGGATATAATGGATGTAGAGAGGATAAAATGGATGTGGAGTGGATAACAATGGATGTAGAGTGGATAAAATGGATGTAGAGTGGATAAAATGGATGTAGAGTGGATTAAAATGGATGTAGATTGGATAAAATGGATGTGGAGTGGATAACAATGGATGTAGAGAGGATAAAAATGGATATAGGGTAGATAAAATGGATGTAGAGTGGATAAAAATGGATGTAGATTATATAAATTGGATGTAGAGTATATAAAATGGATGTAGAGTGGATAAAAATGGATGTCGAGTGGATAAAATGGATGTAGAGTGGATAAAATGGATGTAGAGTGGATAAAATGGATGTAGAGTTAATAAAAATGGATGTAGAGTGGATAAAAATGGATGTAGAGTGGATAAAAATGGATGTAGATTGGATAAAATGGATGTAGAGTTAATAAAAGTGGATGTAGAGTGGATAAAATGGATGTAGAGTTGATAAAAATGGATGTAGAGTGGATAAAAATGGATGTAGAGTGGATAAAATGGATGTAGAGTGCATAAAAATGGATGTTGCGTGGATAAAATGGATGTAGAGTGCATAAAAATGGATGTTGAGTGGATAAAATGGATGTAGAGTTAATAAAAGTGGATGTAGAGTGGATAAAATGGATGTAGAGTTGATAAAAATGGATGTAGAGTGGATAAAAATGGATGTAGATTGGATAAAATGGATGTAGAGTGGATGAAAATGGATGTAGAGTATATAAATTGGATGTAGAGTATATAAAATGGATGTAGAGTGGATAAAAATGGATGTCGAGTGGATAAAATGGATGTAGAGTGGATAAAAATGGATGTAGAGTGGATAAAATGGATGTAGAGTTGATAAAAATGGATGTAGAGTGGATAAAATGGATGTAGAGTAGATAAAATGGATGTAGAGTGGATAAAATGGATGTAGAGTTGATAAAATGGATGTAAAGTGGATAAAATGGATGTACATTTAATAAAAATGGATGTAGAGTGGATAAAAATAGATGTAGAGTGGATAAAAATGGATGTAGATTGGATAAAATGGATGTAGAGTTAATAAAAGTGGATGTAGAGTGGATAAAATGGATGTAGAGTTGATAAAAATGGATGTAGAGTGGATAAAAATGGATGTAGATTGGATAAAATGGATGTAGAGTGGATAAAAATGGATGTAGAGTATATAAATTGGATGTAGAGTATATAAAATGGATGTAGAGTGGATAAAAATGGATGTCGAGTGGATAAAATGGATGTAGAGTGGATAAAAATGGATGTAGATTGGATAAAATGGATGTAGAGTGGATGAAATGGATGTAGAGTGGATAAAATGGATGTAGAGTTCATAAAAATGGATGTAGAGTGGATAAAAATGGATGTAGATTGGATAAAATGGATGTAGAGTGGATAAAAATGGATGTAGAGTGGATAAAATGGATGTAGAGTTGATAAAAATGGATGTAGAGTGGATAAAATGGATGTAGAGTAGATAAAATGGATGTAGAGTGGATAAAATGGATGTAGAGTTGATAAAATGGATGTAAAGTGGATAAAATGGATGTAGAGTTAATAAAAATGGATGTTGAGTGGAAATAATGGATGTAGAGAGGATAAAATGGATGTAGAGTGGATAAAATGGATGTAGAGTTCATAAAAATGGATGTAGAGTGGATAAAAATGGATGTAGAGTGGATAAAAATGGATGTAGAGTGGATAAAATGGATGTAGAGTTAATAAAAATGGATGTAGAGTGGAAATAATGGATGTAGAGAGGATAAAATGGATGTAGAGTGGATAAAATGGATGTAGAGTTCATAAAAATGGATGTAGAGTGGATAAAATGGATGTAGAATGGATAAAAATAGATGTAGAGAGGATAAAATGGAAGTAGAGTGGATAAGAATGGATGTAGAGTGGATAAAAATGGATGTAGAGTGGATAAAATGGATGTAGAGTGGATAAAATGGATGTAGAGTGGATAAAAATGGATGTAGAGAGGATAAAATGGATGTAGAGTGGATAAAATGGATGTACAGTTAATAAAAATGGATGTAGAGTGGAAATAATGGATGTACAGAGTATAAAATGGATGTAGAGTGGATAAAATGGATGTAGAGTTCATAAAAATGGATGTAGAGTGGATAAAAATGGATGTAGATTGGATAAAATGGATGTAGAGTTGATAAAATGGATGTAAAGTGGATAAAATGGATGTAGAGTTAATAAAAATGGATGTAGAGTGGAAATACTGGATGTAGAGAGGATAAAATGGATGTAGAGTGGATAAAATGGATGTAGAGTTCATAAAAATGGATGTAGAGTGGATAAAAATGGATGTAGATTGGATAAAATGGATGTAGAGTGGATAAAAATGGATGTAGAGTGGATAAAATGGATGTAGAGTTAATAAAAATGGATGTAGAGTGGAAATAATGGATGTAGAGAGGATAAAATGGATGTAGAGTGGATAAAATGGATGTAGAGTTCATAAAAATGGATGTAGAGTGGATAAAATGGATGTAGAGTGGATAAAATGATTGTAGAGTGGATAAAATGGATGTAGAGTGGATAAAAATGGATGTAGAGTGGATATAATGGATGTAGAGTGGATAAAATGGTTGTAGAGTGGATAAAAATGGATGTAGAGTGGATAAAATGGATGTAGAATGGATAAAATGGATGTAAAGTGGATAAAAATGGATGTCGAGTGGATAAAATGGATGTAGAGTGCATAAAAATAGATGTAGAGAGGATAAAATGGAAGTAGAGTGGATAAAAATGGATGTAGAGTGGATAAAATGGATGTAGAGTGGATAAAATGGATGTACAGTTAATAAAAATGGATGTAGAGTGGAAATAATGGATGTAGAGAGGATAAAATGGATGTAGAATGGATAAAATGGATTTAGAGTTCATAAAAATGGATGTAGAGTGGATAAAAATGGATGTAGATTGGATAAAATGGATGTAGAGTTGATAAAATGGATGTAAAGTGGATAAAATGGATGTAGAGTTAATAAAAATGGATGTAGAGTGGAAATAATGGATGTAGAGAGGATAAAATGGATGTAGAGTGGATAAAATGGATGTAGAGTTCATAAAAATGGATGTAGAGTGGATAAAAATGGATGTAGATTGGATAAAATGGATGTGGAGTGGATAACAATGGATGTAGAGAGGATAAAAATGGATATAGGGTAGATAAAATGGATGTAGAGTGGATAAAAATGGATGTAGATTATATAAATTGGATGTAGAGTATATAAAATGGATGTAGAGTGGATAAAAATGGATGTCGAGTGGATAAAATGGATGTAGAGTGGATAAAATGGATGTAGATTGGATAAAATGGATGTAGAGTTAATAAAAATGGATGTAGAGTGGATAAAAATGGATGTAGAGTGGATAAAAATGGATGTAGATTGGATAAAATGGATGTAGAGTTCATAAAAGTGGATGTAGAGTGGATAAAATGGATGTAGAGTTGATAAAAATGGATGTAGAGTGGATAAAAATGGATGTAGAGTGGATAAAATGGATGTAGAGTGCATAAAAATGGATGTTGAGTGGATAAAATGGATGTAGAGTATATAAATTGGATGTAGAGTATATAAATTGGATGTAGAGTGGATAAAAATGGATGTCGAGTGGATAAAATGGATGTAGAGTGGATAAAAATGGATGTAGAGTGGATAAAATGGATGTAGAGTTGATAAAAATGGATGTAGAGTGGATAAAATGGATGTAGAGTAGATAAAATGGATGTAGAGTGGATAAAATGGATGTAGAGTTGATAAAATGGATGTAAAGTGGATAAAATGGATGTACATTTAATAAAAATGGATGTAGAGTGGATAAAAATAGATGTAGAGTGGATAAAAATGGATGTAGATTGGATAAAATGGATGTAGAGTTAATAAAAGTGGATGTAGAGTGGATAAAATGGATGTAGAGTTGATAAAAATGGATGTAGAGTGGATAAAAATGGATGTAGATTGGATAAAATGGATGTAGAGTGGATAAAAATGGATGTAGAGTATATAAATTGGATGTAGAGTATATAAAATGGATGTAGAGTGGATAAAAATGGATGTCGAGTGGATAAAATGGATGTAGAGTGGATAAAAATGGATGTAGATTGGATAAAATGGATGTAGAGTGGATGAAAATGGATGTAGAGTATATAAATTGGATGTAGAGTATATAAAATGGATGTAGAGTGGATAAAAATGGATGTCGAGTGGATAAAATGGATGTAGAGTGGATAAAAATGGATGTAGAGTGGATAAAATGGATGTAGAGTTGATAAAAATGGATGTAGAGTGGATAAAATGGATGTAGAGTAGATAAAATGGATGTAGAGTGGATAAAATGGATGTAGAGTTGATAAAATGGATGTAAAGTGGATAAAATGGATGTAGAGTTAATAAAAATGGATGTAGAGTGGAAATAATGGATGTAGAGAGGATAAAATGGATGTAGAGTGGATAAAATGGATGTAGAGTTCATAAAAATGGATGTAGAGTAGATAAAAATGGATGTAGATTGGATAAAATGGATGTAGAGTGGATAAAAATGGATGTAGAGTGGATAAAATGGATGTAGAGTTGATAAAAATGGATGTAGAGTGGATAAAATGGATGTAGAGTAGATAAAATGGATGTAGAGTGGATAAAATGGATGTAGAGTTGATAAAATGGATGTAGAGTTGATAAAATGGATGTAAAGTGGATAAAATGGATGTAGAGTTAATAAAAATGGATGTAGAGTGGAAATACTGGATGTAGAGAGGATAAAATGGATGTAGAGTGGATAAAATGGATGTAGAGTTCATAAAAATGGATGTAGAGTGGATAAAAATGGATGTAGATTGGATAAAATGGATGTAGAGTGGATAAAAATGGATGTAGAGTGATAAAATGGATGTAGAGTTAATAAAAATGGATGTAGAGTGGAAATAATGGATGTAGAGAGGATAAAATGGATGTAGAGTGGATAAAATGGATGTAGAGTTCATAAAAATGGATGTCGAGTGGATAAAATGGATGTAGAGTTCATAAAAATGGATGTAGAGTGGATAAAAATGGATGTAGATTGGATAAAATGGATGTAGAGTGGATAAAAATGGATGTAGAGTGGATAAAATGGATGTAGAGTTAATAAAAATGGATGTAGAGTGGAAATAATGGATGTAGAGAGGATAAAATGGATGTAGAGTGGATAAAATGGATGTAGAGTTCATAAAAATGGATGTCGAGTGGATAAAATGGATGTAGAGTGGATAAAAATGGATGTAGAGTGGATAAAATGGATGTAGAGTGGATAAAATGGATGTAGAGTAGATAAAATGGATGTAGAGTGGATAAAATGGATGTAGAGTTGATAAAATGGATGCAAAGTGGATAAAATGGATGTAGAGTTAATAAAAATGGATGTAGAGTGGAAATAATGGATGTAGAGAGGATAAAATGGATGTAGAGTGGATAAAATGGATGTAGAGTTCATAAAAATGGATGTAGAGTGGATAAAAATGGATGTAGATTGGATAAAATGGATGTAGAGTGGATAAAAATGGATGTAGATTATATAAATTGGATGTAGAGTATATAAAATGGATGTAGAGTGGATAAAAATGGATGTCGAGTGGATAAAATGGATGTAGAGTGGATAAAAATGGATATAGATTGGACAAAATGGATGTAGAGTTAATAAAAATGGATGTAGAGTGGATAAAATGGATGTATAGTGGATAAAAATGGATGTAGAGTAGATAAAATAGATGTAGAGTGGATAAAAATGGATGTAGAGTGGATAAAATGGATGTCGAGTGGATAAAATGGATGTAGAGTGGATAAAAATAGATGTAGAGTGGATAAAAATGGATGTAGAGTGGATACAATGGATGTAGAGTGGATAAAAATGGATGTAGAGTGGATAAAATGGATGTAGAGTGGATAAAATGGATGTAGAGTTCATAAAAATGGATGTAGAGTGGATAAAAATGGATGTAGATTGGATAAAATGGATGTGGAGTGGATAACAATGGATGTAGAGAGGATAAAAATGGATATAGGGTAGATAAAATGGATGTAGAGTGGATAAAAATGGATGTAGATTATATAAATTGGATGTAGAGTATATAAAATGGATGTAGAGTGGATAAAAATGGATGTCGAGTGGATAAAATGGATGTAGAGTGGATAAAATGGATGTAGATTGGATAAAATGGATGTAGAGTTAATAAAAATGGATGTAGAGTGGAAATAATGGATGTAGAGAGGATAAAATGGATGTAGAGTGGATAAAATGGATGTAGAGTTCATAAAAATGGATGTAGAGTGGATAAAAATGGATGTAGATTGGATAAAATGGATGTAGAGTGGATAAAAATGGATGTAGATTATATAAATTGGATGTAGAGTATATAAAATGGATGTAGAGTGGATAAAAATGGATGTCGAGTGGATAAAATGGATGTAGAGTGGATAAAAATGGATATAGATTGGACAAAATGGATGTAGAGTTAATAAAAATGGATGTAGAGTGGATAAAATGGATGTATAGTGGATAAAAATGGATGTAGAGTAGATAAAATAGATGTAGAGTGGATAAAAATGGATGTAGAGTGGATAAAATGGATGTCGAGTGGATAAAATGGATGTAGAGTGGATAAAAATAGATGTAGAGTGGATAAAAATGGATGTAGAGTGGATACAATGGATGTAGAGTGGATAAAAATGGATGTAGAGTGGATAAAATGGATGTAGAGTGGATAAAATGGATGTAGAGTTCATAAAAATGGATGTAGAGTGGATAAAAATGGATGTAGATTGGATAAAATGGATGTGGAGTGGATAACAATGGATGTAGAGAGGATAAAAATGGATATAGGGTAGATAAAATGGATGTAGAGTGGATAAAAATGGATGTAGATTATATAAATTGGATGTAGAGTATATAAAATGGATGTAGAGTGGATAAAAATGGATGTCGAGTGGATAAAATGGATGTAGAGTGGATAAAATGGATGTAGATTGGATAAAATGGATGTAGAGTTAATAAAAATGGATGTAGAGTGGAGGAAAATGGATGTAGAGTGGATAAAAATGGATGTAGATTGGATAAAATGGATGTAGAGTTCATAAAAGTGGATGTAGAGTGGATAAAATGGATGTAGAGTTGATAAAAATGGATGTAGAGTGGATAAAAATGGATGTAGAGTGGATAAAATGGATGTAGAGTGCATAAAAATGGATGTTGAGTGGATAAAATGGATGTAGAGTGCATAAAAATGGATGTTGAGTGGATAAAATGGATGTAGAGTTAATAAAAGTGGATGTAGAGTGGATAAAATGGATGTAGAGTTGATAAAAATGGATGTAGAGTGGATAAAAATGGATGTAGATTGGATAAAATGGATGCAGAGTGGATAAAAATGGATGTAGAGTATATAAATTGGATGTAGAGTATATAAAATGGATGTAGAGTGGATAAAAATGGATGTCGAGTGGATAAAATGGATGTAGAGTAGATAAAATGGATGTAGAGTGGATAAAATGGATGTAGAGTTGATAAAATGGATGTAAAGTGGATAAAATGGATGTAGAGTTAATAAAAATGGATGTAGAGTGGAAATAATGGATGTAGAGAGGATAAAATGGATGTAGAGTGGATAAAATGGATGTAGAGTTCATAAAAATGGATGTAGAGTGGATAAAAATGGATGTAGAGTGGATAAAAATGGATGTAGAGAGGATAAAATGGATGTAGAGTGGATAAAATGGATGTACAGATAATAAAAATGGATGTAGAGTGGAAATAATGGATGTAGAGAGGATAAAATGGATGTAGAGTGGATAAAATGGATTTAGAGTTCATAAAAATGGATGTAGAGTGGATAAAATGGATGTAGAGTTCATAAAAATGGATGTAGAGTGGATAAAAATGGATGTAGATTGGATAAAATGGATGTAGAGTGGATAAAAATGGATGTAGAGTGGATAAAATGGATGTAGAGTTAATAAAAATGGATGTAGAGTGGAAATAATGGATGTAGAGAGGATAAAATGGATGTAGAGTGGATAAAATGGATGTAGAGTTCATAAAAATGGATGTCGAGTGGATAAAATGGATGTAGAGTGGATAAAAATGGATGTAGAGTGGATAAAATGGATGTAGAGTGGATAAAAATGGATGTAGAGTGGATAAAATGGATGTAGAATGGATAAAATGGATGTAAAGTGGATAAAAATGGATGTCGAGTGGATAAAATGGATGTAGAGTGGATAAAAATAGATGTAGAGAGAATAAAATGGAAGTAGAGTGGATAAAAATGGATGTAGAGTGGATAAAAATGGATGTAGAGTGGATAAAATGGATGCAGAGTGGATAAAAATGGATGTAGAGAGGATAAAATGGATGTAGAGTGGATAAAATGGATGTACAATTAATAAAAATGGATGTAGAGTGGAAATAATGGATGTAGAGAGGATAAAATGGATGTAGAATGGATAAAATGGATTTAGAGTTCATAAAAATGGATGTCGAGTGGATAAAATGGATGTAGAGTTCATAAAAATGGATGTAGAGTGGATAAAAATGGATGTAGATTGGATAAAATGGATGTAGAGTGGATAAAAATGGATGTAGAGTGGATAAAATGGATGTAGAGTTAATAAAAATGGATGTAGAGTGGAAATAATGGATGTAGAGAGGATAAAATGGATGTAGAGTGGATAAAATGGATGTAGAGTTCATAAAAATGGATGTCGAGTGGATAAAATGGATGTAGAGTGGATAAAAATGGATGTAGAGTGGATAAAATGGATGTAGAGTGGATAAAATGGATGTAGAGTTCATAAAAATGGATGTAGAGTGGATAAAAATGGATGTAGATTGGATAAAATGGATGTAGAGTTGATAAAATGGATGTAAAGTGGATAAAATGGATGTAGAGTCAATAAAAATGGATGTAGAGTGGATAAAAATGGATGTAGATTGGATAAAATGGATGTAGAGTTAATAAAAATGGATGTAGAGTGGATAAAATGGATGTATAGTGGATAAAAATGGATGTAGAGTAGATAAAATAGATGTAGAGTGGATAAAAATGGATGTAGAGTGGATAAAAATGGATGTAGATTGGATAAAATGGATGTAGAGTTAATAAAAGTGGATGTAGAGTGGATAAAATGGATGTAGAGTTGATAAAAATGGATGTAGAGTGGATAAAAATGGATGTAGATTGGATAAAATGGATGTAGAGTGGATAAAAATGGATGTAGATTATATAAATTGGATGTAGAGTATATAAAATGGATGTAGAGTGGATAAAAATGGATGTCGAGTGGATAAAATGGATGTAGAGTGGATAAAAATGGATGTAGATTGGACAAAATGGATGTACAGTTAATAAAAATGGATGTAGAGTGGATAAAATGGATGTATAGTGGATAAAAATGGATGTAGAGTAGATAAAATAGATGTAGAGTGGATAAAAATGGATGTAGAGTGGATAAAATGGATGTCGAGTGGATAAAATGGATGTAGAGTGGATAAAAATAGATGTAGAGTGGATAAAAATGGATGTAGAGTGGATACAATGGATGTAGAGTGGATAAAAATGGATGTAGAGTGGATAAAATGGATGTAGAGTGGATAAAAATGGATGTAGAGTGGATAAAATGGATGTAGAGTGCATAAAAATGGATGTTGAGTGGATAAAATGGATGTAGAGTGGATAAAATGGATGTACATTTAATAAAAATGGATGTAGAGTGGATAAAAATGGATGTAGAGTGGATAAAAATGGATGTAGATTGGATAAAATGGATGTAGAGTTAATAAAAGTGGATGTAGAGTGGATAAAATGGATGTAGAGTTGATAAAAATGGATGTAGAGTGGATAAAAATGGATGTAGATTGGATAAAATGGATGTAGAGTGGATAAAATGGATGTAGAGTATATAAATTGGATGTAGAGTATATAAAATGGATGTAGAGTGGATAAAAATGGATGTCGAGTGGATAAAATGGATGTAGAGTGGATAAAAATGGATGTAGATTGGATAAAATGGATGTAGAGTGGATGAAAATGGATGTAGAGTATATAAATTGGATGTAGAGTATATAAAATGGATGTAGAGTGGATAAAAATGGATGTCGAGTGGATAAAATGGATGTAGAGTGGATAAAAATGGATGTAGAGTGGATAAAATGGATGTAGAGTTGATAAAAATGGATGTAGAGTGGATAAAATGGATGTAGAGTGGATAAAATGGATGTAGAGTGGATAAAATGGATGTAGAGTTGATAAAATGGATGTAAAGTGGATAAAATGGATGTAGAGTTAATAAAAATGGATGTTGAGTGGAAATAATGGATGTAGAGAGGATAAAATGGATGTAGAGTGGATAAAATGGATGTAGAGTTCATAAAAATGGATGTAGAGTGGATAAAAATGGATGTAGAGTGGATAAAAATGGATGTAGAGTGGATAAAATGGATGTAGAGTTAATAAAAATGGATGTAGAGTGGAAATAATGGATGTAGAGAGGATAAAATGGATGTAGAGTGGATAAAATGGATGTAGAGTTCATAAAAATGGATGTAGAGTGGATAAAATGGATGTAGAATGGATAAAAATAGATGTAGAGAGGATAAAATGGAAGTAGAGTGGATAAAAATGGATGTAGAGTGGATAAAAATGGATGTAGAGTGGATAAAATGGATGTAGAGTGGATAAAATGGATGTAGAGTGGATAAAAATGGATGTAGAGTGGATAAAATGGATGTAGAGTGGATAAAATGGATGTATAGTTAATAAAAATGGATGTAGAGTGGAAATAATGGATGTAGAGAGGATAAAATGGATGTAGAGTTAATAAAAATGGATGTAGAGTGGAAATAATGGATGTAGAGAGGATAAAATGGATGTAGAGTGGATAAAATGGATGTAGAGTTCATAAAAATGGATGTAGAGTGGATAAAATGGATGTAGAATGGATAAAAATAGATGTAGAGAGGATAAAATGGAAGTAGAGTGGATAAAAATGGATGTAGAGTGGATAAAAATGGATGTAGAGTGGATAAAATGGATGTAGAGTTAATAAAAATGGATGTCGAGTGGATAAAATGGATGTAGAGTGGATAAAAATGGATGTAGAGTGGATAAAATGGATGTAGAGTGGATAAAATGGATGTAGAATGGATAAAATGGATGTAGAGTTCATAAAAATGGATGTAGAGTGGATAAAATGGATGTAGAGTGGATAAAATGGATGTACAGTTAATAAAAATGGATGTAGAGTGGAAATAATGGATGTAGAGAGGATAAAATGGATGTAGAATGGATAAAATGGATTTAGAGTTCATAAAAATGGATGTAGAGTGGATAAAAATGGATGTAGATTGGATAAAATGGATGTAGAGTTGATAAAATGGATGTAAAGTGGATAAAATGGATGTAGAGTTAATAAAAATGGATGTAGAGTGGAAATAATGGATGTAGAGAGGATAAAATGGATGTAGAGTGGATAAAATGGATGTAGAGTTCATAAAAATGGATGTAGAGTGGATAAAAATGGATGTAGATTGGATAAAATGGATGTGGAGTGGATAACAATGGATGTAGAGAGGATAAAAATGGATATAGGGTAGATAAAATGGATGTAGAGTTAATAAAAATGGATGTAGAGTGGATATAATGGATGTAGAGAGGATAAAATGGATGTGGAGTGGATAACAATGGATGTAGAGTGGATAAAATGGATGTAGAGTGGATAAAATGGATGAAGAGTGGATAAAATGGTTGTAGAGTGGATAAAATGGATGTAGAGTGGATAAAAATGGATGTAGATTGGATAAAATGGATGTGGAGTGGATAACAATGGATGTAGAGAGGATAAAAATGGATATAGGGTAGATAAAATGGATGTAGAGTGGATAAAAATGGATGTAGATTATATAAATTGGATGTAGAGTATATAAAATGGATGTAGAGTGGATAAAAATGGATGTCGAGTGGATAAAATGGATGTAGAGTAGATAAAATGGATGTAGATTGGATAAAATGGATGTAGAGTTAATAAAAATGGATGTAGAGTGGATAAAAATGGATGTAGAGTGGATAAAAATGGATGTAGATTGGATAAAATGGATGTAGAGTTGATAAAAGTGGATGTAGAGTGGATAAAATGGATGTAGAGTTGATAAAAATGGATGTAGAGTGGATAAAAATGGATGTAGAGTGGATAAAATGGATGTAGAGTGCATAAAAATGGATGTTGAGTGGATAAAATGGATGTAGAGTGCATAAAAATGGATGTTGAGTGGATAAAATGGATGTAGAGTTAATAAAAGTGGATGTAGAGTGGATAAAATGGATGTAGAGTTGATAAAAATGGATGTAGAGTGGATAAAAATGGATGTAGATTGGATAAAATGGATGTAGAGTGGATAAAAATGGATGTAGAGTATATAAATTGGATGTAGAGTATATAAAATGGATGTAGAGTGGATAAAAATGGATGTCGAGTGGATAAAATGGATGTAGAGTAGATAAAATGGATGTAGAGTGGATAAAATGGATGTAGAGTTGATAAAATGGATGTAAAGTGGATAAAATGGATGTAGAGTTAATAAAAATGGATGTAGAGTGGAAATAATGGATGTAGAGAGGATAAAATGGATGTAGAGTGGATAAAATGGATGTAGAGTTCATAAAAATGGATGTAGAGTGGATAAAAATGGATGTAGAGTGGATAAAAATGGATGTAGAGAGGATAAAATGGATGTAGAGTGGATAAAATGGATGTACAGTTAATAAAAATGGATGTAGAGTGGAAATAATGGATGTAGAGAGGATAAAATGGATGTAGAATGGATAAAATGGATTTAGAGTTCATAAAAATGGATGTCGAGTGGATAAAATGGATGTAGAGTTCATAAAAATGGATGTAGAGTGGATAAAAATGGATGTAGATTGGATAAAATGGATGTAGAGTGGATAAAAATGGATGTAGAGTGGATAAAATGGATGTAGAGTTAATAAAAATGGATGTAGAGTGGAAATAATGGATGTAGAGAGGATAAAATGGATGTAGAGTGGATAAAATGGATGTAGAGTTCATAAAAATGGATGTCGAGTGGATAAAATGGATGTAGAGTGGATAAAAATGGATGTAGAGTGGATAAAATGGATGTAGAGTGGATAAAAATGGATGTAGAGTGGATAAAATGGATGTAGAATGGATAAAATGGATGTAAAGTGGATAAAAATGGATGTCGAGTGGATAAAATGGATGTAGAGTGGATAAAAATAGATGTAGAGAGAATAAAATGGAAGTAGAGTGGATAAAAATGGATGTAGAGTATATAAAAATGGATGTAGAGTGGATAAAAATGGATGTAGAGTGGATAAAATGGATGTAGAGTTAATAAAAATGGATGTAGAGTGGAAATAATGGATGTAGAGAGGATAAAATGGATGTAGAGTGGATAAAATGGATGTAGAGTTCATAAAAATGGATGTCGATTGGATAAAATGGATGTAGAGTGGATAAAAATGGATGTAGAGTGGATAAAATGGATGTAGAGTTGATAAAAATGGATGTAGAGTGGATAAAATGGATGTAGAGTAGATAAAATGGATGTAGAGTGGATAAAATGGATGTAGAGTTCATAAAAATGGATGTAGAGTGGATAAAAATGGATGCAGATTGGATAAAATGGATGTAGAGTGGATAAAAATGGATGTAGAGTGGATAAAATGGATGTAGAGTTAATAAAAATGGATGTAGAGTGGAAATAATGGATGTAGAGAGGATAAAATGGATGTAGAGTGGATAAAATGGATGTAGAGTTCATAAAAATGGATGTAGAGTGGATAAAATGGATGTAGAGTGGATAAAATGATTGTAGAGTGGATAAAATGGATGTAGAGTGGATAAAAATGGATGTAGAGTGGATATAATGGATGTAGAGTGGATAAAATGGTTGTAGAGTGGATAAAAATGGATGTAGAGTGGATAAAATGGATGTAGAATGGATAAAATGGATGTAAAGTGGATAAAAATGGATGTCGAGTGGATAAAATGGATGTAGAGTGGATAAAAATAGATGTAGAGAGGATAAAATGGAAGTAGAGTGGATAAAAATGGATGTAGAGTGGATAAAATGGATGTGGAGTGGATAAAATGGATGTACAGTTAATAAAAATGGATGTAGAGTGGAAATAATGGATGTAGAGAGGATAAAATGGATGTAGAATGGATAAAATGGATTTAGAGTTCATAAAAATGGATGTAGAGTGGATAAAAATGGATGTAGATTGGATAAAATGGATGTGGAGTGGATAACAATGGATGTAGAGAGGATAAAAATGGATATAGGGTAGATAAAATGGATGTAGAGTTAATGAAAATGGATGTAGAGTGGATATAATGGATGTAGAGAGGATAAAATGGATGTGGAGTGGATAACAATGGATGTAGAGTGGATAAAATGGATGTAGAGTGGATAAAATGGATGTAGAGTGGATTAAAATGGATGTAGATTGGATAAAATGGATGTGGAGTGGATAACAATGGATGTAGAGAGGATAAAAATGGATATAGGGTAGATAAAATGGATGTAGAGTGGATAAAAATGGATGTAGATTATATAAATTGGATGTAGAGTATATAAAATGGATGTAGAGTGGATAAAAATGGATGTCGAGTGGATAAAATGGATGTAGAGTGGATAAAATGGATGTAGATTGGATAAAATGGATGTAGAGTTAATAAAAATGGATGTAGAGTGGATAAAAATGGATGTAGAGTGGATAAAAATGGATGTAGATTGGATAAAATGGATGTAGAGTTAATAAAAGTGGATGTAGAGTGGATAAAATGGATGTAGAGTTGATAAAAATGGATGTAGAGTGGATAAAAATGGATGTAGAGTGGATAAAATGGATGTAGAGTGCATAAAAATGGATGTTGCGTGGATAAAATGGATGTAGAGTGCATAAAAATGGATGTTGAGTGGATAAAATGGATGTAGAGTTAATAAAAGTGGATGTAGAGTGGATAAAATGGATGTAGAGTTGATAAAAATGGATGTAGAGTGGATAAAAATGGATGTAGATTGGATAAAATGGATGTAGAGTGGATGAAAATGGATGTAGAGTATATAAATTGGATGTAGAGTATATAAAATGGATGTAGAGTGGATAAAAATGGATGTCGAGTGGATAAAATGGATGTAGAGTGGATAAAAATGGATGTAGAGTGGATAAAATGGATGTAGAGTTGATAAAAATGGATGTAGAGTGGATAAAATGGATGTAGAGTAGATAAAATGGATGTAGAGTGGATAAAATGGATGTAGAGTTGATAAAATGGATGTAAAGTGGATAAAATGGATGTACATTTAATAAAAATGGATGTAGAGTGGATAAAAATAGATGTAGAGTGGATAAAAATGGATGTAGATTGGATAAAATGGATGTAGAGTTAATAAAAGTGGATGTAGAGTGGATAAAATGGATGTAAAGTGGATAAAATGGATGTAGAGTAGATAAAATGGATGTAGATTGGATAAAATGGATGTAGAGTTAATAAAAATGGATGTAGAGTGGATAAAAATGGATGTAGAGTGGATAAAAATGGATGTAGATTGGATAAAATGGATGTAGAGTTGATAAAAGTGGATGTAGAGTGGATAAAATGGATGTAGAGTTGATAAAAATGGATGTAGAGTGGATAAAAATGGATGTAGAGTGGATAAAATGGATGTAGAGTGCATAAAAATGGATGTTGAGTGGATAAAATGGATGTAGAGTGCATAAAAATGGATGTTGAGTGGATAAAATGGATGTAGAGTTAATAAAAGTGGATGTAGAGTGGATAAAATGGATGTAGAGTTGATAAAAATGGATGTAGAGTGGATAAAAATGGATGTAGATTGGATAAAATGGATGTAGAGTGGATAAAAATGGATGTAGAGTATATAAATTGGATGTAGAGTATATAAAATGGATGTAGAGTGGATAAAAATGGATGTCGAGTGGATAAAATGGATGTAGAGTAGATAAAATGGATGTAGAGTGGATAAAATGGATGTAGAGTTGATAAAATGGATGTAAAGTGGATAAAATGGATGTAGAGTTAATAAAAATGGATGTAGAGTGGAAATAATGGATGTAGAGAGGATAAAATGGATGTAGAGTGGATAAAATGGATGTAGAGTTCATAAAAATGGATGTAGAGTGGATAAAAATGGATGTAGAGTGGATAAAAATGGATGTAGAGAGGATAAAATGGATGTAGAGTGGATAAAATGGATGTACAGTTAATAAAAATGGATGTAGAGTGGAAATAATGGATGTAGAGAGGATAAAATGGATGTAGAATGGATAAAATGGATTTAGAGTTCATAAAAATGGATGTCGAGTGGATAAAATGGATGTAGAGTTCATAAAAATGGATGTAGAGTGGATAAAAATGGATGTAGATTGGATAAAATGGATGTAGAGTGGATAAAAATGGATGTAGAGTGGATAAAATGGATGTAGAGTTAATAAAAATGGATGTAGAGTGGAAATAATGGATGTAGAGAGGATAAAATGGATGTAGAGTGGATAAAATGGATGTAGAGTTCATAAAAATGGATGTCGAGTGGATAAAATGGATGTAGAGTGGATAAAAATGGATGTAGAGTGGATAAAATGGATGTAGAGTGGATAAAAATGGATGTAGAGTGGATAAAATGGATGTAGAATGGATAAAATGGATGTAAAGTGGATAAAAATGGATGTCGAGTGGATAAAATGGATGTAGAGTGGATAAAAATAGATGTAGAGAGAATAAAATGGAAGTAGAGTGGATAAAAATGGATGTAGAGTATATAAAAATGGATGTAGAGTGGATAAAATGGATGTAGAGTGGATAAAAATGGATGTAGAGAGGATAAAATGGATGTAGAGTTCATAAAAATGGATGTAGAGTGGATAAAAATGGATGTAGATTGGATAAAATGGATGTAGAGTGGATAAAAATGGATGTAGAGTGGATAAAATGGATGTAGAGTTAATAAAAATGGATGTAGAGTGGAAATAATGGATGTAGAGAGGATAAAATGGATGTAGAGTGGATAAAATGGATGTAGAGTTCATAAAAATGGATGTCGATTGGATAAAATGGATGTAGAGTGGATAAAAATGGATGTAGAGTGGATAAAATGGATGTAGAGTTGATAAAAATGGATGTAGAGTGGATAAAATGGATGTAGAGTAGATAAAATGGATGTAGAGTGGATAAAATGGATGTAGAGTTCATAAAAATGGATGTAGAGTGGATAAAAATGGATGCAGATTGGATAAAATGGATGTAGAGTGGATAAAAATGGATGTAGAGTGGATAAAATGGATGTAGAGTTAATAAAAATGGATGTAGAGTGGAAATAATGGATGTAGAGAGGATAAAATGGATGTAGAGTGGATAAAATGGATGTAGAGTTCATAAAAATGGATGTAGAGTGGATAAAATGGATGTAGAGTGGATAAAATGATTGTAGAGTGGATAAAATGGATGTAGAGTGGATAAAAATGGATGTAGAGTGGATATAATGGATGTAGAGTGGATAAAATGGTTGTAGAGTGGATAAAAATGGATGTAGAGTGGATAAAATGGATGTAGAATGGATAAAATGGATGTAAAGTGGATAAAAATGGATGTCGAGTGGATAAAATGGATGTAGAGTGGATAAAAATAGATGTAGAGAGGATAAAATGGATGTAGAGTGGATAAAAATGGATGTAGAGTGGATAAAATGGATGTAGAGTGGATAAAATGGATGTACAGTTAATAAAAATGGATGTAGAGTGGAAATAATGGATGTAGAGAGGATAAAATGGATGTAGAATGGATAAAATGGATTTAGAGTTCATAAAAATGGATGTAGAGTGGATAAAAATGGATGTAGATTGGATAAAATGGATGTGGAGTGGATAACAATGGATGTAGAGAGGATAAAAATGGATATAGGGTAGATAAAATGGATGTAGAGTTAATAAAAATGGATGTAGAGTGGATATAATGGATGTAGAGAGGATAAAATGGATGTGGAGTGGATAACAATGGATGTAGAGTGGATAAAATGGATGTAGAGTGGATAAAATGGATGTAGAGTGGATTAAAATGGATGTAGATTGGATAAAATGGATGTGGAGTGGATAACAATGGATGTAGAGAGGATAAAAATGGATATAGGGTAGATAAAATGGATGTAGAGTGGATAAAAATGGATGTAGATTATATAAATTGGATGTAGAGTATATAAAATGGATGTAGAGTGGATAAAAATGGATGTCGAGTGGATAAAATGGATGTAGAGTGGATAAAATGGATGTAGATTGGATAAAATGGATGTAGAGTTGATAAAAATGGATGTAGAGTGGATAAAAATGGATGTAGAGTGGATAAAAATGGATGTAGATTGGATAAAATGGATGTAGAGTTAATAAAAGTGGATGTAGAGTGGATAAAATGGATGTAGAGTTGATAAAAATGGATGTAGAGTGGATAAAAATGGATGTAGAGTGGATAAAATGGATGTAGAGTGCATAAAAATGGATGTTGCGTGGATAAAATGGATGTAGAGTGCATAAAAATGGATGTTGAGTGGATAAAATGGATGTAGAGTTAATAAAAGTGGATGTAGAGTGGATAAAATGGATGTAGAGTGGATAAAAATGGATGTAGAGTGGATAAAAATGGATGTAGATTGGATAAAATGGATGTAGAGTGGATGAAAATGGATGTAGAGTATATAAATTGGATGTAGAGTATATAAAATGGATGTAGAGTGGATAAAAATGGATGTCGAGTGGATAAAATGGATGTAGAGTGGATAAAAATGGATGTAGAGTGGATAAAATGGATGTAGAGTTGATAAAAATGGATGTAGAGTGGATAAAATGGATGTAGAGTAGATAAAATGGATGTAGAGTGGATAAAATGGATGTAGAGTTGATAAAATGGATGTAAAGTGGATAAAATGGATGTAGATTTAATAAAAATGGATGTAGAGTGGATAAAAATAGATGTAGAGTGGATAAAAATGGATGTAGATTGGATAAAATGGATGTAGAGTTAATAAAAGTGGATGTAGAGTGGATAAAATGGATGTAAAGTGGATAAAAATGGATGTCGAGTGGATAAAATGGATGTAGAGTGGATAAAAATAGATGTAGAGAGAATAAAATGGAAGTAGAGTGGATAAAAATGGATGTAGAGTGGATAAAATGGATGTAGAGTTCATAAAAATGGATGTAGAGTGGATAAAATGGATGTAGAGTTCATAAAAATGGATGTAGAGTGGATAAAAATGGATGTAGATTGGATAAAATGGATGTAGAGTGGATAAAAATGGATGTAGAGTGGATAAAATGGATGTAGAGTTAATAAAAATGGATGTAGAGTGGATATAATGGATGTAGAGAGGATAAAATGGATGTAGAGTGGATAAAATGGATGTAGAGTTCATAAAAATGGATGTCGAGTGGATAAAATGGATGTAGAGTGGATAAAAATGGATGTAGAGTGGATAAAATGGATGTAGAGTTGATAAAAATGGATGTAGAGTGGATAAAATGGATGTAGAGTAGATAAAATGGATGTAGAGTGGATAAAATGGATGTAGAGTTCATAAAAATGGATGTAGAGTGGATAAAAATGGATGCAGATTGGATAAAATGGATGTAGAGTGGATAAAAATGGATGTAGAGTGGATAAAATGGATGTAGAGTTAATAAAAATGGATGTAGAGTGGAAATAATGGATGTAGAGAGGATAAAATGGATGTAGAGTGGATAAAATGGATGTAGAGTTCATAAAAATGGATGTAGAGTGGATAAAATGGATGTAGAGTGGATAAAATGATTGTAGAGTGGATAAAATGGATGTAGAGTGGATAAAAATGGATGTAGAGTGGATATAATGGATGTAGAGTGGATAAAATGGTTGTAGAGTGGATAAAAATGGATGTAGAGTGGATAAAATGGATGTAGAATGGATAAAATGGATGTAAAGTGGATAAAAATGGATGTCGAGTGGATAAAATGGATGTAGAGTGGATAAAAATGGATGTAGAGAGGATAAAATGGAAGTAGAGTGGATAAAAATGGATGTAGAGTGGATAAAATGGATGTAGAGTGGATAAAATGGATGTACAGTTAATAAAAATGGATGTAGAGTGGAAATAATGGATGTAGAGAGGATAAAATGGATGTAGAATGGATAAAATGGATTTAGAGTTCATAAAAATGGATGTAGAGTGGATAAAAATGGATGTAGATTGGATAAAATGGATGTGGAGTGGATAACAATGGATGTAGAGAGGATAAAAATGGATATAGGGTAGATAAAATGGATGTAGAGTTAATGAAAATGGATGTAGAGTGGATATAATGGATGTAGAGAGGATAAAATGGATGTGGAGTGGATAACAATGGATGTAGAGTGGATAAAATGGATGTAGAGTGGATAAAATGGATGTAGAGTGGATTAAAATGGATGTAGATTGGATAAAATGGATGTGGAGTGGATAACAATGGATGTAGAGAGGATAAAAATGGATATAGGGTAGATAAAATGGATGTAGAGTGGATAAAAATGGATGTAGATTATATAAATTGGATGTAGAGTATATAAAATGGATGTAGAGTGGATAAAAATGGATGTCGAGTGGATAAAATGGATGTAGAGTGGATAAAATGGATGTAGATTGGATAAAATGGATGTAGAGTTAATAAAAATGGATGTAGAGTGGATAAAAATGGATGTAGAGTGGATAAAAATGGATGTAGATTGGATAAAATGGATGTAGAGTTAATAAAAGTGGATGTAGAGTGGATAAAATGGATGTAGAGTTGATAA
This sequence comes from Pemphredon lugubris, assembly GCA_933228935.1. NCBI lineage: Eukaryota > Metazoa > Arthropoda > Insecta > Hymenoptera > Crabronidae > Pemphredon > Pemphredon lugubris. The sequence goes on along the minus strand of OW121816.1, from coordinate 40,603,611 downwards.
AAATGGATGTAGAGTGGATAAAAATGGATGTAGAGTGGATAAAATGGATGTAGAGTGCATAAAAATGGATGTTGCGTGGATAAAATGGATGTAGAGTGCATAAAAATGGATGTTGAGTGGATAAAATGGATGTAGAGTTAATAAAAGTGGATGTAGAGTGGATAAAATGGATGTAGAGTTGATAAAAATGGATGTAGAGTGGATAAAAATGGATGTAGATTGGATAAAATGGATGTAGAGTGGATGAAAATGGATGTAGAGTATATAAATTGGATGTAGAGTATATAAAATGGATGTAGAGTGGATAAAAATGGATGTCGAGTGGATAAAATGGATGTAGAGTGGATAAAAATGGATGTAGAGTGGATAAAATGGATGTAGAGTTGATAAAAATGGATGTAGAGTGGATAAAATGGATGTAGAGTAGATAAAATGGATGTAGAGTGGATAAAATGGATGTAGAGTTGATAAAATGGATGTAAAGTGGATAAAATGGATGTACATTTAATAAAAATGGATGTAGAGTGGATAAAAATAGATGTAGAGTGGATAAAAATGGATGTAGATTGGATAAAATGGATGTAGAGTTAATAAAAGTGGATGTAGAGTGGATAAAATGGATGTAGAGTTGATAAAAATGGATGTAGAGTGGATAAAAATGGATGTAGATTGGATAAAATGGATGTAGAGTGGATAAAAATGGATGTAGAGTATATAAATTGGATGTAGAGTATATAAAATGGATGTAGAGTGGATAAAAATGGATGTCGAGTGGATAAAATGGATGTAGAGTGGATAAAAATGGATGTAGATTGGATAAAATGGATGTAGAGTGGATGAAATGGATGTAGAGTGGATAAAATGGATGTAGAGTTCATAAAAATGGATGTAGAGTGGATAAAAATGGATGTAGATTGGATAAAATGGATGTAGAGTGGATAAAAATGGATGTAGAGTGGATAAAATGGATGTAGAGTTGATAAAAATGGATGTAGAGTGGATAAAATGGATGTAGAGTAGATAAAATGGATGTAGAGTGGATAAAATGGATGTAGAGTTGATAAAATGGATGTAAAGTGGATAAAATGGATGTAGAGTTAATAAAAATGGATGTTGAGTGGAAATAATGGATGTAGAGAGGATAAAATGGATGTAGAGTGGATAAAATGGATGTAGAGTTCATAAAAATGGATGTAGAGTGGATAAAAATGGATGTAGAGTGGATAAAAATGGATGTAGAGTGGATAAAATGGATGTAGAGTTAATAAAAATGGATGTAGAGTGGAAATAATGGATGTAGAGAGGATAAAATGGATGTAGAGTGGATAAAATGGATGTAGAGTTCATAAAAATGGATGTAGAGTGGATAAAATGGATGTAGAATGGATAAAAATAGATGTAGAGAGGATAAAATGGAAGTAGAGTGGATAAGAATGGATGTAGAGTGGATAAAAATGGATGTAGAGTGGATAAAATGGATGTAGAGTGGATAAAATGGATGTAGAGTGGATAAAAATGGATGTAGAGAGGATAAAATGGATGTAGAGTGGATAAAATGGATGTACAGTTAATAAAAATGGATGTAGAGTGGAAATAATGGATGTACAGAGTATAAAATGGATGTAGAGTGGATAAAATGGATGTAGAGTTCATAAAAATGGATGTAGAGTGGATAAAAATGGATGTAGATTGGATAAAATGGATGTAGAGTTAATAAAAATGGATGTAGAGTGGAAATACTGGATGTAGAGAGGATAAAATGGATGTAGAGTGGATAAAATGGATGTAGAGTTCATAAAAATGGATGTAGAGTGGATAAAATGGATGTAGAGTTCATAAAAATGGATGTAGAGTGGATAAAAATGGATGTAGATTGGATAAAATGGATGTAGAGTGGATGAAAATGGATGTAGAGTATATAAATTGGATGTAGAGTATATAAAATGGATGTAGAGTGGATAAAAATGGATGTCGAGTGGATAAAATGGATGTAGAGTGGATAAAAATGGATGTAGAGTGGATAAAATGGATGTAGAGTTGATAAAAATGGATGTAGAGTGGATAAAATGGATGTAGAGTAGATAAAATGGATGTAGAGTGGATAAAATGGATGTAGAGTTGATAAAATGGATGTAAAGTGGATAAAATGGATGTACATTTAATAAAAATGGATGTAGAGTGGATAAAAATAGATGTAGAGTGGATAAAAATGGATGTAGATTGGATAAAATGGATGTAGAGTTAATAAAAGTGGATGTAGAGTGGATAAAATGGATGTAAAGTGGATAAAAATGGATGTCGAGTGGATAAAATGGATGTAGAGTGGATAAAAATAGATGTAGAGAGAATAAAATGGAAGTAGAGTGGATAAAAATGGATGTAGAGTGGATAAAATGGATGTAGAGTTCATAAAAATGGATGTCGAGTGGATAAAATGGATGTAGAGTTCATAAAAATGGATGTAGAGTGGATAAAAATGGATGTAGATTGGATAAAATGGATGTAGAGTGGATAAAAATGGATGTAGAGTGGATAAAATGGATGTAGAGTTAATAAAAATGGATGTAGAGTGGAAATAATGGATGTAGAGAGGATAAAATGGATGTAGAGTGGATAAAATGGATGTAGAGTTCATAAAAATGGATGTCGAGTGGATAAAATGGATGTAGAGTGGATAAAAATGGATGTAGAGTGGATAAAATGGATGTAGAGTTGATAAAAATGGATGTAGAGTGGATAAAATGGATGTAGAGTAGATAAAATGGATGTAGAGTGGATAAAATGGATGTAGAGTTCATAAAAATGGATGTAGAGTGGATAAAAATGGATGCAGATTGGATAAAATGGATGTAGAGTGGATAAAAATGGATGTAGAGTGGATAAAATGGATGTAGAGTTAATAAAAATGGATGTAGAGTGGAAATAATGGATGTAGAGAGGATAAAATGGATGTAGAGTGGATAAAATGGATGTAGAGTTCATAAAAATGGATGTAGAGTGGATAAAATGGATGTAGAGTGGATAAAATGATTGTAGAGTGGATAAAATGGATGTAGAGTGGATAAAAATGGATGTAGAGTGGATATAATGGATGTAGAGTGGATAAAATGGTTGTAGAGTGGATAAAAATGGATGTAGAGTGGATAAAATGGATGTAGAATGGATAAAATGGATGTAAAGTGGATAAAAATGGATGTCGAGTGGATAAAATGGATGTAGAGTGGATAAAAATAGATGTAGAGAGGATAAAATGGAAGTAGAGTGGATAAAAATGGATGTAGAGTGGATAAAATGGATGTAGAGTGGATAAAATGGATGTACAGTTAATAAAAATGGATGTAGAGTGGAAATAATGGATGTAGAGAGGATAAAATGGATGTAGAATGGATAAAATGGATTTAGAGTTCATAAAAATGGATGTAGAGTGGATAAAAATGGATGTAGATTGGATAAAATGGATGTGGAGTGGATAACAATGGATGTAGAGAGGATAAAAATGGATATAGGGTAGATAAAATGGATGTAGAGTTAATGAAAATGGATGTAGAGTGGATATAATGGATGTAGAGAGGATAAAATGGATGTGGAGTGGATAACAATGGATGTAGAGTGGATAAAATGGATGTAGAGTGGATAAAATGGATGTAGAGTGGATTAAAATGGATGTAGATTGGATAAAATGGATGTGGAGTGGATAACAATGGATGTAGAGAGGATAAAAATGGATGTTGAGTGGATAAAATGGATGTAGAGTGGATAAAATGGATGTACATTTAATAAAAATGGATGTAGAGTGGATAAAAATGGATGTAGAGTGGATAAAAATGGATGTAGATTGGATAAAATGGATGTAGAGTTAATAAAAGTGGATGTAGAGTGGATAAAATGGATGTAGAGTTGATAAAAATGGATGTAGAGTGGATAAAAATGGATGTAGATTGGATAAAATGGATGTAGAGTGGATAAAATGGATGTAGAGTATATAAATTGGATGTAGAGTATATAAAATGGATGTAGAGTGGATAAAAATGGATGTCGAGTGGATAAAATGGATGTAGAGTGGATAAAAATGGATGTAGATTGGATAAAATGGATGTAGAGTGGATGAAAATGGATGTAGAGTATATAAATTGGATGTAGAGTATATAAAATGGATGTAGAGTGGATAAAAATGGATGTCGAGTGGATAAAATGGATGTAGAGTGGATAAAAATGGATGTAGAGTGGATAAAATGGATGTAGAGTTGATAAAAATGGATGTAGAGTGGATAAAATGGATGTAGAGTAGATAAAATGGATGTAGAGTGGATAAAATGGATGTAGAGTTGATAAAATGGATGTAAAGTGGATAAAATGGATGTAGAGTTAATAAAAATGGATGTTGAGTGGAAATAATGGATGTAGAGAGGATAAAATGGATGTAGAGTGGATAAAATGGATGTAGAGTTCATAAAAATGGATGTAGAGTGGATAAAAATGGATGTAGAGTGGATAAAAATGGATGTAGAGTGGATAAAATGGATGTAGAGTTAATAAAAATGGATGTAGAGTGGAAATAATGGATGTAGAGAGGATAAAATGGATGTAGAGTGGATAAAATGGATGTAGAGTTCATAAAAATGGATGTAGAGTGGATAAAATGGATGTAGAATGGATAAAAATAGATGTAGAGAGGATAAAATGGAAGTAGAGTGGATAAAAATGGATGTAGAGTGGATAAAAATGGATGTAGAGTGGATAAAATGGATGTAGAGTGGATAAAATGGATGTAGAGTGGATAAAAATGGATGTAGAGAGGATAAAATGGATGTAGAGTGGATAAAATGGATGTATAGTTAATAAAAATGGATGTAGAGTGGAAATAATGGATGTAGAGAGGATAAAATGGATGTAGAGTTAATAAAAATGGATGTAGAGTGGAAATAATGGATGTAGAGAGGATAAAATGGATGTAGAGTGGATAAAATGGATGTAGAGTTCATAAAAATGGATGTAGAGTGGATAAAATGGATGTAGAATGGATAAAAATAGATGTAGAGAGGATAAAATGGAAGTAGAGTGGATAAAAATGGATGTAGAGTGGATAAAAATGGATGTAGAGTGGATAAAATGGATGTAGAGTTAATAAAAATGGATGTCGAGTGGATAAAATGGATGTAGAGTGGATAAAAATGGATGTAGAGTGGATAAAATGGATGTAGAGTGGATAAAATGGATGTAGAATGGATAAAATGGATGTAGAGTTCATAAAAATGGATGTAGAGTGGATAAAATGGATGTAGAGTGGATAAAATGGATGTACAGTTAATAAAAATGGATGTAGAGTGGAAATAATGGATGTAGAGAGGATAAAATGGATGTAGAATGGATAAAATGGATTTAGAGTTCATAAAAATGGATGTAGAGTGGATAAAAATGGATGTAGATTGGATAAAATGGATGTAGAGTTGATAAAATGGATGTAAAGTGGATAAAATGGATGTAGAGTTAATAAAAATGGATGTAGAGTGGAAATAATGGATGTAGAGAGGATAAAATGGATGTAGAGTGGATAAAATGGATGTAGAGTTCATAAAAATGGATGTAGAGTGGATAAAAATGGATGTAGATTGGATAAAATGGATGTGGAGTGGATAACAATGGATGTAGAGAGGATAAAAATGGATATAGGGTAGATAAAATGGATGTAGAGTTAATAAAAATGGATGTAGAGTGGATATAATGGATGTAGAGAGGATAAAATGGATGTGGAGTGGATAACAATGGATGTAGAGTGGATAAAATGGATGTAGAGTGGATAAAATGGATGAAGAGTGGATAAAATGGTTGTAGAGTGGATAAAATGGATGTAGAGTGGATAAAAATGGATGTAGATTGGATAAAATGGATGTGGAGTGGATAACAATGGATGTAGAGAGGATAAAAATGGATATAGGGTAGATAAAATGGATGTAGAGTGGATAAAAATGGATGTAGATTATATAAATTGGATGTAGAGTATATAAAATGGATGTAGAGTGGATAAAAATGGATGTCGAGTGGATAAAATGGATGTAGAGTAGATAAAATGGATGTAGATTGGATAAAATGGATGTAGAGTTAATAAAAATGGATGTAGAGTGGATAAAAATGGATGTAGAGTGGATAAAAATGGATGTAGATTGGATAAAATGGATGTAGAGTTGATAAAAGTGGATGTAGAGTGGATAAAATGGATGTAGAGTTGATAAAAATGGATGTAGAGTGGATAAAAATGGATGTAGAGTGGATAAAATGGATGTAGAGTGCATAAAAATGGATGTTGAGTGGATAAAATGGATGTAGAGTGCATAAAAATGGATGTTGAGTGGATAAAATGGATGTAGAGTTAATAAAAGTGGATGTAGAGTGGATAAAATGGATGTAGAGTTGATAAAAATGGATGTAGAGTGGATAAAAATGGATGTAGATTGGATAAAATGGATGTAGAGTGGATAAAAATGGATGTAGAGTATATAAATTGGATGTAGAGTATATAAAATGGATGTAGAGTGGATAAAAATGGATGTCGAGTGGATAAAATGGATGTAGAGTAGATAAAATGGATGTAGAGTGGATAAAATGGATGTAGAGTTGATAAAATGGATGTAAAGTGGATAAAATGGATGTAGAGTTAATAAAAATGGATGTAGAGTGGAAATAATGGATGTAGAGAGGATAAAATGGATGTAGAGTGGATAAAATGGATGTAGAGTTCATAAAAATGGATGTAGAGTGGATAAAAATGGATGTAGAGTGGATAAAAATGGATGTAGAGAGGATAAAATGGATGTAGAGTGGATAAAATGGATGTACAGTTAATAAAAATGGATGTAGAGTGGAAATAATGGATGTAGAGAGGATAAAATGGATGTAGAGTGGATAAAATGGATTTAGAGTTCATAAAAATGGATGTCGAGTGGATAAAATGGATGTAGAGTTCATAAAAATGGATGTAGAGTGGATAAAAATGGATGTAGAGTGGATAAAATGGATGTAGAGTGGATAAAAATGGATGTAGAGTGGATAAAATGGATGTAGAGTTAATAAAAATGGATGTAGAGTGGAAATAATGGATGTAGAGAGGATAAAATGGATGTAGAGTGGATAAAATGGATGTAGAGTTCATAAAAATGGATGTCGAGTGGATAAAATGGATGTAGAGTGGATAAAAATGGATGTAGAGTGGATAAAATGGATGTAGAGTGGATAAAAATGGATGTAGAGTGGATAAAATGGATGTAGAATGGATAAAATGGATGTAAAGTGGATAAAAATGGATGTCGAGTGGATAAAATGGATGTAGAGTGGATAAAAATAGATGTAGAGAGAATAAAATGGAAGTAGAGTGGATAAAAATGGATGTAGAGTATATAAAAATGGATGTAGAGTGGATAAAATGGATGTAGAGTGGATAAAAATGGATGTAGAGAGGATAAAATGGATGTAGAGTTCATAAAAATGGATGTAGAGTGGATAAAAATGGATGTAGATTGGATAAAATGGATGTAGAGTGGATAAAAATGGATGTAGAGTGGATAAAATGGATGTAGAGTTAATAAAAATGGATGTAGAGTGGAAATAATGGATGTAGAGAGGATAAAATGGATGTAGAGTGGATAAAATGGATGTAGAGTTCATAAAAATGGATGTCGATTGGATAAAATGGATGTAGAGTGGATAAAAATGGATGTAGAGTGGATAAAATGGATGTAGAGTTGATAAAAATGGATGTAGAGTGGATAAAATGGATGTAGAGTAGATAAAATGGATGTAGAGTGGATAAAATGGATGTAGAGTTCATAAAAATGGATGTAGAGTGGATAAAAATGGATGCAGATTGGATAAAATGGATGTAGAGTGGATAAAAATGGATGTAGAGTGGATAAAATGGATGTAGAGTTAATAAAAATGGATGTAGAGTGGAAATAATGGATGTAGAGAGGATAAAATGGATGTAGAGTGGATAAAATGGATGTAGAGTTCATAAAAATGGATGTAGAGTGGATAAAATGGATGTAGAGTGGATAAAATGATTGTAGAGTGGATAAAATGGATGTAGAGTGGATAAAAATGGATGTAGAGTGGATATAATGGATGTAGAGTGGATAAAATGGATGTAAAGTGGATAAAATGGATGTAGAGTTAATAAAAATGGATGTAGAGTGGAAATAATGGATGTAGAGAGGATAAAATGGATGTAGAGTGGATAAAATGGATGTAGAGTTCATAAAAATGGATGTAGAGTGGATAAAAATGGATGTAGATTGGATAAAATGGATGTGGAGTGGATAACAATGGATGTAGAGAGGATAAAAATGGATATAGGGTAGATAAAATGGATGTAGAGTTAATAAAAATGGATGTAGAGTGGATATAATGGATGTAGAGAGGATAAAATGGATGTGGAGTGGATAACAATGGATGTAGAGTGGATAAAATGGATGTAGAGTGGATAAAATGGATGAAGAGTGGATAAAATGGATGTCGAGTGGATAAAATGGATGTAGAGTGGATAAAAATGGATGTAGATTGGATAAAATGGATGTGGAGTGGATAACAATGGATGTAGAGAGGATAAAAATGGATATAGGGTAGATAAAATGGATGTAGAGTGGATAAAAATGGATGTAGATTATATAAATTGGATGTAGAGTATATAAAATGGATGTAGAGTGGATAAAAATGGATGTCGAGTGGATAAAATGGATGTAGAGTAGATAAAATGGATGTAGATTGGATAAAATGGATGTAGAGTTAATAAAAATGGATGTAGAGTGGATAAAAATGGATGTAGAGTGGATAAAAATGGATGTAGATTGGATAAAATGGATGTAGAGTTGATAAAAGTGGATGTAGAGTGGATAAAATGGATGTAGAGTTGATAAAAATGGATGTAGAGTGGATAAAAATGGATGTAGAGTGGATAAAATGGATGTAGAGTGCATAAAAATGGATGTTGAGTGGATAAAATGGATGTAGAGTGCATAAAAATGGATGTTGAGTGGATAAAATGGATGTAGAGTTAATAAAAGTGGATGTAGAGTGGATAAAATGGATGTAGAGTTGATAAAAATGGATGTAGAGTGGATAAAAATGGATGTAGATTGGATAAAATGGATGTAGAGTGGATAAAAATGGATGTAGAGTATATAAATTGGATGTAGAGTATATAAAATGGATGTAGAGTGGATAAAAATGGATGTCGAGTGGATAAAATGGATGTAGAGTAGATAAAATGGATGTAGAGTGGATAAAATGGATGTAGAGTTGATAAAATGGATGTAAAGTGGATAAAATGGATGTAGAGTTAATAAAAATGGATGTAGAGTGGAAATAATGGATGTAGAGAGGATAAAATGGATGTAGAGTGGATAAAATGGATGTAGAGTTCATAAAAATGGATGTAGAGTGGATAAAAATGGATGTAGAGTGGATAAAAATGGATGTAGAGAGGATAAAATGGATGTAGAGTGGATAAAATGGATGTACAGTTAATAAAAATGGATGTAGAGTGGAAATAATGGATGTAGAGAGGATAAAATGGATGTAGAATGGATAAAATGGATTTAGAGTTCATAAAAATGGATGTCGAGTGGATAAAATGGATGTAGAGTTCATAAAAATGGATGTAGAGTGGATAAAATGGATGTAGAGTGGATAAAATGGATGTACAGTTAATAAAAATGGATGTAGAGTGGAAATAATGGATGTAGAGAGGATAAAATGGATGTAGAATGGATAAAATGGATTTAGAGTTCATAAAAATGGATGTAGAGTGGATAAAAATGGATGTAGATTGGATAAAATGGATGTAGAGTTGATAAAATGGATGTAAAGTGGATAAAATGGATGTAGAGTTAATAAAAATGGATGTAGAGTGGAAATAATGGATGTAGAGAGGATAAAATGGATGTAGAGTGGATAAAATGGATGTAGAGTTCATAAAAATGGATGTAGAGTGGATAAAAATGGATGTAGATTGGATAAAATGGATGTGGAGTGGATAACAATGGATGTAGAGAGGATAAAAATGGATATAGGGTAGATAAAATGGATGTAGAGTTAATAAAAATGGATGTAGAGTGGATATAATGGATGTAGAGAGGATAAAATGGATGTGGAGTGGATAACAATGGATGTAGAGTGGATAAAATGGATGTAGAGTGGATAAAATGGATGAAGAGTGGATAAAATGGTTGTAGAGTGGATAAAATGGATGTAGAGTGGATAAAAATGGATGTAGATTGGATAAAATGGATGTGGAGTGGATAACAATGGATGTAGAGAGGATAAAAATGGATATAGGGTAGATAAAATGGATGTAGAGTGGATAAAAATGGATGTAGATTATATAAATTGGATGTAGAGTATATAAAATGGATGTAGAGTGGATAAAAATGGATGTCGAGTGGATAAAATGGATGTAGAGTAGATAAAATGGATGTAGATTGGATAAAATGGATGTAGAGTTAATAAAAATGGATGTAGAGTGGATAAAAATGGATGTAGAGTGGATAAAAATGGATGTAGATTGGATAAAATGGATGTAGAGTTGATAAAAGTGGATGTAGAGTGGATAAAATGGATGTAGAGTTGATAAAAATGGATGTAGAGTGGATAAAAATGGATGTAGAGTGGATAAAATGGATGTAGAGTGCATAAAAATGGATGTTGAGTGGATAAAATGGATGTAGAGTGCATAAAAATGGATGTTGAGTGGATAAAATGGATGTAGAGTTAATAAAAGTGGATGTAGAGTGGATAAAATGGATGTAGAGTTGATAAAAATGGATGTAGAGTGGATAAAAATGGATGTAGATTGGATAAAATGGATGTAGAGTGGATAAAAATGGATGTAGAGTATATAAATTGGATGTAGAGTATATAAAATGGATGTAGAGTGGATAAAAATGGATGTCGAGTGGATAAAATGGATGTAGAGTAGATAAAATGGATGTAGAGTGGATAAAATGGATGTAGAGTTGATAAAATGGATGTAAAGTGGATAAAATGGATGTAGAGTTAATAAAAATGGATGTAGAGTGGAAATAATGGATGTAGAGAGGATAAAATGGATGTAGAGTGGATAAAATGGATGTAGAGTTCATAAAAATGGATGTAGAGTGGATAAAAATGGATGTAGAGTGGATAAAAATGGATGTAGAGAGGATAAAATGGATGTAGAGTGGATAAAATGGATGTACAGTTAATAAAAATGGATGTAGAGTGGAAATAATGGATGTAGAGAGGATAAAATGGATGTAGAGTGGATAAAATGGATTTAGAGTTCATAAAAATGGATGTCGAGTGGATAAAATGGATGTAGAGTTCATAAAAATGGATGTAGAGTGGATAAAAATGGATGTAGATTGGATAAAATGGATGTAGAGTGGATAAAAATGGATGTAGAGTGGATAAAATGGATGTAGAGTTAATAAAAATGGATGTAGAGTGGAAATAATGGATGTAGAGAGGATAAAATGGATGTAGAGTGGATAAAATGGATGTAGAGTTCATAAAAATGGATGTCGAGTGGATAAAATGGATGTAGAGTGGATAAAAATGGATGTAGAGTGGATAAAATGGATGTAGAGTGGATAAAAATGGATGTAGAGTGGATAAAATGGATGTAGAATGGATAAAATGGATGTAAAGTGGATAAAAATGGATGTCGAGTGGATAAAATGGATGTAGAGTGGATAAAAATAGATGTAGAGAGAATAAAATGGAAGTAGAGTGGATAAAAATGGATGTAGAGTATATAAAAATGGATGTAGAGTGGATAAAATGGATGTAGAGTGGATAAAAATGGATGTAGAGAGGATAAAATGGATGTAGAGTTCATAAAAATGGATGTAGAGTGGATAAAAATGGATGTAGATTGGATAAAATGGATGTAGAGTGGATAAAAATGGATGTAGAGTGGATAAAATGGATGTAGAGTTAATAAAAATGGATGTAGAGTGGAAATAATGGATGTAGAGAGGATAAAATGGATGTAGAGTGGATAAAATGGATGTAGAGTTCATAAAAATGGATGTCGATTGGATAAAATGGATGTAGAGTGGATAAAAATGGATGTAGAGTGGATAAAATGGATGTAGAGTTGATAAAAATGGATGTAGAGTGGATAAAATGGATGTAGAGTAGATAAAATGGATGTAGAGTGGATAAAATGGATGTAGAGTTCATAAAAATGGATGTAGAGTGGATAAAAATGGATGCAGATTGGATAAAATGGATGTAGAGTGGATAAAAATGGATGTAGAGTGGATAAAATGGATGTAGAGTTAATAAAAATGGATGTAGAGTGGAAATAATGGATGTAGAGAGGATAAAATGGATGTAGAGTGGATAAAATGGATGTAGAGTTCATAAAAATGGATGTAGAGTGGATAAAATGGATGTAGAGTGGATAAAATGATTGTAGAGTGGATAAAATGGATGTAGAGTGGATAAAAATGGATGTAGAGTGGATATAATGGATGTAGAGTGGATAAAATGGATGTAAAGTGGATAAAATGGATGTAGAGTTAATAAAAATGGATGTAGAGTGGAAATAATGGATGTAGAGAGGATAAAATGGATGTAGAGTGGATAAAATGGATGTAGAGTTCATAAAAATGGATGTAGAGTGGATAAAAATGGATGTAGATTGGATAAAATGGATGTGGAGTGGATAACAATGGATGTAGAGAGGATAAAAATGGATATAGGGTAGATAAAATGGATGTAGAGTTAATAAAAATGGATGTAGAGTGGATATAATGGATGTAGAGAGGATAAAATGGATGTGGAGTGGATAACAATGGATGTAGAGTGGATAAAATGGATGTAGAGTGGATAAAATGGATGAAGAGTGGATAAAATGGTTGTAGAGTGGATAAAATGGATGTAGAGTGGATAAAAATGGATGTAGATTGGATAAAATGGATGTGGAGTGGATAACAATGGATGTAGAGAGGATAAAAATGGATATAGGGTAGATAAAATGGATGTAGAGTGGATAAAAATGGATGTAGATTATATAAATTGGATGTAGAGTATATAAAATGGATGTAGAGTGGATAAAAATGGATGTCGAGTGGATAAAATGGATGTAGAGTAGATAAAATGGATGTAGATTGGATAAAATGGATGTAGAGTTAATAAAAATGGATGTAGAGTGGATAAAAATGGATGTAGAGTGGATAAAAATGGATGTAGATTGGATAAAATGGATGTAGAGTTGATAAAAGTGGATGTAGAGTGGATAAAATGGATGTAGAGTTGATAAAAATGGATGTAGAGTGGATAAAAATGGATGTAGAGTGGATAAAATGGATGTAGAGTGCATAAAAATGGATGTTGAGTGGATAAAATGGATGTAGAGTGCATAAAAATGGATGTTGAGTGGATAAAATGGATGTAGAGTTAATAAAAGTGGATGTAGAGTGGATAAAATGGATGTAGAGTTGATAAAAATGGATGTAGAGTGGATAAAAATGGATGTAGATTGGATAAAATGGATGTAGAGTGGATAAAAATGGATGTAGAGTATATAAATTGGATGTAGAGTATATAAAATGGATGTAGAGTGGATAAAAATGGATGTCGAGTGGATAAAATGGATGTAGAGTAGATAAAATGGATGTAGAGTGGATAAAATGGATGTAGAGTTGATAAAATGGATGTAAAGTGGATAAAATGGATGTAGAGTTAATAAAAATGGATGTAGAGTGGAAATAATGGATGTAGAGAGGATAAAATGGATGTAGAGTGGATAAAATGGATGTAGAGTTCATAAAAATGGATGTAGAGTGGATAAAAATGGATGTAGAGTGGATAAAAATGGATGTAGAGAGGATAAAATGGATGTAGAGTGGATAAAATGGATGTACAGTTAATAAAAATGGATGTAGAGTGGAAATAATGGATGTAGAGAGGATAAAATGGATGTAGAATGGATAAAATGGATTTAGAGTTCATAAAAATGGATGTCGAGTGGATAAAATGGATGTAGAGTTCATAAAAATGGATGTAGAGTGGATAAAAATGGATGTAGATTGGATAAAATGGATGTAGAGTGGATAAAAATGTATGTAGAGTGGATAAAATGGATGTAGAGTTAATAAAAATGGATGTAGAGTGGAAATAATGGATGTAGAGAGGATAAAATGGATGTAGAGTGGATAAAATGGATGTAGAGTTCATAAAAATGGTTGTCGAGTGGATAAAATGGATGTAGAGTGGATAAAAATGGATGTAGAGTGGATAAAATGGATGTAGAGTGGATAAAAATGGATGTAGAGTGTATAAAATGGATGTAGAATGGATAAAATGGATGTAAAGTGGATAAAAATGGATGTCGAGTGGATAAAATGGATGTAGAGTGGATAAAAATAGATGTAGAGAGAATAAAATGGATGTAGAGTGGATAAAAATGGATGTAGAGTATATAAAAATGGATGTAGAGTGGATAAAATGGATGTAGAGTGGATAAAAATGGATGTAGAGAGGATAAAATGGATGTAGAGTTCATAAAAATGGATGTAGAGTGGATAAAAATGGATGTAGATTGGATAAAATGGATGTAGAGTGGATAAAAATGGATGTAGAGTGGATAAAATGGATGTAGAGTTAATAAAAATGGATGTAGAGTGGAAATAATGGATGTAGAGAGGATAAAATGGATGTAGAGTGGATAAAATGGATGTAGAGTTCATAAAAATGGATGTCGATTGGATAAAATGGATGTAGAGTGGATAAAAATGGATGTAGAGTGGATAAAATGGATGTAGAGTTGATAAAAATGGATGTAGAGTGGATAAAATGGATGTAGAGTAGATAAAATGGATGTAGAGTGGATAAAATGGATGTAGAGTTCATAAAAATGGATGTAGAGTGGATAAAAATGGATGCAGATTGGATAAAATGGATGTAGAGTGGATAAAAATGGATGTAGAGTGGATAAAATGGATGTAGAGTTAATAAAAATGGATGTAGAGTGGAAATAATGGATGTAGAGAGGATAAAATGGATGTAGAGTGGATAAAATGGATGTAGAGTTCATAAAAATGGATGTAGAGTGGATAAAATGGATGTAGAGTGGATAAAATGATTGTAGAGTGGATAAAATGGATGTAGAGTGGATAAAAATGGATGTAGAGTGGATATAATGGATGTAGAGTGGATAAAATGGTTGTAGAGTGGATAAAAATGGATGTAGAGTGGATAAAATGGATGTAGAATGGATAAAATGGATGTAAAGTGGATAAAAATGGATGTCGAGTGGATAAAATGGATGTAGAGTGGATAAAAATAGATGTAGAGAGGATAAAATGGAAGTAGAGTGGATAAAAATGGATGTAGAGTGGATAAAATGGATGTAGAGTGGATAAAAATGGATGTAGATTATATAAATTGGATGTAGAGTATATAAAATGGATGTAGAGTGGATAAAAATGGATGTCGAGTGGATAAAATGGATGTAGAGTAGATAAAATGGATGTAGATTGGATAAAATGGATGTAGAGTTAATAAAAATGGATGTAGAGTGGATAAAAATGGATGTAGAGTGGATAAAAATGGATGTAGATTGGATAAAATGGATGTAGAGTTGATAAAAGTGGATGTAGAGTGGATAAAATGGATGTAGAGTTGATAAAAATGGATGTAGAGTGGATAAAAATGGATGTAGAGTGGATAAAATGGATGTAGAGTGCATAAAAATGGATGTTGAGTGGATAAAATGGATGTAGAGTGCATAAAAATGGATGTTGAGTGGATAAAATGGATGTAGAGTTAATAAAAGTGGATGTAGAGTGGATAAAATGGATGTAGAGTTGATAAAAATGGATGTAGAGTGGATAAAAATGGATGTAGATTGGATAAAATGGATGTAGAGTGGATAAAAATGGATGTAGAGTATATAAATTGGATGTAGAGTATATAAAATGGATGTAGAGTGGATAAAAATGGATGTCGAGTGGATAAAATGGATGTAGAGTAGATAAAATGGATGTAGAGTGGATAAAATGGATGTAGAGTTGATAAAATGGATGTAAAGTGGATAAAATGGATGTAGAGTTAATAAAAATGGATGTAGAGTGGAAATAATGGATGTAGAGAGGATAAAATGGATGTAGAGTGGATAAAATGGATGTAGAGTTCATAAAAATGGATGTAGAGTGGATAAAAATGGATGTAGAGTGGATAAAAATGGATGTAGAGAGGATAAAATGGATGTAGAGTGGATAAAATGGATGTACAGTTAATAAAAATGGATGTAGAGTGGAAATAATGGATGTAGAGAGGATAAAATGGATGTAGAATGGATAAAATGGATTTAGAGTTCATAAAAATGGATGTAGATTGGATAAAATGGATGTAGAGTTCATAAAAATGGATGTAGAGTGGATAAAAATGGATGTAGATTGGATAAAATGGATGTAGAGTGGATAAAAATGGATGTAGAGTGGATAAAATGGATGTAGAGTTAATAAAAATGGATGTAGAGTGGAAATAATGGATGTAGAGAGGATAAAATGGATGTAGAGTGGATAAAATGGATGTAGAGTTCATAAAAATGGATGTCGAGTGGATAAAATGGATGTAGAGTGGATAAAAATGGATGTAGAGTGGATAAAATGGATGTAGAGTGGATAAAAATGGATGTAGAGTGGATAAAATGGATGTAGAATGGATAAAATGGATGTAAAGTGGATAAAAATGGATGTCGAGTGGATAAAATGGATGTAGAGTGGATAAAAATAGATGTAGAGAGAATAAAATGGAAGTAGAGTGGATAAAAATGGATGTAGAGTATATAAAAATGGATGTAGAGTGGATAAAATGGATGTAGAGTGGATAAAAATGGATGTAGAGAGGATAAAATGGATGTAGAGTTCATAAAAATGGATGTAGAGTGGATAAAAATGGATGTAGATTGGATAAAATGGATGTAGAGTGGATAAAAATGGATGTAGAGTGGATAAAATGGATGTAGAGTTAATAAAAATGGATGTAGAGTGGAAATAATGGATGTAGAGAGGATAAAATGGATGTAGAGTGGATAAAATGGATGTAGAGTTCATAAAAATGGATGTCGATTGGATAAAATGGATGTAGAGTGGATAAAAATGGATGTAGAGTGGATAAAATGGATGTAGAGTTGATAAAAATGGATGTAGAGTGGATAAAATGGATGTAGAGTAGATAAAATGGATGTAGAGTGGATAAAATGGATGTAGAGTTCATAAAAATGGATGTAGAGTGGATAAAAATGGATGCAGATTGGATAAAATGGATGTAGAGTGGATAAAAATGGATGTAGAGTGGATAAAAGGGATGTAGAGTTAATAAAAATGGATGTAGAGTGGAAATAATGGATGTAGAGAGGATAAAATGGATGTAGAGTGGATAAAATGGATGTAGAGTTCATAAAAATGGATGTAGAGTGGATAAAATGGATGTAGAGTGGATAAAATGATTGTAGAGTGGATAAAATGGATGTAGAGTGGATAAAAATGGATGTAGAGTGGATATAATGGATGTAGAGTGGATAAAATGGTTGTAGAGTGGATAAAAATGGATGTAGAGTGGATAAAATGGATGTAGAATGGATAAAATGGATGTAAAGTGGATAAAAATGGATGTCGAGTGGATAAAATGGATGTAGAGTGGATAAAAATAGATGTAGAGAGGATAAAATGGAAGTAGAGTGGATAAAAATGGATGTAGAGTGGATAAAATGGATGTAGAGTGGATAAAATGGATGTACAGTTAATAAAAATGGATGTAGAGTGGAAATAATGGATGTAGAGAGGATAAAATGGATGTAGAATGGATAAAATGGATTTAGAGTTCATAAAAATGGATGTAGAGTGGATAAAAATGGATGTAGATTGGATAAAATGGATGTGGAGTGGATAACAATGGATGTAGAGAGGATAAAAATGGATATAGGGTAGATAAAATGGATGTAGAGTTAATGAAAATGGATGTAGAGTGGATATAATGGATGTAGAGAGGATAAAATGGATGTGGAGTGGATAACAATGGATGTAGAGTGGATAAAATGGATGTAGAGTGGATAAAATGGATGTAGAGTGGATTAAAATGGATGTAGATTGGATAAAATGGATGTGGAGTGGATAACAATGGATGTAGAGAGGATAAAAATGGATATAGGGTAGATAAAATGGATGTAGAGTGGATAAAAATGGATGTAGATTATATAAATTGGATGTAGAGTATATAAAATGGATGTAGAGTGGATAAAAATGGATGTAGAGTGGATAAAATGGATGTAGAGTGGATAAAATGGATGTAGATTGGATAAAATGGATGTAGAGTTAATAAAAATGGATGTAGAGTGGATAAAAATGGATGTAGAGTGGATAAAAATGGATGTAGATTGGATAAAATGGATGTAGAGTTAATAAAAGTGGATGTAGAGTGGATAAAATGGATGTAGAGTTGATAAAAATGGATGTAGAGTGGATAAAAATGGATGTAGAGTGGATAAAATGGATGTAGAGTGCATAAAAATGGATGTTGCGTGGATAAAATGGATGTAGAGTGCATAAAAATGGATGTTGAGTGGATAAAATGGATGTAGAGTTAATAAAAATGGATGTAGAGTGGATAAAATGGATGTAGAGTTGATAAAAATGGATGTAGAGTGGATAAAAATGGATGTAGATTGGATAAAATGGATGTAGAGTGGATGAAAATGGATGTAGAGTATATAAATTGGATGTAGAGTATATAAAATGGATGTAGAGTGGATAAAAATGGATGTCGAGTGGATAAAATGGATGTAGAGTGGATAAAAATGGATGTAGAGTGGATAAAATGGATGTAGAGTTGATAAAAATGGATGTAGAGTGGATAAAATGGATGTAGAGTAGATAAAATGGATGTAGAGTGGATAAAATGGATGTAGAGTTGATAAAATGGATGTAAAGTGGATAAAATGGATGTACATTTAATAAAAATGGATGTAGAGTGGATAAAAATGGATGTAGAGTGGATAAAAATGGATGTAGATTGGATAAAATGGATGTAGAGTTAATAAAAGTGGATGTAGAGTGGATAAAATGGATGTAAAGTGGATAAAAATGGATGTCGAGTGGATAAAATGGATGTAGAGTGGATAAAAATAGATGTAGAGAGAATAAAATGGAAGTAGAGTGGATAAAAATGGATGTAGAGTGGATAAAATGGATGTAGAGTTCATAAAAATGGATGTCGAGTGGATAAAATGGATGTAGAGTTCATAAAAATGGATGTAGAGTGGATAAAAATGGATGTAGATTGGATAAAATGGATGTAGAGTGGATAAAAATGGATGTAGAGTGGATAAAATGGATGTAGAGTTAATAAAAATGGATGTAGAGTGGAAATAATGGATGTAGAGAGGATAAAATGGATGTAGAGTGGATAAAATGGATGTAGAGTTCATAAAAATGGATGTCGAGTGGATAAAATGGATGTAGAGTGGATAAAAATGGATGTAGAGTGGATAAAATGGATGTAGAGTTGATAAAAATGGATGTAGAGTGGATAAAATGGATGTAGAGTAGATAAAATGGATGTAGAGTGGATAAAATGGATGTAGAGTTCATAAAAATGGATGTAGAGTGGATAAAAATGGATGCAGATTGGATAAAATGGATGTAGAGTGGATAAAAATGGATGTAGAGTGGATAAAATGGATGTAGAGTTAATAAAAATGGATGTAGAGTGGAAATAATGGATGTAGAGAGGATAAAATGGATGTAGAGTGGATAAAATGGATGTAGAGTTCATAAAAATGGATGTAGAGTGGATAAAATGGATGTAGAGTGGATAAAATGATTGTAGAGTGGATAAAATGGATGTAGAGTGGATAAAAATGGATGTAGAGTGGATATAATGGATGTAGAGTGGATAAAATGGTTGTAGAGTGGATAAAAATGGATGTAGAGTGGATAAAATGGATGTAGATTGGATAAAATGGATGTAAAGTGGATAAAAATGGATGTCGAGTGGATAAAATGGATGTAGAGTGGATAAAAATAGATGTAGAGAGGATAAAATGGATGTAGAGTGGATAAAAATGGATGTAGAGTGGATAAAATGGATGTAGAGTGGATAAAATGGATGTAGAGTTAATAAAAATGGATGTAGAGTGGAAATAATGGATGTAGAGAGGATAAAATGGATGTAGAATGGATAAAATGGATTTAGAGTTCATAAAAATGGATGTAGAGTGGATAAAAATGGATGTAGATTGGATAAAATGGATGTGGAGTGGATAACAATG
The DNA here is from genome assembly GCA_933228935.1 of Pemphredon lugubris. NCBI lineage: Eukaryota > Metazoa > Arthropoda > Insecta > Hymenoptera > Crabronidae > Pemphredon > Pemphredon lugubris. The sequence goes on along the minus strand of OW121816.1, from coordinate 40,583,300 downwards.
GATGTAGAGAGGATAAAAATGGATATAGGGTAGATAAAATGGATGTAGAGTTAATGAAAATGGATGTAGAGTGGATATAATGGATGTAGAGAGGATAAAATGGATGTGGAGTGGATAACAATGGATGTAGAGTGGATAAAATGGATGTAGAGTGGATAAAATGGATGTAGAGTGGATTAAAATGGATGTAGATTGGATAAAATGGATGTGGAGTGGATAACAATGGATGTAGAGAGGATAAAAATGGATATAGGGTAGATAAAATGGATGTAGAGTGGATAAAAATGGATGTAGATTATATAAATTGGATGTAGAGTATATAAAATGGATGTAGAGTGGATAAAAATGGATGTCGAGTGGATAAAATGGATGTAGAGTGGATAAAATGGATGTAGATTGGATAAAATGGATGTAGAGTTAATAAAAATGGATGTAGAGTGGATAAAAATGGATGTAGAGTGGATAAAAATGGATGTAGATTGGATAAAATGGATGTAGAGTTAATAAAAGTGGATGTAGAGTGGATAAAATGGATGTAGAGTTGATAAAAATGGATGTAGAGTGGATAAAAATGGATGTAGAGTGGATAAAATGGATGTAGAGTGCATAAAAAGGGATGTTGCGTGGATAAAATGGATGTAGAGTGCATAAAAATGGATGTTGAGTGTATAAAATGGATGTAGAGTTAATAAAAGTGGATGTAGAGTGGATAAAATGGATGTAGAGTTGATAAAAATGGATGTAGAGTGGATAAAAATGGATGTAGATTGGATAAAATGGATGTAGAGTGGATGAAAATGGATGTAGAGTATATAAATTGGATGTAGAGTATATAAAATGGATGTAGAGTGGATAAAAATGGATGTCGAGTGGATAAAATGGATGTAGAGTGGATAAAAATGGATGTAGAGTGGATAAAATGGATGTAGAGTTGATAAAAATGGATGTAGAGTGGATAAAATGGATGTAGAGTAGATAAAATGGATGTAGAGTGGATAAAATGGATGTAGAGTTGATAAAATGGATGTAAAGTGGATAAAATGGATGTACATTTAATAAAAATGGATGTAGAGTGGATAAAAATAGATGTAGAGTGGATAAAAATGGATGTAGATTGGATAAAATGGATGTAGAGTTAATAAAAGTGGATGTAGAGTGGATAAAATGGATGTAGAGTTGATAAAAATGGATGTAGAGTGGATAAAAATGGATGTAGATTGGATAAAATGGATGTAGAGTGGATAAAAATGGATGTAGAGTATATAAATTGGATGTAGAGTATATAAAATGGATGTAGAGTGGATAAAAATGGATGTCGAGTGGATAAAATGGATGTAGAGTGGATAAAAATGGATGTAGATTGGATAAAATGGATGTAGAGTGGATGAAATGGATGTAGAGTGGATAAAATGGATGTAGAGTTCATAAAAATGGATGTAGAGTGGATAAAAATGGATGTAGATTGGATAAAATGGATGTAGAGTGGATAAAAATGGATGTAGAGTGGATAAAATGGATGTAGAGTTGATAAAAATGGATGTAGAGTGGATAAAATGGATGTAGAGTAGATAAAATGGATGTAGAGTGGATAAAATGGATGTAGAGTTGATAAAATGGATGTAAAGTGGATAAAATGGATGTAGAGTTAATAAAAATGGATGTTGAGTGGAAATAATGGATGTAGAGAGGATAAAATGGATGTAGAGTGGATAAAATGGATGTAGAGTTCATAAAAATGGATGTAGAGTGGATAAAAATGGATGTAGAGTGGATAAAAATGGATGTAGAGTGGATAAAATGGATGTAGAGTTAATAAAAATGGATGTAGAGTGGAAATAATGGATGTAGAGAGGATAAAATGGATGTAGAGTGGATAAAATGGATGTAGAGTTCATAAAAATGGATGTAGAGTGGATAAAATGGATGTAGAATGGATAAAAATAGATGTAGAGAGGATAAAATGGAAGTAGAGTGGATAAGAATGGATGTAGAGTGGATAAAAATGGATGTAGAGTGGATAAAATGGATGTAGAGTGGATAAAATGGATGTAGAGTGGATAAAAATGGATGTAGAGAGGATAAAATGGATGTAGAGTGGATAAAATGGATGTACAGTTAATAAAAATGGATGTAGAGTGGAAATAATGGATGTACAGAGTATAAAATGGATGTAGAGTGGATAAAATGGATGTAGAGTTCATAAAAATGGATGTAGAGTGGATAAAAATGGATGTAGATTGGATAAAATGGATGTAGAGTTAATAAAAATGGATGTAGAGTGGAAATACTGGATGTAGAGAGGATAAAATGGATGTAGAGTGGATAAAATGGATGTAGAGTTCATAAAAATGGATGTAGAGTGGATAAAATGGATGTAGAGTTCATAAAAATGGATGTAGAGTGGATAAAAATGGATGTAGATTGGATAAAATGGATGTAGAGTGGATGAAAATGGATGTAGAGTATATAAATTGGATGTAGAGTATATAAAATGGATGTAGAGTGGATAAAAATGGATGTCGAGTGGATAAAATGGATGTAGAGTGGATAAAAATGGATGTAGAGTGGATAAAATGGATGTAGAGTTGATAAAAATGGATGTAGAGTGGATAAAATGGATGTAGAGTAGATAAAATGGATGTAGAGTGGATAAAATGGATGTAGAGTTGATAAAATGGATGTAAAGTGGATAAAATGGATGTACATTTAATAAAAATGGATGTAGAGTGGATAAAAATAGATGTAGAGTGGATAAAAATGGATGTAGATTGGATAAAATGGATGTAGAGTTAATAAAAGTGGATGTAGAGTGGATAAAATGGATGTAAAGTGGATAAAAATGGATGTCGAGTGGATAAAATGGATGTAGAGTGGATAAAAATAGATGTAGAGAGAATAAAATGGAAGTAGAGTGGATAAAAATGGATGTAGAGTGGATAAAATGGATGTAGAGTTCATAAAAATGGATGTCGAGTGGATAAAATGGATGTAGAGTTCATAAAAATGGATGTAGAGTGGATAAAAATGGATGTAGATTGGATAAAATGGATGTAGAGTGGATAAAAATGGATGTAGAGTGGATAAAATGGATGTAGAGTTAATAAAAATGGATGTAGAGTGGAAATAATGGATGTAGAGAGGATAAAATGGATGTAGAGTGGATAAAATGGATGTAGAGTTCATAAAAATGGATGTCGAGTGGATAAAATGGATGTAGAGTGGATAAAAATGGATGTAGAGTGGATAAAATGGATGTAGAGTTGATAAAAATGGATGTAGAGTGGATAAAATGGATGTAGAGTAGATAAAATGGATGTAGAGTGGATAAAATGGATGTAGAGTTCATAAAAATGGATGTAGAGTGGATAAAAATGGATGCAGATTGGATAAAATGGATGTAGAGTGGATAAAAATGGATGTAGAGTGGATAAAATGGATGTAGAGTTAATAAAAATGGATGTAGAGTGGAAATAATGGATGTAGAGAGGATAAAATGGATGTAGAGTGGATAAAATGGATGTAGAGTTCATAAAAATGGATGTAGAGTGGATAAAATGGATGTAGAGTGGATAAAATGGTTGTAGAGTGGATAAAATGGATGTAGAGTGGATAAAAATGGATGTAGAGTGGATATAATGGATGTAGAGTGGATAAAATGGTTGTAGAGTGGATAAAAATGGATGTAGAGTGGATAAAATGGATGTAGAATGGATAAAATGGATGTAAAGTGGATAAAAATGGATGTCGAGTGGATAAAATGGATGTAGAGTGGATAAAAATGGATGTAGAGAGGATAAAATGGATGTAGAGTGGATAAAAATGGATGTAGAGTGGATAAAATGGATGTAGAGTGGATAAAATGGATGTACAGTTAATAAAAATGGATGTAGAGTGGAAATAATGGATGTAGAGAGGATAAAATGGATGTAGAATGGATAAAATGGATTTAGAGTTCATAAAAATGGATGTAGAGTGGATAAAAATGGATGTAGATTGGATAAAATGGATGTGGAGTGGATAACAATGGATGTAGAGAGGATAAAAATGGATATAGGGTAGATAAAATGGATGTAGAGTTAATAAAAATGGATGTAGAGTGGATATAATGGATGTAGAGAGGATAAAATGGATGTGGAGTGGATAACAATGGATGTAGAGTGGATAAAATGGATGTAGAGTGGATAAAATGGATGTAGAGTGGATTAAAATGGATGTAGATTGGATAAAATGGATGTGGAGTGGATAACAATGGATGTAGAGAGGATAAAAATGGATATAGGGTAGATAAAATGGATGTAGAGTGGATAAAAATGGATGTAGATTATATAAATTGGATGTAGAGTAGATAAAATGGATGTAGAGTGGATAAAAATGGATGTCGAGTGGATAAAATGGATGTAGAGTGGATAAAATGGATGTAGATTGGATAAAATGGATGTAGAGTTAATAAAAATGGATGTAGAGTGGATAAAAATGGATGTAGAGTGGATAAAAATGGATGTAGATTGGATAAAATGGATGTAGAGTTAATAAAAGTGGATGTAGAGTGGATAAAATGGATGTAGAGTTGATAAAAATGGATGTAGAGTGGATAAAAATGGATGTAGAGTGGATAAAATGGATGTAGAGTGCATAAAAATGGATGTTGCGTGGATAAAATGGATGTAGAGTGCATAAAAATGGATGTTGAGTGGATAAAATGGATGTAGAGTTAATAAAAGTGGATGTAGAGTGGATAAAATGGATGTAGAGTTGATAAAAATGGATGTAGAGTGGATAAAAATGGATGTAGATTGGATAAAATGGATGTAGAGTGGATGAAAATGGATGTAGAGTATATAAATTGGATGTAGAGTATATAAAATGGATGTAGAGTGGATAAAAATGGATGTCGAGTGGATAAAATGGATGTAGAGTGGATAAAAATGGATGTAGAGTGGATAAAATGGATGTAGAGTTGATAAAAATGGATGTAGAGTGGATAAAATGGATGTAGAGTAGATAAAATGGATGTAGAGTGGATAAAATGGATGTAGAGTTGATAAAATGGATGTAAAGTGGATAAAATGGATGTACATTTAATAAAAATGGATGTAGAGTGGATAAAAATAGATGTAGAGTGGATAAAAATGGATGTAGATTGGATAAAATGGATGTAGAGTTAATAAAAGTGGATGTAGAGTGGATAAAATGGATGTAGAGTTGATAAAAATGGATGTAGAGTGGATAAAAATGGATGTAGATTGGATAAAATGGATGTAGAGTGGATAAAAATGGATGTAGAGTATATAAATTGGATGTAGAGTATATAAAATGGATGTAGAGTGGATAAAAATGGATGTCGAGTGGATAAAATGGATGTAGAGTGGATAAAAATGGATGTAGATTGGATAAAATGGATGTAGAGTGGATGAAATGGATGTAGAGTGGATAAAATGGATGTAGAGTTCATAAAAATGGATGTAGAGTGGATAAAAATGGATGTAGATTGGATAAAATGGATGTAGAGTGGATAAAAATGGATGTAGAGTGGATAAAATGGATGTAGAGTTGATAAAAATGGATGTAGAGTGGATAAAATGGATGTAGAGTAGATAAAATGGATGTAGAGTGGATAAAATGGATGTAGAGTTGATAAAATGGATGTAAAGTGGATAAAATGGATGTAGAGTTAATAAAAATGGATGTTGAGTGGAAATAATGGATGTAGAGAGGATAAAATGGATGTAGAGTGGATAAAATGGATGTAGAGTTCATAAAAATGGATGTAGAGTGGATAAAAATGGATGTAGAGTGGATAAAAATGGATGTAGAGTGGATAAAATGGATGTAGAGTTAATAAAAATGGATGTAGAGTGGAAATAATGGATGTAGAGAGGATAAAATGGATGTAGAGTGGATAAAATGGATGTAGAGTTCATAAAAATGGATGTAGAGTGGATAAAATGGATGTAGAATGGATAAAAATAGATGTAGAGAGGATAAAATGGAAGTAGAGTGGATAAGAATGGATGTAGAGTGGATAAAAATGGATGTAGAGTGGATAAAATGGATGTAGAGTGGATAAAATGGATGTAGAGTGGATAAAAATGGATGTAGAGAGGATAAAATGGATGTAGAGTGGATAAAATGGATGTACAGTTAATAAAAATGGATGTAGAGTGGAAATAATGGATGTAGAGAGTATAAAATGGATGTAGAGTGGATAAAATGGATGTAGAGTTCATAAAAATGGATGTAGAGTGGATAAAAATGGATGTAGATTGGATAAAATGGATGTAGAGTTAATAAAAATGGATGTAGAGTGGAAATACTGGATGTAGAGAGGATAAAATGGATGTAGAGTGGATAAAATGGATGTAGAGTTCATAAAAATGGATGTAGAGTGGATAAAATGGATGTAGAGTTCATAAAAATGGATGTAGAGTGGATAAAAATGGATGTAGATTGGATAAAATGGATGTAGAGTGGATAAAAATGGATGTAGAGTGGATAAAATGGATGTAGAGTTAATAAAAATGGATGTAGAGTGGAAATAATGGATGTAGAGAGGATAAAATGGATGTAGAGTGGATAAAATGGATGTAGAGTTCATAAAAATGGATGTAGAGTGGATAAAATGGATGTAGAGTGGATAAAATGATTGTAGAGTGGATAAAATGGATGTAGAGTGGATAAAAATGGATGTAGAGTGGATATAATGGATGTAGAGTGGATAAAATGGTTGTAGAGTGGATAAAAATGGATGTAGAGTGGATAAAATGGATGTAGAATGGATAAAATGGATGTAAAGTGGATAAAAATGGATGTCGAGTGGATAAAATGGATGTAGAGTGGATAAAAATAGATGTAGAGAGGATAAAATGGAAGTAGAGTGGATAAAAATGGATGTAGAGTGGATAAAATGGATGTAGAGTGGATAAAATGGATGTACAGTTAATAAAAATGGATGTAGAGTGGAAATAATGGATGTAGAGAGGATAAAATGGATGTAGAATGGATAAAATGGATTTAGAGTTCATAAAAATGGATGTAGAGTGGATAAAAATGGATGTAGATTGGATAAAATGGATGTAGAGTTGATAAAATGGATGTAAAGTGGATAAAATGGATGTAGAGTTAATAAAAATGGATGTAGAGTGGAAATAATGGATGTAGAGAGGATAAAATGGATGTAGAGTGGATAAAATGGATGTAGAGTTCATAAAAATGGATGTAGAGTGGATAAAAATGGATGTAGATTGGATAAAATGGATGTGGAGTGGATAACAATGGATGTAGAGAGGATAAAAATGGATATAGGGTAGATAAAATGGATGTAGAGTTAATAAAAATGGATGTAGAGTGGATATAATGGATGTAGAGAGGATAAAATGGATGTGGAGTGGATAACAATGGATGTAGAGTGGATAAAATGGATGTAGAGTGGATAAAATGGATGAAGAGTGGATAAAATGGTTGTAGAGTGGATAAAATGGATGTAGAGTGGATAAAAATGGATGTAGATTGGATAAAATGGATGTGGAGTGGATACAATGGATGTAGAGAGGATAAAAATGGATATAGGGTAGATAAAATGGATGTAGAGTGGATAAAAATGGATGTAGATTATATAAATTGGATGTAGAGTATATAAAATGGATGTAGAGTGGATAAAAATGGATGTCGAGTGGATAAAATGGATGTAGAGTGGATAAAATGGATGTAGAGTGGATTAAAATGGATGTAGATTGGATAAAATGGATGTGGAGTGGATAACAATGGATGTAGAGAGGATAAAAATGGATATAGGGTAGATAAAATGGATGTAGAGTGGATAAAAATGGATGTAGATTATATAAATTGGATGTAGAGTATATAAAATGGATGTAGAGTGGATAAAAATGGATGTCGAGTGGATAAAATGGATGTAGAGTGGATAAAATGGATGTAGATTGGATAAAATGGATGTAGAGTTAATAAAAATGGATGTAGAGTGGATAAAAATGGATGTAGAGTGGATAAAAATGGATGTAGATTGGATAAAATGGATGTAGAGTTAATAAAAGTGGATGTAGAGTGGATAAAATGGATGTAGAGTTGATAAAAATGGATGTAGAGTGGATAAAAATGGATGTAGAGTGGATAAAATGGATGTAGAGTGCATAAAAATGGATGTTGCGTGGATAAAATGGATGTAGAGTGCATAAAAATGGATGTTGAGTGGATAAAATGGATGTAGAGTTAATAAAAGTGGATGTAGAGTGGATAAAATGGATGTAGAGTTGATAAAAATGGATGTAGAGTGGATAAAAATGGATGTAGATTGGATAAAATGGATGTAGAGTGGATGAAAATGGATGTAGAGTATATAAATTGGATGTAGAGTATATAAAATGGATGTAGAGTGGATAAAAATGGATGTCGAGTGGATAAAATGGATGTAGAGTGGATAAAAATGGATGTAGAGTGGATAAAATGGATGTAGAGTTGATAAAAATGGATGTAGAGTGGATAAAATGGATGTAGAGTAGATAAAATGGATGTAGAGTGGATAAAATGGATGTAGAGTTGATAAAATGGATGTAAAGTGGATAAAATGGATGTACATTTAATAAAAATGGATGTAGAGTGGATAAAAATAGATGTAGAGTGGATAAAAATGGATGTAGATTGGATAAAATGGATGTAGAGTTAATAAAAGTGGATGTAGAGTGGATAAAATGGATGTAGAGTTGATAAAAATGGATGTAGAGTGGATAAAAATGGATGTAGATTGGATAAAATGGATGTAGAGTGGATAAAAATGGATGTAGAGTATATAAATTGGATGTAGAGTATATAAAATGGATGTAGAGTGGATAAAAATGGATGTCGAGTGGATAAAATGGATGTAGAGTGGATAAAAATGGATGTAGATTGGATAAAATGGATGTAGAGTGGATGAAATGGATGTAGAGTGGATAAAATGGATGTAGAGTTCATAAAAATGGATGTAGAGTGGATAAAAATGGATGTAGATTGGATAAAATGGATGTAGAGTGGATAAAAATGGATGTAGAGTGGATAAAATGGATGTAGAGTTGATAAAAATGGATGTAGAGTGGATAAAATGGATGTAGAGTAGATAAAATGGATGTAGAGTGGATAAAATGGATGTAGAGTTGATAAAATGGATGTAAAGTGGATAAAATGGATGTAGAGTTAATAAAAATGGATGTTGAGTGGAAATAATGGATGTAGAGAGGATAAAATGGATGTAGAGTGGATAAAATGGATGTAGAGTTCATAAAAATGGATGTAGAGTGGATAAAAATGGATGTAGAGTGGATAAAAATGGATGTAGAGTGGATAAAATGGATGTAGAGTTAATAAAAATGGATGTAGAGTGGAAATAATGGATGTAGAGAGGATAAAATGGATGTAGAGTGGATAAAATGGATGTAGAGTTCATAAAAATGGATGTAGAGTGGATAAAATGGATGTAGAATGGATAAAAATAGATGTAGAGAGGATAAAATGGAAGTAGAGTGGATAAGAATGGATGTAGAGTGGATAAAAATGGATGTAGAGTGGATAAAATGGATGTAGAGTGGATAAAATGGATGTAGAGTGGATAAAAATGGATGTAGAGAGGATAAAATGGATGTAGAGTGGATAAAATGGATGTACAGTTAATAAAAATGGATGTAGAGTGGAAATAATGGATGTAGAGAGTATAAAATGGATGTAGAGTGGATAAAATGGATGTAGAGTTCATAAAAATGGATGTAGAGTGGATAAAAATGGATGTAGATTGGATAAAATGGATGTAGAGTTAATAAAAATGGATGTAGAGTGGAAATACTGGATGTAGAGAGGATAAAATGGATGTAGAGTGGATAAAATGGATGTAGAGTTCATAAAAATGGATGTAGAGTGGATAAAATGGATGTAGAGTTCATAAAAATGGATGTAGAGTGGATAAAAATGGATGTAGATTGGATAAAATGGATGTAGAGTGGATAAAAATGGATGTAGAGTGGATAAAATGGATGTAGAGTTAATAAAAATGGATGTAGAGTGGAAATAATGGATGTAGAGAGGATAAAATGGATGTAGAGTGGATAAAATGGATGTAGAGTTCATAAAAATGGATGTAGAGTGGATAAAATGGATGTAGAGTGGATAAAATGATTGTAGAGTGGATAAAATGGATGTAGAGTGGATAAAAATGGATGTAGAGTGGATATAATGGATGTAGAGTGGATAAAATGGTTGTAGAGTGGATAAAAATGGATGTAGAGTGGATAAAATGGATGTAGAATGGATAAAATGGATGTAAAGTGGATAAAAATGGATGTCGAGTGGATAAAATGGATGTAGAGTGCATAAAAATAGATGTAGAGAGGATAAAATGGAAGTAGAGTGGATAAAAATGGATGTAGAGTGGATAAAATGGATGTAGAGTGGATAAAATGGATGTACAGTTAATAAAAATGGATGTAGAGTGGAAATAATGGATGTAGAGAGGATAAAATGGATGTAGAATGGATAAAATGGATTTAGAGTTCATAAAAATGGATGTAGAGTGGATAAAAATGGATGTAGATTGGATAAAATGGATGTAGAGTTGATAAAATGGATGTAAAGTGGATAAAATGGATGTAGAGTTAATAAAAATGGATGTAGAGTGGAAATAATGGATGTAGAGAGGATAAAATGGATGTAGAGTGGATAAAATGGATGTAGAGTTCATAAAAATGGATGTAGAGTGGATAAAAATGGATGTAGATTGGATAAAATGGATGTGGAGTGGATAACAATGGATGTAGAGAGGATAAAAATGGATGTAGGGTAGATAAAATGGATGTAGAGTTAATAAAAATGGATGTAGAGTGGATATAATGGATGTAGAGAGGATAAAATGGATGTGGAGTGGATAACAATGGATGTAGAGTGGATAAAATGGATGTAGAGTGGATAAAATGGATGAAGAGTGGATAAAATGGTTGTAGAGTGGATAAAATGGATGTAGAGTGGATAAAAATGGATGTAGATTGGATAAAATGGATGTAGAGTGGATAAAATGGATGTAGAGAGGATAAAAATGGATATAGGGTAGATAAAATGGATGTAGAGTGGATAAAAATGGATGTAGATTATATAAATTGGATGTAGAGTATATAAAATGGATGTAGAGTGGATAAAAATGGATGTCGAGTGGATAAAATGGATGTAGAGTGGATAAAATGGATGTAGATTGGATAAAATGGATGTAGAGTTAATAAAAATGGATGTAGAGTGGATAAAAATGGATGTAGAGTGGATAAAAATGGATGTAGATTGGATAAAATGGATGTAGAGTTCATAAAAGTGGATGTAGAGTGGATAAAATGGATGTAGAGTTGATAAAAATGGATGTAGAGTGGATAAAAATGGATGTAGAGTGGATAAAATGGATGTAGAGTGCATAAAAATGGATGTTGAGTGGATAAAATGGATGTAGAGTATATAAATTGGATGTAGAGTATATAAATTGGATGTAGAGTGGATAAAAATGGATGTCGAGTGGATAAAATGGATGTAGAGTGGATAAAAATGGATGTAGAGTGGATAAAATGGATGTAGAGTTGATAAAAATGGATGTAGAGTGGATAAAATGGATGTAGAGTAGATAAAATGGATGTAGAGTGGATAAAATGGATGTAGAGTTGATAAAATGGATGTAAAGTGGATAAAATGGATGTACATTTAATAAAAATGGATGTAGAGTGGATAAAAATAGATGTAGAGTGGATAAAAATGGATGTAGATTGGATAAAATGGATGTAGAGTTAATAAAAATGGATGTAGAGTGGATAAAATGGATGTAGAGTTGATAAAAATGGATGTAGAGTGGATAAAAATGGATGTAGATTGGATAAAATGGATGTAGAGTGGATAAAAATGGATGTAGAGTATATAAATTGGATGTAGAGTATATAAAATGGATGTAGAGTGGATAAAAATGGATGTCGAGTGGATAAAATGGATGTAGAGTGGATAAAAATGGATGTAGATTGGATAAAATGGATGTAGAGTGGATGAAAATGGATGTAGAGTATATAAATTGGATGTAGAGTATATAAAATGGATGTAGAGTGGATAAAAATGGATGTCGAGTGGATAAAATGGATGTAGAGTGGATAAAAATGGATGTAGAGTGGATAAAATGGATGTAGAGTTGATAAAAATGGATGTAGAGTGGATAAAATGGATGTAGAGTAGATAAAATGGATGTAGAGTGGATAAAATGGATGTAGAGTTGATAAAATGGATGTAAAGTGGATAAAATGGATGTAGAGTTAATAAAAATGGATGTAGAGTGGAAATAATGGATGTAGAGAGGATAAAATGGATGTAGAGTGGATAAAATGGATGTAGAGTTCATAAAAATGGATGTAGAGTAGATAAAAATGGATGTAGATTGGATAAAATGGATGTAGAGTGGATAAAAATGGATGTAGAGTGGATAAAATGGATGTAGAGTTGATAAAAATGGATGTAGAGTGGATAAAATGGATGTAGAGTAGATAAAATGGATGTAGAGTGGATAAAATGGATGTAGAGTTGATAAAATGGATGTAGAGTTGATAAAATGGATGTAAAGTGGATAAAATGGATGTAGAGTTAATAAAAATGGATGTAGAGTGGAAATACTGGATGTAGAGAGGATAAAATGGATGTAGAGTGGATAAAATGGATGTAGAGTTCATAAAAATGGATGTAGAGTGGATAAAAATGGATGTAGATTGGATAAAATGGATGTAGAGTGGATAAAAATGGATGTAGAGTGATAAAATGGATGTAGAGTTAATAAAAATGGATGTAGAGTGGAAATAATGGATGTAGAGAGGATAAAATGGATGTAGAGTGGATAAAATGGATGTAGAGTTCATAAAAATGGATGTAGAGTGGATAAAAATGGATGTAGATTGGATAAAATGGATGTGGAGTGGATAACAATGGATGTAGAGAGGATAAAAATGGATATAGGGTAGATAAAATGGATGTAGAGTGGATAAAAATGGATGTAGATTATATAAATTGGATGTAGAGTATATAAAATGGATGTAGAGTGGATAAAAATGGATGTCGAGTGGATAAAATGGATGTAGAGTGGATAAAATGGATGTAGATTGGATAAAATGGATGTAGAGTTAATAAAAATGGATGTAGAGTGGATAAAAATGGATGTAGAGTGGATAAAAATGGATGTAGATTGGATAAAATGGATGTAGAGTTCATAAAAATGGATGTCGAGTGGATAAAATGGATGTAGAGTGGATAAAAATGGATGTAGAGTGGATAAAATGGATGTAGAGTGGATAAAATGGATGTAGAGTAGATAAAATGGATGTAGAGTGGATAAAAATGGATGTCGAGTGGATAAAATGGATGTAGAGTGGATAAAATGGATGTAGATTGGATAAAATGGATGTAGAGTTAATAAAAATGGATGTCGAGTGGATAAAATGGATGTAGAGTGGATAAAAATGGATGTCGAGTGGATAAAATGGATGTAGAGTGGATAAAATGGATGTAGATTGGATAAAATGGATGTAGAGTTAATAAAAATGGATGTAGAGTGGATAAAAATGGATGTAGAGTGGATAAAAATGGATGTAGATTGGATAAAATGGATGTAGAGTTCATAAAAATGGATGTCGAGTGGATAAAATGGATGTAGAGTGGATAAAAATGGATGTAGAGTGGATAAAATGGATGTAGAGTGGATAAAATGGATGTAGATTGGATAAAATGGATGTAGAGTTAATAAAAATGGATGTAGAGTGGATAAAAATGGATGTAGAGTGGATAAAAATGGATGTAGATTGGATAAAATGGATGTAGAGTTCATAAAAATGGATGTCGAGTGGATAAAATGGATGTAGAGTTCATAAAAATGGATGTAGAGTGGATAAAAATGGATGTAGATTGGATAAAATGGATGTAGAGTGGATAAAAATGGATGTAGAGTGGATAAAATGGATGTAGAGTTAATAAAAATGGATGTAGAGTGGAAATAATGGATGTAGAGAGGATAAAATGGATGTAGAGTGGATAAAATGGATGTAGAGTTCATAAAAATGGATGTCGAGTGGATAAAATGGATGTAGAGTGGATAAAAATGGATGTAGAGTGGATAAAATGGATGTAGAGTGGATAAAATGGATGTAGAGTAGATAAAATGGATGTAGAGTGGATAAAATGGATGTAGAGTTGATAAAATGGATGCAAAGTGGATAAAATGGATGTAGAGTTAATAAAAATGGATGTAGAGTGGAAATAATGGATGTAGAGAGGATAAAATGGATGTAGAGTGGATAAAATGGATGTAGAGTTCATAAAAATGGATGTAGAGTGGATAAAAATGGATGTAGATTGGATAAAATGGATGTAGAGTGGATAAAAATGGATGTAGAGTGGATAAAATGGATGTAGAGTTAATAAAAATGGATGTAGAGTGGAAATAATGGATGTAGAGAGGATAAAATTGATGTAGAGTGGATAAAATGGATGTAGAGTTCATAAAAATGGATGTAGAGTGGATAAAATGGATGTAGAGTGGATAAAATGGTTGTAGAGTGGATAAAATGGATGTAGAGTGGATAAAAATGGATGTAGAGTGGATATAATGGATGTAGAGTGGATAAAATGGATGTAGAGTGGATAAAAATGGATGTAGAGTGGATAAAATGGATGTAGAATGGATAAAATGGATGTAAAGTGGATAAAAATGGATGTCGAGTGGATAAAATGGATGTAGAGTGCATAAAAATAGATGTAGAGAGGATAAAATGGAAGTAGAGTGGATAAAAATGGATGTAGAGTGGATAAAATGGATGTAGAGTGGATAAAATGGATGTACAGTTAATAAAAATGGATGTAGAGTGGAAATAATGGATGTAGAGAGGATAAAATGGATGTAGAATGGATAAAATGGATTTAGAGTTCATAAAAATGGATGTAGAGTGGAAATAATGGATGTAGAGAGGATAAAATGGATGTAGAGTGGATAACAATTGATGTAGAGAGGATAAAAATGGATATAGGGTAGATAAAATGGATGTAGAGTTAATAAAAATGGATGTAGAGTGGAAATAATGGATGTAGAGAGGATAAAATGGATGTAGAGTGGATAAAATGGATGTAGAGTTCATAAAAATGGATGTAGAGTGGATAAAAATGGATGTAGATTGGATAAAATGGATGTGGAGTGGATAACAATTGATGTAGAGAGGATAAAAATGGATATAGGGTAGATAAAATGGATGTAGAGTTAATAAAAATGGATGTAGAGTGGATATAATGGATGTAGAGAGGATAAAATGGATGTGGAGTGGATAACAATGGATGTAGAGAGGATAAAAATGGATATAGGGTAGATAAAATGGATGTAGAGTGGATAAAAATGGATGTAGATTATATAAATTGGATGTAGAGTATATAAAATGGATGTAGAGTGGATAAAAATGGATGTCGAGTGGATAAAATGGATGTAGAGTGGATAAAATGGATGTAGATTGGATAAAATGGATGTAGAGTTAATAAAAATGGATGTAGAGTGGATAAAAATGGATGTAGAGTGGATAAAAATGGATGTAGATTGGATAAAATGGATGTAGAGTTCATAAAAGTGGATGTAGAGTGGATAAAATGGATGTAGAGTTGATAAAAATGGATGTAGAGTGGATAAAAATGGATGTAGAGTGGATAAAATGGATGTAGAGTGCATAAAAATGGATGTTGAGTGGATAAAATGGATGTAGAGTATATAAATTGGATGTAGAGTATATAAATTGGATGTAGAGTGGATAAAAATGGATGTCGAGTGGATAAAATGGATGTAGAGTGGATAAAAATGGATGTAGAGTGGATAAAATGGATGTAGAGTTGATAAAAATGGATGTAGAGTGGATAAAATGGATGTAGAGTAGATAAAATGGATGTAGAGTGGATAAAATGGATGTAGAGTTGATAAAATGGATGTAAAGTGGATAAAATGGATGTACATTTAATAAAAATGGATGTAGAGTGGATAAAAATAGATGTAGAGTGGATAAAAATGGATGTAGATTGGATAAAATGGATGTAGAGTTAATAAAAGTGGATGTAGAGTGGATAAAATGGATGTAGAGTTGATAAAAATGGATGTAGAGTGGATAAAAATGGATGTAGATTGGATAAAATGGATGTAGAGTGGATAAAAATGGATGTAGAGTATATAAATTGGATGTAGAGTATATAAAATGGATGTAGAGTGGATAAAAATGGATGTCGAGTGGATAAAATGGATGTAGAGTGGATAAAAATGGATGTAGATTGGATAAAATGGATGTAGAGTGGATGAAAATGGATGTAGAGTATATAAATTGGATGTAGAGTATATAAAATGGATGTAGAGTGGATAAAAATGGATGTCGAGTGGATAAAATGGATGTAGAGTGGATAAAAATGGATGTAGAGTGGATAAAATGGATGTAGAGTTGATAAAAATGGATGTAGAGTGGATAAAATGGATGTAGAGTAGATAAAATGGATGTAGAGTGGATAAAATGGATGTAGAGTTGATAAAATGGATGTAAAGTGGATAAAATGGATGTAGAGTTAATAAAAATGGATGTAGAGTGGAAATAATGGATGTAGAGAGGATAAAATGGATGTAGAGTGGATAAAATGGATGTAGAGTTCATAAAAATGGATGTAGAGTAGATAAAAATGGATGTAGATTGGATAAAATGGATGTAGAGTGGATAAAAATGGATGTAGAGTGGATAAAATGGATGTAGAGTTGATAAAAATGGATGTAGAGTGGATAAAATGGATGTAGAGTAGATAAAATGGATGTAGAGTGGATAAAATGGATGTAGAGTTGATAAAATGGATGTAGAGTTGATAAAATGGATGTAAAGTGGATAAAATGGATGTAGAGTTAATAAAAATGGATGTAGAGTGGAAATACTGGATGTAGAGAGGATAAAATGGATGTAGAGTGGATAAAATGGATGTAGAGTTCATAAAAATGGATGTAGAGTGGATAAAAATGGATGTAGATTGGATAAAATGGATGTAGAGTGGATAAAAATGGATGTAGAGTGATAAAATGGATGTAGAGTTAATAAAAATGGATGTAGAGTGGAAATAATGGATGTAGAGAGGATAAAATGGATGTAGAGTGGATAAAATGGATGTAGAGTTCATAAAAATGGATGTAGAGTGGATAAAAATGGATGTAGATTGGATAAAATGGATGTGGAGTGGATAACAATGGATGTAGAGAGGATAAAAATGGATATAGGGTAGATAAAATGGATGTAGAGTGGATAAAAATGGATGTAGATTATATAAATTGGATGTAGAGTATATAAAATGGATGTAGAGTGGATAAAAATGGATGTCGAGTGGATAAAATGGATGTAGAGTGGATAAAATGGATGTAGATTGGATAAAATGGATGTAGAGTTAATAAAAATGGATGTAGAGTGGATAAAAATGGATGTAGAGTGGATAAAAATGGATGTAGATTGGATAAAATGGATGTAGAGTTCATAAAAATGGATGTCGAGTGGATAAAATGGATGTAGAGTGGATAAAAATGGATGTAGAGTGGATAAAATGGATGTAGAGTGGATAAAATGGATGTAGAGTAGATAAAATGGATGTAGAGTGGATAAAAATGGATGTCGAGTGGATAAAATGGATGTAGAGTGGATAAAATGGATGTAGATTGGATAAAATGGATGTAGAGTTAATAAAAATGGATGTCGAGTGGATAAAATGGATGTAGAGTGGATAAAAATGGATGTCGAGTGGATAAAATGGATGTAGAGTGGATAAAATGGATGTAGATTGGATAAAATGGATGTAGAGTTAATAAAAATGGATGTAGAGTGGATAAAAATGGATGTAGAGTGGATAAAAATGGATGTAGATTGGATAAAATGGATGTAGAGTTCATAAAAATGGATGTCGAGTGGATAAAATGGATGTAGAGTGGATAAAAATGGATGTAGAGTGGATAAAATGGATGTAGAGTGGATAAAATGGATGTAGATTGGATAAAATGGATGTAGAGTTAATAAAAATGGATGTAGAGTGGATAAAAATGGATGTAGAGTGGATAAAAATGGATGTAGATTGGATAAAATGGATGTAGAGTTCATAAAAATGGATGTCGAGTGGATAAAATGGATGTAGAGTTCATAAAAATGGATGTAGAGTGGATAAAAATGGATGTAGATTGGATAAAATGGATGTAGAGTGGATAAAAATGGATGTAGAGTGGATAAAATGGATGTAGAGTTAATAAAAATGGATGTAGAGTGGAAATAATGGATGTAGAGAGGATAAAATGGATGTAGAGTGGATAAAATGGATGTAGAGTTCATAAAAATGGATGTCGAGTGGATAAAATGGATGTAGAGTGGATAAAAATGGATGTAGAGTGGATAAAATGGATGTAGAGTGGATAAAATGGATGTAGAGTAGATAAAATGGATGTAGAGTGGATAAAATGGATGTAGAGTTGATAAAATGGATGCAAAGTGGATAAAATGGATGTAGAGTTAATAAAAATGGATGTAGAGTGGAAATAATGGATGTAGAGAGGATAAAATGGATGTAGAGTGGATAAAATGGATGTAGAGTTCATAAAAATGGATGTAGAGTGGATAAAAATGGATGTAGATTGGATAAAATGGATGTAGAGTGGATAAAAATGGATGTAGAGTGGATAAAATGGATGTAGAGTTAATAAAAATGGATGTAGAGTGGAAATAATGGATGTAGAGAGGATAAAATTGATGTAGAGTGGATAAAATGGATGTAGAGTTCATAAAAATGGATGTAGAGTGGATAAAATGGATGTAGAGTGGATAAAATGGATGTAGAGTGGATAAAATGGATGTAGAGTGGATAAAAATGGATGTAGAGTGGATATAATGGATGTAGAGTGGATAAAATGGTTGTAGAGTGGATAAAAATGGATGTAGAGTGGATAAAATGGATGTAGAATGGATAAAATGGATGTAAAGTGGATAAAAATGGATGTCGAGTGGATAAAATGGATGTAGAGTGCATAAAAATAGATGTAGAGAGGATAAAATGGAAGTAGAGTGGATAAAAATGGATGTAGAGTGGATAAAATGGATGTAGAGTGGATAAAATGGATGTACAGTTAATAAAAATGGATGTAGAGTGGAAATAATGGATGTAGAGAGGATAAAATGGATGTAGAATGGATAAAATGGATTTAGAGTTCATAAAAATGGATGTAGAGTGGAAATAATGGATGTAGAGAGGATAAAATGGATGTAGAGTGGATAACAATGGATGTAGAGAGGATAAAAATGGATATAGGGTAGATAAAATGGATGTAGAGTTAATAAAAATGGATGTAGAGTGGAAATAATGGATGTAGAGAGGATAAAATGGATGTAGAGTGGATAAAATGGATGTAGAGTTCATAAAAATGGATGTAGAGTGGATAAAAATGGATGTAGATTGGATAAAATGGATGTGGAGTGGATAACAATTGATGTAGAGAGGATAAAAATGGATATAGGGTAGATAAAATGGATGTAGAGTTAATAAAAATGGATGTAGAGTGGATATAATGGATGTAGAGAGGATAAAATGGATGTGGAGTGGATAACAATGGATGTAGAGTGGATAAAATGGATGTAGAGTGGATAAAATGGATGAAGAGTGGATAAAATGGTTGTAGAGTGGATAAAATGGATGTAGAGTGGATAAAAATGGATGTAGATTGGATAAAATGGATGTGGAGTGGATACAATGGATGTAGAGAGGATAAAAATGGATATAGGGTAGATAAAATAGATGTAGAGTGGATAAAAATGGATGTAGATTATATAAATTGGATGTAGAGTATATAAAATGGATGTAGAGTGGATAAAAATGGATGTCGAGTGGATAAAATGGATGTAGAGTGGATAAAATGGATGTAGATTGGATAAAATGGATGTAGAGTTAATAAAAATGGATGTAGAGTGGATAAAAATGGATGTAGAGTGGATAAAAATGGATGTAGATTGGATAAAATGGATGTAGAGTTCATAAAAGTGGATGTAGAGTGGATAAAATGGATGTAGAGTTGATAAAAATGGATGTAGAGTGGATAAAAATGGATGTAGAGTGGATAAAATGGATGTAGAGTGCATAAAAATGGATGTTGAGTGGATAAAATGGATGTAGAGTGCATAAAAATGGATGTTGAGTGGATAAAATGGATGTAGAGTTAATAAAAGTGGATGTAGAGTGGATAAAATGGATGTAGAGTTGATAAAAATGGATGTAGAGTGGATAAAAATGGATGTAGATTGGATAAAATGGATGTAGAGTGGATAAAAATGGATGTAGAGTATATAAATTGGATGTAGAGTATATAAAATGGATGTAGAGTGGATAAAAATGGATGTCGAGTGGATAAAATGGATGTAGAGTAGATAAAATGGATGTAGAGTGGATAAAATGGATGTAGAGTTGATAAAATGGATGTAAAGTGGATAAAATGGATGTAGAGTTAATAAAAATGGATGTAGAGTGGAAATAATGGATGTAGAGAGGATAAAATGGATGCAGAGTGGATAAAATGGATGTAGAGTTCATAAAAATGGATGTAGAGTGGATAAAAATGGATGTAGAGTGGATAAAATGGATGTAGAGTTAATAAAAATGGATGTAGAGTGGAAATAATGGATGTAGAGAGGATAAAATGGATGTAGAGTGGATAAAATGGATGTAGAGTTCATAAAAATGGATGTCGAGTGGATAAAATGGATGTAGAGTGGATAAAAATGGATGTAGAGTGGATAAAATGGATGTAGAGTGGATAAAAATGGATGTAGAGTGGATAAAATGGATGTAGAATGGATAAAATGGATGTAAAGTGGATAAAAATGGATGTCGAGTGGATAAAATGGATGTAGAGTGGATAAAAATAGATGTAGAGAGAATAAAATGGAAGTAGAGTGGATAAAAATGGATGTAGAGTGGATAAAAATGGATGAAGAGTGGATAAAATGGATGTAGAGTGGATAAAAATGGATGTAGAGAGGATAAAATGGATGTAGAGTGGATAAAATGGATGTACAATTAATAAAAATGGATGTAGAGTGGAAATAATGGATGTAGAGAGGATAAAATGGATGTAGAATGGATAAAATGGATTTAGAGTTCATAAAAATGGATGTCGAGTGGATAAAATGGATGTAGAGTTCATAAAAATGGATGTAGAGTGGATAAAAATGGATGTAGATTGGATAAAATGGATGTAGAGTGGATAAAAATGGATGTAGAGTGGATAAAATGGATGTAGAGTTAATAAAAATGGATGTAGAGTGGAAATAATGGATGTAGAGAGGATAAAATGGATGTAGAGTGGATAAAATGGATGTAGAGTTCATAAAAATGGATGTCGAGTGGATAAAATGGATGTAGAGTGGATAAAAATGGATGTAGAGTGGATAAAATGGATGTAGAGTTCATAAAAATGGATGTAGAGTGGATAAAAATGGATGTAGATTGGATAAAATGGATGTAGAGTTGATAAAATGGATGTAAAGTGGATAAAATGGATGTAGAGTTAATAAAAATGGATGTAGAGTGGAAATACTGGATGTAGAGAGGATAAAATGGATGTAGAGTGGATAAAATGGATGTAGAGTTCATAAAAATGGATGTAGAGTGGATAAAAATGGATGTAGATTGGATAAAATGGATGTGGAGTGGATAACAATGGATGTAGAGAGGATAAAAATGTATATAGGGTAGATAAAATGGATGTAGAGTTAATAAAAATGGATGTAGAGTGGAAATAATGGATGTAGAGAGGATAAAATGGATGTAGAGTGGATAAAATGGATGTAGAGTTCATAAAAATGGATGTAGAGTGGATAAAATGGATGTAGAGTTCATAAAAATGGATGTAGAGTGGATAAAAATGGATGTAGATTGGATAAAATGGATGTAGAGTGGATAAAAATGGATGTAGAGTGGATAAAATGGATGTAGAGTTAATAAAAATGGATGTAGAGTGGAAATAATGGATGTAGAGAGGATAAAATGGATGTAGAGTGGATAAAATGGATGTAGAGTTCATAAAAATGGATGTAGAGTGGATAAAATGGATGTAGAGTGGATAAAAATGGATGTAGAGTGGATAAAATGGATGTAGAGTTGATAAAAATGGATGTAGAGTGGATAAAATGGATGTAGAGTAGATAAAATGGATGTAGAGTGGATAAAATGGATGTAGAGTTGATAAAATGGATGCAAAGTGGATAAAATGGATGTAGAGTTAATAAAAATGGATGTTGAGTGGAAATAATGGATGTAGAGAGGATAAAATGGATGTAGAGTGGATAAAATGGATGTAGAGTTCATAAAAATGGATGTAGAGTGGATAAAAATGGATGTAGATTGGATAAAATGGATGTAGAGTGGATAAAAATGGATGTAGAGTGGATAAAATGGATGTAGAGTTAATAAAAATGGATGTAGAGTGGAAATAATGGATGTAGAGAGGATAAAATGGATGTAGAGTGGATAAAATGGATGTAGAGTTCATAAAAATGGATGTAGAGTGGATAAAATGGATGTAGAGTGGATAAAATGATTGTAGAGTGGATAAAATGGATGTAGAGTGGATAAAAATGGATGTAGAGTGGATATAATGGATGTAGAGTGGATAAAATGGTTGTAGAGTGGATAAAAATGGATGTAGAGTGGATAAAATGGATGTAGAATGGATAAAATGGATGTAAAGTGGATAAAAATGGATGTCGAGTGGATAAAATGGATGTAGAGTGCATAAAAATAGATGTAGAGAGGATAAAATGGAAGTAGAGTGGATAAAAATGGATGTAGATTGGATAAAATGGATGTAGAGTGGATAAAATGGATGTACAGTTAATAAAAATGGATGTAGAGTGGAAATAATGGATGTAGAGAGGATAAAATGGATGTAGAATGGATAAATTGGATTTAGAGTTCATAAAAATGGATGTAGAGTGGATAAAAATGGATGTAGATTGGATAAAATGGATGTAGAGTTGATAAAATGGATGTAAAGTGGATAAAATGGATGTAGAGTTAATAAAAATGGATGTAGAGTGGAAATAATGGATGTAGAGAGGATAAAATGGATGTAGAGTGGATAAAATGGATGTAGAGTTCATAAAAATGGATGTAGAGTGGATAAAAATGGATGTAGATTGGATAAAATGGATGTGGAGTGGATAACAATGGATGTAGAGAGGATAAAAATGGATATAGGGTAGATAAAATGGATGTAGAGTTAATAAAAATGGATGTAGAGTGGATATAATGGATGTAGAGAGGATAAAATGGATGTGGAGTGGATAACAATGGATGTAGAGTGGATAAAATGGATGTAGAGTGGATAAAATGGATGAAGAGTGGATAAAATGGTTGTAGAGTGGATAAAATGGATGTAGAGTGGATAAAAATGGATGTAGATTGGATAAAATGGATGTGGAGTGGATAACAATGGATGTAGAGAGGATAAAAATGGATATAGGGTAGATAAAATGGATGTAGAGTGGATAAAAATGGATGTAGATTATATAAATTGGATGTAGAGTATATAAAATGGATGTAGAGTGGATAAAAATGGATGTCGAGTGGATAAAATGGATGTAGAGTGGATAAAATGGATGTAGATTGGATAAAATGGATGTAGAGTTAATAAAAATGGATGTAGAGTGGATAAAAATGGATGTAGAGTGGATAAAAATGGATGTAGATTGGATAAAATGGATGTAGAGTTGATAAAAGTGGATGTAGAGTGGATAAAATGGATGTAGAGTTGATAAAAATGGATGTAGAGTGGATAAAAATGGATGTAGAGTGGATAAAATGGATGTAGAGTGCATAAAAATGGATGTTGAGTGGATAAAATGGATGTAGAGTGCATAAAAATGGATGTTGAGTGGATAAAATGGATGTAGAGTTAATAAAAGTGGATGTAGAGTGGATAAAATGGATGTAGAGTTGATAAAAATGGATGTAGAGTGGATAAAAATGGATGTAGATTGGATAAAATGGATGTAGAGTGGATAAAAATGGATGTAGAGTATATAAATTGGATGTAGAGTATATAAAATGGATGTAGAGTGGATAAAAATGGATGTCGAGTGGATAAAATGGATGTAGAGTAGATAAAATGGATGTAGAGTGGATAAAATGGATGTAGAGTTGATAAAATGGATGTAAAGTGGATAAAATGGATGTAGAGTTAATAAAAATGGATGTAGAGTGGAAATAATGGATGTAGAGAGGATAAAATGGATGTAGAGTGGATAAAATGGATGTAGAGTTCATAAAAATGGATGTAGAGTGGATAAAAATGGATGTAGAGTGGATAAAAATGGATGTAGAGAGGATAAAATGGATGTAGAGTGGATAAAATGGATGTACAGTTAATAAAAATGGATGTAGAGTGGAAATAATGGATGTAGAGAGGATAAAATGGATGTAGAATGGATAAAATGGATTTAGAGTTCATAAAAATGGATGTCGAGTGGATAAAATGGATGTAGAGTTCATAAAAATGGATGTAGAGTGGATAAAAATGGATGTAGATTGGATAAAATGGATGTAGAGTGGTCAAAAATGGATGTAGAGTGGATAAAATGGATGTAGAGTTAATAAAAATGGATGTAGAGTGGAAATAATGGATGTAGAGAGGATAAAATGGATGTAGAGTGGATAAAATGGATGTAGAGTTCATAAAAATGGATGTCGAGTGGATA
Organism: Pemphredon lugubris; assembly: GCA_933228935.1. Lineage (NCBI taxonomy): Eukaryota > Metazoa > Arthropoda > Insecta > Hymenoptera > Crabronidae > Pemphredon > Pemphredon lugubris. Next base: position 40,558,500 of record OW121816.1, on the reverse strand, counting down.
AAATGGATGTAGAGTGGATAAAAATGGATGTAGAGTGGATAAAATGGATGTAGAGTTCATAAAAATGGATGTAGAGTGGATAAAAATGGATGTAGATTGGATAAAATGGATGTAGAGTTGATAAAATGGATGTAAAGTGGATAAAATGGATGTAGAGTTAATAAAAATGGATGTAGAGTGGAAATACTGGATGTAGAGAGGATAAAATGGATGTAGAGTGGATAAAATGGATGTAGAGTTCATAAAAATGGATGTAGAGTGGATAAAAATGGATGTAGATTGGATAAAATGGATGTGGAGTGGATAACAATGGATGTAGAGAGGATAAAAATGTATATAGGGTAGATAAAATGGATGTAGAGTTAATAAAAATGGATGTAGAGTGGAAATAATGGATGTAGAGAGGATAAAATGGATGTAGAGTGGATAAAATGGATGTAGAGTTCATAAAAATGGATGTCGAGTGGATAAAATGGATGTAGAGTTCATAAAAATGGATGTAGAGTGGATAAAAATGGATGTAGATTGGATAAAATGGATGTAGAGTGGATAAAAATGGATGTAGAGTGGATAAAATGGATGTAGAGTTAATAAAAATGGATGTAGAGTGGAAATAATGGATGTAGAGAGGATAAAATGGATGTAGAGTGGATAAAATGGATGTAGAGTTCATAAAAATGGATGTCGAGTGGATAAAATGGATGTAGAGTGGATAAAAATGGATGTAGAGTGGATAAAATGGATGTAGAGTTGATAAAAATGGATGTAGAGTGGATAAAATGGATGTAGAGTAGATAAAATGGATGTAGAGTGGATAAAATGGATGTAGAGTTGATAAAATGGATGCAAAGTGGATAAAATGGATGTAGAGTTAATAAAAATGGATGTAGAGTGGAAATAATGGATGTAGAGAGGATAAAATGGATGTAGAGTGGATAAAATGGATGTAGAGTTCATAAAAATGGATGTAGAGTGGATAAAAATGGATGTAGATTGGATAAAATGGATGTAGAGTGGATAAAAATGGATGTAGAGTGGATAAAATGGATGTAGAGTTAATAAAAATGGATGTAGAGTGGAAATAATGGATGTAGAGAGGATAAAATGGATGTAGAGTGGATAAAATGGATGTAGAGTTCATAAAAATGGATGTAGAGTGGATAAAATGGATGTAGAGTGGATAAAATGATTGTAGAGTGGATAAAATGGATGTAGAGTGGATAAAAATGGATGTAGAGTGGATATAATGGATGTAGAGTGGATAAAATGGTTGTAGAGTGGATAAAAATGGATGTAGAGTGGATAAAATGGATGTAGAATGGATAAAATGGATGTAAAGTGGATAAAAATGGATGTCGAGTGGATAAAATGGATGTAGAGTGCATAAAAATAGATGTAGAGAGGATAAAATGGAAGTAGAGTGGATAAAAATGGATGTAGAGTGGATAAAATGGATGTAGAGTGGATAAAATGGATGTACAGTTAATAAAAATGGATGTAGAGTGGAAATAATGGATGTAGAGAGGATAAAATGGATGTAGAATGGATAAATTGGATTTAGAGTTCATAAAAATGGATGTAGAGTGGATAAAAATGGATGTAGATTGGATAAAATGGATGTAGAGTTGATAAAATGGATGTAAAGTGGATAAAATGGATGTAGAGTTAATAAAAATGGATGTAGAGTGGAAATAATGGATGTAGAGAGGATAAAATGGATGTAGAGTGGATAAAATGGATGTAGAGTTCATAAAAATGGATGTAGAGTGGATAAAAATGGATGTAGAGTGGATAAAAATGGATGTAGAGAGGATAAAATGGATGTAGAGTGGATAAAATGGATGTACAGTTAATAAAAATGGATGTAGAGTGGAAATAATGGATGTAGAGAGGATAAAATGGATGTAGAATGGATAAAATGGATTTAGAGTTCATAAAAATGGATGTCGAGTGGATAAAATGGATGTAGAGTTCATAAAAATGGATGTAGAGTGGATAAAAATGGATGTAGATTGGATAAAATGGATGTAGAGTGGTCAAAAATGGATGTAGAGTGGATAAAATGGATGTAGAGTTAATAAAAATGGATGTAGAGTGGAAATAATGGATGTAGAGAGGATAAAATGGATGTAGAGTGGATAAAATGGATGTAGAGTTCATAAAAATGGATGTCGAGTGGATAAAATGGATGTAGAGTGGATAAAAATGGATGTAGAGTGGATAAAATGGATGTAGAGTGGATAAAAATGAATGTAGAGTGGATAAAATGGATGTAGAATGGATAAAATGGATGTAAAGTGGATAAAAATGGATGTCGAGTGGATAAAATGGATGTAGAGTGGATAAAAATAGATGTAGAGAGAATAAAATGGAAGTAGAGTGGATAAAAATGGATGTAGAGTATATAAAAATGGATGTAGAGTGGATAAAATGGATGTAGAGTGGATAAAAATGGATGTCGAGTGGATAAAATGGATGTAGAGTGGATAAAAATAGATGTAGAGAGAATAAAATGGAAGTAGAGTGGATAAAAATGGATGTAGAGTATATAAAAATGGATGTAGAGTGGATAAAATGGATGTAGAGTGGATAAAAATGGATGTAGAGAGGATAAAATGGATGTAGAGTGGATAAAATGGATGTACAGTTAATAAAAATGGATGTAGAGTGGAAATAATGGATGTAGAGAGGATAAAATGGATGTAGAATGGATCAAATGGATTTAGAGTTCATAAAAATGGATGTCGAGTGGATAAAATGGATGTAGAGTTCATAAAAATGGATGTAGAGTGGATAAAAATGGATGTAGATTGGATAAAATGGATGTAGAGTGGATAAAAATGGATGTAGAGTGGATAAAATGTATGTAGAGTTAATAAAAATGGATGTAGAGTGGAAATAATGGATGTAGAGTGGATAAAAATGGATGTAGAGTGGATAAAATGGATGTAGAGTGGATAAAAATGGATGTAGAGTGGATAAAATGGATGTAGAATGGATAAAATGGATGTAAAGTGGATAAAAATGGATGTCGAGTGGATAAAATGGATGTAGAGTGGATAAAAATAGATGTAGAGAGAATAAAATGGAAGTAGAGTGGATAAAAATGGATGTAGAGTGGATAAAATGGATGTAGAGTTCATAAAAATGGATGTCGAGTGGATAAAATGGATGTAGAGTTCATAAAAATGGATGTAGAGTGGATAAAAATGGATGTAGATTGGATAAAATGGATGTAGAGTGGATAAAAATGGATGTAGAGTGGATAAAATGGATGTAGAGTTAATAAAAATGGATGTAGAGTGGAAATAATGGATGTAGAGAGGATAAAATGGATGTAGAGTGGATAAAATGGATGTAGAGTTCATAAAAATGGATGTCGAGTGGATAAAATGGATGTAGAGTGGATAAAAATGGATGTAGAGTGGATAAAATGGATGTAGAGTTGATAAAAATGGATGTAGAGTGGATAAAATGGATGTAGAGTAGATAAAATGGATGTAGAGTGGATAAAATGGATGTAGAGTTCATAAAAATGGATGTAGAGTGGATAAAAATGGATGTAGATTGGATAAAATGGATGTAGAGTGGATAAAAATGGATGTAGAGTGGATAAAATGGATGTAGAGTTAATAAAAATGGATGTAGAGTGGAAATAATGGATGTAGAGAGGATAAAATGGATGTAGAGTGGATAAAATGGATGTAGAGTTCATAAAAATGGATGTAGAGTGGATAAAATGGATGTAGAGTGGATAAAATGATTGTAGAGTGGATAAAATGGATGTAGAGTGGATAAAAATGGATGTAGAGTGGATATAATGGATGTAGAGTGGATAAAATGGTTGTAGAGTGGATAAAAATGGATGTAGAGTGGATAAAATGGATGTAGAGTGGATAAAAATAGATGTAGAGAGGATAAAATGGAAGTAGAGTGGATAAAAATGGATGTAGAGTGGATAAAATGGATGTAGAGTGGATAAAATGGATGTACAGTTAATAAAAATGGATGTAGAGTGGAAATAATGGATGTAGAGAGGATAAAATGGATGTAGAATGGATAAAATGGATTTAGAGTTCATAAAAATGGATGTAGAGTGGATAAAAATGGATGTAGATTGGATAAAATGGATGTGGAGTGGATAACAATGGATGTAGAGAGGATAAAAATGGATATAGGGTAGATAAAATGGATGTAGAGTTAATGAAAATGGATGTAGAGTGAATATAATGGATGTAGAGAGGATAAAATGGATGTGGAGTGGATAACAATGGATGTAGAGTGGATAAAATGGATGTAGAGTGGATAAAATGGATGTAGAGTGGATAAAAATGGATGTAGATTGGATAAAATGGATGTGGAGTGGATAACAATGGATGTAGAGAGGATAAAAATGGATATAGGGTAGATAAAATGGATGTAGAGTGGATAAAAATGGATGTAGATTATATAAATTGGATGTAGAGTATATAAAATGGATGTAGAGTGGATAAAAATGGATGTCGAGTGGATAAAATGGATGTAGAGTGGATAAAATGGATGTAGATTGGATAAAATGGATGTAGAGTTAATAAAAATGGATGTAGAGTGGATAAAAATGGATGTAGAGTGGATAAAAATGGATGTAGATTGGATAAAATGGATGTAGAGTTAATAAAAGTGGATGTAGAGTGGATAAAATGGATGTAGAGTTGATAAAAATGGATGTAGAGTGGATAAAAATGGATGTAGAGTGGATAAAATGGATGTAGAGTGCATAAAAATGGATGTTGAGTGGATAAAATGGATGTAGAGTGCATAAAAATGGATGTTGAGTGGATAAAATGGATGTAGAGTTAATAAAAGTGGATGTAGAGTGGATAAAATGGATGTAGAGTTGATAAAAATGGATGTAGAGTGGATAAAAATGGATGTAGATTGGATAAAATGGATGTAGAGTGGATGAAAATGGATGTAGAGTATATAAATTGGATGTAGAGTATATAAAATGGATGTAGAGTGGATAAAAATGGATGTCGAGTGGATAAAATGGATGTAGAGTGGATAAAAATGGATGTAGAGTGGATAAAATGGATGTAGAGTTGATAAAAATGGATGTAGAGTGGATAAAATGGATGTAGAGTAGATAAAATGGATGTAGAGTGGATAAAATGGATGTAGAGTTGATAAAATGGATGTAAAGTGGATAAAATGGATGTACATTTAATAAAAATGGATGTAGAGTGGATAAAAATAGATGTAGAGTGGATAAAAATGGATGTAGATTGGATAAAATGGATGTAGAGTTAATAAAAGTGGATGTAGAGTGGATAAAATGGATGTAGAGTTGATAAAAATGGATGTAGAGTGGATAAAATGGATGTAGAGTAGATAAAATGGATGTAGAGTGGATAAAATGGATGTAGAGTTGATAAAATGGATGTAAAGTGGATAAAATGGATGTAGAGTTAATAAAAATGGATGTAGAGTGGAAATAATGGATGTAGAGAGGATAAAATGGATGTAGAGTGGATAAAATGGATGTAGAGTTCATAAAAATGGATGTAGAGTGGATAAAAATGGATGTAGATTGGATAAAATGGATGTAGAGTGGATAAAAATGGATGTAGAGTGGATAAAATGGATGTAGAGTTGATAAAAATGGATGTAGAGTGGATAAAATGGATGTAGAGTAGATAAAATGGATGTAGAGTGGATAAAATGGATGTAGAGTTGATAAAATGGATGTAAAGTGGATAAAATGGATGTAGAGTTAATAAAAATGGATGTTGAGTGGAAATAATGGATGTAGAGAGGATAAAATGGATGTAGAGTGGATAAAATGGATGTAGAGTTCATAAAAATGGATGTAGAGTGGATAAAAATGGATGTAGAGTGGATAAAAATGGATGTAGAGTGGATAAAATGGATGTAGAGTTAATAAAAATGGATGTAGAGTGGAAATAATGGATGTAGAGAGGATAAAATGGATGTAGAGTGGATAAAATGGATGTAGAGTTCATAAAAATGGATGTAGAGTGGATAAAATGGATGTAGAATGGATAAAAATAGATGTAGAGAGGATAAAATGGAAGTAGAGTGGATAAAAATGGATGTAGAGTGGATAAAAATGGATGTAGAGTGGATAAAATGGATGTAGAGTGGATAAAATGGATGTAGAGTGGATAAAAATGGATGTAGAGAGGATAAAATGGATGTAGAGTGGATAAAATGGATGTACAGTTAATAAAAATGGATGTAGAGTGGAAATAATGGATGTACAGAGTATAAAATGGATGTAGAGTGGATAAAATGGATGTAGAGTTCATAAAAATGGATGTAGAGTGGATAAAAATGGATGTAGATTGGATAAAATGGATGTAGAGTTGATAAAATGGATGTAAAGTGGATAAAATGGATGTAGAGTTAATAAAAATGGATGTAGAGTGGAAATACTGGATGTAGAGAGGATAAAATGGATGTAGAGTGGATAAAATGGATGTAGAGTTCATAAAAATGGATGTAGAGTGGATAAAAATGGATGTAGATTGGATAAAATGGATGTAGAGTGGATAAAAATGGATGTAGAGTGGATAAAATGGATGTAGAGTTAATAAAAATGGATGTAGAGTGGAAATAATGGATGTAGAGAGGATAAAATGGATGTAGAGTGGATAAAATGGATGTAGAGTTCATAAAAATGGATGTCGAGTGGATAAAATGGATGTAGAGTGGATAAAAATGGATGTAGAGTGGATAAAATGGATGTAGAGTTGATAAAAATGGATGTAGAGTGGATAAAATGGATGTAGAGTAGATAAAATGGATGTAGAGTGGATAAAATGGATGTAGAGTTGATAAAATGGATGCAAAGTGGATAAAATGGATGTAGAGTTAATAAAAATGGATGTAGAGTGGAAATAATGGATGTAGAGAGGATAAAATGGATGTAGAGTGGATAAAATGGATGTAGAGTTCATAAAAATGGATGTAGAGTGGATAAAAATGGATGTAGATTGGATAAAATAGATGTAGAGTGGATAAAAATGGATGTAGAGTGGATAAAATGGATGTAGAGTTAATAAAAATGGATGTAGAGTGGAAATAATGGATGTAGAGAGGATAAAATGGATGTAGAGTGGATAAAATGGATGTAGAGTTCATAAAAATGGATGTAGAGTGGATAAAATGGATGTAGAGTGGATAAAATGATTGTAGAGTGGATAAAATGGATGTAGAGTGGATAAAAATGGATGTAGAGTGGATATAATGGATGTAGAGTGGATAAAATGGTTGTAGAGTGGATAAAAATGGATGTAGAGTGGATAAAATGGATGTAGAATGGATAAAATGGATGTAAAGTGGATAAAAATGGATGTCGAGTGGATAAAATGGATGTAGAGTGCATAAAAATAGATGTAGAGAGGATAAAATGGAAGTAGAGTGGATAAAAATGGATGTAGAGTGGATAAAATGGATGTAGAGTGGATAAAATGGATGTACAGTTAATAAAAATGGATGTAGAGTGGAAATAATGGATGTAGAGAGGATAAAATGGATGTAGAATGGATAAAATGGATTTAGAATTCATAAAAATGGATGTAGAGTGGATAAAAATGGATGTAGATTGGATAAAATGGATGTAGAGTTGATAAAATGGATGTAAAGTGGATAAAATGGATGTAGAGTTAATAAAAATGGATGTAGAGTGGAAATAATGGATGTAGAGAGGATAAAATGGATGTAGAGTGGATAAAATGGATGTAGAGTTCATAAAAATGGATGTAGAGTGGATAAAAATGGATGTAGATTGGATAAAATGGATGTGGAGTGGATAACAATGGATGTAGAGAGGATAAAAATGGATATAGGGTAGATAAAATGGATGTAGAGTTAATAAAAATGGATGTAGAGTGGATATAATGGATGTAGAGAGGATAAAATGGATGTGGAGTGGATAACAATGGATGTAGAGTGGATAAAATGGATGTAGAGTGGATAAAATGGATGAAGAGTGGATAAAATGGTTGTAGAGTGGATAAAATGGATGTAGAGTGGATAAAAATGGATGTAGATTGGATAAAATGGATGTGGAGTGGATAAAATGGATGTAGAGAGGATAAAAATGGATATAGGGTAGATAAAATGGATGTAGAGTGGATAAAAATGGATGTAGATTATATAAATTGGATGTAGAGTATATAAAATGGATGTAGAGTGGATAAAAATGGATGTCGAGTGGATAAAATGGATGTAGAGTGGATAAAATGGATGTAGATTGGATAAAATGGATGTAGAGTTAATAAAAATGGATGTAGAGTGGATAAAAATGGATGTAGAGTGGATAAAAATGGATGTAGATTGGATAAAATGGATGTAGAGTTCATAAAAGTGGATGTAGAGTGGATAAAATGGATGTAGAGTTGATAAAAATGGATGTAGAGTGGATAAAAATGGATGTAGAGTGGATAAAATGGATGTAGAGTGCATAAAAATGGATGTTGAGTGGATAAAATGGATGTAGAGTATATAAATTGGATGTAGAGTATATAAAATGGATGTAGAGTGGATAAAAATGGATGTCGAGTGGATAAAATGGATGTAGAGTTGATAAAAATGGATGTAGAGTGGATAAAAATGGATGTAGAGTGGATAAAAGTGGATGTAGAGTGGATAAAATGGATGTAGAGTTGATAAAAATGGATGTAGAGTGGATAAAAATGGATGTAGAGTGGATAAAATGGATGTAGAGTGCATAAAAATGGATGTTGAGTGGATAAAATGGATGTAGAGTGCATAAAAATGGATGTTGAGTGGATAAAATGGATGTAGAGTGCATAAAAATGGATGTTGAGTGGATAAAATGGATGTAGAGTTAATAAAAGTGGATGTAGAGTGGATAAAATGGATGTAGAGTTGATAAAAATGGATGTAGAGTGGATAAAAATGGATGTAGATTGGATAAAATGGATGTAGAGTGGATAAAAATGGATGTAGAGTATATAAATTGGATGTAGAGTATATAAAATGGATGTAGAGTGGATAAAAATGGATGTCGAGTGGATAAAATGGATGTAGAGTAGATAAAATGGATGTAGAGTGGATAAAATGGATGTAGAGTTGATAAAATGGATGTAAAGTGGATAAAATGGATGTAGAGTTAATAAAAATGGATGTAGAGTGGAAATAATGGATGTAGAGAGGATAAAATGGATGTAGAGTGGATAAAATGGATGTAGAGTTCATAAAAATGGATGTAGAGTGGATAAAAATGGATGTAGAGTGGATAAAAATGGATGTAGAGAGGATAAAATGGATGTAGAGTGGATAAAATGGATGTACAGTTAATAAAAATGGATGTAGAGTGGAAATAATGGATGTAGAGAGGATAAAATGGATGTAGAATGGATAAAATGGATTTAGAGTTCATAAAAATGGATGTCGAGTGGATAAAATGGATGTAGAGTTCATAAAAATGGATGTAGAGTGGATAAAAATGGATGTAGATTGGATAAAATGGATGTAGAGTGGATAAAAATGGATGTAGAGTGGATAAAATGGATGTAGAGTTAATAAAAATGGATGTAGAGTGGAAATAATGGATGTAGAGAGGATAAAATGGATGTAGAGTGGATAAAATGGATGTAGAGTTCATAAAAATGGATGTCGAGTGGATAAAATGGATGTAGAGTGGATAAAAATGGATGTAGAGTGGATAAAATGGATGTAGAGTGGATAAAAATGAATGTAGAGTGGATAAAATGGATGTAGAATGGATAAAATGGATGTAAAGTGGATAAAAATGGATGTCGAGTGGATAAAATGGATGTAGAGTGGATAAAAATAGATGTAGAGAGAATAAAATGGAAGTAGAGTGGATAAAAATGGATGTAGAGTATATAAAAATGGATGTAGAGTGGATAAAATGGATGTAGAGTGGATAAAAATGGATGTCGAGTGGATAAAATGGATGTAGAGTGGATAAAAATAGATGTAGAGAGAATAAAATGGAAGTAGAGTGGATAAAAATGGATGTAGAGTATATAAAAATGGATGTAGAGTGGATAAAATGGATGTAGAGTGGATAAAAATGGATGTAGAGAGGATAAAATGGATGTAGAGTGGATAAAATGGATGTACAGTTAATAAAAATGGATGTAGAGTGGAAATAATGGATGTAGAGAGGATAAAATGGATGTAGAATGGATAAAATGGATTTAAAGTTCATAAAAATGGATGTCGAGTGGATAAAATGGATGTAGAGTTCATAAAAATGGATGTAGAGTGGATAAAAATGGATGTAGATTGGATAAAATGGATGTAGAGTGGATAAAAATGGATGTAGAGTGGATAAAATGGATGTAGAGTGGAAATAATGGATGTAGAGAGGATAAAATGGATGTAGAGTGGATAAAATGGATGTAGAGTTCATAAAAATGGATGTCGAGTGGATAAAATGGATGTAGAGTGGATAAAAATGGATGTAGAGTGGATAAAATGGATGTAGAGTGGATAAAAATGGATGTAGAGTGGATAAAATGGATGTAGAATGGATAAAATGGATGTAAAGTGGATAAAAATGGATGTCGAGTGGATAAAATGGATGTAGAGTGGATAAAAATAGATGTAGAGAGAATAAAATGGAAGTAGAGTGGATAAAAATGGATGTAGAGTGGATAAAATGGATGTAGAGTTCATAAAAATGGATGTCGAGTGGATAAAATGGATGTAGAGTTCATAAAAATGGATGTAGAGTGGATAAAAATGGATGTAGATTGGATAAAATGGATGTAGAGTGGATAAAAATGGATGTAGAGTGGATAAAATGGATGTAGAGTTAATAAAAATGGATGTAGAGTGGAAATAATGGATGTAGAGAGGATAAAATGGATGTAGAGTGGATAAAATGGATGTAGAGTTCATAAAAATGGATGTCGAGTGGATAAAATGGATGTAGAGTGGATAAAAATGGATGTAGAGTGGATAAAATGGATGTAGAGTTGATAAAAATGGATGTAGAGTGCATAAAATGGATGTAGAGTAGATAAAATGGATGTAGAGTGGATAAAATGGATGTAGAGTTCATAAAAATGGATGTAGAGTGGATAAAAATGGATGTAGATTGGATAAAATGGATGTAGAGTGGATAAAAATGGATGTAGAGTGGATAAAATGGATGTAGAGTTAATAAAAATGGATGTAGAGTGGAAATAATGGATGTAGAGAGGATAAAATGGATGTAGAGTGGATAAAATGGATGTAGAGTTCATAAAAATGGATGTAGAGTGGATAAAATGGATGTAGAGTGGATAAAATGATTGTAGAGTGGATAAAATGGATGTAGAGTGGATAAAAATGGATGTAGAGTGGATATAATGGATGTAGAGTGGATAAAATGGTTGTAGAGTGGATAAAAATGGATGTAGAGTGGATAAAATGGATGTAGAATGGATAAAATGGATGTAAAGTGGATAAAAATGGATGTCGAGTGGATAAAATGGATGTAGAGTGGATAAAAATAGATGTAGAGAGGATAAAATGGAAGTAGAGTGGATAAAAATGGATGTAGAGTGGATAAAATGGATGTAGAGTGGATAAAATGGATGTACAGTTAATAAAAATGGATGTAGAGTGGAAATAATGGATGTAGAGAGGATAAAATGGATGTAGAATGGATAAAATGGATTTAGAGTTCATAAAAATGGATGTAGAGTGGATAAAAATGGATGTAGATTGGATAAAATGGATGTAGAGTGGATAAAAATGGATGTAGAGTGGATAAAATGGATGTAGAGTTGATAAAAATGGATGTAGAGTGGATAAAATGGATGTAGAGTAGATAAAATGGATGTAGAGTGGATAAAATGGATGTAGAGTTGATAAAATGGATGTAAAGTGGATAAAATGGATGTAGAGTTAATAAAAATGGATGTTGAGTGGAAATAATGGATGTAGAGAGGATAAAAATGGATGTAGATTGGATAAAATGGATGTGGAGTGGATAACAATGGATGTAGAGAGGATAAAAATGGATATAGGGTAGATAAAATGGATGTAGAGTGGATAAAAATGGATGTAGATTATATAAATTGGATGTAGAGTATATAAAATGGATGTAGAGTGGATAAAAATGGATGTCGAGTGGATAAAATGGATGTAGAGTGGATAAAATGGATGTAGATTGGATAAAATGGATGTAGAGTTAATAAAAATGGATGTAGAGTGGATAAAAATGGATGTAGAGTGGATAAAAATGGATGTAGATTGGATAAAATGGATGTAGAGTTAATAAAAGTGGATGTAGAGTGGATAAAATGGATGTAGAGTTGATAAAAATGGATGTAGAGTGGATAAAAATGGATGTAGAGTGGATAAAATGGATGTAGAGTGCATAAAAATGGATGTTGAGTGGATAAAATGGATGTAGAGTGCATAAAAATGGATGTTGAGTGGATAAAATGGATGTAGAGTTAATAAAAGTGGATGTAGAGTGGATAAAATGGATGTAGAGTTGATAAAAATGGATGTAGAGTGGATAAAAATGGATGTAGATTGGATAAAATGGATGTAGAGTGGATGAAAATGGATGTAGAGTATATAAATTGGATGTAGAGTATATAAAATGGATGTAGAGTGGATAAAAATGGATGTCGAGTGGATAAAATGGATGTAGAGTGGATAAAAATGGATGTAGAGTGGATAAAATGGATGTAGAGTTGATAAAAATGGATGTAGAGTGGATAAAATGGATGTAGAGTAGATAAAATGGATGTAGAGTGGATAAAATGGATGTAGAGTTGATAAAATGGATGTAAAGTGGATAAAATGGATGTACATTTAATAAAAATGGATGTAGAGTGGATAAAAATAGATGTAGAGTGGATAAAAATGGATGTAGATTGGATAAAATGGATGTAGAGTTAATAAAAGTGGATGTAGAGTGGATAAAATGGATGTAGAGTTGATAAAAATGGATGTAGAGTGGATAAAAATGGATGTAGATTGGATAAAATGGATGTAGAGTGGATAAAAATGGATGTAGAGTATATAAATTGGATGTAGAGTATATAAAATGGATGTAGAGTGGATAAAAATGGATGTCGAGTGGATAAAATGAATGTAGAGTGGATAAAAATGGATGTAGATTGGATAAAATGGATGTAGAGTGGATGAAAATGGATGTAGAGTATATAAATTGGATGTAGAGTATATAAAATGGATGTAGAGTGGATAAAAATGGATGTCGAGTGGATAAAATGGATGTAGAGTGGATAAAAATGGATGTAGAGTGGATAAAATGGATGTAGAGTTGATAAAAATGGATGTAGAGTGGATAAAATGGATGTAGAGTAGATAAAATGGATGTAGAGTGGATAAAATGGATGTAGAGTTGATAAAATGGATGTAAAGTGGATAAAATGGATGTAGAGTTAATAAAAATGGATGTAGAGTGGAAATAATGGATGTAGAGAGGATAAAATGGATGTAGAGTGGATAAAATGGATGTAGAGTTCATAAAAATGGATGTAGAGTGGATAAAAATGGATGTAGATTGGATAAAATGGATGTAGAGTGGATAAAAATGGATGTAGAGTGGATAAAATGGATGTAGAGTTGATAAAAATGGATGTAGAGTGGATAAAATGGATGTAGAGTAGATAAAATGGATGTAGAGTGGATAAAATGGATGTAGAGTTGATAAAATGGATGTAAAGTGGATAAAATGGATGTAGAGTTAATAAAAATGGATGTTGAGTGGAAATAATGGATGTAGAGAGGATAAAATGGATGTAGAGTGGATAAAATGGATGTAGAGTTCATAAAAATGGATGTAGAGTGGATAAAAATGGATGTAGAGTGGATAAAAATGGATGTAGAGTGGATAAAATGGATGTAGAGTTAATAAAAATGGATGTAGAGTGGAAATAATGGATGTAGAGAGGATAAAATGGATGTAGAGTGGATAAAATGGATGTAGAGTTCATAAAAATGGATGTAGAGTGGATAAAATGGATGTAGAATGGATAAAAATAGATGTAGAGAGGATAAAATGGAAGTAGAGTGGATAAAAATGGATGTAGAGTGGATAAAAATGGATGTAGAGTGGATAAAATGGATGTAGAGTGGATAAAATGGATGTAGAGTGGATAAAAATGGATGTAGAGAGGATAAAATGGATGTAGAGTGGATAAAATGGATGTACAGTTAATAAAAATGGATGTAGAGTGGAAATAATGGATGTACAGAGTATAAAATGGATGTAGAGTGGATAAAATGGATGTAGAGTTCATAAAAATGGATGTAGAGTGGATAAAAATGGATGTAGATTGGATAAAATGGATGTAGAGTTGATAAAATGGATGTAAAGTGGATAAAATGGATGTAGAGTTAATAAAAATGGATGTAGAGTGGAAATACTGGATGTAGAGAGGATAAAATGGATGTAGAGTGGATAAAATGGATGTAGAGTTCATAAAAATGGATGTAGAGTGGATAAAAATGGATGTAGATTGGATAAAATGGATGTAGAGTGGATAAAAATGGATGTAGAGTGGATAAAATGGATGTAGAGTTAATAAAAATGGATGTAGAGTGGAAATAATGGATGTAGAGAGGATAAAATGGATGTAGAGTGGATAAAATGGATGTAGAGTTCATAAAAATGGATGTCGAGTGGATAAAATGGATGTAGAGTGGATAAAAATGGATGTAGAGTGGATAAAATATCCATTTTATGATAAAAGAGTTGAGTTGAGAGTAGAGTTGATAAAAATGGATGTAGAGTGGATAAAATGGATGTAGAGTAGATAAAATGGATGTAGAGTGGATAAAATGGATGTAGAGTTGATAAAATGGATGCAAAGTGGATAAAATGGATGTAGAGTTAATAAAAATGGATGTAGAGTGGAAATAATGGATGTAGAGAGGATAAAATGGATGTAGAGTGGATAAAATGGATGTAGAGTTCATAAAAATGGATGTAGAGTGGATAAAAATGGATGTAGATTGGATAAAATAGATGTAGAGTGGATAAAAATGGATGAAGAGTGGATAAAATGGATGTAGAGTTAATAAAAATGGATGTAGAGTGGAAATAATGGATGTAGAGAGGATAAAATGGATGTAGAGTGGATAAAATGGATGTACAGTTAATAAAAATGGATGTAGAGTGGAAATAATGGATGTACAGAGTATAAAATGGATGTAGAGTGGATAAAATGGATGTAGAGTTCATAAAAATTGATGTAGAGTGGATAAAAATGGATGTAGATTGGATAAAATGGATGTAGAGTTGATAAAATGGATGTAAAGTGGATAAAATGGATGTAGAGTTAATAAAAATGGATGTAGAGTGGAAATACTGGATGTAGAGAGGATAAAATGGATGTAGAGTGGATAAAATGGATGTAGAGTTCATAAAAATGGATGTAGAGTGGATAAAAATGGATGTAGATTGGATAAAATGGATGTAGAGTGGATAAAAATGGATGTAGAGTGGATAAAAATGGATGTAGAGAGGATAAAATGGATGTAGAGTGGATAAAATGGATGTACAGTTAATAAAAATGGATGTAGAGTGGAAATAATGGATGTAGAGAGGATAAAATGGATGTAGAATGGATAAAATGGATTTAGAGTTCATAAAAATGGATGTCGAGTGGATAAAATGGATGTAGAGTTCATAAAAATGGATGTAGAGTGGATAAAAATGGATGTAGATTGGATAAAATGGATGTAGAGTGGATAAAAATGGATGTAGAGTGGATAAAATGGATGTAGAGTTAATAAAAATGGATGTAGAGTGGAAATAATGGATGTAGAGAGGATAAAATGGATGTAGAGTGGATAAAATGGATGTAGAGTTCATAAAAATGGATGTCGAGTGGATAAAATGGATGTAGAGTGGATAAAAATGGATGTAGAGTGGATAAAATGGATGTAGAGTGGATAAAAATGGATGTAGAGTGGATAAAATGGATGTAGAATGGATAAAATGGATGTAAAGTGGATAAAAATGGATGTCGAGTGGATAAAATGGATGTAGAGTGGATAAAAATAGATGTAGAGAGAATAAAATGGAAGTAGAGTGGATAAAAATGGATGTAGAGTGGATAAAATGGATGTAGAGTTCATAAAAATGGATGTCGAGTGGATAAAATGGATGTAGAGTTCATAAAAATGGATGTAGAGTGGATAAAAATGGATGTAGATTGGATAAAATGGATGTAGAGTGGATAAAAATGGATGTAGAGTGGATAAAATGGATGTAGAGTTAATAAAAATGGATGTAGAGTGGAAATAATGGATGTAGAGAGGATAAAATGGATGTAGAGTGGATAAAATGGATGTAGAGTTCATAAAAATGGATGTCGAGTGGATAAAATGGATGTAGAGTGGATAAAAATGGATGTAGAGTGGATAAAATGGATGTAGAGTTGATAAAAATGGATGTAGAGTGGATAAAATGGATGTAGAGTAGATAAAATGGATGTAGAGTGGATAAAATGGATGTAGAGTTCATAAAAATGGATGTAGAGTGGATAAAAATGGATGTAGATTGGATAAAATGGATGTAGAGTGGATAAAAATGGATGTAGAGTGGATAAAATGGATGTAGAGTTAATAAAAATGGATGTAGAGTGGAAATAATGGATGTAGAGAGGATAAAATGGATGTAGAGTGGATAAAATGGATGTAGAGTTCATAAAAATGGATGTAGAGTGGATAAAATGGATGTAGAGTGGATAAAATGATTGTAGAGTGGATAAAATGGATGTAGAGTGGATAAAAATGGATGTAGAGTGGATATAATGGATGTAGAGTGGATAAAATGGTTGTAGAGTGGATAAAAATGGATGTAGAGTGGATAAAATGGATGTAGAATGGATAAAATGGATGTAAAGTGGATAAAAATGGATGTCGAGTGGATAAAATGGATGTAGAGTGGATAAAAATAGATGTAGAGAGGATAAAATGGAAGTAGAGTGGATAAAAATGGATGTAGAGTGGATAAAATGGATGTAGAGTGGATAAAATGGATGTACAGTTAATAAAAATGGATGTAGAGTGGATATAATGGATGTAGAGAGGATAAAATGGATGTAGAATGGATAAAATGGATTTAGAGTTCATAAAAATGGATGTAGAGTGGATAAAAATGGATGTAGATTGGATAAAATGGATGTGGAGTGGATAACAATGGATGTAGAGAGGATAAAAATGGATATAGGGTAGATAAAATGGATGTAGAGTTAATGAAAATGGATGTAGAGTGGATATAATGGATGTAGAGAGGATAAAATGGATGTGGAGTGGATAACAATGGATGTAGAGTGGATAAAATGGATGTAGAGTGGATAAAATGGATGTAGAGTGGATAAAAATGGATGTAGATTGGATAAAATGGATGTGGAGTGGATAACAATGGATGTAGAGAGGATAAAAATGGATATAGGGTAGATAAAATGGATGTAGAGTGGATAAAAATGGATGTAGATTATATAAATTGGATGTAGAGTATATAAAATGGATGTAGAGTGGATAAAAATGGATGTCGAGTGGATAAAATGGATGTAGAGTGGATAAAATGGATGTAGATTGGATAAATTGGATGTAGAGTTAATAAAAATGGATGTAGAGTGGATAAAAATGGATGTAGAGTGGATAAAAATGGATGTAGATTGGATAAAATGGATGTAGAGTTAATAAAAGTGGATGTAGAGTGGATAAAATGGATGTAGAGTTGATAAAAATGGATGTAGAGTGGATAAAAATGGATGTAGAGTGGATAAAATGGATGTAGAGTGCATAAAAATGGATGTTGAGTGGATAAAATGGATGTAGAGTGCATAAAAATGGATGTTGAGTGGATAAAATGGATGTAGAGTTAATAAAAGTGGATGTAGAGTGGATAAAATGGATGTAGAGTTGATAAAAATGGATGTAGAGTGGATAAAAATGGATGTAGATTGGATAAAATGGATGTAGAGTGGATGAAAATGGATGTAGAGTATATAAATTGGATGTAGAGTATATAAAATGGATGTAGAGTGGATAAAAATGGATGTCGAGTGGATAAAATGGATGTAGAGTGGATAAAAATGGATGTAGAGTGGATAAAATGGATGTAGAGTTGATAAAAATGGATGTAGAGTGGATAAAATGGATGTAGAGTAGATAAAATGGATGTAGAGTGGATAAAATGGATGTAGAGTTGATAAAATGGATGTAGAGTGGATAAAAATGGATGTAGAGTATATAAATTGGATGTAGAGTATATAAAATGGATGTAGAGTGGATAAAAATGGATGTAGATTGGATAAAATGGATGTAGAGTTAATAAAAGTGGATGTAGAGTGGATAAAATGGATGTAGAGTTGATAAAAATGGATGTAGAGTGGATAAAAATGGATGTAGATTGGATAAAATGGATGTAGAGTGGATAAAAATGGATGTAGAGTATATAAATTGGATGTAGAGTATATAAAATGGATGTAGAGTGGATAAAAATGGATGTCGAGTGGATAAAATGGATGTAGAGTGGATAAAAATGGATGTAGATTGGATAAAATGGATGTAGAGTGGATGAAAATGGATGTAGAGTATATAAATTGGATGTAGAGTATATAAAATGGATGTAGAGTGGATAAAAATGGATGTCGAGTGGATAAAATGGATGTAGAGTGGATAAAAATGGATGTAGAGTGGATAAAATGGATGTAGAGTTGATAAAAATGGATGTAGAGTGGATAAAATGGATGTAGAGTAGATAAAATGGATGTAGAGTGGATAAAATGGATGTAGAGTTGATAAAATGGATGTAAAGTGGATAAAATGGATGTAGAGTTAATAAAAATGGATGTAGAGTGGAAATAATGGATGTAGAGAGGATAAAATGGATGTAGAGTGGATAAAATGGATGTAGAGTTCATAAAAATGGATGTAGAGTGGATAAAAATGGATGTAGATTGGATAAAATGGATGTAGAGTGGATAAAAATGGATGTAGAGTGGATAAAATGGATGTAGAGTTGATAAAAATGGATGTAGAGTGGATAAAATGGATGTAGAGTAGATAAAATGGATGTAGAGTGGATAAAATGGATGTAGAGTTGATAAAATGGATGTAAAGTGGATAAAATGGATGTAGAGTTAATAAAAATGGATGTTGAGTGGAAATAATGGATGTAGAGAGGATAAAATGGATGTAGAGTGGATAAAATGGATGTAGAGTTCATAAAAATGGATGTAGAGTGGATAAAAATGGATGTAGAGTGGATAAAAATGGATGTAGAGTGGATAAAATGGATGTAGAGTTAATAAAAATGGATGTAGAGTGGAAATAATGGATGTAGAGAGGATAAAATGGATGTAGAGTGGATAAAATGGATGTAGAGTTCATAAAAATGGATGTAGAGTGGATAAAATGGATGTAGAATGGATAAAAATAGATGTAGAGAGGATAAAATGGAAGTAGAGTGGATAAAAATGGATGTAGAGTGGATAAAAATGGATGTAGAGTGGATAAAATGGATGTAGAGTGGATAAAATGGATGTAGAGTGGATAAAAATGGATGTAGAGAGGATAAAATGGATGTAGAGTGGATAAAATGGATGTACAGTTAATAAAAATGGATGTAGAGTGGAAATAATGGATGTACAGAGTATAAAATGGATGTAGAGTGGATAAAATGGATGTAGAGTTCATAAAAATGGATGTAGAGTGGATAAAAATGGATGTAGATTGGATAAAATGGATGTAGAGTTGATAAAATGGATGTAAAGTGGATAAAATGGATGTAGAGTTAATAAAAATGGATGTAGAGTGGAAATACTGGATGTAGAGAGGATAAAATGGATGTAGAGTGGATAAAATGGATGTAGAGTTCATAAAAATGGATGTAGAGTGGATAAAAATGGATGTAGATTGGATAAAATGGATGTAGAGTGGATAAAAATGGATGTAGAGTGGATAAAATGGATGTAGAGTTAATAAAAATGGATGTAGAGTGGAAATAATGGATGTAGAGAGGATAAAATGGATGTAGAGTGGATAAAATGGATGTAGAGTTCATAAAAATGGATGTCGAGTGGATAAAATGGATGTAGAGTGGATAAAAATGGATGTAGAGTGGATAAAATATCCATTTTATGATAAAAGAGTTGAGTTGAGAGTAGAGTTGATAAAAATGGATGTAGAGTGGATAAAATGGATGTAGAGTAGATAAAATGGATGTAGAGTGGATAAAATGGATGTAGAGTTGATAAAATGGATGCAAAGTGGATAAAATGGATGTAGAGTTAATAAAAATGGATGTAGAGTGGAAATAATGGATGTAGAGAGGATAAAATGGATGTAGAGTGGATAAAATGGATGTAGAGTTCATAAAAATGGATGTAGAGTGGATAAAAATGGATGTAGATTGGATAAAATAGATGTAGAGTGGATAAAAATGGATGAAGAGTGGATAAAATGGATGTAGAGTTAATAAAAATGGATGTAGAGTGGAAATAATGGATGTAGAGAGGATAAAATGGATGTAGAGTGGATAAAATGGATGTAGAGTTCATAAAAATGGATGTAGAGTGGATAAAATGGATGTAGAATGGATAAAAATAGATGTAGAGAGGATAAAATGGAAGTAGAGTGGATAAAAATGGATGTAGAGTGGATAAAAATGGATGTAGAGTGGATAAAATGGATGTAGAGTGGATAAAATGGATGTAGAGTGGATAAAAATGGATGTAGAGAGGATAAAATGGATGTAGAGTGGATAAAATGGATGTACAGTTAATAAAAATGGATGTAGAGTGGAAATAATGGATGTACAGAGTATAAAATGGATGTAGAGTGGATAAAATGGATGTAGAGTTCATAAAAATGGATGTAGAGTGGATAAAAATGGATGTAGATTGGATAAAATGGATGTAGAGTTGATAAAATGGATGTAAAGTGGATAAAATGGATGTAGAGTTAATAAAAATGGATGTAGAGTGGAAATAATGGATGTAGAGAGGATAAAATGGATGTAGAGTGGATAAAATGGATGTAGAGTTCATAAAAATGGATGTCGAGTGGATAAAATGGATGTAGAGTGGATAAAAATGGATGTAGAGTGGATAAAATGGATGTAGAGTTGATAAAAATGGATGTAGAGTGGATAAAATGGATGTAGAGTAGATAAAATGGATGTAGAGTGGATAAAATGGATGTAGAGTTGATAAAATGGATGCAAAGTGGATAAAATGGATGTAGAGTTAATAAAAATGGATGTAGAGTGGAAATAATGGATGTAGAGAGGATAAAATGGATGTAGAGTGGATAAAATGGATGTAGAGTTCATAAAAATGGATGTCGAGTGGATAAAATGGATGTAGAGTGGATAAAAATGGATGTAGAGTGGATAAAATGGATGTAGAGTGGATAAAAATGAATGTAGAGTGGATAAAATGGATGTAGAATGGATAAAATGGATGTAAAGTGGATAAAAATGGATGTCGAGTGGATAAAATGGATGTAGAGTGGATAAAAATAGATGTAGAGAGAATAAAATGGAAGTAGAGTGGATAAAAATGGATGTAGAGTATATAAAAATGGATGTAGAGTGGATAAAATGGATGTAGAGTGGATAAAAATGGATGTCGAGTGGATAAAATGGATGTAGAGTGGATAAAAATAGATGTAGAGAGAATAAAATGGAAGTAGAGTGGATAAAAATGGATGTAGAGTATATAAAAATGGATGTAGAGTGGATAAAATGGATGTAGAGTGGATAAAAATGGATGTAGAGAGGATAAAATGGATGTAGAGTGGATAAAATGGATGTACAGTTAATAAAAATGGATGTAGAGTGGAAATAATGGATGTAGAGAGGATAAAATGGATGTAGAATGGATAAAATGGATTTAAAGTTCATAAAAATGGATGTCGAGTGGATAAAATGGATGTAGAGTTCATAAAAATGGATGTAGAGTGGATAAAAATGGATGTAGATTGGATAAAATGGATGTAGAGTGGATAAAAATGGATGTAGAGTGGATAAAATGGATGTAGAGTTAATAAAAATGGATGTAGAGTGGAAATAATGGATGTAGAGAGGATAAAATGGATGTAGAGTGGATAAAATGGATGTAGAGTTCATAAAAATGGATGTCGAGTGGATAAAATGGATGTAGAGTGGATAAAAATGGATGTAGAGTGGATAAAATGGATGTAGAGTGGATAAAAATGGATGTAGAGTGGATAAAATGGATGTAGAATGGATAAAATGGATGTAAAGTGGATAAAAATGGATGTCGAGTGGATAAAATGGATGTAGAGTGGATAAAAATAGATGTAGAGAGAATAAAATGGAAGTAGAGTGGATAAAAATGGATGTAGAGTGGATAAAATGGATGTAGAGTTCATAAAAATGGATGTCGAGTGGATAAAATGGATGTAGAGTTCATAAAAATGGATGTAGAGTGGATAAAAATGGATGTAGATTGGATAAAATGGATGTAGAGTGGATAAAAATGGATGTAGAGTGGATAAAATGGATGTAGAGTTAATAAAAATGGATGTAGAGTGGAAATAATGGATGTAGAGAGGATAAAATGGATGTAGAGTGGATAAAATGGATGTAGAGTTCATAAAAATGGATGTCGAGTGGATAAAATGGATGTAGAGTGGATAAAAATGGATGTAGAGTGGATAAAATGGATGTAGAGTTGATAAAAATGGATGTAGAGTGCATAAAATGGATGTAGAGTAGATAAAATGGATGTAGAGTGGATAAAATGGATGTAGAGTTCATAAAAATGGATGTAGAGTGGATAAAAATGGATGTAGATTGGATAAAATGGATGTAGAGTGGATAAAAATGGATGTAGAGTGGATAAAATGGATGTAGAGTTAATAAAAATGGATGTAGAGTGGAAATAATGGATGTAGAGAGGATAAAATGGATGTAGAGTGGATAAAATGGATGTAGAGTTCATAAAAATGGATGTAGAGTGGATAAAATGGATGTAGAGTGGATAAAATGATTGTAGAGTGGATAAAATGGATGTAGAGTGGATAAAAATGGATGTAGAGTGGATATAATGGATGTAGAGTGGATAAAATGGTTGTAGAGTGGATAAAAATGGATGTAGAGTGGATAAAATGGATGTAGAATGGATAAAATGGATGTAAAGTGGATAAAAATGGATGTCGAGTGGATAAAATGGATGTAGAGTGGATAAAAATAGATGTAGAGAGGATAAAATGGAAGTAGAGTGGATAAAAATGGATGTAGAGTGGATAAAATGGATGTAGAGTGGATAAAATGGATGTACAGTTAATAAAAATGGATGTAGAGTGGAAATAATGGATGTAGAGAGGATAAAATGGATGTAGAATGGATAAAATGGATTTAGAGTTCATAAAAATGGATGTAGAGTGGATAAAAATGGATGTAGATTGGATAAAATGGATGTGGAGTGGATAACAATGGATGTAGAGAGGATAAAAATGGATATAGGGTAGATAAAATGGATGTAGAGTTAATGAAAATGGATGTAGAGTGGATATAATGGATGTAGAGAGGATAAAATGGATGTGGAGTGGATAACAATGGATGTAGAGTGGATAAAATGGATGTAGAGTGGATAAAAATGGATGTAGATTGGATAAAATGGATGTAGAGTTAATAAAAGTGGATGTAGAGTGGATAAAATGGATGTAGAGTTGATAAAAATGGATGTAGAGTGGATAAAAATGGATGTAGATTGGATAAAATGGATGTGGAGTGGATAACAATGGATGTAGAGAGGATAAAAATGGATATAGGGTAGATAAAATGGATGTAGAGTTAATGAAAATGGATGTAGAGTGGATATAATGGATGTAGAGAGGATAAAATGGATGTGGAGTGGATAACAATGGATGTAGAGTGGATAAAATGGATGTAGAGTGGATAAAAATGGATGTAGATTGGATAAAATGGATGTAGAGTTAATAAAAGTGGATGTAGAGTGGATAAAATGGATGTAGAGTTGATAAAAATGGATGTAGAGTGGATAAAAATGGATGTAGATTGGATAAAATGGATGTGGAGTGGATAACAATGGATGTAGAGAGGATAAAAATGGATATAGGGTAGATAAAATGGATGTAGAGTGGATAAAAATGGATGTAGATTATATAAATTGGATGTAGAGTATATAAAATGGATGTAGAGTGGATAAAAATGGATGTCGAGTGGATAAAATGGATGTAGAGTGGATAAAATGGATGTAGATTGGATAAAATGGATGTAGAGTTAATAAAAATGGATGTAGAGTGGATAAAAATGGATGTAGAGTGGATAAAAATGGATGTAGATTGGATAAAATGGATGTAGAGTTAATAAAAGTGGATGTAGAGTGGATAAAATGGATGTAGAGTTGATAAAAATGGATGTAGAGTGGATAAAAATGGATGTAGAGTGGATAAAATGGATGTAGAGTGCATAAAAATGGATGTTGAGTGGATAAAATGGATGTAGAGTGCATAAAAATGGATGTTGAGTGGATAAAATGGATGTAGAGTTAATAAAAGTGGATGTAGAGTGGATAAAATGGATGTAGAGTTGATAAAAATGGATGTAGAGTGGATAAAAATGGATGTAGATTGGATAAAATGGATGTAGAGTGGATGAAAATGGATGTAGAGTATATAAATTGGATGTAGAGTATATAAAATGGATGTAGAGTGGATAAAAATGGATGTCGAGTGGATAAAATGGATGTAGAGTGGATAAAAATGGATGTAGAGTGGATAAAATGGATGTAGAGTTGATAAAAATGGATGTAGAGTGGATAAAATGGATGTAGAGTAGATAAAATGGATGTAGAGTGGATAAAATGGATGTAGAGTTGATAAAATGGATGTAAAGTGGATAAAATGGATGTACATTTAATAAAAATGGATGTAGAGTGGATAAAAATAGATGTAGAGTGGATAAAAATGGATGTAGATTGGATAAAATGGATGTAGAGTTAATAAAAGTGGATGTAGAGTGGATAAAATGGATGTAGAGTTGATAAAAATGGATGTAGAGTGGATAAAAATGGATGTAGATTGGATAAAATGGATGTAGAGTGGATAAAAATGGATGTAGAGTATATAAATTGGATGTAGAGTATATAAAATGGATGTAGAGTGGATAAAAATGGATGTCGAGTGGATAAAATGAATGTAGAGTGGATAAAAATGGATGTAGATTGGATAAAATGGATGTAGAGTGGATGAAAATGGATGTAGAGTATATAAATTGGATGTAGAGTATATAAAATGGATGTAGAGTGGATAAAAATGGATGTCGAGTGGATAAAATGGATGTAGAGTGGATAAAAATGGATGTAGAGTGGATAAAATGGATGTAGAGTTGATAAAAATGGATGTAGAGTGGATAAAATGGATGTAGAGTAGATAAAATGGATGTAGAGTGGATAAAATGGATGTAGAGTAGATAAAATGGATGTAGAGTTGATAAAAATGGATGTAGAGTGGATAAAATGGATGTAGAGTAGATAAAATGGATGTAGAGTGGATAAAATGGATGTAGAGTTGATAAAATGGATGTAAAGTGGATAAAATGGATGTACATTTAATAAAAATGGATGTAGAGTGGATAAAAATAGATGTAGAGTGGATAAAAATGGATGTAGATTGGATAAAATGGATGTAGAGTTAATAAAAGTGGATGTAGAGTGGATAAAATGGATGTAGAGTTGATAAAAATGGATTTAGAGTGGATAAAAATGGATGTAGATTGGATAAAATGGATGTAGAGTGGATAAAAATGGATGTAGAGTATATAAATTGGATGTAGAGTATATAAAATGGATGTAGAGTGGATAAAAATGGATGTCGAGTGGATAAAATGGATGTAGAGTGGATAAAAATGGATGTAGATTGGATAAAATGGATGTAGAGTGGATAAAAATGGATGTAGAGTGGATAAAATGGATGTAGAGTTGATAAAAATGGATGTAGAGTGGATAAAATGGATGTAGAGTAGATAAAATGGATGTAGAGTGGATAAAATGGATGTAGAGTTGATAAAATGGATGTAAAGTGGATAAAATGGATGTACATTTAATAAAAATGGATGTAGAGTGGATAAAAATAGATGTAGAGTGGATAAAAATGGATGTAGATTGGATAAAATGGATGTAGAGTTAATAAAAGTGGATGTAGAGTGGATAAAATGGATGTAGAGTTGATAAAAATGGATGTAGAGTGGATAAAAATGGATGTAGATTGGATAAAATGGATGTAGAGTGGATAAAAATGGATGTAGAGTATATAAATTGGATGTAGAGTATATAAAATGGATGTAGAGTGGATAAAAATGGATGTCGAGTGGATAAAATGGATGTAGAGTGGATAAAAATGGATGTAGATTGGATAAAATGGATGTAGAGTGGATGAAAATGGATGTAGAGTATATAAATTGGATGTAGAGTATATAAAATGGATGTAGAGTGGATAAAAATGGATGTCGAGTGGATAAAATGGATGTAGAGTGGATAAAAATGGATGTAGAGTGGATAAAATGGATGTAGAGTTGATAAAAATGGATGTAGAGTGGATAAAATGGATGTAGAGTAGATAAAATGGATGTAGAGTGGATAAAATGGATGTAGAGTTGATAAAATGGATGTAAAGTGGATAAAATGGATGTAGAGTTAATAAAAATGGATGTAGAGTGGAAATAATGGATGTAGAGAGGATAAAATGGATGTAGAGTGGATAAAATGGATGTAGAGTTCATAAAAATGGATGTAGAGTGGATAAAAATGGATGTAGATTGGATAAAATGGATGTAGAGTGGATAAAAATGGATGTAGAGTGGATAAAATGGATGTAGAGTTGATAAAAATGGATGTAGAGTGGATAAAATGGATGTAGAGTAGATAAAATGGATGTAGAGTGGATAAAATGGATGTAGAGTTGATAAAATGGATGTAGAGTTGATAAAATGGATGTAAAGTGGATAAAATGGATGTAGAGTTAATAAAAATGGATGTAGAGTGGAAATACTGGATGTAGAGAGGATAAAATGGATGTAGAGTGGATAAAATGGATGTAGAGTTCATAAAAATGGATGTAGAGTGGATAAAAATGGATGTAGATTGGATAAAATGGATGTAGAGTGGATAAAAATGGATGTAGAGTGATAAAATGGATGTAGAGTTAATAAAAATGGATGTAGAGTGGAAATAATGGATGTAGAGAGGATAAAATGGATGTAGAGTGGATAAAATGGATGTAGAGTTCATAAAAATGGATGTCGAGTGGATAAAATGGATGTAGAGTTCATAAAAATGGATGTAGAGTGGATAAAAATGGATGTAGATTGGATAAAATGGATGTAGAGTGGATAAAAATGGATGTAGAGTGGATAAAATGGATGTAGAGTTAATAAAAATGGATGTAGAGTGGAAATAATGGATGTAGAGAGGATAAAATGGATGTAGAGTGGATAAAATGGATGTAGAGTTCATAAAAATGGATGTCGAGTGGATAAAATGGATGTAGAGTGGATAAAAATGGATGTAGAGTGGATAAAATGGATGTAGAGTTGATAAAAATGGATGTAGAGTGGATAAAATGGATGTAGAGTAGATAAAATGGATGTAGAGTGGATAAAATGGATGTAGAGTTGATAAAATGGATGCAAAGTGGATAAAATGGATGTAGAGTTAATAAAAATGGATGTAGAGTGGAAATAATGGATGTAGAGAGGATAAAATGGATGTAGAGTGGATAAAATGGATGTAGAGTTCATAAAAATGGATGTAGAGTGGATAAAAATGGATGTAGATTGGATAAAATGGATGTAGAGTGGATAAAAATGGATGTAGAGTGGATAAAATGGATGTAGAGTTAATAAAAATGGATGTAGAGTGGAAATAATGGATGTAGAGAGGATAAAATTGATGTAGAGTGGATAAAATGGATGTAGAGTTCATAAAAATGGATGTAGAGTGGATAAAATGGATGTAGAGTGGATAAAATGATTGTAGAGTGGATAAAATGGATGTAGAGTGGATAAAAATGGATGTAGAGTGGATATAATGGATGTAGAGTGGATAAAATGGTTGTAGAGTGGATAAAAATGGATGTAGAGTGGATAAAATGGATGTAGAATGGATAAAATGGATGTAAAGTGGATAAAAATGGATGTCGAGTGGATAAAATGGATGTAGAGTGCATAAAAATAGATGTAGAGAGGATAAAATGGAAGTAGAGTGGATAAAAATGGATGTAGAGTGGATAAAATGGATGTAGAGTGGATAAAATGGATGTACAGTTAATAAAAATGGATGTAGAGTGGAAATAATGGATGTAGAGAGGATAAAATGGATGTAGAATGGATAAAATGGATTTAGAGTTCATAAAAATGGATGTAGAGTGGAAATAATGGATGTAGAGAGGATAAAATGGATGTAGAGTGGATAACAATTGATGTAGAGAGGATAAAAATGGATATAGGGTAGATAAAATGGATGTAGAGTTAATAAAAATGGATGTAGAGTGGAAATAATGGATGTAGAGAGGATAAAATGGATGTAGAGTGGATAAAATGGATGTAGAGTTCATAAAAATGGATGTAGAGTGGATAAAAATGGATGTAGATTGGATAAAATGGATGTGGAGTGGATAACAATTGATGTAGAGAGGATAAAAATGGATATAGGGTAGATAAAATGGATGTAGAGTTAATAAAAATGGATGTAGAGTGGATATAATGGATGTAGAGAGGATAAAATGGATGTGGAGTGGATAACAATGGATGTAGAGTGGATAAAATGGATGTAGAGTGGATAAAATGGATGAAGAGTGGATAAAATGGTTGTAGAGTGGATAAAATGGATGTAGAGTGGATAAAAATGGATGTAGATTGGATAAAATGGATGTAGAGTGGATACAATGGATGTAGAGAGGATAAAAATGGATATAGGGTAGATAAAATGGATGTAGAGTGGATAAAAATGGATGTAGATTATATAAATTGGATGTAGAGTATATAAAATTGATGTAGAGTGGATAAAAATGGATGTCGAGTGGATAAAATGGATGTAGAGTGGATAAAATGGATGTAGATTGGATAAAATGGATGTAGAGTTAATAAAAATGGATGTAGAGTGGATAAAAATGGATGTAGAGTGGATAAAAATGGATGTAGATTGGATAAAATGGATGTAGAGTTCATAAAAGTGGATGTAGAGTGGATAAAATGGATGTAGAGTTGATAAAAATGGATGTAGAGTGGATAAAAATGGATGTAGAGTGGATAAAATTGATGTAGAGTGCATAAAAATGGATGTTGAGTGGATAAAATGGATGTAGAGTGCATAAAAATGGATGTTGAGTGGATAAAATGGATGTAGAGTTAATAAAAGTGGATGTAGAGTGGATAAAATGGATGTAGAGTTGATAAAAATGGATGTAGAGTGGATAAAAATGGATGTAGATTGGATAAAATGGATGTAGAGTGGATAAAAATGGATGTAGAGTATATAAATTGGATGTAGAGTATATAAAATGGATGTAGAGTGGATAAAAATGGATGTCGAGTGGATAAAATGGATGTAAAGTGGATAAAATGGATGTAGAGTTAATAAAAATGGATGTAGAGTGGAAATAATGGATGTAGAGAGGATAAAATGGATGTAGAGTGGATAAAATGGATGTAGAGTTCATAAAAATGGATGTAGAGTGGATAAAAATGGATGTAGAGTGGATAAAATGGATGTAGAGTTAATAAAAATGGATGTAGAGTGGAAATAATGGATGTAGAGAGGATAAAATGGATGTAGAGTGGATAAAATGGATGTAGAGTTCATAAAAATGGATGTCGAGTGGATAAAATGGATGTAGAGTGGATAAAAATGGATGTAGAGTGGATAAAATGGATGTAGAGTGGATAAAAATGGATGTAGAGTGGATAAAATGGATGTAGAATGGATAAAATGGATGTAAAGTGGATAAAAATGGATGTCGAGTGGATAAAATGGATGTAGAGTGGATAAAAATAGATGTAGAGAGAATAAAATGGAAGTAGAGTGGATAAAAATGGATGTAGAGTGGATAAAAATGGATGAAGAGTGGATAAAATGGATGTAGAGTGGATAAAAATGGATGTAGAGAGGATAAAATGGATGTAGAGTTAATAAAAATGGATGTAGAGTGGAAATAATGGATGTAGAGAGGATAAAATGGATGTAGAGTGGATAAAATGGATGTAGAGTTCATAAAAATGGATGTCGAGTGGATAAAATGGATGTAGAGTGGATAAAAATGGATGTAGAGTGGATAAAATGGATGTAGAGTTGATAAAAATGGATGTAGAGTGGATAAAATGGATGTAGAGTAGATAAAATGGATGTAGAGTGGATAAAATGGATGTAGAGTTGATAAAATGGATGCAAAGTGGATAAAATGGATGTAGAGTTAATAAAAATGGATGTAGAGTGGAAATAATGGATGTAGAGAGGATAAAATGGATGTAGAGTGGATAAAATGGATGTAGAGTTCATAAAAATGGATGTAGAGTGGATAAAAATGGATGTAGATTGGATAAAATGGATGTAGAGTGGATAAAAATGGATGTAGAGTGGATAAAATGGATGTAGAGTTAATAAAAATGGATGTAGAGTGGAAATAATGGATGTAGAGAGGATAAAATTGATGTAGAGTGGATAAAATGGATGTAGAGTTCATAAAAATGGATGTAGAGTGGATAAAATGGATGTAGAGTGGATAAAATGATTGTAGAGTGGATAAAATGGATGTAGAGTGGATAAAAATGGATGTAGAGTGGATATAATGGATGTAGAGTGGATAAAATGGTTGTAGAGTGGATAAAAATGGATGTAGAGTGGATAAAATGGATGTAGAATGGATAAAATGGATGTAAAGTGGATAAAAATGGATGTCGAGTGGATAAAATGGATGTAGAGTGCATAAAAATAGATGTAGAGAGGATAAAATGGAAGTAGAGTGGATAAAAATGGATGTAGAGTGGATAAAATGGATGTAGAGTGGATAAAATGGATGTACAGTTAATAAAAATGGATGTAGAGTGGAAATAATGGATGTAGAGAGGATAAAATGGATGTAGAATGGATAAAATGGATTTAGAGTTCATAAAAATGGATGTAGAGTGGAAATAATGGATGTAGAGAGGATAAAATGGATGTAGAGTGGATAACAATGGATGTAGAGAGGATAAAAATGGATATAGGGTAGATAAAATGGATGTAGAGTTAATAAAAATGGATGTAGAGTGGAAATAATGGATGTAGAGAGGATAAAATGGATGTAGAGTGGATAAAATGGATGTAGAGTTCATAAAAATGGATGTAGAGTGGATAAAAATGGATGTAGATTGGATAAAATGGATGTGGAGTGGATAACAATTGATGTAGAGAGGATAAAAATGGATATAGGGTAGATAAAATGGATGTAGAGTTAATAAAAATGGATGTAGAGTGGATATAATGGATGTAGAGAGGATAAAATGGATGTGGAGTGGATAACAATGGATGTAGAGTGGATAAAATGGATGTAGAGTGGATAAAATGGATGAAGAGTGGATAAAATGGTTGTAGAGTGGATAAAATGGATGTAGAGTGGATAAAAATGGATGTAGATTGGATAAAATGGATGTGGAGTGGATACAATGGATGTAGAGAGGATAAAAATGGATATAGGGTAGATAAAATGGATGTAGAGTGGATAAAAATGGATGTAGATTATATAAATTGGATGTAGAGTATATAAAATTGATGTAGAGTGGATAAAAATGGATGTCGAGTGGATAAAATGGATGTAGAGTGGATAAAATGGATGTAGATTGGATAAAATGGATGTAGAGTTAATAAAAATGGATGTAGAGTGGATAAAAATGGATGTAGAGTGGATAAAAATGGATGTAGATTGGATAAAATGGATGTAGAGTTAATAAAAGTGGATGTAGAGTGGATAAAATGGATGTAGAGTTGATAAAAATGGATGTAGAGTGGATAAAAATGGATGTAGAGTGGATAAAATTGATGTAGAGTGCATAAAAATGGATGTTGAGTGGATAAAATGGATGTAGAGTGCATAAAAATGGATGTAGAGTGGATAAAATGGATGTAGAGTTAATAAAAGTGGATGTAGAGTGGATAAAATGGATGTAGAGTTGATAAAAATGGATGTAGAGTGGATAAAAATGGATGTAGATTGGATAAAATGGATGTAGAGTGGATAAAAATGGATGTAGAGTATATAAATTGGATGTAGAGTATATAAAATGGATGTAGAGTGGATAAAAATGGATGTCGAGTGGATAAAATGGATGTAGAGTAGATAAAATGGATGTAGAGTGGATAAAATGGATGTAGAGTTGATAAAATGGATGTAAAGTGGATAAAATGGATGTAGAGTTAATAAAAATGGATGTAGAGTGGAAATAATGGATGTAGAGAGGATAAAATGGATGTAGAGTGGATAAAATGGATGTAGAGTTCATAAAAATGGATGTAGAGTGGATAAAAATGGATGTAGAGTGGATAAAATGGATGTAGAGTTAATAAAAATGGATGTAGAGTGGAAATAATGGATGTAGAGAGGATAAAATGGATGTAGAGTGGATAAAATGGATGTAGAGTTCATAAAAATGGATGTCGAGTGGATAAAATGGATGTAGAGTGGATAAAAATGGATGTAGAGTGGATAAAATGGATGTAGAGTGGATAAAAATGGATGTAGAGTGGATAAAATGGATGTAGAATGGATAAAATGGATGTAAAGTGGATAAAAATGGATGTCGAGTGGATAAAATGGATGTAGAGTGGATAAAAATAGATGTAGAGAGGATAAAATGGAAGTAGAGTGGATAAAAATGGATGTAGAGTGGATAAAAATGGATGAAGAGTGGATAAAATGGATGTAGAGTGGATAAAAATGGATGTAGAGAGGATAAAATGGATGTAGAGTGGATAAAATGGATGTACAATTAATAAAAATGGATGTAGAGTGGAAATAATGGATGTAGAGAGGATAAAATGGATGTAGAATGGATAAAATGGATTTAGAGTTCATAAAAATGGATGTCGAGTGGATAAAATGGATGTAGAGTTCATAAAAATGGATGTAGAGTGGATAAAAATGGATGTAGATTGGATAAAATGGATGTAGAGTGGATAAAAATGGATGTAGAGTGGATAAAATGGATGTAGAGTTAATAAAAATGGATGTAGAGTGGAAATAATGGATGTAGAGAGGATAAAATGGATGTAGAGTGGATAAAATGGATGTAGAGTTCATGAAAATGGATGTCGAGTGGATAAAATGGATGTAGAGTGGATAAAAATGGATGTAGAGTGGATAAAATGGATGTAGAGTGGATAAAAATGGATGTAGAGTGGATAAAATGGATGTAGAATGGATAAAATGGATGTAAAGTGGATAAAAATGGATGTCGAGTGGATAAAATGGATGTAGAGTGGATAAAAATAGATGTAGAGAGAATAAAATGGAAGTAGAGTGGATAAAAATGGATGTAGATTGGATAAAATGGATGTAGAGTTAATAAAAATGGATGTAGAGTGGATAAAAAGGATGTATAGTGGATAAAAATGGATGTAGAGTAGATAAAATAGATGTAGAGTGGATAAAAATGGATGTAGAGTGGATAAAAATGGATGTAGATTGGATAAAATGGATGTAGAGTTAATAAAAGTGGATGTAGAGTGGATAAAATGGATGTAGAGTTGATAAAAATGGATGTAGAGTGGATAAAAATGGATGTAGATTGGATAAAATGGATGTAGAGTTAATAAAAATGGATGTAGAGTGGATAAAATGGATGTATAGTGGATAAAAATGGATGTAGAGTAGATAAAATAGATGTAGAGTGGATAAAAATGGATGTAGAGTGGATAAAATGGATGTATAGTGGATAAAAATGGATGTAGAGTAGATAAAATAGATGTAGAGTGGATAAAAATGGATGTAGAGTGGATAAAATGGATGTCGAGTGGATAAAATGGATGTAGAGTGGATAAAAATAGATGTAGAGTGGATAAAAATGGATGTAGAGTGGATACAATGGATGTAGAGTGGATAAAAATGGATGTAGAGTGGATAAAATGGATGTAGAGTGGATAAAAATGGATGTAGAGTGGATAAAATGGATGTAGAGTGCATAAAAATGGATGTTGAGTGGATAAAATGGATGTAGAGTGGATAATGTGGATGTACATTTAATAAAAATGGATGTAGAGTGGATAAAAATGGATGTAGAGTGGATAAAAATGGATGTAGATTGGATAAAATGGATGTAGAGTTAATAAAAGTGGATGTAGAGTGGATAAAATGGATGTAGAGTTGATAAAAATGGATGTAGAGTGGATAAAAATGGATGTAGATTGGATAAAATGGATGTAGAGTGGATAAAATGGATGTAGAGTATATAAATTGGATGTAGAGTATATAAAATGGATGTAGAGTGGATAAAAATGGATGTCGAGTGGATAAAATGGATGTAGAGTGGATAAAAATGGATGTAGATTGGATAAAATGGATGTAGAGTGGATGAAAATGGATGTAGAGTATATAAATTGGATGTAGAGTATATAAAATGGATGTAGAGTGGATAAAAATGGATGTCGAGTGGATAAAATGGATGTAGAGTGGATAAAAATGGATGTAGAGTGGATAAAATGGATGTAGAGTGGATAAAATGGATGTAGAGTGGATAAAAATGGATGTAGAGAGGATAAAATGGATGTAGAGGGGATAAAATGGATGTACAGTTAATAAAAATGGATGTAGAGTGGAAATAATGGATGTAGAGAGGATAAAATGGATGTAGAGTGGATAAAATGGATGTAGAGTTCATAAAAATGGATGTAGAGTGGATAAAATGGATGTAGAGTAGATAAAATGGATGTAGAGTGGATACAATGGATGTAGAGTGGATAAAAATGGATGTAGAGTGGATAAAATGGATGTAGAGTTGATAAAAATGGATGTAGAGTGGATAAAATGGATGTAGAGTAGATAAAATGGATGTAGAGTGGATAAAATGGATGTAGAGTTGATAAAATGGATGTAAAGTGGATAAAATGGATGTAGAGTTAATAAAAATGGATGTTGAGTGGAAATAATGGATGTAGAGAGGATAAAATGGATGTAGAGTGGATAAAATGGATGTAGAGTTCATAAAAATGGATGTAGAGTGGATAAAAATGGATGTAGAGTGGATAAAAATGGATGTAGAGTGGATAAAATGGATGTAGAGTTAATAAAAATGGATGTAGAGTGGAAATAATGGATGTAGAGAGGATAAAATGGATGTAGAGTGGATAAAATGGATGTAGAGTTCATAAAAATGGATGTAGAGTGGATAAAATGGATGTAGAATGGATAAAAATAGATGTAGAGAGGATAAAATGGAAGTAGAGTGGATAAAAATGGATGTAGAGTGGATAAAAATGGATGTAGAGTGGATAAAATGGATGTAGAGTGGATAAAATGGATGTAGAGTGGATAAAAATGGATGTAGAGAGGATAAAATGGATGTTGAGGGGATAAAAATGGATGTAGAGTGGATAAAAATGGATGAAGAGTGGATAAAATGGATGTAGAGTGGATAAAAATGGATGTAGAGAGGATAAAATGGATGTAGAGTGGATAAAATGGATGTACAATTAATAAAAATGGATGTAGAGTGGAAATAATGGATGTAGAGAGGATAAAATGGATGTAGAATGGATAAAATGGATTTAGAGTTCATAAAAATGGATGTCGAGTGGATAAAATGGATGTAGAGTTCATAAAAATGGATGTAGAGTGGATAAAAATGGATGTAGATTGGATAAAATGGATGTAGAGTGGATAAAAATGGATGTAGAGTGGATAAAATGGATGTAGAGTTAATAAAAATGGATGTAGAGTGGAAATAATGGATGTAGAGAGGATAAAATGGATGTAGAGTGGATAAAATGGATGTAGAGTTCATGAAAATGGATGTCGAGTGGATAAAATGGATGTAGAGTGGATAAAAATGGATGTAGAGTGGATAAAATGGATGTAGAGTGGATAAAAATGGATGTAGAGTGGATAAAATGGATGTAGAATGGATAAAATGGATGTAAAGTGGATAAAAATGGATGTCGAGTGGATAAAATGGATGTAGAGTGGATAAAAATAGATGTAGAGAGAATAAAATGGATGTAGAGTGGATAAAAATGGATGTAGATTGGATAAAATGGATGTAGAGTTAATAAAAATGGATGTAGAGTGGATAAAAAGGATGTATAGTGGATAAAAATGGATGTAGAGTAGATAAAATAGATGTAGAGTGGATAAAAATGGATGTAGAGTGGATAAAAATGGATGTAGATTGGATAAAATGGATGTAGAGTTAATAAAAGTGGATGTAGAGTGGATAAAATGGATGTAGAGTTGATAAAAATGGATGTAGAGTGGATAAAAATGGATGTAGATTGGATAAAATGGATGTAGAGTTAATAAAAATGGATGTAGAGTGGATAAAATGGATGTATAGTGGATAAAAATGGATGTAGAGTAGATAAAATAGATGTAGAGTGGATAAAAATGGATGTAGAGTGGATAAAATGGATGTATAGTGGATAAAAATGGATGTAGAGTAGATAAAATAGATGTAGAGTGGATAAAAATGGATGTAGAGTGGATAAAATGGATGTCGAGTGGATAAAATGGATGTAGAGTGGATAAAAATAGATGTAGAGTGGATAAAAATGGATGTAGAGTGGATACAATGGATGTAGAGTGGATAAAAATGGATGTAGAGTGGATAAAATGGATGTAGAGTGGATAAAATGGATGTAGAGTGCATAAAAATGGATGTTGAGTGGATAAAATGGATGTAGAGTGGATAATGTGGATGTACATTTAATAAAAATGGATGTAGAGTGGATAAAAATGGATGTAGAGTGGATAAAAATGGATGTAGATTGGATAAAATGGATGTAGAGTTAATAAAAGTGGATGTAGAGTGGATAAAATGGATGTAGAGTTGATAAAAATGGATGTAGAGTGGATAAAAATGGATGTAGATTGGATAAAATGGATGTAGAGTGGATAAAATGGATGTAGAGTATATAAATTGGATGTAGAGTATATAAAATGGATGTAGAGTGGATAAAAATGGATGTCGAGTGGATAAAATGGATGTAGAGTGGATAAAAATGGATGTAGATTGGATAAAATGGATGTAGAGTGGATGAAAATGGATGTAGAGTATATAAATTGGATGTAGAGTATATAAAATGGATGTAGAGTGGATAAAAATGGATGTCGAGTGGATAAAATGGATGTAGAGTGGATAAAAATGGATGTAGAGTGGATAAAATGGATGTAGAGTGGATAAAATGGATGTAGAGTGGATAAAAATGGATGTAGAGAGGATAAAATGGATGTAGAGGGGATAAAATGGATGTACAGTTAATAAAAATGGATGTAGAGTGGAAATAATGGATGTAGAGAGGATAAAATGGATGTAGAGTGGATAAAATGGATGTAGAGTTCATAAAAATGGATGTAGAGTGGATAAAATGGATGTAGAGTAGATAAAATGGATGTAGAGTGGATACAATGGATGTAGAGTGGATAAAAATGGATGTAGAGTGGATAAAATGGATGTAGAGTTGATAAAAATGGATGTAGAGTGGATAAAATGGATGTAGAGTAGATAAAATGGATGTAGAGTGGATAAAATGGATGTAGAGTTGATAAAATGGATGTAAAGTGGATAAAATGGATGTAGAGTTAATAAAAATGGATGTTGAGTGGAAATAATGGATGTAGAGAAGATAAAATGGATGTAGAGTGGATAAAATGGATGTAGAGTTCATAAAAATGGATGTAGAGTGGATAAAAATGGATGTAGAGTGGATAAAAATGGATGTAGAGTGGATAAAATGGATGTAGAGTTAATAAAAATGGATGTAGAGTGGAAATAATGGATGTAGAGAGGATAAAATGGATGTAGAGTGGATAAAATGGATGTAGAGTTCATAAAAATGGATGTAGAGTGGATAAAATGGATGTAGAATGGATAAAAATAGATGTAGAGAGGATAAAATGGAAGTAGAGTGGATAAAAATGGATGTAGAGTGGATAAAAATGGATGTAGAGTGGATAAAATGGATGTAGAGTGGATAAAATGGATGTAGAGTGGATAAAAATGGATGTAGAGAGGATAAAATGGATGTAGAGGGGATAAAATGGATGTACAGTTAATAAAAATGGATGTAGAGTGGAAATAATGGATGTAGAGAGGATAAAATGGATGTAGAGTGGATAAAATGGATGTAGAGTTCATAAAAATGGATGTAGA
Source organism: Pemphredon lugubris (assembly GCA_933228935.1). Lineage (NCBI taxonomy): Eukaryota > Metazoa > Arthropoda > Insecta > Hymenoptera > Crabronidae > Pemphredon > Pemphredon lugubris. The sequence goes on along the minus strand of OW121816.1, from coordinate 40,520,129 downwards.
GTGGATAAAAATGGATGTAGATTGGATAAAATGGATGTAGAGTTGATAAAATGGATGTAAAGTGGATAAAATGGATGTAGAGTTAATAAAAATGGATGTAGAGTGGAAATACTGGATGTAGAGAGGATAAAATGGATGTAGAGTGGATAAAATGGATGTAGAGTTCATAAAAATGGATGTAGAGTGGATAAAAATGGATGTAGATTGGATAAAATGGATGTAGAGTTGATAAAATGGATGTAAAGTGGATAAAATGGATGTAGAGTTAATAAAAATGGATGTAGAGTGGAAATACTGGATGTAGAGAGGATAAAATGGATGTAGAGTGGATAAAATGGATGTAGAGTTCATAAAAATGGATGTCGAGTGGATAAAATGGATGTAGAGTTCATAAAAATGGATGTCGAGTGGATAAAATGGATGTAGAGTTCATAAAAATGGATGTAGAGTGGATAAAAATGGATGTAGATTGGATAAAATGGATGTAGAGTGGATAAAAATGGATGTAGAGTGGATAAAATGGATGTAGAGTTAATAAAAATGGATGTAGAGTGGAAATAATGGATGTAGAGAGGATAAAATGGATGTAGAGTGGATAAAATGGATGTAGAGTTCATAAAAATGGATGTCGAGTGGATAAAATGGATGTAGAGTGGATAAAAATGGATGTAGAGTGGATAAAATGGATGTAGAGTTGATAAAAATGGATGTAGAGTGGATAAAATGGATGTAGAGTAGATAAAATGGATGTAGAGTGGATAAAATGGATGTAGAGAGGATAAAATGGATGTAGAGTGGATAAAATGGATGTAGAGTTCATAAAAATGGATGTAGAGTGGATAAAAATGGATGTAGATTGGATAAAATGGATGTAGAGTGGATAAAAATGGATGTAGAGTGGATAAAATGGATGTAGAGTTAATAAAAATGGATGTAGAGTGGAAATAATGGATGTAGAGAGGATAAAATGGATGTAGAGTGGATAAAATGGATGTAGAGTTCATAAAAATGGATGTAGAGTGGATAAAATGGATGTAGAGTGGATAAAATGATTGTAGAGTGGATAAAATGGATGTAGAGTGGATAAAAATGGATGTAGAGTGGATATAATGGATGTAGAGTGGATAAAATGGTTGTAGAGTGGATAAAAATGGATGTAGAGTGGATAAAATGGATGTAGAATGGATAAAATGGATGTAAAGTGGATAAAAATGGATGTAGAGTGGATAAAATGGATGTAGAGTGCATAAAAATAGATGTAGAGAGGATAAAATGGAAGTAGAGTGGATAAAAATGGATGTAGAGTGGATAAAATGGATGTAGAGTGGATAAAATGGATGTACAGTTAATAAAAATGGATGTAGAGTGGAAATAATGGATGTAGAGAGGATAAAATGGATGTAGAATGGATAAAATGGATTTAGAGTTCATAAAAATGGATGTAGAGTGGATAAAAATGGATGTAGATTGGATAAAATGGATGTAGAGTTGATAAAATGGATGTAAAGTGGATAAAATGGATGTAGAGTTAATAAAAATGGATGTAGAGTGGAAATAATGGATGTAGAGAGGATAAAATGGATGTAGAGTGGATAAAATGGATGTAGAGTTCATAAAAATGGATGTAGAGTGGATAAAAATGGATGTAGATTGGATAAAATGGATGTGGAGTGGATAACAATGGATGTAGAGAGGATAAAAATGGATATAGGGTAGATAAAATGGATGTAGAGTTAATAAAAATGGATGTAGAGTGGATATAATGGATGTAGAGAGGATAAAATGGATGTGGAGTGGATAACAATGGATGAAGAGTGGATAAAATGGTTGTAGAGTGGATAAAATGGATGTAGAGTGGATAAAAATGGATGTAGATTGGATAAAATGGATGTGGAGTGGATAACAATGGATGTAGAGAGGATAAAAATGGATATAGGGTAAATAAAATGGATGTAGAGTGGATAAAAATGGATGTAGATTATATAAATTGGATGTAGAGTATATAAAATGGATGTAGAGTGGATAAAAATGGATGTCGAGTGGATAAAATGGATGTAGAGTGGATAAAATGGATGTAGATTGGATAAAATGGATGTAGAGTTAATAAAAATGGATGTAGAGTGGATAAAAATGGATGTAGAGTGGATAAAAATGGATGTAGATTGGATAAAATGGATGTAGAGTTCATAAAAATGGATGTAGAGTGGATAAAATGGATGTAGAGTTGATAAAAATGGATGTAGAGTGGATAAAAATGGATGTAGAGTGGATAAAATGGATGTAGAGTGCATAAAAATGGATGTTGAGTGGATAAAATGGATGTAGAGTGCATAAAAATGGATGTTGAGTGGATAAAATGGATGTAGAGTTAATAAAAGTGGATGTAGAGTGGATAAAATGGATGTAGAGTTGATAAAAATGGATGTAGAGTGGATAAAAATGGATGTAGATTGGATAAAATGGATGTAGAGTGGATAAAAATGGATGTAGAGTATATAAATTGGATGTAGAGTATATAAAATGGATGTAGAGTGGATAAAAATGGATGTCGAGTGGATAAAATGGATGTAGAGTAGATAAAATGGATGTAGAGTGGATAAATTGGATGTAGAGTTGATAAAATGGATGTAAAGTGGATAAAATGGATGTAGAGTTAATAAAAATGGATGTAGAGTGGAAATAATGGATGTAGAGAGGATAAAATGGATGTAGAGTGGATAAAATGGATGTAGAGTTCATAAAAATGGATGTAGAGTGGATAAAAATGGATGTAGAGTGGATAAAAATGGATGTGGAGTGGATAAAATGGATGTAGAGTGGATAAAAATGGATGTAGAGAGGATAAAATGGATGTAGAGTGGATAAAATGGATGTACAGTTAATAAAAATGGATGTAGAGTGGAAATAATGGATGTAGAGAGGATAAAATGGATGTAGAATGGATAAAATGGATTTAGAGTTCATAAAAATGGATGTAGAGTGGATAAAATGGATGTAGAGTTGATAAAAATGGATGTAGAGTGGATAAAAATGGATGTAGATTGGATAAAATGGATGTAGAGTGGATAAAAATGGATGTAGAGTGGATAAAATGGATGTAGAGTTAATAAAAATGGATGTAGAGTGGAAATAATGGATGTAGAGAGGATAAAATGGATGTAGAATGGATAAAATGGATTTAGAGTTCATAAAAATGGATGTCGAGTGGAAATAATGGATGTAGAGAGGATAAAATGGATGTAGAGTGGATAAAATGGATGTAGAGTTCATAAAAATGGATGTAGAGTGGATAAAATGGATGTAGAATGGATAAAAATAGATGTAGAGAGGATAAAATGGAAGTAGAGTGGATAAAAATGGATGTAGAGTGGATAAAAATGGATGTAGAGTGGATAAAATGGATGTAGAGTGGATAAAATGGATGTAGAGTGGATAAAAATGGATGTAGAGAGGATAAAATGGATGTAGAGGGGATAAAATGGATGTACAGTTAATAAAAATGGATGTAGAGTGGAAATAATGGATGTAGAGAGGATAAAATGGATGTAGAGTGGATAAAATGGATGTAGAGTTCATAAAAATGGATGTAGAGTGGATAAAAATGGATGTAGATTGGATAAAATGGATGTAGAGTTGATAAAATGGATGTAAAGTGGATAAAATGGATGTAGAGTTAATAAAAATGGATGTAGAGTGGAAATACTGGATGTAGAGAGGATAAAATGGATGTAGAGTGGATAAAATGGATGTAGAGTTCATAAAAATGGATGTAGAGTGGATAAAAATGGATGTAGATTGGATAAAATGGATGTGGAGTGGATAACAATGGATGTAGAGAGGATAAAAATGTATATAGGGTAGATAAAATGGATGTAGAGTTAATAAAAATGGATGTAGAGTGGAAATAATGGATGTAGAGAGGATAAAATGGATGTAGAGTGGATAAAATGGATGTAGAGTTCATAAAAATGGATGTCGAGTGGATAAAATGGATGTAGAGTTCATAAAAATGGATGTAGAGTGGATAAAAATGGATGTAGATTGGATAAAATGGATGTAGAGTGGATAAAAATGGATGTAGAGTGGATAAAATGGATGTAGAGTTAATAAAAATGGATGTAGAGTGGAAATAATGGATGTAGAGAGGATAAAATGGATGTAGAGTGGATAAAATGGATGTAGAGTTCATAAAAATGGATGTCGAGTGGATAAAATGGATGTAGAGTGGATAAAAATGGATGTAGAGTGGATAAAATGGATGTAGAGTTGATAAAAATGGATGTAGAGTGGATAAAATGGATGTAGAGTGGATAAAATGGATGTAGAGTTCATAAAAATGGATGTAGAGTGGATAAAATGGATGTAGAGTGGATAAAATGATTGTAGAGTGGATAAAATGGATGTAGAGTGGATAAAAATGGATGTAGAGTGGATAAAATGGATGTAGAGTGGATAAAATGGTTGTAGAGTGGATAAAAATGGATGTAGAGTGGATAAAATGGATGTAGAATGGATAAAATGGATGTAAAGTGGATAAAAATGGATGTCGAGTGGATAAAATGGATGTAGAGTGCATAAAAATAGATGTAGAGAGGATAAAATGGAAGTAGAGTGGATAAAAATGGATGTAGAGTGGATAAAATGGATGTAGAGTGGATAAAATGGATGTACAGTTAATAAAAATGGATGTAGAGTGGAAATAATGGATGTAGAGAGGATAAAATGGATGTAGAGTGGATAAAATGGATGTAGAGTTCATAAAAATGGATGTAGAGTGGATAAAAATGGATGTAGATTGGATAAAATGGATGTGGAGTGGATAACAATGGATGTAGAGAGGATAAAAATGGATATAGGGTAGATAAAATGGATGTAGAGTTAATAAAAATGGATGTAGAGTGGATATAATGGATGTAGAGAGGATAAAATGGATGTGGAGTGGATAACAATGGATGAAGAGTGGATAAAATGGTTGTAGAGTGGATAAAATGGATGTAGAGTGGATAAAAATGGATGTAGAGTGGATAAAAATGGATGTAGAGTGGATAAAATGGATGTAGAGTGCATAAAAATGGATGTTGAGTGGATAAAATGGATGTAGAGTGCATAAAAATGGATGTTGAGTGGATAAAATGGATGTAGAGTTAATAAAAGTGGATGTAGAGTGGATAAAATGGATGTAGAGTTGATAAAAATGGATGTAGAGTGGATAAAAATGGATGTAGATTGGATAAAATGGATGTAGAGTGGATAAAAATGGATGTAGAGTATATAAATTGGATGTAGAGTATATAAAATGGATGTAGAGTGGATAAAAATGGATGTAGATTGGATAAAATGGATGTAGAGTTCATAAAAGTGGATGTAGAGTGGATAAAATGGATGTAGAGTTGATAAAAATGGATGTAGAGTGGATAAAAATGGATGTAGAGTGGATAAAATGGATGTAGAGTGCATAAAAATGGATGTTGAGTGGATAAAATGGATGTAGAGTGCATAAAAATGGATGTTGAGTGGATAAAATGGATGTAGAGTTAATAAAAGTGGATGTAGAGTGGATAAAATGGATGTAGAGTTGATAAAAATGGATGTAGAGTGGATAAAAATGGATGTAGATTGGATAAAATGGATGTAGAGTGGATAAAAATGGATGTAGAGTATATAAATTGGATGTAGAGTATATAAAATGGATGTAGAGTGGATAAAAATGGATGTCGAGTGGATAAAATGGATGTAGAGTAGATAAAATGGATGTAGAGTGGATAAATTGGATGTAGAGTTGATAAAATGGATGTAAAGTGGATAAAATGGATGTAGAGTTAATAAAAATGGATGTAGAGTGGAAATAATGGATGTAGAGAGGATAAAATGGATGTAGAGTGGATAAAATGGATGTAGAGTTCATAAAAATGGATGTAGAGTGGATAAAAATGGATGTAGAGTGGATAAAAATGGATGTGGAGTGGATAAAATGGATGTAGAGTGGATAAAAATGGATGTAGAGAGGATAAAATGGATGTAGAGTGGATAAAATGGATGTACAGTTAATAAAAATGGATGTAGAGTGGAAATAATGGATGTAGAGAGGATAAAATGGATGTAGAATGGATAAAATGGATTTAGAGTTCATAAAAATGGATGTCGAGTGGATAAAATGGATGTAGAGTTCATAAAAATGGATGTAGAGTGGATAAAAATGGATGTAGATTGGATAAAATGGATGTAGAGTGGATAAAAATGGATGTAGAGTGGATAAAATGGATGTAGAGTTAATAAAAATGGATGTAGAGTGGAAATAATGGATGTAGAGAGGATAAAATGGATGTAGAATGGATAAAATGGATTTAGAGTTCATAAAAATGGATGTCGAGTGGAAATAATGGATGTAGAGAGGATAAAATGGATGTAGAGTGGATAAAATGGATGTAGAGTTCATAAAAATGGATGTAGAGTGGATAAAATGGATGTAGAATGGATAAAAATAGATGTAGAGAGGATAAAATGGAAGTAGAGTGGATAAAAATGGATGTAGAGTGGATAAAAATGGATGTAGAGTGGATAAAATGGATGTAGAGTGGATAAAATGGATGTAGAGTGGATAAAAATGGATGTAGAGAGGATAAAATGGATGTAGAGGGGATAAAATGGATGTACAGTTAATAAAAATGGATGTAGAGTGGAAATAATGGATGTAGAGAGGATAAAATGGATGTAGAGTGGATAAAATGGATGTAGAGTTCATAAAAATGGATGTAGAGTGGATAAAAATGGATGTAGATTGGATAAAATGGATGTAGAGTTGATAAAATGGATGTAAAGTGGATAAAATGGATGTAGAGTTAATAAAAATGGATGTAGAGTGGAAATACTGGATGTAGAGAGGATAAAATGGATGTAGAGTGGATAAAATGGATGTAGAGTTCATAAAAATGGATGTAGAGTGGATAAAAATGGATGTAGATTGGATAAAATGGATGTGGAGTGGATAACAATGGATGTAGAGAGGATAAAAATGTATATAGGGTAGATAAAATGGATGTAGAGTTAATAAAAATGGATGTAGAGTGGAAATAATGGATGTAGAGAGGATAAAATGGATGTAGAGTGGATAAAATGGATGTAGAGTTCATAAAAATGGATGTCGAGTGGATAAAATGGATGTAGAGTTCATAAAAATGGATGTAGAGTGGATAAAAATGGATGTAGATTGGATAAAATGGATGTAGAGTGGATAAAAATGGATGTAGAGTGGATAAAATGGATGTAGAGTTAATAAAAATGGATGTAGAGTGGAAATAATGGATGTAGAGAGGATAAAATGGATGTAGAGTGGATAAAATGGATGTAGAGTTCATAAAAATGGATGTCGAGTGGATAAAATGGATGTAGAGTGGATAAAAATGGATGTAGAGTGGATAAAATGGATGTAGAGTTGATAAAAATGGATGTAGAGTGGATAAAATGGATGTAGAGTGGATAAAATGGATGTAGAGTTCATAAAAATGGATGTAGAGTGGATAAAATGGATGTAGAGTGGATAAAATGATTGTAGAGTGGATAAAATGGATGTAGAGTGGATAAAAATGGATGTAGAGTGGATATAATGGATGTAGAGTGGATAAAATGGTTGTAGAGTGGATAAAAATGGATGTAGAGTGGATAAAATGGATGTAGAATGGATAAAATGGATGTAAAGTGGATAAAAATGGATGTCGAGTGGATAAAATGGATGTAGAGTGCATAAAAATAGATGTAGAGAGGATAAAATGGAAGTAGAGTGGATAAAAATGGATGTAGAGTGGATAAAATGGATGTAGAGTGGATAAAATGGATGTACAGTTAATAAAAATGGATGTAGAGTGGAAATAATGGATGTAGAGAGGATAAAATGGATGTAGAGTGGATAAAATGGATGTAGAGTTCATAAAAATGGATGTAGAGTGGATAAAAATGGATGTAGATTGGATAAAATGGATGTGGAGTGGATAACAATGGATGTAGAGAGGATAAAAATGGATATAGGGTAGATAAAATGGATGTAGAGTTAATAAAAATGGATGTAGAGTGGATATAATGGATGTAGAGAGGATAAAATGGATGTGGAGTGGATAACAATGGATGAAGAGTGGATAAAATGGTTGTAGAGTGGATAAAATGGATGTAGAGTGGATAAAAATGGATGTAGATTGGATAAAATGGATGTGGAGTGGATAACAATGGATGTAGAGAGGATAAAAATGGATATAGGGTAAATAAAATGGATGTAGAGTGGATAAAAATGGATGTAGATTATATAAATTGGATGTAGAGTATATAAAATGGATGTAGAGTGGATAAAAATGGATGTCGAGTGGATAAAATGGATGTAGAGTGGATAAAATGGATGTAGATTGGATAAAATGGATGTAGAGTTAATAAAAATGGATGTAGAGTGGATAAAAATGGATGTAGAGTGGATAAAAATGGATGTAGATTGGATAAAATGGATGTAGAGTTCATAAAAGTGGATGTAGAGTGGATAAAATGGATGTAGAGTTGATAAAAATGGATGTAGAGTGGATAAAAATGGATGTAGAGTGGATAAAATGGATGTAGAGTGCATAAAAATGGATGTTGAGTGGATAAAATGGATGTAGAGTGCATAAAAATGGATGTAGAGTGGATAAAAATGGATGTAGAGTGGATAAAATGGATGTAGAGTTGATAAAAATGGATGTAGAGTGGATAAAATGGATGTAGAGTGGATAAAATGGATGTAGAGTTCATAAAAATGGATGTAGAGTGGATAAAATGGATGTAGAGTGGATAAAATGATTGTAGAGTGGATAAAATGGATGTAGAGTGGATAAAAATGGATGTAGAGTGGATATAATGGATGTAGAGTGGATAAAATGGTTGTAGAGTGGATAAAAATGGATGTAGAGTGGATAAAATGGATGTAGAATGGATAAAATGGATGTAAAGTGGATAAAAATGGATGTCGAGTGGATAAAATGGATGTAGAGTGCATAAAAATAGATGTAGAGAGGATAAAATGGAAGTAGAGTGGATAAAAATGGATGTAGAGTGGATAAAATGGATGTAGAGTGGATAAAATGGATGTACAGTTAATAAAAATGGATGTAGAGTGGAAATAATGGATGTAGAGAGGATAAAATGGATGTAGAGTGGATAAAATGGATGTAGAGTTCATAAAAATGGATGTAGAGTGGATAAAAATGGATGTAGATTGGATAAAATGGATGTGGAGTGGATAACAATGGATGTAGAGAGGATAAAAATGGATATAGGGTAGATAAAATGGATGTAGAGTTAATAAAAATGGATGTAGAGTGGATATAATGGATGTAGAGAGGATAAAATGGATGTGGAGTGGATAACAATGGATGAAGAGTGGATAAAATGGTTGTAGAGTGGATAAAATGGATGTAGAGTGGATAAAAATGGATGTAGATTGGATAAAATGGATGTGGAGTGGATAACAATGGATGTAGAGAGGATAAAAATGGATATAGGGTAAATAAAATGGATGTAGAGTGGATAAAAATGGATGTAGATTATATAAATTGGATGTAGAGTATATAAAATGGATGTAGAGTGGATAAAAATGGATGTCGAGTGGATAAAATGGATGTAGAGTGGATAAAATGGATGTAGAGTGGATAAAATGGATGTAGAGTTAATAAAAATGGATGTAGAGTGGATAAAAATGGATGTAGAGTGGATAAAAATGGATGTAGATTGGATAAAATGGATGTAGAGTTCATAAAAGTGGATGTAGAGTGGATAAAATGGATGTAGAGTTGATAAAAATGGATGTAGAGTGGATAAAAATGGATGTAGAGTGGATAAAATGGATGTAGAGTGCATAAAAATGGATGTTGAGTGGATAAAATGGATGTAGAGTGCATAAAAATGGATGTTGAGTGGATAAAATGGATGTAGAGTTAATAAAAATGGATGTAGAGTGGATAAAATGGATGTAGAGTTGATAAAAATGGATGTAGAGTGGATAAAAATGGATGTAGATTGGATAAAATGGATGTAGAGTGGATAAAAATGGATGTAGAGTATATAAATTGGATGTAGAGTATATAAAATGGATGTAGAGTGGATAAAAATGGATGTCGAGTGGATAAAATGGATGTAGAGTAGATAAAATGGATGTAGAGTGGATAAATTGGATGTAGAGTTGATAAAATGGATGTAAAGTGGATAAAATGGATGTAGAGTTAATAAAAATGGATGTAGAGTGGAAATAATGGATGTAGAGAGGATAAAATGGATGTAGAGTGGATAAAATGGATGTAGAGTTCATAAAAATGGATGTAGAGTGGATAAAAATGGATGTAGAGTGGATAAAAATGGATGTGGAGTGGATAAAATGGATGTAGAGTGGATAAAAATGGATGTAGAGAGGATAAAATGGATGTAGAGTGGATAAAATGGATGTACAGTTAATAAAAATGGATGTAGAGTGGAAATAATGGATGTAGAGAGGATAAAATGGATGTAGAATGGATAAAATGGATTTAGAGTTCATAAAAATGGATGTCGAGTGGATAAAATGGATGTAGAGTTCATAAAAATGGATGTAGAGTGGATAAAAATGGATGTAGATTGGATAAAATGGATGTAGAGTGGATAAAAATGGATGTAGAGTGGATAAAATGGATGTAGAGTTAATAAAAATGGATGTAGAGTGGAAATAATGGATGTAGAGAGGATAAAATGGATGTAGAATGGATAAAATGGATTTAGAGTTCATAAAAATGGATGTCGAGTGGAAATAATGGATGTAGAGAGGATAAAATGGATGTAGAGTGGATAAAATGGATGTAGAGTTCATAAAAATGGATGTAGAGTGGATAAAATGGATGTAGAATGGATAAAAATAGATGTAGAGAGGATAAAATGGAAGTAGAGTGGATAAAAATGGATGTAGAGTGGATAAAAATGGATGTAGAGTGGATAAAATGGATGCAGAGTGGATAAAATGGATGTAGAGTGGATAAAAATGGATGTAGAGAGGATAAAATGGATGTAGAGGGGATAAAATGGATGTACAGTTAATAAAAATGGATGTAGAGTGGAAATAATGGATGTAGAGAGGATAAAATGGATGTAGAGTGGATAAAATGGATGTAGAGTTCATAAAAATGGATGTAGAGTGGATAAAAATGGATGTAGATTGGATAAAATGGATGTAGAGTTGATAAAATGGATGTAAAGTGGATAAAATGGATGTAGAGTTAATAAAAATGGATGTAGAGTGGAAATACTGGATGTAGAGAGGATAAAATGGATGTAGAGTGGATAAAATGGATGTAGAGTTCATAAAAATGGATGTAGAGTGGATAAAAATGGATGTAGATTGGATAAAATGGATGTGGAGTGGATAACAATGGATGTAGAGAGGATAAAAATGTATATAGGGTAGATAAAATGGATGTAGAGTTAATAAAAATGGATGTAGAGTGGAAATAATGGATGTAGAGAGGATAAAATGGATGTAGAGTGGATAAAATGGATGTAGAGTTCATAAAAATGGATGTCGAGTGGATAAAATGGATGTAGAGTTCATAAAAATGGATGTAGAGTGGATAAAAATGGATGTAGATTGGATAAAATGGATGTAGAGTGGATAAAAATGGATGTAGAGTGGATAAAATGGATGTAGAGTTAATAAAAATGGATGTAGAGTGGAAATAATGGATGTAGAGAGGATAAAATGGATGTAGAGTGGATAAAATGGATGTAGAGTTCATAAAAATGGATGTCGAGTGGATAAAATGGATGTAGAGTGGATAAAAATGGATGTAGAGTGGATAAAATGGATGTAGAGTTGATAAAAATGGATGTAGAGTGGATAAAATGGATGTAGAGTAGATAAAATGGATGTAGAGTGGATAAAATGGATGTAGAGTTCATAAAAATGGATGTAGAGTGGATAAAAATGGATGTAGATTGGATAAAATGGATGTAGAGTGGATAAAAATGGATGTAGAGTGGATAAAATGGATGTAGATTGGATAAAATGGATGTAGAGTGGATAAAAATGGATGTAGAGTGGATAAAATGGATGTAGAGTTAATAAAAATGGATGTAGAGTGGAAATAATGGATGTAGAGAGGATAAAATGGATGTAGAGTGGATAAAATGGATGTAGAGTTCATAAAAATGGATGTAGAGTGGATAAAATGGATGTAGAGTGGATAAAATGATTGTAGAGTGGATAAAATGGATGTAGAGTGGATAAAAATGGATGTAGAGTGGATATAATGGATGTAGAGTGGATAAAATGGTTGTAGAGTGGATAAAAATGGATGTAGAGTGGATAAAATGGATGTAGAATGGATAAAATGGATGTAAAGTGGATAAAAATGGATGTCGAGTGGATAAAATGGATGTAGAGTGCATAAAAATAGATGTAGAGAGGATAAAATGGAAGTAGAGTGGATAAAAATGGATGTAGAGTGGATAAAATGGATGTAGAGTGGATAAAATGGATGTACAGTTAATAAAAATGGATGTAGAGTGGAAATAATGGATGTAGAGAGGATAAAATGGATGTAGAATGGATAAAATGGATTTAGAGTTCATAAAAATGGATGTAGAGTGGATAAAAATGGATGTAGATTGGATAAAATGGATGTAGAGTTGATAAAATGGATGTAAAGTGGATAAAATGGATGTAGAGTTAATAAAAATGGATGTAGAGTGGAAATAATGGATGTAGAGAGGATAAAATGGATGTAGAGTGGATAAAATGGATGTAGAGTTCATAAAAATGGATGTAGAGTGGATAAAAATGGATGTAGATTGGATAAAATGGATGTGGAGTGGATAACAATGGATGTAGAGAGGATAAAAATGGATATAGGGTAGATAAAATGGATGTAGAGTTAATAAAAATGGATGTAGAGTGGATATAATGGATGTAGAGAGGATAAAATGGATGTGGAGTGGATAACAATGGATGAAGAGTGGATAAAATGGTTGTAGAGTGGATAAAATGGATGTAGAGTGGATAAAAATGGATGTAGATTGGATAAAATGGATGTGGAGTGGATAACAATGGATGTAGAGAGGATAAAAATGGATATAGGGTAAATAAAATGGATGTAGAGTGGATAAAAATGGATGTAGATTATATAAATTGGATGTAGAGTATATAAAATGGATGTAGAGTGGATAAAAATGGATGTCAAGTGGATAAAATGGATGTAGAGTGGATAAAATGGATGTAGATTGGATAAAATGGATGTAGAGTTAATAAAAATGGATGTAGAGTGGATAAAAATGGATGTAGAGTGGATAAAAATGGATGTAGATTGGATAAAATGGATGTAGAGTTCATAAAAGTGGATGTAGAGTGGATAAAATGGATGTAGAGTTGATAAAAATGGATGTAGAGTGGATAAAAATGGATGTAGAGTGGATAAAATGGATGTAGAGTGCATAAAAATGGATGTTGAGTGGATAAAATGGATGTAGAGTGCATAAAAATGGATGTTGAGTGGATAAAATGGATGTAGAGTTAATAAAAGTGGATGTAGAGTGGATAAAATGGATGTAGAGTTGATAAAAATGGATGTAGAGTGGATAAAAATGGATGTAGATTGGATAAAATGGATGTAGAGTGGATAAAAATGGATGTAGAGTATATAAATTGGATGTAGAGTATATAAAATGGATGTAGAGTGGATAAAAATGGATGTCGAGTGGATAAAATGGATGTAGAGTAGATAAAATGGATGTAGAGTGGATAAATTGGATGTAGAGTTGATAAAATGGATGTAAAGTGGATAAAATGGATGTAGAGTTAATAAAAATGGATGTAGAGTGGAAATAATGGATGTAGAGAGGATAAAATGGATGTAGAGTGGATAAAATGGATGTAGAGTTCATAAAAATGGATGTAGAGTGGATAAAAATGGATGTAGAGTGGATAAAAATGGATGTGGAGTGGATAAAATGGATGTAGAGTGGATAAAACTGGATGTAGAGAGGATAAAATGGATGTAGAGTGGATAAAATGGATGTACAGTTAATAAAAATGGATGTAGAGTGGAAATAATGGATGTAGAGAGGATAAAATGGATGTAGAATGGATAAAATGGATTTAGAGTTCATAAAAATGGATGTCGAGTGGATAAAATGGATGTAGAGTTCATAAAAATGGATGTAGAGTGGATAAAAATGGATGTAGATTGGATAAAATGGATGTAGAGTGGATAAAAATGGATGTAGAGTGGATAAAATGGATGTAGAGTTAATAAAAATGGATGTAGAGTGGAAATAATGGATGTAGAGAGGATAAAATGGATGTAGAATGGATAAAATGGATTTAGAGTTCATAAAAATGGATGTCGAGTGGATAAAATGGATGTAGAGTTCATAAAAATGGATGTAGAGTGGATAAAAATGGATGTAGATTGGATAAAATGGATGTAGAGTGGATAAAAATGGATGTAGAGTGGATAAAATGGATGTAGAGTTAATAAAAATGGATGTAGAGTGGAAATAATGGATGTAGAGAGGATAAAATGGATGTAGAGTGGATAAAATGGATGTAGAGTTCATAAAAATGGATGTCGAGTGGATAAAATGGATGTAGAGTGGATAAAAATGGATGTAGAGTGGATAAAATGGATGTAGAGTGGATAAAAATGGATGTAGAGTGGATAAAATGGATGTAGAATGGATAAAATGGATGTAAAGTGGATAAAAATGGATGTCGAGTGGATAAAATGGATGTAGAGTGGATAAAAATAGATGTAGAGAGAATAAAATGGAAGTAGAGTGGATAAAAATGGATGTAGAGTGGATAAAATGGATGTAGAGTGGATAAAATGGATGTAGAGTTGATAAAAATGGATGTAGAGTGGATAAAATGGATGTAGAGTAGATAAAATGGATGTAGAGTGGATAAAATGGATGTAGAGAGGATAAAATGGATGTAGAGTGGATAAAATGGATGTAGAGTTCATAAAAATGGATGTAGAGTGGATAAAAATGGATGTAGATTGGATAAAATGGATGTAGAGTGGATAAAAATGGATGTAGAGTGGATAAAATGGATGTAGAGTTAATAAAAATGGATGTAGAGTGGAAATAATGGATGTAGAGAGGATAAAATGGATGTAGAGTGGATAAAATGGATGTAGAGTTCATAAAAATGGATGTAGAGTGGATAAAATGGATGTAGAGTGGATAAAATGATTGTAGAGTGGATAAAATGGATGTAGAGTGGATAAAAATGGATGTAGAGTGGATATAATGGATGTAGAGTGGATAAAATGGTTGTAGAGTGGATAAAAATAGATGTAGAGTGGATAAAATGGATGTAGAATGGATAAAATGGATGTAAAGTGGATAAAAATGGATGTCGAGTGGATAAAATGGATGTAGAGTGCATAAAAATAGATGTAGAGAGGATAAAATGGAAGTAGAGTGGATAAAAATGGATGTAGAGTGGATAAAATGGATGTAGAGTGGATAAAATGGATGTACAGTTAATAAAAATGGATGTAGAGTGGAAATAATGGATGTAGAGAGGATAAAATGGATGTAGAATGGATAAAATGGATTTAGAGTTCATAAAAATGGATGTAGAGTGGATAAAAATGGATGTAGATTGGATAAAATGGATGTAGAGTTTATAAAATGGATGTATAGTGGATAAAATGGATGTAGAGTTAATAAAAATGGATGTAGAGTGGAAATAATGGATGTAGAGAGGATAAAATGGATGTAGAGTGGATAAAATGGATGTAGAGTTCATAAAAATGGATGTAGAGTGGATAAAAATGGATGTAGATTGGATAAAATGGATGTGGAGTGGATAACAATGGATGTAGAGAGGATAAAAATGGATATAGGGTAGATAAAATGGATGTAGAGTTAATAAAAATGGATGTAGAGTGGATATAATGGATGTAGAGAGGATAAAATGGATGTGGAGTGGATAACAATGGATGAAGAGTGGATAAAATGGTTGTAGAGTGGATAAAATGGATGTAGAGTGGATAAAAATGGATGTAGATTGGATAAAATGGATGTGGAGTGGATAACAATGGATGTAGAGAGGATAAAAATGGATATAGGGTAGATAAAATGGATGTAGAGTGGATAAAAATGGATGTAGATTATATAAATTGGATGTAGAGTATATAAAATGGATGTAGAGTGGATAAAAATGGATGTCGAGTGGATAAAATGGATGTAGAGTGGATAAAATGGATGTAGATTGGATAAAATGGATGTAGAGTTAATAAAAATGGATGTAGAGTGGATAAAAATGGATGTAGAGTGGATAAAAATGGATGTAGATTGGATAAAATGGATGTAGAGTTCATAAAAGTGGATGTAGAGTGGATAAAATGGATGTAGAGTTGATAAAAATGGATGTAGAGTGGATAAAAATGGATGTAGAGTGGATAAAATGGATGTAGAGTGCATAAAAATGGATGTTGAGTGGATAAAATGGATGTAGAGTGCATAAAAATGGATGTTGAGTGGATAAAATGGATGTAGAGTTAATAAAAGTGGATGTAGAGTGGATAAAATGGATGTAGAGTTGATAAAAATGGATGTAGAGTGGATAAAAATGGATGTAGATTGGATAAAATGGATGTAGAGTGGATAAAAATGGATGTAGAGTATATAAATTGGATGTAGAGTATATAAAATGGATGTAGAGTGGATAAAAATGGATGTAGATTGGATAAAATGGATGTGGAGTGGATAACAATGGATGTAGAGAGGATAAAAATGTATATAGGGTAGATAAAATGGATGTAGAGTTAATAAAAATGGATGTAGAGTGGAAATAATGGATGTAGAGAGGATAAAATGGATGTAGAGTGGATAAAATGGATGTAGAGTTCATAAAAATGGATGTAGAGTGGATAAAAATGGATGTAGATTGGATAAAATGGATGTAGAGTGGATAAAAATGGATGTAGAGTGGATAAAATGGATGTAGAGTTAATAAAAATGGATGTAGAGTGGAAATAATGGATGTAGAGAGGATAAAATGGATGTAGAGTGGATAAAATGGATGTAGAGTTCATAAAAATGGATGTCGAGTGGATAAAATGGATGTAGAGTGGATAAAAATGGATGTAGAGTGGATAAAATGGATGTAGAGTTGATAAAAATGGATGTAGAGTGGATAAAATGGATGTAGAGTAGATAAAATGGATGTAGAGTGGATAAAATGGATGTAGAGAGGATAAAATGGATGTAGAGTGGATAAAATGGATGTAGAGTTCATAAAAATGGATGTAGAGTGGATAAAAATGGATGTAGATTGGATAAAATGGATGTAGAGTGGATAAAAATGGATGTAGAGTGGATAAAATGGATGTAGAGTTAATAAAAATGGATGTAGAGTGGAAATAATGGATGTAGAGAGGATAAAATGGATGTAGAGTGGATAAAATGGATGTAGAGTTCATAAAAATGGATGTAGAGTGGATAAAATGGATGTAGAGTGGATAAAATGATTGTAGAGTGGATAAAATGGATGTAGAGTGGATAAAAATGGATGTAGAGTGGATATAATGGATGTAGAGTGGATAAAATGGTTGTAGAGTGGATAAAAATGGATGTAGAGTGGATAAAATGGATGTAGAATGGATAAAATGGATGTAAAGTGGATAAAAATGGATGTCGAGTGGATAAAATGGATGTAGAGTGCATAAAAATAGATGTAGAGAGGATAAAATGGAAGTAGAGTGGATAAAAATGGATGTAGAGTGGATAAAATGGATGTAGAGTGGATAAAATGGATGTACAGTTAATAAAAATGGATGTAGAGTGGAAATAATGGATGTAGAGAGGATAAAATGGATGTAGAATGGATAAAATGGATTTAGAGTTCATAAAAATGGATGTAGAGTGAATAAAAATGGATGTAGATTGGATAAAATGGATGTAGAGTTGATAAAATGGATGTAAAGTGGATAAAATGGATGTAGAATTAATAAAAATGGATGTAGAGTGGAAATAATGGATGTAGAGAGGATAAAATGGATGTAGAGTGGATAAAATGGATGTAGAGTTCATAAAAATGGATGTAGAGTGGATAAAAATGGATGTAGATTGGATAAAATGGATGTGGAGTGGATAACAATGGATGTAGAGAGGATAAAAATGGATATAGGGTAGATAAAATGGATGTAGAGTTAATAAAAATGGATGTAGAGTGGATATAATGGATGTAGAGAGGATAAAATGGATGTGGAGTGGATAACAATGGATGAAGAGTGGATAAAATGGTTGTAGAGTGGATAAAATGGATGTAGAGTGGATAAAAATGGATGTAGATTGGATAAAATGGATGTGGAGTGGATAACAATGGATGTAGAGAGGATAAAAATGGATATAGGGTAAATAAAATGGATGTAGAGTGGATAAAAATGGATGTAGATTATATAAATTGGATGTAGAGTATATAAAATGGATGTAGAGTGGATAAAAATGGATGTCGAGTGGATAAAATGGATGTAGAGTGGATAAAATGGATGTAGATTGGATAAAATGGATGTAGAGTTAATAAAAATGGATGTAGAGTTGATAAAAATGGATATAGGGTGGATAAAAATGGATGTAGATTGGATAAAATGGATGTAGAGTTCATAAAAGTGGATGTAGAGTGGATAAAATGGATGTAGAGTTGATAAAAATGGATGTAGAGTGGATAAAAATGGATGTAGAGTGGATAAAATGGATGTAGAGTGCATAAAAATGGATGTTGAGTGGATAAAATGGATGTAGAGTGCATAAAAATGGATGTTGAGTGGATAAAATGGATGTAGAGTTAATAAAAGTGGATGTAGAGTGGATAAAATGGATGTAGAGTTGATAAAAATGGATGTAGAGTGGATAAAAATGGATGTAGATTGGATAAAATGGATGTAGAGTGGATAAAAATGGATGTAGAGTATATAAATTGGATGTAGAGTATATAAAATGGATGTAGAGTGGATAAAAATGGATGTCGAGTGGATAAAATGGATGTAGAGTAGATAAAATGGATGTAGAGTGGATAAATTGGATGTAGAGTTGATAAAATGGATGTAAAGTGGATAAAATGGATGTAGAGTTAATAAAAATGGATGTAGAGTGGAAATAATGGATGTAGAGAGGATAAAATGGATGTAGAGTGGATAAAATGGATGTAGAGTTCATAAAAATGGATGTAGAGTGGATAAAAATGGATGTAGAGTGGATAAAAATGGATGTGGAGTGGATAAAATGGATGTAGAGTGGATAAAAATGGATGTAGAGAGGATAAAATGGATGTAGAGTGGATAAAATGGATGTACAGTTAATAAAAATGGATGTAGAGTGGAAATAATGGATGTAGAGAGGATAAAATGGATGTAGAATGGATAAAATGGATTTAGAGTTCATAAAAATGGATGTCGAGTGGATAAAATGGATGTAGAGTTCATAAAAATGGATGTAGAGTGGATAAAAATGGATGTAGATTGGATAAAATGGATGTAGAGTGGATAAAAATGGATGTAGAGTGGATAAAATGGATGTAGAGTTAATAAAAATGGATGTAGAGTGGACATAATGGATGTAGAGAGGATAAAATGGATTTAGAATGGATAAAATGGATTTAGAGTTCATAAAAATGGATGTCGAGTGGATAAAATGGATGTAGAGTTCATAAAAATGGATGTAGAGTGGATAAAAATGGATGTAGATTGGATAAAATGGATGTAGAGTGGATAAAAATGGATGTAGAGTGGATAAAATGGATGTAGAGTTAATAAAAATGGATGTAGAGTGGAAATAATGGATGTAGAGAGGATAAAATGGATGTAGAGTGGATAAAATGGATGTAGAGTTCATAAAAATGGATGTCGAGTGGATAAAATGGATGTAGAGTGGATAAAAATGGATGTAGAGTGGATAAAATGGATGTAGAGTGGATAAAAATGGATGTAGAGTGGATAAAATGGATGTAGAATGGATAAAATGGATGTAAAGTGGATAAAAATGGATGTCGAGTGGATAAAATGGATGTAGAGTGGATAAAAATAGATGTAGAGAGAATAAAATGGAAGTAGAGTGGATAAAAATGGATGTAGAGTGGATAAAAATGGATGTAGAGTGGATAAAATGGATGTAGAGTGGATAAAAATGGATGTAGAGAGGATAAAATGGATGTAGAGTGGATAAAATGGATGTACAGTTAATAAAAATGGATGTAGAGTGGAAATAATGGATGTAGAGAGGATAAAATGGATGTAGAATGGATAAAATGGATTTAGAGTTCATAAAAATGGATGTCGAGTGGATAAAATGGATGTAGAGTTCATAAAAATGGATGTAGAGTGGATAAAAATGGATGTAGATTGGATAAAATGGATGTAGAGTGGATAAAAATGGATGTAGAGTGGATAAAATGGATGTAGAGTTAATAAAAATGGATGTAGAGTGGAAATAATGGATGTAGAGAGGATAAAATGGATGTAGAGTGGATAAAATGGATGTAGAGTTCATAAAAATGGATGTCGAGTGGATAAAATGGATGTAGAGTGGATAAAAATGGATGTAGAGTGGATAAAATGGATGTAGAGTGGATAAAAATGGATGTAGAGTGGATAAAATGGATGTAGAGTGGATGAAAATGGATGTAGAGTATATAAATTGGATGTAGAGTATATAAAATGGATGTAGAGTGGATAAAAATGGATGTCGAGTGGATAAAATGGATGTAGAGTGGATAAAAATGGATGTAGAGTGGATAAAATGGATGTAGAGTTGATAAAAATGGATGTAGAGTGGATAAAATGGATGTAGAGTAGATAAAATGGATGTAGAGTGGATAAAATGGATGTAGAGTTGATAAAATGGATGTAAAGTGGATAAAATGGATGTAGAGTTAATAAAAATGGATGTTGAGTGGAAATAATGGATGTAGAGAGGATAAAATGGATGTAGAGTGGATAAAATGGATGTAGAGTTCATAAAAATGGAAGTAGAGTGCATAAAAATGGATGTAGAGTGGATAAAAATGGATGTAGAGTAGATAAAATGGATGTAGAGTGGATAAAATGGATGTAGAGTGGATAAAAATGGATGTAGAGAGGATAAAATGGATGTAGAGTGGATAAAATGGATGTACAGTTAATAAAAATGGATGTAGAGTGGAAATAATGGATGTAGAGAGGATAAAATGGATGTAGAGTGGATAAAATGGATGTAGAGTTCATAAAAATGGATGTAGAGTGGATAAAAATGGATGTAGATTGGATAAAATGGATGTAGAGTTGATAAAATGGATGTAAAGTGGATAAAATGGATGTAGAGTTAATAAAAATGGATGTAGAGTGGAAATACTGGATGTAGAGAGGATAAAATGGATGTAGAGTGGATAAAATGGATGTAGAGTTCATAAAAATGGATGTAGAGTGGATAAAAATGGATGTAGATTGGATAAAATGGATGTGGAGTGGATAACAATGGATGTAGAGAGGATAAAAATGTATATAGGGTAGATAAAATGGATGTAGAGTTAATAAAAATGGATGTAGAGTGGAAATAATGGATGTAGAGAGGATAAAATGGATGTAGAGTGGATAAAATGGATGTAGAGTTCATAAAAATGGATGTCGAGTGGATAAAATGGATGTAGAGTTCATAAAAATGGATGTAGAGTGGATAAAAATGGATGTAGATTGGATAAAATGGATGTAGAGTGGATAAAAATGGATGTAGAGTGGATAAAATGGATGTAGAGTTAATAAAAATGGATGTAGAGTGGAAATAATGGATGTAGAGAGGATAAAATGGATGTAGAGTGGATAAAATGGATGTAGAGTTCATAAAAATGGATGTCGAGTGGATAAAATGGATGTAGAGTGGATAAAAATGGATGTAGAGTGGATAAAATGGATGTAGAGTTGATAAAAATGGATGTAGAGTGGATAAAATGGATGTAGAGTAGATAAAATGGATGTAGAGTGGATAAAATGGATGTAGAGAGGATAAAATGGATGTAGAGTGGATAAAATGGATGTAGAGTTCATAAAAATGGATGTAGAGTGGATAAAAATGGATGTAGATTGGATAAAATGGATGTAGAGTGGATAAAAATGGATGTAGAGTGGATAAAATGGATGTAGAGTTAATAAAAATGGATGTAGAGTGGAAATAATGGATGTAGAGAGGATAAAATGGATGTAGAGTGGATAAAATGGATGTAGAGTTCATAAAAATGGATGTAGAGTGGATAAAATGGATGTAGAGTGGATAAAATGGATGTAGAGTGGATAAAATGGATGTAGAGTGGATAAAAATGGATGTAGAGTGGATATAATGGATGTAGAGTGGATAAAATGGTTGTAGAGTGGATAAAAATAGATGTAGAGTGGATAAAATGGATGTAGAATGGATAAAATGGATGTAAAGTGGATAAAAATGGATGTCGAGTGGATAAAATGGATGTAGAGTGGATAAAAATAGATGTAGAGAGGATAAAATGGAAGTAGAGTGGATAAAAATGGATGTAGAGTGGATAAAATGGATGTAGAGTGGATAAAATGGATGTACAGTTAATAAAAATGGATGTAGAGTGGAAATAATGGATGTAGAGAGGATAAAATGGATGTAGAATGGATAAAATGGATTTAGAGTTCATAAAAATGGATGTAGAGTGGATAAAAATGGATGTAGATTGGATAAAATGGATGTAGAGTTGATAAAATGGATGTAAAGTGGATAAAATGGATGTAGAGTTAATAAAAATGGATGTAGAGTGGAAATAATGGATGTAGAGAGGATAAAATGGATGTAGAGTGGATAAAATGGATGTAGAGTTCATAAAAATGGATGTAGAGTGGATAAAAATGGATGTAGATTGGATAAAATGGATGTGGAGTGGATAACAATGGATGTAGAGAGGATAAAAATGGATATAGGGTAGATAAAATGGATGTAGAGTTAATAAAAATGGATGTAGAGTGGATATAATGGATGTAGAGAGGATAAAATGGATGTGGAGTGGATAACAATGGATGAAGAGTGGATAAAATGGTTGTAGAGTGGATAAAATGGATGTAGAGTGGATAAAAATGGATGTAGATTGGATAAAATGGATGTGGAGTGGATAACAATGGATGTAGAGAGGATAAAAATGGATATAGGGTAGATAAAATGGATGTAGAGTGGATAAAAATGGATGTAGATTATATAAATTGGATGTAGAGTATATAAAATGGATGTAGAGTGGATAAAAATGGATGTCGAGTGGATAAAATGGATGTAGAGTGGATAAAATGGATGTAGATTGGATAAAATGGATGTAGAGTTAATAAAAATGGATGTAGAGTGGATAAAAATGGATGTAGAGTGGATAAAAATGGATGTAGATTGGATAAAATGGATGTAGAGTTCATAAAAGTGGATGTAGAGTGGATAAAATGGATGTAGAGTTGATAAAAATGGATGTAGAGTGGATAAAAATGGATGTAGAGTGGATAAAATGGATGTAGAGTGCATAAAAATGGATGTTGAGTGGATAAAATGGATGTAGAGTGCATAAAAATGGATGTTGAGTGGATAAAATGGATGTAGAGTTAATAAAAGTGGATGTAGAGTGGATAAAATGGATGTAGAGTTGATAAAAATGGATGTAGAGTGGATAAAAATGGATGTAGATTGGATAAAATGGATGTAGAGTGGATAAAAATGGATGTAGAGTATATAAATTGGATGTAGAGTATATAAAATGGATGTAGAGTGGATAAAAATGGATGTCGAGTGGATAAAATGGATGTAGAGTAGATAAAATGGATGTAGAGTGGATAAAATGGATGTAGAGTTGATAAAATGGATGTAAAGTGGATAAAATGGATGTAGAGTTAATAAAAATGGATGTAGAGTGGAAATAATGGATGTAGAGAGGATAAAATGGATGTAGAGTGGATAAAATGGATGTAGAGTTCATAAAAATGGATGTAGAGTGGATAAAAATGGATGTAGAGTGGATAAAAATGGATGTGGAGTGGATAAAATGGATGTAGAGTGGATAAAAATGGATGTAGAGAGGATAAAATGGATGTAGAGTGGATAAAATGGATGTACAGTTAATAAAAATGGATGTAGAGTGGAAATAATGGATGTAGAGAGGATAAAATGGATGTAGAATGGATAAAATGGATTTAGAGTTCATAAAAATGGATGTCGAGTGGATAAAATGGATGTAGAGTTCATAAAAATGGATGTAGAGTGGATAAAAATGGATGTAGATTGGATAAAATGGATGTAGAGTGGATAAAAATGGATGTAGAGTGGATAAAATGGATGTAGAGTTAATAAAAATGGATGTAGAGTGGAAATAATGGATGTAGAGAGGATAAAATGGATGTAGAATGGATAAAATGGATTTAGAGTTCATAAAAATGGATGTCGAGTGGATAAAATGGATGTAGAGTTCATAAAAATGGATGTAGAGTGGATAAAAATGGATGTAGATTGGATAAAATGGATGTAGAGTGGATAAAAATGGATGTAGAGTGGATAAAATGGATGTAGAGTTAATAAAAATGGATGTAGAGTGGAAATAATGGATGTAGAGAGGATAAAATGGATGTAGAGTGGATAAAATGGATGTAGAGTTCATAAAAATGGATGTCGAGTGGATAAAATGGATGTAGAGTGGATAAAAATGGATGTAGAGTGGATAAAATGGATGTAGAGTGGATAAAAATGGATGTAGAGTGGATAAAATGGATGTAGAATGGATAAAATGGATGTAAAGTGGATAAAAATGGATGTCGAGTGGATAAAATGGATGTAGAGTGGATAAAAATAGATGTAGAGAGAATAAAATGGAAGTAGAGTGGATAAAAATGGATGTAGAGTGGATAAAAATGGATGTAGAGTGGATAAAATGGATGTAGAGTGGATAAAAATGGATGTAGAGAGGATAAAATGGATGTAGAGTGGATAAAATGGATGTACAGTTAATAAAAATGGATGTAGAGTGGAAATAATGGATGTAGAGAGGATAAAATGGATGTAGAATGGATAAAATGGATTTAGAGTTCATAAAAATGGATGTCGAGTGGATAAAATGGATGTAGAGTTCATAAAAATGGATGTAGAGTGGATAAAAATGGATGTAGATTGGATAAAATGGATGTAGAGTGGATAAAAATGGATGTAGAGTGGATAAAATGGATGTAGAGTTAATAAAAATGGATGTAGAGTGGAAATAATGGATGTAGAGAGGATAAAATGGATGTAGAGTGGATAAAATGGATGTAGAGTTCATAAAAATGGATGTCGAGTGGATAAAATGGATGTAGAGTGGATAAAAATGGATGTAGAGTGGATAAAATGGATGTAGAGTGGATAAAAATGGATGTAGAGTGGATAAAATGGATGTAGAATGGATAAAATGGATGTAAAGTGGATAAAAATGGATGTCGAGTGGATAAAATGGATGTAGAGTGGATAAAAATAGATGTAGAGAGAATAAAATGGAAGTAGAGTGGATAAAAATGGATGTAGAGTGGATAAAAATGGATGTAGAGTGGATAAAATGGATGTAGAGTTCATAAAAATGGATGTCGAGTGGATAAAATGGATGTAGAGTTCATAAAAATGGATGTAGAGTGGATAAAAATGGATGTAGATTGGATAAAATGGATGTAGAGTGGATAAAAATGGATGTAGAGTGGATAAAATGGATGTAGAGTTAATAAAAATGGATGTAGAGTGGAAATAATGGATGTAGAGTAGATAAAATGGATGTAGAGTGGATAAAATGGATGTAGAGTTGATAAAATGGATGTAGAGTTCATAAAAATGGATGTCGAGTGGATAAAATGGATGTAGAGTGGATAAAAATGGATGTAGAGTGGATAAAATGGATGTAGAGTTGATAAAAATGGATGTAGAGTGGATAAAATGGATGTAGAGTAGATAAAATGGATGTAGAGTGGATAAAATGGATGTAGAGTTGATAAAATGGATGCAAAGTGGATAAAATGGATGTAGAGTTAATAAAAATGGATGTAGAGTGGAAATAATGGATGTAGAGAGGATAAAATGGATGTAGAGTGGATAAAATGGATGTAGAGTTCATAAAAATGGATGTAGAGTGGATAAAAATGGATGTAGATTGGATAAAATGGATGTAGAGTGGATAAAAATGGATGTAGAGTGGATAAAATGGATGTAGAGTTAATAAAAATGGATGTAGAGTGGAAATAATGGATGTAGAGAGGATAAAATGGATGTAGAGTGGATAAAATGGATGTAGAGTTCATAAAAATGGATGTAGAGTGGATAAAATGGATGTAGAGTGGATAAAATGATTGTAGAGTGGATAAAATGGATGTGGAGTGGATAAAAATGGATGTAGAGTGGATATAATGGATGTAGAGTGGATAAAATGGTTGTAGAGTGGATAAAAATGGATGTAGAGTGGATAAAATGGATGTAGAATGGATAAAATGGATGTAAAGTGGATAAAAATGGATGGCGAGTGGATAAAATGGATGTAGAGTGGATAAAAATAGATGTAGAGAGGATAAAATGGAAGTAGAGTGGATAAAAATGGATGTAGAGTGGATAAAATGGATGTAGAGTGGATAAAATGGATGTACAGTTAATAAAAATGGATGTAGAGTGGAAATAATGGATGTAGAGAGGATAAAATGGATGTAGAATGGATAAAATGGATTTAGAGTTCATAAAAATGGATGTAGAGTGGATAAAAATGGATGTAGATTGGATAAAATGGATGTGGAGTGGATAACAATGGATGTAGAGAGGATAAAAATGGATATAGGGTAGATAAAATGGATGTAGAGTTAATGAAAATGGATGTAGAGTGGATATAATGGATGTAGAGAGGATAAAATGGATGTGGAGTGGATAACAATGGATGTAGAGTGGATAAAATGGATGTAGAGTGGATAAAATGGATGTAGAGTGGATAAAAATGGATGTAGATTGGATAAAATGGATGTGGAGTGGATAACAATGGATGTAGAGAGGATAAAAATGGATATAGGGTAGATAAAATGGATGTAGAGTGGATAAAAATGGATGTAGATTATATAAATTGGATGTAGAGTATATAAAATGGATGTAGAGTGGATAAAAATGGATGTCGAGTGGATAAAATGGATGTAGAGTGGATAAAATGGATGTAGATTGGATAAAATGGATGTAGAGTTAATAAAAATGGATGTAGAGTGGATAAAAATGGATGTAGAGTGGATAAAAATGGATGTAGATTGGATAAAATGGATGTAGAGTTAATAAAAGTGGATGTAGAGTGGATAAAATGGATGTAGAGTTGATAAAAATGGATGTAGAGTGGATAAAAATGGATGTAGAGTGGATAAAATGGATGTAGAGTGCATAAAAATGGATGTTGAGTGGATAAAATGGATGTAGAGTGCATAAAAATGGATGTAGAGTGGATAAAAATGGATGTAGAGTGGATAAAAATGGATGTAGATTGGATAAAATGGATGCAGAGTTAATAAAAGTGGATGTAGAGTGGATAAAATGGATGTAGAGTTGATAAAAATGGATGTAGAGTGGATAAAAATGGATGTAGATTGGATAAAATGGATGTAGAGTGGATAAAATGGATGTAGAGTATATAAATTGGATGTAGAGTATATAAAATGGATGTAGAGTGGATAAAAATGGATGTCGGGTGGATAAAATGGATGTAGAGTGGATAAAAATGGATGTAGATTGGATAAAATGGATGTAGAGTGGATGAAAATGGATGTAGAGTATATAAATTGGATGTAGAGTATATAAAATGGATGTAGAGTGGATAAAAATGGATGTCGAGTGGATAAAATGGATGTAGAGTGGATAAAAATGGATGTAGAGTGGATAAAATGGATGTAGAGTTCATAAAAATGGATGTAGAGTGGATAAAAATGGATGTAGAGTGGATAAAAATGGATGTGGAGTGGATAAAATGGATGTAGAGTGGATAAAAATGGATGTAGAGAGGATAAAATGGATGTAGAGTGGATAAAATGGATGTACAGTTAATAAAAATGGATGTAGAGTGGAAATAATGGATGTAGAGAGGATAAAATGGATGTAGAATGGATAAAATGGATTTAGAGTTCATAAAAATGGATGTCGAGTGGATAAAATGGATGTAGAGTTCATAAAAATGGATGTAGAGTGGATAAAAATGGATGTAGAGTGGATAAAATGGATGTAGAGTGGATAAAAATGGATGTAGAGTGGATAAAATGGATGTAGAGTTAATAAAAATGGATGTAGAGTGGAAATAATGGATGTAGAGAGGATAAAATGGATGTAGAATGGATAAAATGGATTTAGAGTTCATAAAAATGGATGTCGAGTGGATAAAATGGATGTAGAGTTCATAAAAATGGATGTAGAGTGGATAAAAATGGATGTAGATTGGATAAAATGGATGTAGAGTGGATAAAAATGGATGTAGAGTGGATAAAATGGATGTAGAGTTAATAAAAATGGATGTAGAGTGGAAATAATGGATGTAGAGAGGATAAAATGGATGTAGAGTGGATAAAATGGATGTAGAGTTCATAAAAATGGATGTCGAGTGGATAAAATGGATGTAGAGTGGATAAAAATGGATGTAGAGTGGATAAAATGGATGTAGAGTGGATAAAAATGGATGTAGAGTGGATAAAATGGATGTAGAATGGATAAAATGGATGTAAAGTGGATAAAAATGGATGTCGAGTGGATAAAATGGATGTAGAGTGGATAAAAATAGATGTAGAGAGAATAAAATGGAAGTAGAGTGGATAAAAATGGATGTAGAGTGGATAAAAATGGATGTAGAGTGGATAAAATGGATGTAGAGTGGATAAAAATGGATGTAGAGTGGATAAAATGGATGTAGAGTGGATAAAATGGATGTACAGTTAATAAAAATGGATGTAGAGTGGAAATAATGGATGTAGAGAGGATAAAATGGATGTAGAATGGATAAAATGGATTTAGAGTTCATAAAAATGGATGTCGAGTGGATAAAATGGATGTAGAGTTCATAAAAATGGATGTAGAGTGGATAAAAATGGATGTAGATTGGATAAAATGGATGTAGAGTGGATAAAAATGGATGTAGTGTGGATAAAATGGATGTAGAGTTAATAAAAATGGATGTAGAGTGGAAATAATGGATGTAGAGAGGATAAAATGGATGTAGAGTGGATAAAATGGATGTAGAGTTCATAAAAATGGATGTCGAGTGGATAAAATGGATGTAGAGTGGATAAAAATGGATGTAGAGTGGATAAAATGGATGTAGAGTGGATAAAAATGGATGTAGAGTGGATAAAATGGATGTAGAATGGATAAAATGGATGTAAAGTGGATAAAAATGGATGTCGAGTGGATAAAATTGATGTAGAGTGGATAAAAATAGATGTAGAGAGAATAAAATGGAAGTAGAGTGGATAAAAATGGATGTAGAGTGGATAAAAATGGATGTAGAGTGGATAAAATGGATGTAGAGTTCATAAAAATGGATGTCGAGTGGATAAAATGGATGTAGAGTTCATAAAAATGGATGTAGAGTGGATAAAAATGGATGTAGATTGGATAAAATGGATGTAGAGTGGATAAAAATGGATGTAGAGTGGATAAAATGGATGTAGAGTTAATAAAAATGGATGTAGAGTGGAAATAATGGATGTAGAGTAGATAAAATGGATGTAGAGTGGATAAAATGGATGTAGAGTTGATAAAATGGATGTAGAGTTCATAAAAATGGATGTCGAGTGGATAAAATGGATGTAGAGTGGATAAAAATGGATGTAGAGTGGATAAAATGGATGTAGAGTTGATAAAAATGGATGTAGAGTGGATAAAATGGATGTAGAGTGGATAAAATGGATGTAGAGTGGATAAAATGGATGTAGAGTTGATAAAATGGATGCAAAGTGGATAAAATGGATGTAGAGTTAATAAAAATGGATGTAGAGTGGAAATAATGGATGTAGAGAGGATAAAATGGATGTAGAGTGGATAAAATGGATGTAGAGTTCATAAAAATGGATGTAGAGTGGATAAAAATGGATGTAGATTGGATAAAATGGATGTAGAGTGGATAAAAATGGATGTAGAGTGGATAAAATGGATGTAGAGTTAATAAAAATGGATGTAGAGTGGAAATAATGGATGTAGAGAGGATAAAATGGATGTAGAGTGGATAAAATGGATGTAGAGTTCATAAAAATGGATGTAGAGTGGATAAAATGGATGTAGAGTGGATAAAATGATTGTAGAGTGGATAAAATGGATGTAGAGTGGATAAAAATGGATGTAGAGTGGATATAATGGATGTAGAGTGGATAAAATGGTTGTAGAGTGGATAAAAATGGATGTAGAGTGGATAAAATGGATGTAGAATGGATAAAATGGATGTAAAGTGGATAAAAATGGATGGCGAGTGGATAAAATGGATGTAGAGTGGATAAAAATAGATGTAGAGAGGATAAAATGGAAGTAGAGTGGATAAAAATGGATGTAGAGTGGATAAAATGGATGTAGAGTGGATAAAATGGATGTACAGTTAATAAAAATGGATGTAGAGTGGAAATAATGGATGTAGAGAGGATAAAATGGATGTAGAATGGATAAAATGGATTTAGAGTTCATAAAAATGGATGTAGAGTGGATAAAAATGGATGTAGATTGGATAAAATGGATGTGGAGTGGATAACAATGGATGTAGAGAGGATAAAAATGGATATAGGGTAGATAAAATGGATGTAGAGTGGATAAAAATGGATGTAGATTATATAAATTGGATGTAGAGTATATAAAATGGATGTAGAGTGGATAAAAATGGATGTCGAGTGGATAAAATGGATGTAGAGTGGATAAAATGGATGTAGATTGGATAAAATGGATGTAGAGTTAATAAAAATGGATGTAGAGTGGATAAAAATGGATGTAGAGTGGATAAAAATGGATGTAGATTGGATAAAATGGATGTAGAGTTAATAAAAGTGGATGTAGAGTGGATAAAAATGGATGTAGAGTGGATAAAATGGATGTAGAGTGCATAAAAATGGATGTTGAGTGGATAAAATGGATGTAGAGTGCATAAAAATGGATGTTGAGTGGATAAAATGGATGTAGAGTTAATAAAAGTGGATGTAGAGTGGATAAAATGGATGTAGAGTTGATAAAAATGGATGTAGAGTGGATAAAAATGGATGTAGATTGGATAAAATGGATGTAGAGTGGATAAAAATAGATGTAGAGTATATAAATTGGATGTAGAGTATATAAAATGGATGTAGAGTGGATAAAAATGGATGTCGAGTGGATAAAATGGATGGAGAGTGGATAAAAATGGATGTAGATTGGATAAAATGGATGTAGAGTGGATGAAAATGGATGTAGAGTATATAAATTGGATGTAGAGTATATAAAATGGATGTAGAGTGGATAAAAATGGATGTCGAGTGGATAAAATGGATGTAGAGTGGATAAAAATGGATGTAGAGTGGATAAAATGGATGTAGAGTTGATAAAAATGGATGTAGAGTGGATAAAATGGATGTAGAGTAGATAAAATGGATGTAGAGTGGATAAAATGGATGTAGAGTTGATAAAATGGATGTAAAGTGGATAAAATGGATGTACATTTAATAAAAATGGATGTAGAGTGGATAAAAATGGATGTAGAGTGGATAAAAATGGATGTAGATTGGATAAAATGGATGTAGAGTGGATAAAAATGGATGTAGAGTATATAAATTGGATGTAGAGTATATAAAATGGATGTAGAGTGGATAAAAATGGATGTCGAGTGGATAAAATGGATGTAGAGTGGATAAAAATGGATGTAGATTGGATAAAATGGATGTAGAGTGGATGAAAATGGATGTAGAGTATATAAATTGGATGTAGAGTATATAAAATGGATGTAGAGTGGATAAAAATGGATGTCGAGTGGATAAAATGGATGTAGAGTTGATAAAATGGATGTAAAGTGGATAAAATGGATGTAGAGTTAATAAAAATGGATGTAGAGTGGAAATAATTGATGTAGAGAGGATAAAATGGATGTAGAGTGGATAAAATGGATGTAGAGTTCATAAAAATTGATGTAGAGTGGATAAAAATGGATGTAGATTGGATAAAATGGATGTAGAGTGGATAAAAATGGATGTAGAGTGGATAAAATGGATGTAGAGTTAATAAAAATGGATGTAGAGTGGAAATAATGGATGTAGAGAGGATAAAATGGATGTAGAGTGGATAAAATGGATGTAGAGTTCATAAAAATGGATGTAGAGTGGATAAAATGGATGTAGAGTGGATAAAATGATTGTAGAGTTGATAAAATGGATGTAAAGTGGATAAAATGGATGTAGAGTTAATAAAAATGGATGTTGAGTGGAAATAATGGATGTAGAGAGGATAAAATGGATGTAGAGTGGATAAAATGGATGTAGAGTTCATAAAAATGGATGTAGAGTGGATAAAAATGGATGTAGAGTGGATAAAATGGATGTAGAGTTAATAAAAATGGATGTAGAGTGGAAATAATGGATGTAGAGAGGATAAAATGGATGTAGAGTGGATAAAATGGATGTAGAGTTCATAAAAATGGATGTAGAGTGGATAAAATGGATGTAGAATGGATAAAAATAGATGTAGAGAGGATAAAATGGAAGTAGAGTGGATAAAAATGGATGTAGAGTGGATAAAAATGGATGTAGAGTGGATAAAATGGATGTAGAGTTAATAAAAATGGATGTCGAGTGGATAAAATGGATGTAGAGTGGATAAAAATGGATGTAGAGTGGATAAAATGGATGTAGAGTGGATAAAAATGGATGTAGAGTGGATAAAATGGATGTAGAGTGGATAAAATGGATGTAGAGTGGATAAAAATGGATGTCGAGTGGATAAAATGGATGTAGAGTGGATAAAAATAGATGTAGAGAGAATAAAATGGAAGTAGAGTGGATAAAAATGGATGTAGATTGGATAAAATGGATGTAGAGTTAATAAAAATGGATGTAGAGTGGATAAAATGGATGTATAGTGGATAAAAATGGATGTAGAGTGGATAAAATAGATGTAGAGTGGATAAAAATGGATGTAGAGTGGATAAAAATGGATGTAGATTGGATAAAATGGATGTAGAGTTAATAAAAGTGGATGTAGAGTGGATAAAATGGATGTAGAGTTGATAAAAATGGATGTAGAGTGGATAAAAATGGATGTAGATTGGATAAAATGGATGTAGAGTGGATAAAAATGGATGTAGATTATATAAATTGGATGTAGAGTATATAAAATGGATGTAGAGTGGATAAAAATGGATGTCGAGTGGATAAAATGGATGTAGAGTGGATAAAAATAGATGTAGAGTGGATAAAAATGGATGTAGAGTGGATACAATGGATGTAGAGTGGATAAAAATGGATGTAGAGTGGATAAAATGGATGTAGAGTGGATAAAAATGGATGTAGAGTGGATAAAATGGATGTAGAGTGCATAAAAATGGATGTTGAGTGGATAAAATGGATGTAGAGTGGATAAAATGGATGTACATTTAATAAAAATGGATGTAGAGTGGATAAAAATGGATGTAGAGTGGATAAAAATGGATGTAGATTGGATAAAATGGATGTAGAGTTAATAAAAGTGGATGTAGAGTGGATAAAATGGATGTAGAGTTGATAAAAATGGATGTAGAGTGGATAAAAATGGATGTAGATTGGATAAAATGGCTGTAGAGTGGATAAAATGGATGTAGAGTATATAAATTGGATGTAGAGTATATAAAATGGATGTAGAGTGGATAAAAATGGATGTCGAGTGGATAAAATGGATGTAGAGTGGATAAAAATGGATGTAGATTGGATAAAATGGATGTAGAGTGGATGAAAATGGATGTAGAGTATATAAATTGGATGTAGAGTATATAAAATGGATGTAGAGTGGATAAAAATGGATGTCGAGTGGATAAAATGGATGTAGAGTGGATAAAAATGGATGTAGAGTGGATAAAATGGATGTAGAGTTGATAAAAATGGATGTAGAGTGGATAAAATGGATGTAGAGTAGATAAAATGGATGTAGAGTGGATAAAATGGATGTAGAGTTGATAAAATGGATGTAAAGTGGATAAAATGGATGTAGAGTTAATAAAAATGGATGTTGAGTGGAAATAATGGATGTAGAGAGGATAAAATGGATGTAGAGTGGATAAAATGGATGTAGAGTTCATAAAAATGGATGTAGAGTGGATAAAAATGGATGTAGAGTGGATAAAAATGGATGTAGAGTGGATAAAATGGATGTAGAGTTAATAAAAATGGATGTAGAGTGGAAATAATGGATGTAGAGAGGATAAAATGGATGTAGAGTGGATAAAATTGATGTAGAGTTCATAAAAATGGATGTAGAGTGGATAAAATGGATGTAGAATGGATAAAAATAGATGTAGAGAGGATAAAATGGAAGTAGAGTGGATAAAAATGGATGTAGAGTGGATAAAAATGGATGTAGAGTGGATAAAATGGATGTAGAATTAATAAAAATGGATGTCGAGTGGATAAAATGGATGTAGAGTGGATAAAAATGGATGTAGAGTGGATAAAATGGATGTAGAGTGGATAAAAATGGATGTAGAGTGGATAAAATGGATGTAGAATGGATAAAATGGATGTAAAGTGGATAAAAATGGATGTCGAGTGGATAAAATGGATGTAGAGTGGATAAAAATAGATGTAGAGAGAATAAAATGGAAGTAGAGTGGATAAAAATGGATGTAGATTGGATAAAATGGATGTAGAGTTAATAAAAATGGATGTAGAGTGGATAAAATGGATGTATAGTGGATAAAAATGGATGTAGAGTAGATAAAATAGATGTAGAGTGGATAAAAATGGATGTAGAGTGGATAAAAATGGATGTAGATTGGATAAAATGGATGTAGAGTGGATAAAATGGATGTAGAGTATATAAATTGGATGTAGAGTATATAAAATGGATGTAGAGTGGATAAAAATGGATGTCGGGTGGATAAAATGGATGTAGAGTGGATAAAAATGGATGTAGATTGGATAAAATGGATGTAGAGTGGATGAAAATGGATGTAGAGTATATAAATTGGATGTAGAGTATATAAAATGGATGTAGAGTGGATAAAAATGGATGTCGAGTGGATAAAATGGATGTAGAGTGGATAAAAATGGATGTAGAGTGGATAAAATGGATGTAGAGTTGATAAAAATGGATGTAGAGTGGATAAAATGGATGTAGAGTAGATAAAATGGATGTAGAGTGGATAAAATGGATGTAGAGTTGATAAAATGGATGTAAAGTGGATAAAATGGATGTAGAGTTAATAAAAATGGATGTTGAGTGGAAATAATGGATGTAGAGAGGATAAAATGGATGTAGAGTGGATAAAATGGATGTAGAGTTCATAAAAATGGATGTAGAGTGGATAAAAATGGATGTAGAGTGGATAAAAATGGATGTAGAGTGGATAAAATGGATGTAGAGTTAATAAAAATGGATGTAGAGTGGAAATAATGGATGTAGAGAGGATAAAATGGATGTAGAGTGGATAAAATGGATGTAGAGTTCATAAAAATGGATGTAGAGTGGATAAAATGGATGTAGAGTGGATAAAAATAGATGTAGAGAGGATAAAATGGAAGTAGAGTGGATAAAAATGGATGTAGAGTGGATAAAAATGGATGTAGAGTGGATAAAATGGATGTAGAGTGGATAAAATGGATGTAGAGTGGATAAAAATGGATGTAGAGAGGATAAAATGGATGTAGAGTGGATAAAATGGATGTACAGTTAATAAAAATGGATGTAGAGTGTAAATAATGGATGTAGAGAGGATAAAATGGATGTAGAGTGGATAAAATGGATGTAGAGTTCATAAAAATGGATGTAGAGTGGATAAAAATGGATGTAGATTGGATAAAATGGATGTAGAGTTGATAAAATGGATGTAAAGTGGATAAAATGGATGTAGAGTTAATAAAAATGGATGTAGAGTGGAAATACTGGATGTAGAGAGGATAAAATGGATGTAGAGTGGATAAAATGGATGTAGAGTGGATAAAAATGGATGTAGAGTGGATAAAAATGGATGTAGATTGGATAAAATGGATGTGGAGTGGATAACAATGGATGTAGAGAGGATAAAAATGTATATAGGGTAGATAAAATGGATGTAGAGTTAATAAAAATGGATGTAGAGTGGAAATAATGGATGTAGAGAGGATAAAATGGATGTAGAGTGGATAAAATGGATGTAGAGTTCATAAAAATGGATGTCGAGTGGATAAAATGGATGTAGAGTTCATAAAAATGGATGTAGAGTGGATAAAAATGGATGTAGATTGGATAAAATGGATGTAGAGTGGATAAAAATGGATGTAGAGTGGATAAAATGGATGTAGAGTTAATAAAAATGGATGTAGAGTGGAAATAATGGATGTAGAGAGGATAAAATGGATGTAGAGTGGATAAAATGGATGTAGAGTTCATAAAAATGGATGTCGAGTGGATAAAATGGATGTAGAGTGGATAAAAATGGATGTAGAGTGGATAAAATGGATGTAGAGTTGATAAAAATGGATGTAGAGTGGATAAAATGGATGTAGAGTAGATAAAATGGATGTAGAGTGGATAAAATGGATGTAGAGAGGATAAAATGGATGTAGAGTGGATAAAATGGATGTAGAGTTCATAAAAATGGATGTAGAGTGGATAAAAATGGATGTAGATTGGATAAAATGGATGTAGAGTGGATAAAAATGGATGTAGAGTGGATAAAATGGATGTAGAGTTAATAAAAATGGATGTAGAGTGGAAATAATGGATGTAGAGAGGATAAAATGGATGTAGAGTGGATAAAATGGATGTAGAGTTCATAAAAATGGATGTAGAGTGGATAAAATGGATGTAGAGTGGATAAAATGATTGTAGAGTGGATAAAATGGATGTAGAGTGGATAAAAATGGATGTAGAGTGGATATAATGGATGTAGAGTGGATAAAATGGATGTAGAGTGGATAAAAATGGATGTAGAGTGGATAAAATGGATGTAGAATGGATAAAATGGATGTAAAGTGGATAAAAATGGATGTCGAGTGGATAAAATGGATGTAGAGTGCATAAAAATAGATGTAGAGAGGATAAAATGGAAGTAGAGTGGATAAAAATGGATGTAGAGTGGATAAAATGGATGTAGAGTGGATAAAATGGATGTACAGTTAATAAAAATGGATGTAGAGTGGAAATAATGGATGTAGAGAGGATAAAATGGATGTAGAATGGATAAAATGGATTTAGAGTTCATAAAAATGGATGTAGAGTGGATAAAAATGGATGTAGATTGGATAAAATGGATGTAGAGTTGATAAAATGGATGTAAAGTGGATAAAATGGATGTAGAGTTAATAAAAATGGATGTAGAGTGGAAATAATGGATGTAGAGAGGATAAAATGGATGTAGAGTGGATAAAATGGATGTAGAGTTCATAAAAATGGATGTAGAGTGGATAAAAATGGATGTAGATTGGATAAAATGGATGTGGAGTGGATAACAATGGATGTAGAGAGGATAAAAATGGATATAGGGTAGATAAAATGGATGTAGAGTTAATAAAAATGGATGTAGAGTGGATATAATGGATGTAGAGAGGATAAAATGGATGTGGAGTGGATAACAATGGATGTAGAGTGGATAAAATGGATGTAGAGTGGATAAAATGGATGAAGAGTGGATAAAATGGTTGTAGAGTGGATAAAATGGATGTAGAGTGGATAAAAATGGATGTAGATTGGATAAAATGGATGTAGAGTGGATAAAATGGATGTAGAGTTGATAAAATGGATGTAAAGTGGATAAAATGGATGTAGAGTTAATAAAAATGGATGTTGAGTGGAAATAATGGATGTAGAGAGGATAAAATGGATGTAGAGTGGATAAAATGGATGTAGAGTTCATAAAAATGGATGTAGAGTGGATAAAAATGGATGTAGAGTGGATAAAATGGATGTAGAGTTAATAAAAATGGATGTAGAGTGGAAATAATGGATGTAGAGAGGATAAAATGGATGTAGAGTGGATAAAATGGATGTAGAGTTCATAAAAATGGATGTAGAGTGGATAAAATGGATGTAGAATGGATAAAAATAGATGTAGAGAGGATAAAATGGAAGTAGAGTGGATAAAAATGGATGTAGAGTGGATAAAAATGGATGTAGAGTGGATAAAATGGATGTAGAGTGGATAAAATGGATGTAGAGTGGATAAAAATGGATGTAGAGAGGATAAAATGGATGTAGAGTGGATAAAATGGATGTACAGTTAATAAAAATGGATGTAGAGTGGAAATAATGGATGTAGAGAGGATAAAATGGATGTAGAGTGGATAAAATGGATGTAGAGTTCATAAAAATGGATGTAGAGTTAATAAAAATGGATGTAGAGTGGAAATAATGGATGTAGAGAGGATAAAATGGATGTAGAGTGGATAAAATGGATGTAGAGTTCATAAAAATGGATGTAGAGTGGATAAAAATGGATGTAGATTGGATAAAATGGATGTGGAGTGGATAACAATGGATGTAGAGAGGATAAAAATGTATATAGGGTAGATAAAATGGATGTAGAG
This sequence comes from Pemphredon lugubris, assembly GCA_933228935.1. Lineage (NCBI taxonomy): Eukaryota > Metazoa > Arthropoda > Insecta > Hymenoptera > Crabronidae > Pemphredon > Pemphredon lugubris. The sequence continues at coordinate 40,481,430 of OW121816.1, read as the reverse complement.
TTAATAAAAATGGATGTAGAGAGGATAAAATGGATGTAGAGAGGATAAAATGGATGTAGAGTGGATAAAATGGATGTAGAGTTCATAAAAATGGATGTCGAGTGGATAAAATGGATGTAGAGTTCATAAAAATGGATGTAGAGTGGATAAAAATGGATGTAGATTGGATAAAATGGATGTAGAGTGGATAAAAATGGATGTAGAGTGGATAAAATGGATGTAGAGTTAATAAAAATGGATGTAGAGTGGAAATAATGGATGTAGAGAGGATAAAATGGATGTAGAGTGGATAAAATGGATGTAGAGTTCATAAAAATGGATGTCGAGTGGATAAAATGGATGTAGAGTGGATAAAAATGGATGTAGAGTGGATAAAATGGATGTAGAGTTGATAAAAATGGATGTAGAGTGGATAAAATGGATGTAGAGTAGATAAAATGGATGTAGAGTGGATAAAATGGATGTAGAGAGGATAAAATGGATGTAGAGTGGATAAAATGGATGTAGAGTTCATAAAAATGGATGTAGAGTGGATAAAAATGGATGTAGATTGGATAAAATGGATGTAGAGTGGATAAAAATGGATGTAGAGTGGATAAAATGGATGTAGAGTTAATAAAAATGGATGTAGAGTGGAAATAATGGATGTAGAGAGGATAAAATGGATGTAGAGTGGATAAAATGGATGTAGAGTTCATAAAAATGGATGTAGAGCGGATAAAATGATTGTAGAGTGGATAAAATGGATGTAGAGTGGATAAAAATGGATGTAGAGTGGATATAATGGATGTAGAGTGGATAAAATGGTTGTAGAGTGGATAAAAATGGATGTACAGTGGATAAAATGGATGTAGAATGGATAAAATGGATGTAAAGTGGATAAAATGGATGAAGAGTGGATAAAATGGTTGTAGAGTGGATAAAATGGATGTAGAGTGGATAAAAATGGATGTAGATTGGATAAAATGGATGTGGAGTGGATAACAATGGATGTAGAGAGGATAAAAATGGATATAGGGTAGATAAAATGGATGTAGAGTGGATAAAAATGGATGTAGATTATATAAATTGGATGTAGAGTATATAAAATGGATGTAGAGTGGATAAAAATGGATGTCGAGTGGATAAAATGGATGTAGAGTGGATAAAATGGATGTAGATTGGATAAAATGGATGTAGAGTTAATAAAAATGGATGTAGAGTGGATAAAAATGGATGTAGAGTGGATACAAATGGATGTAGATTGGATAAAATGGATGTAGAGTTCATAAAAATGGATGTAGAGTGGATAAAAATGGATGTAGATTGGATAAAATGGATGTGGAGTGGATAACAATGGATGTAGAGAGGATAAAAATGGATATAGGGTAGATAAAATGGATGTAGAGTTAATAAAAATGGATGTAGAGTGGATATAATGGATGTAGAGAGGATAAAATGGATGTGGAGTGGATAAAATGGATGTAGAGTTCATAAAAATGGATGTAGAGTGGATAAAATGGATGTAGAGTGGATAAAAATAGATGTAGAGAGGATAAAATGGAAGTAGAGTGGATAAAAATGGATGTAGAGTGGATAAAAATGGATGTAGAGTGGATAAAATGGATGTAGAGTGGATAAAATGGATGTAGAGTGGATAAAAATGGATGTAGAGAGGATAAAATGGATGTAGAGTGGATAAAATGGATGTACAGTTAATAAAAATGGATGTAGAGTGGAAATAATGGATGTAGAGAGGATAAAATGGATGTAGAGTGGATAAAATGGATGTAGAGTTCATAAAAATGGATGTAGAGTTAATAAAAATGGATGTAGAGTGGAAATAATGGATGTAGAGAGGATAAAATGGATGTAGAGTGGATAAAATGGATGTAGAGTTCATAAAAATGGATGTAGAGTGGATAAAAATGGATGTAGATTGGATAAAATGGATGTGGAGTGGATAACAATGGATGTAGAGAGGATAAAAATGTATATAGGGTAGATAAAATGGATGTAGAGTTAATAAAAATGGATGTAGAGTGGAAATAATGGATGTAGAGAGGATAAAATGGATGTAGAGTGGATAAAATGGATGTAGAGTTCATAAAAATGGATGTCGAGTGGATAAAATGGATGTAGAGTTCATAAAAATGGATGTAGAGTGGATAAAAATGGATGTAGATTGGATAAAATGGATGTAGAGTGGATAAAAATGGATGTAGAGTGGATAAAATGGATGTAGAGTTAATAAAAATGGATGTAGAGTGGAAATAATGGATGTAGAGAGGATAAAATGGATGTAGAGTGGATAAAATGGATGTAGAGTTCATAAAAATGGATGTCGAGTGGATAAAATGGATGTAGAGTGGATAAAAATGGATGTAGAGTGGATAAAATGGATGTAGAGTTGATAAAAATGGATGTAGAGTGGATAAAATGGATGTAGAGTAGATAAAATGGATGTAGAGTGGATAAAATGGATGTAGAGAGGATAAAATGGATGTAGAGTGGATAAAATGGATGTAGAGTTCATAAAAATGGATGTAGAGTGGATAAAAATGGATGTAGATTGGATAAAATGGATGTAGAGTGGATAAAAATGGATGTAGAGTGGATAAAATGGATGTAGAGTTAATAAAAATGGATGTAGAGTGGAAATAATGGATGTAGAGAGGATAAAATGGATGTAGAGTGGATAAAATGGATGTAGAGTTCATAAAAATGGATGTAGAGCGGATAAAATGATTGTAGAGTGGATAAAATGGATGTAGAGTGGATAAAAATGGATGTAGAGTGGATATAATGGATGTAGAGTGGATAAAATGGTTGTAGAGTGGATAAAAATGGATGTAGAGTGGATAAAATGGATGTAGAATGGATAAAATGGATGTAAAGTGGATAAAAATGGATGTCGAGTGGATAAAATGGATGTAGAGTGCATAAAAATAGATGTAGAGAGGATAAAATGGAAGTAGAGTGGATAAAATGGATGTAGAGTGGATAAAATGGATGTAGAGTGGATAAAATGGATGTACAGTTAATAAAAATGGATGTAGAGTGGAAATAATGGATGTAGAGAGGATAAAATGGATGTAGAATGGATAAAATGGATTTAGAGTTCATAAAAATGGATGTAGAGTGGATAAAAATGGATGTAGATTGGATAAAATGGATGTAGAGTTGATAAAATGGATGTAAAGTGGATAAAATGGATGTAGAGTTAATAAAAATGGATGTAGAGTGGAAATAATGGATGTAGAGAGGATAAAATGGATGTAGAGTGGATAAAATGGATGTAGAGTTCATAAAAATGGATGTAGAGTGGATAAAAATGGATGTAGATTGGATAAAATGGATGTGGAGTGGATAACAATGGATGTAGAGAGGATAAAAATGGATATAGGGTAGATAAAATGGATGTAGAGTTAATAAAAATGGATGTAGAGTGGATATAATGGATGTAGAGAGGATAAAATGGATGTGGAGTGGATAACAATGGATGTAGAGTGGATAAAATGGATGTAGAGTGGATAAAATGGATGAAGAGTGGATAAAATGGTTGTAGAGTGGATAAAATGGATGTAGAGTGGATAAAAATGGATGTAGATTGGATAAAATGGATGTGGAGTGGATAACAATGGATGTAGAGAGGATAAAAATGGATATAGGGTAGATAAAATGGATGTAGAGTGGATAAAAATGGATGTAGATTATATAAATTGGATGTAGAGTATATAAAATGGATGTAGAGTGGATAAAAATGGATGTCGAGTGGATAAAATGGATGTAGAGTGGATAAAATGGATGTAGATTGGATAAAATGGATGTAGAGTTAATAAAAATGGATGTAGAGTGGATAAAAATGGATGTAGAGTGGATACAAATGGATGTAGATTGGATAAAATGGATGTAGAGTTCATAAAAATGGATGTAGAGTGGATAAAAATGGATGTAGATTGGATAAAATGGATGTGGAGTGGATAACAATGGATGTAGAGAGGATAAAAATGGATATAGGGTAGATAAAATGGATGTAGAGTTAATAAAAATGGATGTAGAGTGGATATAATGGATGTAGAGAGGATAAAATGGATGTGGAGTGGATAACAATGGATGTAGAGTGGATAAAATGGATGTAGAGTGGATAAAATGGATGAAGAGTGGATAAAATGGATGTGGAGTGGATAACAATGGATGTAGAGAGGATAAAAATGGATATAGGGTAGATAAAATGGATGTAGAGTGGATAAAAATTGATGTAGATTATATAAATTGGATGTAGAGTATATAAAATGGATGTAGAGTGGATAAAAATGGATGTCGAGTGGATAAAATGGATGTAGAGTGGATAAAATGGATGTAGATTGGATAAAATGGATGTAGAGTTAATAAAAATGGATGTAGAGTGGATAAAATGGATGTAGAATGGATAAAATGGATGTAAAGTGGATAAAAATGGATGTCGAGTGGATAAAATGGATGTAGAGTGCATAAAAATAGATGTAGAGATGATAAAATGGAAGTAGAGTGGATAAAAATGGATGTAGAGTGGATAAAATGGATGTAGAGTGGATAAAATGGATGTACAGTTAATAAAAATGGATGTAGAGTGGAAATAATGGATGTAGAGAGGATAAAATGGATGTAGAATGGATAAAATGGATTTAGAGTTCATAAAAATGGATGTAGAGTGGATAAAAATGGATGTAGATTGGATAAAATGGATGTAGAGTTGATAAAATGGATGTAAAGTGGATAAAATGGATGTAGAGTTAATAAAAATGGATGTAGAGTGGAAATAATGGATGTAGAGAGGATAAAATGGATGTAGAGTGGATAAAATGGATGTAGAGTTCATAAAAATGGATGTAGAGTGGATAAAAATGGATGTAGATTGGATAAAATGGATGTGGAGTGGATAACAATGGATGTAGAGAGGATAAAAATGGATATAGGGTAGATAAAATGGATGTAGAGTTAATAAAAATGGATGTAGAGTGGATAACAATGGATGAAGAGTGGATAAAATGGTTGTAGAGTGGATAAAATGGATGTAGAGTGGATAAAAATGGATGTAGATTGGATAAAATGGATGTAGAGTGGATAAAAATGGATGTAGATTATATAAATTGGATGTAGAGTATATAAAATGGATGTAGAGTGGATAAAAATGGATGTCGAGTGGATAAAATGGATGTAGAGTGGATAAAAATAGATGTAGAGTGGATAAAAATGGATGTAGAGTGGATACAATGGATGTAGAGTGGATAAAAATGGATGTAGAGTGGATAAAATGGATGTAGAGTGGATAAAAATGGATGTAGAGTGGATAAAATGGATGTAGAGTGCATAAAAATGGATGTTGAGTGGATAAAATGGATGTAGAGTGGATAAAATGGATGTACATTTAATAAAAATGGATGTAGAGTGGATAAAAATGGATGTAGAGTGGATAAAAATGGATGTAGATTGGATAAAATGGATGTAGAGTTAATAAAAGTGGATGTAGAGTGGATAAAATGGATGTAGAGTTGATAAAAATGGATGTAGAGTGGATAAAAATGGATGTAGATTGGATAAAATGGATGTAGAGTGGATAAAATGGATGTAGAGTATATAAATTGGATGTAGAGTATATAAAATGGATGTAGAGTGGATAAAAATGGATGTCGGGTGGATAAAATGGATGTAGAGTGGATAAAAATGGATGTAGATTGGATAAAATGGATGTAGAGTGGATGAAAATGGATGTAGAGTATATAAATTGGATGTAGAGTATATAAAATGGATGTAGAGTGGATAAAAATGGATGTCGAGTGGATAAAATGGATGTAGAGTGGATAAAAATGGATGTAGAGTGGATAAAATGGATGTAGAGTTCATAAAAATGGATGTAGAGTGGATAAAAATGGATGTAGAGTGGATAAAAATGGATGTAGAGTGGATAAAATGGATGTAGAGTGGATAAAAATGGATGTAGAGAGGATAAAATGGATGTAGAGTGGATAAAATGGATGTACAGTTAATAAAAATGGATGTAGAGTGGAAATAATGGATGTAGAGAGGATAAAATGGATGTAGAATGGATAAAATGGATTTAGAGTTCATAAAAATGGATGTCGAGTGGATAAAATGGATGTAGAGTTCATAAAAATGGATGTAGAGTGGATAAAAATGGATGTAGATTGGATAAAATGGATGTAGAGTGGATAAAAATGGATGTAGAGTGGATAAAATGGATGTAGAGTTAATAAAAATGGATGTAGAGTGGAAATAATGGATGTAGAGAGGATAAAATGGATGTAGAATGGATAAAATGGATTTAGAGTTCATAAAAATGGATGTCGAGTGGATAAAATGGATGTAGAGTTCATAAAAATGGATGTAGAGTGGATAAAAATGGATGTAGAGTGGATAAAATGGATGTAGAGTGGATAAAAATGGATGTAGAGTGGATAAAATGGATGTAGAGTTAATAAAAATGGATGTAGAGTGGAAATAATGGATGTAGAGAGGATAAAATGGATGTAGAGTGGATAAAATGGATGTAGAGTTCATAAAAATGGATGTCGAGTGGATAAAATGGATGTAGAGTGGATAAAAATGGATGTAGAGTGGATAAAATGGATGTAGAGTGGATAAAAATGGATGTAGAGTGGATAAAATGGATGTAGAATGGATAAAATGGATGTAAAGTGGATAAAAATGGATGTCGAGTGGATAAAATGGATGTAGAGTGGATAAAAATAGATGTAGAGAGGATAAAATGGAAGTAGAGTGGATAAAAATGGATGTAGAGTGGATAAAAATGGATGTAGAGTGGATAAAATGGATGTAGAGTGGATAAAAATGGATGTAGAGAGGATAAAATGGATGTAGAGTGGATAAAATGGATGTACAGTTAATAAAAATGGATGTAGAGTGGAAATAATGGATGTAGAGAGGATAAAATGGATGTAGAATGGATAAAATGGATTTAGAGTTCATAAAAATGGATGTCGAGTGGATAAAATGGATGTAGAGTTCATAAAAATGGATGTAGAGTGGATAAAAATGGATGTAGATTGGATAAAATGGATGTAGAGTGGATAAAAATGGATGTAGTGTGGATAAAATGGATGTAGAGTTAATAAAAATGGATGTAGAGTGGAAATAATGGATGTAGAGAGGATAAAATGGATGTAGAGTGGATAAAATGGATGTAGAGTTCATAAAAATGGATGTCGAGTGGATAAAATGGATGTAGAGTGGATAAAAATGGATGTAGAGTGGATAAAATGGATGTAGAGTGGATAAAAATGGATGTAGAGTGGATAAAATGGATGTAGAATGGATAAAATGGATGTAAAGTGGATAAAAATGGATGTCGAGTGGATAAAATTGATGTAGAGTGGATAAAAATAGATGTAGAGAGAATAAAATGGAAGTAGAGTGGATAAAAATGGATGTAGAGTGGATAAAAATGGATGTAGAGTGGATAAAATGGATGTAGAGTTCATAAAAATGGATGTCGAGTGGATAAAATGGATGTAGAGTTCATAAAAATGGATGTAGAGTGGATAAAAATGGATGTAGATTGGATAAAATGGATGTAGAGTGGATAAAAATGGATGTAGAGTGGATAAAATGGATGTAGAGTTAATAAAAATGGATGTAGAGTGGAAATAATGGATGTAGAGTAGATAAAATGGATGTAGAGTGGATAAAATGGATGTAGAGTTGATAAAATGGATGTAGAGTTCATAAAAATGGATGTCGAGTGGATAAAATGGATGTAGAGTGGATAAAAATGGATGTAGAGTGGATAAAATGGATGGAGAGTTGATAAAAATGGATGTAGAGTGGATAAAATGGATGTAGAGTAGATAAAATGGATGTAGAGTGGATAAAATGGATGTAGAGTTGATAAAATGGATGCAAAGTGGATAAAATGGATGTAGAGTTAATAAAAATGGATGTAGAGTGGAAATAATGGATGTAGAGAGGATAAAATGGATGTAGAGTGGATAAAATGGATGTAGAGTTCATAAAAATGGATGTAGAGTGGATAAAAATGGATGTAGATTGGATAAAATGGATGTAGAGTGGATAAAAATGGATGTAGAGTGGATAAAATGGATGTAGAGTTAATAAAAATGGATGTAGAGTGGAAATAATGGATGTAGAGAGGATAAAATGGATGTAGAGTGGATAAAATGGATGTAGAGTTCATAAAAATGGATGTAGAGTGGATAAAATGGATGTAGAGTGGATAAAATGATTGTAGAGTGGATAAAATGGATGTAGAGTGGATAAAAATGGATGTAGAGTGGATATAATGGATGTAGAGTGGATAAAATGGTTGTAGAGTGGATAAAAATGGATGTAGAGTGGATAAAATGGATGTAGAATGGATAAAATGGATGTAAAGTGGATAAAAATGGATGTAGAGTGGATAAAATGGATGTAGAGTGGATAAAATGGATGTACAGTTAATAAAAATGGATGTAGAGTGGAAATAATGGATGTAGAGAGGATAAAATGGATGTAGAATGGATAAAATGGATTTAGAGTTCATAAAAATGGATGTAGAGTGGATAAAAATGGATGTAGATTGGATAAAATGGATGTGGAGTGGATAACAATGGATGTAGAGAGGATAAAAATGGATATAGGGTAGATAAAATGGATGTAGAGTGGATAAAAATGGATGTAGATTATATAAATTGGATGTAGAGTATATAAAATGGATGTAGAGTGGATAAAAATGGATGTCGAGTGGATAAAATGGATGTAGAGTGGATAAAATGGATGTAGATTGGATAAAATGGATGTAGAGTTAATAAAAATGGATGTAGAGTGGATAAAAATGGATGTAGAGTGGATAAAAATGGATGTAGATTGGATAAAATGGATGTAGAGTTAATAAAAGTGGATGTAGAGTGGATAAAAATGGATGTAGAGTGGATAAAATGGATGTAGAGTGCATAAAAATGGATGTAGAGTGGATAAAATGGATGTAGAGTGCATAAAAATGGATGTTGAGTGGATAAAATGGATGTAGAGTTAATAAAAGTGGATGTAGAGTGGATAAAATGGATGTAGAGTTGATAAAAATGGATGTAGAGTGGATAAAAATGGATGTAGATTGGATAAAATGGATGTAGAGTGGATAAAAATAGATGTAGAGTATATAAATTGGATGTAGAGTATATAAAATGGATGTAGAGTGGATAAAAATGGATGTCGAGTGGATAAAATGGATGGAGAGTGGATAAAAATGGATGTAGATTGGATAAAATGGATGTAGAGTGGATAAAAATGGATGTAGAGTATATAAATTGGATGTAGAGTATATAAAATGGATGTAGAGTGGATAAAAATGGATGTCGAGTGGATAAAATGGATGTAGAGTGGATAAAAATGGATGTAGAGTGGATAAAATGGATGTAGAGTTGATAAAAATGGATGTAGAGTGGATAAAATGGATGTAGAGTAGATAAAATGGATGTAGAGTGGATAAAATGGATGTAGAGTTGATAAAATGGATGTAAAGTGGATAAAATGGATGTACATTTAATAAAAATGGATGTAGAGTGGATAAAAATGGATGTAGAGTGGATAAAAATGGATGTAGATTGGATAAAATGGATGTAGAGTGGATAAAAATGGATGTAGATTATATAAATTGGATGTAGAGTATATAAAATGGATGTAGAGTGGATAAAAATGGATGTCGAGTGGATAAAATGGATGTAGAGTGGATAAAAATAGATGTAGAGTGGATAAAAATGGATGTAGAGTGGATACAATGGATGTAGAGTGGATAAAAATGGATGTAGAGTGGATAAAATGGATGTAGAGTGGATAAAAATGGATGTAGAGTGGATAAAATGGATGTAGAGTGCATAAAAATGGATGTTGAGTGGATAAAATGGATGTAGAGTGGATAAAATGGATGTACATTTAATAAAAATGGATGTAGAGTGGATAAAAATGGATGTAGAGTGGATAAAAATGGATGTAGATTGGATAAAATGGATGTAGAGTTAATAAAAATGGATGTAGAGTGGATAAAATGGATGTAGAGTTGATAAAAATGGATGTAGAGTGGATAAAAATGGATGTAGATTGGATAAAATGGCTGTAGAGTGGATAAAATGGATGTAGAGTATATAAATTGGATGTAGAGTATATAAAATGGATGTAGAGTGGATAAAAATGGATGTCGAGTGGATAAAATGGATGTAGAGTGGATAAAAATGGATGTAGATTGGATAAAATGGATGTAGAGTGGATGAAAATGGATGTAGAGTATATAAATTGGATGTAGAGTATATAAAATGGATGTAGAGTGGATAAAAATGGATGTCGAGTGGATAAAATGGATGTAGAGTGGATAAAAATGGATGTAGAGTGGATAAAATGGATGTAGAGTTGATAAAAATGGATGTAGAGTGGATAAAATGGATGTAGAGTAGATAAAATGGATGTAGAGTGGATAAAATGGATGTAGAGTTGATAAAATGGATGTAAAGTGGATAAAATGGATGTAGAGTTAATAAAAATGGATGTTGAGTGGAAATAATGGATGTAGAGAGGATAAAATGGATGTAGAGTGGATAAAATGGATGTAGAGTTCATAAAAATGGATGTAGAGTGGATAAAAATGGATGTAGAGTGGATAAAAATGGATGTAGAGTGGATAAAATGGATGTAGAGTTAATAAAAATGGATGTAGAGTGGAAATAATGGATGTAGAGAGGATAAAATGGATGTAGAGTGGATAAAATTGATGTAGAGTTCATAAAAATGGATGTAGAGTGGATAAAATGGATGTAGAGTGGATAAAAATAGATGTAGAGAGGATAAAATGGAAGTAGAGTGGATAAAAATGGATGTAGAGTGGATAAAAATGGATGTAGAGTGGATAAAATGGATGTAGAATTAATAAAAATGGATGTCGAGTGGATAAAATGGATGTAGAGTGGATAAAAATGGATGTAGAGTGGATAAAATGGATGTAGAGTGGATAAAAATGGATGTAGAGTGGATAAAATGGATGTAGAATGGATAAAATGGATGTAAAGTGGATAAAAATGGATGTCGAGTGGATAAAATGGATGTAGAGTGGATAAAAATAGATGTAGAGAGAATAAAATGGAAGTAGAGTGGATAAAAATGGATGTAGATTGGATAAAATGGATGTAGAGTTAATAAAAATGGATGTAGAGTGGATAAAATGGATGTATAGTGGATAAAAATGGATGTAGAGTAGATAAAATAGATGTAGAGTGGATAAAAATGGATGTAGAGTGGATAAAAATGGATGTAGATTGGATAAAATGGATGTAGAGTGGATAAAATGGATGTAGAGTATATAAATTGGATGTAGAGTATATAAAATGGATGTAGAGTGGATAAAAATGGATGTCGGGTGGATAAAATGGATGTAGAGTGGATAAAAATGGATGTAGATTGGATAAAATGGATGTAGAGTGGATGAAAATGGATGTAGAGTATATAAATTGGATGTAGAGTATATAAAATGGATGTAGAGTGGATAAAAATGGATGTCGAGTGGATAAAATGGATGTAGAGTGGATAAAAATGGATGTAGAGTGGATAAAATGGATGTAGAGTTGATAAAAATGGATGTAGAGTGGATAAAATGGATGTAGAGTAGATAAAATGGATGTAGAGTGGATAAAATGGATGTAGAGTTGATAAAATGGATGTAAAGTGGATAAAATGGATGTAGAGTTAATAAAAATGGATGTTGAGTGGAAATAATGGATGTAGAGAGGATAAAATGGATGTAGAGTGGATAAAATGGATGTAGAGTTCATAAAAATGGATGTAGAGTGGATAAAAATGGATGTAGAGTGGATAAAAATGGATGTAGAGTGGATAAAATGGATGTAGAGTTAATAAAAATGGATGTAGAGTGGAAATAATGGATGTAGAGAGGATAAAATGGATGTAGAGTGGATAAAATGGATGTAGAGTTCATAAAAATGGATGTAGAGTGGATAAAATGGATGTAGAATGGATAAAAATAGATGTAGAGAGGATAAAATGGAAGTAGAGTGGATAAAAATAGATGTAGAGTGGATAAAAATGGATGTAGAGTGGATAAAATGGATGTAGAGTGGATAAAATGGATGTAGAGTGGATAAAAATGGATGTAGAGAGGATAAAATGGATGTAGAGTGGATAAAATGGATGTACAGTTAATAAAAATGGATGTAGAGTGGAAATAATGGATGTAGAGAGGATAAAATGGATGTAGAGTGGATAAAATGGATGTAGAGTTCATAAAAATGGATGTAGAGTGGATAAAAATGGATGTAGATTGGATAAAATGGATGTAGAGTTGATAAAATGGATGTAAAGTGGATAAAATGGATGTAGAGTTAATAAAAATGGATGTAGAGTGGATAAAAATGGATGTAGAGAGGATAAAATGGATGTAGAGTGGATAAAATGGATGTACAGTTAATAAAAATGGATGTAGAGTGGAAATAATGGATGTAGAGAGGATAAAATGGATGTAGAGTGGATAAAATGTATGTAGAGTTCATAAAAATGGATGTAGAGTGGATAAAAATGGATGTAGATTGGATAAAATGGATGTGGAGTGGATAACAATGGATGTAGAGAGGATAAAAATGTATATAGGGTAGATAAAATGGATGTAGAGTTAATAAAAATGGATGTAGAGTGGAAATAATGGATGTAGAGAGGATAAAATGGATGTAGAGTGGATAAAATGGATGTAGAGTTCATAAAAATGGATGTCGAGTGGATAAAATGGATGTAGAGTTCATAAAAATGGATGTAGAGTGGATAAAAATGGATGTAGATTGGATAAAATGGATGTAGAGTGGATAAAAATGGATGTAGAGTGGATAAAATGGATGTAGAGTTAATAAAAATGGATGTAGAGTGGAAATAATGGATGTAGAGAGGATAAAATGGATGTAGAGTGGATAAAATGGATGTAGATTTCATAAAAATGGATGTCGAGTGGATAAAATGGATGTAGAGTGGATAAAAATGGATGTAGAGTGGATAAAATGGATGTAGAGTTGATAAAAATGGATGTAGAGTGGATAAAATGGATGTAGAGTAGATAAAATGGATGTAGAGTGGATAAAATGGATGTAGAGAGGATAAAATGGATGTAGAGTGGATAAAATGGATGTAGAGTTCATAAAAATGGATGTAGAGTGGATAAAAATGGATGTAGATTGGATAAAATGGATGTAGAGTGGATAAAAATGGATGTAGAGTGGATAAAATGGATGTAGAGTTAATAAAAATGGATGTAGAGTGGAAATAATGGATGTAGAGAGGATAAAATGGATGTAGAGTGGATAAAATGGATGTAGAGTTCATAAAAATGGATGTAGAGTGGATAAAATGGATGTAGAGTGGATAAAATGGATGTAGAGTGGATAAAATGGATGTAGAGTGGATAAAAATGGATGTAGAGTGGATATAATGGATGTAGAGTGGATAAAATGGTTGTAGAGTGGATAAAAATGGATGTAGAGTGGATAAAATGGATGTAGAATGGATAAAATGGATGTAAAGTGGATAAAAATGGATGTCGAGTGGATAAAATGGATGTAGAGTGCATAAAAATAGATGTAGAGAGGATAAAATGGAAGTAGAGTGGATAAAAATGGATGTAGAGTGGATAAAATGGATGTAGAGTGGATAAAATGGATGTACAGTTAATAAAAATGGATGTAGAGTGGAAATAATGGATGTAGAGAGGATAAAATGGATGTAGAATGGATAAAATGGATTTAGAGTTCATAAAAATGGATGTAGAGTGGATAAAAATGGATGTAGATTGGATAAAATGGATGTAGAGTTGATAAAATGGATGTAAAGTGGATAAAATGGATGTAGAGTTAATAAAAATGGATGTAGAGTGGAAATAATGGATGTAGAGAGGATAAAATGGATGTAGAGTGGATAAAATGGATGTAGAGTTCATAAAAATGGATGTAGAGTGGATAAAAATGGATGTAGATTGGATAAAATGGATGTGGAGTGGATAACAATGGATGTAGAGAGGATAAAAATGGATATAGGGTAGATAAAATGGATGTAGAGTTAATAAAAATGGATGTAGAGTGGATATAATGGATGTAGAGAGGATAAAATGGATGTGGAGTGGATAACAATGGATGTAGAGTGGATAAAATGGATGTAGAGTGGATAAAATGGATGAAGAGTGGATAAAATGGTTGTAGAGTGGATAAAATGGATGTAGAGTGGATAAAAATGGATGTAGATTGGATAAAATGGATGTAGAGTGGATAAAATGGATGTAGAGTTGATAAAATGGATGTAAAGTGGATAAAATGGATGTAGAGTTAATAAAAATGGATGTTGAGTGGAAATAATGGATGTAGAGAGGATAAAATGGATGTAGAGTGGATAAAATGGATGTAGAGTTCATAAAAATGGATGTAGAGTGGATAAAAATGGATGTAGAGTGGATAAAAATGGATGTAGAGTGGATAAAATGGATGTAGAGTTAATAAAAATGGATGTAGAGTGGAAATAATGGATGTAGAGAGGATAAAATGGATGTAGAGTGGATAAAATGGATGTAGAGTTCATAAAAATGGATGTAGAGTGGATAAAATGGATGTAGAATGGATAAAAATAGATGTAGAGAGGATAAAATGGAAGTAGAGTGGATAAAAATGGATGTAGAGTGGATAAAAATGGATGTAGAGTGGATAAAATGGATGTAGAGTGGATAAAATGGATGTAGAGTGGATAAAAATGGATGTAGAGAGGATAAAATGGATGTAGAGTGGATAAAATGGATGTACAGTTAATAAAAATGGATGTAGAGTGGAAATAATGGATGTAGAGAGGATAAAATGGATGTAGAGTGGATAAAATGGATGTAGAGTTCATAAAAATGGATGTAGAGTTAATAAAAATGGATGTAGAGTGGAAATAATGGATGTAGAGAGGATAAAATGGATGTAGAGTGGATAAAATGGATGTAGAGTTCATAAAAATGGATGTAGAGTGGATAAAAATGGATGTAGATTGGATAAAATGGATGTGGAGTGGATAACAATGGATGTAGAGAGGATAAAAATGTATATAGGGTAGATAAAATGGATGTAGAGTTAATAAAAATGGATGTAGAGTGGAAATAATGGATGTAGAGAGGATAAAATGGATGTAGAGTGGATAAAATGGATGTAGAGTTCATAAAAATGGATGTCGAGTGGATAAAATGGATGTAGAGTTCATAAAAATGGATGTAGAGTGGATAAAAATGGATGTAGATTGGATAAAATGGATGTAGAGTGGATAAAAATGGATGTAGAGTGGATAAAATGGATGTAGAGTTAATAAAAATGGATGTAGAGTGGAAATAATGGATGTAGAGAGGATAAAATGGATGTAGAGTGGATAAAATGGATGTAGAGTTCATAAAAATGGATGTCGAGTGGATAAAATGGATGTAGAGTGGATAAAAATGGATGTAGAGTGGATAAAATGGATGTAGAGTTGATAAAAATGGATGTAGAGTGGATAAAATGGATGTAGAGTAGATAAAATGGATGTAGAGTGGATAAAATGGATGTAGAGAGGATAAAATGGATGTAGAGTGGATAAAATGGATGTAGAGTTCATAAAAATGGATGTAGAGTGGATAAAAATGGATGTAGATTGGATAAAATGGATGTAGAGTGGATAAAAATGGATGTAGAGTGGATAAAATGGATGTAGAGTTAATAAAAATGGATGTAGAGTGGAAATAATGGATGTAGAGAGGATAAAATGGATGTAGAGTGGATAAAATGGATGTAGAGTTCATAAAAATGGATGTAGAGCGGATAAAATGATTGTAGAGTGGATAAAATGGATGTAGAGTGGATAAAAATGGATGTAGAGTGGATATAATGGATGTAGAGTGGATAAAATGGTTGTAGAGTGGATAAAAATGGATGTAGAGTGGATAAAATGGATGTAGAATGGATAAAATGGATGTAAAGTGGATAAAAATGGATGTCGAGTGGATAAAATGGATGTAGAGTGCATAAAAATAGATGTAGAGAGGATAAAATGGAAGTAGAGTGGATAAAAATGGATGTAGAGTGGATAAAATGGATGTAGAGTGGATAAAATGGATGTACAGTTAATAAAAATGGATGTAGAGTGGAAATAATGGATGTAGAGAGGATAAAATGGATGTAGAATGGATAAAATGGATTTAGAGTTCATAAAAATGGATGTAGAGTGGATAAAAATGGATGTAGATTGGATAAAATGGATGTAGAGTTGATAAAATGGATGTAAAGTGGATAAAATGGATGTAGAGTTAATAAAAATGGATGTAGAGTGGAAATAATGGATGTAGAGAGGATAAAATGGATGTAGAGTGGATAAAATGGATGTAGAGTTCATAAAAATGGATGTAGAGTGGATAAAAATGGATGTAGATTGGATAAAATGGATGTGGAGTGGATAACAATGGATGTAGAGAGGATAAAAATGGATATAGGGTAGATAAAATGGATGTAGAGTTAATAAAAATGGATGTAGAGTGGATAAAATGGATGTAGAGAGGATAAAATGGATGTGGAGTGGATAACAATGGATGTAGAGTGGATAAAATGGATGTAGAGTGGATAAAATGGATGAAGAGTGGATAAAATGGTTGTAGAGTGGATAAAATGGATGTAGAGTGGATAAAAATGGATGTAGATTGGATAAAATGGATGTGGAGTGGATAACAATGGATGTAGAGAGGATAAAAATGGATATAGGGTAGATAAAATGGATGTAGAGTGGATAAAAATGGATGTAGATTATATAAATTGGATGTAGAGTATATAAAATGGATGTAGAGTGGATAAAAATGGATGTCGAGTGGATAAAATGGATGTAGAGTGGATAAAATGGATGTAGATTGGATAAAATGGATGTAGAGTTAATAAAAATGGATGTAGAGTGGATAAAAATGGATGTAGAGTGGATACAAATGGATGTAGATTGGATAAAATGGATGTAGAGTTCATAAAAATGGATGTAGAGTGGATAAAAATGGATGTAGATTGGATAAAATGGATGTGGAGTGGATAACAATGGATGTAGAGAGGATAAAAATGGATATAGGGTAGATAAAATGGATGTAGAGTTAATAAAAATGGATGTAGAGTGGATATAATGGATGTAGAGAGGATAAAATGGATGTGGAGTGGATAAAATGGATGTAGAGTTCATAAAAATGGATGTAGAGTGGATAAAATGGATGTAGAATGGATAAAAATAGATGTAGAGAGGATAAAATGGAAGTAGAGTGGATAAAAATGGATGTAGAGTGGATAAAAATGGATGTAGAGTGGATAAAATGGATGTAGAGTGGATAAAATGGATGTAGAGTGGATAAAAATGGATGTAGAGAGGATAAAATGGATGTAGAGTGGATAAAATGGATGTACAGTTAATAAAAATGGATGTAGAGTGGAAATAATGGATGTAGAGAGGATAAAATGGATGTAGAGTGGATAAAATGGATGTAGAGTTCATAAAAATGGATGTAGAGTTAATAAAAATGGATGTAGAGTGGAAATAATGGATGTAGAGAGGATAAAATGGATGTAGAGTGGATAAAATGGATGTAGAGTTCATAAAAATGGATGTAGAGTGGATAAAAATGGATGTAGATTGGATAAAATGGATGTGGAGTGGATAACAATGGATGTAGAGAGGATAAAAATGTATATAGGGTAGATAAAATGGATGTAGAGTTAATAAAAATGGATGTAGAGTGGAAATAATGGATGTAGAGAGGATAAAATGGATGTAGAGTGGATAAAATGGATGTAGAGTTCATAAAAATGGATGTCGAGTGGATAAAATGGATGTAGAGTTCATAAAAATGGATGTAGAGTGGATAAAAATGGATGTAGATTGGATAAAATGGATGTAGAGTGGATAAAAATGGATGTAGAGTGGATAAAATGGATGTAGAGTTAATAAAAATGGATGTAGAGTGGAAATAATGGATGTAGAGAGGATAAAATGGATGTAGAGTGGATAAAATGGATGTAGAGTTCATAAAAATGGATGTCGAGTGGATAAAATGGATGTAGAGTGGATAAAAATGGATGTAGAGTGGATAAAATGGATGTAGAGTTGATAAAAATGGATGTAGAGTGGATAAAATGGATGTAGAGTAGATAAAATGGATGTAGAGTGGATAAAATGGATGTAGAGAGGATAAAATGGATGTAGAGTGGATAAAATGGATGTAGAGTTCATAAAAATGGATGTAGAGTGGATAAAAATGGATGTAGATTGGATAAAATGGATGTAGAGTGGATAAAAATGGATGTAGAGTGGATAAAATGGATGTAGAGTTAATAAAAATGGATGTAGAGTGGAAATAATGGATGTAGAGAGGATAAAATGGATGTAGAGTGGATAAAATGGATGTAGAGTTCATAAAAATGGATGTAGAGCGGATAAAATGATTGTAGAGTGGATAAAATGGATGTAGAGTGGATAAAAATGGATGTAGAGTGGATAAAATGGATGTAGAGTGGATAAAATGGTTGTAGAGTGGATAAAAATGGATGTAGAGTGGATAAAATGGATGTAGAATGGATAAAATGGATGTAAAGTGGATAAAAATGGATGTAGAGTGGATAAAATGGATGTAGAGTGCATAAAAATGGATGTAGAGAGGATAAAATGGAAGTAGAGTGGATAAAAATGGATGTAGAGTGGATAAAATGGATGTAGAGTGGATAAAATGGATGTACAGTTAATAAAAATGGATGTAGAGTGGAAATAATGGATGTAGAGAGGATAAAATGGATGTAGAATGGATAAAATGGATTTAGAGTTCATAAAAATGGATGTAGAGTGGATAAAAATGGATGTAGATTGGATAAAATGGATGTAGAGTTGATAAAATGGATGTAAAGTGGATAAAATGGATGTAGAGTTAATAAAAATGGATGTAGAGTGGAAATAATGGATGTAGAGAGGATAAAATGGATGTAGAGTGGATAAAATGGATGTAGAGTTCATAAAAATGGATGTAGAGTGGATAAAAATGGATGTAGATTGGATAAAATGGATGTGGAGTGGATAACAATGGATGTAGAGAGGATAAAAATGGATATAGGGTAGATAAAATGGATGTAGAGTTAATAAAAATGGATGTAGAGTGGATATAATGGATGTAGAGAGGATAAAATGGATGTGGAGTGGATAACAATGGATGTAGAGTGGATAAAATGGATGTAGAGTGGATAAAATGGATGTAGAGTGGATAAAATGGTTGTAGAGTGGATAAAATGGATGTAGAGTGGATAAAAATGGATGTAGATTGGATAAAATGGATGTGGAGTGGATAACAATGGATGTAGAGAGGATAAAAATGGATATAGGGTAGATAAAATGGATGTAGAGTGGATAAAAATGGATGTAGATTATATAAATTGGATGTAGAGTATATAAAATGGATGTAGAGTGGATAAAAATGGATGTCGAGTGGATAAAATGGATGTAGAGTGGATAAAATGGATGTAGAGTGGATAAAATGGATGTAGAGTTAATAAAAATGGATGTAGAGTGGATAAAAATGGATGTAGAGTGGATACAAATGGATGTAGATTGGATAAAATGGATGTAGAGTTCATAAAAATGGATGTAGAGTGGATAAAAATGGATGTAGATTGGATAAAATGGATGTGGAGTGGATAACAATGGATGTAGAGAGGATAAAAATGGATATAGGGTAGATAAAATGGATGTAGAGTTAATAAAAATGGATGTAGAGTGGATATAATGGATGTAGAGAGGATAAAATGGATGTGGAGTGGATAACAATGGATGTAGAGTGGATAAAATGGATGTAGAGTGCATAAAAATAGATGTAGAGATGATAAAATGGAAGTAGAGTGGATAAAAATGGATGTAGAGTGGATAAAATGGATGTAGAGTGGATAAAATGGATGTACAGTTAATAAAAATGGATGTAGAGTGGAAATAATGGATGTAGAGAGGATAAAATGGATGTAGAATGGATAAAATGGATTTAGAGTTCATAAAAATGGATGTAGAGTGGATAAAAATGGATGTAGATTGGATAAAATGGATGTAGAGTTGATAAAATGGATGTAAAGTGGATAAAATGGATGTAGAGTTAATAAAAATGGATGTAGAGTGGAAATAATGGATGTAGAGAGGATAAAATGGATGTAGAGTGGATAAAATGGATGTAGAGTTCATAAAAATGGATGTAGAGTGGATAAAAATGGATGTAGATTGGATAAAATGGATGTGGAGTGGATAACAATGGATGTAGAGAGGATAAAAATGGATATAGGGTAGATAAAATGGATGTAGAGTTAATAAAAATGGATGTAGAGTGGATAACAATGGATGTAGAGTGGATAAAATGGTTGTAGAGTGGATAAAATGGATGTAGAGTGGATAAAAATGGATGTAGATTGGATAAAATGGATGTGGAGTGGATAACAATGGATGTAGAGAGGATAAAAATGGATATAGGGTAGATAAAATGGATGTAGAGTGGATAAAAATGGATGTAGATTATATAAATTGGATGTAGAGTATATAAAATGGATGTAGAGTGGATAAAAATGGATGTCGAGTGGATAAAATGGATGTAGAGTGGATAAAATGGATGTAGATTGGATAAAATGGATGTAGAGTTAATAAAAATGGATGTAGAGTGGATAAAAATGGATGTAGAGTGGATAAAAATGGATGTAGATTGGATAAAATGGATGTAGAGTTCATAAAAGTGGATGTAGAGTGGATAAAATGGATGTAGAGTTGATAAAAATGGATGTAGAGTGGATAAAAATGGATGTAGAGTGGATAAAATGGATGTAGAGTGCATAAAAATGGATGTTGAGTGGATAAAATGGATGTAGAGTTAATAAAAGTGGATGTAGAGTGGATAAAATTGATGTAGAGTTGATAAAAATGGATGTAGAGTGGATAAAAATGGATGTAGATTGGATAAAATGGATGTAGAGTGGATAAAAATGGATGTAGAGTATATAAATTGGATGTAGAGTATATAAAATGGATGTAGAGTGGATAAAAATGGATGTCGAGTGGATAAAATGGATGTAGAGTAGATAAAATGGATGTAGAGTGGATAAAATGGATGTAGAGTTGATAAAATGGATGTAAAGTGGATAAAATGGATGTAGAGTTAATAAAAATGGATGTAGAGTGGAAATAATGGATGTAGAGAGGATAAAATGGATGTAGAGTGGATAAAATGGATGTAGAGTTCATAAAAATGGATGTAGAGTGGATAAAAATGGATGTAGAGTGGATAAAAATGGATGTGGAGTGGATAAAATGGATGTAGAGTGGATAAAAATGGATGTAGAGAGGATAAAATGGATGTAGAGTGGATAAAATGGATGTACAGTTAATAAAAATGGATGTAGAGTGGAAATAATGGATGTAGAGAGGATAAAATGGATGTAGAATGGATAAAATGGATTTAGTGTTCATAAAAATGGATGTCGAGTGGATAAAATGGATGTAGAGTTCATAAAAATGGATGTAGAGTGGATAAAAATGGATGTAGATTGGATAAAATGGATGTAGAGTGGATAAAAATGGATGTAGAGTGGATAAAATGGATGTAGAGTTAATAAAAATGGATGTAGAGTGGAAATAATGGATGTAGAGAGGATAAAATGGATGTAGAATGGATAAAATGGATTTAGAGTGCATAAAAATGGATGTCGAGTGGATAAAATGGATGTAGAGTTCATAAAAATGGATGTAGAGTGGATAAAAATGGATGTAGATTGGATAAAATGGATGTAGAGTGGATAAAAATGGATGTAGAGTGGATAAAATGGATGTAGAGTGGATAAAAATAGATGTAGAGAGAATAAAATGGAAGTAGAGTGGATAAAAATGGATGTAGAGTGGATAAAAATGGATGTAGAGTGGATAAAATGGATGTAGAGTGGATAAAAATGGATGTAGAGAGGATAAAATGGATGTAGAGTGGATAAAATGGATGTAGAGTTCATAAAAATGGATGTCGAGTGGATAAAATGGATGTAGAGTGGATAAAAATGGATGTAGAGTGGATAAAATGGATGTAGAGTGGATAAAAATGGATGTAGAGTGGATAAAATGGATGTAGAATGGATAAAATGGATGTAAAGTGGATAAAAATGGATGTCGAGTGGATAAAATGGATGTAGAGTGGATAAAAATAGATGTAGAGAGAATAAAATGGAAGTAGAGTGGATAAAAATGGATGTAGAGTGGATAAAAATGGATGTAGAGTGGATAAAATGGATGTAGAGTGGATAAAAATGGATGTAGAGAGGATAAAATGGATGTAGAGTGGATAAAATGGATGTACAGTTAATAAAAATGGATGTAGAGTGGAAATAATGGATGTAGAGAGGATAAAATGGATGTAGAATGGATAAAATGGATTTAGAGTTCATAAAAATGGATGTCGAGTGGATAAAATGGATGTAGAGTTCATAAAAATGGATGTAGAGTGGATAAAAATGGATGTAGATTGGATAAAATGGATGTAGAGTGGATAAAAATGGATGTAGAGTGGATAAAATGGATGTAGAGTTAATAAAAATGGATGTAGAGTGGAAATAATGGATGTAGAGGGGATAAAATGAATGTAGAGTGGATAAAATGGATGTAGAGTTCATAAAAATGGATGTCGAGTGGATAAAATGGATGTAGAGTGGATAAAAATGGATGTAGAGTGGATAAAATGGATGTAGAGTGGATAAAAATGGATGTAGAGTGGATAAAATGGATGTAGAATGGATAAAATGGATGTAAAGTGGATAAAAATGGATGTCGAGTGGATAAAATGGATGTAGAGTGGATAAAAATAGATGTAGAGAGAATAAAATGGAAGTAGAGTGGATAAAAATGGATGTAGAGTGGATAAAAATGGATGTAGAGTGGACAAAATGGATGTAGAGTTCATAAAAATGGATGTCGAGTGGATAAAATGGATGTAGAGTTCATAAAAATGGATGTAGAGTGGATAAAAATGGATGTAGATTGGATAAAATGGATGTAGAGTGGATAAAAATGGATGTAGAGTGGATAAAATGGATGTAGAGTTAATAAAAATGGATGTAGAGTGGAAATAATGGATGTAGAGAGGATAAAATGGATGTAGAGTGGATAAAATGGATGTAGAGTTCATAAAAATGGATGTCGAGTGGATAAAATGGATGTAGAGTGGATAAAAATGGATGTAGAGTGGATAAAATGGATGTAGAGTTGATAAAAATGGATGTAGAGTGGATAAAATGGATGTAGAGTAGATAAAATGGATGTAGAGTGGATAAAATGGATGTAGAGTTGATAAAATGGATGCAAAGTGGATAAAATGGATGTAGAGTTAATAAAAATGGATGTAGAGTGGACAAAATGGATGTAGAGTTCATAAAAATGGATGTCGAGTGGATAAAATGGATGTAGAGTTCATAAAAATGGATGTAGAGTGGATAAAAATGGATGTAGATTGGATAAAATGGATGTAGAGTGGATAAAAATGGATGTAGAGTGGATAAAATGGATGTAGAGTTAATAAAAATGGATGTAGAGTGGAAATAATGGATGTAGAGAGGATAAAATGGATGTAGAGTGGATAAAATGGATGTAGAGTGGATAAAAATGGATGTAGAGTGGATAAAATGGATGTAGAGTTAATAAAAATGGATGTAGAGTGGAAATAATGGATGTAGAGAGGATAAAATGGATGTGGAGTGGATAAAATGGATGTAGAGTTCATAAAAATGGATGTAGAGTGGATAAAATGGATGTAGAGTGGATAAAATGGATGTAGATTGGATAAAATGGATGTAGAGTTAATAAAAATGGATGTAGAGTGGATAAAAATGGATGTAGAGTGGATAAAAATGGATGTAGATTGGATAAAATGGATGTAGAGTTCATAAAAGTGGATGTAGAGTGGATAAAATGGATGTAGAGTTGATAAAAATGGATGTAGAGTGGATAAAAATGGATGTAGAGTGGATAAAATGGATGTAGAGTGCATAAAAATGGATGTTGAGTGGATAAAATGGATGTAGAGTGCATAAAAATGGATGTTGAGTGGATAAAATGGATGTAGAGTTAATAAAAGTGGATGTAGAGTGGATAAAATGGATGTAGAGTTGATAAAAATGGATGTAGAGTGGATAAAAATGGATGTAGATTGGATAAAATGGATGTAGAGTGGATAAAAATGGATGTAGAGTATATAAATTGGATGTAGAGTATATAAAATGGATGTAGAGTGGATAAAAATGGATGTCGAGTGGATAAAATGGATGTAGAGTAGATAAAATGGATGTAGAGTGGATAAAATGGATGTAGAGTTGATAAAATGGATGTAAAGTGGATAAAATGGATGTAGAGTTAATAAAAATGGATGTAGAGTGGAAATAATGGATGTAGAGAGGATAAAATGGATGTAGAGTGGATAAAATGGATGTAGAGTTCATAAAAATGGATGTAGAGTGGATAAAAATGGATGTAGAGTGGATAAAAATGGATGTGGAGTGGATAAAATGGATGTAGAGTGGATAAAAATGGATGTAGAGAGGATAAAATGGATGTAGAGTGGATAAAATGGATGTACAGTTAATAAAAATGGATGTAGAGTGGAAATAATGGATGTAGAGAGGATAAAATGGATGTAGAATGGATAAAATGGATTTAGAGTTCATAAAAATGGATGTCGAGTGGATAAAATGGATGTAGAGTTCATAAAAATGGATGTAGAGTGGATAAAAATGGATGTAGATTGGATAAAATGGATGTAGAGTGGATAAAAATGGATGTAGAGTGGATAAAATGGATGTAGAGTTAATAAAAATGGATGTAGAGTGGAAATAATGGATGTAGAGAGGATAAAATGGATGTAGAATGGATAAAATGGATGTAGAGTGCATAAAAATGGATGTCGAGTGGATAAAATGGATGTAGAGTTCATAAAAATGGATGTAGAGTGGATAAAATGGATGTAGAGTTAATAAAAATGGATGTAGAGTGGAAATAATGGATGTAGAGAGGATAAAATGGATGTAGAGTGGATAAAATGGATGTAGAGTTCATAAAAATGGATGTCGAGTGGATAAAATGGATGTAGAGTGGATAAAAATGGATGTAGAGTGGATAAAATGGATGTAGAGTGGATAAAAATGGATGTAGAGTGGATAAAATGGATGTAGAGAGAATAAAATGGAAGTAGAGTGGATAAAAATGGATGTAGAGTGGATAAAAATGGATGTAGAGTGGATAAAATGGATGTAGAGTGGATAAAAATGGATGTAGAGAGGATAAAATGGATGTAGAGTGGATAAAATGGATGTACAGTTAATAAAAATGGATGTAGAGTGGAAATAATGGATGTAGAGAGGATAAAATGGATGTAGAATGGATAAAATGGATTTAGAGTTCATAAAAATGGATGTCGAGTGGATAAAATGGATGTAGAGTTCATAAAAATGGATGTAGAGTGGATAAAAATGGATGTAGATTGGATAAAATGGATGTAGAGTGGATAAAAATGGATGTAGAGTGGATAAAATGGATGTAGAGTTAATAAAAATGGATGTAGAGTGGAAATAATGGATGTAGAGAGGATAAAATGGATGTAGAGTGGATAAAATGGATGTAGAGTTCATAAAAATGGATGTCGAGTGGATAAAATGGATGTAGAGTGGATAAAAATGGATGTAGAGTGGATAAAATGGATGTAGAGTGGATAAAAATGGATGTAGAGTGGATAAAATGGATGTAGAATGGATAAAATGGATGTAAAGTGGATAAAAATGGATGTCGAGTGGATAAAATGGATGTAGAGTGGATAAAAATAGATGTAGAGAGAATAAAATGGAAGTAGAGTGGATAAAAATGGATGTAGAGTGGATAAAAATGGATGTAGAGTGGACAAAATGGATGTAGAGTTCATAAAAATGGATGTCGAGTGGATAAAATGGATGTAGAGTTCATAAAAATGGATGTAGAGTGGATAAAAATGGATGTAGATTGGATAAAATGGATGTAGAGTGGATAAAAATGGATGTAGAGTGGATAAAATGGATGTAGAGTTAATAAAAATGGATGTAGAGTGGAAATAATGGATGTAGAGAGGATAAAATGGATGTAGAGTGGATAAAATGGATGTAGAGTTCATAAAAATGGATGTCGAGTGGATAAAATGGATGTAGAGTGGATAAAAATGGATGTAGAGTGGATAAAATGGATGTAGAGTTGATAAAAATGGATGTAGAGTGGATAAAATGGATGTAGAGTAGATAAAATGGATGTAGAGTGGATAAAATGGATGTAGAGTTGATAAAATGGATGCAAAGTGGATAAAATGGATGTAGAGTTAATAAAAATGGATGTAGAGTGGAAATAATGGATGTAGAGAGGATAAAATGGATGTAGAGTGGATAAAATGGATGTAGAGTTCATAAAAATGGATGTAGAGTGGATATAAATGGATGTAGATTGGATAAAATGGATGTAGAGTGGATAAAAATGGATGTAGAGTGGATAAAATGGATGTAGAGTTAATAAAAATGGATGTAGAGTGGAAATAATGGATGTAGAGAGGATAAAATGGATGTAGAGTGGATAAAATGGATGTAGAGTGGATAAAAATGGATGTAGAGTGGATAAAATGGATGTAGAGTTAATAAAAATGGATGTAGAGTGGAAATAATGGATGTAGAGAGGATAAAATGGATGTAGAGTGGATAAAATGGATGTAGAGTTCATAAAAATGGATGTAGAGTGGATAAAATGGATGTAGAGTGGATAAAATGATTGTAGAGTGGATAAAATGGATGTAGAGTGGATAAAAATGGATGTAGAGTGGATAAAATGGATGTAGAATGGATAAAATGGATGTAGAGTGGATAAAAATGGATGTAGAGAGGATAAAATGGATGTAGAGTGGATAAAATGGATGTACAGTTAATAAAAATGGATGTAGAGTGGAAATAATGGATGTAGAGAGGATAAAATGGATGTAGAGTGGATAAAATGGATGTGGAGTGGATAAAATGGATGTAGAGTGGATAAAATGGATGTACAGTTAATAAAAATGGATGTAGAGTGGAAATAATGGATGTAGAGAGGATAAAATGGATGTAGAATGGTTAAAATGGATTTAGAGTTCATAAAAATGGATGTAGAGTGGATAAAAATGGATGTAGATTGGATAAAATGGATGTAGAGTTGATAAAATGGATGTAAAGTGGATAAAATGGATGTAGAGTTAATAAAAATGGATGTAGAGTGGAAATAATGGATGTAGAGAGGATAAAATGGATGTAGAGTGGATAAAATGGATGTAGAGTTCATAAAAATGGATGTAGAGTGGATAAAAATGGATGTAGATTGGATAAAATGGATGTGGAGTGGATAACAATGGATGTAGAGTGGATAAAATGGATGTAGAGTGGATAAAATGGATGTAGAGTGGATAAAATGGTTGTAGAGTGGATAAAATGGATGTAGAGTGGATAAAAATGGATGTAGATTGGATAAAATGGATGTGGAGTGGATAACAATGGATGTACAGAGGATAAAAATGGATATAGGGTAGATAAAATGGATGTAGAGTGGATATAATGGATGTAGAGAGGATAAAATGGATGTGGAGTGGATAACAATGGATGTAGAGTGGATAAAATGGATGTAGAGTGGATAAAATGGATGAAGAGTGGATAAAATGGTTGTAGAGTGGATAAAATGGATGTAGAGTGGATAAAAATGGATGTAGATTGGATAAAATGGATGTGGAGTGGATAACAATGGATGTAGAGAGGATAAAAATGGATATAGGGTAGATAAAATGGATGTAGAGTGGATAAAAATGGATGTAGAGTGGATAAAATGGATGTAGAATGGATAAAATGGATGTAAAGTGGATAAAAATGGATGTAGAGTGGATAAAATGGATGTAGAGTGGATAAAAATAGATGTAGAGAGAATAAAATGGAAGTAGAGTGGATAAAAATGGATGTAGAGTGGATAAAAATGGATGTAGAGTGGATAAAAATGGATGTAGATTGGATAAAATGGATGTAGAGTGGATAAAAATGGATGTAGAGTATATAAATTGGATGTAGAGTATATAAAATGGATGTAGAGTGGATAAAAATGGATGTCGAGTGGATAAAATGGATGTAGAGTGGATAAAAATGGATGTAGATTGGATAAAATGGATGTAGAGTGGATGAAAATGGATGTAGAGTATATAAATTGGATGTAGAGTATATAAAATGGATGTAGAGTGGATAAAAATGGATGTCGAGTGGATAAAATGGATGTAGAGTTGATAAAATGGATGTAAAGTGGATAAAATGGATGTAGAGTTAATAAAAATGGATGTAGAGTGGAAATAATTGATGTAGAGAGGATAAAATGGATGTAGAGTGGATAAAATGGATGTAGAGTTCATAAAAATGGATGTAGAGTGGATAAAAATGGATGTAGATTGGATAAAATGGATGTAGAGTGGATAAAAATGGATGTAGAGTGGATAAAATGGATGTAGAGTTAATAAAAATGGATGTAGAGTGGAAATAATGGATGTAGAGTGGATAAAATGGATGTAGAGTGGATAAAATGGATGTAGAGTTCATAAAAATGGATGTAGAGTGGATAAAAATGGATGTAGAGTGGATATAATGGATGTAGAGAGGATAAAATGGATGTGGAGTGGATAACAATGGATGTAGAGTGGATAAAATGGATGTAGAGTGGATAAAATGGATGAAGAGTGGATAAAATGGTTGTAGAGTGGATAAAATGGATGTAGAGTGGATAAAAATGGATGTAGATTGGATAAAATGGATGTGGAGTGGATAACAATGGATGTAGAGAGGATAAAAATGGATATAGGGTAGATAAAATGGATGTAGAGTGGATAAAAATGGATGTAGATTATATAAATTGGATGTAGAGTATATAAAATGGATGTAGAGTGGATAAAAATGGATGTCGAGTGGATAAAATGGATGTAGAGTGGATAAAATGGATGTAGATTGGATAAAATGGATGTAGAGTTAATAAAAATGGATGTAGAGTGGATAAAAATGGATGTAGAGTGGATAAAAATGGATGTAGATTGGATAAAATGGATGTAGAGTTCATAAAAGTGGATGTAGAGTGGATAAAATGGATGTAGAGTTGATAAAAATGGATGTAGAGTGGATAAAAATGGATGTAGAGTGGATAAAATGGTTGTAGAGTGGATAAAAATGGATGTAGAGTGGATAAAATGGATGTAGAATGGATAAAATGGATGTAAAGTGGATAAAAATGGATGTAGAGTTAATAAAAGTGGATGTAGAGTGGATAAAATGGATGTAGAGTTGATAAAAATGGATGTAGAGTGGATAAAAATGGATGTAGATTGGATAAAATGGATGTAGAGTGGATAAAAATGGATGTAGAGTATATAAATTGGATGTAGAGTATATAAAATGGATGTAGAGTGGATAAAAATGGATGTCGAGTGGATAAAATGGATGTAGAGTAGATAAAATGGATGTAGAGTGGATAAAATGGATGTAGAGTTGATAAAATGGATGTAAAGTGGATAAAATGGATGTAGAGTTAATAAAAATGGATGTAGAGTGGAAATAATGGATGTAGAGAGGATAAAATGGATGTAGAGTGGATAAAATGGATGTAGAGTTCATAAAAATGGATGTAGAGTGGATAAAAATGGATGTAGAGTGGATAAAAATGGATGTAGAGAGGATAAAATGGATGTAGAGTGGATAAAATGGATGTACAGTTAATAAAAATGGATGTAGAGTGGAAATAATGGATGTAGAGAGGATAAAATGGATGTAGAATGGATAAAATGGATTTAGAGTTCATAAAAATGGATGTCGAGTGGATAAAATGGATGTAGAGTTCATAAAAATGGATGTAGAGTGGATAAAAATGGATGTAGATTGGATAAAATGGATGTAGAGTGGATAAAAATGGATGTAGAGTGGATAAAATGGATGTAGAGTTAATAAAAATGGATGTAGAGTGGAAATAATGGATGTAGAGAGGATAAAATGGATGTAGAGTGGATAAAATGGATGTAGAGTTCATAAAAATGGATGTCGAGTGGATAAAATGGATGTAGAGTGGATAAAAATGGATGTAGAGTGGATAAAATGGATGTAGAGTGGATAAAAATGGATGTAGAGTGGATAAAATGGATGTAGAATGGATAAAATGGATGTAAAGTGGATAAAAATGGATGTCGAGTGGATAAAATGGATGTAGAGTGGATAAAAATAGATGTAGAGAGAATAAAATGGAAGTAGAGTGGATAAAAATGGATGTAGATTGGATAAAATGGATGTAGAGTTAATAAAAATGGATGTAGAGTGGATAAAATGGATGTATAGTGGATAAAAATGGATGTAGAGTAGATAAAATAGATGTAGAGTGGATAAAAATGGATGTAGAGTGGATAAAAATGGATGTAGATTGGATAAAATGGATGTAGAGTTAATAAAAGTGGATGTAGAGTGGATAAAATGGATGTAGAGTTGATAAAAATGGATGTAGAGTGGATAAAAATGGATGTAGATTGGATAAAATGGATGTAGAGTGGATAAAAATGGATGTAGATTATATAAATTGGATGTAGAGTATATAAAATGGATGTAGAGTGGATAAAAATGGATGTCGAGTGGATAAAATGGATGTAGAGTGGATAAAAATAGATGTAGAGTGGACAAAAATGGATGTAGAGTGGATACAATGGATGTAGAGTGGATAAAAATGGATGTAGAGTGGATAAAATGGATGTAGAGTGGATAAAAATGGATGTAGAGTGGATAAAATGGATGTAGAGTGCATAAAAATGGATGTTGAGTGGATAAAATGGATGTAGAGTGGATAAAATGGATGTACATTTAATAAAAATGGATGTAGAGTGGATAAAAATGGATGTAGAGTGGATAAAAATGGATGTAGATTGGATAAAATGGATGTAGAGTTAATAAAAGTGGATGTAGAGTGGATAAAATGGATGTAGAGTTGATAAAAATGGATGTAGAGTGGATAAAAATGGATGTAGATTGGATAAAATGGATGTAGAGTGGATAAAATGGATGTAGAGTATATAAATTGGATGTAGAGTATATAAAATGGATGTAGAGTGGATAAAAATGGATGTCGGGTGGATAAAATGGATGTAGAGTGGATAAAAATGGATGTAGATTGGATAAAATGGATGTAGAGTGGATGAAAATGGATGTAGAGTATATAAATTGGATGTAGAGTATATAAAATGGATGTAGAGTGGATAAAAATGGATGTCGAGTGGATAAAATGGATGTAGAGTGGATAAAAATGGATGTAGAGTGGATAAAATGGATGTAGAGTTGATAAAAATGGATGTAGAGTGGATAAAATGGATGTAGAGTAGATAAAATGGATGTAGAGTGGATAAAATGGATGTAGAGTTGATAAAATGGATGTAAAGTGGATAAAATGGATGTAGAGTTAATAAAAATGGATGTTGAGTGGAAATAATGGATGTAGAGAGGATAAAATGGATGTAGAGTGGATAAAATGGATGTAGAGTTCATAAAAATGGATGTAGAGTGGATAAAAATGGATGTAGAGTGGATAAAAATGGATGTAGAGTGGATAAAATGGATGTAGAGTTAATAAAAATGGATGTAGAGTGGAAATAATGGATGTAGAGAGGATAAAATGGATGTAGAGTGGATAAAATGGATGTAGAGTTCATAAAAATGGATGTAGAGTGGATAAAATGGATGTAGAATGGATAAAAATAGATGTAGAGTGGATAAAATGGATGTAGAGTGGATAAAAATGGATGTAGAGTGGATAAAATGGATGTAGAGTGGATAAAAATGGATGTAGAGTGGATAAAATGGATGTAGAATGGATAAAATGGATGTAAAGTGGATAAAAATGGATGTCGAGTGGATAAAATGGATGTAGAGTGGATAAAAATAGATGTAGAGAGAATAAAATGGAAGTAGAGTGGATAAAAATGGATGTAGATTGGATAAAATGGATGTAGAGTTAATAAAAATGGATGTAGAGTGGATAAAATGGATGTATAGTGGATAAAAATGGATGTAGAGTAGATAAAATAGATGTAGAGTGGATAAAAATGGATGTAGAGTGGATAAAAATGGATGTAGATTGGATAAAATGGATGTAGAGTTAATAAAAGTGGATGTAGAGTGGATAAAATGGATGTAGAGTTGATAAAAATGGATGTAGAGTGGATAAAAATGGATGTAGATTGGATAAAATGGATGTAGAGTGGATAAAAATGGATGTAGATTATATAAATTGGATGTAGAGTATATAAAATGGATGTAGAGTGGATAAAAATGGATGTCGAGTGGATAAAATGGATGTAGAGTGGATAAAAATAGATGTAGAGTGGATAAAAATGGATGTAGAGT
The DNA here is from genome assembly GCA_933228935.1 of Pemphredon lugubris. NCBI lineage: Eukaryota > Metazoa > Arthropoda > Insecta > Hymenoptera > Crabronidae > Pemphredon > Pemphredon lugubris. The sequence goes on along the minus strand of OW121816.1, from coordinate 40,448,914 downwards.
GGATACAATGGATGTAGAGTGGATAAAAATGGATGTAGAGTGGATAAAATGGATGTAGAGTGGATAAAAATGGATGTAGAGTGGATAAAATGGATGTAGAGTGCATAAAAATGGATGTTGAGTGGATAAAATGGATGTAGAGTGGATAAAATGGATGTACATTTAATAAAAATGGATGTAGAGTGGATAAAAATGGATGTAGAGTGGATAAAAATGGATGTAGATTGGATAAAATGGATGTAGAGTTAATAAAAGTGGATGTAGAGTGGATAAAATGGATGTAGAGTTGATAAAAATGGATGTAGAGTGGATAAAAATGGATGTAGATTGGATAAAATGGATGTAGAGTGGATAAAATGGATGTAGAGTATATAAATTGGATGTAGAGTATATAAAATGGATGTAGAGTGGATAAAAATGGATGTCGGGTGGATAAAATGGATGTAGAGTGGATAAAAATGGATGTAGATTGGATAAAATGGATGTAGAGTGGATGAAAATGGATGTAGAGTATATAAATTGGATGTAGAGTATATAAAATGGATGTAGAGTGGATAAAAATGGATGTCGAGTGGATAAAATGGATGTAGAGTGGATAAAAATGGATGTAGAGTGGATAAAATGGATGTAGAGTTGATAAAAATGGATGTAGAGTGGATAAAATGGATGTAGAGTAGATAAAATGGATGTAGAGTTAATAAAAATGGATGTAGAGTGGAAATAATGGATGTAGAGAGGATAAAATGGATGTAGAGTGGATAAAATGGATGTAGAGTTCATAAAAATGGATGTAGAGTGGATAAAAATGGATGTAGAGTGGATAAAAATGGATGTAGAGTGGATAAAATGGATGTAGAGTTAATAAAAATGGATGTAGAGTGGAAATAATGGATGTAGAGAGGATAAAATGGATGTAGAGTGGATAAAATGGATGTAGAGTTCATAAAAATGGATGTAGAGTGGATAAAATGGATGTAGAGTGGATAAAAATAGATGTAGAGAGGATAAAATGGAAGTAGAGTGGATAAAAATGGATGTAGAGTGGATAAAAATGGATGTAGAGTGGATAAAATGGATGTAGAGTTAATAAAAATGGATGTCGAGTGGATAAAATGGATGTAGAGTGGATAAAAATGGATGTAGAGTGGATAAAATGGATGTAGAGTGGATAAAAATGGATGTAGAGTGGATAAAATGGATGTAGAATGGATAAAATGGATGTAAAGTGGATAAAAATGGATGTCGAGTGGATAAAATGGATGTAGAGTGGATAAAAATAGATGTAGAGAGAATAAAATGGAAGTAGAGTGGATAAAAATGGATGTAGATTGGATAAAATGGATGTAGAGTTAATAAAAATGGATGTAGAGTGGATAAAATGGATGTATAGTGGATAAAAATGGATGTAGAGTAGATAAAATAGATGTAGAGTGGATAAAAATGGATGTAGAGTGGATAAAAATGGATGTAGATTGGATAAAATGGATGTAGAGTTAATAAAAGTGGATGTAGAGTGGATAAAATGGATGTAGAGTTGATAAAAATGGATGTAGAGTGGATAAAAATGGATGTAGATTGGATAAAATGGATGTAGAGTGGATAAAAATGGATGTAGATTATATAAATTGGATGTAGAGTATATAAAATGGATGTAGAGTGGATAAAAATGGATGTCGAGTGGATAAAATGGATGTAGAGTGGATAAAATGGATGTAGAGTTAATAAAAGTGGATGTAGAGTGGATAAAATGGATGTAGAGTTGATAAAAATGGATGTAGAGTGGATAAAAATGGATGTAGATTGGATAAAATGGATGTAGAGTGGATAAAATGGATGTAGAGTATATAAATTGGATGTAGAGTATATAAAATGGATGTAGAGTGGATAAAAATGGATGTCGGGTGGATAAAATGGATGTAGAGTGGATAAAAATGGATGTAGATTGGATAAAATGGATGTAGAGTGGATGAAAATGGATGTAGAGTATATAAATTGGATGTAGAGTATATAAAATGGATGTAGAGTGGATAAAAATGGATGTCGAGTGGATAAAATGGATGTAGAGTGGATAAAAATGGATGTAGAGTGGATAAAATGGATGTAGAGTTGATAAAAATGGATGTAGAGTGGATAAAATGGATGTAGAGTAGATAAAATGGATGTAGAGTGGATAAAATGGATGTAGAGTTGATAAAATGGATGTAAAGTGGATAAAATGGATGTAGAGTTAATAAAAATGGATGTTGAGTGGAAATAATGGATGTAGAGAGGATAAAATGGATGTAGAGTGGATAAAATGGATGTAGAGTTCATAAAAATGGATGTAGAGTGGATAAAAATGGATGTAGAGTGGATAAAAATGGATGTAGAGTGGATAAAATGGATGTAGAGTTAATAAAAATGGATGTAGAGTGGAAATAATGGATGTAGAGAGGATAAAATGGATGTAGAGTGGATAAAATGGATGTAGAGTTCATAAAAATGGATGTAGAGTGGATAAAATGGATGTAGAATGGATAAAAATAGATGTAGAGAGGATAAAATGGAAGTAGAGTGGATAAAAATGGATGTAGAGTGGATAAAAATGGATGTAGAGTGGATAAAATGGATGTAGAGTGGATAAAATGGATGTAGAGTGGATAAAAATGGATGTAGAGAGGATAAAATGGATGTAGAGTGGATAAAATGGATGTACAGTTAATAAAAATGGATGTAGAGTGGAAATAATGGATGTAGAGAGGATAAAATGGATGTAGAGTGGATAAAATGGATGTAGAGTTCATAAAAATGGATGTAGAGTGGATAAAAATGGATGTAGATTGGATAAAATGGATGTAGAGTTGATAAAATGGATGTAAAGTGGATAAAATGGATGTAGAGTTAATAAAAATGGATGTAGAGTGGAAATACTGGATGTAGAGAGGATAAAATGGATGTAGAGTGGATAAAATGGATGTAGAGTTCATAAAAATGGATGTAGAGTGGATAAAAATGGATGTAGATTGGATAAAATGGATGTGGAGTGGATAACAATGGATGTAGAGAGGATAAAAATGTATATAGGGTAGATAAAATGGATGTAGAGTTAATAAAAATGGATGTAGAGTGGAAATAATGGATGTAGAGAGGATAAAATGGATGTAGAGTGGATAAAATGGATGTAGAGTTCATAAAAATGGATGTAGAGTGGATAAAAATGGATGTAGATTGGATAAAATGGATGTGGAGTGGATAACAATGGATGTAGAGAGGATAAAAATGGATATAGGGTAGATAAAATGGATGTAGAGTTAATAAAAATGGATGTAGAGTGGATATAATGGATGTAGAGAGGATAAAATGGATGTGGAGTGGATAACAATGGATGTAGAGTGGATAAAATGGATGTAGAGTGGATAAAATGGATGAAGAGTGGATAAAATGGTTGTAGAGTGGATAAAATGGATGTAGAGTGGATAAAAATGGATGTAGATTGGATAAAATGGATGTGGAGTGGATAACAATGGATGTAGAGAGGATAAAAATGGATATAGGGTAGATAAAATGGATGTAGAGTGGATAAAAATGGATGTAGATTATATAAATTGGATGTAGAGTATATAAAATGGATGTAGAGTGGATAAAAATGGATGTCGAGTGGATAAAATGGATGTAGAGTGGATAAAATGGATGTAGATTGGATAAAATGGATGTAGAGTTAATAAAAATGGATGTAGAGTGGATAAAAATGGATGTAGAGTGGATACAAATGGATGTAGATTGGATAAAATGGATGTAGAGTTCATAAAAATGGATGTAGAGTGGATAAAAATGGATGTAGATTGGATAAAATGGATGTGGAGTGGATAACAATGGATGTAGAGAGGATAAAAATGGATATAGGGTAGATAAAATGGATGTAGAGTTAATAAAAATGGATGTAGAGTGGATATAATGGATGTAGAGAGGATAAAATGGATGTGGAGTGGATAACAATGGATGTAGAGTGGATAAAATGGATGTAGAGTGCATAAAAATAGATGTAGAGATGATAAAATGGAAGTAGAGTGGATAAAAATGGATGTAGAGTGGATAAAATGGATGTAGAGTGGATAAAATGGATGTACAGTTAATAAAAATGGATGTAGAGTGGAAATAATGGATGTAGAGAGGATAAAATGGATGTAGAATGGATAAAATGGATTTAGAGTTCATAAAAATGGATGTAGAGTGGATAAAAATGGATGTAGATTGGATAAAATGGATGTAGAGTTGATAAAATGGATGTAAAGTGGATAAAATGGATGTAGAGTTAATAAAAATGGATGTAGAGTGGAAATAATGGATGTAGAGAGGATAAAATGGATGTAGAGTGGATAAAATGGATGTAGAGTTCATAAAAATGGATGTAGAGTGGATAAAAATGGATGTAGATTGGATAAAATGGATGTGGAGTGGATAACAATGGATGTAGAGAGGATAAAAATGGATATAGGGTAGATAAAATGGATGTAGAGTTAATAAAAATGGATGTAGAGTGGATAACAATGGATGTAGAGTGGATAAAATGGTTGTAGAGTGGATAAAATGGATGTAGAGTGGATAAAAATGGATGTAGATTGGATAAAATGGATGTGGAGTGGATAACAATGGATGTAGAGAGGATAAAAATGGATATAGGGTAGATAAAATGGATGTAGAGTGGATAAAAATGGATGTAGATTATATAAATTGGATGTAGAGTATATAAAATGGATGTAGAGTGGATAAAAATGGATGTCGAGTGGATAAAATGGATGTAGAGTGGATAAAATGGATGTAGAGTGGATAAAATGGATGTAGAGTTAATAAAAATGGATGTAGAGTGGATAAAAATGGATGTAGAGTGGATAAAAATGGATGTAGATTGGATAAAATGGATGTAGAGTTCATAAAAGTGGATGTAGAGTGGATAAAATGGATGTAGAGTTGATAAAAATGGATGTAGAGTGGATAAAAATGGATGTAGAGTGGATAAAATGGATGTAGAGTGCATAAAAATGGATGTTGAGTGGATAAAATGGATGTAGAGTTAATAAAAGTGGATGTAGAGTGGATAAAATTGATGTAGAGTTGATAAAAATGGATGTAGAGTGGATAAAAATGGATGTAGATTGGATAAAATGGATGTAGAGTGGATAAAAATGGATGTAGAGTATATAAATTGGATGTAGAGTATATAAAATGGATGTAGAGTGGATAAAAATGGATGTCGAGTGGATAAAATGGATGTAGAGTGGATAAAATGGATGTAGAGTGGATAAAATGGATGTAGAGTTGATAAAATGGATGTAAAGTGGATAAAATGGATGTAGAGTTAATAAAAATGGATGTAGAGTGGAAATAATGGATGTAGAGAGGATAAAATGGATGTAGAGTGGATAAAATGGATGTAGAGTTCATAAAAATGGATGTAGAGTGGATAAAAATGGATGTAGAGTGGATAAAAATGGATGTGGAGTGGATAAAATGGATGTAGAGTGGATAAAAATGGATGTAGAGAGGATAAAATGGATGTAGAGTGGATAAAATGGATGTACAGTTAATAAAAATGGATGTAGAGTGGAAATAATGGATGTAGAGAGGATAAAATGGATGTAGAATGGATAAAATGGATTTAGTGTTCATAAAAATGGATGTCGAGTGGATAAAATGGATGTAGAGTTCATAAAAATGGATGTAGAGTGGATAAAAATGGATGTAGATTGGATAAAATGGATGTAGAGTGGATAAAAATGGATGTAGAGTGGATAAAATGGATGTAGAGTTAATAAAAATGGATGTAGAGTGGAAATAATGGATGTAGAGAGGATAAAATGGATGTAGAATGGATAAAATGGATTTAGAGTGGATAAAAATGGATGTCGAGTGGATAAAATGGATGTAGAGTTCATAAAAATGGATGTAGAGTGGATAAAAATGGATGTAGATTGGATAAAATGGATGTAGAGTGGATAAAAATGGATGTAGAGTGGATAAAATGGATGTAGAGTGGATAAAAATAGATGTAGAGAGAATAAAATGGAAGTAGAGTGGATAAAAATGGATGTAGAGTGGATAAAAATGGATGTAGAGTGGATAAAATGGATGTAGAGTGGATAAAAATGGATGTAGAGAGGATAAAATGGATGTAGAGTGGATAAAATGGATGTAGAGTTCATAAAAATGGATGTCGAGTGGATAAAATGGATGTAGAGTGGATAAAAATGGATGTAGAGTGGATAAAATGGATGTAGAGTGGATAAAAATGGATGTAGAGTGGATAAAATGGATGTAGAATGGATAAAATGGATGTAAAGTGGATAAAAATGGATGTCGAGTGGATAAAATGGATGTAGAGTGGATAAAAATAGATGTAGAGAGAATAAAATGGAAGTAGAGTGGATAAAAATGGATGTAGAGTGGATAAAAATGGATGTAGAGTGGATAAAATGGATGTAGAGTGGATAAAAATGGATGTAGAGAGGATAAAATGGATGTAGAGTGGATAAAATGGATGTACAGTTAATAAAAATGGATGTAGAGTGGAAATAATGGATGTAGAGAGGATAAAATGGATGTAGAATGGATAAAATGGATTTAGAGTTCATAAAAATGGATGTCGAGTGGATAAAATGGATGTAGAGTTCATAAAAATGGATGTAGAGTGGATAAAAATGGATGTAGATTGGATAAAATGGATGTAGAGTGGATAAAAATGGATGTAGAGTGGATAAAATGGATGTAGAGTTAATAAAAATGGATGTAGAGTGGAAATAATGGATGTAGAGGGGATAAAATGAATGTAGAGTGGATAAAATGGATGTAGAGTTCATAAAAATGGATGTCGAGTGGATAAAATGGATGTAGAGTGGATAAAAATGGATGTAGAGTGGATAAAATGGATGTAGAGTGGATAAAAATGGATGTAGAGTGGATAAAATGGATGTAGAATGGATAAAATGGATGTAAAGTGGATAAAAATGGATGTCGAGTGGATAAAATGGATGTAGAGTGGATAAAAATAGATGTAGAGAGGATAAAATGGAAGTAGAGTGGATAAAAATGGATGTAGAGTGGATAAAAATGGATGTAGAGTGGACAAAATGGATGTAGAGTTCATAAAAATGGATGTCGAGTGGATAAAATGGATGTAGAGTTCATAAAAATGGATGTAGAGTGGATAAAAATGGATGTAGATTGGATAAAATGGATGTAGAGTGGATAAAAATGGATGTAGAGTGGATAAAATGGATGTAGAGTTAATAAAAATGGATGTAGAGTGGAAATAATGGATGTAGAGAGGATAAAATGGATGTAGAGTGGATAAAATGGATGTAGAGTTCATAAAAATGGATGTCGAGTGGATAAAATGGATGTAGAGTGGATAAAAATGGATGTAGAGTGGATAAAATGGATGTAGAGTTGATAAAAATGGATGTAGAGTGGATAAAATGGATGTAGAGTAGATAAAATGGATGTAGAGTGGATAAAATGGATGTAGAGTTGATAAAATGGATGCAAAGTGGATAAAATGGATGTAGAGTTAATAAAAATGGATGTAGAGTGGACAAAATGGATGTAGAGTTCATAAAAATGGATGTCGAGTGGATAAAATGGATGTAGAGTTCATAAAAATGGATGTAGAGTGGATAAAAATGGATGTAGATTGGATAAAATGGATGTAGAGTGGATAAAAATGGATGTAGAGTGGATAAAATGGATGTAGAGTTAATAAAAATGGATGTAGAGTGGAAATAATGGATGTAGAGAGGATAAAATGGATGTAGAGTGGATAAAATGGATGTAGAGTGGATAAAAATGGATGTAGAGTGGATAAAATGGATGTAGAGTTAATAAAAATGGATGTAGAGTGGAAATAATGGATGTAGAGAGGATAAAATGGATGTGGAGTGGATAAAATGGATGTAGAGTTCATAAAAATGGATGTAGAGTGGATAAAATGGATGTAGAGTGGATAAAATGGATGTAGATTGGATAAAATGGATGTAGAGTTAATAAAAATGGATGTAGAGTGGATAAAAATGGATGTAGAGTGGATAAAAATGGATGTAGATTGGATAAAATGGATGTAGAGTTCATAAAAGTGGATGTAGAGTGGATAAAATGGATGTAGAGTTGATAAAAATGGATGTAGAGTGGATAAAAATGGATGTAGAGTGGATAAAATGGATGTAGAGTGCATAAAAATGGATGTTGAGTGGATAAAATGGATGTAGAGTGCATAAAAATGGATGTTGAGTGGATAAAATGGATGTAGAGTTAATAAAAGTGGATGTAGAGTGGATAAAATGGATGTAGAGTTGATAAAAATGGATGTAGAGTGGATAAAAATGGATGTAGATTGGATAAAATGGATGTAGAGTGGATAAAAATGGATGTAGAGTATATAAATTGGATGTAGAGTATATAAAATGGATGTAGAGTGGATAAAAATGGATGTCGAGTGGATAAAATGGATGTAGAGTAGATAAAATGGATGTAGAGTGGATAAAATGGATGTAGAGTTGATAAAATGGATGTAAAGTGGATAAAATGGATGTAGAGTTAATAAAAATGGATGTAGAGTGGAAATAATGGATGTAGAGAGGATAAAATGGATGTAGAGTGGATAAAATGGATGTAGAGTTCATAAAAATGGATGTAGAGTGGATAAAAATGGATGTAGAGTGGATAAAAATGGATGTGGAGTGGATAAAATGGATGTAGAGTGGATAAAAATGGATGTAGAGAGGATAAAATGGATGTAGAGTGGATAAAATGGATGTACAGTTAATAAAAATGGATGTAGAGTGGAAATAATGGATGTAGAGAGGATAAAATGGATGTAGAATGGATAAAATGGATTTAGAGTTCATAAAAATGGATGTCGAGTGGATAAAATGGATGTAGAGTTCATAAAAATGGATGTAGAGTGGATAAAAATGGATGTAGATTGGATAAAATGGATGTAGAGTGGATAAAAATGGATGTAGAGTGGATAAAATGGATGTAGAGTTAATAAAAATGGATGTAGAGTGGAAATAATGGATGTAGAGAGGATAAAATGGATGTAGAATGGATAAAATGGATGTAGAGTGGATAAAAATGGATGTCGAGTGGATAAAATGGATGTAGAGTTCATAAAAATGGATGTAGAGTGGATAAAATGGATGTAGAGTTAATAAAAATGGATGTAGAGTGGAAATAATGGATGTAGAGAGGATAAAATGGATGTAGAGTGGATAAAATGGATGTAGAGTTCATAAAAATGGATGTCGAGTGGATAAAATGGATGTAGAGTGGATAAAAATGGATGTAGAGTGGATAAAATGGATGTAGAGTGGATAAAAATGGATGTAGAGTGGATAAAATGGATGTAGAGAGAATAAAATGGAAGTAGAGTGGATAAAAATGGATGTAGAGTGGATAAAAATGGATGTAGAGTGGATAAAATGGATGTAGAGTGGATAAAAATGGATGTAGAGAGGATAAAATGGATGTAGAGTGGATAAAATGGATGTACAGTTAATAAAAATGGATGTAGAGTGGAAATAATGGATGTAGAGAGGATAAAATGGATGTAGAATGGATAAAATGGATTTAGAGTTCATAAAAATGGATGTCGAGTGGATAAAATGGATGTAGAGTTCATAAAAATGGATGTAGAGTGGATAAAAATGGATGTAGATTGGATAAAATGGATGTAGAGTGGATAAAAATGGATGTAGAGTGGATAAAATGGATGTAGAGTTAATAAAAATGGATGTAGAGTGGAAATAATGGATGTAGAGAGGATAAAATGGATGTAGAGTGGATAAAATGGATGTAGAGTTCATAAAAATGGATGTCGAGTGGATAAAATGGATGTAGAGTGGATAAAAATGGATGTAGAGTGGATAAAATGGATGTAGAGTGGATAAAAATGGATGTAGAGTGGATAAAATGGATGTAGAATGGATAAAATGGATGTAAAGTGGATAAAAATGGATGTCGAGTGGATAAAATGGATGTAGAGTGGATAAAAATAGATGTAGAGAGAATAAAATGGAAGTAGAGTGGATAAAAATGGATGTAGAGTGGATAAAAATGGATGTAGAGTGGACAAAATGGATGTAGAGTTCATAAAAATGGATGTCGAGTGGATAAAATGGATGTAGAGTTCATAAAAATGGATGTAGAGTGGATAAAAATGGATGTAGATTGGATAAAATGGATGTAGAGTGGATAAAAATGGATGTAGAGTGGATAAAATGGATGTAGAGTTAATAAAAATGGATGTAGAGTGGAAATAATGGATGTAGAGAGGATAAAATGGATGTAGAGTGGATAAAATGGATGTAGAGTTCATAAAAATGGATGTCGAGTGGATAAAATGGATGTAGAGTGGATAAAAATGGATGTAGAGTGGATAAAATGGATGTAGAGTTGATAAAAATGGATGTAGAGTGGATAAAATGGATGTAGAGTAGATAAAATGGATGTAGAGTGGATAAAATGGATGTAGAGTTGATAAAATGGATGCAAAGTGGATAAAATGGATGTAGAGTTAATAAAAATGGATGTAGAGTGGAAATAATGGATGTAGAGAGGATAAAATGGATGTAGAGTGGATAAAATGGATGTAGAGTTCATAAAAATGGATGTAGAGTGGATATAAATGGATGTAGATTGGATAAAATGGATGTAGAGTGGATAAAAATGGATGTAGAGTGGATAAAATGGATGTAGAGTTAATAAAAATGGATGTAGAGTGGAAATAATGGATGTAGAGAGGATAAAATGGATGTAGAGTGGATAAAATGGATGTAGAGTGGATAAAAATGGATGTAGAGTGGATAAAATGGATGTAGAGTTAATAAAAATGGATGTAGAGTGGAAATAATGGATGTAGAGAGGATAAAATGGATGTAGAGTGGATAAAATGGATGTAGAGTTCATAAAAATGGATGTAGAGTGGATAAAATGGATGTAGAGTGGATAAAATGATTGTAGAGTGGATAAAATGGATGTAGAGTGGATAAAAATGGATGTAGAGTGGATAAAATGGATGTAGAATGGATAAAATGGATGTAGAGTGGATAAAAATGGATGTAGAGAGGATAAAATGGATGTAGAGTGGATAAAATGGATGTACAGTTAATAAAAATGGATGTAGAGTGGAAATAATGGATGTAGAGAGGATAAAATGGATGTAGAGTGGATAAAATGGATGTGGAGTGGATAAAATGGATGTAGAGTGGATAAAATGGATGTACAGTTAATAAAAATGGATGTAGAGTGGAAATAATGGATGTAGAGAGGATAAAATGGATGTAGAATGGTTAAAATGGATTTAGAGTTCATAAAAATGGATGTAGAGTGGATAAAAATGGATGTAGATTGGATAAAATGGATGTAGAGTTGATAAAATGGATGTAAAGTGGATAAAATGGATGTAGAGTTAATAAAAATGGATGTAGAGTGGAAATAATGGATGTAGAGAGGATAAAATGGATGTAGAGTGGATAAAATGGATGTAGAGTTCATAAAAATGGATGTAGAGTGGATAAAAATGGATGTAGATTGGATAAAATGGATGTGGAGTGGATAACAATGGATGTAGAGTGGATAAAATGGATGTAGAGTGGATAAAATGGATGAAGAGTGGATAAAATGGTTGTAGAGTGGATAAAATGGATGTAGAGTGGATAAAAATGGATGTAGATTGGATAAAATGGATGTGGAGTGGATAACAATGGATGTACAGAGGATAAAAATGGATATAGGGTAGATAAAATGGATGTAGAGTGGATATAATGGATGTAGAGAGGATAAAATGGATGTGGAGTGGATAACAATGGATGTAGAGTGGATAAAATGGATGTAGAGTGGATAAAATGGATGAAGAGTGGATAAAATGGTTGTAGAGTGGATAAAATGGATGTAGAGTGGATAAAAATGGATGTAGATTGGATAAAATGGATGTGGAGTGGATAACAATGGATGTAGAGAGGATAAAAATGGATATAGGGTAGATAAAATGGATGTAGAGTGGATAAAAATGGATGTAGAGTGGATAAAATGGATGTAGAATGGATAAAATGGATGTAAAGTGGATAAAAATGGATGTAGAGTGGATAAAATGGATGTAGAGTGGATAAAAATAGATGTAGAGAGAATAAAATGGAAGTAGAGTGGATAAAAATGGATGTAGAGTGGATAAAAATGGATGTAGAGTGGATAAAAATGGATGTAGATTGGATAAAATGGATGTAGAGTGGATAAAAATGGATGTAGAGTATATAAATTGGATGTAGAGTATATAAAATGGATGTAGAGTGGATAAAAATGGATGTCGAGTGGATAAAATGGATGTAGAGTGGATAAAAATGGATGTAGATTGGATAAAATGGATGTAGAGTGGATGAAAATGGATGTAGAGTATATAAATTGGATGTAGAGTATATAAAATGGATGTAGAGTGGATAAAAATGGATGTCGAGTGGATAAAATGGATGTAGAGTTGATAAAATGGATGTAAAGTGGATAAAATGGATGTAGAGTTAATAAAAATGGATGTAGAGTGGAAATAATTGATGTAGAGAGGATAAAATGGATGTAGAGTGGATAAAATGGATGTAGAGTTCATAAAAATGGATGTAGAGTGGATAAAAATGGATGTAGATTGGATAAAATGGATGTAGAGTGGATAAAAATGGATGTAGAGTGGATAAAATGGATGTAGAGTTAATAAAAATGGATGTAGAGTGGAAATAATGGATGTAGAGTGGATAAAATGGATGTAGAGTGGATAAAATGGATGTAGAGTTCATAAAAATGGATGTAGAGTGGATAAAAATGGATGTAGAGTGGATATAATGGATGTAGAGAGGATAAAATGGATGTGGAGTGGATAACAATGGATGTAGAGTGGATAAAATGGATGTAGAGTGGATAAAATGGATGTAGAGTGGATAAAATGGATGTAGAGTGGATAAAATGGATGAAGAGTGGATAAAATGGTTGTAGAGTGGATAAAATGGATGTAGAGTGGATAAAAATGGATGTAGATTGGATAAAATGGATGTGGAGTGGATAACAATGGATGTAGAGAGGATAAAAATGGATATAGGGTAGATAAAATGGATGTAGAGTGGATAAAAATGGATGTAGATTATATAAATTGGATGTAGAGTATATAAAATGGATGTAGAGTGGATAAAAATGGATGTCGAGTGGATAAAATGGATGTAGAGTGGATAAAATGGATGTAGATTGGATAAAATGGATGTAGAGTTAATAAAAATGGATGTAGAGTGGATAAAAATGGATGTAGAGTGGATAAAAATGGATGTAGATTGGATAAAATGGATGTAGAGTTCATAAAAGTGGATGTAGAGTGGATAAAATGGATGTAGAGTTGATAAAAATGGATGTAGAGTGGATAAAAATGGATGTAGAGTGGATAAAATGGTTGTAGAGTGGATAAAAATGGATGTAGAGTGGATAAAATGGATGTAGAATGGATAAAATGGATGTAAAGTGGATAAAAATGGATGTAGAGTTAATAAAAGTGGATGTAGAGTGGATAAAATGGATGTAGAGTTGATAAAAATGGATGTAGAGTGGATAAAAATGGATGTAGATTGGATAAAATGGATGTAGAGTGGATAAAAATGGATGTAGAGTATATAAATTGGATGTAGAGTATATAAAATGGATGTAGAGTGGATAAAAATGGATGTCGAGTGGATAAAATGGATGTAGAGTAGATAAAATGGATGTAGAGTGGATAAAATGGATGTAGAGTTGATAAAATGGATGTAAAGTGGATAAAATGGATGTAGAGTTAATAAAAATGGATGTAGAGTGGAAATAATGGATGTAGAGAGGATAAAATGGATGTAGAGTGGATAAAATGGATGTAGAGTTCATAAAAATGGATGTAGAGTGGATAAAAATGGATGTAGAGTGGATAAAAATGGATGTAGAGAGGATAAAATGGATGTAGAGTGGATAAAATGGATGTACAGTTAATAAAAATGGATGTAGAGTGGAAATAATGGATGTAGAGAGGATAAAATGGATGTAGAATGGATAAAATGGATTTAGAGTTCATAAAAATGGATGTAGAGTGGATAAAATGGATGTAGAGTTGATAAAAATGGATGTAGAGTGGATAAAAATGGATGTAGATTGGATAAAATGGATGTAGAGTGGATAAAAATGGATGTAGAGTGGATAAAATGGATGTAGAGTTAATAAAAATGGATGTAGAGTGGAAATAATGGATGTAGAGAGGATAAAATGGATGTAGAGTGGATAAAATGGATGTAGAGTTCATAAAAATGGATGTCGAGTGGATAAAATGGATGTAGAGTGGATAAAAATGGATGTAGAGTGGATAAAATGGATGTAGAGTGGATAAAAATGGATGTAGAGTGGATAAAATGGATGTAGAATGGATAAAAAATGGATGTCGAGTGGATAAAATGGATGTAGAGTGGATAAAAATAGATGTAGAGAGAATAAAATGGAAGTAGAGTGGATAAAAATGGATGTAGATTGGATAAAATGGATGTAGAGTTAATAAAAATGGATGTAGAGTGGATAAAATGGATGTATAGTGGATAAAAATGGATGTAGAGTAGATAAAATAGATGTAGAGTGGATAAAAATGGATGTAGAGTGGATAAAAATGGATGTAGATTGGATAAAATGGATGTAGAGTTAATAAAAGTGGATGTAGAGTGGATAAAATGGATGTAGAGTTGATAAAAATGGATGTAGAGTGGATAAAAATGGATGTAGATTGGATAAAATGGATGTAGAGTGGATAAAAATGGATGTAGATTATATAAATTGGATGTAGAGTATATAAAATGGATGTAGAGTGGATAAAAATGGATGTCGAGTGGATAAAATGGATGTAGAGTGGATAAAAATAGATGTAGAGTGGACAAAAATGGATGTAGAGTGGATACAATGGATGTAGAGTGGATAAAAATGGATGTAGAGTGGATAAAATGGATGTAGAGTGGATAAAAATGGATGTAGAGTGGATAAAATGGATGTAGAGTGCATAAAAATGGATGTTGAGTGGATAAAATGGATGTAGAGTGGATAAAATGGATGTACATTTAATAAAAATGGATGTAGAGTGGATAAAAATGGATGTAGAGTGGATAAAAATGGATGTAGATTGGATAAAATGGATGTAGAGTTAATAAAAGTGGATGTAGAGTGGATAAAATGGATGTAGAGTTGATAAAAATGGATGTAGAGTGGATAAAAATGGATGTAGATTGGATAAAATGGATGTAGAGTGGATAAAATGGATGTAGAGTATATAAATTGGATGTAGAGTATATAAAATGGATGTAGAGTGGATAAAAATGGATGTCGGGTGGATAAAATGGATGTAGAGTGGATAAAAATGGATGTAGATTGGATAAAATGGATGTAGAGTGGATGAAAATGGATGTAGAGTATATAAATTGGATGTAGAGTATATAAAATGGATGTAGAGTGGATAAAAATGGATGTCGAGTGGATAAAATGGATGTAGAGTGGATAAAAATGGATGTAGAGTGGATAAAATGGATGTAGAGTTGATAAAAATGGATGTAGAGTGGATAAAATGGATGTAGAGTAGATAAAATGGATGTAGAGTGGATAAAATGGATGTAGAGTTGATAAAATGGATGTAAAGTGGATAAAATGGATGTAGAGTTAATAAAAATGGATGTTGAGTGGAAATAATGGATGTAGAGAGGATAAAATGGATGTAGAGTGGATAAAATGGATGTAGAGTTCATAAAAATGGATGTAGAGTGGATAAAAATGGATGTAGAGTGGATAAAAATGGATGTAGAGTGGATAAAATGGATGTAGAGTTAATAAAAATGGATGTAGAGTGGAAATAATGGATGTAGAGAGGATAAAATGGATGTAGAGTGGATAAAATGGATGTAGAGTTCATAAAAATGGATGTAGAGTGGATAAAATGGATGTAGAATGGATAAAAATAGATGTAGAGTGGATAAAATGGATGTAGAGTGGATAAAAATGGATGTAGAGTGGATAAAATGGATGTAGAGTGGATAAAAATGGATGTAGAGTGGATAAAATGGATGTAGAATGGATAAAATGGATGTAAAGTGGATAAAAATGGATGTCGAGTGGATAAAATGGATGTAGAGTGGATAAAAATAGATGTAGAGAGAATAAAATGGAAGTAGAGTGGATAAAAATGGATGTAGATTGGATAAAATGGATGTAGAGTTAATAAAAATGGATGTAGAGTGGATAAAATGGATGTATAGTGGATAAAAATGGATGTAGAGTAGATAAAATAGATGTAGAGTGGATAAAAATGGATGTAGAGTGGATAAAAATGGATGTAGATTGGATAAAATGGATGTAGAGTTAATAAAAGTGGATGTAGAGTGGATAAAATGGATGTAGAGTTGATAAAAATGGATGTAGAGTGGATAAAAATGGATGTAGATTGGATAAAATGGATGTAGAGTGGATAAAAATGGATGTAGATTATATAAATTGGATGTAGAGTATATAAAATGGATGTAGAGTGGATAAAAATGGATGTCGAGTGGATAAAATGGATGTAGAGTGGATAAAAATAGATGTAGAGTGGATAAAAATGGATGTAGAGTGGATACAATGGATGTAGAGTGGATAAAAATGGATGTAGAGTGGATAAAATGGATGTAGAGTGGATAAAAATGGATGTAGAGTGGATAAAATGGATGTAGAGTGCATAAAAATGGATGTCGAGTGGATAAAATGGATGTAGAGTGGATAAAATGGATGTACATTTAATAAAAATGGATGTAGAGTGGATAAAAATGGATGTAGAGTGGATAAAAATGGATGTAGATTGGATAAAATGGATGTAGAGTTAATAAAAGTGGATGTAGAGTGGATAAAATGGATGTAGAGTTGATAAAAATGGATGTAGAGTGGATAAAAATGGATGTAGATTGGATAAAATGGATGTAGAGTGGATAAAATGGATGTAGAGTATATAAATTGGATGTAGAGTATATAAAATGGATGTAGAGTGGATAAAAATGGATGTCGGGTGGATAAAATGGATGTAGAGTGGATAAAAATGGATGTAGATTGGATAAAATGGATGTAGAGTGGATAAAAATGGATGTAGAGTATATAAATTGGATGTAGAGTATATAAAATGGATGTAGAGTGGATAAAAATGGATGTCGAGTGGATAAAATGGATGTAGAGTGGATAAAAATGGATGTAGAGTGGATAAAATGGATGTAGAGTTGATAAAAATGGATGTAGAGTGGATAAAATGGATGTAGAGTAGATAAAATGGATGTAGAGTTAATAAAAATGGATGTTGAGTGGAAATAATGGATGTAGAGAGGATAAAATGGATGTAGAGTGGATAAAATGGATGTAGAGTTCATAAAAATGGATGTAGAGTGGATAAAAATGGATGTAGAGTGGATAAAAATGGATGTAGAGTGGATAAAATGGATGTAGAGTTAATAAAAATGGATGTAGAGTGGAAATAATGGATGTAGAGAGGATAAAATGGATGTAGAGTGGATAAAATGGATGTAGAGTTCATAAAAATGGATGTAGAGTGGATAAAATGGATGTAGAATGGATAAAAATAGATGTAGAGAGGATAAAATGGAAGTAGAGTGGATAAAAATGGATGTAGAGTGGATAAAAATGGATGTAGAGTGGATAAAATGGATGTAGAGTTAATAAAAATGGATGTCGAGTGGATAAAATGGATGTAGAGTGGATAAAAATGGATGTAGAGTGGATAAAATGGATGTAGAGTGGATAAAAATGGATGTAGAGTGGATAAAATGGATGTAGAATGGATAAAATGGATGTAAAGTGGATAAAAATGGATGTCGAGTGGATAAAATGGATGTAGAGTGGATAAAAATAGATGTAGAGAGAATAAAATGGAAGTAGAGTGGATAAAAATGGATGTAGATTGGATAAAATGGATGTAGAGTTAATAAAAATGGATGTAGAGTGGATAAAATGGATGTATAGTGGATAAAAATGGATGTAGAGTAGATAAAATAGATGTAGAGTGGATAAAAATGGATGTAGAGTGGATAAAAATGGATGTAGATTGGATAAAATGGATGTAGAGTTAATAAAAGTGGATGTAGAGTGGATAAAATGGATGTAGAGTTGATAAAAATGGATGTAGAGTGGATAAAAATGGATGTAGATTGGATAAAATGGATGTAGAGTGGATAAAAATGGATGTAGATTATATAAATTGGATGTAGAGTATATAAAATGGATGTAGAGTGGATAAAAATGGATGTCGAGTGGATAAAATGGATGTAGAGTGGATAAAATGGATGTAGAGTTAATAAAAGTGGATGTAGAGTGGATAAAATGGATGTAGAGTTGATAAAAATGGATGTAGAGTGGATAAAAATGGATGTAGATTGGATAAAATGGATGTAGAGTGGATAAAATGGATGTAGAGTATATAAATTGGATGTAGAGTATATAAAATGGATGTAGAGTGGATAAAAATGGATGTCGGGTGGATAAAATGGATGTAGAGTGGATAAAAATGGATGTAGATTGGATAAAATGGATGTAGAGTGGATGAAAATGGATGTAGAGTATATAAATTGGATGTAGAGTATATAAAATGGATGTAGAGTGGATAAAAATGGATGTCGAGTGGATAAAATGGATGTAGAGTGGATAAAAATGGATGTAGAGTGGATAAAATGGATGTAGAGTTGATAAAAATGGATGTAGAGTGGATAAAATGGATGTAGAGTAGATAAAATGGATGTAGAGTGGATAAAATGGATGTAGAGTTGATAAAATGGATGTAAAGTGGATAAAATGGATGTAGAGTTAATAAAAATGGATGTTGAGTGGAAATAATGGATGTAGAGAGGATAAAATGGATGTAGAGTGGATAAAATGGATGTAGAGTTCATAAAAATGGATGTAGAGTGGATAAAAATGGATGTAGAGTGGATAAAAATGGATGTAGAGTGGATAAAATGGATGTAGAGTTAATAAAAATGGATGTAGAGTGGAAATAATGGATGTAGAGAGGATAAAATGGATGTAGAGTGGATAAAATGGATGTAGAGTTCATAAAAATGGATGTAGAGTGGATAAAATGGATGTAGAATGGATAAAAATAGATGTAGAGAGGATAAAATGGAAGTAGAGTGGATAAAAATGGATGTAGAGTGGATAAAAATGGATGTAGAGTGGATAAAATGGATGTAGAGTGGATAAAATGGATGTAGAGTGGATAAAAATGGATGTAGAGAGGATAAAATGGATGTAGAGTGGATAAAATGGATGTACAGTTAATAAAAATGGATGTAGAGTGGAAATAATGGATGTAGAGAGGATAAAATGGATGTAGAGTGGATAAAATGGATGTAGAGTTCATAAAAATGGATGTAGAGTGGATAAAAATGGATGTAGATTGGATAAAATGGATGTAGAGTTGATAAAATGGATGTAAAGTGGATAAAATGGATGTAGAGTTAATAAAAATGGATGTAGAGTGGAAATACTGGATGTAGAGAGGATAAAATGGATGTAGAGTGGATAAAATGGATGTAGAGTTCATAAAAATGGATGTAGAGTGGATAAAAATGGATGTAGATTGGATAAAATGGATGTGGAGTGGATAACAATGGATGTAGAGAGGATAAAAATGTATATAGGGTAGATAAAATGGATGTAGAGTTAATAAAAATGGATGTAGAGTGGAAATAATGGATGTAGAGAGGATAAAATGGATGTAGAGTGGATAAAATGGATGTAGAGTTCATAAAAATGGATGTCGAGTGGATAAAATGGATGTAGAGTAGATAAAATGGATGTAGAGTGGATAAAATGGATGTAGAGTTGATAAAATGGATGTAAAGTGGATAAAATGGATGTAGAGTTAATAAAAATGGATGTTGAGTGGAAATAATGGATGTAGAGAGGATAAAATGGATGTAGAGTGGATAAAATGGATGTAGAGTTCATAAAAATGGATGTAGAGTGGATAAAAATGGATGTAGAGTGGATAAAAATGGATGTAGAGTGGATAAAATGGATGTAGAGTTAATAAAAATGGATGTAGAGTGGAAATAATGGATGTAGAGAGGATAAAATGGATGTAGAGTGGATAAAATGGATGTAGAGTTCATAAAAATGGATGTAGAGTGGATAAAATGGATGTAGAATGGATAAAAATAGATGTAGAGTGGATAAAATGGATGTAGAGTGGATAAAAATGGATGTAGAGTGGATAAAATGGATGTAGAGTGGATAAAAATGGATGTAGAGTGGATAAAATGGATGTAGAATGGATAAAATGGATGTAAAGTGGATAAAAATGGATGTCGAGTGGATAAAATGGATGTAGAGTGGATAAAAATAGATGTAGAGAGAATAAAATGGAAGTAGAGTGGATAAAAATGGATGTAGATTGGATAAAATGGATGTAGAGTTAATAAAAATGGATGTAGAGTGGATAAAATGGATGTATAGTGGATAAAAATGGATGTAGAGTAGATAAAATAGATGTAGAGTGGATAAAAATGGATGTAGAGTGGATAAAAATGGATGTAGATTGGATAAAATGGATGTAGAGTTAATAAAAGTGGATGTAGAGTGGATAAAATGGATGTAGAGTTGATAAAAATGGATGTAGAGTGGATAAAAATGGATGTAGATTGGATAAAATGGATGTAGAGTGGATAAAAATGGATGTAGATTATATAAATTGGATGTAGAGTATATAAAATGGATGTAGAGTGGATAAAAATGGATGTCGAGTGGATAAAATGGATGTAGAGTGGATAAAAATAGATGTAGAGTGGATAAAAATGGATGTAGAGTGGATACAATGGATGTAGAGTGGATAAAAATGGATGTAGAGTGGATAAAATGGATGTAGAGTGGATAAAAATGGATGTAGAGTGGATAAAATGGATGTAGAGTGCATAAAAATGGATGTTGAGTGGATAAAATGGATGTAGAGTGGATAAAATGGATGTACATTTAATAAAAATGGATGTAGAGTGGATAAAAATGGATGTAGAGTGGATAAAAATGGATGTAGATTGGATAAAATGGATGTAGAGTTAATAAAAGTGGATGTAGAGTGGATAAAATGGATGTAGAGTTGATAAAAATGGATGTAGAGTGGATAAAAATGGATGTAGATTGGATAAAATGGATGTAGAGTGGATAAAATGG
Organism: Pemphredon lugubris; assembly: GCA_933228935.1. Classification (NCBI taxonomy): domain Eukaryota; kingdom Metazoa; phylum Arthropoda; class Insecta; order Hymenoptera; family Crabronidae; genus Pemphredon; species Pemphredon lugubris. Next base: position 40,427,668 of record OW121816.1, on the reverse strand, counting down.
ATGTAGAGTATATAAATTGGATGTAGAGTATATAAAATGGATGTAGAGTGGATAAAAATGGATGTCGGGTGGATAAAATGGATGTAGAGTGGATAAAAATGGATGTAGATTGGATAAAATGGATGTAGAGTGGATGAAAATGGATGTAGAGTATATAAATTGGATGTAGAGTATATAAAATGGATGTAGAGTGGATAAAAATGGATGTCGAGTGGATAAAATGGATGTAGAGTGGATAAAAATGGATGTAGAGTGGATAAAATGGATGTAGAGTTGATAAAAATGGATGTAGAGTGGATAAAATGGATGTAGAGTAGATAAAATGGATGTAGAGTTAATAAAAATGGATGTAGAGTGGAAATAATGGATGTAGAGAGGATAAAATGGATGTAGAGTGGATAAAATGGATGTAGAGTTCATAAAAATGGATGTAGAGTGGATAAAAATGGATGTAGAGTGGATAAAAATGGATGTAGAGTGGATAAAATGGATGTAGAGTTAATAAAAATGGATGTAGAGTGGAAATAATGGATGTAGAGAGGATAAAATGGATGTAGAGTGGATAAAATGGATGTAGAGTTCATAAAAATGGATGTAGAGTGGATAAAATGGATGTAGAATGGATAAAAATAGATGTAGAGAGGATAAAATGGAAGTAGAGTGGATAAAAATGGATGTAGAGTGGATAAAAATGGATGTAGAGTGGATAAAATGGATGTAGAGTTAATAAAAATGGATGTCGAGTGGATAAAATGGATGTAGAGTGGATAAAAATGGATGTAGAGTGGATAAAATGGATGTAGAGTGGATAAAAATGGATGTAGAGTGGATAAAATGGATGTAGAATGGATAAAATGGATGTAAAGTGGATAAAAATGGATGTCGAGTGGATAAAATGGATGTAGAGTGGATAAAAATAGATGTAGAGAGAATAAAATGGAAGTAGAGTGGATAAAAATGGATGTAGATTGGATAAAATGGATGTAGAGTTAATAAAAATGGATGTAGAGTGGATAAAATGGATGTATAGTGGATAAAAATGGATGTAGAGTAGATAAAATAGATGTAGAGTGGATAAAAATGGATGTAGAGTGGATAAAAATGGATGTAGATTGGATAAAATGGATGTAGAGTTAATAAAAGTGGATGTAGAGTGGATAAAATGGATGTAGAGTTGATAAAAATGGATGTAGAGTGGATAAAAATGGATGTAGATTGGATAAAATGGATGTAGAGTGGATAAAAATGGATGTAGATTATATAAATTGGATGTAGAGTATATAAAATGGATGTAGAGTGGATAAAAATGGATGTCGAGTGGATAAAATGGATGTAGAGTGGATAAAATGGATGTAGAGTTAATAAAAGTGGATGTAGAGTGGATAAAATGGATGTAGAGTTGATAAAAATGGATGTAGAGTGGATAAAAATGGATGTAGATTGGATAAAATGGATGTAGAGTGGATAAAATGGATGTAGAGTATATAAATTGGATGTAGAGTATATAAAATGGATGTAGAGTGGATAAAAATGGATGTCGGGTGGATAAAATGGATGTAGAGTGGATAAAAATGGATGTAGATTGGATAAAATGGATGTAGAGTGGATGAAAATGGATGTAGAGTATATAAATTGGATGTAGAGTATATAAAATGGATGTAGAGTGGATAAAAATGGATGTCGAGTGGATAAAATGGATGTAGAGTGGATAAAAATGGATGTAGAGTGGATAAAATGGATGTAGAGTTGATAAAAATGGATGTAGAGTGGATAAAATGGATGTAGAGTAGATAAAATGGATGTAGAGTGGATAAAATGGATGTAGAGTTGATAAAATGGATGTAAAGTGGATAAAATGGATGTAGAGTTAATAAAAATGGATGTTGAGTGGAAATAATGGATGTAGAGAGGATAAAATGGATGTAGAGTGGATAAAATGGATGTAGAGTTCATAAAAATGGATGTAGAGTGGATAAAAATGGATGTAGAGTGGATAAAAATGGATGTAGAGTGGATAAAATGGATGTAGAGTTAATAAAAATGGATGTAGAGTGGAAATAATGGATGTAGAGAGGATAAAATGGATGTAGAGTGGATAAAATGGATGTAGAGTTCATAAAAATGGATGTAGAGTGGATAAAATGGATGTAGAGTGGATAAAAATAGATGTAGAGAGGATAAAATGGAAGTAGAGTGGATAAAAATGGATGTAGAGTGGATAAAAATGGATGTAGAGTGGATAAAATGGATGTAGAGTGGATAAAATGGATGTAGAGTGGATAAAAATGGATGTAGAGAGGATAAAATGGATGTAGAGTGGATAAAATGGATGTACAGTTAATAAAAATGGATGTAGAGTGGAAATAATGGATGTAGAGAGGATAAAATGGATGTAGAGTGGATAAAATGGATGTAGAGTTCATAAAAATGGATGTAGAGTGGATAAAAATGGATGTAGATTGGATAAAATGGATGTAGAGTTGATAAAATGGATGTAAAGTGGATAAAATGGATGTAGAGTTAATAAAAATGGATGTAGAGTGGAAATACTGGATGTAGAGAGGATAAAATGGATGTAGAGTGGATAAAATGGATGTAGAGTTCATAAAAATGGATGTAGAGTGGATAAAAATGGATGTAGATTGGATAAAATGGATGTGGAGTGGATAACAATGGATGTAGAGAGGATAAAAATGTATATAGGGTAGATAAAATGGATGTAGAGTTAATAAAAATGGATGTAGAGTGGAAATAATGGATGTAGAGAGGATAAAATGGATGTAGAGTGGATAAAATGGATGTAGAGTTCATAAAAATGGATGTCGAGTGGATAAAATGGATGTAGAGTTCATAAAAATGGATGTAGAGTGGATAAAAATGGATGTAGATTGGATAAAATGGATGTAGAGTGGATAAAAATGGATGTAGAGTGGATAAAATGGATGTAGAGTTAATAAAAATGGATGTAGAGTGGAAATAATGGATGTAGAGAGGATAAAATGGATGTAGAGTGGATAAAATGGATGTAGAGTTCATAAAAATGGATGTCGAGTGGATAAAATGGATGTAGAGTGGATAAAAATGGATGTAGAGTGGATAAAATGGATGTAGAGTTGATAAAAATGGATGTAGAGTGGATAAAATGGATGTAGAGTAGATAAAATGGATGTAGAGTGGATAAAATGGATGTAGAGAGGATAAAATGGATGTAGAGTGGATAAAATGGATGTAGAGTTCATAAAAATGGATGTAGAGTGGATAAAAATGGATGTAGATTGGATAAAATGGATGTAGAGTGGATAAAAATGGATGTAGAGTGGATAAAATGGATGTAGAGTTAATAAAAATGGATGTAGAGTGGAAATAATGGATGTAGAGAGGATAAAATGGATGTAGAGTGGATAAAATGGATGTAGAGTTCATAAAAATGGATGTAGAGTGGATAAAATGGATGTAGAGTGGATAAAATGATTGTAGAGTGGATAAAATGGATGTAGAGTGGATAAAATGATTGTAGAGTGGATAAAATGGATGTAGAGTGGATAAAAATGGATGTAGAGTGGATATAATGGATGTAGAGTGGATAAAATGGTTGTAGAGTGGATAAAAATGGATGTAGAGTGGATAAAATGGATGTAGAATGGATAAAATGGATGTAAAGTGGATAAAAATGGATGTCGAGTGGATAAAATGGATGTAGAGTGCATAAAAATAGATGTAGAGAGGATAAAATGGAAGTAGAGTGGATAAAAATGGATGTAGAGTGGATAAAATGGATGTAGAGTGGATAAAATGGATGTACAGTTAATAAAAATGGATGTAGAGTGGAAATAATGGATGTAGAGAGGATAAAATGGATGTAGAATGGATAAAATGGATTTAGAGTTCATAAAAATGGATGTAGAGTGGATAAAAATGGATGTAGATTGGATAAAATGGATGTAGAGTTGATAAAATGGATGTAAAGTGGATAAAATGGATGTAGAGTTAATAAAAATGGATGTAGAGTGGAAATAATGGATGTAGAGAGGTTAAAATGGATGTAGAGTGGATAAAATGGATGTAGAGTTCATAAAAATGGATGTAGAGTGGATAAAAATGGATGTAGATTGGATAAAATGGATGTGGAGTGGATAACAATGGATGTAGAGAGGATAAAAATGGATATAGGGTAGATAAAATGGATGTAGAGTTAATAAAAATGGATGTAGAGTGGATATAATGGATGTAGAGAGGATAAAATGGATGTGGAGTGGATAACAATGGATGTAGAGTGGATAAAATGGATGTAGAGTGGATAAAATGGATGAAGAGTGGATAAAATGGTTGTAGAGTGGATAAAATGGATGTAGAGTGGATAAAAATGGATGTAGATTGGATAAAATGGATGTGGAGTGGATAACAATGGATGTAGAGAGGATAAAAATGGATATAGGGTAGATAAAATGGATGTAGAGTGGATAAAAATGGATGTAGATTATATAAATTGGATGTAGAGTATATAAAATGGATGTAGAGTGGATAAAAATGGATATCGAGTGGATAAAATGGATGTAGAGTGGATAAAATGGATGTAGATTGGATAAAATGGATGTAGAGTTAATAAAAATGGATGTAGAGTGGATAAAAATGGATGTAGAGTGGATAAAAATGGATGTAGATTGGATAAAATGGATGTAGAGTTCATAAAAATGGATGTAGAGTGGATAAAAATGGATGTAGATTGGATAAAATGGATGTGGAGTGGATAACAATGGATGTAGAGAGGATAAAAATGGATATAGGGTAGATAAAATGGATGTAGAGTTAATAAAAATGGATGTAGAGTGGATATAATGGATGTAGAGAGGATAAAATGGATGTGGAGTGGATAACAATGGATGTAGAGTGGATAAAATGGATGTAGAGTGGATAAAATGGATGAAGAGTGGATAAAAATGGATGTAGATTATATAAATTGGATGTAGAGTGTATAAAATGGATGTAGAGTGGATAAAAATGGATGTCGAGTGGATAAAATGGATGTAGAGTGGATAAAATGGATGTAGATTGGATAAAATGGATGTAGAGTTAATAAAAATGGATGTAGAGTGGAAATAATGGATGTAGAGAGGATAAAATGGATGTAGAATGGATAAAATGGATTTAGAGTTCATAAAAATGGATGTCGAGTGGATAAAATGGATGTAGAGTTCATAAAAATGGATGTAGAGTGGATAAAAATGGATGTAGATTGGATAAAATGGATGTAGAGTGGATAAAAATGGATGTAGAGTGGATAAAATGGATGTAGAGTTAATAAAAATGGATGTAGAGTGGAAATAATGGATGTAGAGAGGATAAAATGGATGTAGAGTGGATATAATGGATGTAGAGTTCATAAAAATGGATGTCGAGTGGATAAAATGGATGTAGAGTGGATAAAAATGGATGTAGAATGGATAAAATGGATGTAGAGTGGATAAAAATGGATGTAGAGTGGATAAAATGGATGTAGAATGGATAAAATGGATGTAAAGTGGATAAAAATGGATGTCGAGTGGATAAAATGGATGTAGAGTGGATAAAAATAGATGTAGAGAGAATAAAATGGAAGTAGAGTGGATAAAAATGGATGTAGAGTGGATAAAAATGGATGTAGAGTGGATAAAATGGATGTAGAGTGGATAAAAATGGATGTAGAGAGGATAAAATGGATGTAGAGTGGATAAAATGGATGTACAGTTAATAAAAATGGATGTAGAGTGGAAATAATGGATGTAGAGAGGATAAAATGGATGTAGAATGGATAAAATGGATTTAGAGTTCATAAAAATGGATGTCGAGTGGATAAAATGGATGTAGAGTTCATAAAAATGGATGTAGAGTGGATAAAAATGGATGTAGATTGGATAAAATGGATGTAGAGTGGATAAAAATGGATGTAGAGTGGATAAAATGGATGTAGAGTTAATAAAAATTGATGTAGAGTGGAAATAATGGATGTAGAGAGGATAAAATGGATGTAGAGTGGATAAAATGGATGTAGAGTTCATAAAAATGGATGTAGAGTGGATAAAATGGATGTAGAGTGGATAAAAATGGATGTAGAGTGGATAAAATGGATGTAGAGTGGATAAAAATGGATGTAGAGTGGATAAAATGGATGTAGAATGGATAAAATGGATGTAAAGTGGATAAAAATGGATGTCGAGTGGATAAAATGGATGTAGAGTGGATAAAAATAGATGTAGAGAGAATAAAATGGAAGTAGAGTGGATAAAAATGGATGTAGAGTGGATAAAAATGGATGTAGAGTGGATAAAATGGATGTAGAGTTCATAAAAATGGATGTCGAGTGGATAAAATGGATGTAGAGTTCATAAAAATGGATGTAGAGTGGATAAAAATGGATGTAGATTGGATAAAATGGATGTAGAGTGGATAAAAATGGATGTAGAGTGGATAAAATGGATGTAGAGTTAATAAAAATGGATGTAGAGTGGAAATAATGGATGTAGAGAGGATAAAATGGATGTAGAGTGGATAAAATGGATGTAGAGTTCATAAAAATGGATGTCGAGTGGATAAAATGGATGTAGAGTGGATAAAAATGGATGTAGAGTGGATAAAATGGATGTAGAGTTGATAAAAATGGATGTAGAGTGGATAAAATGGATGTAGAGTAGATAAAATGGATGTAGAGTGGATAAAATGGATGTAGAGTTGATAAAATGGATGCAAAGTGGATAAAATGGATGTAGAGTTAATAAAAATGGATGTAGAGTGGAAATAATGGATGTAGAGAGGATAAAATGGATGTAGAGTGGATAAAATGGATGTAGAGTTCATAAAAATGGATGTAGAGTGGATAAAAATGGATGTAGATTGGATAAAATGGATGTAGAGTGGATAAAAATGGATGTAGAGTGGATAAAATGGATGTAGAGTTAATAAAAATGGATGTAGAGTGGAAATAATGGATGTAGAGGGGATAAAATGGATGTAGAGTGGATAAAATGGATGTAGAGTTCATAAAAATGGATGTTGAGTGGATAAAATGGATGTAGAGTTAATAAAAGTGGATGTAGAGTGGATAAAATGGATGTACAGTTGATAAAAATGGATGTAGAGTGGATAAAAATGGATGTAGAGCAGATAAAAATGGATGTAGAGTATATAAATTGGATGTAGAGTATATAAAATGGATGTAGAGTGGATAAAAATGGATGTCGAGTGGATAAAATGGATGTAGAGTAGATAAAATGGATGTAGAGTGGATAAAATGGATGTAGAGTTGATAAAATGGATGTAAAGTGGATAAAATGGATGTAGAGTTAATAAAAATGGATGTAGAGTGGAAATAATGGATGTAGAGAGGATAAAATGGATGTAGAGTGGATAAAATGGATGTAGAGTTCATAAAAATGGATGTAGAGTGGATAAAAATGGATGTAGAGTGGATAAAAATGGATGTGGAGTGGATAAAATGGATGTAGAGTGGATAAAAATGGATGTAGAGAGGATAAAATGGATGTAGAGTGGATAAAATGGATGTACAGTTAATAAAAATGGATGTAGAGTGGAAATAATGGATGTAGAGAGGATAAAATGGATGTAGAATGGATAAAATGGATTTAGAGTTCATAAAAATGGATGTCGAGTGGATAAAATGGATGAAGAGTTCATAAAAATGGATGTAGAGTGGATAAAAATGGATGTAGATTGGATAAAATGGATGTAGAGTGGATAAAAATGGATGTAGAGTGGATAAAATGGATGTAGAGTTAATAAAAATGGATGTAGAGTGGAAATAATGGATGTAGAGAGGATAAAATGGATGTAGAGTGGATAAAATGGATGTAGAGTTCATAAAAATGGATGTAGAGTGGATAAAATGGATGTAGAGTGGATAAAAATGGATGTAGAATGGATAAAATGGATGTAGAGTGGATAAAAATGGATGTAGAGTGGATAAAATGGATGTAGAATGGATAAAATGGATGTAAAGTGGATAAAAATGGATGTCGAGTGGATAAAATGGATGTAGAGTGGATAAAAATAGATGTAGAGAGAATAAAATGGAAGTAGAGTGGATAAAAATGGATGTAGAGTGGATAAAAATGGATGTAGAGTGGATAAAATGGATGTAGAGTGGATAAAAATGGATGTAGAGAGGATAAAATGGATGTAGAGTGGATAAAATGGATGTACAGTTAATAAAAATGGATGTAGAGTGGAAATAATGGATGTAGAGAGGATAAAATGGATGTAGAATGGATAAAATGGATTTAGAGTTCATAAAAATGGATGTCGAGTGGATAAAATGGATGTAGAGTTCATAAAAATGGATGTAGAGTGGATAAAAATGGATGTAGATTGGATAAAATGGATGTAGAGTGGATAAAAATGGATGTAGAGTGGATAAAATGGATGTAGAGTTAATAAAAATTGATGTAGAGTGGAAATAATGGATGTAGAGAGGATAAAATGGATGTAGAGTGGATAAAAATGGATGTAGAGTGGATAAAATGGATGTAGAGTGGATAAAAATGGATGTAGAGTGGATAAAATGGATGTAGAATGGATAAAATGGATGTAAAGTGGATAAAAATGGATGTCGAGTGGATAAAATGGATGTAGAGTGGATAAAAATAGATGTAGAGAGAATAAAATGGAAGTAGAGTGGATAAAAATGGATGTAGAGTGGATAAAAATGGATGTAGAGTGGATAAAATGGATGTAGAGTTCATAAAAATGGATGTCGAGTGGATAAAATGGATGTAGAGTTCATAAAAATGGATGTAGAGTGGATAAAAATGGATGTAGATTGGATAAAATGGATGTAGAGTGGATAAAAATGGATGTAGAGTGGATAAAATGGATGTAGAGTTAATAAAAATGGATGTAGAGTGGAAATAATGGATGTAGAGAGGATAAAATGGATGTAGAGTGGATAAAATGGATGTAGAGTTCATAAAAATGGATGTCGAGTGGATAAAATGGATGTAGAGTGGATAAAAATGGATGTAGAGTGGATAAAATGGATGTAGAGTTGATAAAAATGGATGTAGAGTGGATAAAATGGATGTAGAGTAGATAAAATGGATGTAGAGTGGATAAAATGGATGTAGAGTTGATAAAATGGATGCAAAGTGGATAAAATGGATGTAGAGTTAATAAAAATGGATGTAGAGTGGAAATAATGGATGTAGAGAGGATAAAATGGATGTAGAGTGGATAAAATGGATGTAGAGTTCATAAAAATGGATGTAGAGTGGATAAAAATGGATGTAGATTGGATAAAATGGATGTAGAGTGGATAAAAATGGATGTAGAGTGGATAAAATGGATGTAGAGTTAATAAAAATGGATGTAGAGTGGAAATAATGGATGTAGAGAGGATAAAATGGATGTAGAGTGGATAAAATGGATGTAGAGTTCATAAAAATGGATGTAGAGTGGATAAAATGGATGTAGAGTGGATAAAATGATTGTAGAGTGGATAAAATGGATGTAGAGTGGATAAAAATGGATGTAGAGTGGATATAATGGATGTAGAGTGGATAAAATGGTTGTAGAGTGGATAAAAATGGATGTAGAGTGGATAAAATGGATGTAGAATGGATAAAATGGATGTAAAGTGGATAAAAATGGATGGCGAGTGGATAAAATGGATGTAGAGTGGATAAAAATAGATGTAGAGAGGATAAAATGGAAGTAGAGTGGATAAAAATGGATGTAGAGTGGATAAAAATGGATGTAGATTGGATAAAATGGATGTAGAGTGGATAAAAATGGATGTAGAGTGGATAAAATGGATGTAGAGTTAATAAAAATGGATGTAGAGTGGAAATAATGGATGTAGAGAGGATAAAATGGATGTAGAGTGGATAAAATGGATGTAGAGTTCATAAAAATGGATGTCGAGTGGATAAAATGGATGTAGAGTGGATAAAAATGGATGTAGAGTGGATAAAATGGATGTAGAGTGGATAAAAATGGATGTAGAGAGGATAAAATGGATGTAGAGTGGATAAAATGGATGTACAGTTAATAAAAATGGATGTAGATTGGAAATAATGGATGTAGAGAGGATAAAATGGATGTAGAATGGATAAAATGGATTTAGAGTTCATAAAAATGGATGTCGAGTGGATAAAATGGATGTAGAGTTCATAAAAATGGATGTAGAGTGGATAAAAATGGATGTAGATTGGATAAAATGGATGTAGAGTGGATAAAAATGGATGTAGAGTGGATAAAATGGATGTAGAGTTAATAAAAATGGATGTAGAGTGGAAATAATGGATGTAGAGAGGATAAAATGGATGTAGAATGGATAAAATGGATTTAGAGTTCATAAAAATGGATGTCGAGTGGATAAAATGGATGTAGAGTTCATAAAAATGGATGTAGAGTGGATAAAAATGGATGTAGATTGGATAAAATGGATGTAGAGTGGATAAAAATGGATGTAGAGTGGATAAAATGGATGTAGAGTTAATAAAAATGGATGTAGAGTGGAAATAATGGATGTAGAGAGGATAAAATGGATGTAGAGTGGATAAAATGGATGTAGAGTTCATAAAAATGGATGTCGAGTGGATAAAATGGATGTAGAGTGGATAAAAATGGATGTAGAGTGGATAAAATGGATGTAGAGTGGATAAAAATGGATGTAGAGTGGATAAAATGGATGTAGAGTTGATAAAAATGGATGTAGAGTGGATAAAATGGATGTAGAGTTAATAAAAATGGATGTAGAGTGGAAATAATGGATGTAGAGAGGATAAAATGGATGTAGAGTGGATAAAATGGATGTAGAGTTCATAAAAATGGATGTCGAGTGGATAAAATGGATGTAGAGTGGATAAAAATGGATGTAGAGTGGATAAAATGGATGTAGAGTTGATAAAATTGGATGTAGAGTGGATAAAATGGATGTAGAGTAGATAAAATGGATGTAGAGTGGATAAAATGGATGTAGAGTTGATAAAATGGATGCAAAGTGGATAAAATGGATGTAGAGTTAATAAAAATGGATGTAGAGTGGAAATAATGGATGTAGAGAGGATAAAATGGATGTAGAGTGGATAAAATGGATGTAGAGTTCATAAAAATGGATGTAGAGTGGATAAAAATGGATGTAGATTGGATAAAATGGATGTAGAGTGGATAAAAATGGATGTAGAGTGGATAAAATGGATGTAGAGTTAATAAAAATGGATGTAGAGTGGAAATAATGGATGTAGAGGGGATAAAATGGATGTAGAGTGGATAAAATGGATGTAGAGTTCATAAAAATGGATGTTGAGTGGATAAAATGGATGTAGAGTTAATAAAAGTGGATGTAGAGTGGATAAAATGGATGTACAGTTGATAAAAATGGATGTAGAGTGGATAAAAATGGATGTAGAGTGGATAAAAATGGATGTAGAGTATATAAATTGGATGTAGAGTATATAAAATGGATGTAGAGTGGATAAAAATGGATGTCGAGTGGATAAAATGGATGTAGAGTAGATAAAATGGATGTAGAGTGGATAAAATGGATGTAGAGTTGATAAAATGGATGTAAAGTGGATAAAATGGATGTAGAGTTAATAAAAATGGATGTAGAGTGGAAATAATGGATGTAGAGAGGATAAAATGGATGTAGAGTGGATAAAATGGATGTAGAGTTCATAAAAATGGATGTAGAGTGGATAAAAATGGATGTAGAGTGGATAAAAATGGATGTGGAGTGGATAAAATGGATGTAGAGTGGATAAAAATGGATGTAGAGAGGATAAAATGGATGTAGAGTGGATAAAATGGATGTACAGTTAATAAAAATGGATGTAGAGTGGAAATAATGGATGTAGAGAGGATAAAATGGATGTAGAATGGATAAAATGGATTTAGAGTTCATAAAAATGGATGTCGAGTGGATAAAATGGATGTAGAGTTCATAAAAATGGATGTAGAGTGGATAAAAATGGATGTAGAGTGGATAAAATGGATGTAGAGTGGATAAAAATGGATGTAGAGTGGATAAAATGGATGTAGAGTTAATAAAAATGGATGTAGAGTGGAAATAATGGATGTAGAGAGGATAAAATGGATGTAGAGTGGATAAAATGGATGTAGAGTTCATAAAAATGGATGTCGAGTGGATAAAATGGATGTAGAGTGGATAAAAATGGATGTAGAATGGATAAAATGGATGTAGAGTGGATAAAAATGGATGTAGAGTGGATAAAATGGATGTAGAATGGATAAAATGGATGTAAAGTGGATAAAAATGGATGTCGAGTGGATAAAATGGATGTAGAGTGGATAAAAATAGATGTAGAGAGGATAAAATGGAAGTAGAGTGGATAAAAATGGATGTAGAGTGGATAAAAATGGATGTAGAGTGGATAAAATGGATGTAGAGTGGATAAAAATGGATGTAGAGAGGATAAAATGGATGTAGAGTGGATAAAATGGATGTACAGTTAATAAAAATGGATGTAGAGTGGAAATAATGGATGTAGAGAGGATAAAATGGATGTAGAATGGATAAAATGGATTTAGAGTTCATAAAAATGGATGTCGAGTGGATAAAATGGATGTAGAGTTCATAAAAATGGATGTAGAGTGGATAAAAATGGATGTAGATTGGATAAAATGGATGTAGAGTGGATAAAAATGGATGTAGAGTGGATAAAATGGATGTAGAGTTAATAAAAATTGATGTAGAGTGGAAATAATGGATGTAGAGAGGATAAAATGGATGTAGAGTGGATAAAATGGATGTAGAGTTCATAAAAATGGATGTAGAGTGGATAAAATGGATGTAGAGTGGATAAAAATGGATGTAGAGTGGATAAAATGGATGTAGAGTGGATAAAAATGGATGTAGAGTGGATAAAATGGATGTAGAATGGATAAAATGGATGTAAAGTGGATAAAAATGGATGTCGAGTGGATAAAATGGATGTAGAGTGGATAAAAATAGATGTAGAGAGAATAAAATGGAAGTAGAGTGGATAAAAATGGATGTAGAGTGGATAAAAATGGATGTAGAGTGGATAAAATGGATGTAGAGTTCATAAAAATGGATGTCGAGTGGATAAAATGGATGTAGAGTTCATAAAAATGGATGTAGAGTGGATAAAAATGGATGTAGATTGGATAAAATGGATGTAGAGTGGATAAAAATGGATGTAGATTGGATAAAATGGATGTAGAGTGGATAAAAATGGATGTAGAGTGGATAAAATGGATGTAGAGTTAATAAAAATGGATGTAGAGTGGAAATAATGGATGTAGAGAGGATAAAATGGATGTAGAGTGGATAAAATGGATGTAGAGTTCATAAAAATGGATGTCGAGTGGATAAAATGGATGTAGAGTGGATAAAAATGGATGTAGAGTGGATAAAATGGATGTAGAGTGGATAAAAATGGATGTAGAGTGGATAAAATGGATGTAGAGTTGATAAAAATGGATGTAGAGTGGATAAAATGGATGTAGAGTTAATAAAAATGGATGTAGAGTGGAAATAATGGATGTAGAGAGGATAAAATGGATGTAGAGTGGATAAAATGGATGTAGAGTTCATAAAAATGGATGTCGAGTGGATAAAATGGATGTAGAGTGGATAAAAATGGATGTAGAGTGGATAAAATGGATGTAGAGTTGATAAAAATGGATGTAGAGTGGATAAAATGGATGTAGAGTAGATAAAATGGATGTAGAGTGGATAAAATGGATGTAGAGTTGATAAAATGGATGCAAAGTGGATAAAATGGATGTAGAGTTAATAAAAATGGATGTAGAGTGGAAATAATGGATGTAGAGAGGATAAAATGGATGTAGAGTGGATAAAATGGATGTAGAGTTCATAAAAATGGATGTAGAGTGGATAAAAATGGATGTAGATTGGATAAAATGGATGTAGAGTGGATAAAAATGGATGTAGAGTGGATAAAATGGATGTAGAGTTAATAAAAATGGATGTAGAGTGGAAATAATGGATGTAGAGGGGATAAAATGGATGTAGAGTGGATAAAATGGATGTAGAGTTCATAAAAATGGATGTTGAGTGGATAAAATGGATGTAGAGTTAATAAAAGTGGATGTAGAGTGGATAAAATGGATGTAGAGTGGATAAAAATGGATGTAGAGTGGATAAAAATGGATGTAGAGTGGATAAAAATGGATGTAGAGTATATAAATTGGATGTAGAGTATATAAAATGGATGTAGAGTGGATAAAAATGGATGTCGAGTGGATAAAATGGATGTAGAGTAGATAAAATGGATGTAGAGTGGATAAAATGGATGTAGAGTTGATAAAATGGATGTAAAGTGGATAAAATGGATGTAGAGTTAATAAAAATGGATGTAGAGTGGAAATAATGGATGTAGAGAGGATAAAATGGATGTAGAGTGGATAAAATGGATGTAGAGTTCATAAAAATGGATGTAGAGTGGATAAAAATGGATGTAGAGTGGATAAAAATGGATGTGGAGTGGATAAAATGGATGTAGAGTGGATAAAAATGGATGTAGAGAGGATAAAATGGATGTAGAGTGGATAAAATGGATGTACAGTTAATAAAAATGGATGTAGAGTGGAAATAATGGATGTAGAGAGGATAAAATGGATGTAGAATGGATAAAATGGATTTAGAGTTCATAAAAATGGATGTCGAGTGGATAAAATGGATGTAGAGTTCATAAAAATGGATGTAGAGTGGATAAAAATGGATGTAGATTGGATAAAATGGATGTAGAGTGGATAAAAATGGATGTAGAGTGGATAAAATGGATGTAGAGTTAATAAAAATGGATGTAGAGTGGAAATAATGGATGTAGAGAGGATAAAATGGATGTAGAGTGGATAAAATGGATGTAGAGTTCATAAAAATGGATGTCGAGTGGATAAAATGGATGTAGAGTGGATAAAAATGGATGTAGAATGGATAAAATGGATGTAGAGTGGATAAAAATGGATGTAGAGTGGATAAAATGGATGTAGAATGGATAAAATGGATGTAAAGTGGATAAAAATGGATGTCGAGTGGATAAAATGGATGTAGAGTGGATAAAAATGGATGTAGAGTGGATAAAATGGATGTAGAGTTAATAAAAATGGATGTAGAGTGGAAATAATGGATGTAGAGAGGATAAAATGGATGTAGAGTGGATAAAATGGATGTAGAGTTCATAAAAATGGATGTAGAGTGGATAAAATGGATGTAGAGTGGATAAAATGATTGTAGAGTGGATAAAATGGATGTAGAGTGGATAAAAATGGATGTAGAGTGGATATAATGGATGTAGAGTGGATAAAATGGTTGTAGAGTGGATAAAAATGGATGTAGAGTGGATAAAATGGATGTAGAATGGATAAAATGGATGTAAAGTGGATAAAAATGGATGGCGAGTGGATAAAATGGATGTAGAGTGGATAAAAATAGATGTAGAGAGGATAAAATGGAAGTAGAGTGGATAAAAATGGATGTAGAGTGGATAAAAATGGATGTAGATTGGATAAAATGGATGTAGAGTGGATAAAAATGGATGTAGAGTGGATAAAATGGATGTAGAGTTAATAAAAATGGATGTAGAGTGGAAATAATGGATGTAGAGAGGATAAAATGGATGTAGAGTGGATAAAATGGATGTAGAGTTCATAAAAATGGATGTCGAGTGGATAAAATGGATGTAGAGTGGATAAAAATGGATGTAGAGTGGATAAAATGGATGTAGAGTGGATAAAAATGGATGTAGAGAGGATAAAATGGATGTAGAGTGGATAAAATGGATGTACAGTTAATAAAAATGGATGTAGATTGGAAATAATGGATGTAGAGAGGATAAAATGGATGTAGAATGGATAAAATGGATTTAGAGTTCATAAAAATGGATGTAGAGTGGATAAAATGGATGTAGAGTTCATAAAAATGGATGTAGAGTGGATAAAAATGGATGTAGATTGGATAAAATGGATGTAGAGTGGATAAAAATGGATGTAGAGTGGATAAAATGGATGTAGAGTTAATAAAAATGGATGTAGAGTGGAAATAATGGATGTAGAGAGGATAAAATGGATGTAGAATGGATAAAATGGATTTAGAGTTCATAAAAATGGATGTCGAGTGGATAAAATGGATGTAGAGTTCATAAAAATGGATGTAGAGTGGATAAAAATGGATGTAGATTGGATAAAATGGATGTAGAGTGGATAAAAATGGATGTAGAGTGGATAAAATGGATGTAGAGTTAATAAAAATGGATGTAGAGTGGAAATAATGGATGTAGAGAGGATAAAATGGATGTAGAGTGGATAAAATGGATGTAGAGTTCATAAAAATGGATGTCGAGTGGATAAAATGGATGTAGAGTGGATAAAAATGGATGTAGAGTGGATAAAATGGATGTAGAGTGGATAAAAATGGATGTAGAGTGGATAAAATGGATGTAGAATGGATAAAATGGATGTAAAGTGGATAAAAATGGATGTCGAGTGGATAAAATGGATGTAGAGTGGATAAAAATAGATGTAGAGAGAATAAAATGGAAGTAGAGTGGATAAAAATGGATGTAGAGTGGATAAAAATGGATGTAGAGTGGATAAAATGGATGTAGAGTGGATAAAAATGGATGTAGAGAGGATAAAATGGATGTAGAGTGGATAAAATGGATGTACAGTTAATAAAAATGGATGTAGAGTGGAAATAATGGATGTAGAGAGGATAAAATGGATGTAGAATGGATAAAATGGATTTAGAGTTCATAAAAATGGATGTCGAGTGGATAAAATGGATGTAGAGTTCATAAAAATGGATGTAGAGTGGATAAAAATGGATGTAGATTGGATAAAATGGATGTAGAGTGGATAAAAATGGATGTAGAGTGGATAAAATGGATGTAGAGTTAATAAAAATGGATGTAGAGTGGAAATAATGGATGTAGAGAGGATAAAATGGATGTAGAGTGGATAAAATGGATGTAGAGTTCATAAAAATGGATGTCGAGTGGATAAAATGGATGTAGAGTAGATAAAAATGGATGTAGAGTGGATAAAATGGATGTAGAGTGGATAAAAATGGATGTAGAGTGGATAAAATGGATGTAGAATGGATAAAATGGATGTAAAGTGGATAAAAATGGATGTCGAGTGGATAAAATGGATGTAGAGTGGATAAAAATAGATGTAGAGAGAATAAAATGGAAGTAGAGTGGATAAAAATTGATGTAGAGTGGATAAAAATGGATGTAGAGTGGATAAAATGGATGTAGAGTTCATAAAAATGGATGTCGAGTGGATAAAATGGATGTAGAGTTCATAAAAATGGATGTAGAGTGGATAAAAATGGATGTAGATTGGATAAAATGGATGTAGAGTGGATAAAAATGGATGTAGAGTGGATAAAATGGATGTAGAGTTAATAAAAATGGATGTAGAGTGGAAATAATGGATGTAGAGAGGATAAAATGGATGTAGAGTGGATAAAATGGATGTAGAGTTCATAAAAATGGATGTCGAGTGGATAAAATGGATGTAGAGTGGATAAAAATGGATGTAGAGTGGATAAAATGGATGTAGAGTTGATAAAAATGGATGTAGAGTGGATAAAATGGATGTAGAGTAGATAAAATGGATGTAGAGTGGATAAAATGGATGTAGAGTTGATAAAATGGATGCAAAGTGGATAAAATGGATGTAGAGTTAATAAAAATGGATGTAGAGTGGAAATAATGGATGTAGAGAGGATAAAATGGATGTAGAGTGGATAAAATGTATGTAGAGTTCATAAAAATGGATGTAGAGTGGATAAAAATGGATGTAGATTGGATAAAATGGATGTAGAGTGGATAAAAATGGATGTAGAGTGGATAAAATGGATGTAGAGTTAATAAAAATGGATGTAGAGTGGAAATAATGGATGTAGAGAGGATAAAATGGATGTAGAGTGGATAAAATGGATGTAGAGTTCATAAAAATGGATGTAGAGTGGATAAAATGGATGTAGAGTGGATAAAATGATTGTAGAGTGGATAAAATGGATGTAGAGTGGATAAAAATGGATGTAGAGTGGATATAATGGATGTAGAGTGGATAAAATGGTTGTAGAGTGGATAAAAATGGATGTAGAGTGGATAAAATGGATGTAGAATGGATAAAATGGATGTAAAGTGGATAAAAATGGATGGCGAGTGGATAAAATGGATGTAGAGTGGATAAAAATAGATGTAGAGAGGATAAAATGGAAGTAGAGTGGATAAAAATGGATGTAGAGTGGATAAAATGGATGTAGAGTGGATAAAATGGATGTACAGTTAATAAAAATGGATGTAGAGTGGAAATAATGGATGTAGAGAGGATAAAATGGATGTAGAATGGATAAAATGGATTTAGAGTTCATAAAAATGGATGTAGAGTGGATAAAAATGGATGTAGATTGGATAAAATGGATGTGGAGTGGATAACAATGGATGTAGAGAGGATAAAAATGGATATAGGGTAGATAAAATGGATGTAGAGTTAATGAAAATGGATGTAGAGTGGATATAATGGATGTAGAGAGGATAAAATGGATGTGGAGTGGATAACAATGGATGTAGAGTGGATAAAATGGATGTAGAGTGGATAAAATGGATGTAGAGTGGATAAAAATGGATGTAGATTGGATAAAATGGATGTGGAGTGGATAACAATGGATGTAGAGAGGATAAAAATGGATATAGGGTAGATAAAATGGATGTAGAGTGGATAAAAATGGATGTAGATTATATAAATTGGATGTAGAGTATATAAAATGGATGTAGAGTGGATAAAAATGGATGTCGAGTGGATAAAATGGATGTAGAGTGGATAAAATGGATGTAGATTAGATAAAATGGATGTAGAGTTAATAAAAATGGATGTAGAGTGGATAAAAATGGATGTAGAGTGGATAAAAATGGATGAAGATTGGATAAAATGGATGTAGAGTTAATAAAAGTGGATGTAGAGTGGATAAAATGGATGTAGAGTTGATAAAAATGGATGTAGAGTGGATAAAAATGGATGTAGAGTGGATAAAATGGATGTAGAGTGCATAAAAACGGATGTTGAGTGGATAAAATGGATGTAGAGTGCATAAAAATGGATGTTGAGTGGATAAAATGGATGTAGAATTAATAAAAGTGGATGTAGAGTGGATAAAATGGATGTAGAGTTGATAAAAATGGATGTAGAGTGGATAAAAATGGATGTAGATTGGATAAAATGGATGTAGAGTGGATAAAAATAGATGTAGAGTATATAAATTGGATGTAGAGTATATAAAATGGATGTAGAGTGGATAAAAATGGATGTCGAGTGGATAAAATGGATGTAGAGTGGATAAAAATAGATGTAGAGAGAATAAAATGGAAGTAGATTGGATAAAAATGAATGTAGAGTGGATAAAAATGGATGTAGAGTGGATAAAATGGATGTAGAGTGGATAAAAATGGATGTAGAGAGGATAAAATGGATGTAGAGTGGATAAAATGGATGTACAGTTAATAAAAATGGATGTAGAGTGGAAATAATGGATGTAGAGAGGATAAAATAGATGTAGAGTGGATAAAATGGATGTAGAGTGGATAAAATGGATGTAGAGTGGATAAAATGGATGTACAGTTAATAAAAATGGATGTAGAGTGGAAATAATGGATGTAGAGAGGATAAAATGGATGTAGAATGGATAAAATGGATTTAGAGTTCATAAAAATGGATGTAGAGTGGATAAAAATGGATGTAGATTGGATAAAATGGATGTAGAGTTGATAAAATGGATGTAAAGTGGATAAAATGGATGTAGAGTTAATAAAAATGGATGTAGAGTGGCAATAATGGATGTAGAGAGGATAAAATGGATGTAGAGTGGATAAAATGGATGTAGAGTTCATAAAAATGGATGTAGAGTGGATAAAAATGGATGTAGATTGGATAAAATGGATGTGGAGTGGATAACAATGGATGTAGAGTGGATAAAATGGATGTAGAGTGGATAAAATGGATGAAGAGTGGATAAAATGGTTGTAGAGTGGATAAAATGGATGTAGAGTGGATAAAAATGGATGTAGATTGGATAAAATGGATGTGGAGTGGATAACAATGGATGTAGAGAGGATAAAAATGGATATAGGGTAGATAAAATGGATGTAGAGTGGATAAAAATGGATGTAGAGTGGATATAATGGATGTAGAGAGGATAAAATGGATGTGGAGTGGATAACAATGGATGTAGAGTGGATAAAATGGATGTAGAGTGGATAAAATGGATGAAGAGTGGATAAAATGGTTGTAGAGTGGATAAAATGGATGTAGAGTGGATAAAAATGGATGTAGATTGGATAAAATGGATGTGGAGTGGATAACAATGGATGTAGAGAGGATAAAAATGGATATAGGGTAGATAAAATGGATGTAGAGTGGATAAAAATGGATGTAGATTATATAAATTGGATGTAGAGTATATAAAATGGATGTAGAGTGGATAAAAATGGATGTCGAGTGGATAAAATGGATGTAGAGTGGATAAAATGGATGTAGATTGGATAAAATGGATGTAGAGTTAATAAAAATGGATGTAGAGTGGATAAAAATGGATGTAGAGTGGATAAAAATGGATGTAGATTGGATAAAATGGATGTAGAGTTCATAAAAGTGGATGTAGAGTGGATAAAATGGATGTAGAGTTGATAAAAATGGATGTAGAGTGGATAAAAATGGATGTAGAGTGGATAAAATGGATGTAGAGTGCATAAAAATGGATGTTGAGTGGATAAAATGGATGTAGAGTGCATAAAAATGGATGTTGAGTGGATAAAATGGATGTAGAGTTAATAAAAGTGGATGTAGAGTGGATAAAAATGGATGTAGAGTATATAAATTGGATGTAGAGTATATAAAATGGATGTAGAGTGGATAAAAATGGATGTCGAGTGGATAAAATGGATGTAGAGTAGATAAAATGGATGTAGAGTGGATAAAATGGATGTAGAGTTGATAAAATGGATGTAAAGTGGATAAAATGGATGTAGAGTTAATAAAAATGGATGTAGAGTGGAAATAATGGATGTAGAGAGGATAAAATGGATGTAGAGTGGATAAAATGGATGTAGAGTGGATAAAAATGGATGTAGAGTGGATAAAAATGGATGTAGAGAGGATAAAATGGATGTAGAGTGGATAAAATGGATGTACAGTTAATAAAAATGGATGTAGAGTGGAAATAATGGATGTAGAGAGGATAAAATGGATGTAGAATGGATAAAATGGATTTAGAGTTCATAAAAATGGATGTCGAGTGGATAAAAATGGATGTAGATTGGATAAAATGGATGTAGAGTGGATAAAAATGGATGTAGAGTGGATAAAATGGATGTAGAGTTAATAAAAATGGATGTAGAGTGGAAATAATGGATGTAGAGAGGATAAAATGGATGTAGAGTGGATAAAATGGATGTAGAGTTCATAAAAATGGATGTCGAGTGGATAAAATGGATGTAGAGTGGATAAAAATGGATGTAGAGTGGATAAAATGGATGTAGAGTGGATAAAAATGGATGTAGAGTGGATAAAATGGATGTAGAATGGATAAAATGGATGTAAAGTGGATAAAAATGGATGTCGAGTGGATAAAATGGATGTAGAGTGGATAAAAATAGATGTAGAGAGGATAAAATGGAAGTAGAGTGGATAAAAATGGATGTAGATTGGATAAAATGGATGTAGAGTTAATAAAAATGGATGTAGAGTGGATAAAATGGATGTATAGTGGATAAAAATGGATGTAGAGTAGATAAAATAGATGTAGAGTGGATAAAAATGGATGTAGAGTGGATAAAAATGGATGTAGATTGGATAAAATGGATGTAGAGTTAATAAAAGTGGATGTAGAGTGGATAAAATGGATGTAGAGTTGATAAAAATGGATGTAGAGTGGATAAAAATGGATGTAGATTGGATAAAATGGATGTAGAGTGGATAAAAATGGATGTAGATTATATAAATTGGATGTAGAGTATATAAAATGGATGTAGAGTGGATAAAAATGGATGTCGAGTGGATAAAATGGATGTAGAGTGGATAAAAATAGATGTAGAGTGGATAAAAATGGATGTAGAGTGGATACAATGGATGTAGAGTGGATAAAAATGGATGTAGAGTGGATAAAATGGATGTAGAGTGGATAAAAATGGATGTAGAGTGGATAAAATGGATGTAGAGTGCATAAAAATGGATGTTGAGTGGATAAAATGGATGTAGAGTGGATAAAATGGATGTACATTTAATAAAAATGGATGTAGAGTGGATAAAAATGGATGTAGAGTGGATAAAAATGGATGTAGATTGGATAAAATGGATGTAGAGTTAATAAAAGTGGATGTAGAGTGGATAAAATGGATGTAGAGTTGATAAAAATGGATGTAGAGTGGATAAAAATGGATGTAGATTGGATAAAATGGATGTAGAGTGGATAAAATGGATGTAGAGTATATAAATTGGATGTAGAGTATATAAAATGGATGTAGAGTGGATAAAAATGGATGTCGAGTGGATAAAATGGATGTAGAGTGGATAAAAATGGATGTAGATTGGATAAAATGGATGTAGAGTGGATGAAAATGGATGTAGAGTATATAAATTGGATGTGGAGTATATAAAATGGATGTAGAGTGGATAAAAATGGATGTCGAGTGGATAAAATGGATGTAGAGTGGATAAAAATGGATGTAGAGTGGATAAAATGGATGTAGAGTTGATAAAAATGGATGTAGAGTGGATAAAATGGATGTAGAGTAGATAAAATGGATGTAGAGTGGATAAAATGGATGTAGAGTTGATAAAATGGATGTAAAGTGGATAAAATGGATGTAGAGTTAATAAAAATGGATGTTGAGTGGAAATAATGGATGTAGAGTGGATAAAATGGATGTAGAGTGGATAAAATGGATGTAGAGTTCATAAAAATGGATGTAGAGTGGATAAAAATGGATGTAGAGTGGATAAAAATGGATGTAGAGTGGATAAAATGGATGTAGAGTTAATAAAAATGGATGTAGAGTGGAAATAATGGATGTAGAGAGGATAAAATGGATGTAGAGTGGATAAAATGGATGTAGAGTTCATAAAAATGGATGTAGAGTGGATAAAATGGATGTAGAATGGATAAAAATAGATGTAGAGAGGATAAAATGGAAGTAGAGTGGATAAAAATGGATGTAGAGTGGATAAAAATGGATGTAGAGTGGATAAAATGGATGTAGAGTGGATAAAATGGATGTAGAGTGGATAAAAATGGATGTAGAGAGGATAAAATCGATGTAGAGTGGATAAAATGGATGTACAGTTAATAAAAATGGATGTAGAGTGGAAATAATGGATGTAGAGAGGATAAAATGGATGTAGAGTGGATAAAATGGATGTAGAGTGGATAAAATGGATGTAGATTAGATAAAATGGATGTAGAGTTAATAAAAATGGATGTAGAGTGGATAAAAATGGATGTAGAGTGGATAAAAATGGATGTAGATTGGATAAAATGGATGTAGAGTTAATAAAAGTGGATGTAGAGTGGATAAAATGGATGTAGAGTTGATAAAAATGGATGTAGAGTGGATAAAAATGGATGTAGAGTGGATAAAATGGATGTAGAGTGCATAAAAATGGATGTTGAGTGGATAAAATGGATGTAGAGTGCATAAAAATGGATGTTGAGTGGATAAAATGGATGTAGAATTAATAAAAGTGGATGTAGAGTGGATAAAATGGATGTAGAGTTGATAAAAATGGATGTGGAGTGGATAAAAATGGATGTAGATTGGATAAAATGGATGTAGAGTGGATAAAAATAGATGTAGAGTATATAAATTGGATGTAGAGTATATAAAATGGATGTAGAGTGGATAAAAATGGATGTCGAGTGGATAAAATGGATGTAGAGTGGATAAAAATAGATGTAGAGAGAATAAAATTGAAGTAGAGTGGATAAAAATGGATGTAGAGTGGATAAAAATGGATGTAGAGTGGATAAAATGGATGTAGAGTGGATAAAAATGGATGTAGAGAGGATAAAATGGATGTAGAGTGGATAAAATGGATGTACAGTTAATAAAAATGGATGTAGAGTGGAAATAATGGATGTAGAGAGGATAAAATGGATGTAGAGTGGATAAAATGGATGTAGAGTGGATAAAATGGATGTAGAGTGGATAAAATGGATGTACAGTTAATAAAAATGGATGTAGAGTGGAAATAATGGATGTAGAGAGGATAAAATGGATGTAGAGTGGATAAAATGGATGTAGAGTTCATAAAAATGGATGTAGAGTGGATAAAAATGGATGTAGATTGGATAAAATGGATGTGGAGTGGATAACAATGGATGTAGAGTGGATAAAATGGATGTAGAGTGGATAAAATGGATGAAGAGTGGATAAAATGGTTGTAGAGTGGATAAAATGGATGTAGAGTGGATAAAAATGGATGTAGATTGGATAAAATGGATGTGGAGTGGATAACAATGGATGTAGAGAGGATAAAAATGGATATAGGGTAGATAAAATGGATGTAGAGTGGATAAAAATGGATGTAGAGTGGATATAATGGATGTAGAGAGGATAAAATGGATGTGGAGTGGATAACAATGGATGTAGAGTGGATAAAATGGATGTAGAGTGGATAAAATGGATGAAGAGTGGATAAAATGGTTGTAGAGTGGATAAAATGGATGTAGAGTGGATAAAAATGGATGTAGATTGGATAAAATGGATGTGGAGTGGATAACAATGGATGTAGAGAGGATAAAAATGGATATAGGGTAGATAAAATGGATGTAGAGTGGATAAAAATGGATGTAGATTATATAAATTGGATGTAGAGTATATAAAATGGATGTAGAGTGGATAAAAATGGATGTAGATTGGATAAAATGGATGTAGAGTTCATAAAAGTGGATGTAGAGTGGATAAAATGGATGTAGAGTTGATAAAAATGGATGTAGAGTGGATAAAAATGGATGTAGAGTGGATAAAATGGATGTAGAGTGCATAAAAATGGATGTTGAGTGGATAAAATGGATGTAGAGTGGATAAAAATGGATGTAGAGTGGATAAAATGGATGTAGAGTGCATAAAAATGGATGTTGAGTGGATAAAATGGATGTAGAGTGCATAAAAATGGATGTTGAGTGGATAAAATGGATGTAGAGTTAATAAAAGTGGATGTAGAGTGGATAAAAATGGATGTAGAGTATATAAATTGGATGTAGAGTATATAAAATGGATGTAGAGTGGATAAAAATGGATGTCGAGTGGATAAAATGGATGTAGAGTAGATAAAATGGATGTAGAGTGGATAAAATGGATGTAGAGTTGATAAAATGGATGTAAAGTGGATAAAATGGATGTAGAGTTAATAAAAATGGATGTAGAGTGGAAATAATGGATGTAGAGAGGATAAAATGGATGTAGAGTGGATAAAATGGATGTAGAGTGGATAAAAATGGATGTAGAGTGGATAAAAATGGATGTAGAGAGGATAAAATGGATGTAGAGTGGATAAAATGGATGTACAGTTAATAAAAATGGATGTAGAGTGGAAATAATGGATGTAGAGAGGATAAAATGGATGTAGAATGGATAAAATGGATTTAGAGTTCATAAAAATGGATGTCGAGTGGATAAAAATGGATGTAGATTGGATAAAATGGATGTAGAGTGGATAAAAATGGATGTAGAGTGGATAAAATGGATGTAGAGTTAATAAAAATGGATGTAGAGTGGAAATAATGGATGTAGAGAGGATAAAATGGATGTAGAGTGGATAAAATGGATGTAGAGTTCATAAAAATGGATGTCGAGTGGATAAAATGGATGTAGAGTGGATAAAAATGGATGTAGAGTGGATAAAATGGATGTAGAGTGGATAAAAATGGATGTAGAGTGGATAAAATGGATGTAGAATGGATAAAATGGATGTAAAGTGGATAAAAATGGATGTCGAGTGGATAAAATGGATGTAGAGTGGATAAAAATAGATGTAGAGAGAATAAAATGGAAGTAGAGTGGATAAAAATGGATGTAGATTGGATAAAATGGATGTAGAGTTAATAAAAATGGATGTAGAGTGGATAAAATGGATGTATAGTGGATAAAAATGGATGTAGAGTAGATAAAATAGATGTAGAGTGGATAAAAATGGATGTAGAGTGGATAAAAATGGATGTAGATTGGATAAAATGGATGTAGAGTTAATAAAAGTGGATGTAGAGTGGATAAAATGGATGTAGAGTTGATAAAAATGGATGTAGAGTGGATAAAAATGGATGTAGATTGGATAAAATGGATGTAGAGTGGATAAAAATGGATGTAGATTATATAAATTGGATGTAGAGTATATAAAATGGATGTAGAGTGGATAAAAATGGATGTCGAGTGGATAAAATGGATGTAGAGTGGATAAAAATAGATGTAGAGTGGATAAAAATGGATGTAGAGTGGATACAATGGATGTAGAGTGGATAAAAATGGATGTAGAGTGGATAAAATGGATGTAGAGTGGATAAAAATGGATGTAGAGTGGATAAAATGGATGTAGAGTGCATAAAAATGGATGTTGAGTGGATAAAATGGATGTAGAGTGGATAAAATGGATGTACATTTAATAAAAATGGATGTAGAGTGGATAAAAATGGATGTAGAGTGGATAAAAATGGATGTAGATTGGATAAAATGGATGTAGAGTTAATAAAAGTGGATGTAGAGTGGATAAAATGGATGTAGAGTTGATAAAAATGGATGTAGAGTGGATAAAAATGGATGTAGATTGGATAAAATGGATGTAGAGTGGATAAAATGGATGTAGAGTATATAAATTGGATGTAGAGTATATAAAATGGATGTAGAGTGGATAAAAATGGATGTCGAGTGGATAAAATGGATGTAGAGTGGATAAAAATGGATGTAGATTGGATAAAATGGATGTAGAGTGGATGAAAATGGATGTAGAGTATATAAATTGGATGTGGAGTATATAAAATGGATGTAGAGTGGATAAAAATGGATGTCGAGTGGATAAAATGGATGTAGAGTGGATAAAAATGGATGTAGAGTGGATAAAATGGATGTAGAGTTGATAAAAATGGATGTAGAGTGGATAAAATGGATGTAGAGTAGATAAAATGGATGTAGAGTGGATAAAATGGATGTAGAGTTGATAAAATGGATGTAAAGTGGATAAAATGGATGTAGAGTTAATAAAAATGGATGTTGAGTGGAAATAATGGATGTAGAGAGGATAAAATGGATGTAGAGTGGATAAAATGGATGTAGAGTTCATAAAAATGGATGTAGAGTGGATAAAAATGGATGTAGAGTGGATAAAAATGGATGTAGAGTGGATAAAATGGATGTAGAGTTAATAAAAATGGATGTAGAGTGGAAATAATGGATGTAGAGAGGATAAAATGGATGTAGAGTGGATAAAATGGATGTAGAGTTCATAAAAATGGATGTAGAGTGGATAAAATGGATGTAGAATGGATAAAAATAGATGTAGAGAGGATAAAATGGAAGTAGAGTGGATAAAAATGGATGTAGAGTGGATAAAAATGGATGTAGAGTGGATAAAATGGATGTAGAGTGGATAAAATGGATGTAGAGTGGATAAAAATGGATGTAGAGAGGATAAAATCGATGCAGAGTGGATAAAATGGATGTACAGTTAATAAAAATGGATGTAGAGTGGAAATAATGGATGTAGAGAGGATAAAATGGATGTAGAGTGGATAAAATGGATGTAGAGTGGATAAAATGGATGTAGATTAGATAAAATGGATGTAGAGTTAATAAAAATGGATGTAGAGTGGATAAAATGGATGTAGAGTTGATAAAAATGGATGTAGAGTGGATAAAAATGGATGTAGAGTGGATAAAATGGATGTAGAGTGCATAAAAATGGATGTTGAGTGGATAAAATGGATGTAGAGTGCATAAAAATGGATGTTGAGTGGATAAAATGGATGTAGAATTAATAAAAGTGGATGTAGAGTGGATAAAATGGATGTAGAGTTGATAAAAATGGATGTGGAGTGGATAAAAATGGATGTAGATTGGATAAAATGGATGTAGAGTGGATAAAAATAGATGTAGAGTATATAAATTGGATGTAGAGTATATAAAATGGATGTAGAGTGGATAAAAATGGATGTCGAGTGGATAAAATGGATGTAGAGTGGATAAAAATAGATGTAGAGAGAATAAAATTGAAGTAGAGTGGATAAAAATGGATGTAGAGTGGATAAAAATGGATGTAGAGTGGATAAAATGGATGTAGAGTGGATAAAAATGGATGTAGAGAGGATAAAATGGATGTAGAGTGGATAAAATGGATGTACAGTTAATAAAAATGGATGTAGAGTGGAAATAATGGATGTAGAGAGGATAAAATGGATGTAGAGTGGATAAAATGGATGTAGAGTGGATAAAATGGATGTAGAGTGGATAAAATGGATGTACAGTTAATAAAAATGGATGTAGAGTGGAAATAATGGATGTAGAGAGGATAAAATGGATGTAGAATGGATAAAATGGATTTAGAGTTCATAAAAATGGATGTAGAGTGGATAAAAATGGATGTAGATTGGATAAAATGGATGTAGAGTTGATAAAATGGATGTAAAGTGGATAAAATGGATGTAGAGTTAATAAAAATGGATGTAGAGTGGCAATAATGGATGTAGAGAGGATAAAATGGATGTAGAGTGGATAAAATGGATGTAGAGTTCATAAAAATGGATGTAGAGTGGATAAAAATGGATGTAGATTGGATAAAATGGATGTGGAGTGGATAACAATGGATGTAGAGTGGATAAAATGGATGTAGAGTGGATAAAATGGATGAAGAGTGGATAAAATGGTTGTAGAGTGGATAAAATGGATGTAGAGTGGATAAAAATGGATGTAGATTGGATAAAATGGATGTGGAGTGGATAACAATGGATGTAGAGAGGATAAAAATGGATATAGGGTAGATAAAATGGATGTAGAGTGGATAAAAATGGATGTAGAGTGGATATAATGGATGTAGAGAGGATAAAATGGATGTGGAGTGGATAACAATGGATGTAGAGTGGATAAAATGGATGTAGAGTGGATAAAATGGATGAAGAGTGGATAAAATGGTTGTAGAGTGGATAAAATGGATGTAGAGTGGATAAAAATGGATGTAGATTGGATAAAATGGATGTGGAGTGGATAACAATGGATGTAGAGAGGATAAAAATGGATATAGGGTAGATAAAATGGATGTAGAGTGGATAAAAATGGATGTAGATTATATAAATTGGATGTAGAGTATATAAAATGGATGTAGAGTGGATAAAAATGGATGTCGAGTGGATAAAATGGATGTAGAGTGGATAAAATGGATGTAGATTGGATAAAATGGATGTAGAGTTAATAAAAATGGATGTAGAGTGGATAAAAATGGATGTAGAGTGGATAAAAATGGATGTAGATTGGATAAAATGGATGTAGAGTTCATAAAAGTGGATGTAGAGTGGATAAAATGGATGTAGAGTTGATAAAAATGGATGTAGAGTTGATAAAAATGGATGTAGAGTGGATAAAAATGGATGTAGAGTGGATAAAATGGATGTAGAGTGCATAAAAATGGATGTTGAGTGGATAAAATGGATGTAGAGTGCATAAAAATGGATGTTGAGTGGATAAAATGGATGTAGAATTAATAAAAGTGGATGTAGAGTGGATAAAATGGATGTAGAGTTGATAAAAATGGATGTGGAGTGGATAAAAATGGATGTAGATTGGATAAAATGGATGTAGAGTGGATAAAAATAGATGTAGAGTATATAAATTGGATGTAGAGTATATAAAATGGATGTAGAGTGGATAAAAATGGATGTCGAGTGGATAAAATGGATGTAGAGTGGATAAAAATAGATGTAGAGAGAATAAAATTGAAGTAGAGTGGATAAAAATGGATGTAGAGTGGATAAAAATGGATGTAGAGTGGATAAAATGGATGTAGAGTGGATAAAAATGGATGTAGAGAGGATAAAATGGATGTAGAGTGGATAAAATGGATGTACAGTTAATAAAAATGGATGTAGAGTGGAAATAATGGATGTAGAGAGGATAAAATGGATGTAGAGTGGATAAAATGGATGTAGAGTGGATAAAATGGATGTAGAGTGGATAAAATGGATGTACAGTTAATAAAAATGGATGTAGAGTGGAAATAATGGATGTAGAGAGGATAAAATGGATGTAGAATGGATAAAATGGATTTAGAGTTCATAAAAATGGATGTAGAGTGGATAAAAATGGATGTAGATTGGATAAAATGGATGTAGAGTTGATAAAATGGATGTAAAGTGGATAAAATGGATGTAGAGTTAATAAAAATGGATGTAGAGTGGCAATAATGGATGTAGAGAGGATAAAATGGATGTAGAGTGGATAAAATGGATGTAGAGTTCATAAAAATGGATGTAGAGTGGATAAAAATGGATGTAGATTGGATAAAATGGATGTGGAGTGGATAACAATGGATGTAGAGTGGATAAAATGGATGTAGAGTGGATAAAATGGATGAAGAGTGGATAAAATGGTTGTAGAGTGGATAAAATGGATGTAGAGTGGATAAAAATGGATGTAGATTGGATAAAATGGATGTGGAGTGGATAACAATGGATGTAGAGAGGATAAAAATGGATATAGGGTAGATAAAATGGATGTAGAGTGGATAAAAATGGATGTAGAGTGGATATAATGGATGTAGAGAGGATAAAATGGATGTGGAGTGGATAACAATGGATGTAGAGTGGATAAAATGGATGTAGAGTGGATAAAATGGATGAAGAGTGGATAAAATGGTTGTAGAGTGGATAAAATGGATGTAGAGTGGATAAAAATGGATGTAGATTGGATAAAATGGATGTGGAGTGGATAACAATGGATGTAGAGAGGATAAAAATGGATATAGGGTAGATAAAATGGATGTAGAGTGGATAAAAATGGATGTAGATTATATAAATTGGATGTAGAGTATATAAAATGGATGTAGAGTGGATAAAAATGGATGTCGAGTGGATAAAATGGATGTAGAGTGGATAAAATGGATGTAGATTGGATAAAATGGATGTAGAGTTAATAAAAATGGATGTAGAGTGGATAAAAATGGATGTAGAGTGGATAAAAATGGATGTAGATTGGATAAAATGGATGTAGAGTTGATAAAAGTGGATGTAGAGTGGATAAAATGGATGTAGAGTTGATAAAAATGGATGTAGAGTTGATAAAAATGGATGTAGAGTGGATAAAAATGGATGTAGAGTGGATAAAATGGATGTAGAGTGCATAAAAATGGATGTTGAGTGGATAAAATGGATGTAGAGTGCATAAAAATGGATGTTGAGTGGATAAAATGGATGTAGAATTAATAAAAGTGGATGTAGAGTGGATAAAATGGATGTAGAGTTGATAAAAATGGATGTGGAGTGGATAAAAATGGATGTAGATTGGATAAAATGGATGTAGAGTGGATAAAAATGGATGTAGAGTATATAAATTGGATGTAGAGTATATAAAATGGATGTAGAGTGGATAAAAATGGATGTCGAGTGGATAAAATGGATGTAGAGTGGATAAAAATAGATGTAGAGAGGATAAAATTGAAGTAGAGTGGATAAAAATGGATGTAGAGTGGATAAAAATGGATGTAGAGTGGATAAAATGGATGTAGAGTGGATAAAAATGGATGTAGAGAGGATAAAATGGATGTAGAGTGGATAAAATGGATGTACAGTTAATAAAAATGGATGTAGAGTGGAAATAATGGATGTAGAGAGGATAAAATGGATGTAGAGTGGATAAAATGGATGTAGAGTGGATAAAATGGATGTAGAGTGGATAAAATGGATGTACAGTTAATAAAAATGGATGTAGAGTGGAAATAATGGATGTAGAGAGGATAAAATGGATGTAGAATGGATAAAATGGATTTAGAGTTCATAAAAATGGATGTAGAGTGGATAAAAATGGATGTAGATTGGATAAAATGGATGTAGAGTTGATAAAATGGATGTAAAGTGGATAAAATGGATGTAGAGTTAATAAAAATGGATGTAGAGTGGCAATAATGGATGTAGAGAGGATAAAATGGATGTAGAGTGGATAAAATGGATGTAGAGTTCATAAAAATGGATGTAGAGTGGATAAAAATGGATGTAGATTGGATAAAATGGATGTGGAGTGGATAACAATGGATGTAGAGTGGATAAAATGGATGTAGAGTGGATAAAATGGATGAAGAGTGGATAAAATGGTTGTAGAGTGGATAAAATGGATGTAGAGTGGATAAAAATGGATGTAGATTGGATAAAATGGATGTGGAGTGGATAACAATGGATGTAGAGAGGATAAAAATGGATATAGGGTAGATAAAATGGATGTAGAGTGGATAAAAATGGATGTAGAGTGGATATAATGGATGTAGAGAGGATAAAATGGATGTGGAGTGGATAACAATGGATGTAGAGTGGATAAAATGGATGTAGAGTGGATAAAATGGATGAAGAGTGGATAAAATGGTTGTAGAGTGGATAAAATGGATGTAGAGTGGATAAAAATGGATGTAGATTGGATAAAATGGATGTGGAGTGGATAACAATGGATGTAGAGAGGATAAAAATGGATATAGGGTAGATAAAATGGATGTAGAGTGGATAAAAATGGATGTAGATTATATAAATTGGATGTAGAGTATATAAAATGGATGTAGAGTGGATAAAAATGGATGTCGAGTGGATAAAATGGATGTAGAGTGGATAAAATGGATGTAGATTGGATAAAATGGATGTAGAGTTAATAAAAATGGATGTAGAGTGGATAAAAATGGATGTAGAGTGGATAAAAATGGATGTAGATTGGATAAAATGGATGTAGAGTTCATAAAAGTGGATGTAGAGTGGATAAAATGGATGTAGAGTTGATAAAAATGGATGTAGAGTGGATAAAAATGGATGTAGAGTGGATAAAATGGATGTAGAGTGCATAAAAATGGATGTTGAGTGGATAAAATGGATGTAGAGTGCATAAAAATGGATGTTGAGTGGATAAAATGGATGTAGAGTTAATAAAAGTGGATGTAGAGTGGATAAAATGGATGTAGAGTTGATAAAAATGGATGTAGAGTGGATAAAAATGGATGTAGATTGGATAAGATGGATGTAGAGTGGATAAAAATGGATGTAGAGTATATAAATTGGATGTAGAGTATATAAAATGGATGTAGAGTGGATAAAAATGGATGTCGAGTGGATAAAATGGATGTAGAGTAGATAAAATGGATGTAGAGTGGATAAAATGGATGTAGAGTTGATAAAATGGATGTAAAGTGGATAAAATGGATGTAGAGTTCATAAAAATGGATGTAGAGTGGAAATAATGGATGTAGAGAGGATAAAATGGATGTAGAGTGGATAAAATGGATGTAGAGTGGATAAAAATGGATGTAGAGTGGATAAAAATGGATGTAGAGAGGATAAAATGGATGTAGAGTGGATAAAATGGATGTACAGTTAATAAAAATGGATGTAGAGTGGAAATAATGGATGTAGAGAGGATAAAATGGATGTAGAATGGATAAAATGGATTTAGAGTTCATAAAAATGGATGTCGAGTGGATAAAAATGGATGTAGATTGGATAAAATGGATGTAGAGTGGATAAAAATGGATGTAGAGTGGATAAAATGGATGTAGAGTTAATAAAAATGGATGTAGAGTGGAAATAATGGATGTAGAGAGGATAAAATGGATGTAGAGTGGATAAAATGGATGTAGAGTTCATAAAAATGGATGTAGAGTGGATAAAATGGATGTAGAGTGGATAAAAATGGATGTAGAGTGGATAAAATGGATGTAGAATGGATAAAATGGATGTAAAGTGGATAAAAATGGATGTCGAGTGGATAAAATGGATGTAGAGTGGATAAAAATAGATGTAGAGAGAATAAAATGGAAGTAGAGTGGATAAAAATGGATGTAGATTGGATAAAATGGATGTAGAGTTAATAAAAATGGATGTAGAGTGGATAAAATGGATGTATAGTGGATAAAAATGGATGTAGAGTAGATAAAATAGATGTAGAGTGGATAAAAATGGATGTAGAGTGGATAAAAATGGATGTAGATTGGATAAAATGGATGTAGAGTTAATAAAAGTGGATGTAGAGTGGATAAAATGGATGTAGAGTTGATAAAAATGGATGTAGAGTGGATAAAAATGGATGTAGATTGGATAAAATGGATGTAGAGTGGATAAAAATGGATGTAGATTATATAAATTGGATGTAGAGTATATAAAATGGATGTAGAGTGGATAAAAATGGATGTCGAGTGGATAAAATGGATGTAGAGTGGATAAAAATAGATGTAGAGTGGATAAAAATGGATGTAGAGTGGATACAATGGATGTAGAGTGGATAAAAATGGATGTAGAGTGGATAAAATGGATGTAGAGTGGATAAAAATGGATGTAGAGTGGATAAAAATGGATGTCGAGTGGATAAAATGGATGTAGAGTGGATAAAAATGGATGTAGATTGGATAAAATGGATGTAGAGTGGATGAAAATGGATGTAGAGTATATAAATTGGATGTGGAGTATATAAAATGGATGTAGAGTGGATAAAAATGGATGTCGAGTGGATAAAATGGATGTAGAGTGGATAAAAATGGATGTAGAGTGGATAAAATGGATGTAGAGTTGATAAAAATGGATGTAGAGTGGATAAAATGGATGTAGAGTAGATAAAATGGATGTAGAGTGGATAAAATGGATGTAGAGTTGATAAAATGGATGTAAAGTGGATAAAATGGATGTAGAGTTAATAAAAATGGATGTTGAGTGGAAATAATGGATGTAGAGAGGATAAAATGGATGTAGAGTGGATAAAATGGATGTAGAGTTCATAAAAATGGATGTAGAGTGGATAAAAATGGATGTAGAGTGGATAAAAATGGATGTAGAGTGGATAAAATGGATGTAGAGTTAATAAAAATGGATGTAGAGTGGAAATAATGGATGTAGAGAGGATAAAATGGATGTAGAGTGGATAAAATGGATGTAGAGTTCATAAAAATGGATGTAGAGTGGATAAAATGGATGTAGAATGGATAAAAATAGATGTAGAGAGGATAAAATGGAAGTAGAGTGGATAAAAATGGATGTAGAGTGGATAAAAATGGATGTAGAGTGGATAAAATGGATGTAGAGTGGATAAAATGGATGTAGAGTGGATAAAAATGGATGTAGAGAGGATAAAATCGATGTAGAGTGGATAAAATGGATGTACAGTTAATAAAAATGGATGTAGAGTGGAAATAATGGATGTAGAGAGGATAAAATGGATGTAGAGTGGATAAAATGGATGTAGAGTTCATAAAAATGGATGTAGAGTGGATAAAAATGGATGTAGATTGGATAAAATGGATGTAGAGTTGATAAAATGGATGTAAAGTGGATAAAATGGATGTAGAGTTAATAAAAATGGATGTAGAGTGGAAATACTGGATGTAGAGAGGATAAAATGGATGTAGAGTGGATAAAATGGATGTAGAGTTCATAAAAATGGATGTAGAGTGGATAAAAATGGATGTAGATTGGATAAAATGGATGTGGAGTGGATAACAATGGATGTAGAGAGGATAAAAATGTATATAGGGTAGATAAAATGGATGTAGAGTTAATAAAAATGGATGTAGAGTGGAAATAATGGATGTAGAGAGGATAAAATGGATGTAGAGTGGATAAAATGGATGTAGAGTTCATAAAAATGGATGTCGAGTGGATAAAATGGATGTAGAGTTCATAAAAATGGATGTAGAGTGGATAAAAATGGATGTAGATTGGATAAAATGGATGTAGAGAGGATAAAATGGATGTAGAGTGGATAAAATGGATGTAGAGTTAATAAAAATGGATGTAGAGTGGAAATAATGGATGTAGAGAGGATAAAATGGATGTAGAGTGGATAAAATGGATGTAGAGTTCATAAAAATGGATGTCGAGTGGATAAAATGGATGTAGAGTTCATAAAAATGGATGTAGAGTGGATAAAAATGGATGTAGATTGGATAAAATGGATGTAGAGAGGATAAAATGGATGTAGAGTGGATAAAATGGATGTAGAGTTCATAAAAATGGATGTAGAGTGGATAAAAATGGATGTAGATTGGATAAAATGGATGTAGAGTGGATAAAAATGGATGTAGAGTGGATAAAATGGATGTAGAGTTAATAAAAATGGATGTAGAGTGGAAATAATGGATGTAGAGGGGATAAAATGGATGTAGAGTGGATAAAATGGATGTAGAGTTCATAAAAATGGATGTAGAGTGGATAAAATGGATGTAGAGTGGATAAAATGATTGTAGAGTGGATAAAATGGATGTAGAGTGGATAAAAATGGATGTAGAGTGGATATAATGGATGTAGAGTGGATAAAATGGTTGTAGAGTGGATAAAAATGGATGTAGAGTGGATAAAATGGATGTAGAATGGATAAAATGGATGTAAAGTGGATAAAAATGGATGTCGAGTGGATAAAATGGATGTAGAGTGCATAAAAATAGATGTAGAGAGGATAAAATGGAAGTAGAGTGGATAAAAATGGATGTAGAGTGGATAAAATGGATGTAGAGTGGATAAAATGGATGTACAGTTAATAAAAATGGATGTAGAGTGGAAATAATGGATGTAGAGAGGATAAAATGGATGTAGAATGGATAAAATGGATTTAGAGTTCATAAAAATGGATGTAGAGTGGATAAAAATGGATGTAGATTGGATAAAATGGATGTAGAGTTGATAAAATGGATGTAAAGTGGATAAAATGGATGTAGAGTTAATAAAAATGGATGTAGAGTGGAAATAATGGATGTAGAGAGGATAAAATGGATGTAGAGTGGATAAAATGGATGTAGAGTTCATAAAAATGGATGTAGAGTGGATAAAAATGGATGTAGATTGGATAAAATGGATGTGGAGTGGATAACAATGGATGTAGAGAGGATAAAAATGGATATAGGGTAGATAAAATGGATGTAGAGTTAATAAAAATGGATGTAGAGTGGATATAATGGATGTAGAGAGGATAAAATGGATGTGGAGTGGATAACAATGGATGTAGAGTGGATAAAATGGATGTAGAGTGGATAAAATGGATGAAGATTGGATAAAATGGTTGTAGAGTGGATAAAATGGATGTAGAGTGGATAAAAATGGATGTAGATTGGATAAAATGGATGTGGAGTGGATAACAATGGATGTAGAGAGGATAAAAATGGATATAGGGTAGATAAAATGGATGTAGAGTGGATAAAAATGGATGTAGAGTTCATAAAAATGGATGTAGAGTGGATAAAATGGATGTAGAATGGATAAAAATAGATGTAGAGAGGATAAAATGGAAGTAGAGTGGATAAAAATGGATGTAGAGTGGATAAAAATGGATGTAGAGTGGATAAAATGGATGTAGAGTGGATAAAATGGATGTAGAGTGGATAAAAATGGATGTAGATTGGATAAAATGGATGTAGAGTTCATAAAAATGGATGTAGAGTGGATAAAAATGGATGTAGATTGGATAAAATGGATGTGGAGTGGATAACAATGGATGTAGAGAGGATAAAAATGGATATAGGGTAGATAAAATGGATGTAGAGTTAATAAAAATGGATGTAGAGTGGATATAATGGATGTAGAGAGGATAAAATGGATGTGGAGTGGATAACAATGGATGTAGAGTGGATAAAATGGATGTAGAGTGGATAAAATGGATGAAGAGTGGATAAAATGGTTGTAGAGTGGATAAAATGGATGTAGAGTGGATAAAAATGGATGTAGATTGGATAAAATGGATGTGGAGTGGATAACAATGGATGTAGAG
Organism: Pemphredon lugubris; assembly: GCA_933228935.1. Lineage (NCBI taxonomy): Eukaryota > Metazoa > Arthropoda > Insecta > Hymenoptera > Crabronidae > Pemphredon > Pemphredon lugubris. The sequence goes on along the minus strand of OW121816.1, from coordinate 40,389,695 downwards.
AGGATATAAATGGATATAGGGTAGATAAAATGGATGTAGAGTGGATAAAAATGGATGTAGATTATATAAATTGGATGTAGAGTATATAAAATGGATGTAGAGTGGATAAAAATGGATGTCGAGTGGATAAAATGGATGTAGAGTGGATAAAATGGATGTAGATTGGATAAAATGGATGTAGAGTTAATAAAAATGGATGTAGAGTGGATAAAATGGATGTAGAGTGGATAAAAATGGATGTAGATTGGATAAAATGGATGTAGAGTTGATAAAATGGATGTAAAGTGGATAAAATGGATGTAGAGTTAATAAAAATGGATGTAGAGTGGAAATAATGGATGTAGAGAGGATAAAATGGATGTAGAGTGGATAAAATGGATGTAGAGTTCATAAAAATGGATGTAGAGTGGATAAAAATGGATGTAGATTGGATAAAATGGATGTGGAGTGGATAACAATGGATGTAGAGAGGATAAAAATGGATATAGGGTAGATAAAATGGATGTAGAGTTAATAAAAATGGATGTAGAGTGGATATAATGGATGTAGAGAGGATAAAATGGATGTGGAGTGGATAACAATGGATGAGGAGTGGATAAAATGGTTGTAGAGTGGATAAAATGGATGTAGAGTGGATAAAAATGGATGTAGATTGGATAAAATGGATGTGGAGTGGATAACAATGGATGTAGAGAGGATAAAAATGGATATAGGGTAGATAAAATGGATGTAGAGTGGATAAAAATGGATGTAGATTATATAAATTGGATGTAGAGTATATAAAATGGATGTAGAGTGGATAAAAATGGATGTCGAGTGGATAAAATGGATGTAGAGTGGATAAAATGGATGTAGATTGGATAAAATGGATGTAGAGTTAATAAAAATGGATGTAGAGTGGATAAAAATGGATGTAGAGTGGATAAAAATGGATGTAGATTGGATAAAATGGATGTAGAGTTCATAAAAGTGGATGTAGAGTGGATAAAATGGATGTAGAGTTGATAAAAATGGATGTAGAGTGGATAAAAATGGATGTAGAGTGGATAAAATGGATGTAGAGTGCATAAAAATGGATGTTGAGTGGATAAAATGGATGTAGAGTGCATAAAAATGGATGTTGAGTGGATAAAATGGATGTAGAGTTAATAAAAGTGGATGTAGAGTGGATAAAATGGATGTAGAGTTGATAAAAATGGATGTAGAGTGGATAAAAATGGATGTAGATTGGATAAAATGGATGTAGAGTGGATAAAAATGGATGTAGAGTATATAAATTGGATGTAGAGTATATAAAATGGATGTAGAGTGGATAAAAATGGATGTCGAGTGGATAAAATGGATGTAGAGTAGATAAAATGGATGTAGAGTGGATAAAATGGATGTAGAGTTGATAAAATGGATGTAAAGTGGATAAAATGGATGTAGAGTTAATAAAAATGGATGTAGAGTGGAAATAATGGATGTAGAGAGGATAAAATGGATGTAGAGTGGATAAAATGGATGTAGAGTTCATAAAAATGGATGTAGAGTGGATAAAAATGGATGTAGAGTGGATAAAAATGGATGTGGAGTGGATAAAATGGATGTAGAGTGGATAAAAATGGATGTAGAGAGGATAAAATGGATGTAGAGTGGATAAAATGGATGTACAGTTAATAAAAATGGATGTAGAGTGGAAATAATGGATGTAGAGAGGATAAAATGGATTTAGAGTTCATAAAAATGGATGTCGAGTGGATAAAATGGATGTAGAGTTCATAAAAATGGATGTAGAGTGGATAAAATGGATGTAGAGTGGATAAAAATGGATGTAGAGTGGATAAAATGGATGTAGAGTTAATAAAAATGGATGTAGAGTGGAAATAATGGATGTAGAGAGGATAAAATGGATGTAGAGTGGATAAAATGGATGTAGAGTTCATAAAAATGGATGTCGAGTGGATAAAATGGATGTAGAGTGGATAAAAATGGATGTAGAGTGGATAAAATGGATGTAGAGTGGATAAAAATGGATGTAGAGTGGATAAAATGGATGTAGAATGGATAAAATGGATGTAAAGTGGATAAAAATGGATGTCGAGTGGATAAAATGGATGTAGAGTGGATAAAAATAGATGTAGAGAGAATAAAATGGAAGTAGAGTGGATAAAAATGGATGTAGAGTGGATCAAAATGGATGTAGAGTGGACAAAATGGATGTAGAGTTCATAAAAATGGATGTCGAGTGGATAAAATGGATGTAGAGTTCATAAAAATGGATGTAGAGTGGATAAAAATGGATGTAGATTGGATAAAATGGATGTAGAGTGGATAAAAATGGATGTAGAGTGGATAAAATGGATGTAGAGTTAATAAAAATGGATGTAGAGTGGAAATAATGGATGTAGAGAGGATAAAATGGATGTAGAGTGGATAAAATGGATGTAGAGTTCATAAAAATGGATGTCGAGTGGATAAAATGGATGTAGAGTGGATAAAAATGGATGTAGAGTGGATAAAATGGATGTAGAGTTGATAAAAATGGATGTAGAGTGGATAAAATGGATGTAGAGTAGATAAAATGGATGTAGAGTGGATAAAATGGATGTAGAGTTGATAAAATGGATGCAAAGTGGATAAAATGGATGTAGAGTTAATAAAAATGGATGTAGAGTGGAAATAATGGATGTAGAGAGGATAAAATGGATGTAGAGTGGATAAAATGGATGTAGAGTTCATAAAAATGGATGTAGAGTGGATAAAAATGGATGTAGATTGGATAAAATGGATGTAGAGTGGATAAAAATGGATGTAGAGTGGATAAAATGGATGTAGAGTTAATAAAAATGGATGTAGAGTGGAAATAATGGATGTAGAGAGGATAAAATGGATGTAGAGTGGATAAAATGGATGTAGAGTTCATAAAAATGGATGTAGAGTGGATAAAATGGATGTAGAGTGGATAAAATGATTGTAGAGTGGATAAAATGGATGTAGAGTGGATAAAAATGGATGTAGAGTGGATATAATGGATGTAGAGTGGATAAAATGGTTGTAGAGTGGATAAAAATGGATGTAGAGTGGATAAAATGGATGTAGAATGGATAAAATGGATGTAAAGTGGATAAAAATGGATGGAGAGTGGATAAAATGGATGTAGAGTGGATAAAAATAGATGTAGAGAGGATAAAATGGAAGTAGAGTGGATAAAAATGGATGTAGAGTGGATAAAATGGATGTAGAGTGGATAAAATGGATGTACAGTTAATAAAAATGGATGTAGAGTGGAAATAATGGATGTAGAGAGGATAAAATGGATGTAGAATGGATAAAAATGGATGTAGAGTTCATAAAAATGGATGTAGAGTGGATAAAAATGGATGTAGATTGGATAAAATGGATGTGGAGTGGATAACAATGGATGTAGAGAGGATAAAAATGGATATAGGGTAGATAAAATGGATGTAGAGTTAATGAAAATGGATGTAGAGTGAATATAATGGATGTAGAGAGGATAAAATGGATGTGGAGTGGATAACAATGGATGTAGAGTGGATAAAATGGATGTAGAGTGGATAAAATGGATGTAGAGTGGATAAAAATGGATGTAGATTGGATAAAATGGATGTGGAGTGGATAACAATGGATGTAGAGAGGATAAAAATGGATATAGGGTAGATAAAATGGATGTAGAGTGGATAAAAATGGATGTAGATTATATAAATTGGATGTAGAGTATATAAAATGGATGTAGAGTGGATAAAAATGGATGTCGAGTGGATAAAATGGATGTAGAGTGGATAAAATGGATGTAGATTGGATAAAATGGATGTAGAGTTAATAAAAATGGATGTAGAGTGGATAAAAATGGATGTAGAGTGGATAAAAATGGATGTAGATTGGATAAAATGGATGTAGAGTTAATAAAAGTGGATGTAGAGTGGATAAAATGGATGTAGAGTTGATAAAAATGGATGTAGAGTGGATAAAAATGGATGTAGAGTGGATAAAATGGATGTAGAGTGCATAAAAATGGATGTTGAGTGGATAAAATGGATGTAGAGTGCATAAAAATGGATGTTGGGTGGATAAAATGGATGTAGAGTTAATAAAAGTGGATGTAGAGTGGATAAAATGGATGTAGAGTTGATAAAAATGGATGTAGAGTGGATAAAAATGGATGTAGATTGGATAAAATGGATGTAGAGTGAATAAAAATAGATGTAGAGTATATAAATTGGATGTAGAGTATATAAAATGGATGTAGAGTGGATAAAAATGGATGTCGAGTGGATAAAATGGATGTAGAGTGGATAAAAATGGATGTAGAGTGGATAAAATGGATGTAGAGTTAATAAAAATGGATGTAGAGTGGAAATAATGGATGTAGAGAGGATAAAATGGATGTAGAGTGGATAAAATGGATGTAGAGTTCATAAAAATGGATGTAGAGTGGATAAAATGATTGTAGAGTGGATAAAATGGATGTAGAGTGGATAAAAATGGATGTAGAGTGGATAAAATGGATGTAGAATGGATAAAATGGATGTAAAGTGGATAAAAATGGATGTCGAGTGGATAAAATGGATGTAGAGTGGATAAAAATAGATGTAGAGAGAATAAAATGGAAGTAGAGTGGATAAAAATGGATGTAGAGTGGATAAAAATGGATGTAGATTGGATAAAATGGATGTAGAGTGGATAAAAATGGATGTAGAGTATATAAATTGGATGTAGAGTATATAAAATGGATGTAGAGTGGATAAAAATGGATGTCGAGTGGATAAAATGGATGTAGAGTGGATAAAAATGGATGTAGATTGGATAAAATGGATGTAGAGTGGATGAAAATGGATGTAGAGTATATAAATTGGATGTAGAGTATATAAAATGGATGTAGAGTGGATAAAAATGGATGTCGAGTGGATAAAATGGATGTAGAGTTGATAAAATGGATGTAAAGTGGATAAAATGGATGTAGAGTTAATAAAAATGGATGTAGAGTGGAAATAATTGATGTAGAGAGGATAAAATGGATGTAGAGTGGATAAAATGGATGTAGAGTTCATAAAAATGGATGTAGAGTGGATAAAAATGGATGTAGATTGGATAAAATGGATGTAGAGTGGATAAAAATGGATGTAGAGTGGGTAAAATGGATGTAGAGTTAATAAAAATGGATGTAGAGTGGAAATAATGGATGTAGAGAGGATAAAATGGATGTAGAGTGGATAAAATGGATGTAGAGTTCATAAAAATGGATGTAGAGTGGATAAAATGGATGTAGAGTGGATAAAATGATTGTAGAGTGGATAAAATGGATGTAGAGTGGATAAAAATGGATGTAGAGTGGATAAAATGGATGTAGAATGGATAAAATGGATGTAAAGTGGATAAAAATGGATGTCGAGTGGATAAAATGGATGTAGAGTGGATAAAAATAGATGTAGAGAGAATAAAATGGAAGTAGAGTGGATAAAAATGGATGTAGAGTGGATAAAAATGGATGTAGAGTGGATAAAATGGATGTAGAGTGGATAAAAATGGATGTAGAGAGGATAAAATGGATGTAGAGTGGATAAAATGGATGTACAGTTAATAAAAATGGATGTAGAGTGGAAATAATGGATGTAGAGAGGATAAAATGGATGTAGAGTGGATAAAATGGATGTAGAGTGGATAAAATGGATGTAGAATGGATAAAATGGATTTAGAGTTCATAAAAATGGATGTAGAGTTGATAAAAATGGATGTAGATTGGATAAAATGGATGTAGAGTTGATAAAATGGATGTAAAGTGGATAAAATGGATGTAGAGTTAATAAAAATGGATGTAGAGTGGAAATAATGGATGTAGAGAGGATAAAATGGATGTAGAGTGGATAAAATGGATGTAGAGTTCATAAAAATGGATGTAGAGTTAATAAAAATGGATGTAGAGTGGAAATAATGGATGTAGAGAGGATAAAATGGATGTAGAGTGGATAAAATGGATGTAGAGTTCATAAAAATGGATGTAGAGTGGATAAAATGATTGTAGAGTGGATAAAATGATTGTAGAGTGGATAAAATGGATGTAGAGTGGATAAAAATGGATGTAGAGTGGATATAATGGATGTAGAGTGGATAAAATGGTTGTAGAGTGGATAAAAATGGATGTAGAGTGGATAAAATGGATGTAGAATGGATAAAATGGATGTAAAGTGGATAAAAATGGATGGCGAGTGGATAAAATGGATGTAGAGTGGATAAAAATAGATGTAGAGAGGATAAAATGGAAGTAGAGTGGATAAAAATGGATGTAGAGTGGATAAAATGGATGTAGAGTGGATAAAATGGATGTACAGTTAATAAAAATGGATGTAGAGTGGAAATAATGGATGTAGAGAGGATAAAATGGATGTAGAATGGATAAAATGGATTTAGAGTTCATAAAAATGGATGTAGAGTGGATAAAAATGGATGTAGATTGGATAAAATGGATGTGGAGTGGATAACAATGGATGTAGAGAGGATAAAAATGGATATAGGGTAGATAAAATGGATGTAGAGTTAATGAAAATGGATGTAGAGTGAATATAATGGATGTAGAGAGGATAAAATGGATGTGGAGTGGATAACAATGGATGTAGAGTGGATAAAATGGATGTAGAGTGGATAAAATGGATGTAGAGTGGATAAAAATGGATGTAGATTGGATAAAATGGATGTGGAGTGGATAACAATGGATGTAGAGAGGATAAAAATGGATATAGGGTAGATAAAATGGATGTAGAGTGGATAAAAATGGATGTAGATTATATAAATTGGATGTAGAGTATATAAAATGGATGTAGAGTGGATAAAAATGGATGTCGAGTGGATAAAATGGATGTAGAGTGGATAAAATGGATGTAGAGTGGATAAAATGGATGTAGAGTTAATAAAAATGGATGTAGAGTGGATAAAAATGGATGTAGAGTGGATAAAAATGGATGTAGATTGGATAAAATGGATGTAGAGTTAATAAAAGTGGATGTAGAGTGGATAAAATGGATGTAGAGTTGATAAAAATGGATGTAGAGTGGATAAAAATGGATGTAGAGTGGATAAAATGGATGTAGAGTGCATAAAAATGGATGTTGAGTGGATAAAATGGATGTAGAGTGCATAAAAATGGATGTTGAGTGGATAAAATGGATGTAGAGTTAATAAAAGTGGATGTAGAGTGGATAAAATGGATGTAGAGTTGATAAAAATGGATGTAGAGTGGATAAAAATGGATGTAGATTGGATAAAATGGATGTAGAGTGAATAAAAATAGATGTAGAGTATATAAATTGGATGTAGAGTATATAAAATGGATGTAGAGTGGATAAAAATGGATGTCGAGTGGATAAAATGGATGTAGAGTGGATAAAAATGGATGTAGAGTGGATAAAATGGATGTAGAGTTAATAAAAATGGATGTAGAGTGGAAATAATGGATGTAGAGAGGATAAAATGGATGTAGAGTGGATAAAATGGATGTAGAGTTCATAAAAATGGATGTAGAGTGGATAAAATGATTGTAGAGTGGATAAAATGGATGTAGAGTGGATAAAAATGGATGTAGAGTGGATAAAATGGATGTAGAATGGATAAAATGGATGTAAAGTGGATAAAAATGGATGTCGAGTGGATAAAATGGATGTAGAGTGGATAAAAATAGATGTAGAGAGGATAAAATGGAAGTAGAGTGGATAAAAATGGATGTAGAGTGGATAAAAATGGATGTAGATTGGATAAAATGGATGTAGAGTGGATAAAAATGGATGTAGAGTATATAAATTGGATGTAGAGTATATAAAATGGATGTAGAGTGGATAAAAATGGATGTCGAGTGGATAAAATGGATGTAGAGTGGATAAAAATGGATGTAGATTGGATAAAATGGATGTAGAGTGGATGAAAATGGATGTAGAGTATATAAATTGGATGTAGAGTATATAAAATGGATGTAGAGTGGATAAAAATGGATGTCGAGTGGATAAAATGGATGTAGAGTTGATAAAATGGATGTAAAGTGGATAAAATGGATGTAGAGTTAATAAAAATGGATGTAGAGTGGAAATAATTGATGTAGAGAGGATAAAATGGATGTAGAGTGGATAAAATGGATGTAGAGTTCATAAAAATGGATGTAGAGTGGATAAAAATGGATGTAGATTGGATAAAATGGATGTAGAGTGGATAAAAATGGATGTAGAGTGGATAAAATGGATGTAGAGTTAATAAAAATGGATGTAGAGTGGAAATAATGGATGTAGAGAGGATAAAATGGATGTAGAGTGGATAAAATGGATGTAGAGTTCATAAAAATGGATGTAGAGTGGATAAAATGGATGTAGAGTGGATAAAATGATTGTAGAGTGGATAAAATGGATGTAGAGTGGATAAAAATGGATGTAGAGTGGATAAAATGGATGTAGAATGGATAAAATGGATGTAAAGTGGATAAAAATGGATGTCGAGTGGATAAAATGGATGTAGAGTGGATAAAAATAGATGTAGAGAGAATAAAATGGAAGTAGAGTGGATAAAAATGGATGTAGAGTGGATAAAAATGGATGTAGAGTGGATAAAATGGATGTAGAGTGGATAAAAATGGATGTAGAGAGGATAAAATGGATGTAGAGTGGATAAAATGGATGTACAGTTAATAAAAATGGATGTAGAGTGGAAATAATGGATGTAGAGAGGATAAAATGGATGTAGAGTGGATAAAATGGATGTAGAGTGGATAAAATGGATGTAGAATGGATAAAATGGATTTAGAGTTCATAAAAATGGATGTAGAGTTGATAAAAATGGATGTAGATTGGATAAAATGGATGTAGAGTTGATAAAATGGATGTAAAGTGGATAAAATGGATGTAGAGTTAATAAAAATGGATGTAGAGTGGAAATAATGGATGTAGAGAGGATAAAATGGATGTAGAGTGGATAAAATGGATGTAGAGTTCATAAAAATGGATGTAGAGTTAATAAAAATGGATGTAGAGTGGAAATAATGGATGTAGAGAGGATAAAATGGATGTAGAGTGGATAAAATGGATGTAGAGTTCATAAAAATGGATGTAGAGTGGATAAAATGATTGTAGAGTGGATAAAATGGATGTAGAGTGGATAAAAATGGATGTAGAGTGGATAAAATGGATGTAGAATGGATAAAATGGATGTAAAGTGGATAAAAATGGATGTCGAGTGGATAAAATGGATGTAGAGTGGATAAAAATAGATGTAGAGAGAATAAAATGGAAGTAGAGTGGATAAAAATGGATGTAGAGTGGATAAAAATGGATGTAGATTGGATAAAATGGATGTAGAGTGGATAAAAATGGATGTAGAGTATATAAATTGGATGTAGAGTATATAAAATGGATGTAGAGTGGATAAAAATGGATGTCGAGTGGATAAAATGGATGTACAGTTAATAAAAATGGATGTAGAGTGGAAATAATGGATGTAGAGAGGATAAAATGGATGTAGAGTGGATAAAATGGATGTAGAGTGGATAAAATGGATGTACAGTTAATAAAAATGGATGTAGAGTGGAAATAATGGATGTAGAGTGGATAAAATGGATGTAGAATGGATAAAATGGATTTAGAGTTCATAAAAATGGATGTAGAGTTGATAAAAATGGATGTAGATTGGATAAAATGGATGTAGAGTTGATAAAATGGATGTAAAGTGGATAAAATGGATGTAGAGTTAATAAAAATGGATGTAGAGTGGAAATAATGGATGTAGAGAGGATAAAATGGATGTAGGTGGATAAAATGGATGTAGAGTTCATAAAAATGGATGTAGAGTGGATAAAAATGGATGTAGATTGGATAAAATGGATGTGGAGTGGATAACAATGGATGTAGAGTGGATAAAATGGATGTAGAGTGGATAAAATGGATGTAGAGTGGATAAAAATGGATGTAGATTGGATAAAATGGATGTGGAGTGGATAACAATGGATGTAGAGAGGATAAAAATGGATATAGGGTAGATAAAATGGATGTAGAGTGGATAAAAATGGATGTAGAGTGGATATAATGGATGTAGAGAGGATAAAATGGATGTGGAGTGGATAACAATGGATGTAGAGTGGATAAAATGGATGTAGAGTGGATAAAATGGATGAAGAGTGGATAAAATGGTTGTAGAGTGGATAAAATGGATGTAGAGTGGATAAAAATGGATGTAGATTGGATAAAATGGATGTGGAGTGGATAACAATGGATGTAGAGAGGATAAAAATGGATATAGGGTAGATAAAATGGATGTAGAGTGGATAAAAATGGATGTAGATTATATAAATTGGATGTAGAGTATACAGGGTGTCCCGTAACTACCCTAAAATCGGTAAATGAGGGGTAGCTGGGGTGATTCTGAACAAGTTTTTCCTTAAAAATAATGTTGTAACCCCTCTCCTTTTTGAGTTATTAACGAAACGGCTAGGCCAATCCCAGCGCGTATCGGGCGCGCGCTCGAAACGAGAGTGTGGTCTCTGGATCGTGCTCGACCGCGAGCTTGAACAAGTGCATCGCGTGGGTATCGAGGGAAGCGTACGGCAAATGTCACATCGCCTTCAAATAAACTAATACTCGTTGAATAACTGTGTCCGATGCTCTTACCCGTTATTCAATAGTAGCGAAGATTGTAGTATTTGTGGAAAAAATGTTTCTCTTAACAGCACGTTTTCAGGTGGATAAATTATCGTTAGAATAATTTATAATAACTAACGTTAGAAAAGCCTTGTTAAACTCACCCATTCGTCCACGAATCACCCTGCCTCGACGAAAGTAGGTCATTGGCACTAGGTCACAGTGCTGATTTTGCCCTTCCTAAGAATCTCGAGAGCCTCGACTGCTGATTTTACGGCCGGGTCTGTGAACTCACTTGACACTGACACACACAGTAGGAACGGCACTTGCCTAATTTATGGCAGGGCGCACGGCTAATCGCAGGTTCGCGGACACCCCCGAGAGTCGAGCGACGATCGACGATCGGGTCACTTTACCGAACGTGCATTTCACTGCGTGAGCACTTTCACCGATAACTCCGAATAAAACAATTATGTAGAGGAACGTAATTGAACCTACGTTAGAGATATTTGGTGGCCCTGAAAAGGGCCGATTGTTATTGCCAAAATTGCCAAGATCGGCTCGACGTACCCTCCTCGCGCTTGCATGCACGTCTCGGAGCACCGGCGGACGTTGCGCTGCACTTCTTCCAATGTTTCTCGATTAAGAAACGTAACAAATATCCTGTAATACTCCGCGTTAGTTCGTTGCTGTATGGTACCCGTTCGGTTTGAAAAACGATTCTGCCAGCTCTAGCGTTTCTTGGGTCTTGCTTAGAAGGACGTTCGTTAGGGAAGGGATATTTTTACAATAGTACAACGTAGTGGCTCGCACATTTGGAGTCAATTCAGCCAAAAAATACCCGTGCGCTCGGGGCAGCCGCATGGTCTTCGTCACTACGAACGCGCTAGCGAAGACGCAGGGCAAGGAGTGCCATAAATTTCACTATTGTCCATACCGTGCTGTAAAGGGAAAGTCTGCTATTTTGTGAAACACGTGCATCGGCTTAAAACTGCATCGGCAGCGTACACGCAACGTAAACCTTTAATATTTTCTTACGATTCTTTCCGCGAAGACGGAACAGTACCCACAACTTGGAAGATGATCAATTTAATATTGTATTGTATTAGCGAAGACACTGTTTGATACGTATTTCGAGACAGACATCGTTATGTCTATCAACATTTTGGTCGTCTGGAACAGGTCCCCCTGATCGGGCCCATGTACCGCGGCACGCTTTGCTGCTGGCGTTCCCGTAAACAATCGGTTGCCGCGCGCGTGCGATAATCATAACAAGATCGAAATCAGAGATTCTTAGGGAGCCGACTGTTTAAGATTTTAAGCATTTCGACACGCCGCAAACAGTGTCTTCGCGCTTGTACTTTTATTCACGCCATGCACTCTACACTAAACATCCCACAACATTAAATTTATAATATTACAAATGACACGGGCAAGCGTGTATGCGTCGCAAGCAGTGTCTTCGCAATACAATACAATACTAAATTGATAATTTTGGGAATTGTATGTACTGTTCCTTCTTTGCGGGAAGAATCGGAAGAAAATATTAAAGGATTATGTTGCGTGTACGCTGTCGATGTAGTTTTAAGACGATGCACGTATTTCGTAAAATAGCCACACTTTCCCTTTACGACACGGTATGGACAATAGTGAAATTTATGGCACTCCTTGCCCTGCGTCTTCGCTAGCGCGTTCGTAGTGACGAAGACCATGCGGCCGCCCCGAGCGCACGGGTATTTTTTGGCTGAATTGACTCCAAATGTGCGAGCCACTACGTTGTACTATTGTAAAAATATCCCTTCCCTAACGAACTTCCTTCTAAGCAAGATCCAAGAAACGCTAGAGCTGGCAGAATCGTTTTTCAAACCGAACGGGTACCATACAGCAACGAACTAACGCGGAGTATTACAGGATATTTGTTACGTTTCTTAATCGAGAAACATTGGGAGAAGTGCAGCGCAACGTCCACCGGTGCTCCGATGTGTGCATGCAAGTGTGACGCGGGTACGTCGAACTAAACTTGGCCATTTTGGCATAACAACAATGAGCCCTTTTCAGTGCCACCAACATCTCTTACGTAGGTTCAATCACGTTCAAACATAATTATTTTATTACGGAATATCGGTAACAGTGCTCGTGCGGTGAAATGCGCGTTCGGTAAAGTGACCCGACGGCCGCTCGACTCTCGGGGGTGTTCGCGTACCTGCGATTAGCCGTGCGCCCTGCCATAAATTAGGCAAGTGCCGTTCCTACTGTGTGTGTCAGTGTCAAGTGAGTTCACCGTAAAATGAGCTGTTGAGGCTTTCGAGATTCTTAGGAAGGGCAAAATCGGCACTGTGACCTAGTGCCAATGACCTACTTTCGTCGAGGCAGGGTGATTCGTGGACGAATGGGTGAGTTTAACAAGGCTTTTCTAACGTTAGTTATTATAAATTATTCTAACGATAATTTATCCACCTGAAAACGTGCTGTTAAGAGAAACATTTTTTCCACAAATACTACAATCTTCGTTCCTATTGAATAACGGGTAAGAGCATCGGACACAGTTATTCAACGAGTATTAGTTTATTTGAAGGCGATGTGACTTTTGCCGTACGCTTCCCTCGATACCCACGCGATGCACTTGTTCAAGCTCGCGGTCGAGCACGATCCAGAGACCACACTCTCGTTTCGAGCGCGCGCCCGATACGCGCTGGGATTGGCCTAGCCGTTTCGTTAATAACTCAAAAACGAGAGGGGTTACAACATTATTTTTAAGGAAAAACTTGTTCAGAATCACCCCAGCTACCCCTCATTTACCGATTTTAGGGTAGTTACGGGACACCCTGTATAAAATGGATGTAGAGTGGATAAAAATGGATGTCGAGTGGATAAAATGGATGTAGAGTGGATAAAATGGATGTAGATTGGATAAAATGGATGTAGAGTTAATAAAAATGGATGTAGAGTGGATAAAAATGGATGTAGAGTGGATAAAAATGGATGTAGATTGGATAAAATGGATGTAGAGTTCATAAAAGTGGATGTAGAGTGGATAAAATGGATGTACAGTTGATAAAAATGGATGTAGAGTGGATAAAAATGGATGTAGAGTGGATAAAATGGATGTAGAGTGCATAAAAATGGATGTTGAGTGGATAAAATGGATGTAGAGTGCATAAAAATGGATGTTGAGTGGATAAAATGGATGTAGAGTTAATAAAAGTGGATGTAGAGTGGATAAAATGGATGTAGAGTTGATAAAAATGGATGTAGAGTGGATAAAAATGGATGTAGATTGTATAAAATGGATGTAGAGTGGATAAAAATGGATGTAGAGTATATAAATTGGATGTAGAGTATATAAAATGGATGTAGAGTGGATAAAAATGGATGTCGAGTGGATAAAATGGATGTAGAGTAGATAAAATGGATGTAGAGTGGATAAAATGGATGTAGAGTTGATAAAATGGATGTAAAGTGGATAAAATGGATGTAGAGTTAATAAAAATGGATGTAGAGTGGAAATAATGGATGTAGAGAGGATAAAATGGATGTAGAGTGGATAAAATGTATGTAGAGTTCATAAAAATGGATGTAGAGTGGATAAAAATGGATGTAGAGTGGATAAAAATGGATGTAGAGAGGATAAAATGGATGTAGAGTGGATAAAATGGATGTACAGTTAATAAAAATGGATGTAGAGTGGAAATAATGGATGTAGAGAGGATAAAATGGATGTAGAGTGGATAAAATGGATTTAGAGTTCATAAAAATGGATGTCGAGTGGATAAAATGGATGTAGAGTTCATAAAAATGGATGTAGAGTGGATAAAAATGGATGTAGATTGGATAAAATGGATGTAGAGTGGATAAAAATGGATGTAGAGTGGATAAAATGGATGTAGAGTTAATAAAAATGGATGTAGAGTGGAAATAATGGATGTAGAGAGGATAAAATGGATGTAGAGTGGATAAAATGGATGTAGAGTTCATAAAAATGGATGTCGAGTGGATAAAATGGATGTAGAGTGGATAAAAATGGATGTAGAGTGGATAAAATGGATGTAGAGTGGATAAAAATGGATGTAGAGTGGATAAAATGGATGTAGAATGGATAAAATGGATGTAAAGTGGATAAAAATGGATGTCGAGTGGATAAAATGGATGTAGAGTGGATAAAAATAGATGTAGAGAGAATAAAATGGAAGTAGAGTGGATAAAAATGGATGTAGATTGGATAAAATGGATGTAGAGTTAATAAAAATGGATGTAGAGTGGATAAAATGGATGTATAGTGGATAAAAATGGATGTAGAGTAGATAAAATAGATGTAGAGTGGATAAAAATGGATGTAGAGTGGATAAAAATGGATGTAGATTGGATAAAATGGATGTAGAGTTAATAAAAGTGGATGTAGAGTGGATAAAATGGATGTAGGGTTGATAAAAATGGATGTAGAGTGGATAAAAATGGATGTAGATTGGATAAAATGGATGTAGAGTGGATAAAAATGGATGTAGATTATATAAATTGGATGTAGAGTATATAAAATGGATGTAGAGTGGATAAAAATGGATGTCGAGTGGATAAAATGGATGTAGAGTGGATAAAAATAGATGTAGAGTGGATAAAAATGGATGTAGAGTGGATACAATGGATGTAGAGTGGATAAAAATGGATGTAGAGTGGATAAAATGGATGTAGAGTGGATAAAAATGGATGTAGAGTGGATAAAATGGATGTAGAGTGCATAAAAATGGATGTTGAGTGGATAAAATGGATGTAGAGTGGATAAAATGGATGTACATTTAATAAAAATGGATGTAGAGTGGATAAAAATGGATGTAGAGTGGATAAAAATGGATGTAGATTGGATAAAATGGATGTAGAGTTAATAAAAGTGGATGTAGAGTGGATAAAATGGATGTAGAGTTGATAAAAATGGATGTAGAGTGGATAAAAATGGATGTAGATTGGATAAAATGGATGTAGAGTGGATAAAATGGATGTAGAGTATATAAATTGGATGTAGAGTATATAAAATGGATGTAGAGTGGATAAAAATGGATGTCGAGTGGATAAAATGGATGTAGAGTGGATAAAAATGGATGTAGATTGGATAAAATGGATGTAGAGTGGATGAAAATGGATGTAGAGTATATAAATTGGATGTAGAGTATATAAAATGGATGTAGAGTGGATAAAAATGGATGTCGAGTGGATAAAATGGATGTAGAGTGGATAAAAATGGATGTAGAGTGGATAAAATGGATGTAGAGTTGATAAAAATGGATGTAGAGTGGATAAAATGGATGTAGAGTGGATAAAATGGATGTAGAGTGGATAAAATGGATGTAGAGTTGATAAAATGGATGTAAAGTGGATAAAATGGATGTAGAGTTAATAAAAATGGATGTTGAGTGGAAATAATGGATGTAGAGAGGATAAAATGGATGTAGAGTGGATAAAATGGATGTAGAGTTCATAAAAATGGATGTAGAGTGGATAAAAATGGATGTAGAGTGGATAAAAATGGATGTAGAGTGGATAAAATGGATGTAGAGTTAATAAAAATGGATGTAGAGTGGAAATAATGGATGTAGAGAGGATAAAATGGATGTAGAGTGGATAAAATGGATGTAGAGTTCATAAAAATGGATGTAGAGTGGATAAAATGGATGTAGAATGGATAAAAATAGATGTAGAGAGGATAAAATGGAAGTAGAGTGGATAAAAATGGATGTAGAGTGGATAAAAATGGATGTAGAGTGGATAAAATGGATGTAGAGTGGATAAAATGGATGTAGAGTGGATAAAAATGGATGTAGAGAGGATAAAATGGATGTAGAGTGGATAAAATGGATGTACAGTTAATAAAAATGGATGTAGAGTGGAAGTAATGGATGTAGAGAGGATAAAATGGATGTAGAGTGGATAAAATGGATGTAGAGTTCATAAAAATGGATGTAGAGTGGATAAAAATGGATGTAGATTGGATAAAATGGATGTAGAGTTGATAAAATGGATGTAAAGTGGATAAAATGGATGTAGAGTTAATAAAAATGGATGTAGAGTGGAAATACTGGATGTAGAGAGGATAAAATGGATGTAGAGTGGATAAAATGGATGTAGAGTTCATAAAAATGGATGTAGAGTGGATAAAAATGGATGTAGATTGGATAAAATGGATGTGGAGTGGATAACAATGGATGTAGAGAGGATAAAAATGTATATAGGGTAGATAAAATGGATGTAGAGTTAATAAAAATGGATGTAGAGTGGAAATAATGGATGTAGAGAGGATAAAATGGATGTAGAGTGGATAAAATGGATGTAGAGTTCATAAAAATGGATGTCGAGTGGATAAAATGGATGTAGAGTTCATAAAAATGGATGTAGAGTGGATAAAAATGGATGTAGATTGGATAAAATGGATGTAGAGTGGATAAAAATGGATGTAGAGTGGATAAAAATGGATGTAGAGTGGATAAAATGGATGTAGAGTGGATAAAAATGGATGTAGAGTGGATAAAATGGATGTAGAATGGATAAAATGGATGTAAAGTGGATAAAAATGGATGTCGAGTGGATAAAATGGATGTAGAGTGGATAAAAATAGATGTAGAGTGGAAATAATGGATGTAGAGAGGATAAAATGGATGTAGAGTGGATAAAATGGATGTAGAGTTCATAAAAATGGATGTCGAGTGGATAAAATGGATGTAGAGTTCATAAAAATGGATGTAGAGTGGATAAAAATGGATGTAGATTGGATAAAATGGATGTAGAGTGGATAAAAATGGATGTAGAGTGGATAAAAATGGATGTAGAGTGGAAATAATGGATGTAGAGAGGATAAAATGGATGTAGAGTGGATAAAATGGATGTAGAGTTCATAAAAATGGATGTCGAGTGGATAAAATGGATGTAGAGTTCATAAAAATGGATGTAGAGTGGATAAAAATGGATGTAGATTGGATAAAATGGATGTAGAGTGGATAAAAATGGAAGTAGAGTGGATAAAAATGGATGTAGATTGGATAAAATGGATGTAGAGTTAATAAAAATGGATGTAGAGTGGATAAAATGGATGTATAGTGGATAAAAATGGATGTAGAGTAGATAAAATAGATGTAGAGTGGATAAAAATGGATGTAGAGTGGATAAAAATGGATGTAGATTGGATAAAATGGATGTAGAGTTAATAAAAGTGGATGTAGAGTGGATAAAATGGATGTAGAGTTGATAAAAATGGATGTAGAGTGGATAAAAATGGATGTAGATTGGATAAAATGGATGTAGAGTGGATAAAAATGGATGTAGATTATATAAATTGGATGTAGAGTATATAAAATGGATGTAGAGTGGATAAAAATGGATGTCGAGTGGATAAAATGGATGTAGAGTGGATAAAAATAGATGTAGAGTGGATAAAAATGGATGTAGAGTGGATACAATGGATGTAGAGTGGATAAAAATGGATGTAGAGTGGATAAAATGGATGTAGAGTGGATAAAAATGGATGTAGAGTGGATAAAATGGATGTAGAGTGCATAAAAATGGATGTTGAGTGGATAAAATGGATGTAGAGTGGATAAAATGGATGTACATTTAATAAAAATGGATGTAGAGTGGATAAAAATGGATGTAGAGTGGATAAAAATGGATGTAGATTGGATAAAATGGATGTAGAGTTAATAAAAGTGGATGTAGAGTGGATAAAATGGATGTAGAGTTGATAAAAATGGATGTAGAGTTCATAAAAATGGATGTAGAGTGGATAAAAATGGATGTAGAGTGGATAAAAATGGATGTAGAGTGGATAAAATGGATGTAGAGTTAATAAAAATGGATGTAGAGTGGAAATAATGGATGTAGAGAGGATAAAATGGATGTAGAGTGGATAAAATGGATGTAGAGTTCATAAAAATGGATGTAGAGTGGATAAAATGGATGTAGAATGGATAAAAATGGATGTAGAGTGGATAAAATGGATGTAGAGTTAATAAAAATGGATGTAGAGTGGAAATAATGGATGTAGAGAGGATAAAATGGATGTAGAGTGGATAAAATGGATGTAGAGTTCATAAAAATGGATGTAGAGTGGATAAAATGGATGTAGAATGGATAAAAATAGATGTAGAGAGGATAAAATGGAAGTAGAGTGGATAAAAATGGATGTAGAGTGGATAAAAATGGATGTAGAGTGGATAAAATGGATGTAGAGTGGATAAAATGGATGTAGAGTGGATAAAAATGGATGTAGAGAGGATAAAATGGATGTAGAGTGGATAAAATGGATGTACAGTTAATAAAAATGGATGTAGAGTGGAAATAATGGATGTAGAGAGGATAAAATGGATGTAGAGTGGATAAAATGGATGTAGAGTTCATAAAAATGGATGTAGAGTGGATAAAAATGGATGTAGATTGGATAAAATGGATGTAGAGTTGATAAAATGGATGTAAAGTGGATAAAATGGATGTAGAGTTAATAAAAATGGATGTAGAGTGGAAATACTGGATGTAGAGAGGATAAAATGGATGTAGAGTGGATAAAATGGATGTAGAGTTCATAAAAATGGATGTAGAGTGGATAAAAATGGATGTAGATTGGATAAAATGGATGTGGAGTGGATAACAATGGATGTAGAGAGGATAAAAATGTATATAGGGTAGATAAAATGGATGTAGAGTTAATAAAAATGGATGTAGAGTGGAAATAATGGATGTAGAGAGGATAAAATGGATGTAGAGTGGATAAAATGGATGTAGAGTGGATAAAAATGGATGTAGAGTGGATAAAAATGGATGTAGAGTGGATAAAATGGATGTAGAGTGGATAAAAATGGATGTAGAGTGGATAAAATGAATGTAGAATGGATAAAATGGATGTAAAGTGGATAAAAATGGATGTCGAGTGGATAAAATGGATGTAGAGTGGATAAAAATAGATGTAGAGTGGAAATAATGGATGTAGAGAGGATAAAATGGATGTAGAGTGGATAAAATGGATGTAGAGTTCATAAAAATGGATGTAGAGTGGATAAAATGGATGTAGAGTTCATAAAAATGGATGTAGAGTGGATAAAAATGGATGTAGATTGGATAAAATGGATGTAGAGTGGATAAAAATGGATGTAGAGTGGATAAAAATGGATGTAGAGTGGAAATAATGGATGTAGAGAGGATAAAATGGATGTAGAGTGGATAAAATGGATGTAGAGTTCATAAAAATGGATGTCGAGTGGATAAAATGGATGTAGAGTTCATAAAAATGGATGTAGAGTGGATAAAAATGGATGTAGATTGGATAAAATGGATGTAGAGTGGATAAAAATGGAAGTAGAGTGGATAAAAATGGATGTAGATTGGATAAAATGGATGTAGAGTTAATAAAAATGGATGTAGAGTGGATAAAATGGATGTATAGTGGATAAAAATGGATGTAGAGTAGATAAAATAGATGTAGAGTGGATAAAAATGGATGTAGAGTGGATAAAAATGGATGTAGATTGGATAAAATGGATGTAGAGTTAATAAAAGTGGATGTAGAGTGGATAAAATGGATGTAGAGTTGATAAAAATGGATGTAGAGTGGATAAAAATGGATGTAGATTGGATAAAATGGATGTAGAGTGGATAAAAATGGATGTAGATTATATAAATTGGATGTAGAGTATATAAAATGGATGTAGAGTGGATAAAAATGGATGTCGAGTGGATAAAATGGATGTAGAGTGGATAAAAATAGATGTAGAGTGGATAAAAATGGATGTAGAGTGGATACAATGGATGTAGAGTGGATAAAAATGGATGTAGAGTGGATAAAATGGATGTAGAGTGGATAAAAATGGATGTAGAGTGGATAAAATGGATGTAGAGTGCATAAAAATGGATGTTGAGTGGATAAAATGGATGTAGAGTGGATAAAATGGATGTACATTTAATAAAAATGGATGTAGAGTGGATAAAAATGGATGTAGAGTGGATAAAAATGGATGTAGATTGGATAAAATGGATGTAGAATGGATAAAATGGATGTAAAGTGGATAAAAATGGATGTCGAGTGGATAAAATGGATGTAGAGTGGATAAAAATAGATGTAGAGTGGAAATAATGGATGTAGAGAGGATAAAATGGATGTAGAGTGGATAAAATGGATGTAGAGTTCATAAAAATGGATGTCGAGTGGATAAAATGGATGTAGAGTTCATAAAAATGGATGTAGAGTGGATAAAAATGGATGTAGATTGGATAAAATGGATGTAGAGTGGATAAAAATGGATGTAGAGTGGATAAAAATGGATGTAGAGTGGAAATAATGGATGTAGAGAGGATGAAATGGATGTAGAGTGGATAAAATGGATGTAGAGTTCATAAAAATGGATGTCGAGTGGATAAAATGGATGTAGAGTTCATAAAAATGGATGTAGAGTGGATAAAAATGGATGTAGATTGGATAAAATGGATGTAGAGTGGATAAAAATGGAAGTAGAGTGGATAAAAATGGATGTAGATTGGATAAAATGGATGTAGAGTTAATAAAAATGGATGTAGAGTGGATAAAATGGATGTATAGTGGATAAAAATGGATGTAGAGTAGATAAAATAGATGTAGAGTGGATAAAAATGGATGTAGAGTGGATAAAAATGGATGTAGATTGGATAAAATGGATGTAGAGTTAATAAAAGTGGATGTAGAGTGGATAAAATGGATGTAGAGTTGATAAAAATGGATGTAGAGTGGATAAAAATGGATGTAGATTGGAAAAAATGGATGTAGAGTGGATAAAAATGGATGTAGATTATATAAATTGGATGTAGAGTATATAAAATGGATGTAGAGTGGATAAAAATGGATGTCGAGTGGATAAAATGGATGTAGAGTGGATAAAAATAGATGTAGAGTGGATAAAAATGGATGTAGAGTGGATACAATGGATGTAGAGTGGATAAAAATGGATGTAGAGTGGATAAAATGGATGTAGAGTGGATAAAAATGGATGTAGAGTGGATAAAATGGATGTAGAGTGCATAAAAATGGATGTTGAGTGGATAAAATGGATGTAGAGTGGATAAAATGGATGTACATTTAATAAAAATGGTTGTAGAGTGGATAAAAATGGATGTAGAGTGGATAAAAATGGATGTAGATTGGATAAAATGGATGTAGAGTTAATAAAAGTGGATGTAGAGTGGATAAAATGGATGTAGAGTTGATAAAAATGGATGTAGAGTGGATAAAAATGGATGTAGATTGGATAAAATGGATGTAGAGTGGATAAAATGGATGTAGAGTATATAAATTGGATGTAGAGTATATAAAATGGATGTAGAGTGGATAAAAATGGATGTCGAGTGGATAAAATGGATGTAGAGTGGATAAAAATGGATGTAGATTGGATAAAATGGATGTAGAGTGGATGAAAATGGATGTAGAGTATATAAATTGGATGTAGAGTATATAAAATGGATGTAGAGTGGATAAAAATGGATGTCGAGTGGATAAAATGGATGTAGAGTGGATAAAAATGGATGTAGAGTGGATAAAATGGATGTAGAGTTGATAAAAATGGATGTAGAGTGGATAAAATGGATGTAGAGTAGATAAAATGGATGTAGAGTGGATAAAATGGATGTAGAGTTGATAAAATGGATGTAAAGTGGATAAAATGGATGTAGAGTTAATAAAAATGGATGTTGAGTGGAAATAATGGATGTAGAGAGGATAAAATGGATGTAGAGTGGATAAAATGGATGTAGAGTTCATAAAAATGGATGTAGAGTGGATAAAATGGATGTAGAGTGGATAAAAATGGATGTAGATTGGATAAAATGGATGTAGAGTGGATGAAAATGGATGTAGAGTATATAAATTGGATGTGGAGTATATAAAATGGATGTAGAGTGGATAAAAATGGATGTCGAGTGGATAAAATGGATGTAGAGTGGATAAAAATGGATGTAGAGTGGATAAAATGGATGTAGAGTTGATAAAAATGGATGTAGAGTGGATAAAATGGATGTAGAGTAGATAAAATGGATGTAGAGTGGATAAAATGGATGTAGAGTTGATAAAATGGATGTAAAGTGGATAAAATGGATGTAGAGTTAATAAAAATGGATGTTGAGTGGAAATAATGGATGTAGAGAGGATAAAATGGATGTAGAGTGGATAAAATGGATGTAGAGTTCATAAAAATGGATGTAGAGTGGATAAAAATGGATGTAGAGTGGATAAAAATGGATGTAGAGTGGATAAAATGGATGTAGAGTTAATAAAAATGGATGTAGAGTGGAAATAATGGATGTAGAGAGGATAAAATGGATGTAGAGTGGATAAAATGGATGTAGAGTTCATAAAAATGGATGTAGAGTGGATAAAATGGATGTAGAATGGATAAAAATAGATGTAGAGAGGATAAAATGGATGTAGAGTTAATAAAAATGGATGTAGAGTGGATAAAATGGATGTAGAGTGGATAAAATGGATGTAGAGTGGATAAAAATGGATGTAGAGAGGATAAAATCGATGTAGAGTGGATAAAATGGATGTACAGTTAATAAAAATGGATGTAGAGTGGAAATAATGGATGTAGAGAGGATAAAATGGATGTAGAGTGGATAAAATGGATGTAGAGTGGATAAAATGGATGTAGATTAGATAAAATGGATGTAGAGTTAATAAAAATGGATGTAGAGTGGATAAAAATGGATGTAGAGTGGATAAAAATGGATGTAGATTGGATAAAACGGATGTAGAGTTAATAAAAGTGGATGTAGAGTGGATAAAATGGATGTAGAGTTGATAAAAATGGATGTAGAGTGGATAAAAATGGATGTAGAGTGGATAAAATGGATGTAGAGTGCATAAAAATGGATGTTGAGTGGATAAAATGGATGTAGAGTGCATAAAAATGGATGTTGAGTGGATAAAATGGATGTAGAATTAATAAAAGTGGATGTAGAGTGGATAAAATGGATGTAGAGTTGATAAAAATGGATGTGGAGTGGATAAAAATGGATGTAGATTGGATAAAATGGATGTAGAGTGGATAAAAATAGATGTAGAGTATATAAATTGGATGTAGAGTATATAAAATGGATGTAGAGTGGATAAAAATGGATGTCGAGTGGATAAAATGGATGTAGAGTGGATAAAAATAGATGTAGAGAGAATAAAATGGAAGTAGAGTGGATAAAAATGGATGTAGAGTGGATAAAAATGGATGTAGAGTGGATAAAATGGATGTAGAGTGGATAAAAATGGATGTAGAGAGGATAAAATGGATGTAGAGTGGATAAAATGGATGTACAGTTAATAAAAATGGATGTAGAGTGGAAATAATGGATGTAGAGAGGATAAAATGGATGTAGAGTGGATAAAATGGATGTAGAGTGGATAAAATGGATGTAGAGTGGATAAAATGGATGTACAGTTAATAAAAATGGATGTAGAGTGGAAATAATGGATGTAGAGAGGATAAAATGGATGTAGAATGGATAAAATGGATTTAGAGTTCATAAAAATGGATGTAGAGTGGATAAAAATGGATGTAGATTGGATAAAATGGATGTAGAGTTGATAAAATGGATGTAAAGTGGATAAAATGGATGTAGAGTTAATAAAAATGGATGTAGAGTGGCAATAATGGATGTAGAGAGGATAAAATGGATGTAGAGTGGATAAAATGGATGTAGAGTTCATAAAAATGGATGTAGAGTGGATAAAAATGGATGTAGATTGGATAAAATGGATGTGGAGTGGATAACAATGGATGTAGAGTGGATAAAATGGATGTAGAGTGGATAAAATGGATGAAGAGTGGATAAAATGGTTGTAGAGTGGATAAAATGGATGTAGAGTGGATAAAAATGGATGTAGATTGGATAAAATGGATGTGGAGTGGATAACAATGGATGTAGAGAGGATAAAAATGGATATAGGGTAGATAAAATGGATGTAGAGTGGATAAAAATGGATGTAGAGTGGATATAATGGATGTAGAGAGGATAAAATGGATGTGGAGTGGATAACAATGGATGTAGAGTGGATAAAATGGATGTAGAGTGGATAAAATGGATGAAGAGTGGATAAAATGGTTGTAGAGTGGATAAAATGGATGTAGAGTGGATAAAAATGGATGTAGATTGGATAAAATGGATGTGGAGTGGATAACAATGGATGTAGAGAGGATAAAAATGGATATAGGGTAGATAAAATGGATGTAGAGTGGATAAAAATGGATGTAGATTATATAAATTGGATGTAGAGTATATAAAATGGATGTAGAGTGGATAAAAATGGATGTCGAGTGGATAAAATGGATGTAGAGTGGATAAAATGGATGTAGAGTGGATAAAATGGATGTAGAGTTAATAAAAATGGATGTAGAGTGGATAAAAATGGATGTAGAGTGGATAAAAATGGATGTAGATTGGATAAAATGGATGTAGAGTTCATAAAAGTGGATGTAGAGTGGATAAAATGGATGTAGAGTTGATAAAAATGGATGTAGAGTGGATAAAAATGGATGTAGAGTGGATAAAATGGATGTAGAGTGCATAAAAATGGATGTTGAGTGGATAAAATGGATGTAGAGTGCATAAAAATGGATGTTGAGTGGATAAAATGGATGTAGAGTTAATAAAAGTGGATGTAGAGTGGATAAAATGCATGTAGAGTTGATAAAAATGGATGTAGAGTGGATAAAAATGGATGTAGATTGGATAAGATGGATGTAGAGTGGATAAAAATGGATGTAGAGTATATAAATTGGATGTAGAGTATATAAAATGGATGTAGAGTGGATAAAAATGGATGTCGAGTGGATAAAATGGATGTAGAGTAGATAAAATGGATGTAGAGTGGATAAAATGGATGTAGAGTTGATAAAATGGATGTAAAGTGGATAAAATGGATGTAGAGTTCATAAAAATGGATGTAGAGTGGAAATAATGGATGTAGAGAGGATAAAATGGATGTAGAGTGGATAAAATGGATGTAGAGTGGATAAAAATGGATGTAGAGTGGATAAAAATGGATGTAGAGAGGATAAAATGGATGTAGAGTGGATAAAATGGATGTACAGTTAATAAAAATGGATGTAGAGTGGAAATAATGGATGTAGAGAGGATAAAATGGATGTAGAATGGATAAAATGGATTTAGAGTTCATAAAAATGGATGTCGAGTGGATAAAAATGGATGTAGATTGGATAAAATGGATGTAGAGTGGATAAAAATGGATGTAGAGTGGATAAAATGGATGTAGAGTTAATAAAAATGGATGTAGAGTGGAAATAATGGATGTAGAGAGGATAAAATGGATGTAGAGTGGATAAAATGGATGTAGAGTTCATAAAAATGGATGTAGAGTGGATAAAATGGATGTAGAGTGGATAAAAATGGATGTAGAGTGGATAAAATGGATGTAGAATGGATAAAATGGATGTAAAGTGGATAAAAATGGATGTCGAGTGGATAAAATGGATGTAGAGTGGATAAAAATAGATGTAGAGAGAATAAAATGGAAGTAGAGTGGATAAAAATGGATGTAGATTGGATAAAATGGATGTAGAGTTAATAAAAATGGATGTAGAGTGGATAAAATGGATGTATAGTGGATAAAAATGGATGTAGAGTAGATAAAATAGATGTAGAGTGGATAAAAATGGATGTAGAGTGGATAAAAATGGATGTAGATTGGATAAAATGGATGTAGAGTTAATAAAAGTGGATGTAGAGTGGATAAAATGGATGTAGAGTTGATAAAAATGGATGTAGAGTGGATAAAAATGGATGTAGATTGGATAAAATGGATGTAGAGTGGATAAAAATGGATGTAGATTATATAAATTGGATGTAGAGTATATAAAATGGATGTAGAGTGGATAAAAATGGATGTCGAGTGGATAAAATGGATGTAGAGTGGATAAAAATAGATGTAGAGTGGATAAAAATGGATGTAGAGTGGATACAATGGATGTAGAGTGGATAAAAATGGATGTAGAGTGGATAAAATGGATGTAGAGTGGATAAAAATGGATGTAGAGTGGATAAAAATGGATGTAGATTGGATAAAATGGATGTAGAGTGGATGAAAATGGATGTAGAGTATATAAATTGGATGTGGAGTATATAAAATGGATGTAGAGTGGATAAAAATGGATGTCGAGTGGATAAAATGGATGTAGAGTGGATAAAAATGGATGTAGAGTGGATAAAATGGATGTAGAGTTGATAAAAATGGATGTAGAGTGGATAAAATGGATGTAGAGTAGATAAAATGGATGTAGAGTGGATAAAATGGATGTAGAGTTGATAAAATGGATGTAAAGTGGATAAAATGGATGTAGAGTTAATAAAAATGGATGTTGAGTGGAAATAATGGATGTAGAGAGGATAAAATGGATGTAGAGTGGATAAAATGGATGTAGAGTTCATAAAAATGGATGTAGAGTGGATAAAAATGGATGTAGAGTGGATAAAAATGGATGTAGAGTGGATAAAATGGATGTAGAGTTAATAAAAATGGATGTAGAGTGGAAATAATGGATGTAGAGAGGATAAAATGGATGTAGAGTGGATAAAATGGATGTAGAGTTCATAAAAATGGATGTAGAGTGGATAAAATGGATGTAGAATGGATAAAAATAGATGTAGAGAGGATAAAATGGAAGTAGAGTGGATAAAAATGGATGTAGAGTGGATAAAAATGGATGTAGAGTGGATAAAATGGATGTAGAGTGGATAAAATGGATGTAGAGTGGATAAAAATGGATGTAGAGAGGATAAAATCGATGTAGAGTGGATAAAATGGATGTACAGTTAATAAAAATGGATGTAGAGTGGAAATAATGGATGTAGAGAGGATAAAATGGATGTAGAGTGGATAAAATGGATGTAGAGTTCATAAAAATGGATGTAGAGTGGATAAAAATGGATGTAGATTGGATAAAATGGATGTAGAGTTGATAAAATGGATGTAAAGTGGATAAAATGGATGTAGAGTTAATAAAAATGGATGTAGAGTGGAAATACTGGATGTAGAGAGGATAAAATGGATGTAGAGTGGATAAAATGGATGTAGAGTTCATAAAAATGGATGTAGAGTGGATAAAAATGGATGTAGATTGGATAAAATGGATGTGGAGTGGATAACAATGGATGTAGAGAGGATAAAAATGTATATAGGGTAGATAAAATGGATGTAGAGTTAATAAAAATGGATGTAGAGTGGAAATAATGGATGTAGAGAGGATAAAATGGATGTAGAGTGGATAAAATGGATGTAGAGTTCATAAAAATGGATGTCGAGTGGATAAAATGGATGTAGAGTTCATAAAAATGGATGTAGAGTGGATAAAAATGGATGTAGATTGGATAAAATGGATGTAGAGTGGATAAAAATGGATGTAGAGTGGATAAAATGGATGTAGAGTGGAAATAATGGATGTAGAGAGGATAAAATAGATGTAGAGTGGATAAAATGGATGTAGAGTTCATAAAAATGGATGTCGAGTGGATAAAATGGATGTAGAGTGGATAAAAATGGATGTAGAGTGGATAAAATGGATGAAGAGTTGATAAAAATGGATGTAGAGTGGATAAAATGGATGAAGAGTGGATAAAATGGTTGTAGAGTGGATAAAATGGATGTAGAGTGGATAAAAATGGATGTAGATTGGATAAAATGGATGTGGAGTGGATAACAATGGATGTAGAGAGGATAAAAATGGATATAGGGTAGATAAAATGGATGTAGAGTGGATAAAAATGGATGTAGAGTGGATAAAAATGGATGTAGAGTGGATAAAATGGATGTAGAGTTAATAAAAATGGATGTAGAGTGGAAATAATGGATGTAGAGAGGATAAAATGGATGTAGAGTGGATAAAATGGATGTAGAGTTCATAAAAATGGATGTAGAGTGGATAAAATGGATGTAGAATGGATAAAAATAGATGTAGAGAGGATAAAATGGAAGTAGAGTGGATAAAAATGGATGTAGAGTGGATAAAAATGGATGTAGAGTGGATAAAATGGATGTAGAGTGGATAAAATGGATGTAGAGTGGATAAAAATGGATGTAGAGAGGATAAAATCGATGTAGAGTGGATAAAATGGATGTACAGTTAATAAAAATGGATGTAGAGTGGAAATAATGGATGTAGAGAGGATAAAATGGATGTAGAGTGGATAAAATGGATGTAGAGTTGATAAAAATGGATGTAGAGTGGATAAAAATGGATGTAGATTGGATAAAATGGATGTAGAGTTGATAAAATGGATGTAAAGTGGATAAAATGGATGTAGAGTTAATAAAAATGGATGTAGAGTGGAAATACTGGATGTAGAGAGGATAAAATGGATGTAGAGTGGATAAAATGGATGTAGAGTTCATAAAAATGGATGTAGAGTGGATAAAAATGGATGTAGATTGGATAAAATGGATGTGGAGTGGATAACAATGGATGTAGAGAGGATAAAAATGTATATAGGGTAGATAAAATGGATGTAGAGTTAATAAAAATGGATGTAGAGTGGAAATAATGGATGTAGAGAGGATAAAATGGATGTAGAGTGGATAAAATGGATGTAGAGTTCATAAAAATGGATGTCGAGTGGATAAAATGGATGTAGAGTTCATAAAAATGGATGTAGAGTGGATAAAAATGGATGTAGATTGGATAAAATGGATGTAGAGTGGATAAAAATGGATGTAGAGTGGATAAAATGGATGTAGAGTGGAAATAATGGATGTAGAGAGGATAAAATGGATGTAGAGTGGATAAAATGGATGTAGAGTTCATAAAAATGGATGTCGAGTGGATAAAATGGATGTAGAGTGGATAAAAATGGATGTAGAGTGGATAAAATGGATGAAGAGTTGATAAAAATGGATGTAGAGTGGATAAAATGGATGTAGAGTAGATAAAATGGATGTAGAGTGGATAAAATGGATGTAGAGAGGATAAAATGGATGTAGAGTGGATAAAATGGATGTAGAGTTCATAAAAATGGATGTAGAGTGGATAAAAATGGATGTAGATTGGATAAAATGGATGTAGAGTGGATAAAAATGGATGTAGAGTGGATAAAATGGATGTAGAGTTGATAAAAATGGATGTAGAGTGGAAATAATGGATGTAGAGAGGATAAAATGGATGTAGAGTGGATAAAATGGATGTAGAGTTCATAAAAATGGATGTAGAGTGGATAAAATGGATGTAGAGTGGATAAAATGATTGTAGAGTGGATAAAATGGATGTAGAGTGGATAAAAATGGATGTAGAGTGGATATAATGGATGTAGAGTGGATAAAATGGTTGTAGAGTGGATAAAAATGGATGTAGAGTGGATAAAATGGATGTAGAATGGATAAAATGGATGTAAAGTGGATAAAAATGGATGTCGAGTGGATAAAATGGATGTAGAGTGCATAAAAATAGATGTAGAGAGGATAAAATGGATGTAGAGTGGATAAAAATGGATGTAGAGTGGATAAAATGGATGTAGAGTGGATAAAATGGATGTACAGTTAATAAAAATGGATGTAGAGTGGAAATAATGGATGTAGAGAGGATAAAATGGATGTAGAATGGATAAAATGGATTTAGAGTTCATAAAAATGGATGTAGAGTGGATAAAAATGGATGTAGATTGGATAAAATGGATGTAGAGTTGATAAAATGGATGTAAAGTGGATAAAATGGATGTAGAGTTAATAAAAATGGATGTAGAGTGGAAATAATGGATGTAGAGAGGATAAAATGGATGTAGAGTGGATAAAATGGATGTAGAGTTCATAAAAATGGATGTAGAGTGGATAAAAATGGATGTAGATTGGATAAAATGGATGTGGAGTGGATAACAATGGATGTAGAGAGGATAAAAATGGATATAGGGTAGATAAAATGGATGTAGAGTTAATAAAAATGGATGTAGAGTGGATATAATGGATGTAGAGAGGATAAAATGGATGTGGAGTGGATAACAATGGATGTAGAGTGGATAAAATGGATGTAGAGTGGATAAAATGGATGAAGAGTGGATAAAATGGTTGTAGAGTGGATAAAATGGATGTAGAGTGGATAAAAATGGATGTAGATTGGATAAAATGGATGTGGAGTGGATAACAATGGATGTAGAGAGGATAAAAATGGATATAGGGTAGATAAAATGGATGTAGAGTGGATAAAAATGGATGTAGATTATATAAATTGGATGTAGAGTATATAAAATGGATGTAGAGTGGATAAAAATGGATGTCGAGTGGATAAAATGGATGTAGAGTGGATAAAATGGATGTAGATTGGATAAAATGGATGTAGAGTTAATAAAAATGGATGTAGAGTGGATAAAAATGGATGTAGAGTGGATAAAAATGGATGTAGATTGGATAAAATGGATGTAGAGTTCATAAAAATGGATGTAGAGTGGATAAAAATGGATGTAGATTGGATAAAATGGATGTGGAGTGGATA
The DNA here is from genome assembly GCA_933228935.1 of Pemphredon lugubris. Taxonomy (NCBI): domain Eukaryota; kingdom Metazoa; phylum Arthropoda; class Insecta; order Hymenoptera; family Crabronidae; genus Pemphredon; species Pemphredon lugubris. Next base: position 40,358,617 of record OW121816.1, on the reverse strand, counting down.
ACAATGGATGTAGAGAGGATAAAAATGGATATAGGGTAGATAAAATGGATGTAGAGTTAATAAAAATGGATGTAGAGTGGATATAATGGATGTAGAGAGGATAAAATGGATGTGGAGTGGATAACAATGGATGTAGAGTGGATAAAATGGATGTAGAGTGGATAAAATGGATGAAGAGTGGATAAAATGGTTGTAGAGTGGATAAAATGGATGTAGAGTGGATAAAAATGGATGTAGATTGGATAAAATGGATGTGGAGTGGATAACAATGGATGTAGAGAGGATATAAATTGATATAGGGTAGATAAAATGGATGTAGAGTGGATAAAAATGGATGTAGATTATATAAATTGGATGTAGAGTATATAAAATGGATGTAGAGTGGATAAAAATGGATGTCGAGTGGATAAAATGGATGTAGAGTGGATAAAATGGATGTAGATTGGATAAAATGGATGTAGAGTTAATAAAAATGGATGTAGAGTGGATAAAATGGATGTAGAATGGATAAAAATGGATGTAGATTGGATAAAATGGATGTAGAGTTGATAAAATGGATGTAAAGTGGATAAAATGGATGTAGAGTTAATAAAAATGGATGTAGAGTGGAAATAATGGATGTAGAGAGGATAAAATGGATGTAGAGTGGATAAAATGGATGTAGAGTTCATAAAAATGGATGTAGAGTGGATAAAAATGGATGTAGATTGGATAAAATGGATGTGGAGTGGATAACAATGGATGTAGAGAGGATAAAAATGGATATAGGGTAGATAAAATGGATGTAGAGTTAATAAAAATGGATGTAGAGTGGATATAATGGATGTAGAGAGGATAAAATGGATGTGGAGTGGATAACAATGGATGAAGAGTGGATAAAATGGTTGTAGAGTGGATAAAATGGATGTAGAGTGGATAAAAATGGATGTAGATTGGATAAAATGGATGTGGAGTGGATAACAATGGATGTAGAGAGGATAAAAATGGATATAGGGTAGATAAAATGGATGTAGAGTGGATAAAAATGGATGTAGATTATATAAATTGGATGTAGAGTATATAAAATGGATGTAGAGTGGATAAAAATGGATGTCGAGTGGATAAAATGGATGTAGAGTGGATAAAATGGATGTAGATTGGATAAAATGGATGTAGAGTTAATAAAAATGGATGTAGAGTGGATAAAAATGGATGTAGAGTGGATAAAAATGGATGTAGATTGGATAAAATGGATGTAGAGTTCATAAAAGTGGATGTAGAGTGGATAAAATGGATGTAGAGTTGATAAAAATGGATGTAGAGTGGATAAAAATGGATGTAGAGTGGATAAAATGGATGTAGAGTGCATAAAAATGGATGTTGAGTGGATAAAATGGATGTAGAGTGCATAAAAATGGATGTTGAGTGGATAAAATGGATGTAGAGTTAATAAAAGTGGATGTAGAGTGGATAAAATGGATGTAGAGTTGATAAAAATGGATGTAGAGTGGATAAAAATGGATGTAGATTGGATAAAATGGATGTAGAGTGGATAAAAATGGATGTAGAGTATATAAATTGGATGTAGAGTATATAAAATGGATGTAGAGTGGATAAAAATGGATGTCGAGTGGATAAAATGGATGTAGAGTAGATAAAATGGATGTAGAGTGGATAAAATGGATGTAGAGTTGATAAAATGGATGTAAAGTGGATAAAATGGATGTAGAGTTAATAAAAATGGATGTAGAGTGGAAATAATGGATGTAGAGAGGATAAAATGGATGTAGAGTGGATAAAATGGATGTAGAGTTCATAAAAATGGATGTAGAGTGGATAAAAATGGATGTAGAGTGGATAAAAATGGATGTGGAGTGGATAAAATGGATGTAGAGTGGATAAAAATGGATGTAGAGAGGATAAAATGGATGTAGAGTGGATAAAATGGATGTACAGTTAATAAAAATGGATGTAGAGTGGAAATAATGGATGTAGAGAGGATAAAATGGATGTAGAATGGATAAAATGGATTTAGAGTTCATAAAAATGGATGTCGAGTGGATAAAATGGATGTAGAGTTCATAAAAATGGATGTAGAGTGGATAAAAATGGATGTAGAGTGGATAAAATGGATGTAGAGTGGATAAAAATGGATGTAGAGTGGATAAAATGGATGTAGAGTTAATAAAAATGGATGTAGAGTGGAAATAATGGATGTAGAGAGGATAAAATGGATGTAGAATGGATAAAATGGATTTAGAGTTCATAAAAATGGATGTCGAGTGGATAAAATGGATGTAGAGTTCATAAAAATGGATGTAGAGTGGATAAAAATGGATGTAGAGTGGATAAAATGGATGTAGAGTGGATAAAAATGGATGTAGAGTGGATAAAATGGGTGTAGAGTTAATAAAAATGGATGTAGAGTGGAAATAATGGATGTAGAGAGGATAAAATGGATGTAGAGTGGATAAAATGGATGTAGAGTTCATAAAAATGGATGTCGAGTGGATAAAATGGATGTAGAGTGGATAAAAATGGATGTAGAGTGGATAAAATGGATGTAGAGTGGATAAAAATGGATGTAGAGTGGATAAAATGGATGTAGAATGGATAAAATGGATGTAAAGTGGATAAAAATGGATGTCGAGTGGATAAAATGGATGTAGAGTGGATAAAAATAGATGTAGAGAGAATAAAATGGAAGTAGAGTGGATAAAAATGGATGTAGAGTGGATAAAAATGGATGTAGAGTGGATAAAATGGATGTAGAGTGGATAAAAATGGATGTAGAGAGGATAAAATGGATGTAGAGTGGATAAAATGGATGTACAGTTAATAAAAATGGATGTAGAGTGGAAATAATGGATGTAGAGAGGATAAAATGGATGTAGAATGGATAAAATGGATTTAGAGTTCATAAAAATGAATGTCGAGTGGATAAAATGGATGTAGAGTTCATAAAAATGGATGTAGAGTGGATAAAAATGGATGTAGATTGGATAAAATGGATGTAGCGTGGATAAAAATGGATGTAGAGTGGATAAAATGGATGTAGAGTTAATAAAAATGGATGTAGAGTGGAAATAATGGATGTAGAGAGGATAAAATGGATGTAGAGTGGATAAAATGGATGTAGAGTTCATAAAAATGGATGTCGAGTGGATAAAATGGATGTAGAGTGGATAAAAATGGATGTAGAGTGGATAAAATGGATGTAGAGTGGATAAAAATGGATGTAGAGTGGATAAAATGGATGTAGAATGGATAAAATGGATGTAAAGTGGATAAAAATGGATGTCGAGTGGATAAAATGGATGTAGAGTGGATAAAAATAGATGTAGAGAGAATAAAATGGAAGTAGAGTGGATAAAAATGGATGTAGAGTGGATCAAAATGGATGTAGAGTGGACAAAATGGATGTAGAGTTCATAAAAATGGATGTCGAGTGGATAAAATGGATGTAGAGTTCATAAAAATGGATGTAGAGTGGATAAAAATGGATGTAGATTGGATAAAATGGATGTAGAGTGGATAAAAATGGATGTAGAGTGGATAAAATGGATGTAGAGTTAATAAAAATGGATGTAGAGTGGAAATAATGGATGTAGAGAGGATAAAATGGATGTAGAGTGGATAAAATGGATGTAGAGTTCATAAAAATGGATGTCGAGTGGATAAAATGGATGTAGAGTGGATAAAAATGGATGTAGAGTGGATAAAATGGATGTAGAGTTGATAAAAATGGATGTAGAGTGGATAAAATGGATGTAGAGTAGATAAAATGGATGTAGAGTGGATAAAATGGATGTAGAGTTGATAAAATGGATGCAAAGTGGATAAAATGGATGTAGAGTTAATAAAAATGGATGTAGAGTGGAAATAATGGATGTAGAGAGGATAAAATGGATGTAGAGTGGATAAAATGGATGTAGAGTTCATAAAAATGGATGTAGAGTGGATAAAAATGGATGTAGAGTGGATAAAATGGATGTAGAGTTAATAAAAATGGATGTAGAGTGGAAATAATGGATGTAGAGAGGATAAAATGGATGTAGAGTGGATAAAATGGATGTAGAGTTCATAAAAATGGATGTAGAGTGGATAAAATGGATGTAGAGTGGATAAAATGATTGTAGAGTGGATAAAATGGATGTAGAGTGGATAAAAATGGATGTAGAGTGGATATAATGGATGTAGAGTGGATAAAATGGTTGTAGAGTGGATAAAAATGGATGTAGAGTGGATAAAATGGATGTAGAATGGATAAAATGGATGTAAAGTGGATAAAAATGGATGGCGAGTGGATAAAATGGATGTAGAGTGGATAAAAATAGATGTAGAGAGGATAAAATGGAAGTAGAGTGGATAAAAATGGATGTAGAGTGGATAAAATGGATGTAGAGTGGATAAAATGGATGTACAGTTAATAAAAATGGATGTAGAGTGGAAATAATGGATGTAGAGAGGATAAAATGGATGTAGAATGGATAAAATGGATTTAGAGTTCATAAAAATGGATGTAGAGTGGATAAAAATGGATGTAGATTGGATAAAATGGATGTGGAGTGGATAACAATGGATGTAGAGAGGATAAAAATGGATATAGGGTAGATAAAATGGATGTAGAGTTAATGAAAATGGATGTAGAGTGAATATAATGGATGTAGAGAGGATAAAATGGATGTGGAGTGGATAACAATGGATGTAGAGTGGATAAAATGGATGTAGAGTGGATAAAATGGATGTAGAGTGGATAAAAATGGATGTAGATTGGATAAAATGGATGTGGAGTGGATAACAATGGATGTAGAGAGGATAAAAATGGATATAGGGTAGATAAAATGGATGTAGAGTGGATAAAAATGGATGTAGATTATATAAATTGGATGTAGAGTATATAAAATGGATGTAGAGTGGATAAAAATGGATGTCGAGTGGATAAAATGGATGTAGAGTGGATAAAATGGATGTAGATTGGATAAAATGGATGTAGAGTTAATAAAAATGGATGTAGAGTGGATAAAAATGGATGTAGAGTGGATAAAAATGGATGTAGATTGGATAAAATGGATGTAGAGTTAATAAAAGTGGATGTAGAGTGGATAAAATGGATGTAGAGTTGATAAAAATGGATGTAGAGTGGATAAAAATGGATGTAGAGTGGATAAAATGGATGTAGAGTGCATAAAAATGGATGTTGAGTGGATAAAATGGATGTAGAGTGCATAAAAATGGATGTTGAGTGGATAAAATGGATGTAGAGTTAATAAAAGTGGATGTAGAGTGGATAAAATGGATGTAGAGTTGATAAAAATGGATGTAGAGTGGATAAAAATGGATGTAGATTGGATAAAATGGATGTAGAGTGAATAAAAATAGATGTAGAGTATATAAATTGGATGTAGAGTATATAAAATGGATGTAGAGTGGATAAAAATGGATGTCGAGTGGATAAAATGGATGTAGAGTGGATAAAAATGGATGTAGAGTGGATAAAATGGATGTAGAGTTAATAAAAATGGATGTAGAGTGGAAATAATGGATGTAGAGAGGATAAAATGGATGTAGAGTGGATAAAATGGATGTAGAGTTCATAAAAATGGATGTAGAGTGGATAAAATGATTGTAGAGTGGATAAAATGGATGTAGAGTGGATAAAAATGGATGTAGAGTGGATAAAATGGATGTAGAATGGATAAAATGGATGTAAAGTGGATAAAAATGGATGTCGAGTGGATAAAATGGATGTAGAGTGGATAAAAATAGATGTAGAGAGAATAAAATGGAAGTAGAGTGGATAAAAATGGATGTAGAGTGGATAAAAATGGATGTAGATTGGATAAAATGGATGTAGAGTGGATAAAAATGGATGTAGAGTATATAAATTGGATGTAGAGTATATAAAATGGATGTAGAGTGGATAAAAATGGATGTCGAGTGGATAAAATGGATGTAGAGTGGATAAAAATGGATGTAGATTGGATAAAATGGATGTAGAGTGGATGAAAATGGATGTAGAGTATATAAATTGGATGTAGAGTATATAAAATGGATGTAGAGTGGATAAAAATGGATGTCGAGTGGATAAAATGGATGTAGAGTTGATAAAATGGATGTAAAGTGGATAAAATGGATGTAGAGTTAATAAAAATGGATGTAGAGTGGAAATAATTGATGTAGAGAGGATAAAATGGATGTAGAGTGGATAAAATGGATGTAGAGTTCATAAAAATGGATGTAGAGTGGATAAAAATGGATGTAGATTGGATAAAATGGATGTAGAGTGGATAAAAATGGATGTAGAGTGGATAAAATGGATGTAGAGTTAATAAAAATGGATGTAGAGTGGAAATAATGGATGTAGAGAGGATAAAATGGATGTAGAGTGGATAAAATGGATGTAGAGTTCATAAAAATGGATGTAGAGTGGATAAAATGGATGTAGAGTGGATAAAATGATTGTAGAGTGGATAAAATGGATGTAGAGTGGATAAAAATGGATGTAGAGTGGATAAAATGGATGTAGAATGGATAAAATGGATGTAAAGTGGATAAAAATGGATGTCGAGTGGATAAAATGGATGTAGAGTGGATAAAAATAGATGTAGAGAGAATAAAATGGAAGTAGAGTGGATAAAAATGGATGTAGAGTGGATAAAAATGGATGTAGAGTGGATAAAATGGATGTAGAGTGGATAAAAATGGATGTAGAGAGGATAAAATGGATGTAGAGTGGATAAAATGGATGTACAGTTAATAAAAATGGATGTAGAGTGGAAATAATGGATGTAGAGAGGATAAAATGGATGTAGAGTGGATAAAATGGATGTAGAGTGGATAAAATGGATGTACAGTTAATAAAAATGGATGTAGAGTGGAAATAATGGATGTAGAGTGGATAAAATGGATGTAGAATGGATAAAATGGATTTAGAGTTCATAAAAATGGATGTAGAGTTGATAAAAATGGATGTAGATTGGATAAAATGGATGTAGAGTTGATAAAATGGATGTAAAGTGGATAAAATGGATGTAGAGTTAATAAAAATGGATGTAGAGTGGAAATAATGGATGTAGAGTGGATAAAATGGATGTAGAGTTCATAAAAATGGATGTAGAGTTAATAAAAATGGATGTAGAGTGGAAATAATGGATGTAGAGAGGATAAAATGGATGTAGAGTGGATAAAATGGATGTAGAGTTCATAAAAATGGATGTAGAGTGGATAAAATGATTGTAGAGTGGATAAAATGGATGTAGAGTGGATAAAAATGGATGTAGAGTGGATAAAATGGATGTAGAATGGATAAAATGGATGTAAAGTGGATAAAAATGGATGTCGAGTGGATAAAATGGATGTAGAGTGGATAAAAATAGATGTAGAGAGAATAAAATGGAAGTAGAGTGGATAAAAATGGATGTAGAGTGGATAAAAATGGATGTAGATTGGATAAAATGGATGTAGAGTGGATAAAAATGGATGTAGAGTATATAAATTGGATGTAGAGTATATAAAATGGATGTAGAGTGGATAAAAATGGATGTCGAGTGGATAAAATGGATGTACAGTTAATAAAAATGGATGTAGAGTGGAAATAATGGATGTAGAGAGGATAAAATGGATGTAGAGTGGATAAAATGGATGTAGAGTGGATAAAATGGATGTACAGTTAATAAAAATGGATGTAGAGTGGAAATAATGGATGTAGAGTGGATAAAATGGATGTAGAATGGATAAAATGGATTTAGAGTTCATAAAAATGGATGTAGAGTTGATAAAAATGGATGTAGATTGGATAAAATGGATGTAGAGTTGATAAAATGGATGTAAAGTGGATAAAATGGATGTAGAGTTAATAAAAATGGATGTAGAGTGGAAATAATGGATGTAGAGAGGATAAAATGGATGTAGAGTGGATAAAATGGATGTAGAGTTCATAAAAATGGATGTAGAGTGGATAAAAATGGATGTAGATTGGATAAAATGGATGTGGAGTGGATAACAATGGATGTAGAGTGGATAAAATGGATGTAGAGTGGATAAAATGGATGAAGAGTGGATAAAATGGTTGTAGAGTGGATAAAATGGATGTAGAGTGGATAAAAATGGATGTAGATTGGATAAAATGGATGTGGAGTGGATAACAATGGATGTAGAGAGGATAAAAATGGATATAGGGTAGATAAAATGGATGTAGAGTGGATAAAAATGGATGTAGAGTGGATATAATGGATGTAGAGAGGATAAAATGGATGTGGAGTGGATAACAATGGATGTAGAGTGGATAAAATGGATGTAGAGTGGATAAAATGGATGAAGAGTGGATAAAATGGTTGTAGAGTGGATAAAATGGATGTAGAGTGGATAAAAATGGATGTAGATTGGATAAAATGGATGTGGAGTGGATAAAATGGATGTAGAGTTGATAAAATGGATGTAAAGTGGATAAAATGGATGTAGAGTTAATAAAAATGGATGTAGAGTGGAAATACTGGATGTAGAGAGGATAAAATGGATGTAGAGTGGATAAAATGGATGTAGAGTTCATAAAAATGGATGTAGAGTGGATAAAAATGGATGTAGATTGGATAAAATGGATGTGGAGTGGATAACAATGGATGTAGAGAGGATAAAAATGTATATAGGGTAGATAAAATGGATGTAGAGTTAATAAAAATGGATGTAGAGTGGAAATAATGGATGTAGAGAGGATAAAATGGATGTAGAGTGGATAAAATGGATGTAGAGTTCATAAAAATGGATGTCGAGTGGATAAAATGGATGTAGAGTTCATAAAAATGGATGTAGAGTGGATAAAAATGGATGTAGATTGGATAAAATGGATGTAGAGTGGATAAAAATGGATGTAGAGTGGATAAAATGGATGTAGAGTGGAAATAATGGATGTAGAGAGGATAAAATGGATGTAGAGTGGATAAAATGGATGTAGAGTTCATAAAAATGGATGTCAAGTGGATAAAATGGATGTAGAGTGGATAAAAATGGATGTAGAGTGGATAAAATGGATGAAGAGTTGATAAAAATGGATGTAGAGTGGATAAAATGGATGTAGAGTAGATAAAATGGATGTAGAGTGGATAAAATGGATGTAGAGAGGATAAAATGGATGTAGAGTGGATAAAATGGATGTAGAGTTCATAAAAATGGATGTAGAGTGGATAAAAATGGATGTAGATTGGATAAAATGGATGTAGAGTGGATAAAAATGGATGTAGAGTGGATAAAATGGATGTAGAGTTAATAAAAATGGATGTAGAGTGGAAATAATGGATGTAGAGAGGATAAAATGGATGTAGAGTGGATAAAATGGATGTAGAGTTCATAAAAATGGATGTAGAGTGGATAAAATGGATGTAGAGTGGATAAAATGATTGTAGAGTGGATAAAATGGATGTAGAGTGGATAAAAATGGATGTAGAGTGGATATAATGGATGTAGAGTGGATAAAATGGTTGTAGAGTGGATAAAAATGGATGTAGAGTGGATAAAATGGATGTAGAATGGATAAAATGGATGTAAAGTGGATAAAAATGGATGTCGAGTGGATAAAATGGATGTAGAGTGCATAAAAATAGATGTAGAGAGGATAAAATGGAAGTAGAGTGGATAAAAATGGATGTAGAGTGGATAAAATGGATGTAGAGTGGATAAAATGGATGTACAGTTAATAAAAATGGATGTAGAGTGGAAATAATGGATGTAGAGAGGATAAAATGGATGTAGAATGGATAAAATGGATTTAGAGTTCATAAAAATGGATGTAGAGTGGATAAAAATGGATGTAGATTGGATAAAATGGATGTAGAGTTGATAAAATGGATGTAAAGTGGATAAAATGGATGTAGAGTTAATAAAAATGGATGTAGAGTGGAAATAATGGATGTAGAGAGGATAAAATGGATGTAGAGTGGATAAAATGGATGTAGAGTTCATAAAAATGGATGTAGAGTGGATAAAAATGGATGTAGATTGGATAAAATGGATGTGGAGTGGATAACAATGGATGTAGAGAGGATAAAAATGGATATAGGGTAGATAAAATGGATGTAGAGTTAATAAAAATGGATGTAGAGTGGATATAATGGATGTAGAGAGGATAAAATGGATGTGGAGTGGATAACAATGGATGTAGAGTGGATAAAATGGATGTAGAGTGGATAAAATGGATGAAGAGTGGATAAAATGGTTGTAGAGTGGATAAAATGGATGTAGAGTGGATAAAAATGGATGTAGAGTGGATAAAATGGATGTGGAGTGGATAACAATGGATGTAGAGAGGATAAAAATGGATATAGGGTAGATAAAATGGATGTAGAGTGGATAAAAATGGATGTAGATTATATAAATTGGATGTAGAGTATATAAAATGGATGTAGAGTGGATAAAAATGGATGTCGAGTGGATAAAATGGATGTAGAGTGGATAAAATGGATGTAGATTGGATAAAATGGATGTAGAGTTAATAAAAATGGATGTAGAGTGGATAAAAATGGATGTAGAGTGGATAAAAATGGATGTAGATTGGATAAAATGGATGTAGAGTTCATAAAAATGGATGTAGAGTGGATAAAAATGGATGTAGATTGGATAAAATGGATGTGGAGTGGATAACAATGGATGTAGAGAGGATAAAAATGGATATAGGGTAGATAAAATGGATGTAGAGTTAATAAAAATGGATGTAGAGTGGATATAATGGATGTAGAGAGGATAAAATGGATGTGGAGTGGATAACAATGGATGTAGAGTGGATAAAATGGATGTAGAGTGGATAAAATGGATGTAGAGTGGATAAAATGGATGTAGAGTGGATAAAATGGATGTAGAGTGGATAAAAATGGATGTAGATTGGATAAAATGGATGTGGAGTGGATAACAATGGATGTAGAGAGGATATAAATGGATATAGGGTAGATAAAATGGATGTAGAGTGGATAAAAATGGATGTAGATTATATAAATTGGATGTAGAGTATATAAAATGGATGTAGAGTGGATAAAAATGGATGTCGAGTGGATAAAATGGATGTAGAGTGGATAAAATGGATGTAGATTGGATAAAATGGATGTAGAGTTAATAAAAATGGATGTAGAGTGGATAAAATGGATGTAGAGTGGATAAAAATGGATGTAGATTGGATAAAATGGATGTAGAGTTGATAAAATGGATGTAAAGTGGATAAAATGGATGTAGAGTTAATAAAAATGGATGTAGAGTGGAAATAATGGATGTAGAGAGGATAAAATGGATGTAGAGTGGATAAAATGGATGTAGAGTTCATAAAAATGGATGTAGAGTGGATAAAAATGGATGTAGATTGGATAAAATGGATGTGGAGTGGATAACAATGGATGTAGAGAGGATAAAAATGGATATAGGGTAGATAAAATGGATGTAGAGTTAATAAAAATGGATGTAGAGTGGATATAATGGATGTAGAGAGGATAAAATGGATGTGGAGTGGATAACAATGGATGAAGAGTGGATAAAATGGTTGTAGAGAGGATAAAATGGATGTAGAGTTAATAAAAATGGATGTAGAGTGGATAAAAATGGATGTAGAGTGGATAAAAATGGATGTAGATTGGATAAAATGGATGTAGAGTTCATAAAAGTGGATGTAGAGTGGATAAAATGGATGTAGAGTTGATAAAAATGGATGTAGAGTGGATAAAAATGGATGTAGAGTGGATAAAATGGATGTAGAGTGCATAAAAATGGATGTTGAGTGGATAAAATGGATGTAGAGTGCATAAAAATGGATGTTGAGTGGATAAAAATGGATGTTGAGTGGATAAAATGGATGTAGAGTTAATAAAAGTGGATGTAGAGTGGATAAAATGGATGTAGAGTTGATAAAAATGGATGTAGAGTGGATAAAAATGGATGTAGATTGGATAAAATGGATGTAGAGTGGATAAAAATGGATGTAGAGTATATAAATTGGATGTAGAGTATATAAAATGGATGTAGAGTGGATAAAAATGGATGTCGAGTGGATAAAATGGATGTAGAGTAGATAAAATGGATGTAGAGTGGATAAAATGGATGTAGAGTTGATAAAATGGATGTAAAGTGGATAAAATGGATGTAGAGTTAATAAAAATGGATGTAGAGTGGAAATAATGGATGTAGAGAGGATAAAATGGATGTAGAGTGGATAAAATGGATGTAGAGTTCATAAAAATGGATGTAGAGTGGATAAAAATGGATGTAGAGTGGATAAAAATGGATGTGGAGTGGATAAAATGGATGTAGAGTGGATAAAAATGGATGTAGAGAGGATAAAATGGATGTAGAGTGGATAAAATGGATGTACAGTTAATAAAAATGGATGTAGAGTGGATAAAAATGGATGTAGATTGGATAAAATGGATGTAGAGTGGATAAAAATGGATGTAGAGTGGATAAAATGGATGTAGAGTTAATAAAAATGGATGTAGAGTGGAAATAATGGATGTAGAGAGGATAAAATGGATGTAGAATGGATAAAATGGATTTAGAGTTCATAAAAATGGATGTCGAGTGGATAAAATGGATGTAGAGTTCATAAAAATGGATGTAGAGTGGATAAAAATGGATGTAGATTGGATAAAATGGATGTAGAGTGGATAAAAATGGATGTAGAGTGGATAAAATGGGTGTAGAGTTAATAAAAATGGATGTAGAGTGGAAATAATGGATGTAGAGAGGATAAAATGGATGTAGAGTGGATAAAATGGATGTAGAGTTCATAAAAATGGATGTCGAGTGGATAAAATGGATGTAGAGTGGATAAAAATGGATGTAGAGTGGATAAAATGGATGTAGAGTGGATAAAAATGGATGTAGAGTGGATAAAATGGATGTAGAATGGATAAAATGGATGTAAAGTGGATAAAAATGGATGTCGAGTGGATAAAATGGATGTAGAGTGGATAAAAATAGATGTAGAGAGAATAAAATGGAAGTAGAGTGGATAAAATTGGATGTAGAGTGGATAAAAATGGATGTAGAGTGGATAAAATGGATGTAGAGTGGATAAAAATGGATGTAGAGAGGATAAAATGGATGTAGAGTGGATAAAATGGATGTACAGTTAATAAAAATGGATGTAGAGTGGAAATAATGGATGTAGAGAGGATAAAATGGATGTAGAATGGATAAAATGGATTTAGAGTTCATAAAAATGGATGTCGAGTGGATAAAATGGATGTAGAGTTCATAAAAATGGATGTAGAGTGGATAAAAATGGATGTAGATTGGATAAAATGGATGTAGAGTGGATAAAAATGGATGTAGAGTGGATAAAATGGATGTAGAGTTAATAAAAATGGATGTAGAGTGGAAATAATGGATGTAGAGAGGATAAAATGGATGTAGAGTGGATAAAATGGATGTAGAGTTCATAAAAATGGATGTCGAGTGGATAAAATGGATGTAGAGTGGATAAAAATGGATGTAGAGTGGATAAAATGGATGTAGAGTGGATAAAAATGGATGTAGAGTGGATAAAATGGATGTAGAATGGATAAAATGGATGTAAAGTGGATAAAAATGGATGTCGAGTGGATAAAATGGATGTAGAGTGGATAAAAATAGATGTAGAGAGAATAAAATGGAAGTAGAGTGGATAAAAATGGATGTAGAGTGGATCAAAATGGATGTAGAGTGGACAAAATGGATGTAGAGTTCATAAAAATGGATGTCGAGTGGATAAAATGGATGTAGAGTTCATAAAAATGGATGTAGAGTGGATAAAAATGGATGTAGATTGGATAAAATGGATGTAGAGTGGATAAAAATGGATGTAGAGTGGATAAAATGGATGTAGAGTTAATAAAAATGGATGTAGAGTGGAAATAATGGATGTAGAGAGGATAAAATGGATGTAGAGTGGATAAAATGGATGTAGAGTTCATAAAAATGGATGTCGAGTGGATAAAATGGATGTAGAGTGGATAAAAATGGATGTAGAGTGGATAAAATGGATGTAGAGTTGATAAAAATGGATGTAGAGTGGATAAAATGGATGTAGAGTAGATAAAATGGATGTAGAGTGGATAAAATGGATGTAGAGTTGATAAAATGGATGCAAAGTGGATAAAATGGATGTAGAGTTAATAAAAATGGATGTAGAGTGGAAATAATGGATGTAGAGAGGATAAAATGGATGTAGAGTGGATAAAATGGACGTAGAGTTCATAAAAATGGATGTAGAGTGGATAAAAATGGATGTAGATTGGATAAAATGGATGTAGAGTGGATAAAAATGGATGTAGAGTGGATAAAATGGATGTAGAGTTAATAAAAATGGATGTAGAGTGGAAATAATGGATGTAGAGAGGATAAAATGGATGTAGAGTGGATAAAATGGATGTAGAGTTCATAAAAATGGATGTAGAGTGGATAAAATGGATGTAGAGTGGATAAAATGATTGTAGAGTGGATAAAATGGATGTAGAGTGGATAAAAATAGATGTAGAGAGAATAAAATGGAAGTAGAGTGGATAAAAATGGATGTAGAGTGGATAAAAATGGATGTAGATTGGATAAAATGGATGTAGAGTGGATAAAAATGGATGTAGAGTATATAAATTGGATGTAGAGTATATAAAATGGATGTAGAGTGGATAAAAATGGATGTCGAGTGGATAAAATGGATGTACAGTTAATAAAAATGGATGTAGAGTGGAAATAATGGATGTAGAGAGGATAAAATGGATGTAGAGTGGATAAAATGGATGTAGAGTGGATAAAATGGATGTACAGTTAATAAAAATGGATGTAGAGTGGAAATAATGGATGTAGAGTGGATAAAATGGATGTAGAATGGATAAAATGGATTTAGAGTTCATAAAAATGGATGTAGAGTTGATAAAAATGGATGTAGATTGGATAAAATGGATGTAGAGTTGATAAAATGGATGTAAAGTGGATAAAATGGATGTAGAGTTAATAAAAATGGATGTAGAGTGGAAATAATGGATGTAGAGAGGATAAAATGGATGTAGAGTGGATAAAATGGATGTAGAGTTCATAAAAATGGATGTAGAGTGGATAAAAATGGATGTAGATTGGATAAAATGGATGTGGAGTGGATAACAATGGATGTAGAGTGGATAAAATGGATGTAGAGTGGATAAAATGGATGAAGAGTGGATAAAATGGTTGTAGAGTGGATAAAATGGATGTAGAGTGGATAAAAATGGATGTAGATTGGATAAAATGGATGTGGAGTGGATAACAATGGATGTAGAGAGGATAAAAATGGATATAGGGTAGATAAAATGGATGTAGAGTGGATAAAAATGGATGTAGAGTGGATATAATGGATGTAGAGAGGATAAAATGGATGTGGAGTGGATAACAATGGATGTAGAGTGGATAAAATGGATGTAGAGTGGATAAAATGGATGAAGAGTGGATAAAATGGTTGTAGAGTGGATAAAATGGATGTAGAGTGGATAAAAATGGATGTAGATTGGATAAAATGGATGTGGAGTGGATAAAATGGATGTAGAGTTGATAAAATGGATGTAAAGTGGATAAAATGGATGTAGAGTTAATAAAAATGGATGTAGAGTGGAAATACTGGATGTAGAGAGGAT
This sequence comes from Pemphredon lugubris, assembly GCA_933228935.1. Classification (NCBI taxonomy): domain Eukaryota; kingdom Metazoa; phylum Arthropoda; class Insecta; order Hymenoptera; family Crabronidae; genus Pemphredon; species Pemphredon lugubris. The sequence continues at coordinate 40,343,024 of OW121816.1, read as the reverse complement.
AAAATGGATGTAGAGTGGATAAAATGGATGTAGAGTTCATAAAAATGGATGTAGAGTGGATAAAAATGGATGTAGATTGGATAAAATGGATGTGGAGTGGATAACAATGGATGTAGAGAGGATAAAAATGTATATAGGGTAGATAAAATGGATGTAGAGTTAATAAAAATGGATGTAGAGTGGAAATAATGGATGTAGAGAGGATAAAATGGATGTAGAGTGGATAAAATGGATGTAGAGTTCATAAAAATGGATGTAGAGTGGATAAAATGGATGTAGAGTTCATAAAAATGGATGTAGAGTGGATAAAAATGGATGTAGATTGGATAAAATGGATGTAGAGTGGATAAAAATGGATGTAGAGTGGATAAAATGGATGTAGAGTGGAAATAATGGATGTAGAGAGGATAAAATGGATGTAGAGTGGATAAAATGGATGTAGAGTTCATAAAAATGGATGTCGAGTGGATAAAATGGATGTAGAGTGGATAAAAATGGATGTAGAGTGGATAAAATGGATGAAGAGTTGATAAAAATGGATGTAGAGTGGATAAAATGGATGTAGAGTAGATAAAATGGATGTAGAGTGGATAAAATGGATGTAGAGAGGATAAAATGGATGTAGAGTGGATAAAATGGATGTAGAGTTCATAAAAATGGATGTAGAGTGGATAAAAATGGATGTAGATTGGATAAAATGGATGTAGAGTGGATAAAAATGGATGTAGAGTGGATAAAATGGATGTAGAGTTAATAAAAATGGATGTAGAGTGGAAATAATGGATGTAGAGAGGATAAAATGGATGTAGAGTGGATAAAATGGATGTAGAGTTCATAAAAATGGATGTAGAGTGGATAAAATGGATGTAGAGTGGATAAAATGATTGTAGAGTGGATAAAATGGATGTAGAGTGGATAAAATGGATGTAGAGTGGATAAAATGGATGTACAGTTAATAAAAATGGATGTAGAGTGGAAATAATGGATGTAGAGTGGATAAAATGGATGTAGAATGGATAAAATGGATTTAGAGTTCATAAAAATGGATGTAGAGTTGATAAAAATGGATGTAGATTGGATAAAATGGATGTAGAGTTGATAAAATGGATGTAAAGTGGATAAAATGGATGTAGAGTTAATAAAAATGGATGTAGAGTGGAAATAATGGATGTAGAGAGGATAAAATGGATGTAGAGTGGATAAAATGGATGTAGAGTTCATAAAAATGGATGTAGAGTGGATAAAAATGGATGTAGATTGGATAAAATGGATGTGGAGTGGATAACAATGGATGTAGAGTGGATAAAATGGATGTAGAGTGGATAAAATGGATGAAGAGTGGATAAAATGGATGTAGAGTTAATAAAAATGGATGTAGAGTGGAAATAATGGATGTAGAGAGGATAAAATGGATGTAGAGTGGATAAAATGGATGTAGAGTTCATAAAAATGGATGTAGAGTGGATAAAAATGGATGTAGATTGGATAAAATGGATGTGGAGTGGATAACAATGGATGTAGAGAGGATAAAAATGGATATAGGGTAGATAAAATGGATGTAGAGTTAATAAAAATGGATGTAGAGTGGATATAATGGATGTAGAGAGGATAAAATGGATGTGGAGTGGATAACAATGGATGTAGAGTGGATAAAATGGATGTAGAGTGGATAAAATGGATGAAGAGTGGATAAAATGGTTGTAGAGTGGATAAAATGGATGTAGAGTGGATAAAAATGGATGTAGATTGGATAAAATGGATGTGGAGTGGATAACAATGGATGTAGAGAGGATAAAAATGGATATAGGGTAGATAAAATGGATGTAGAGTGGATAAAAATGGATGTAGATTATATAAATTGGATGTAGAGTATATAAAATGGATGTAGAGTGGATAAAAATGGATGTCGAGTGGATAAAATGGATGTAGAGTGGATAAAATGGATGTAGATTGGATAAAATGGATGTAGAGTTAATAAAAATGGATGTAGAGTGGATAAAAATGGATGTAGAGTGGATAAAAATGGATGTAGATTGGATAAAATGGATGTAGAGTTCATAAAAATGGATGTAGAGTGGATAAAAATGGATGTAGATTGGATAAAATGGATGTGGAGTGGATAACAATGGATGTAGAGAGGATAAAAATGGATATAGGGTAGATAAAATGGATGTAGAGTTAATAAAAATGGATGTAGAGTGGATATAATGGATGTAGAGAGGATAAAATGGATGTGGAGTGGATAACAATGGATGTAGAGTGGATAAAATGGATGTAGAGTGGATAAAATGGATGAAGAGTGGATAAAATGGTTGTAGAGTGGATAAAATGGATGTAGAGTGGATAAAAATGGATGTAGATTGGATAAAATGGATGTGGAGTGGATAACAATGGATGTAGAGAGGATATAAATGGATATAGGGTAGATAAAATGGATGTAGAGTGGATAAAAATGGATGTAGATTATATAAATTGGATGTAGAGTATATAAAATGGATGTAGAGTGGATAAAAATGGATGTCGAGTGGATAAAATGGATGTAGAGTGGATAAAATGGATGTAGATTGGATAAAATGGATGTAGAGTTAATAAAAATGGATGTAGAGTGGATAAAATGGATGTAGAATGGATAAAAATGGATGTAGATTGGATAAAATGGATGTAGAGTTGATAAAATGGATGTAAAGTGGATAAAATGGATGTAGAGTTAATAAAAATGGATGTAGAGTGGAAATAATGGATGTAGAGAGGATAAAATGGATGTAGAGTGGATAAAATGGATGTAGAGTTCATAAAAATGGATGTAGAGTGGATAAAAATGGATGTAGATTGGATAAAATGGATGTGGAGTGGATAACAATGGATGTAGAGAGGATAAAAATGGATATAGGGTAGATAAAATGGATGTAGAGTTAATAAAAATGGATGTAGAGTGGATATAATGGATGTAGAGAGGATAAAATGGATGTGGAGTGGATAACAATGGATGAAGAGTGGATAAAATGGTTGTAGAGTGGATAAAATGGATGTAGAGTTAATAAAAATGGATGTAGAGTGGATAAAAATGGATGTAGAGTGGATAAAAATGGATGTAGATTGGATAAAATGGATGTAGAGTTCATAAAAGTGGATGTAGAGTGGATAAAATGGATGTAGAGTTGATAAAAATGGATGTAGAGTGGATAAAAATGGATGTAGAGTGGATAAAATGGATGTAGAGTGCATAAAAATGGATGTTGAGTGGATAAAATGGATGTAGAGTGCATAAAAATGGATGTTGAGTGGATAAAAATGGATGTTGAGTGGATAAAATGGATGTAGAGTTAATAAAAGTGGATGTAGAGTGGATAAAATGGATGTAGAGTTGATAAAAATGGATGTAGAGTGGATAAAAATGGATGTAGATTGGATAAAATGGATGTAGAGTGGATAAAAATGGATGTAGAGTATATAAATTGGATGTAGAGTATATAAAATGGATGTAGAGTGGATAAAAATGGATGTCGAGTGGATAAAATGGATGTAGAGTAGATAAAATGGATGTAGAGTGGATAAAATGGATGTAGAGTTGATAAAATGGATGTAAAGTGGATAAAATGGATGTAGAGTTAATAAAAATGGATGTAGAGTGGAAATAATGGATGTAGAGAGGATAAAATGGATGTAGAGTGGATAAAATGGATGTAGAGTTCATAAAAATGGATGTAGAGTGGATAAAAATGGATGTAGAGTGGATAAAAATGGATGTGGAGTGGATAAAATGGATGTAGAGTGGATAAAAATGGATGTAGAGAGGATAAAATGGATGTAGAGTGGATAAAATGGATGTACAGTTAATAAAAATGGATGTAGAGTGGATAAAAATGGATGTAGATTGGATAAAATGGATGTAGAGTGGATAAAAATGGATGTAGAGTGGATAAAATGGATGTAGAGTTAATAAAAATGGATGTAGAGTGGAAATAATGGATGTAGAGAGGATAAAATGGATGTAGAATGGATAAAATGGATTTAGAGTTCATAAAAATGGATGTCGAGTGGATAAAATGGATGTAGAGTTCATAAAAATGGATGTAGAGTGGATAAAAATGGATGTAGAGTGGATAAAATGGATGTAGAGTGGATAAAAATGGATGTAGAGTGGATAAAATGGGTGTAGAGTTAATAAAAATGGATGTAGAGTGGAAATAATGGATGTAGAGAGGATAAAATGGATGTAGAGTGGATAAAATGGATGTAGAGTTCATAAAAATGGATGTCGAGTGGATAAAATGGATGTAGAGTGGATAAAAATGGATGTAGAGTGGATAAAATGGATGTAGAGTGGATAAAAATGGATGTAGAGTGGATAAAATGGATGTAGAATGGATAAAATGGATGTAAAGTGGATAAAAATGGATGTCGAGTGGATAAAATGGATGTAGAGTGGATAAAAATAGATGTAGAGAGAATAAAATGGAAGTAGAGTGGATAAAAATGGATGTAGAGTGGATAAAAATGGATGTAGAGTGGATAAAATGGATGTAGAGTGGATAAAAATGGATGTAGAGAGGATAAAATGGATGTAGAGTGGATAAAATGGATGTACAGTTAATAAAAATGGATGTAGAGTGGAAATAATGGATGTAGAGAGGATAAAATGGATGTAGAATGGATAAAATGGATTTAGAGTTCATAAAAATGGATGTCGAGTGGATAAAATGGATGTAGAGTTCATAAAAATGGATGTAGAGTGGATAAAAATGGATGTAGATTGGATAAAATGGATGTAGAGTGGATAAAAATGGATGTAGAGTGGATAAAATGGATGTAGAGTTAATAAAAATGGATGTAGAGTGGAAATAATGGATGTAGAGAGGATAAAATGGATGTAGAGTGGATAAAATGGATGTAGAGTTCATAAAAATGGATGTCGAGTGGATAAAATGGATGTAGAGTGGATAAAAATGGATGTAGAGTGGATAAAATGGATGTAGAGTGGATAAAAATGGATGTAGAGTGGATAAAATGGATGTAGAATGGATAAAATGGATGTAAAGTGGATAAAAATGGATGTCGAGTGGATAAAATGGATGTAGAGTGGATAAAAATAGATGTAGAGAGAATAAAATGGAAGTAGAGTGGATAAAAATGGATGTAGAGTGGATCAAAATGGATGTAGAGTGGACAAAATGGATGTAGAGTTCATAAAAATGGATGTCGAGTGGATAAAATGGATGTAGAGTTCATAAAAATGGATGTAGAGTGGATAAAAATGGATGTAGATTGGATAAAATGGATGTAGAGTGGATAAAAATGGATGTAGAGTGGATAAAATGGATGTAGAGTTAATAAAAATGGATGTAGAGTGGAAATAATGGATGTAGAGAGGATAAAATGGATGTAGAGTGGATAAAATGGATGTAGAGTTCATAAAAATGGATGTCGAGTGGATAAAATGGATGTAGAGTGGATAAAAATGGATGTAGAGTGGATAAAATGGATGTAGAGTTGATAAAAATGGATGTAGAGTGGATAAAATGGATGTAGAGTAGATAAAATGGATGTAGAGTGGATAAAATGGATGTAGAGTTGATAAAATGGATGCAAAGTGGATAAAATGGATGTAGAGTTAATAAAAATGGATGTAGAGTGGAAATAATGGATGTAGAGAGGATAAAATGGATGTAGAGTGGATAAAATGGATGTAGAGTTCATAAAAATGGATGTAGAGTGGATAAAAATGGATGTAGATTGGATAAAATGGATGTAGAGTGGATAAAAATGGATGTAGAGTGGATAAAATGGATGTAGAGTTAATAAAAATGGATGTAGAGTGGAAATAATGGATGTAGAGAGGATAAAATGGATGTAGAGTGGATAAAATGGATGTAGAGTTCATAAAAATGGATGTAGAGTGGATAAAATGGATGTAGAGTGGATAAAATGATTGTAGAGTGGATAAAATGGATGTAGAGTGGATAAAAATGGATGTAGAGTGGATATAATGGATGTAGAGTGGATAAAATGGTTGTAGAGTGGATAAAAATGGATGTAGAGTGGATAAAATGGATGTAGAATGGATAAAATGGATGTAAAGTGGATAAAAATGGATGGCGAGTGGATAAAATGGATGTAGAGTGGATAAAAATAGATGTAGAGAGGATAAAATGGAAGTAGAGTGGATAAAAATGGATGTAGAGTGGATAAAATGGATGTAGAGTGGATAAAATGGATGTACAGTTAATAAAAATGGATGTAGAGTGGAAATAATGGATGTAGAGAGGATAAAATGGATGTAGAATGGATAAAATGGATTTAGAGTTCATAAAAATGGATGTAGAGTGGATAAAAATGGATGTAGATTGGATAAAATGGATGTGGAGTGGATAACAATGGATGTAGAGAGGATAAAAATGGATATAGGGTAGATAAAATGGATGTAGAGTTAATGAAAATGGATGTAGAGTGAATATAATGGATGTAGAGAGGATAAAATGGATGTGGAGTGGATAACAATGGATGTAGAGTGGATAAAATGGATGTAGAGTGGATAAAATGGATGTAGAGTGGATAAAAATGGATGTAGATTGGATAAAATGGATGTGGAGTGGATAACAATGGATGTAGAGAGGATAAAAATGGATATAGGGTAGATAAAATGGATGTAGAGTGGATAAAAATGGATGTAGATTATATAAATTGGATGTAGAGTATATAAAATGGATGTAGAGTGGATAAAAATGGATGTCGAGTGGATAAAATGGATGTAGAGTGGATAAAATGGATGTAGATTGGATAAAATGGATGTAGAGTTAATAAAAATGGATGTAGAGTGGATAAAAATGGATGTAGAGTGGATAAAAATGGATGTAGATTGGATAAAATGGATGTAGAGTTAATAAAAGTGGATGTAGAGTGGATAAAATGGATGTAGAGTTGATAAAAATGGATGTAGAGTGGATAAAAATGGATGTAGAGTGGATAAAATGGATGTAGAGTGCATAAAAATGGATGTTGAGTGGATAAAATGGATGTAGAGTGCATAAAAATGGATGTTGAGTGGATAAAATGGATGTAGAGTTAATAAAAGTGGATGTAGAGTGGATAAAATGGATGTAGAGTTGATAAAAATGGATGTAGAGTGGATAAAAATGGATGTAGATTGGATAAAATGGATGTAGAGTGAATAAAAATAGATGTAGAGTATATAAATTGGATGTAGAGTATATAAAATGGATGTAGAGTGGATAAAAATGGATGTCGAGTGGATAAAATGGATGTAGAGTGGATAAAAATGGATGTAGAGTGGATAAAATGGATGTAGAGTTAATAAAAATGGATGTAGAGTGGAAATAATGGATGTAGAGAGGATAAAATGGATGTAGAGTGGATAAAATGGATGTAGAGTTCATAAAAATGGATGTAGAGTGGATAAAATGATTGTAGAGTGGATAAAATGGATGTAGAGTGGATAAAAATGGATGTAGAGTGGATAAAATGGATGTAGAATGGATAAAATGGATGTAAAGTGGATAAAAATGGATGTCGAGTGGATAAAATGGATGTAGAGTGGATAAAAATAGATGTAGAGAGAATAAAATGGAAGTAGAGTGGATAAAAATGGATGTAGAGTGGATAAAAATGGATGTAGATTGGATAAAATGGATGTAGAGTGGATAAAAATGGATGTAGAGTATATAAATTGGATGTAGAGTATATAAAATGGATGTAGAGTGGATAAAAATGGATGTCGAGTGGATAAAATGGATGTAGAGTGGATAAAAATGGATGTAGATTGGATAAAATGGATGTAGAGTGGATGAAAATGGATGTAGAGTATATAAATTGGATGTAGAGTATATAAAATGGATGTAGAGTGGATAAAAATGGATGTCGAGTGGATAAAATGGATGTAGAGTTGATAAAATGGATGTAAAGTGGATAAAATGGATGTAGAGTTAATAAAAATGGATGTAGAGTGGAAATAATTGATGTAGAGAGGATAAAATGGATGTAGAGTGGATAAAATGGATGTAGAGTTCATAAAAATGGATGTAGAGTGGATAAAAATGGATGTAGATTGGATAAAATGGATGTAGAGTGGATAAAAATGGATGTAGAGTGGATAAAATGGATGTAGAGTTAATAAAAATGGATGTAGAGTGGAAATAATGGATGTAGAGAGGATAAAATGGATGTAGAGTGGATAAAATGGATGTAGAGTTCATAAAAATGGATGTAGAGTGGATAAAATGGATGTAGAGTGGATAAAATGATTGTAGAGTGGATAAAATGGATGTAGAGTGGATAAAAATGGATGTAGAGTGGATAAAATGGATGTAGAATGGATAAAATGGATGTAAAGTGGATAAAAATGGATGTCGAGTGGATAAAATGGATGTAGAGTGGATAAAAATAGATGTAGAGAGAATAAAATGGAAGTAGAGTGGATAAAAATGGATGTAGAGTGGATAAAAATGGATGTAGAGTGGATAAAATGGATGTAGAGTGGATAAAAATGGATGTAGAGAGGATAAAATGGATGTAGAGTGGATAAAATGGATGTACAGTTAATAAAAATGGATGTAGAGTGGAAATAATGGATGTAGAGAGGATAAAATGGATGTAGAGTGGATAAAATGGATGTAGAGTGGATAAAATGGATGTACAGTTAATAAAAATGGATGTAGAGTGGAAATAATGGATGTAGAGTGGATAAAATGGATGTAGAATGGATAAAATGGATTTAGAGTTCATAAAAATGGATGTAGAGTTGATAAAAATGGATGTAGATTGGATAAAATGGATGTAGAGTTGATAAAATGGATGTAAAGTGGATAAAATGGATGTAGAGTTAATAAAAATGGATGTAGAGTGGAAATAATGGATGTAGAGAGGATAAAATGGATGTAGAGTGGATAAAATGGATGTAGAGTTCATAAAAATGGATGTAGAGTTAATAAAAATGGATGTAGAGTGGAAATAATGGATGTAGAGAGGATAAAATGGATGTAGAGTGGATAAAATGGATGTAGAGTTCATAAAAATGGATGTAGAGTGGATAAAATGATTGTAGAGTGGATAAAATGGATGTAGAGTGGATAAAAATGGATGTAGAGTGGATAAAATGGATGTAGAATGGATAAAATGGATGTAAAGTGGATAAAAATGGATGTCGAGTGGATAAAATGGATGTAGAGTGGATAAAAATAGATGTAGAGAGAATAAAATGGAAGTAGAGTGGATAAAAATGGATGTAGAGTGGATAAAAATGGATGTAGATTGGATAAAATGGATGTAGAGTGGATAAAAATGGATGTAGAGTATATAAATTGGATGTAGAGTATATAAAATGGATGTAGAGTGGATAAAAATGGATGTCGAGTGGATAAAATGGATGTACAGTTAATAAAAATGGATGTAGAGTGGAAATAATGGATGTAGAGAGGATAAAATGGATGTAGAGTGGATAAAATGGATGTAGAGTGGATAAAATGGATGTACAGTTAATAAAAATGGATGTAGAGTGGAAATAATGGATGTAGAGTGGATAAAATGGATGTAGAATGGATAAAATGGATTTAGAGTTCATAAAAATGGATGTAGAGTTGATAAAAATGGATGTAGATTGGATAAAATGGATGTAGAGTTGATAAAATGGATGTAAAGTGGATAAAATGGATGTAGAGTTAATAAAAATGGATGTAGAGTGGAAATAATGGATGTAGAGAGGATAAAATGGATGTAGAGTGGATAAAATGGATGTAGAGTTCATAAAAATGGATGTAGAGTGGATAAAAATGGATGTAGATTGGATAAAATGGATGTGGAGTGGATAACAATGGATGTAGAGTGGATAAAATGGATGTAGAGTGGATAAAATGGATGAAGAGTGGATAAAATGGTTGTAGAGTGGATAAAATGGATGTAGAGTGGATAAAAATGGATGTAGATTGGATAAAATGGATGTGGAGTGGATAACAATGGATGTAGAGAGGATAAAAATGGATATAGGGTAGATAAAATGGATGTAGAGTGGATAAAAATGGATGTAGAGTGGATATAATGGATGTAGAGAGGATAAAATGGATGTGGAGTGGATAACAATGGATGTAGAGTGGATAAAATGGATGTAGAGTGGATAAAATGGATGAAGAGTGGATAAAATGGTTGTAGAGTGGATAAAATGGATGTAGAGTGGATAAAAATGGATGTAGATTGGATAAAATGGATGTGGAGTGGATAACAATGGATGTAGAGAGGATAAAAATGGATATAGGGTAGATAAAATGGATGTAGAGTGGATAAAAATGGATGTAGATTATATAAATTGGATGTAGAGTATACAGGGTGTCCCGTAACTACCCTAAAATCGGTAAATGAGGGGTAGCTGGGGTGATTCTGAACAAGTTTTTCCTTAAAAATAATGTTGTAACCCCTCTCCTTTTTGAGTTATTAACGAAACGGCTAGGCCAATCCCAGCGCGTATCGGGCGCGCGCTCGAAACGAGAGTGTGGTCTCTGGATCGTGCTCGACCGCGAGCTTGAACAAGTGCATCGCGTGGGTATCGAGGGAAGCGTACGGCAAATGTCACATCGCCTTCAAATAAACTAATACTCGTTGAATAACTGTGTCCGATGCTCTTACCCGTTATTCAATAGTAGCGAAGATTGTAGTATTTGTGGAAAAAATGTTTCTCTTAACAGCACGTTTTCAGGTGGATAAATTATCGTTAGAATAATTTATAATAACTAACGTTAGGAAAGCCTTGTTAAACTCACCCATTCGTCCACGAATCACCCTGCCTCGACGAAAGTAGGTCATTGGCACTAGGTCACAGTGCTGATTTTGCCCTTCCTAAGAATCTCGAGAGCCTCGACTGCTGATTTTACGGCCGGGTCTGTGAACTCACTTGACACTGACACACACAGTAGGAACGGCACTTGCCTAATTTATGGCAGGGCGCACGGCTAATCGCAGGTTCGCGGACACCCCCGAGAGTCGAGCGACGATCGACGATCGGGTCACTTTACCGAACGTGCATTTCACTGCGTGAGCACTTTCACCGATAACTCCGAATAAAACAATTATGTAGAGGAACGTAATTGAACCTACGTTAGAGATATTTGGTGGCCCTGAAAAGGGCCGATTGTTATTGCCAAAATTGCCAAGATCGGCTCGACGTACCCTCCTCGCGCTTGCATGCACGTCTCGGAGCACCGGCGGACGTTGCGCTGCACTTCTTCCAATGTTTCTCGATTAAGAAACGTAACAAATATCCTGTAATACTCCGCGTTAGTTCGTTGCTGTATGGTACCCGTTCGGTTTGAAAAACGATTCTGCCAGCTCTAGCGTTTCTTGGGTCTTGCTTAGAAGGACGTTCGTTAGGGAAGGGATATTTTTACAATAGTACAACGTAGTGGCTCGCACATTTGGAGTCAATTCAGCCAAAAAATACCCGTGCGCTCGGGGCAGCCGCATGGTCTTCGTCACTACGAACGCGCTAGCGAAGACGCAGGGCAAGGAGTGCCATAAATTTCACTATTGTCCATACCGTGCTGTAAAGGGAAAGTCTGCTATTTTGTGAAACACGTGCATCGGCTTAAAACTGCATCGGCAGCGTACACGCAACGTAAACCTTTAATATTTTCTTACGATTCTTTCCGCGAAGACGGAACAGTACCCACAACTTGGAAGATGATCAATTTAATATTGTATTGTATTAGCGAAGACACTGTTTGATACGTATTTCGAGACAGACATCGTTATGTCTATCAACATTTTGGTCGTCTGGAACAGGTCCCCCTGATCGGGCCCATGTACCGCGGCACGCTTTGCTGCTGGCGTTCCCGTAAACAATCGGTTGCCGCGCGCGTGCGATAATCATAACAAGATCGAAATCAGAGATTCTTAGGGAGCCGACTGTTTAAGATTTTAAGCATTTCGACACGCCGCAAACAGTGTCTTCGCGCTTGTACTTTTATTCACGCCATGCACTCTACACTAAACATCCCACAACATTAAATTTATAATATTACAAATGACACGGGCAAGCGTGTATGCGTCGCAAGCAGTGTCTTCGCAATACAATACAATACTAAATTGATAATTTTGGGAATTGTATGTACTGTTCCTTCTTTGCGGGAAGAATCGTAAGAAAATATTAAAGGATTATGTTGCGTGTACGCTGTCGATGTAGTTTTAAGACGATGCACGTATTTCGTAAAATAGCCACACTTTCCCTTTACGACACGGTATGGACAATAGTGAAATTTATGGCACTCCTTGCCCTGCGTCTTCGCTAGCGCGTTCGTAGTGACGAAGACCATGCGGCCGCCCCGAGCGCACGGGTATTTTTTGGCTGAATTGACTCCAAATGTGCGAGCCACTACGTTGTACTATTGTAAAAATATCCCTTCCCTAACGAACTTCCTTCTAAGCAAGATCCAAGAAACGCTAGAGCTGGCAGAATCGTTTTTCAAACCGAACGGGTACCATACAGCAACGAACTAACGCGGAGTATTACAGGATATTTGTTACGTTTCTTAATCGAGAAACATTGGGAGAAGTGCAGCGCAACGTCCACCGGTGCTCCGATGTGTGCATGCAAGTGTGACGCGGGTACGTCGAACTAAACTTGGCCATTTTGGCATAACAACAATGAGCCCTTTTCAGAGCCACCAACATCTCTTACGTAGGTTCAATCACGTTCAAACATAATTATTTTATTACGGAATATCGGTAACAGTGCTCGTGCGGTGAAATGCGCGTTCGGTAAAGTGACCCGACGGCCGCTCGACTCTCGGGGGTGTTCGCGTACCTGCGATTAGCCGTGCGCCCTGCCATAAATTAGGCAAGTGCCGTTCCTACTGTGTGTGTCAGTGTCAAGTGAGTTCACCGTAAAATGAGCTGTTGAGGCTCTCGAGATTCTTAGGAAGGGCAAAATCGGCACTGTGACCTAGTGCCAATGACCTACTTTCGTCGAGGCAGGGTGATTCGTGGACGAATGGGTGAGTTTAACAAGGCTTTTCTAACGTTAGTTATTATAAATTATTCTAACGATAATTTATCCACCTGAAAACGTGCTGTTAAGAGAAACATTTTTTCCACAAATACTACAATCTTCGTTCCTATTGAATAACGGGTAAGAGCATCGGACACAGTTATTCAACGAGTATTAGTTTATTTGAAGGCGATGTGACTTTTGCCGTACGCTTCCCTCGATACCCACGCGATGCACTTGTTCAAGCTCGCGGTCGAGCACGATCCAGAGACCACACTCTCGTTTCGAGCGCGCGCCCGATACGCGCTGGGATTGGCCTAGCCGTTTCGTTAATAACTCAAAAACGAGAGGGGTTACAACATTATTTTTAAGGAAAAACTTGTTCAGAATCACCCCAGCTACCCCTCATTTACCGATTTTAGGGTAGTTACGGGACACCCTGTATAAAATGGATGTAGAGTGGATAAAAATGGATGTCGAGTGGATAAAATGGATGTAGAGTGGATAAAATGGATGTAGATTGGATAAAATGGATGTAGAGTTAATAAAAATGGATGTAGAGTGGATAAAAATGGATGTAGAGTGGATAAAAATGGATGTAGATTGGATAAAATGGATGTAGAGTTAATAAAAGTGGATGTAGAGTGGATAAAATGGATGTACAGTTGATAAAAATGGATGTAGAGTGGATAAAAATGGATGTAGAGTGGATAAAATGGATGTAGAGTGCATAAAAATGGATGTTGAGTGGATAAAATGGATGTAGAGTGCATAAAAATGGATGTTGAGTGGATAAAATGGATGTAGAGTTAATAAAAGTGGATGTAGAGTGGATAAAATGGATGTAGAGTTGATAAAAATGGATGTAGAGTGGATAAAAATGGATGTAGATTGTATAAAATGGATGTAGAGTGGATAAAAATGGATGTAGAGTATATAAATTGGATGTAGAGTATATAAAATGGATGTAGAGTGGATAAAAATAGATGTCGAGTGGATAAAATGGATGTAGAGTAGATAAAATGGATGTAGAGTGGATAAAATGGATGTAGAGTTGATAAAATGGATGTAAAGTGGATAAAATGGATGTAGAGTTAATAAAAATGGATGTAGAGTGGAAATAATGGATGTAGAGAGGATAAAATGGATGTAGAGTGGATAAAATGTATGTAGAGTTCATAAAAATGGATGTAGAGTGGATAAAAATGGATGTAGAGTGGATAAAAATGGATGTAGAGAGGATAAAATGGATGTAGAGTGGATAAAATGGATGTACAGTTAATAAAAATGGATGTAGAGTGGAAATAATGGATGTAGAGAGGATAAAATGGATGTAGAATGGATAAAATGGATTTAGAGTTCATAAAAATGGATGTCGAGTGGATAAAATGGATGTAGAGTTCATAAAAATGGATGTAGAGTGGATAAAAATGGATGTAGATTGGATAAAATGGATGTAGAGTGGATAAAAATGGATGTAGAGTGGATAAAATGGATGTAGAGTGGAAATAATGGATGTAGAGAGGATAAAATGGATGTAGAGTGGATAAAATGGATGTAGAGTTCATAAAAATGGATGTCGAGTGGATAAAATGGATGTAGAGTGGATAAAAATGGATGTAGAGTGGATAAAATGGATGTAGAGTGGATAAAAATGGATGTAGAGTGGATAAAATGGATGTAGAATGGATAAAATGGATGTAAAGTGGATAAAAATGGATGTCGAGTGGATAAAATGGATGTAGAGTGGATAAAAATAGATGTAGAGAGAATAAAATGGAAGTAGAGTGGATAAAAATGGATGTAGATTGGATAAAATGGATGTAGAGTTAATAAAAATGGATGTAGAGTGGATAAAATGGATGTATAGTGGATAAAAATGGATGTAGAGTAGATAAAATAGATGTAGAGTGGATAAAAATGGATGTAGAGTGGATAAAAATGGATGTAGATTGGATAAAATGGATGTAGAGTTAATAAAAGTGGATGTAGAGTGGATAAAATGGATGTAGGGTTGATAAAAATGGATGTAGAGTGGATAAAAATGGATGTAGATTGGATAAAATGGATGTAGAGTGGATAAAAATGGATGTAGATTATATAAATTGGATGTAGAGTATATAAAATGGATGTAGAGTGGATAAAAATGGATGTCGAGTGGATAAAATGGATGTAGAGTGGATAAAAATAGATGTAGAGTGGATAAAAATGGATGTAGAGTGGATACAATGGATGTAGAGTGGATAAAAATGGATGTAGAGTGGATAAAATGGATGTAGAGTGGATAAAAATGGATGTAGAGTGGATAAAATGGATGTAGAGTGCATAAAAATGGATGTTGAGTGGATAAAATGGATGTAGAGTGGATAAAATGGATGTACATTTAATAAAAATGGATGTAGAGTGGATAAAAATGGATGTAGAGTGGATAAAAATGGATGTAGATTGGATAAAATGGATGTAGAGTTAATAAAAGTGGATGTAGAGTGGATAAAATGGATGTAGAGTTGATAAAAATGGATGTAGAGTGGATAAAAATGGATGTAGATTGGATAAAATGGATGTAGAGTGGATAAAATGGATGTAGAGTATATAAATTGGATGTAGAGTATATAAAATGGATGTAGAGTGGATAAAAATGGATGTCGAGTGGATAAAATGGATGTAGAGTGGATAAAAATGGATGTAGATTGGATAAAATGGATGTAGAGTGGATGAAAATGGATGTAGAGTATATAAATTGGATGTAGAGTATATAAAATGGATGTAGAGTGGATAAAAATGGATGTCGAGTGGATAAAATGGATGTAGAGTGGATAAAAATGGATGTAGAGTGGATAAAATGGATGTAGAGTTGATAAAAATGGATGTAGAGTGGATAAAATGGATGTAGAGTAGATAAAATGGATGTAGAGTGGATAAAATGGATGTAGAGTTGATAAAATGGATGTAAAGTGGATAAAATGGATGTAGAGTTAATAAAAATGGATGTTGAGTGGAAATAATGGATGTAGAGAGGATAAAATGGATGTAGAGTGGATAAAATGGATGTAGAGTTCATAAAAATGGATGTAGAGTGGATAAAAATGGATGTAGAGTGGATAAAAATGGATGTAGAGTGGATAAAATGGATGTAGAGTTAATAAAAATGGATGTAGAGTGGAAATAATGGATGTAGAGAGGATAAAATGGATGTAGAGTGGATAAAATGGATGTAGAGTTCATAAAAATGGATGTAGAGTGGATAAAATGGATGTAGAATGGATAAAAATAGATGTAGAGAGGATAAAATGGAAGTAGAGTGGATAAAAATGGATGTAGAGTGGATAAAAATGGATGTAGAGTGGATAAAATGGATGTAGAGTGGATAAAATGGATGTAGAGTGGATAAAAATGGATGTAGAGAGGATAAAATGGATGTAGAGTGGATAAAATGGATGTACAGTTAATAAAAATGGATGTAGAGTGGAAATAATGGATGTAGAGAGGATAAAATGGATGTAGAGTGGATAAAATGGATGTAGAGTTCATAAAAATGGATGTAGAGTGGATAAAAATGGATGTAGATTGGATAAAATGGATGTAGAGTTGATAAAATGGATGTAAAGTGGATAAAATGGATGTAGAGTTAATAAAAATGGATGTAGAGTGGAAATACTGGATGTAGAGAGGATAAAATGGATGTAGAGTGGATAAAATGGATGTAGAGTTCATAAAAATGGATGTAGAGTGGATAAAAATGGATGTAGATTGGATAAAATGGATGTGGAGTGGATAACAATGGATGTAGAGAGGATAAAAATGTATATAGGGTAGATAAAATGGATGTAGAGTTAATAAAAATGGATGTAGAGTGGAAATAATGGATGTAGAGAGGATAAAATGGATGTAGAGTGGATAAAATGGATGTAGAGTTCATAAAAATGGATGTCGAGTGGATAAAATGGATGTAGAGTTCATAAAAATGGATGTAGAGTGGATAAAAATGGATGTAGATTGGATAAAATGGATGTAGAGTGGATAAAAATGGATGTAGAGTGGATAAAAATGGATGTAGAGTGGATAAAATGGATGTAGAGTGGATAAAAATGGATGTAGAGTGGATAAAATGGATGTAGAATGGATAAAATGGATGTAAAGTGGATAAAAATGGATGTCGAGTGGATAAAATGGATGTAGAGTGGATAAAAATAGATGTAGAGTGGAAATAATGGATGTAGAGAGGATAAAATGGATGTAGAGTGGATAAAATGGATGTAGAGTTCATAAAAATGGATGTCGAGTGGATAAAATGGATGTAGAGTTCATAAAAATGGATGTAGAGTGGATAAAAATGGATGTAGATTGGATAAAATGGATGTAGAGTGGATAAAAATGGATGTAGAGTGGATAAAAATGGATGTAGAGTGGAAATAATGGATGTAGAGAGGATAAAATGGATGTAGAGTGGATAAAATGGATGTAGAGTTCATAAAAATGGATGTCGAGTGGATAAAATGGATGTAGAGTTCATAAAAATGGATGTAGAGTGGATAAAAATGGATGTAGATTGGATAAAATGGATGTAGAGTGGATAAAAATGGAAGTAGAGTGGATAAAAATGGATGTAGATTGGATAAAATGGATGTAGAGTTAATAAAAATGGATGTAGAGTGGATAAAATGGATGTATAGTGGATAAAAATGGATGTAGAGTAGATAAAATAGATGTAGAGTGGATAAAAATGGATGTAGAGTGGATAAAAATGGATGTAGATTGGATAAAATGGATGTAGAGTTAATAAAAGTGGATGTAGAGTGGATAAAATGGATGTAGAGTTGATAAAAATGGATGTAGAGTGGATAAAAATGGATGTAGATTGGATAAAATGGATGTAGAGTGGATAAAAATGGATGTAGATTATATAAATTGGATGTAGAGTATATAAAATGGATGTAGAGTGGATAAAAATGGATGTCGAGTGGATAAAATGGATGTAGAGTGGATAAAAATAGATGTAGAGTGGATAAAAATGGATGTAGAGTGGATACAATGGATGTAGAGTGGATAAAAATGGATGTAGAGTGGATAAAATGGATGTAGAGTGGATAAAAATGGATGTAGAGTGGATAAAATGGATGTAGAGTGCATAAAAATGGATGTTGAGTGGATAAAATGGATGTAGAGTGGATAAAATGGATGTACATTTAATAAAAATGGATGTAGAGTGGATAAAAATGGATGTAGAGTGGATAAAAATGGATGTAGATTGGATAAAATGGATGTAGAGTTAATAAAAGTGGATGTAGAGTGGATAAAATGGATGTAGAGTTGATAAAAATGGATGTAGAGTTCATAAAAATGGATGTAGAGTGGATAAAAATGGATGTAGAGTGGATAAAAATGGATGTAGAGTGGATAAAATGGATGTAGAGTTAATAAAAATGGATGTAGAGTGGAAATAATGGATGTAGAGAGGATAAAATGGATGTAGAGTGGATAAAATGGATGTAGAGTTCATAAAAATGGATGTAGAGTGGATAAAATGGATGTAGAATGGATAAAAATGGATGTAGAGTGGATAAAATGGATGTAGAGTTAATAAAAATGGATGTAGAGTGGAAATAATGGATGTAGAGAGGATAAAATGGATGTAGAGTGGATAAAATGGATGTAGAGTTCATAAAAATGGATGTAGAGTGGATAAAATGGATGTAGAATGGATAAAAATAGATGTAGAGAGGATAAAATGGAAGTAGAGTGGATAAAAATGGATGTAGAGTGGATAAAAATGGATGTAGAGTGGATAAAATGGATGTAGAGTGGATAAAATGGATGTAGAGTGGATAAAAATGGATGTAGAGAGGATAAAATGGATGTAGAGTGGATAAAATGGATGTACAGTTAATAAAAATGGATGTAGAGTGGAAATAATGGATGTAGAGAGGATAAAATGGATGTAGAGTGGATAAAATGGATGTAGAGTTCATAAAAATGGATGTAGAGTGGATAAAAATGGATGTAGATTGGATAAAATGGATGTAGAGTTGATAAAATGGATGTAAAGTGGATAAAATGGATGTAGAGTTAATAAAAATGGATGTAGAGTGGAAATACTGGATGTAGAGAGGATAAAATGGATGTAGAGTGGATAAAATGGATGTAGAGTTCATAAAAATGGATGTAGAGTGGATAAAAATGGATGTAGATTGGATAAAATGGATGTGGAGTGGATAACAATGGATGTAGAGAGGATAAAAATGTATATAGGGTAGATAAAATGGATGTAGAGTTAATAAAAATGGATGTAGAGTGGAAATAATGGATGTAGAGAGGATAAAATGGATGTAGAGTGGATAAAATGGATGTAGAGTTCATAAAAATGGATGTCGAGTGGATAAAATGGATGTAGAGTTCATAAAAATGGATGTAGAGCGGATAAAAATGGATGTAGATTGGATAAAATGGATGTAGAGTGGATAAAAATAGATGTAGAGTGGAAATAATGGATGTAGAGAGGATAAAATGGATGTAGAGTGGATAAAATGGATGTAGAGTTCATAAAAATGGATGTCGAGTGGATAAAATGGATGTAGAGTTCATAAAAATGGATGTAGAGTGGATAAAAATGGATGTAGATTGGATAAAATGGATGTAGAGTGGATAAAAATGGATGTAGAGTGGATAAAAATGGATGTAGAGTGGAAATAATGGATGCAGAGAGGATAAAATGGATGTAGAGTGGATAAAATGGATGTAGAGTTCATAAAAATGGATGTCGAGTGGATAAAATGGATGTAGAGTTCATAAAAATGGATGTAGAGTGGATAAAAATGGATGTAGATTGGATAAAATGGATGTAGAGTGGATAAAAATGGAAGTAGAGTGGATAAAAATGGATGTAGATTGGATAAAATGGATGTAGAGTTAATAAAAATGGATGTAGAGTGGATAAAATGGATGTATAGTGGATAAAAATGGATGTAGAGTAGATAAAATAGATGTAGAGTGGATAAAAATGGATGTAGAGTGGATAAAAATGGATGTAGATTGGATAAAATGGATGTAGAGTTAATAAAAGTGGATGTAGAGTGGATAAAATGGATGTAGAGTTGATAAAAATGGATGTAGAGTGGATAAAAATGGATGTAGATTGGATAAAATGGATGTAGAGTGGATAAAAATGGATGTAGATTATATAAATTGGATGTAGAGTATATAAAATGGATGTAGAGTGGATAAAAATGGATGTCGAGTGGATAAAATGGATGTAGAGTGGATAAAAATAGATGTAGAGTGGATAAAAATGGATGTAGAGTGGATACAATGGATGTAGAGTGGATAAAAATGGATGTAGAGTGGAAATAATGGATGTAGAGAGGATAAAATGGATGTAGAGTGGATAAAATGGATGTAGAGTTCATAAAAATGGATGTAGAGTGGATAAAATGGATGTAGAATGGATAAAAATAGATGTAGAGAGGATAAAATGGAAGTAGAGTGGATAAAAATGGATGTAGAGTGGATAAAAATGGATGTAGAGTGGATAAAATGGATGTAGAGTGGATAAAATGGATGTAGAGTGGATAAAAATGGATGTAGAGAGGATAAAATGGATGTAGAGTGGATAAAATGGATGTACAGTTAATAAAAATGGATGTAGAGTGGAAATAATGGATGTAGAGAGGATAAAATGGATGTAGAGTGGATAAAATGGATGTAGAGTTCATAAAAATGGATGTAGAGTGGATAAAAATGGATGTAGATTGGATAAAATGGATGTAGAGTTGATAAAATGGATGTAAAGTGGATAAAATGGATGTAGAGTTAATAAAAATGGATGTAGAGTGGAAATACTGGATGTAGAGAGGATAAAATGGATGTAGAGTGGATAAAATGGATGTAGAGTTCATAAAAATGGATGTAGAGTGGATAAAAATGGATGTAGATTGGATAAAATGGATGTGGAGTGGATAACAATGGATGTAGAGAGGATAAAAATGTATATAGGGTAGATAAAATGGATGTAGAGTTAATAAAAATGGATGTAGAGTGGAAATAATGGATGTAGAGAGGATAAAATGGATGTAGAGTGGATAAAATGGATGTAGAGTTCATAAAAATGGATGTCGAGTGGATAAAATGGATGTAGAGTTCATAAAAATGGATGTAGAGCGGATAAAAATGGATGTAGATTGGATAAAATGGATGTAGAGTGGATAAAAATGGATGTAGAGTGGATAAAAATGGATGTAGAGTGGATAAAATGGATGTAGAGTGGATAAAAATGGATGTAGAGTGGATAAAATGAATGTAGAATGGATAAAATGGATGTAAAGTGGATAAAAATGGATGTCGAGTGGATAAAATGGATGTAGAGTGGATAAAAATAGATGTAGAGTGGAAATAATGGATGTAGAGAGGATAAAATGGATGTAGAGTGGATAAAATGGATGTAGAGTTCATAAAAATGGATGTCGAGTGGATAAAATGGATGTAGAGTTCATAAAAATGGATGTAGAGTGGATAAAAATGGATGTAGATTGGATAAAATGGATGTAGAGTGGATAAAAATGGATGTAGAGTGGATAAAAATGGATGTAGAGTGGAAATAATGGATGTAGAGAGGATAAAATGGATGTAGAGTGGATAAAATGGATGTAGAGTTCATAAAAATGGATGTCGAGTGGATAAAATGGATGTAGAGTTCATAAAAATGGATGTAGAGTGGATAAAAATGGATGTAGATTGGATAAAATGGATGTAGAGTGGATAAAAATGGAAGTAGAGTGGATAAAAATGGATGTAGATTGGATAAAATGGATGTAGAGTTAATAAAAATGGATGTAGAGTGGATAAAATGGATGTATAGTGGATAAAAATGGATGTAGAGTAGATAAAATAGATGTAGAGTGGATAAAAATGGATGTAGAGTGGATAAAAATGGATGTAGATTGGATAAAATGGATGTAGAGTTAATAAAAGTGGATGTAGAGTGGATAAAATGGATGTAGAGTTGATAAAAATGGATGTAGAGTGGATAAAAATGGATGTAGATTGGATAAAATGGATGTAGAGTGGATAAAAATGGATGTAGATTATATAAATTGGATGTAGAGTATATAAAATGGATGTAGAGTGGATAAAAATGGATGTCGAGTGGATAAAATGGATGTAGAGTGGATAAAAATAGATGTAGAGTGGATAAAAATGGATGTAGAGTGGATACAATGGATGTAGAGTGGATAAAAATGGATGTAGAGTGGATAAAATGGATGTAGAGTGGATAAAAATGGATGTAGAGTGGATAAAATGGATGTAGAGTGCATAAAAATGGATGTTGAGTGGATAAAATGGATGTAGAGTGGATAAAATGGATGTACATTTAATAAAAATGGATGTAGAGTGGATAAAAATGGATGTAGAGTGGATAAAAATGGATGTAGATTGGATAAAATGGATGTAGAATGGATAAAATGGATGTAAAGTGGATAAAAATGGATGTCGAGTGGATAAAATGGATGTAGAGTGGATAAAAATAGATGTAGAGTGGAAATAATGGATGTAGAGAGGATAAAATGGATGTAGAGTGGATAAAATGGATGTAGAGTTCATAAAAATGGATGTCGAGTGGATAAAATGGATGTAGAGTTCATAAAAATGGATGTAGAGTGGATAAAAATGGATGTAGATTGGATAAAATGGATGTAGAGTGGATAAAAATGGATGTAGAGTGGATAAAAATGGATGTAGAGTGGAAATAATGGATGTAGAGAGGATGAAATGGATGTAGAGTGGATAAAATGGATGTAGAGTTCATAAAAATGGATGTCGAGTGGATAAAATGGATGTAGAGTTCATAAAAATGGATGTAGAGTGGATAAAAATGGATGTAGATTGGATAAAATGGATGTAGAGTGGATAAAAATGGAAGTAGAGTGGATAAAAATGGATGTAGATTGGATAAAATGGATGTAGAGTTAATAAAAATGGATGTAGAGTGGATAAAATGGATGTATAGTGGATAAAAATGGATGTAGAGTAGATAAAATAGATGTAGAGTGGATAAAAATGGATGTAGAGTGGATAAAAATGGATGTAGATTGGATAAAATGGATGTAGAGTTAATAAAAGTGGATGTAGAGTGGATAAAATGGATGTAGAGTTGATAAAAATGGATGTAGAGTGGATAAAAATGGATGTAGATTGGATAAAATGGATGTAGAGTGGATAAAAATGGATGTAGATTATATAAATTGGATGTAGAGTATATAAAATGGATGTAGAGTGGATAAAAATGGATGTCGAGTGGATAAAATGGATGTAGAGTGGATAAAAATAGATGTAGAGTGGATAAAAATGGATGTAGAGTGGATACAATGGATGTAGAGTGGATAAAAATGGATGTAGAGTGGATAAAATGGATGTAGAGTGGATAAAAATGGATGTAGAGTGGATAAAATGGATGTAGAGTGCATAAAAATGGATGTTGAGTGGATAAAATGGATGTAGAGTGGATAAAATGGATGTACATTTAATAAAAATGGTTGTAGAGTGGATAAAAATGGATGTAGAGTGGATAAAAATGGATGTAGATTGGATAAAATGGATGTAGAGTTAATAAAAGTGGATGTAGAGTGGATAAAATGGATGTAGAGTATATAAATTGGATGTAGAGTATATAAAATGGATGTAGAGTGGATAAAAATGGATGTCGAGTGGATAAAATGGATGTAGAGTGGATAAAAATGGATGTAGATTGGATAAAATGGATGTAGAGTGGATAAAATGGATGTAGAGTATATAAATTGGATGTAGAGTATTTAAATGGATGTAGAGTGGATAAAAATGGATGTCGAGTGGATAAAATGGATGTACATTTAATAAAAATGGTTGTAGAGTGGATAAAAATGGATGTAGATTGGATAAAATGGATGTAGAGTTAATAAAAGTGGATGTAGAGTGGATAAAATGGATGTAGAGTATATAAATTGGATGTAGAGTATATAAAATGGATGTAGAGTGGATAAAAATGGATGTAGAGTGGATAAAATGGATGTAGAGTGCATAAAAATGGATGTTGAGTGGATAAAATGGATGTAGAGTGGATAAAATGGATGTACATTTAATAAAAATGGTTGTAGAGTGGATAAAAATGGATGTAGAGTGGATAAAAATGGATGTAGATTGGATAAAATGGATGTAGAGTTAATAAAAGTGGATGTAGAGTGGATAAAATGGATGTAGAGTATATAAATTGGATGTAGAGTATATAAAATGGATGTAGAGTGGATAAAAATGGATGTCGAGTGGATAAAATGGATGTAGAGTGGATAAAAATGGATGTAGATTGGATAAAATGGATGTAGAGTGGATAAAATGGATGTAGAGTATATAAATTGGATGTAGAGTATATAAAATGGATGTAGAGTGGATAAAAATGGATGTCGAGTGGATAAAATGGATGTACATTTAATAAAAATGGTTGTAGAGTGGATAAAAATGGATGTAGAGTGGATAAAAATGGATGTAGATTGGATAAAATGGATGTAGAGTTAATAAAAGTGGATGTAGAGTGGATAAAATGGATGTAGAGTATATAAATTGGATGTAGAGTATATAAAATGGATGTAGAGTGGATAAAAATGGATGTCGAGTGGATAAAATGGATGTAGAGTGGATAAAAATGGATGTAGATTGGATAAAATGGATGTAGAGTGGATGAAAATGGATGTAGAGTATATAAATTGGATGTAGAGTATATAAAATGGATGTAGAGTGGATAAAAATGGATGTCGAGTGGATAAAATGGATGTAGAGTGGATAAAAATGGATGTAGAGTGGATAAAATGGATGTAGAGTTGATAAAAATGGATGTAGAGTGGATAAAATGGATGTAGAGTAGATAAAATGGATGTAGAGTGGATAAAATGGATGTAGAGTTGATAAAATGGATGTAAAGTGGATAAAATGGATGTAGAGTTAATAAAAATGGATGTTGAGTGGAAATAATGGATGTAGAGAGGATAAAATGGATGTAGAGTGGATAAAATGGATGTAGAGTTCATAAAAATGGATGTAGAGTGGATAAAAATGGATGTAGAGTGGATAAAAATGGATGTAGAGTGGATAAAATGGATGTAGAGTTAATAAAAATGGATGTAGAGTGGAAATAATGGATGTAGAGAGGATAAAATGGATGTAGAGTGGATAAAATGGATGTAGAGTTCATAAAAATGGATGTAGAGTGGATAAAATGGATGTAGAATGGATAAAAATAGATGTAGAGAGGATAAAATGGAAGTAGAGTGGATAAAAATGGATGTAGAGTGGATAAAAATGGATGTAGAGTGGATAAAATGGATGTAGAGTGGATAAAATGGATGTAGAGTGGATAAAAATGGATGTAGAGAGGATAAAATGGATGTAGAGTGGATAAAATGGATGTACAGTTAATAAAAATGGATGTAGAGTGGAAATAATGGATGTAGAAAGGATAAAATGGATGTAGAGTGGATAAAATGGATGTAGAGTTCATAAAAATGGATGTAGAGTGGATAAAAATGGATGTAGATTGGATAAAATGGATGTAGAGTTGATAAAATGGATGTAAAGTGGATAAAATGGATGTAAAGTTAATAAAAATGGATGTAGAGTGGAAATACTGGATGTAGAGAGGATAAAATGGATGTAGAGTGGATAAAATGGATGTAGAGTTCATAAAAATGGATGTAGAGTGGATAAAAATGGATGTAGATTGGATAAAATGGATGTGGAGTGGATAACAATGGATGTAGAGAGGATAAAAATGTATATAGGGTAGATAAAATGGATGTAGAGTTAATAAAAATGGATGTAGAGTGGAAATAATGGATGTAGAGAGGATAAAATGGATGTAGAGTGGATAAAATGGATGTAGAGTTCATAAAAATGGATGTCGAGTGGATAAAATGGATGTAGAGTTCATAAAAATGGATGTAGATTGGATAAAATGGATGTAGAGTGGATAAAAATGGATGTAGAGTGGATAAAATGGATGTAGAGTTAATAAAAATGGATGTAGAGTGGAAATAATGGATGTAGAGAGGATAAAATGGATGTAGAGTGGATAAAATGGATGTAGAGTTCATAAAAATGGATGTCGAGTGGATAAAATGGATGTAGAGTGGATAAAAATGGATGTAGAGTGGATAAAATGGATGTAGAGTTGATAAAAATGGATGTAGAGTGGATAAAATGGATGTAGAGTAGATAAAATGGATGTAGAGTGGATAAAATGGATGTAGAGAGGATAAAATGGATGTAGAGTGGATAAAATGGATGTAGAGTTCATAAAAATGGATGTAGAGTGGATAAAAATGGATGTAGATTGGATAAAATGGATGTAGAGTGGATAAAAATGGATGTAGAGTGGATAAAATGGATGTAGAGTTAATAAAAATGGATGTAGAGTGGAAATAATGGATGTAGAGAGGATAAAATGGATGTAGAGTGGATAAAATGGATGTAGAGTTCATAAAAATGGATGTAGAGTGGATAAAATGGATGTAGAGTGGATAAAAATGGATGTAGAGTGCATAAAAATAGATGTAG
This sequence comes from Pemphredon lugubris, assembly GCA_933228935.1. NCBI lineage: Eukaryota > Metazoa > Arthropoda > Insecta > Hymenoptera > Crabronidae > Pemphredon > Pemphredon lugubris. The sequence goes on along the minus strand of OW121816.1, from coordinate 40,316,467 downwards.
AGAGGATAAAATGGAAGTAGAGTGGATAAAAATGGATGTAGAGTGGATAAAATGGATGTAGAGTGGATAAAATGGATGTACAGTTAATAAAAATGGATGTAGAGTGGAAATAATGGATGTAGAGAGGATAAAATGGATGTAGAATGGATAAAATGGATTTAGAGTTCATAAAAATGGATGTAGAGTGGATAAAAATGGATGTAGATTGGATAAAATGGATGTAGAGTTGATAAAATGGATGTAAAGTGGATAAAATGGATGTAGAGTTAATAAAAATGGATGTAGAGTGGAAATAATGGATGTAGAGAGGATAAAATGGATGTAGAGTGGATAAAATGGATGTAGAGTTCATAAAAATGGATGTAGAGTGGATAAAAATGGATGTAGATTGGATAAAATGGATGTGGAGTGGATAACAATGGATGTAGAGAGGATAAAAATGGATATAGGGTAGATAAAATGGATGTAGAGTTAATAAAAATGGATGTAGAGTGGATATAATGGATGTAGAGAGGATAAAATGGATGTGGAGTGGATAACAATGGATGTAGAGTGGATAAAATGGATGTAGAGTGGATAAAATGGATGAAGAGTGGATAAAATGGTTGTAGAGTGGATAAAATGGATGTAGAGTGGATAAAAATGGATGTCGAGTGGATAAAATGGATGTAGAGTGGATAAAATGGATGTAGATTGGATAAAATGGATGTAGAGTTAATAAAAATGGATGTAGAGTGGATAAAAATGGATGTAGAGTGGATAAAAATGGATGTAGATTGGATAAAATGGATGTAGAGTTCATAAAAGTGGATGTAGAGTGGATAAAATGGATGTAGAGTTGATAAAAATGGATGTAGAGTGGATAAAAATGGATGTAGAGTGGATAAAATGGATGTAGAGTGCATAAAAATGGATGTTGAGTGGATAAAATGGATGTAGAGTGCATAAAAATGGATGTTGAGTGGATAAAATGGATGTAGAGTTAATAAAAGTGGATGTAGAGTGGATAAAATGGATGTAGAGTTGATAAAAATGGATGTAGAGTGGATAAAAATGGATGTAGATTGGATAAAATGGATGTAGAGTGGATAAAAATGGATGTAGAGTATATAAATTGGATGTAGAGTATATAAAATGGATGTAGAGTGGATAAAAATGGATGTCGAGTGGATAAAATGGATGTAGAGTAGATAAAATGGATGTAGAGTGGATAAAATGGATGTAGAGTTGATAAAATGGATGTAAAGTGGATAAAATGGATGTAGAGTTAATAAAAATGGATGTAGAGTGGAAATAATGGATGTAGAGAGGATAAAATGGATGTAGAGTGGATAAAATGGATGTAGAGTTCATAAAAATGGATGTAGAGTGGATAAAAATGGATGTAGAGTGGATAAAAATGGATGTGGAGTGGATAAAATGGATGTAGAGTGGATAAAAATGGATGTAGATTGGATAAAATGGATGTAGAGTGGATAAAAATGGATGTAGATTATATAAATTGGATGTAGAGTATATAAAATGGATGTAGAGTGGATAAAAATGGATGTCGAGTGGATAAAATGGATGTAGAGTGGATAAAAATAGATGTAGAGTGGATAAAAATGGATGTAGAGTGGATACAATGGATGTAGAGTGGATAAAAATGGATGTAGAGTGGATAAAATGGATGTAGAGTTGATAAAAATGGATGTAGAGTGGATAAAAATGGATGTAGATTGGATAAAATGGATGTAGAGTGGATAAAAATGGATGTAGATTATATAAATTGGATGTAGAGTATATAAAATGGATGTAGAGTGGATAAAAATGGATGTCGAGTGGATAAAATGGATGTAGAGTGGATAAAAATAGATGTAGAGTGGATAAAAATGGATGTAGAGTGGATACAATGGATGTAGAGTGGATAAAAATGGATGTAGAGTGGATAAAATGGATGTAGAGTGGATAAAAATGGATGTAGAGTGGATAAAATGGATGTAGAGTGCATAAAAATGGATGTTGAGTGGATAAAATGGATGTAGAGTGGATAAAATGGATGTACATTTAATAAAAATGGTTGTAGAGTGGATAAAAATGGATGTAGAGTGGATAAAAATGGATGTAGATTGGATAAAATGGATGTAGAGTTAATAAAAGTGGATGTAGAGTGGATAAAATGGATGTAGAGTATATAAATTGGATGTAGAGTATATAAAATGGATGTAGAGTGGATAAAAATGGATGTCGAGTGGATAAAATGGATGTAGAGTGGATAAAAATGGATGTAGATTGGATAAAATGGATGTAGAGTGGATAAAATGGATGTAGAGTATATAAATTGGATGTAGAGTATATAAAATGGATGTAGAGTGGATAAAAATGGATGTCGAGTGGATAAAATGGATGTACATTTAATAAAAATGGTTGTAGAGTGGATAAAAATGGATGTAGAGTGGATAAAAATGGATGTAGATTGGATAAAATGGATGTAGAGTTAATAAAAGTGGATGTAGAGTGGATAAAATGGATGTAGAGTATATAAATTGGATGTAGAGTATATAAAATGGATGTAGAGTGGATAAAAATGGATGTCGAGTGGATAAAATGGATGTAGAGTGGATAAAAATGGATGTAGATTGGATAAAATGGATGTAGAGTGGATAAAATGGATGTAGAGTATATAAATTGGATGTAGAGTATATAAAATGGATGTAGAGTGGATAAAAATGGATGTCGAGTGGATAAAATGGATGTACATTTAATAAAAATGGTTGTAGAGTGGATAAAAATGGATGTAGAGTGGATAAAAATGGATGTAGATTGGATAAAATGGATGTAGAGTTAATAAAAGTGGATGTAGAGTGGATAAAATGGATGTAGAGTATATAAATTGGATGTAGAGTATATAAAATGGATGTAGAGTGGATAAAAATGGATGTCGAGTGGATAAAATGGATGTAGAGTGGATAAAAATGGATGTTGAGTGGATAAAATGGATGTAGAGTGGATAAAATGGATGTACATTTAATAAAAATGGTTGTAGAGTGGATAAAAATGGATGTAGAGTGGATAAAAATGGATGTAGATTGGATAAAATGGATGTAGAGTTAATAAAAGTGGATGTAGAGTGGATAAAATGGATGTAGAGTGGATAAAATGGATGTAGAGTTGATAAAAATGGATGTAGAGTGGATAAAATGGATGTAGAGTAGATAAAATGGATGTAGAGTGGATAAAATGGATGTAGAGTTGATAAAATGGATGTAAAGTGGATAAAATGGATGTAGAGTTAATAAAAATGGATGTTGAGTGGAAATAATGGATGTAGAGAGGATAAAATGGATGTAGAGTGGATAAAATGGATGTAGAGTTCATAAAAATGGATGTAGAGTGGATAAAAATGGATGTAGAGTGGATAAAAATGGATGTAGAGTGGATAAAATGGATGTAGAGTTAATAAAAATGGATGTAGAGTGGAAATAATGGATGTAGAGAGGATAAAATGGATGTAGAGTGGATAAAATGGATGTAGAGTTCATAAAAATGGATGTAGAGTGGATAAAATGGATGTAGAATGGATAAAAATAGATGTAGAGAGGATAAAATGGAAGTAGAGTGGATAAAAATGGATGTAGAGTGGATAAAAATGGATGTAGAGTGGATAAAATGGATGTAGAGTGGATACAATGGATGTAGAGTGGATAAAAATGGATGTAGAGTGGATAAAATGGATGTAGAGTGGATAAAAATGGATGTAGAGTGGATAAAATGGATGTAGAGTGCATAAAAATGGATGTTGAGTGGATAAAATGGATGTAGAGTGGATAAAATGGATGTACATTTAATAAAAATGGTTGTAGAGTGGATAAAAATGGATGTAGAGTGGATAAAAATGGATGTAGATTGGATAAAATGGATGTAGAGTTAATAAAAGTGGATGTAGAGTGGATAAAATGGATGTAGAGTATATAAATTGGATGTAGAGTATATAAAATGGATGTAGAGTGGATAAAAATGGATGTCGAGTGGATAAAATGGATGTAGAGTGGATAAAAATGGATGTAGATTGGATAAAATGGATGTAGAGTGGATAAAATGGATGTAGAGTATATAAATTGGATGTAGAGTATATAAAATGGATGTAGAGTGGATAAAAATGGATGTCGAGTGGATAAAATGGATGTACATTTAATAAAAATGGTTGTAGAGTGGATAAAAATGGATGTAGAGTGGATAAAAATGGATGTAGATTGGATAAAATGGATGTAGAGTTAATAAAAGTGGATGTAGAGTGGATAAAATGGATGTAGAGTGGATAAAAATGGATGTTGAGTGGATAAAATGGATGTAGAGTGGATAAAATGGATGTACATTTAATAAAAATGGTTGTAGAGTGGATAAAAATGGATGTAGAGTGGATAAAAATGGATGTAGATTGGATAAAATGGATGTAGAGTTAATAAAAGTGGATGTAGAGTGGATAAAATGGATGTAGAGTGGATAAAATGGATGTAGAGTTGATAAAAATGGATGTAGAGTGGATAAAATGGATGTAGAGTAGATAAAATGGATGTAGAGTGGATAAAATGGATGTAGAGTTGATAAAATGGATGTAAAGTGGATAAAATGGATGTAGAGTTAATAAAAATGGATGTTGAGTGGAAATAATGGATGTAGAGAGGATAAAATGGATGTAGAGTGGATAAAATGGATGTAGAGTTCATAAAAATGGATGTAGAGTGGATAAAAATGGATGTAGAGTGGATAAAAATGGATGTAGAGTGGATAAAATGGATGTAGAGTTAATAAAAATGGATGTAGAGTGGAAATAATGGATGTAGAGAGGATAAAATGGATGTAGAGTGGATAAAATGGATGTAGAGTTCATAAAAATGGATGTAGAGTGGATAAAATGGATGTAGAATGGATAAAAATAGATGTAGAGAGGATAAAATGGAAGTAGAGTGGATAAAAATGGATGTAGAGTGGATAAAAATGGATGTAGAGTGGATAAAATGGATGTAGAGTGGATAAAATGGATGTAGAGTGGATAAAAATGGATGTAGAGAGGATAAAATGGATGTAGAGTGGATAAAATGGATGTACAGTTAATAAAAATGGATGTAGAGTGGAAATAATGGATGTAGAAAGGATAAAATGGATGTAGAGTGGATAAAATGGATGTAGAGTTCATAAAAATGGATGTAGAGTGGATAAAAATGGATGTAGATTGGATAAAATGGATGTAGAGTTGATAAAATGGATGTAAAGTGGATAAAATGGATGTAGAGTTAATAAAAATGGATGTAGAGTGGAAATACTGGATGTAGAGAGGATAAAATGGATGTAGAGTGGATAAAATGGATGTAGAGTTCATAAAAATGGATGTAGAGTGGATAAAAATGGATGTAGATTGGATAAAATGGATGTGGAGTGGATAACAATGGATGTAGAGAGGATAAAAATGTATATAGGGTAGATAAAATGGATGTAGAGTTAATAAAAATGGATGTAGAGTGGAAATAATGGATGTAGAGAGGATAAAATGGATGTAGAGTGGATAAAATGGATGTAGAGTTCATAAAAATGGATGTCGAGTGGATAAAATGGATGTAGAGTTCATAAAAATGGATGTAGATTGGATAAAATGGATGTAGAGTGGATAAAAATGGATGTAGAGTGGATAAAATGGATGTAGAGTTAATAAAAATGGATGTAGAGTGGAAATAATGGATGTAGAGAGGATAAAATGGATGTAGAGTGGATAAAATGGATGTAGAGTTCATAAAAATGGATGTCGAGTGGATAAAATGGATGTAGAGTGGATAAAAATGGATGTAGAGTGGATAAAATGGATGTAGAGTTGATAAAAATGGATGTAGAGTGGATAAAATGGATGTAGAGTAGATAAAATGGATGTAGAGTGGATAAAATGGATGTAGAGAGGATAAAATGGATGTAGAGTGGATAAAATGGATGTAGAGTTCATAAAAATGGATGTAGAGTGGATAAAAATGGATGTAGATTGGATAAAATGGATGTAGAGTGGATAAAAATGGATGTAGAGTGGATAAAATGGATGTAGAGTTAATAAAAATGGATGTAGAGTGGAAATAATGGATGTAGAGAGGATAAAATGGATGTAGAGTGGATAAAATGGATGTAGAGTTCATAAAAATGGATGTAGAGTGGATAAAATGGATGTAGAGTGGATAAAATGATTGTAGAGTGGATAAAATGGATGTAGAGTGGATAAAATGGTTGTAGAGTGGATAAAAATGGATGTAGAGTGCATAAAAATAGATGTAGAGAGGATAAAATGGAAGTAGAGTGGATAAAAATGGATGTAGAGTGGATAAAATGGATGTAGAGTGGATAAAATGGATGTACAGTTAATAAAAATGGATGTAGAGTGGAAATAATGGATGTAGAGAGGATAAAATGGATGTAGAATGGATAAAATGGATTTAGAGTTCATAAAAATGGATGTAGAGTGGATAAAAATGGATGTAGATTGGATAAAATGGATGTAGAGTTGATAAAATGGATGTAAAGTGGATAAAATGGATGTAGAGTTAATAAAAATGGATGTAGAGTGGAAATAATGGATGTAGAGAGGATAAAATGGATGTAGAGTGGATAAAATGGATGTAGAGTTCATAAAAATGGATGTAGAGTGGATATAATGGATGTAGAGAGGATAAAATGGATGTGGAGTGGATAACAATGGATGTAGAGTGGATAAAATGGATGTAGAGTGGATAAAATGGATGAAGAGTGGATAAAATGGTTGTAGAGTGGATAAAATGGATGTAGAGTGGATAAAAATGGATGTAGATTGGATAAAATGGATGTGGAGTGGATAACAATGGATGTAGAGAGGATAAAAATGGATATAGGGTAGATAAAATGGATGTAGAGTGGATAAAAATGGATGTAGATTATATAAATTGGATGTAGAGTATATAAAATGGATGTAGAGTGGATAAAAATGGATGTCGAGTGGATAAAATGGATGTAGAGTGGATAAAATGGATGTAGATTGGATAAAATGGATGTAGAGTTAATAAAAATGGATGTAGAGTGGATAAAAATGGATGTAGAGTGGATAAAAATGGATGTAGATTGGATAAAATGGATGTAGAGTTCATAAAAGTGGATGTAGAGTGGATAAAATGGATGTAGAGTTGATAAAAATGGATGTAGAGTGGATAAAAATGGATGTAGAGTGGATAAAATGGATGTAGAGTGCATAAAAATGGATGTTGAGTGGATAAAATGGATGTAGAGTGCATAAAAATGGATGTTGAGTGGATAAAATGGATGTAGAGTTAATAAAAGTGGATGTAGAGTGGATAAAATGGATGTAGAGTTGATAAAAATGGATGTAGAGTGGATAAAAATGGATGTAGATTGGATAAAATGGATGTAGAGTGGATAAAAATGGATGTAGAGTATATAAATTGGATGTAGAGTATATAAAATGGATGTAGAGTGGATAAAAATGGATGTCGAGTGGATAAAATGGATGTAGAGTAGATAAAATGGATGTAGAGTGGATAAAATGGATGTAGAGTTGATAAAATGGATGTAAAGTGGATAAAATGGATGTAGAGTTAATAAAAATGGATGTAGAGTGGAAATAATGGATGTAGAGAGGATAAAATGGATGTAGAGTGGATAAAATGGATGTAGAGTTCATAAAAATGGATGTAGAGTGGATAAAAATGGATGTAGAGTGGATAAAAATGGATGTGGAGTGGATAAAATGGATGTAGAGTGGATAAAAATGGATGTAGAGAGGATAAAATGGATGTAGAGTGGATAAAATGGATGTACAGTTAATAAAAATGGATGTAGAGTGGAAATAATGGATGTAGAGAGGATAAAATGGATGTAGAATGGATAAAATGGATTTAGAGTTCATAAAAATGGATGTCGAGTGGATAAAATGGATGTAGAGTTCATAAAAATGGATGTAGAGTGGATAAAAATGGATGTAGATTGGATAAAATGGATGTAGAGTGGATAAAAATGGATGTAGAGTGGATAAAATGGATGTAGAGTTAATAAAAATGGATGTAGAGTGGAAATAATGGATGTAGAGAGGATAAAATGGATGTAGAGTGGATAAAATGGATGTAGAGTTCATAAAAATGGATGTGGAGTGGATAAAATGGATGTAGAGTGGATAAAAATGGATGTAGAGTGGATAAAATGGATGTAGAGTGGATAAAAATGGATGTAAAGTGGATAAAATGGATGTAGAATGGATAAAATGGATGTAAAGTGGATAAAAATGGATGTCGAGTGGATAAAATGGATGTAGAGTGGATAAAAATAGATGTAGAGAGAATAAAATGGAAGTAGAGTGGATAAAAATGGATGTAGAGTGGATAAAAATGGATGTAGAGTGGATAAAATGGATGTAGAGTGCATAAAAATGGATTTAGAGTTCATAAAAATGGATGTCGAGTGGATAAAATGGATGTAGAGTTCATAAAAATGGATGTAGAGTGGATAAAAATGGATGTAGATTGGATAAAATGGATGTAGAGTGGATAAAAATGGATGTAGAGTGGATAAAATGGATGTAGAGTTAATAAAAATGGATGTAGAGTGGAAATAATGGATGTAGAGAGGATAAAATGGATGTAGAATGGATAAAATGGATTTAGAGTTCATAAAAATGGATGTCGAGTGGATAAAATGGATGTAGAGTTCATAAAAATGGATGTAGAGTGGATAAAAATGGATGTAGATTGGATAAAATGGATGTAGAGTGGATAAAAATGGATGTAGAGTGGATAAAATGGATGTAGAGTTAATAAAAATGGATGTAGAGTGGAAATAATGGATGTAGAGAGGATAAAATGGATGTAGAGTGGATAAAATGGATGTAGAGTTCATAAAAATGGATGTCGAGTGGATAAAATGGATGTAGAGTGGATAAAAATGGATGTAGAGTGGATAAAATGGATGTAGAGTGGATAAAAATGGATGTAGAGTGGATAAAATGGATGTAGAATGGATAAAATGGATGTAAAGTGGATAAAAATGGATGTCGAGTGGATAAAATGGATGTAGAGTGGATAAAAATAGATGTAGAGAGAATAAAATGGAAGTAGAGTGGATAAAAATGGATGTAGAGTGGATAAAAATGGATGTAGAGTGGATAAAATGGATGTAGAGTGGATAAAAATGGATGTAGAGAGGATAAAATGGATGTAGAGTGGATAAAATGGATGTACAGTTAATAAAAATGGATGTAGAGTGGAAATAATGGATGTAGAGAGGATAAAATGGATGTAGAATGGATAAAATGGATTTAGAGTTCATAAAAATGGATGTCGAGTGGATAAAATGGATGTAGAGTTCATAAAAATGGATGTAGAGTGGATAAAAATGGATGTAGATTGGATAAAATGGATGTAGAGTGGATAAAAATGGATGTAGAGTGGATAAAATGGATGTAGAGTTAATAAAAATGGATGTAGAGTGGAAATAATGGATGTAGAGAGGATAAAATGGATGTAGAGTGGATAAAATGGATGTAGAGTGGATAAAATGGATGTAGAGTGGATAAAAATGGATGTAGAGTGGATAAAATGGATGTAGAATGGATCAAATGGATGTAAAGTTGATAAAAATGGATGTCGAGTGGATAAAATGGATGTAGAGTGGATAAAAATAGATGTAGAGAGAATAAAATGGAAGTAGAGTGGATAAAAATGGATGTAGAGTGGATAAAAATGGATGTAGAGTGGATAAAATGGATGTAGAGTTCATAAAAATGGATGTCGAGTGGATAAAATGGATGTAGAGTTCATAAAAATGGATGTAGAGTGGATAAAAATGGATGTAGATTGGATAAAATGGATGTAGAGTGGATAAAAATGGATGTAGAGTGGATAAAATGGATGTAGAGTTAATAAAAATGGATGTAGAGTGGAAATAATGGATGTAGAGAGGATAAAATGGATGTAGAGTGGATAAAATGGATGTAGAGTTCATAAAAATGGATGTCGAGTGGATAAAATGGATGTAGAGTGGATAAAAATGGATGTAGAGTGGATAAAATGGATGTAGAGTTGATAAAAATGGATGTAGAGTGGATAAAATGGATGTAGAGTAGATAAAATGGATGTAGAGTGGATAAAATGGATGTAGAGTTGATAAAATGGATGCAAAGTGGATAAAATGGATGTAGAGTTAATAAAAATGGATGTAGAGTGGAAATAATGGATGTAGAGAGGATAAAATGGATATAGAGTGGATAAAATGGATGTAGAGTTCATAAAAATGGATGTAGAGTGGATAAAAATGGATGTAGATTGGATAAAATGGATGTAGAGTGGATAAAAATGGATGTAGAGTGGATAAAATGGATGTAGAGTTAATAAAAATGGATGTAGAGTGGAAATAATGGATGTAGAGAGGATAAAATGGATGTAGAGTGGATAAAATGGATGTAGAGTTCATAAAAATGGATGTAGAGTGGATATAATGGATGTAGAGTGGATAAAATGGATGTAGAATGGATAAAATGGATGTAAAGTGGATAAAAATGGATGTCGAGTGGATAAAATGGATGTAGAGTGGATAAAAATAGATGTAGAGAGGATAAAATGGAAGTAGAGTGGATAAAAATGGATGTAGAGTGGATAAAATGGATGTAGAGTGGATAAAATGGATGTACAGTTAATAAAAATGGATGTAGAGTGGAAATAATGGATGTAGAGAGGATAAAATGGATGTAGAATGGATAAAATGGATTTAGAGTTCATAAAAATGGATGTAGAGTGGATAAAAATGGATGTAGATTGGATAAAATGGATGTGGAGTGGATAACAATGGATGTAGAGTGGATAAAATGGATGTAGTGTGGATAAAATGGATGTAGAGTGGATAAAAATGGATGTAGATTGGATAAAATGGATGTGGAGTGGATAACAATGGATGTAGAGTGGATAAAATGGATGTAGTGTGGATAAAATGGATGTAGAGTGGATAAAAATGGATGTAGATTGGATAAAATGGATGTAGAGTGGATAAAAATGGATGTAGAGTGGATAAAAATGGATGTGGAGTGGATAAAATGGATGTAGAGTGGATAAAAATGGATGTAGAGAGGATAAAATGGATGTAGAGTGGATAAAATGGATGTAGAGTGGATAAAAATGGATGTCGAGTGGATAAAATGGATGTAGAGTGGATAAAATGGATGTAGATTGGATAAAATGGATGTAGAGTTAATAAAAATGGATGTAGAGTGGATAAAAATGGATGTAGAGTGGATAAAAATGGATGTAGATTGGATAAAATGGATGTAGAGTTAATAAAAGTGGATGTAGAGTGGATAAAATGGATGTAGAGTTGATAAAAATGGATGTAGAGTGGATAAAAATGGATGTAGAGTGGATAAAATGGATGTAGAGTGCATAAAAATGGATGTTGAGTGGATAAAATGGATGTAGAGTGCATAAAAATGGATGTTGAGTGGATAAAATGGATGTAGAGTTAATAAAAGTGGATGTAGAGTGGATAAAATGGATGTAGAGTGGATAAAAATGGATGTAGAGTGGATAAAATGGATGTAGAATGGATAAAATGGATGTAAAGTGGATAAAAATGGATGTCGAGTGGATAAAATGGATGTAGAGTGGATAAAAATAGATGTAGAGAGAATAACATGGAAGTAGAGTGGATAAAAATGGATGTAGAGTGGATAAAAATGGATGTAGAGTGGATAAAATGGATGTAGAGTGGATAAAAATGGATTTAGAGTTCATAAAAATGGATGTCGAGTGGATAAAATGGATGTAGAGTTCATAAAAATGGATGTAGAGTGGATAAAAATGGATGTAGATTGGATAAAATGGATGTAGAGTGGATAAAAATGGATGTAGAGTGGATAAAATGGATGTAGAGTTAATAAAAATGGATGTAGAGTGGAAATAATGGATGTAGAGAGGATAAAATGGATGTAGAATGGATAAAATGGATTTAGAGTTCATAAAAATGGATGTCGAGTGGATAAAATGGATGTAGAGTTCATAAAAATGGATGTAGAGTGGATAAAAATGGATGTAGATTGGATAAAATGGATGTAGAGTGGATAAAAATGGATGTAGAGTGGATAAAATGGATGTAGAGTTAATAAAAATGGATGTAGAGTGGAAATAATGGATGTAGAGAGGATAAAATGGATGTAGAGTGGATAAAATGGATGTAGAGTTCATAAAAATGGATGTCGAGTGGATAAAATGGATGTAGAGTGGATAAAAATGGATGTAGAGTGGATAAAATGGATGTAGAGTGGATAAAAATGGATGTAGAGTGGATAAAATGGATGTAGAATGGATAAAATGGATGTAAAGTGGATAAAAATGGATGTCGAGTGGATAAAATGGATGTAGAGTGGATAAAAATAGATGTAGAGAGAATAAAATGGATGTAGAGTGGATAAAAATGGATGTAGAGTGGATAAAAATGGATGTAGAGTGGATAAAATGGATGTAGAGTGGATAAAAATGGATGTAGAGAGGATAAAATGGATGTAGAGTGGATAAAATGGATGTACAGTTAATAAAAATGGATGTAGAGTCGAAATAATGGATGTAGAGAGGATAAAATGGATGTAGAATGGATAAAATGGATTTAGAGTTCATAAAAATGGATGTCGAGTGGATAAAAATGGATGTAGATTGGATAAAATGGATGTAGAGTGGATAAAAATGGATGTAGAGTGGATAAAATGGATGTAGAGTTCATAAAAATGGATGTCGAGTGGATAAAATGGATGTAGAGTGGATAAAAATGGATGTAGAGTGGATAAAATGGATGTAGAGTGGATAAAAATGGATGTAGAGTGGATAAAATGGATGTAGAATGGATAAAATGGATGTAAAGTTGATAAAAATGGATGTCGAGTGGATAAAATGGATGTAGAGTGGATAAAAATAGATGTAGAGAGAATAAAATGGAAGTAGAGTGGATAAAAATGGATGTAGAGTGGATAAAAATGGATGTAGAGTGGATAAAATGGATGTAGAGTTCATAAAAATGGATGTCGAGTGGATAAAATGGATGTAGAGTTCATAAAAATGGATGTAGAGTGGATAAAAATGGATGTAGATTGGATAAAATGGATGTAGAGTGGATAAAAATGGATGTAGAGTGGATAAAATGGATGTAGAGTTAATAAAAATGGATGTAGAGTGGAAATAATGGATGTAGAGAGGATAAAATGGATGTAGAGTGGATAAAATGGATGTAGAGTTCATAAAAATGGATGTCGAGTGGATAAAATGGATGTAGAGTGGATAAAAATGGATGTAGAGTGGATAAAATGGATGTAGAGTTGATAAAAATGGATGTAGAGTGGATAACAATGGATGTAGAGTGGATAAAATGGATGTAGTGTGGATAAAATGGATGTAGAGTGGATAAAAATGGATGTAGATTGGATAAAATGGATGTGGAGTGGATAACAATGGATGTAGAGAGGATAAAAATGGATATAGGGTAGATAAAATGGATGTAGAGTGGATAAAAATGGATGTAGATTATATAAATTGGATGTAGAGTATATAAAATGGATGTAGAGTGGATAAAAATGGATGTCGAGTGGATAAAATGGATGTAGAGTGGATAAAATGGATGTAGATTGGATAAAATGGATGTAGAGTTAATAAAAATGGATGTAGAGTGGATAAAAATGGATGTAGAGTGGATAAAAATGGATGTAGATTGGATAAAATGGATGTAGAGTTAATAAAAGTGGATGTAGAGTGGATAAAATGGATGTAGAGTTGATAAAAATGGATGTAGAGTGGATAAAAATGGATGTAGAGTGGATAAAATGGATGTAGAGTGCATAAAAATGGATGTTGAGTGGATAAAATGGATGTAGAGTGCATAAAAATGGATGTTGAGTGGATAAAATGGATGTAGAGTTAATAAAAGTGGATGTAGAGTGGATAAAATGGATGTAGAGTGGATAAAAATGGATGTAGAGTGGATAAAATGGATGTAAAGTGGATAAAAATGGATGTCGAGTGGATAAAATGGATGTAGAGTGGATAAAAATAGATGTAGAGAGAATAACATGGAAGTAGAGTGGATAAAAATGGATGTAGAGTGGATAAAAATGGATGTAGAGTGGATAAAATGGATGTAGAGTGGATAAAAATGGATTTAGAGTTCATAAAAATGGATGTCGAGTGGATAAAATGGATGTAGAGTTCATAAAAATGGATGTAGAGTGGATAAAAATGGATGTAGATTGGATAAAATGGATGTAGAGTGGATAAAAATGGATGTAGAGTGGATAAAATGGATGTAGAGTTAATAAAAATGGATGTAGAGTGGAAATAATGGATGTAGAGAGGATAAAATGGATGTAGAATGGATAAAATGGATTTAGAGTTCATAAAAATGGATGTCGAGTGGATAAAATGGATGTAGAGTTCATAAAAATGGATGTAGAGTGGATAAAAATGGATGTAGATTGGATAAAATGGATGTAGAGTGGATAAAAATGGATGTAGAGTGGATAAAATGGATGTAGAGTTAATAAAAATGGATGTAGAGTGGAAATAATGGATGTAGAGAGGATAAAATGGATGTAGAGTGGATAAAATGGATGTAGAGTTCATAAAAATGGATGTCGAGTGGATAAAATGGATGTAGAGTGGATAAAAATGGATGTAGAGTGGATAAAATGGATGTAGAGTGGATAAAAATGGATGTAGAGTGGATAAAATGGATGTAGAATGGATAAAATGGATGTAAAGTGGATAAAAATGGATGTCGAGTGGATAAAATGGATGTAGAGTGGATAAAAATAGATGTAGAGAGAATAAAATGGAAGTAGAGTGGATAAAAATGGATGTAGAGTGGATAAAAATGGATGTAGAGTGGATAAAATGGATGTAGAGTGGATAAAAATGGATGTAGAGAGGATAAAATGGATGTAGAGTGGATAAAATGGATGTACAGTTAATAAAAATGGATGTAGAGTCGAAATAATGGATGTAGAGAGGATAAAATGGATGTAGAATGGATAAAATGGATTTAGAGTTCATAAAAATGGATGTCGAGTGGATAAAAATGGATGTAGATTGGATAAAATGGATGTAGAGTGGATAAAAATGGATGTAGAGTGGATAAAATGGATGTAGAGTTCATAAAAATGGATGTCGAGTGGATAAAATGGATGTAGAGTGGATAAAAATGGATGTAGAGTGGATAAAATGGATGTAGAGTGGATAAAAATGGATGTAGAGTGGATAAAATGGATGTAGAATGGATAAAATGGATGTAAAGTTGATAAAAATGGATGTCGAGTGGATAAAATGGATGTAGAGTGGATAAAAATAGATGTAGAGAGAATAAAATGGAAGTAGAGTGGATAAAAATGGATGTAGAGTGGATAAAAATGGATGTAGAGTGGATAAAATGGATGTAGAGTTCATAAAAATGGATGTCGAGTGGATAAAATGGATGTAGAGTTCATAAAAATGGATGTAGAGTGGATAAAAATGGATGTAGATTGGATAAAATGGATGTAGAGTGGATAAAAATGGATGTAGAGTGGATAAAATGGATGTAGAGTTAATAAAAATGGATGTAGAGTGGAAATAATGGATGTAGAGAGGATAAAATGGATGTAGAGTGGATAAAATGGATGTAGAGTTCATAAAAATGGATGTCGAGTGGATAAAATGGATGTAGAGTGGATAAAAATGGATGTAGAGTGGATAAAATGGATGTAGAGTTGATAAAAATGGATGTAGAGTGGATAAAATGGATGTAGAGTAGATAAAATGGATGTAGAGTGGATAAAATGGATGTAGAGTTGATAAAATGGATGCAAAGTGGATAAAATGGATGTAGAGTTAATAAAAATGGATGTAGAGTGGAAATAATGGATGTAGAGAGGATAAAATGGATATAGAGTGGATAAAATGGATGTAGAGTTCATAAAAATGGATGTAGAGTGGATAAAAATGGATGTAGAGTGGATAAAATGGATGTAGAGTGGATAAAAATGGATGTAGAGAGGATAAAATGGATGTAGAGTGGATAAAATGGATGTACAGTTAATAAAAATGGATGTAGAGTGGAAATAATGGATGTAGAGAGGATAAAATGGATGTAGAGTGGATAAAATGGATGTAGAGTTCATAAAAATGGATGTAGAGTGGATAAAATGGATGTAGAGTGGATAAAATGATTGTAGAGTTGTTTGAGAATCTGCCTTTTCGGTTTGTCGAAAAGGCAGGTTCCGACTTTACCATCATCCACGGATTCAAACGAATTATTACGTTCCGGTTTTTCAGCCGGAAGTAACTTTCTCTTTTAGAAATACTTCCGGATTCTTCGAGAACTTTCTCGAAGAATCCGGAATTTCAGCCAATCACGGATCGCTTCGTCTACCCACGCCGCGTGCGTGGTGCGCCACCACGCGGTCTTCTTCACTTTTCGTTCAAACGGTCTAGTGACCACACGTGCTTTTCGCTACTTTCGCTATTTTTGATTCCTGTTTTGCTATATTATACGACCTTTGCTTTCACCACGGCCCTTGACTCTCACGCTTCTTCATCCACGGACTAAAACTGCTTATCACGACATTGGAACGCCCACGGACTTGATTTAGGACTCATTGAACAAAAGGACGCCACGTGCTCGCACACCCACGGTAATCATCATGCACTAATTACATCCTCGGCACATCGCACCATTACGAACGAAACGAACGATCCATGGCCCATATTAATTGTAAATATCCATAATGTAAATATTCATCCGCACCATCCATTGTACATAAACTCATGCAGTCATCGGCACATCATTGTAATAAATTCACGTAATTTTTTGGCCCATTACACACGCGTGCTTGAAAGTGATTTTCTACCTCTCTTTTCCACCGTCCGCAATTATCCGTTCACTAAAATCGAGAACAAGAGTGGATAAAATGGATGTAGAGTGGATAAAAATGGATGTAGAGTGGATAAAATGGATGTAGAATGGATAAAATGGATGTAAAGTGGATAAAAATGGATGTCGAGTGGATAAAATGGATGTAGAGTGGATAAAAATAGATGTAGAGAGAATAAAATGGAAGTAGAGTGGATAAAAATGGATGTAGAGTGGATAAAAATGGATGTAGAGTGGATAAAATGGATGTAGAGTGGATAAAAATGGATGTAGAGAGGATAAAATGGATGTAGAGTGGATAAAATGGATGTACAGTTAATAAAAATGGATGTAGAGTGGAAATAATGGATGTAGAGAGGATAAAATGGATGTAGAGTGGATAAAATGGATGTAGAGTTCATAAAACTGGATGTAGAGTGGATAAAAATGGATGTAGATTGGATAAAATGGATGTAGAGTTCATAAAAATGGATGTAGAGTGGATAAAAATGGATGTAGATTGGATAAAATGGATGTGGAGTGGATAACAATGGATGTAGAGAGGATAAAAATGGATATAGGGTAGATAAAATGGATGTAGAGTTAATAAAAATGGATGTAGAGTGGATATAATGGATGTAGAGAGGATAAAATGGATGTGGAGTGGATAACAATGGATGTAGAGTGGATAAAATGGATGTAGAGTGGTTAAAATGGATGAAGAGTGGATAAAATGGTTGTAGTGTGGATAAAATGGATGTAGAGTGGATAAAAATGGATGTAGAGTGGATAAAATGGATGTAGAGATGATAAAAATGGATGTAGAGTGGATAAAAATGGATGTAGATTGGATAAAATGGATGTAGAGTGGATAAAAATGGATGTAGAGTATATAAATTGGATGTAGAGTATATAAAATGGATGTAGAGTGGATAAAAATGGATGTAGATTGGATAAAATGGATGTAGAGTTGATAAAAATGGATGTAGAGTGGATAAAATGGATGTAGAGTTAATAAAAATGGATGTAGAGTGGAAATAATGGATGTAGAGAGGATAAAATGGATGTAGAGTGGATAAAAATGGATGTAGATTGGATAAAATGGATGTAGAGTTAATAAAAGTGGATGTAGAGTGGATAAAATGGATGTAGAGTTGATAAAAATGGATGTAGAGTGGATAAAAATGGATGTAGATTGGATAAAATGGATGTAGAGTGGATAAAAATGGATGTAGATTATATAAATTGGATGTAGAGTATATAAAATGGATGTAGAGTGGATAAAAATGGATGTCGAGTGGATAAAATGGATGTAGAGTGGATAAAAATGGATGTAGATTGGATAAAATGGATGTAGAGTTAATAAAAATGGATGTAGAGTGGATAAAATGGATGTATAGTGGATAAAAATGGATGTAGAGTAGATAAAATAGATGTAGAGTGGATAAAAATGGATGTAGAGTGGATAAAAATGGATGTAGATTGGATAAAATGGATGTAGAGTTAATAAAAGTGGATGTAGAGTGGATAAAATGGATGTAGAGTTGATAAAAATGGATGTAGAGTGGATAAAAATGGATGTAGATTGGATAAAATGGATGTAGAGTGGATAAAAATGGATGTAGATTATATAAATTGGATGTAGAGTATATAAAATGGATGTAGAGTGGATAAAAATGGATGTCGAGTGGATAAAATGGATGTAGAGTGGATAAAAATGGATGTAGATTGGACAAAATGGATGTAGAGTTAATAAAAATGGATGTAGAGTGGATAAAATGGATGTATAGTGGATGAAAATGGATGTAGAGTAGATAAAATAATGTAGAGTGGATAAAAATGGATGTAGAGTGGATAAAATGGATGTCGAGTGGATAAAATGGATGTAGAGTGGATAAAAATAGATGTAGAGTGGATAAAAATGGATGTAGAGTGGATACAATGGATGTAGAGTGGATAAAAATGGATGTAGAGTGGATAAAATGGATGTAGAGTGGATAAAAATGGATGTAGATTGGATAAAATGGATGTAGAGTTAATAAAATGGATGTAGAGTGGATAAAATGGATGTACATTTAATAAAAATGGATGTAGAGTGGATAAAAATGGATGTAGAGTGGATAAAAATGGATGTAGATTGGATAAAATGGATGTAGAGTTAATAAAAGTGGATGTAGAGTGGATAAAATGGATGTAGAGTTGATAAAAATGGATGTAGAGTGGATAAAAATGGATGTAGATTGGATAAAATGGATGTAGAGTGGATAAAATGGATGTAGAGTGGATGAAAATGGATGTAGAGTATATAAATTGGATGTAGAGTATATAAAATGGATGTAGAGTGGATAAAAATGGATGTCGAGTGGATAAAATGGATGTAGAGTGGATAAAAATGGATGTAGAGTGGATAAAATGGATGTAGAGTTGATAAAAATGGATGTAGAGTGGACAAAATGGATGTAGAGTAGATAAAATGGATGTAGAGTGGATAAAATGGATGTAGAGTTGATAAAATGGATGTAGAGTGGATAAAATGGATGTAGAGTTAATAAAAATGGATGTAGAGTGGAAATAATGGATGTAGAGAGGATAAAATGGATGTAGAGTGGATAAAATGGATGTAGAGTTCATAAAAATGGATGTAGAGTGGATAAAAATGGATGTAGATTGGATAAAATGGATGTAGAGTGGATAAAAATGGATGTAGAGTGGATAAAATGGATGTAGAGTTAATAAAAATGGATGTAGAGTGGAAATAATGGATGTAGAGAGGATAAAATGGATGTAGAGTGGATAAAAATGGATGTAGATTGGATAAAATGGATGTAGAGTGGATGAAAATGGATGTAGAGTATATAAATTGGATGTAGAGTATATAAAATGGATGTAGAGTGGATAAAAATGGATGTCGAGTGGATAAAATGGATGTAGAGTGGATAAAAATGGATGTAGATTGGATAAAATGGATGTAGAGTGGATGAAAATGGATGTAGAGTATATAAATTGGATGTAGAGTATATAAAATGGATGTAGAGTGGATAAAAATGGATGTCGAGTGGATAAAATGGATGTAGAGTGGATAAAAATGGATGTAGAGTGGATAAAATGGATGTAGAGTTGATAAAAATGGATGTAGAGTGGATAAAATGGATGTAGAGTAGATAAAATGGATGTAGAGTGGATAAAATGGATGTAGAGTTGATAAAATGGATGTAAAGTGGATAAAATGGATGTAGAGTTAATAAAAATGGATGTAGAGTGGAAATAATGGATGTAGAGAGGATAAAATGGATGTAGAGTGGATAAAATGGATGTAGAGTTCATAAAAATGGATGTAGAGTGGATAAAAATGGATGTAGATTGGATAAAATGGATGTAGAGTGGATAAAAATGGATGTAGAGTGGATAAAATGGATGTAGAGTTAATAAAAATGGATGTAGAGTGGAAATAATGGATGTAGAGAGGATAAAATGGATGTAGAGTGGATAAAATGGATGTAGAGTTCATAAAAATGGATGTAGAGTGGATAAAATGGATGTAGAGTGGATAAAATGGATGTAGAGTTGATAAAATGGATGTAAAGTGGATAAAATGGATGTAGAGTTAATAAAAATGGATGTAGAGTGGAAATAATGGATGTAGAGAGGATAAAATGGATGTAGAGTGGATAAAATGGATGTAGAGTTCATAAAAATGGATGTAGAGTGGATAAAAATGGATGTAGATTGGATAAAATGGATGTGGAGTGGATAACAATGGATGTAGAGAGGATAAAAATGTATATAGGGTAGATAAAATGGATGTAGAGTTAATAAAAATGGATGTAGAGTGGATATAATGGATGTAGAGAGGATAAAATGGATGTGGAGTGGATAACAATGGATGTAGAGTGGATAAAATGGATGTAGAGTTGATAAAAATGGATGTAGAGTGGATAAAATGGATGTAGAGTAGATAAAATGGATGTAGAGTGGATAAAATGGATGTAGAGTTGATGAAATGGATGTAAAGTGGATAAAATGGATGTGGAGTGGATAACAATGGATGTAGAGAGGATAAAAATGTATATAGGGTAGATAAAATGGATGTAGAGTTAATAAAAATGGATGTAGAGTGGATATAATGGATGTAGAGAGGATAAAATGGATGTGGAGTGGATAACAATGGATGTAGATTGGATAAAATGGATGTAGAGTGGATAAAAATGGATGTAGATTATATAAATTGGATGTAGAGTATATAAAATGGATGTAGAGTGGATAAAAATGGATGTCGAGTGGATAAAATGGATGTATAGTGGATAAAAATGGATGTAGAGTAGATAAAATAGATGTAGAGTGGATAAAAATGGATGTAGGGTGGATAAAAATGGATGTAGATTGGATAAAATGGATGTAGAGTTAATAAAAGCGGATGTAGAGTGGATAAAATGGATGTAGAGTTGATAAAAATGGATGTAGAGTGGATAAAAATGGATGTAGATTGGATAAAATGGATGTAGAGTGGATAAAAATGGATGTCGAGTGGATAAAATGGATGTAGAGTGGATAAAAATGGATGTAGAGTGGATAAAATGGATGTAGAGTTGATAAAAATGGATGTAGAGTGGATAAAATGGATGTAGAGTAGATAAAATGGATGTAGAGTGGATAAAATGGATGTAGAGTTGATAAAATGGATGTAAAGTGGATAAAATGGATGTAGAGTTAATAAAAATGGATGTAGAGTGGATAAAAATGGATGTCGAGTGGATAAAATGGATGTAGAGTGGATAAAAATGGATGTAGAGTGGATAAAATGGATGTAGAGTTGATAAAAATGGATGTAGAGTGGATAAAATGGATGTAGAGTAGATAAAATGGATGTAGAGTGGATAAAATGGATGTAGAGTTGATAAAATGGATGTAAAGTGGATAAAATGGATGTAGAGTTAATAAAAATGGATGTAGAGTGGAAATAATGGATGTAGAGAGGATAAAATGGATGTAGAGTGGATAAAATGGATGTAGAGTTCATAAAAATGGATGTAGAGTGGATAAAAATGGATGTAGATTGGATAAAATGGATGTAGAGTGGATAAAAATGGATGTAGAGTGGATAAAATGGATGTAGAGTTAATAAAAATGGATGTAGAGTGGAAATAATGGATGTAGAGAGGATAAAATGGATGTAGAGTGGATAAAATGGATGTAGAGTTCATAAAAATGGATGTAGAGTGGATAAAATGGATGTAGAGTGGATAAAATGGATGTAGAGTTGATAAAATGGATGTAAAGTGGATAAAATGGATGTAGAGTTAATAAAAATGGATGTAGAGTGGAAATAATGGATGTAGAGAGGATAAAATGGATGTAGAGTGGATAAAATGGATGTAGAGTTCATAAAAATGGATGTAGAGTGGATAAAAATGGATGTAGATTGGATAAAATGGATGTGGAGTGGATAACAATGGATGTAGAGAGGATAAAAATGTATATAGGGTAGATAAAATGGATGTAGAGTTAATAAAAATGGATGTAGAGTGGATATAATGGATGTAGAGAGGATAAAATGGATGTGGAGTGGATAACAATGGATGTAGAGTGGATAAAATGGATGTAGAGTTGATAAAAATGGATGTAGAGTGGATAAAATGGATGTAGAGTAGATAAAATGGATGTAGAGTGGATAAAATGGATGTAGAGTTGATGAAATGGATGTAAAGTGGATAAAATGGATGTGGAGTGGATAACAATGGATGTAGAGAGGATAAAAATGTATATAGGGTAGATAAAATGGATGTAGAGTTAATAAAAATGGATGTAGAGTGGATATAATGGATGTAGAGAGGATAAAATGGATGTGGAGTGGATAACAATGGATGTAGATTGGATAAAATGGATGTAGAGTGGATAAAAATGGATGTAGATTATATAAATTGGATGTAGAGTATATAAAATGGATGTAGAGTGGATAAAAATGGATGTAGATTGGATAAAATGGATGTAGAGTGGATAAAAATGGATGTAGATTATATAAATTGGATGTAGAGTATATAAAATGGATGTAGAGTGGATAAAAATGGATGTCGAGTGGATAAAATGGATGTATAGTGGATAAAAATGGATGTAGAGTAGATAAAATAGATGTAGAGTGGATAAAAATGGATGTAGGGTGGATAAAAATGGATGTAGATTGGATAAAATGGATGTAGAGTTAATAAAAGCGGATGTAGAGTGGATAAAATGGATGTAGAGTTGATAAAAATGGATGTAGAGTGGATAAAAATGGATGTAGATTGGATAAAATGGATGTAGAGTGGATAAAAATGGATGTAGACTATATAAATTGGATGTAGAGTATATAAAATGGATGTAGAGTGGATAAAAATGGATGTCGAGTGGATAAAATGGATGTAGAGTGGATAAAAATGGATGTAGATTGGACAAAATGGATGTAGAGTTAATAAAAATGGATGTAGAGTGGATAAAATGGATGTACAGTGGATAAAAATGGATGTAGAGTAGATAAAATAGATGTAGAGTGGATAAAAATGGATGTAGAGTGGATAAAATGGATGTCGAGTGGATAAAATGGATGTAGAGTGGATAAAAATAGATGTAGAGTGGATAAAAATGGATGTAGAGTGGATACAATGGATGTAGAGTGGATAAAAATGGATGTAGAGTGGATAAAATGGATGTAGAGTGGATAAAAATGGATGTAGATTGGATAAAATGGATGTAGAGTTGATAAAAATGGATGTAGAGTGGATAAAATGGATGTAGAGTTAATAAAAATGGATGTAGAGTGGAAATAATGGATGTAGAGAGGATAAAATGGATGTAGAGTGGATAAAAATGGATGTAGATTGGATAAAATGGATGTAGAGTTAATAAAAGTGGATGTAGAGTGGATAAAATGGATGTAGAGTTGATAAAAATGGATGTAGAGTGGATAAAAATGGATGTAGATTGGATAAAATGGATGTAGAGTGGATAAAAATAGATGTAGATTATATAAATTGGATGTAGAGTATATAAAATGGATGTAGAGTGGATAAAAATGGATGTCGAGTGGATAAAATGGATGTAGAGTGGATAAAATGGATGTAGATTGGATAAAATGGATGTAGAGTTAATAAAAATGGATGTAGAGTGGATGAAATGGATGTATAGTGGATAAAAATGGATGTAGAGTAGATAAAATAGATGTAGAGTGGATAAAAATGGATGTAGAGTGGATAAAATGGATGTCGAGTGGATAAAATGGATGTAGAGTGGATAAAAATAGATGTAGAGTGGATAAAAATGGATGTAGAGTGGATACAATGGATGTAGAGTGGATAAAAATGGATGTAGAGTGGATAAAATGGATGTAGAGTGGATAAAAATGGATGTAGAGTGGATAAAATGGATGTAGAGTGCATAAAAATGGATGTTGAGTGGATAAAATGGATGTAGAGTGGATAAAATGGATGTACATTTAATAAAAATGGATGTAGAGTGGATAAAAATGGATGTAGAGTGGATGAAATGGATGTAGAGTGGATAAAATGGATGTAGAGTGGATAAAAATGGATGTAGAGTGGATAAAAATGGATATAGGGTAGATAAAATGGATGTAGAGTTAATAAAAATGGATGTAGAGTGGGTATAATGGATGTAGAGAGGATAAAATGGATGTGGAGTGGAAATAATGGATGTAGAGAGGATAAAATGGATGTAGAGTGGATAAAATGGATGTAGAGTTCATAAAAATGGATGTAGAGTGGATAAAATGGATGTAGAGTGGATAAAATGATTGTAGAGTGGATAAAATGGATGTAGAGTGGATAAAAATGGATGTATAGTGGATAAAATGGTTGTAGAGTGGATAAAATGGATGTAGAGTAGATAAAAATGGATGTAGAGTGGATAAAATGGATGTAGAGTGGATAAAAATGGATGTAGAGTGGATAAAATGGATGTAGAGTAGATAAAATAGATGTAGAGTGGATAAAAATGGATGTAGAGTGGATAAAATGGATGTCGAGTGGATAAAATGGATGTAGAGTGGATAAAAATAGATGTAGAGTGGATAAAAATGGATGTAGAGTGGATACAATGGATGTAGAGTGGATAAAAATGGATGTAGATTGGATAAAATGGATGTAGAGTTGATAAAATGGATGTAAAGTGGATAAAATGGATGTAGAGTTAATAAAAATGGATGTAGAGTGGAAATAATGGATGTAGAGAGGATAAAATGGATGTAGAGCGGATAAAATGGATGTAGAGTTCATAAAAATGGATGTAGAGTGGATAAAAATGGATGTAGATTGGATAAAATGGATGTGGAGTGGATAACAATGGATGTAGAGAGGATAAAAATGGATATAGGGTAGATAAAATGGATGTAGAGTTAATAAAAATGGATGTAGAGTGGATATAATGGATGTAGAGAGGATAAAATGGATGTGGAGTGGATAACAATGGATGTAGAGTGGATAAAATGGATGTGGAGTGGATAAAATGGATGTAGAGTGGATAAAATGGTTGTAGAGTGGATAAAATGGATGTAGAGTTGATAAAAATGGATGTAGAGTGGATAAAACGGATGTAGAGTGGATAAAAATGGATGTAGAGTGGATACAATGGTTGTAGAGTGGATAAAAATGGATATAGGGTAGATAAAATGGATGTAGAGTTAATAAAAATGGATGTAGAGTGGATATAATGGATGTAGAGAGGATAAAATGGATGTGGAGTGGATAACAATGGATGTAGAGTGGATAAAATGGATGTAGAGTGAATAAAATGGATGTAGAGAGGATAAAATGGATGTAGAGTGGATAAAATGGATGTAGAGTTCATAAAAATGGATGTAGAGTGGATAAAAATGGATGTAGATTGGATAAAATGGATGTGGAGTGGATAACAATGGATGTAGAGAGGATAAAAATGGATATAGGGTAGATAAAATGGATGTAGAGTTAATAAAAATGGATGTAGAGTGGATATAATGGATGTAGAGAGGATAAAATGGATGTGGAGTGGATAACAATGGATGTAGAGTGGATAAAAATGGATGTAGAGTGGATAAAATGGATGTAGAGTGGATAAAAATGGATGTAGAGTGGATAAAATGGTTGTAGAGTGGATAAAATGGATGTACATTTGATAAAAATGGATGTAGAGTGGATACAATGGATGTAGAGTGGATAAAAATGGATGTAGAGTGGATAAAATGGATGTAGAGTGGATAAAAATGGATGTAGAGTGGATAAAATGGATGTAGAGTGCATAAAAATGGATGTTGAGTGGATAAAATGGATGTAGAGTGGATAAAATGGATGTACATTTAATAAAAATGGATGTAGAGTGGATAAAAATGGATGTAGAGTGGATAAAAATGGATGTAGATTGGATAAAATGGATGTAGAGTTAATAAAAGTGGATGTAGAGTGGATAAAATGGATGTAGAGTTGATAAAAATGGATGTAGAGTGGATAAAAATGGATGTAGATTGGATAAAATGGATGTAGAGTGGATAAAAATGGATGTACATTATATAAATTGGATGTAGAGTATATAAAATGGATGTAGAGTGGATAAAAATGGATGTCGAGTGGATAAAATGGATGTAGAGTGGATAAAATGGATGTAGATTGGATAAAATGGATGTAGAGTTAATAAAAATGGATGTAGAGTGGATAAAATGGATGTATAGTGGATAAAAATGGATGTAGAGTAGATAAAATAGATGTAGAGTGGATAAAAATGGATGTAGAGTGGATAAAATGGATGTCGAGTGGATAAAATGGATGTAGATTGGATAAAATGGATGTAGAGTGGATAAAAATGCATGTAGATTATATAAATTGGATGTAGAGTATATAAAATGGATGTAGAGTGGATAAAAATGGATGTCGAGTGGATAAAATGGATGTAGAGTGGATAAAATGGATGTAGATTGGATAAAATGGATGTAGAGTTAATAAAATTGGATGTAGAGTGGATAAAATGGATGTATAGTGGATAAAAATGGATGTAGAGTAGATAAAATAGATGTAGAGTGGATAAAAATGGATGTAGAGTGGATAAAATGGATGTCGAGTGGATAAAATGGATGTAGAGTGGATAAAAATAGATGTAGAGTGGATAAAAATGGATGTAGAGTGGATACAATGGATGTAGAGTGGATAAAAATGGATGTAGAGTGGATAAAATGGATGTAGAGTGGATAAAAATGGATGTAGAGTGGATAAAATGGATGTAGAGTGCATAAAAATGGATGTTGAGTGGATAAAATGGATGTAGAGTGGATAAAATGGATGTACATTTAATAAAAATGGATGTAGAGTGGATAAAAATGGATGTAGAGTGGATGAAATGGTTGTAGAGTTAATAAAAGTGGATGTAGAGTGGATAAAATGGATGTAGAGTTGATAAAAATGGATGTAGAGTGGATAAAAATGGATGTAGAGTATATAAATTGGATGTAGAGTATATAAAATGGATGTAGAGAAGATAAAATAGATGTAGAGAGGATAAAAATGGATGTAGAGTGGATAAAATGGATGTAGAGTGCATAAAAATGGATGTTGAGTGGATAAAATGGATGTAGAGTGGATAAAATTAATGTACATTTAATAAAAATGGATGTAGAGTGGATAAAAATGGATGTAGAGTGGATAAAAATGGATGTAGATTGGATAAAATGGTTGTAGAGTTAATAAAAGTGGATGTAGAGTGAATAAAATGGATGTAGAGTTGATAAAAATGGATGTAGAGTGGATAAAAATGGATGTAGATTGGATAAAATGGATGTAGAGTGGATAAAAATGGATGTAGAGTATATAAATTGGATGTAGAGTATATAAAATGGATGTAGAGTGGATAAAAATGGATGTCGAGTGGATAAAATGGTTGTAGAGTGGATAAAATGGATGTAGAGTGGATAAAAATGGATGTAGAGTGGATAAAATGGATGTCGAGTGGATAAAATGGATGTAGAGTGGATAAAAATGGATGTCGAGTGGATAAAATGGATGTAGATTGGATAAAAATGGATGTAGAGTGGATAAAATGGATGTAGAGTTGATAAAAATGGATGTAGAGTGGATAAAATGGATGTAGAGTAGATAAAATGGATGTAGAGTGGATAAAATGGATGTAGAGTTGATAAAATGGATGTAAAGTGGATAAAATGGATGTAGAGTTAATAAAAATGGATGTAGAGTGGAAATAATGGATGTAGAGAGGATAAAATGGATGTAGAGTGGATAAAATGGATGTAGAGTTAATAAAAATGGATGTAGAGTGGATAAAAATGGATGTAGATTGGATAAAATGGATGTAGAGTGGATAAAAATGGATGTAGAGTGGATAAAATGGATGTAGAGTTAATAAAAATGGATGTAGAGTGGAAATAATGGATGTAGAGAGGATAAAATGGATGTAGAGTGGATAAAATGATTGTAGAGTGGATAAAATGGATGTAGAGTGGATAAAAATGGATGTAGAGTGGATAAAATGGTTGTAGAGTGGATAAAATGGATGTAGAGTAGATAAAAATGGATGTAGAGTGGATAAAATGGATGTAGAGTGGATAAAAATGGATGTAGAGTGGATAAAATGGATGTAGAGTAGATAAAATAGATGTAGAGTGGATAAAAATGGATGTAGAGTGGATAAAATGGATGTCGAGTGGATAAAATGGATGTAGAGTGGATAAAAATAGATGTAGAGTGGATAAAAATGGATGTAGAGTGGATACAATGGATGTAGAGTGGATAAAAATGGATGTAGATTGGATAAAATGGATGTAGAGTTGATAAAATGGATGTAAAGTGGATAAAATGGATGTAGAGTTAATAAAAATGGATGTAGAGTGGAAATAATGGATGTAGAGAGGATAAAATGGATGTAGAGCGGATAAAATGGATGTAGAGTTCATAAAAATGGATGTAGAGTGGATAAAAATGGATGTAGATTGGATAAAATGGATGTGGAGTGGATAACAATGGATGTAGAGAGGATAAAAATGGATATAGGGTAGATAAAATGGATGTAGAGTTAATAAAAATGGATGTAGAGTGGATATAAAGGATGTAGAGAGGATAAAATGGATGTGGAGTGGATAACAATGGATGTAGAGTGGATAAAATGGATGTGGAGTGGATAAAATGGATGTAGAGTGGATAAAATGGTTGTAGAGTGGATAAAATGGATGTAGAGTTGATAAAAATGGATGTAGAGTGGATAAAACGGATGTAGAGTGGATAAAAATGGATGTAGAGTGGATACAATGGTTGTAGAGTGGATAAAAATGGATATAGGGTAGATAAAATGGATGTAGAGTTAATAAAAATGGATGTAGAGTGGATATAATGGATGTAGAGAGGATAAAATGGATGTGGAGTGGATAACAATGGATGTAGAGTGGATAAAATGGATGTAGAGTGGATAAAATGGATGTGGAGAGGATAAAATGGATGTAGAGTGGATAAAATGGATGTAGAGTTCATAAAAATGGATGTAGAGTGGATAAAAATGGATGTAGATTGGATAAAATGGATGTGGAGTGGATAACAATGGATGTAGAGAGGATAAAAATGGATATAGGGTAGATAAAATGGATGTAGAGTTAATAAAAATGGATGTAGAGTGGATATAATGGATGTAGAGAGGATAAAATGGATGTGGAGTGGATAACAATGGATGTAGAGTGGATAAAATGGATGTAGAGTGGATAAAATGGATGAAGATTGGATAAAATGGTTGTAGAGTGGATAAAATGGATGTAGAGTAGATAAAAATGGATGTAGAGTGGATAAAATGGTTGTAGAGTGCATAAAAATGGATGTTGAGTGGATAAAATGGATGTAGAGTGGATAAAATGGATGTACATTTGATAAAAATGGATGTAGAGTGGATACAATGGATGTAGAGTGGATAAAAATGGATGTAGAGTGGATAAAATGGATGTAGAGTGGATAAAAATGGATGTAGAGTGGATAAAATGGATGTAGAGTGCATAAAAATGGATGTTGAGTGGATAAAATGGATGTAGAGTGGATAAAATGGATGTACATTTAATAAAAATGGATGTAGAGTGGATAAAAATGGATGTAGAGTGGATAAAAATGGATGTAGATTGGATAAAATGGATGTAGAGTTAATAAAAGTGGATGTAG
Source organism: Pemphredon lugubris (assembly GCA_933228935.1). NCBI lineage: Eukaryota > Metazoa > Arthropoda > Insecta > Hymenoptera > Crabronidae > Pemphredon > Pemphredon lugubris. The sequence continues at coordinate 40,286,402 of OW121816.1, read as the reverse complement.
AGTGGATAAAATGGATGTAGAGTTGATAAAAATGGATGTAGAGTGGATAAAAATGGATGTAGATTGGATAAAATGGATGTAGAGTGGATAAAAATGGATGTAGATTATATAAATTGGATGTAGAGTATATAAAATGGATGTAGAGTGGATAAAAATGGATGTCGAGTGGATAAAATGGATGTAGAGTGGATAAAATGGATGTAGATTGGATAAAATGGATGTAGAGTTAATAAAAATGGATGTAGAGTGGATAAAATGGATGTATAGTGGATAAAAATGGATGGAGAGTAGATAAAATAGATGTAGAGTGGATAAAAATGGATGTAGAGTGGATAAAATGGATGTCGAGTGGATAAAATGGATGTAGAGTGGATAAAAATAGATGTAGAGTGGATAAAAATGGATGTAGAGTGGATACAATGGATGTAGAGTGGATAAAAATGGATGTAGAGTGGATAAAATGGATGTAGAGTGGATAAAAATGGATGTAGAGTGGATAAAATGGATGTAGAGTGCATAAAAATGGATGTTGAGTGGATAAAATGGATGTAGAGTGGATAAAATGGATGTACATTTAATAAAAATGGATGTAGAGTGGATAAAAATGGATGTAGAGTGGATAAAATGGATGTAGAGTGGATAAAATGGATGTAGAGTGGATAAAAATGGATGTAGAGTGGATAAAATGGATGTAGAGTTGATAAAAATGGATGTAGAGTGGATAAAAATGGATGTAGATTGGATAAAATGGATGTAGAGTGGATAAAAATGGATGTAGATTATATAAATTGGATGTAGAGTATATAAAATGGATGTAGAGTGGATAAAAATGGATGTCGAGTGGATAAAATGGATGTAGAGTGGATAAAATGGATGTAGATTGGATAAAATGGATGTAGAGTTAATAAAAATGGATGTAGAGTGGATAAAATGGATGTATAGTGGATAAAAATGGATGGAGAGTAGATAAAATAGATGTAGAGTGGATAAAAATGGATGTAGAGTGGATAAAATGGATGTCGAGTGGATAAAATGGATGTAGAGTGGATAAAAATAGATGTAGAGTGGATAAAAATGGATGTAGAGTGGATACAATGGATGTAGAGTGGATAAAAATGGATGTAGAGTGGATAAAATGGATGTAGAGTGGATAAAAATGGATGTAGAGTGGATAAAATGGATGTAGAGTGCATAAAAATGGATGTTGAGTGGATAAAATGGATGTAGAGTGGATAAAATGGATGTACATTTAATAAAAATGGATGTAGAGTGGATAAAAATGGATGTAGAGTGGATGAAATGGATGTAGAGTGGATAAAATGGATGTAGAGTGGATAAAAATGGATGTAGAGTGGATAAAAATGGATATAGGGTAGATAAAATGGATGTAGAGTTAATAAAAATGGATGTAGAGTGGGTATAATGGATGTAGAGAGGATAAAATGGATGTGGAGTGGATAACAATGGATGTAGAGTGGATAAAATGGATGTAGAGTGGATAAAATGGATGAAGAGTGGATAAAATGGTTGTAGAGTGGATAAAATGGATGTAGAGTAGATAAAAATGGATGTAGAGTGGATAAAATGGATGTAGAGTGGATAAAAATGGATGTAGAGTGGATAAAATGGATGTAGAGTGCATAAAAATGGATGTTGAGTGGATAAAATGGATGTAGAGTGGATAAAATTAATGTACATTTAATAAAAATGGATGTAGAGTGGATAAAAATGGATGTAGATTGGATAAAATGGTTGTAGAGTTAATAAAAGTGGATGTAGAGTGGATAAAATGGATGTAGAGTTGATAAAAATGGATGTAGAGTGGATAAAAATGGATGTAGATTGGATAAAATGGATGTAGAGTGGATAAAATGGATGTAGAGTGCATAAAAATGGATGTTGAGTGGATAAAGTGGATGTAGAGTGGATAAAATGGATGTACATTTAATAAAAATGGATGTAGAGTGGATAAAAATGGATGTAGAGTGGATAAAAATGGATGTAGATTGGATAAAATGGATGTAGAGTTAATAAAAGTGGATGTAGAGTGGATAAAATGGATGTAGAGTTGATAAAAATGGATGTAGAGTGGATAAAAATGGATGTCGAGTGGATAAAATGGATGTAGAGTGGATAAAATGGATGTAGATTGGATAAAATGGATGTAGAGTTAATAAAAATGGATGTAGAGTGGATAAAATGGATGTATAGTGGATAAAAATGGATGGAGAGTAGATAAAATAGATGTAGAGTGGATAAAAATGGATGTAGAGTGGATAAAATGGATGTAGAGTGGATAAAATGGATGTAGAGTGGATAAAAATAGATGTAGAGTGGATAAAAATGGATGTAGAGTGGATACAATGGATGTAGAGTGGATAAAAATGGATGTAGAGTGGATAAAATGGATGTAGAGTGGATAAAAATGGATGTAAAGTGGATAAAATGGATGTAGAGTGCATAAAAATGGATGTTGAGTGGATAAAATGGATGTAGAGTGGATAAAATGGATGTACATTTAATAAAAATGGATGTAGAGTGGATAAAAATGGATGTAGAGTGGATAAAATGGATGTAGAGTGGATAAAATGGATGTAGAGTGGATAAAAATGGATGTAGAGTGGATAAAAATGGATATAGGGTAGATAAAATGGATGTAGAGTTAATAAAAATGGATTTAGAGTGGGTATAATGGATGTAGAGTATATAAATTGGATGTAGAGTATATAAAATGGATGTAGAGTGGATAAAAATGGATGTCGAGTGGATAAAATGGATGTAGAGTGGATAAAAATGGATGTAGATTGGATAAAATGGATGTAGAGTGGATGAAAATGGATGTAGAGTATATAAATTGGATGTAGAGTATATAAAATGGATGTAGAGTGGATAAAAATGGATGTCGAGTGGATAAAATGGATGTAGAGTGGATAAAAATGGATGTAGAGTGGATAAAATGGATGTAGAGTTGATAAAATTGATGTAGAGTGGATAAAATGGATGTAGAGTAGATAAAATGGATGTAGAGTGGATAAAATGGATGTAGAGTTGATAAAATGGATGTAAAGTGGATAAAATGGATGTAGAGTTAATAAAAATGGATGTAGAGTGGAAATAATGGATGTAGAGAGGATAAAATGGATGTAGAGTGGATAAAATGGATGTAGAGTTCATAAAAATGGATGTAGAGTGGATAAAAATGGATGTAGATTGGATAAAATGGATGTAGAGTGGATAAAAATGGATGTAGAGTGGATAAAATGGATGTAGAGTTAATAAAAATGGATGTAGAGTGGAAATAATGGATGTAGAGAGGATAAAATGGATGTAGAGTGGATAAAATGGATGTAGAGTTCATAAAAATGGATGTAGAGTGGATAAAATGGATGTAGAGTGGATAAAATGATTGTAGAGTGGATAAAATGGATGTAGAGTGGATAAAAATGGATGTAGAGTGGATAAAATGGTTGTAGAGTGGATAAAATGGATGTAGAGTAGATAAAAATGGATGTAGAGTGGATAAAATGGATGTAGAGTGGATAAAAATGGATGTAGAGTGGATAAAATGGATGTAGAATAGATAAAATAGATGTAGAGTGGATAAAAATGGATGTAGAGTGGATAAAATGGATGTCGAGTGGATAAAATGGATGTAGAGTGGATAAAAATAGATGTAGAATGGATAAAAATGGATGTAGAGTGGATACAATGGATGTAGAGTGGATAAAAATGGATGTAGAGTGGATAAAATGGATGTAGAGTGGATAAAAATGGATGTAGAGTGGATAAAATGGATGTAGAGTGCATAAAAATGGATGTTGAGTGGATAAAATGGATGTACATTTAATAAAAATGGATGTAGAGTGGATAAAAATGTATGTAGAGTGGATAAAAATGGATGTAGATTGGATAAAATGGATGTAGAGTTAATAAAAGTGGATGTAGAGTGGATAAAATGGATGTAGAGTTGATAAAAATGGATGTAGAGTGGATAAAAATGGATGTAGATTGGATAAAATGGATGTAGAGTGCATAAAAATGGATGTAGAGTATATAAATTGGATGTAGAGTATATAAAATGGATGTAGAGTGGATAAAAATGGATGTCGAGTGGATAAAATGGATGTAGAGTGGATAAAATGGATGTAGAGTTCATAAAAATGGATGTAGAGTGGATAAAAATGGATGTAGATTGGATAAAATGGATGTGGAGTGGATAAAATGGATGTCGAGTGGATAAAATGGATGTAGAGTGGATAAAAATAGATGTAGAGTGGATAAAAATGGATGTAGAGTGGATACAATGGATGTAGAGTGGATAAAAATGGATGTAGAGTGGATAAAATGGATGTAGAGTGGATAAAAATGGATGTAGAGTGGATAAAATGGATGTAGAGTGCATAAAAATGGATGTTGAGTGGATAAAATGGATGTAGAGTGGATAAAATGGATGTACATTTAATAAAAATGGATGTAGAGTGGATAAAAATGGATGTAGAGTGGATGAAATGGTTGTAGAGTTAATAAAAGTGGATGTAGAGTGGATAAAATGGATGTAGAGTTGATAAAAATGGATGTAGAGTGGATAAAAATGGATGTAGATTGGATAAAATGGATGTAGAGTGGATAAAAATGGATGTAGAGTATATAAATTGGATGTAGAGTATATAAAATGGATGTAGAGAAGATAAAATAGATGTAGAGTGGATAAAAATGGATGTAGAGTGGATAAAATGGATGTAGAGTGGATAAAAATGGATGTAGAGTGGATAAAATGGATGTAGAGTGGATAAAATTAATGTACATTTAATAAAAATGGATGTAGAGTGGATAAAAATGGATGTAGAGTGGATAAAAATGGATGTAGATTGGATAAAATGGTTGTAGAGTTAATAAAAGTGGATGTAGAGTGAATAAAATGGATGTAGAGTTGATAAAAATGGATGTAGAGTGGATAAAAATGGATGTAGATTGGATAAAATGGATGTAGAGTGGATAAAAATGGATGTAGAGTATATAAATTGGATGTAGAGTATATAAAATGGATGTAGAGTGGATAAAAATGGATGTCGAGTGGATAAAATGGTTGTAGAGTGGATAAAATGGATGTAGAGTGGATAAAAATGGATGTAGAGTGGATAAAATGGATGTCGAGTGGATAAAATGGATGTAGAGTGGATAAAAATGGATGTCGAGTGGATAAAATGGATGTAGATTGGATAAAAATGGATGTAGAGTGGATAAAATGGATGTAGAGTTGATAAAAATGGATGTAGAGTGGATAAAATGGATGTAGAGTAGATAAAATGGATGTAGAGTGGATAAAATGGATGTAGAGTTGATAAAATGGATGTAAAGTGGATAAAATGGATGTAGAGTTAATAAAAATGGATGTAGAGTGGAAATAATGGATGTAGAGAGGATAAAATGGATGTAGAGTGGATAAAATGGATGTAGAGTTAATAAAAATGGATGTAGAGTGGATAAAAATGGATGTAGATTGGATAAAATGGATGTAGAGAGAATAAAAATGGATGTAGAGTGGATAAAATGGATGTAGAGTTAATAAAAATGGATGTAGAGTGGAAATAATGGATGTAGAGAGGATAAAATGGATGTAGAGTGGATAAAATGATTGTAGAGTGGATAAAATGGATGTAGAGTGGATAAAAATGGATGTAGAGTGGATAAAATGGTTGTAGAGTGGATAAAATGGATGTAGAGTAGATAAAAATGGATGTAGAGTGGATAAAATGGATGTAGAGTGGATAAAAATGGATGTAGAGTGGATAAAATGGATGTAGAGTAGATAAAATAGATGTAGAGTGGATAAAAATGGATGTAGAGTGGATAAAATGGATGTCGAGTGGATAAAATGGATGTAGAGTGGATAAAAATAGATGTAGAGTGGATAAAAATGGATGTAGAGTGGATACAATGGATGTAGAGTGGATAAAAATGGATGTAGATTGGATAAAATGGATGTAGAGTTGATAAAATGGATGTAAAGTGGATAAAATGGATGTAGAGTTAATAAAAATGGATGTAGAGTGGAAATAATGGATGTAGAGAGGATAAAATGGATGTAGAGCGGATAAAATGGATGTAGAGTTCATAAAAATGGATGTAGAGTGGATAAAAATGGATGTAGATTGGATAAAATGGATGTGGAGTGGATAACAATGGATGTAGAGAGGATAAAAATGGATATAGGGTAGATAAAATGGATGTAGAGTTAATAAAAATGGATGTAGAGTGGATATAATGGATGTAGAGAGGATAAAATGGATGTGGAGTGGATAACAATGGATGTAGAGTGGATAAAATGGATGTGGAGTGGATAAAATGGATGTAGAGTGGATAAAATGGTTGTAGAGTGGATAAAATGGATGTAGAGTTGATAAAAATGGATGGAGAGTGGATAAAACGGATGTAGAGTGGATAAAAATGGATGTAGAGTGGATACAATGGTTGTAGAGTGGATAAAAATGGATATAGGGTAGATAAAATGGATGTAGAGTTAATAAAAATGGATGTAGAGTGGATATAATGGATGTAGAGAGGATAAAATGGATGTGGAGTGGATAACAATGGATGTAGAGTGGATAAAATGGATGTAGAGTGGATAAAATGGATGTGGAGAGGATAAAATGGATGTAGAGTGGATAAAATGGATGTAGAGTTCATAAAAATGGATGTAGAGTGGATAAAAATGGATGTAGATTGGATAAAATGGATGTGGAGTGGATAACAATGGATGTAGAGAGGATAAAAATGGATATAGGGTAGATAAAATGGATGTAGAGTTAATAAAAATGGATGTAGAGTGGATATAATGGATGTAGAGAGGATAAAATGGATGTGGAGTGGATAACAATGGATGTAGAGTGGATAAAATGGATGTAGAGTGGATAAAATGGATGAAGATTGGATAAAATGGTTGTAGAGTGGATAAAATGGATGTAGAGTAGATAAAAATGGATGTAGAGTGGATAAAATGGTTGTAGAGTGCATAAAAATGGATGTTGAGTGGATAAAATGGATGTAGAGTGGATAAAATGGATGTACATTTGATAAAAATGGATGTAGAGTGGATACAATGGATGTAGAGTTGATAAAAATGGATGTAGAGTGGATAAAATGGATGTAGAGTAGATAAAATGGATGTAGAGTGGATAAAATGGATGTAGAGTTGATAAAATGGATGTAAAGTGGATAAAATGGATGTAGAGTTAATAAAAATGGATGTAGAGTGGAAATAATGGATGTAGAGAGGATAAAATGGATGTAGAGTGGATAAAATGGATGTAGAGTTAATAAAAATGGATGTAGAGTGGATAAAATGGATGTAGAGTTCATAAAAATGGATGTAGAGTGGATAAAAATGGATGTAGATTGGATAAAATGGATGTGGAGTGGATAAAATGGATGTCGAGTGGATAAAATGGATGTAGAGTGGATAAAAATAGATGTAGAGTGGATAAAAATGGATGTAGAGTGGATACAATGGATGTAGAGTGGATAAAAATGGATGTAGAGTGGATAAAATGGATGTAGAGTGGATAAAAATGGATGTAGAGTGGATAAAATGGATGTAGAGTGCATAAAAATGGATGTTGAGTGGATAAAATGGATGTAGAGTGGATAAAATGGATGTACATTTAATAAAAATGGATGTAGAGTGGATAAAAATGGATGTAGAGTGGATGAAATGGTTGTAGAGTTAATAAAAGTGGATGTAGAGTGGATAAAATGGATGTAGAGTTGATAAAAATGGATGTAGAGTGGATAAAAATGGATGTAGATTGGATAAAATGGATGTAGAGTGGATAAAAATGGATGTAGAGTATATAAATTGGATGTAGAGTATATAAAATGGATGTAGAGAAGATAAAATAGATGTAGAGAGGATAAAAATGGATGTAGAGTGGATAAAATGGATGTAGAGTGGATAAAAATGGATGTAGAGTGGATAAAATGGATGTAGAGTGCATAAAAATGGATGTTGAGTGGATAAAATGGATGTACATTTAATAAAAATGGATGTAGAGTGGATAAAAATGTATGTAGAGTGGATAAAAATGGATGTAGATTGGATAAAATGGATGTAGAGTTAATAAAAGTGGATGTAGAGTGGATAAAATGGATGTAGAGTTGATAAAAATGGATGTAGAGTGGATAAAAATGGATGTAGATTGGATAAAATGGATGTAGAGTGCATAAAAATGGATGTAGAGTATATAAATTGGATGTAGAGTATATAAAATGGATGTAGAGTGGATAAAAATGGATGTCGAGTGGATAAAATGGATGTAGAGTGGATAAAATGGATGTAGAGTTCATAAAAATGGATGTAGAGTGGATAAAAATGGATGTAGATTGGATAAAATGGATGTGGAGTGGATAAAATGGATGTCGAGTGGATAAAATGGATGTAGAGTGGATAAAAATAGATGTAGAGTGGATAAAAATGGATGTAGAGTGGATACAATGGATGTAGAGTGGATAAAAATGGATGTAGAGTGGATAAAATGGATGTAGAGTGGATAAAAATGGATGTAGAGTGGATAAAATGGATGTAGAGTGCATAAAAATGGATGTTGAGTGGATAAAATGGATGTAGAGTGGATAAAATGGATGTACATTTAATAAAAATGGATGTAGAGTGGATAAAAATGGATGTAGAGTGGATGAAATGGTTGTAGAGTTAATAAAAGTGGATGTAGAGTGGATAAAATGGATGTAGAGTTGATAAAAATGGATGTAGAGTGGATAAAAATGGATGTAGATTGGATAAAATGGATGTAGAGTGGATAAAAATGGATGTAGAGTATATAAATTGGATGTAGAGTATATAAAATGGATGTAGAGAAGATAAAATAGATGTAGAGAGGATAAAAATGGATGTAGAGTGGATAAAATGGATGTAGAGTGCATAAAAATGGATGTTGAGTGGATAAAATGGATGTAGAGTGGATAAAATTAATGTACATTTAATAAAAATGGATGTAGAGTGGATAAAAATGGATGTAGAGTGGATAAAAATGGATGTAGATTGGATAAAATGGTTGTAGAGTTAATAAAAGTGGATGTAGAGTGAATAAAATGGATGTAGAGTTGATAAAAATGGATGTAGAGTGGATAAAAATGGATGTAGATTGGATAAAATGGATGTAGAGTGGATAAAAATGGATGTAGAGTATATAAATTGGATGTAGAGTATATAAAATGGATGTAGAGTGGATAAAAATGGATGTCGAGTGGATAAAATGGTTGTAGAGTGGATAAAATGGATGTAGAGTGGATAAAAATGGATGTAGAGTGGATAAAATGGATGTCGAGTGGATAAAATGGATGTAGAGTGGATAAAAATGGATGTCGAGTGGATAAAATGGATGTAGATTGGATAAAAATGGATGTAGAGTGGATAAAATGGATGTAGAGTTGATAAAAATGGATGTAGAGTGGATAAAATGGATGTAGAGTAGATAAAATGGATGTAGAGTGGATAAAATGGATGTAGAGTTGATAAAATGGATGTAAAGTGGATAAAATGGATGTAGAGTTAATAAAAATGGATGTAGAGTGGAAATAATGGATGTAGAGAGGATAAAATGGATGTAGAGTGGATAAAATGGATGTAGAGTTAATAAAAATGGATGTAGAGTGGATAAAAATGGATGTAGATTGGATAAAATGGATGTAGAGAGAATAAAAATGGATGTAGAGTGGATAAAATGGATGTAGAGTTAATAAAAATGGATGTAGAGTGGAAATAATGGATGTAGAGAGGATAAAATGGATGTAGAGTGGATAAAATGATTGTAGAGTGGATAAAATGGATGTAGAGTGGATAAAAATGGATGTAGAGTGGATAAAATGGATGTAGAGTGGATAAAATGGATGTAGAGTAGATAAAAATGGATGTAGAGTGGATAAAATGGATGTAGAGTGGATAAAAATGGATGTAGAGTGGATAAAATGGATGTAGAGTAGATAAAATAGATGTAGAGTGGATAAAAATGGATGTAGAGTGGATAAAATGGATGTCGAGTGGATAAAATGGATGTAGAGTGGATAAAAATAGATGTAGAGTGGATAAAAATGGATGTAGAGTGGATACAATGGATGTAGAGTGGATAAAAATGGATGTAGATTGGATAAAATGGATGTAGAGTTGATAAAATGGATGTAAAGTGGATAAAATGGATGTAGAGTTAATAAAAATGGATGTAGAGTGGAAATAATGGATGTAGAGAGGATAAAATGGATGTAGAGCGGATAAAATGGATGTAGAGTTCATAAAAATGGATGTAGAGTGGATAAAAATGGATGTAGATTGGATAAAATGGATGTGGAGTGGATAACAATGGATGTAGAGAGGATAAAAATGGATATAGGGTAGATAAAATGGATGTAGAGTTAATAAAAATGGATGTAGAGTGGATATAATGGATGTAGAGAGGATAAAATGGATGTGGAGTGGATAACAATGGATGTAGAGTGGATAAAATGGATGTGGAGTGGATAGAATGGATGTAGAGTGGATAAAATGGTTGTAGAGTGGATAAAATGGATGTAGAGTTGATAAAAATGGATGGAGAGTGGATAAAACGGATGTAGAGTGGATAAAAATGGATGTAGAGTGGATACAATGGTTGTAGAGTGGATAAAAATGGATATAGGGTAGATAAAATGGATGTAGAGTTAATAAAAATGGATGTAGAGTGGATATAATGGATGTAGAGAGGATAAAATGGATGTGGAGTGGATAACAATGGATGTAGAGTGGATAAAATGGATGTAGAGTGGATAAAATGGATGTGGAGAGGATAAAATGGATGTAGAGTGGATAAAATGGATGTAGAGTTCATAAAAATGGATGTAGAGTGGATAAAAATGGATGTAGATTGGATAAAATGGATGTGGAGTGGATAACAATGGATGTAGAGAGGATAAAAATGGATATAGGGTAGATAAAATGGATGTAGAGTTAATAAAAATGGATGTAGAGTGGATATAATGGATGTAGAGAGGATAAAATGGATGTGGAGTGGATAACAATGGATGTAGAGTGGATAAAATGGATGTAGAGTGGATAAAATGGATGAAGATTGGATAAAATGGTTGTAGAGTGGATAAAATGGATGTAGAGTAGATAAAAATGGATGTAGAGTGGATAAAATGGTTGTAGAGTGCATAAAAATGGATGTTGAGTGGATAAAATGGATGTAGAGTGGATAAAATGGATGTACATTTGATAAAAATGGATGTAGAGTGGATACAATGGATGTAGAGTTGATAAAAATGGATGTAGAGTGGATAAAATGGATGTAGAGTAGATAAAATGGATGTAGAGTGGATAAAATGGATGTAGAGTTGATAAAATGGATGTAAAGTGGATAAAATGGATGTAGAGTTAATAAAAATGGATGTAGAGTGGAAATAATGGATGTAGAGAGGATAAAATGGATGTAGAGTGGATAAAATGGATGTAGAGTTAATAAAAATGGATGTAGAGTGGATAAAATGGATGTAGAGTTCATAAAAATGGATGTAGAGTGGATAAAAATGGATGTAGATTGGATAAAATGGATGTGGAGTGGATAAAATGGATGTCGAGTGGATAAAATGGATGTAGAGTGGATAAAAATAGATGTAGAGTGGATAAAAATGGATGTAGAGTGGATACAATGGATGTAGAGTGGATAAAAATGGATGTAGAGTGGATAAAATGGATGTAGAGTGGATAAAAATGGATGTAGAGTGGATAAAATGGATGTAGAGTGCATAAAAATGGATGTTGAGTGGATAAAATGGATGTAGAGTGGATAAAATGGATGTACATTTAATAAAAATGGATGTAGAGTGGATAAAAATGGATGTAGAGTGGATGAAATGGTTGTAGAGTTAATAAAAGTGGATGTAGAGTGGATAAAATGGATGTAGAGTTGATAAAAATGGATGTAGAGTGGATAAAAATGGATGTAGATTGGATAAAATGGATGTAGAGTGGATAAAAATGGATGTAGAGTATATAAATTGGATGTAGAGTATATAAAATGGATGTAGAGAAGATAAAATAGATGTAGAGAGGATAAAAATGGATGTAGAGTGGATAAAATGGATGTAGAGTGCATAAAAATGGATGTTGAGTGGATAAAATGGATGTAGAGTGGATAAAATTAATGTACATTTAATAAAAATGGATGTAGAGTGGATAAAAATGGATGTAGAGTGGATAAAAATGGATGTAGATTGGATAAAATGGTTGTAGAGTTAATAAAAGTGGATGTAGAGTGAATAAAATGGATGTAGAGTTGATAAAAATGGATGTAGAGTGGATAAAAATGGATGTAGATTGGATAAAATGGATGTAGAGTGGATAAAAATGGATGTAGAGTATATAAATTGGATGTAGAGTATATAAAATGGATGTAGAGTGGATAAAAATGGATGTCGAGTGGATAAAATGGTTGTAGAGTGGATAAAATGGATGTAGAGTGGATAAAAATGGATGTAGAGTGGATAAAATGGATGTCGAGTGGATAAAATGGATGTAGAGTGGATAAAAATGGATGTCGAGTGGATAAAATGGATGTAGATTGGATAAAAATGGATGTAGAGTGGATAAAATGGATGTAGAGTTGATAAAAATGGATGTAGAGTGGATAAAATGGATGTAGAGTAGATAAAATGGATGTAGAGTGGATAAAATGGATGTAGAGTTGATAAAATGGATGTAAAGTGGATAAAATGGATGTAGAGTTAATAAAAATGGATGTAGAGTGGAAATAATGGATGTAGAGAGGATAAAATGGATGTAGAGTGGATAAAATGGATGTAGAGTTAATAAAAATGGATGTAGAGTGGATAAAAATGGATGTAGATTGGATAAAATGGATGTAGAGAGAATAAAAATGGATGTAGAGTGGATAAAATGGATGTAGAGTTAATAAAAATGGATGTAGAGTGGAAATAATGGATGTAGAGAGGATAAAATGGATGTAGAGTGGATAAAATGATTGTAGAGTGGATAAAATGGATGTAGAGTGGATAAAAATGGATGTAGAGTGGATAAAATGGTTGTAGAGTGGATAAAATGGATGTAGAGTAGATAAAAATGGATGTAGAGTGGATAAAATGGATGTAGAGTGGATAAAAATGGATGTAGAGTGGATAAAATGGATGTAGAGTAGATAAAATAGATGTAGAGTGGATAAAAATGGATGTAGAGTGGATAAAATGGATGTCGAGTGGATAAAATGGATGTAGAGTGGATAAAAATAGATGTAGAGTGGATAAAAATGGATGTAGAGTGGATACAATGGATGTAGAGTGGATAAAAATGGATGTAGATTGGATAAAATGGATGTAGAGTTGATAAAATGGATGTAAAGTGGATAAAATGGATGTAGAGTTAATAAAAATGGATGTAGAGTGGAAATAATGGATGTAGAGAGGATAAAATGGATGTAGAGCGGATAAAATGGATGTAGAGTTCATAAAAATGGATGTAGAGTGGATAAAAATGGATGTAGATTGGATAAAATGGATGTGGAGTGGATAACAATGGATGTAGAGAGGATAAAAATGGATATAGGGTAGATAAAATGGATGTAGAGTTAATAAAAATGGATGTAGAGTGGATATAATGGATGTAGAGAGGATAAAATGGATGTGGAGTGGATAACAATGGATGTAGAGTGGATAAAATGGATGTGGAGTGGATAAAATGGATGTAGAGTGGATAAAATGGTTGTAGAGTGGATAAAATGGATGTAGAGTTGATAAAAATGGATGTAGAGTGGATAAAACGGATGTAGAGTGGATAAAAATGGATGTAGAGTGGATACAATGGTTGTAGAGTGGATAAAAATGGATATAGGGTAGATAAAATGGATGTAGAGTTAATAAAAATGGATGTAGAGTGGATATAATGGATGTAGAGAGGATAAAATGGATGTGGAGTGGATAACAATGGATGTAGAGTGGATAAAATGGATGTAGAGTGGATAAAATGGATGTGGAGAGGATAAAATGGATGTAGAGTGGATAAAATGGATGTAGAGTTCATAAAAATGGATGTAGAGTGGATAAAAATGGATGTAGATTGGATAAAATGGATGTGGAGTGGATAACAATGGATGTAGAGAGGATAAAAATGGATATAGGGTAGATAAAATGGATGTAGAGTTAATAAAAATGGATGTAGAGTGGATATAATGGATGTAGAGAGGATAAAATGGATGTGGAGTGGATAACAATGGATGTAGAGTGGATAAAATGGATGTAGAGTGGATAAAATGGATGAAGATTGGATAAAATGGTTGTAGAGTGGATAAAATGGATGTAGAGTAGATAAAAATGGATGTAGAGTGGATAAAATGGTTGTAGAGTGCATAAAAATGGATGTTGAGTGGATAAAATGGATGTAGAGTGGATAAAATGGATGTACATTTGATAAAAATGGATGTAGAGTGGATACAATGGATGTAGAGTGGATAAAAATGGATGTAGAGTGGATAAAATGGATGTAGAGTGCATAAAAATGGATGTTGAGTGGATAAAATGGATGTAGAGTGGATAAAATGGATGTACATTTAATAAAAATGGATGTAGAGTGGATAAAAATGGATGTAGAGTGGATAAAAATGGATGTAGATTGGATAAAATGGATGTAGAGTTAATAAAAGTGGATGTAGAGTGGATAAAATGGATGTAGAGTTGATAAAAATGGATGTAGAGTGGATAAAAATGGATGTAGATTGGATAAAATGGATGTAGAGTGGATAAAAATGGATGTAGATTATATAAATTGGATGTAGAGTATATAAAATGGATGTAGAGTGGATAAAAATGGATGTCGAGTGGATAAAATGGATGTAGAGTGGATAAAATGGATGTAGATTGGATAAAATGGATGTAGAGTTAATAAAAATGGATGTAGAGTGGATAAAATGGATGTATAGTGGATAAAAATGGATGGAGAGTAGATAAAATAGATGTAGAGTGGATAAAAATGGATGTAGAGTGGATAAAATGGATGTCGAGTGGATAAAATGGATGTAGAGTGGATAAAAATAGATGTAGAGTGGATAAAAATGGATGTAGAGTGGATACAATGGATGTAGAGTGGATAAAAATGGATGTAGAGTGGATAAAATGGATGTAGAGTGGATAAAAATGGATGTAGAGTGGATAAAATGGATGTAGAGTGCATAAAAATGGATGTTGAGTGGATAAAATGGATGTAGAGTGGATAAAATGGATGTACATTTAATAAAAATGGATGTAGAGTGGATAAAAATGGATGTAGAGTGGATGAAATGGATGTAGAGTGGATAAAATGGATGTAGAGTGGATAAAAATGGATGTAGAGTGGATAAAATGGATGTAGAGTTGATAAAAATGGATGTAGAGTGGATGAAAATGGATGTAGATTGGATAAAATGGATGTAGAGTGGATAAAAATGGATGTAGATTATATAAATTGGATGTAGAGTATATAAAATGGATGTAGAGTGGATAAAAATGGATGTAGAGTGGATAAAATGGATGTAGAGTGGATAAAATGGATGTAGATTGGATAAAATGGATGTAGAGTTAATAAAAATGGATGTAGAGTGGATAAAATGGATGTATAGTGGATAAAAATGGATGGAGAGTAGATAAAATAGATGTAGAGTGGATAAAAATGGATGTAGAGTGGATAAAATGGATGTCGAGTGGATAAAATGGATGTAGAGTGGATAAAAATAGATGTAGAGTGGATAAAAATGGATGTAGAGTGGATACAATGGATGTAGAGTGGATAAAAATGGATGTAGAGTGGATAAAATGGATGTAGAGTGGATAAAAATGGATGTAGAGTGGATAAAATGGATGTAGAGTGCATAAAAATGGATGTTGAGTGGATAAAATGGATGTAGAGTGGATAAAATGGATGTACATTTAATAAAAATGGATGTAGAGTGGATAAAAATGGATGTAGAGTGGATGAAATGGATGTAGAGTGGATAAAATGGATGTAGAGTGGATAAAAATGGATGTAGAGTGGATAAAAATGGATATAGGGTAGATAAAATGGATGTAGAGTTAATAAAAATGGATGTAGAGTGGGTATAATGGATGTAGAGAGGATAAAATGGATGTGGAGTGGATAACAATGGATGTAGAGTGGATAAAATGGATGTAGAGTGGATAAAATGGATGAAGAGTGGATAAAATGGTTGTAGAGTGGATAAAATGGATGTAGAGTAGATAAAAATGGATGTAGAGTGGATAAAATGGATGTAGAGTGGATAAAAATGGATGTAGAGTGGATAAAATGGATGTAGAGTGCATAAAAATGGATGTTGAGTGGATAAAATGGATGTAGAGTGGATAAAATTAATGTACATTTAATAAAAATGGATGTAGAGTGGATAAAAATGGATGTAGATTGGATAAAATGGTTGTAGAGTTAATAAAAGTGGATGTAGAGTGGATAAAATGGATGTAGAGTTGATAAAAATGGATGTAGAGTGGATAAAAATGGATGTAGATTGGATAAAATGGATGTAGAGTGGATAAAATGGATGTAGAGTGCATAAAAATGGATGTTGAGTGGATAAAGTGGATGTAGAGTGGATAAAATGGATGTACATTTAATAAAAATGGATGTAGAGTGGATAAAAATGGATGTAGAGTGGATAAAAATGGATGTAGATTGGATAAAATGGATGTAGAGTTAATAAAAGTGGATGTAGAGTGGATAAAATGGATGTAGAGTTGATAAAAATGGATGTAGAGTGGATAAAAATGGATGTCGAGTGGATAAAATGGATGTAGAGTGGATAAAATGGATGTAGATTGGATAAAATGGATGTAGAGTTAATAAAAATGGATGTAGAGTGGATAAAATGGATGTATAGTGGATAAAAATGGATGGAGAGTAGATAAAATAGATGTAGAGTGGATAAAAATGGATGTAGAGTGGATAAAATGGATGTCGAGTGGATAAAATGGATGTAGAGTGGATAAAAATAGATGTAGAGTGGATAAAAATGGATGTAGAGTGGATACAATGGATGTAGAGTGGATAAAAATGGATGTAGAGTGGATAAAATGGATGTAGAGTGGATAAAAATGGATGTAAAGTGGATAAAATGGATGTAGAGTGCATAAAAATGGATGTTGAGTGGATAAAATGGATGTAGAGTGGATAAAATGGATGTAGAGTGCATAAAAATGGATGTTGAGTGGATAAAGTGGATGTAGAGTGGATAAAATGGATGTAGATTGGATAAAATGGTTGTAGAGTTAATAAAAGTGGATGTAGAGTGGATAAAATGGATGTATAGTGGATAAAAATGGATGTAGAGTGGATAAAAATGGATGTAGATTGGATAAAATGGATGTAGAGTGGATAAAATGGATGTAGAGTGCATAAAAATGGATGTAGAGTGGATAAAATTAATGTACATTTAATAAAAATGGATGTAGAGTGGATAAAAATGGATGTAGATTGGATAAAATGGTTGTAGAGTTAATAAAAGTGGATGTAGAGTGGATAAAATGGATGTAGAGTTGATAAAAATGGATGTAGAGTGGATAAAAATGGATGTAGATTGGATAAAATGGATGTAGAGTGCATAAAATGGATGTAGAGTGCATAAAAATGGATGTTGAGTGGATAAAGTGGATGTAGAGTGGATAAAATGGATGTACATTTAATAAAAATGGATGTAGAGTGGATAAAAATGGATGTAGAGTGGATAAAAATGGATGTAGATTGGATAAAATGGATGTAGAGTTAATAAAAGTGGATGTAGAGTGGATAAAATGGATGTAGAGTTGATAAAAATGGATGTAGAGTGGATAAAAATGGATGTCGAGTGGATAAAATGGATGTAGAGTGGATAAAATGGATGTAGATTGGATAAAATGGATGTAGAGTTAATAAAAATGGATGTAGAGTGGATAAAATGGATGTATAGTGGATAAAAATGGATGGAGAGTAGATAAAATAGATGTAGAGTGGATAAAAATGGATGTAGAGTGGATAAAATGGATGTCGAGTGGATAAAATGGATGTAGAGTGGATAAAAATGGATGTCGAGTGGATAAAATGGATGTAGAGTGGATAAAATGGATGTAGATTGGATAAAATGGATGTAGAGTTAATAAAAATGGATGTAGAGTGGATAAAATGGATGTATAGTGGATAAAAATGGATGGAGAGTAGATAAAATAGATGTAGAGTGGATAAAAATGGATGTAGAGTGGATAAAATGGATGTCGAGTGGATAAAATGGATGTAGAGTGGATAAAAATAGATGTAGAGTGGATAAAAATGGATGTAGAGTGGATACAATGGATGTAGAGTGGATAAAAATGGATGTAGAGTGGATAAAATGGATGTAGAGTGGATAAAAATGGATGTAAAGTGGATAAAATGGATGTAGAGTGCATAAAAATGGATGTTGAGTGGATAAAATGGATGTAGAGTGGATAAAATGGATGTACATTTAATAAAAATGGATGTAGAGTGGATAAAAATGGATGTAGAGTGGATGAAATGGATGTAGAGTGGATAAAATGGATGTAGAGTGGATAAAAATGGATGTAGAGTGGATAAAAATGGATATAGGGTAGATAAAATGGATGTAGAGTTAATAAAAATGGATTTAGAGTGGGTATAATGGATGTAGAGTATATAAATTGGATGTAGAGTATATAAAATGGATGTAGAGTGGATAAAAATGGATGTCGAGTGGATAAAATGGATGTAGAGTGGATAAAATGGTTGTAGAGTGGATAAAATGGATGTAGAGTTGATAAAAATGGATGTAGAGTGGATAAAACGGATGTAGAGTGGATAAAAATGGATGTAGAGTGGATACAATGGTTGTAGAGTGGATAAAAATGGATATAGGGTAGATAAAATGGATGTAGAGTTAATAAAAATGGATGTAGAGTGGATATAATGGATGTAGAGAGGATAAAATGGATGTGGAGTGGATGACAATGGATGTAGAGTGGATAAAATGGATGTAGAGTGGATAAAATGGATGTGGAGAGGATAAAATGGATGTAGAGTGGATAAAATGGATGTAGAGTTCATAAAAATGGATGTAGAGTGGATAAAAATGGATGTAGATTGGATAAAATGGATGTGGAGTGGATAACAATGGATGTAGAGAGGATAAAAATGGATATAGGGTAGATAAAATGGATGTAGAGTTAATAAAAATGGATGTAGAGTGGATATAATGGATGTAGAGAGGATAAAATGGATGTGGAGTGGATAACAATGGATGTAGAGTGGATAAAATGGATGTAGAGTAGATAAAAATGGATGTAGAGTGGATATAATGGATGTAGAGTGGATAAAAATGGATGTAGAGTGGATAAAATGGATGTAGAGTGCATAAAAATGGATGTTGAGTGGATAAAATGGATGTAGAGTGGATAAAATTAATGTACATTTAATAAAAATGGATGTAGAGTGGATAAAAATGGATGTAGATTATATAAATTGGATGTAGAGTATATAAAATGGATGTAGAGTGGATAAAAATGGATGTCGAGTGGATAAAATGGATGTAGAGTGGATAAAATGGATGTAGATTGGATAAAATGGATGTAGAGTTAATAAAAATGGATGTAGAGTGGATAAAATGGATGTATAGTGGATAAAAATGGATGGAGAGTAGATAAAATAGATGTAGAGTGGATAAAAATGGATGTAGAGTGGATAAAATGGATGTCGAGTGGATAAAATGGATGTAGAGTGGATAAAAATAGATGTAGAGTGGATAAAAATGGATGTAGAGTGGATACAATGGATGTAGAGTGGATAAAAATGGATGTAGAGTGGATAAAATGGATGTAGAGTGGATAAAAATGGATGTAGAGTGGATAAAATGGATGTAGAGTGCATAAAAATGGATGTTGAGTGGATAAAATGGATGTAGAGTGGATAAAATGGATGTACATTTAATAAAAATGGATGTAGAGTGGATAAAAATGGATGTAGAGTGGATGAAATGGATGTAGAGTGGATAAAATGGATGTAGAGTGGATAAAAATGGATGTAGAGTGGATAAAATGGATGTAGAGTTGATAAAAATGGATGTAGAGTGGATGAAAATGGATGTAGATTGGATAAAATGGATGTAGAGTGGATAAAAATGGATGTAGATTATATAAATTGGATGTAGAGTATATAAAATGGATGTAGAGTGGATAATAATGGATGTCGAGTGGATAAAATGGATGTAGAGTGGATAAAATGGATGTAGATTGGATAAAATGGATGTAGAGTTAATAAAAATGGATGTAGAGTGGATAAAATGGATGTATAGTGGATAAAAATGGATGGAGAGTAGATAAAATAGGTGTAGAGTGGATAAAAATGGATGTAGAGTGGATAAAATGGATGTCGAGTGGATAAAATGGATGTAGAGTGGATAAAAATAGATGTAGAGTGGATAAAAATGGATGTAGAGTGGATACAATGGATGTAGAGTGGATAAAAATGGATGTAGAGTGGATAAAATGGATGTAGAGTGGATAAAAATGGATGTAGAGTGGATAAAATGGATGTAGAGTGCATAAAAATGGATGTTGAGTGGATAAAATGGATGTAGAGTGGATAAAATGGATGTACATTTAATAAAAATGGATGTAGAGTGGATAAAAATGGATGTAGAGTGGATGAAATGGATGTAGAGTGGATAAAATGGATGTAGAGTGGATAAAAATGGATGTAGAGTGGATAAAAATGGATATAGGGTAGATAAAATGGATGTAGAGTTAATAAAAATGGATGTAGAGTGGGTATAATGGATGTAGAGAGGATAAAATGGATGTGGAGTGGATAACAATGGATGTAGAGTGGATAAAATGGATGTAGAGTGGATAAAATGGATGAAGAGTGGATAAAATGGTTGTAGAGTGGATAAAATGGATGTAGAGTAGATAAAAATGGATGTAGAGTGGATATAATGGATGTAGAGTGGATAAAAATGGATGTAGAGTGGATAAAATGGATGTAGAGTGCATAAAAATGGATGTTGAGTGGATAAAATGGATGTAGAGTGGATAAAATTAATGTACATTTAATAAAAATGGATGTAGAGTGGATAAAAATGGATGTAGATTGGATAAAATGGTTGTAGAGTTAATAAAAGTGGATGTAGAGTGGATAAAATGGATGTAGAGTTGATAAAAATGGATGTAGAGTGGATAAAAATGGATGTAGATTGGATAAAATGGATGTAGAGTGGATAAAATGGATGTAGAGTGCATAAAAATGGATGTTGAGTGGATAAAGTGGATGTAGAGTGGATAAAATGGATGTACATTTAATAAAAATGGATGTAGAGTGGATAAAAATGGATGTAGAGTGGATAAAAATGGATGTAGATTGGATAAAATGGATGTAGAGTTAATAAAAGTGGATGTAGAGTGGATAAAATGGATGTAGAGTTGATAAAAATGGATGTAGAGTGGATAAAAATGGATGTCGAGTGGATAAAATGGATGTAGAGTGGATAAAATGGATGTAGATTGGATAAAATGGATGTAGAGTTAATAAAAATGGATGTAGAGTGGATAAAATGGATGTATAGTGGATAAAAATGGATGGAGAGTAGATAAAATAGATGTAGAGTGGATAAAAATGGATGTAGAGTGGATAAAATGGATGTCGAGTGGATAAAATGGATGTAGAGTGGATAAAAATAGATGTAGAGTGGATAAAAATGGATGTAGAGTGGATACAATGGATGTAGAGTGGATAAAAATGGATGTAGAGTGGATAAAATGGATGTAGAGTGGATAAAAATGGATGTAAAGTGGATAAAATGGATGTAGAGTGCATAAAAATGGATGTTGAGTGGATAAAATGGATGTAGAGTGGATAAAATGGATGTACATTTAATAAAAATGGATGTAGAGTGGATAAAAATGGATGTAGAGTGGATAAAATGGATGTAGAGTGGATAAAATGGATGTAGAGTGGATAAAAATGGATGTAGAGTGGATAAAAATGGATATAGGGTAGATAAAATGGATGTAGAGTTAATAAAAATGGATTTAGAGTGGAAATAATGGATGTAGAGTATATAAATTGGATGTAGAGTATATAAAATGGATGTAGAGTGGATAAAAATGGATGTCGAGTGGATAAAATGGATGTAGAGTGGATAAAAATGGATGTAGATTGGATAAAATGGATGTAGAGTGGATGAAAATGGATGTAGAGTATATAAATTGGATGTAGAGTATATAAAATGGATGTAGAGTGGATAAAAATGGATGTCGAGTGGATAAAATGGATGTAGAGTGGATAAAAATGGATGTAGAGTGGATAAAATGGATGTAGAGTTGATAAAATTGATGTAGAGTGGATAAAATGGATGTAGAGTAGATAAAATGGATGTAGAGTGGATAAAATGGATGTAGAGTTGATAAAATGGATGTAAAGTGGATAAAATGGATGTAGAGTTAATAAAAATGGATGTAGAGTGGAAATAATGGATGTAGAGAGGATAAAATGGATGTAGAGTGGATAAAATGGATGTAGAGTTCATAAAAATGGATGTAGAGTGGATAAAAATGGATGTAGATTGGATAAAATGGATGTAGAGTGGATAAAAATGGATGTAGAGTGGATAAAATGGATGTAGAGTTAATAAAAATGGATGTAGAGTGGAAATAATGGATGTAGAGAGGATAAAATGGATGTAGAGTGGATAAAATGGATGTAGAGTTCATAAAAATGGATGTAGAGTGGATAAAATGGATGTAGAGTGGATAAAATGATTGTAGAGTGGATAAAATGGATGTAGAGTGGATAAAAATGGATGTAGAGTGGATAAAATGGTTGTAGAGTGGATAAAATGGATGTAGAGTGGATAAAAATGGATGTAGAGTGGATAAAATGGATGTAGAGTGGATAAAAATGGATGTAGAGTGGATAAAATGGATGTAGAATAGATAAAATAGATGTAGAGTGGATAAAAATGGATGTAGAGTGGATAAAATGGATGTCGAGTGGATAAAATGGATGTAGAGTGGATAAAAATAGATGTAGAATGGATAAAAATGGATGTAGAGTGGATACAATGGATGTAGAGTGGATAAAAATGGATGTAGAGTGGATAAAATGGATGTAGAGTGGATAAAAATGGATGTAGAGTGGATAAAATGGATGTAGAGTGCATAAAAATGGATGTTGAGTGGATAAAATGGATGTACATTTAATAAAAATGGATGTAGAGTGGATAAAAATGGATGTAGAGTGGATAAAAATGGATGTAGATTGGATAAAATGGATGTAGAGTTAATAAAAGTGGATGTAGAGTGGATAAAATGGATGTAGAGTTGATAAAAATGGATGTAGAGTGGATAAAAATGGATGTAGATTGGATAAAATGGATGTAGAGTGCATAAAAATGGATGTAGAGTATATAAATTGGATGTAGAGTATATAAAATGGATGTAGAGTGGATAAAAATGGATGTCGAGTGGATAAAATGGATGTAGAGTGGATAAAATGGATGTAGAGTTCATAAAAATGGATGTAGAGTGGATAAAAATGGATGTAGATTGGATAAAATGGATGTGGAGTGGATAACAATGGATGTAGAGAGGATAAAATGGATGTAGAGTGGATAAAATGGATGAAGAGTGGAAAAATGGTTGTAGAGTGGATAAAATGGATGTAGAGTAGATAAAAATGGATGTAGAGTGGATAAAATGGATGTAGAGTGGATAAAAATGGATGTAGAGTGGATAAAATGGATGTAGAGTGCATAAAAATGGATGTTGAGTGGATAAAGTGGATGTAGAGTGGATAAAATGGATGTACATTTAATAAAAATGGATGTAGAGTGGAAATAATGGATGTAGAGAGGATAAAATGGATGTAGAGTGGATAAAATGGATGTAGAGTTCATAAAAATGGATGTAGAGTGGATAAAAATGGATGTAGATTGGATAAAATGGATGTAGAGTGGATAAAAATGGATGTAGAGTGGATAAAATGGATGTAGAGTTAATAAAAATGGATGTAGAGTGGAAATAATGGATGTAGAGAGGATAAAATGGATGTAGAGTGGATAAAATGGATGTAGAGTTCATAAAAATGGATGTAGAGTGGATAAAATGGATGTAGAGTGGATAAAATGATTGTAGAGTGGATAAAATGGATGTAGAGTGGATAAAAATGGATGTAGAGTGGATAAAATGGTTGTAGAGTGGATAAAATGGATGTAGAGTAGATAAAAATGGATGTAGAGTGGATAAAATGGATGTAGAGTGGATAAAAATGGATGTAGAGTGGATAAAATGGATGTAGAATAGATAAAATAGATGTAGAGTGGATAAAAATGGATGTAGAGTGGATAAAATGGATGTCGAGTGGATAAAATGGATGTAGAGTGGATAAAAATAGATGTAGAATGGATAAAAATGGATGTAGAGTGGATACAATGGATGTAGAGTGGATAAAAATGGATGTAGAGTGGATAAAATGGATGTAGAGTGGATAAAAATGGATGTAGAGTGGATAAAATGGATGTAGAGTGCATAAAAATGGATGTTGAGTGGATAAAATGGATGTACATTTAATAAAAATGGATGTAGAGTGGATAAAAATGTATGTAGAGTGGATAAAAATGGATGTAGATTGGATAAAATGGATGTAGAGTTAATAAAAGTGGATGTAGAGTGGATAAAATGGATGTAGAGTTGATAAAAATGGATGTAGAGTGGATAAAAATGGATGTAGATTGGATAAAATGGATGTAGAGTGCATAAAAATGGATGTAGAGTATATAAATTGGATGTAGAGTATATAAAATGGATGTAGAGTGGATAAAAATGGATGTCGAGTGGATAAAATGGATGTAGAGTGGATAAAATGGATGTAGAGTTCATAAAAATGGATGTAGAGTGGATAAAAATGGATGTAGATTGGATAAAATGGATGTGGAGTGGATAACAATGGATGTAGAGAGGATAAAATGGATGTAGAGTGGATAAAATGGATGAAGAGTGGAAAAATGGTTGTAGAGTGGATAAAATGGATGTAGAGTAGATAAAAATGGATGTAGAGTGGATAAAATGGATGTAGAGTGGATAAAAATGGATGTAGAGTGGATAAAATGGATGTAGAGTGCATAAAAATGGATGTTGAGTGGATAAAGTGGATGTAGAGTGGATAAAATGGATGTACATTTAATAAAAATGGATGTAGAGTGGATAAAAATGGATGTAGAGTGGATAAAAATGGATGTAGATTGGATAAAATGGATGTAGAGTTAATAAAAGTGGATGTAGAGCGGATAAAATGGATGTAGAGTTGATAAAAATGGATGTAGATTGGATAAAATGGATGTAGAGTGGATAAAAATGGATGTAGATTATATAAATTGGATGTAGAGTATATAAAATGGATGTAGAGTGGATAAAAATGGATGTAGATTGGATAAAATGGATGTAGAGTATATAAATTGGATGTACAATATATAAAATGGATGTAGAGTGGATAAAAATGGATGTCGAGTGGATAAAATGGATGTATAGTGGATAAAAATGGATGTAGAGTAGATAAAATAGATGTAGAGTGGATAAAAATGGATGTAGAGTGGATAAAATGGATGTAGATTGGATAAAATGGATGTAGAGTTAATAAAAATGCATGTAGAGTGGATAAAATGGATGTATAGTGGATAAAAATGGATGTAGAGTAGATAAAATAGATGTAGAGTGGATAAAAATGGATGTAGAGTGGATAAAATGGATGTCGAGTGGATAAAATGGATGTAGAGTGGATAAAAATAGATGTAGAGTGGATAAAAATGGATGTAGAGTGGATACAATGGATGTAGAGTGGATAAAAATGGATGTAGAGTGGGTAAAATGGATGTAGAGTGGATAAAAATGGATGTCGAGTGGATAAAATGGATGTAGAGTGGATAAAAATGGATGTAGAGTGGATAAAATGGATGTAGAGTTGATAAAAATGGATGTACAGTGGATAAAATGGATGTAGAGTAGATAAAATGGATGTAGAGTGGATAAAATGATTGTAGAGTGGATAAAATGATTGTAGAGTGGATAAAATGGATGTAGAGTGGATAAAAATGGATGTAGAGTGGATAAAATGGTTGTAGAGTGGATAAAATGGATGTAGAGTTGATAAAAATGGATGTAGAGTGGATAAAATGGATGTAGAGTGGATAAAAATGGATGTAGATTGGATAAAATGGATGTAGAGTGGATAAAAATGGATGTAGATTATATAAATTGGATGTAGAGTATATAAAATGGATGTAGAGTGGATAAAAATGGATGTAGAGTGGATAAAATGGTTGTAGAGTGGATAAAATGGATGTAGAGTAGATAAAAATGGATGTAGAGTGGATAAAATGGATGTAGAGTGGATAAAAATGGATGTAGATTGGATAAAATGGATGTAGAGTGGATAAAAATGGATGTAGATTATATAAATTGGATGTAGAGTATATAAAATGGATGTAGAGTGGATAAAAATGGATGTCGAGTGGATAAAATGGATGTAGAGTGGATAAAATGGATGTAGATTGGATAAAATGGATGTAGAGTTAATAAAAATGCATGTAGAGTGGATAAAATGGATGTATAGTGGATAAAAATGGATGTAGAGTAGATAAAATAGATGTAGAGTGGATAAAAATGGATGTAGAGTGGATAAAATGGATGTCGAGTGGATAAAATGGATGTAGAGTGGATAAAAATAGATGTAGAGTGGATAAAAATGGATGTAGAGTGGATACAATGGATGTAGAGTGGATAAAAATGGATGTAGAGTGGGTAAAATGGATGTAGAGTGGATAAAAATGGATGTCGAGTGGATAAAATGGATGTAGAGTGGATAAAAATGGATGTAGAGTGGATAAAATGGATGTAGAGTTGATAAAAATGGATGTAGAGTGGATAAAATGGATGTAGAGTGGATAAAATGGATGTAGAGTGGATAAAATGATTGTAGAGTGGATAAAATGATTGTAGAGTGGATAAAATGGATGTAGAGTGGATAAAAATGGATGTAGAGTGGATAAAATGGTTGTAGAGTGGATAAAATGGATGTAGAGTGGATAAAAATGGATGTAGAGTGGATAAAATGGATGTAGAGTGGATAAAAATGGATGTAGAGTGGATAAAATGGATGTAGAGTGCATAAAAATGGATGTTGAGTGGATAAAGTGGATGTAGAGTGGATAAAATGGATGTACATTTAATAAAAATGGATGTAGAGTGGATAAAAATGGATGTAGAGTGGATAAAAATGGATGTAGATTGGATAAAATGGATGTAGAGTTAATAAAAGTGGATGTAGAGTGGATAAAATGGATGTAGAGTTGATAAAAATGGATGTAGAGTGGATAAAAATGGATGTAGATTGGATAAAATGGATGTAGAGTGGATAAAAATGGATGTAGATTATATAAATTGGATGTAGAGTATATAAAATGGATGTAGAGTGGATAAAAATGGATGTCGAGTGGATAAAATGGATGTAGAGTGGATAAAAATGGATGTAGATTGGATAAAATGGATGTAGAGTTAATAAAAATGGATGTAGAGTGGATAAAATGGATGTATAGTGGATAAAAATGGATGTAGAGTAGATAAAATAGATGTAGAGTGGTTAAAAATGGATGTAAAGTGGATAAAAATGGATGTAGATTGGATAAAATGGATGTAGAGTTAATAAAAGTGGATGTAGAGTGGATAAAATGGATGTAGAGTTGATAAAAATGGATGTGGAGTGGATAAAAATGGATGTAGATTGGATAAAATGGATGTAGAGTGGATAAAAATGGATGTAGATTATATAAATTGGATGTAGAGTATATAAAATGGATGTAGAGTGGATAAAAATGGATGTCGAGTGGATAAAATGGATGTAGAGTGGATAAAAATGGATGTAGATTGGATAAAATGGATGTAGAGTTAATAAAAATGGATGTAGAGTGGATAAAATGGATGTATAGTGGATAAAAATGGATGTAGAGTAGATAAAATAGATGTAGAGTGGTTAAAAATGGATGTAAAGTGGATAAAAATGGATGTAGATTGGATAAAATGGATGTAGAGTTAATAAAAATGGATGTAGAGTGGATAAAATGGATGTATAGTGGATAAAAATGGATGTAGAGTAGATAAAATAGATGTAGAGTGGATAAAAATGGATGTAGAGTGGATAAAATGGATGTCGAGTGGATAAAATGGATGTAGAGTGGATAAAAATAGATGTAGAGTGGATAAAAATGGATGTAGAGTGGATACAATGGATGTAGAGTGGATAAAAATGGATGTAGAGTGGATAAAATGGATGTAGAGTGGATAAAAATGGATGTAGAGTGGATAAAATGGATGTAGAGTGCATAAAAATGGATGTAGAGTGGATAAAATGGATGTAGAGTGGATAAAATGGATGTAGAGTTGATAAAATGGATGTAAAGTGGATAAAATGGATGTAGAGTGGATAAAATGGATGTAGATTGGATAAAATGGATGTAGAGTTAATAAAAATGGATGTAGAGTGGATAAAATGGATGTATAGTGGATAAAAATGGATGTAGAGTAGATAAAATAGATGTAGAGTGGATAAAAATGGATGTAGAGTGGATAAAATGGATGTCGAGTGGATAAAATGGATGTAGAGTGGATAAAAATAGATGTAGAGTGGATAAAAATGGATGTAGAGTGGATACAATGGATGTAGAGTGGATAAAAATGGATGTAGAGTGGATAAAATGGATGTAGAGTGGATAAAAATGGATGTAGAGTGGATAAAATGGATGTAGAGTGCATAAATATGGATGTTGAGTGGATAAAATGGATGTAGAGTGGATAAAATGGATGTACATTTAATAAAAATGGATGTAGAGTGGATAAAAATGGATGTAGAGTGGATAAAAATGGATGTAGATTGGATAAAATGGATGTAGAGTTAATAAAAGTGGATGTAGAGTGGATAAAATGGATGTAGAGTGGATAAAAATGGATGTAGATTGGATAAAATGGATGTAGAGTGCATAAAAATGGATGTAGAGTATATAAATTGGATGTACAATATATAAAATGGATGTAGAGTGGATAAAAATGGATGTCGAGTGGATAAAATGGATGTATAGTGGATAAAAATGGATGTAGAGTAGATAAAATAGATGTAGAGTGGATAAAAATGGATGTAGAGTGGATAAAATGGATGTAGATTGGATAAAATGGATGTAGAGTTAATAAAAATGCATGTAGAGTGGATAAAATGGATGTATAGTGGATAAAAATGGATGTAGAGTAGATAAAATAGATGTAGAGTGGATAAAAATGGATGTAGAGTGGATAAAATGGATGTCGAGTGGATAAAATGGATGTAGAGTGGATAAAAATAGATGTAGAGTGGATAAAAATGGATGTAGAGTGGATACAATGGATGTAGAGTGGATAAAAATGGATGTAGAGTGGGTAAAATGGATGTAGAGTGGATAAAAATGGATGTCGAGTGGATAAAATGGATGTAGAGTGGATAAAAATGGATGTAGAGTGGATAAAATGGATGTAGAGTTGATAAAAATGGATGTACAGTGGATAAAATGGATGTAGAGTGGATAAAATGATTGTAGAGTGGATAAAATGATTGTAGAGTGGATAAAATGGATGTAGAGTGGATAAAAATGGATGTAGAGTGGATAAAATGGTTGTAGAGTGGATAAAATGGATGTAGAGTTGATAAAAATGGATGTAGAGTGGATAAAATGGATGTAGAGTGGATAAAAATGGATGTAGATTGGATAAAATGGATGTAGAGTGGATAAAAATGGATGTAGATTATATAAATTGGATGTAGAGTATATAAAATGGATGTAGAGTGGATAAAAATGGATGTCGAGTGGATAAAATGGATGTAGAGTGGATAAAATGGATGTAGATTGGATAAAATGGATGTAGAGTTAATAAAAATGCATGTAGAGTGGATAAAATGGATGTATAGTGGATAAAAATGGATGTAGAGTAGATAAAATAGATGTAGAGTGGATAAAAATGGATGTAGAGTGGATAAAATGGATGTCGAGTGGATAAAATGGATGTAGAGTGGATAAAAATAGATGTAGAGTGGATAAAAATGGATGTAGAGTGGATAAAAATGGATGTAGAGTGGGTAAAATGGATGTAGAGTGGATAAAAATGGATGTCGAGTGGATAAAATGGATGTAGAGTGGATAAAAATGGATGTAGAGTGGATAAAATGGATGTAGAGTTGATAAAAATGGATGTAGAGTGGATAAAATGGATGTAGAGTAGATAAAATGGATGTAGAGTGGATAAAATGATTGTAGAGTGGATAAAATGATTGTAGAGTGGATAAAATGGATGTAGAGTGGATAAAAATGGATGTAGAGTGGATAAAATGGTTGTAGAGTGGATAAAATGGATGTAGAGTAGATAAAAATGGATGTAGAGTGGATAAAATGGATGTAGAGTGCATAAAAATGGATGTTGAGTGGATAAAGTGGATGTAGAGTGGATAAAATGGATGTACATTTAATAAAAATGGATGTAGAGTGGATAAAAATGGATGTAGAGTGGATAAAAATGGATGTAGATTGGATAAAATGGATGTAGAGTTAATAAAAGTGGATGTAGAGTGGATAAAATGGATGTAGAGTTGATAAAAATGGATGTAGAGTGGATAAAAATGGATGTAGATTGGATAAAATGGATGTAGAGTGGATAAAAATGGATGTAGATTATATAAATTGGATGTAGAGTATATAAAATGGATGTAGAGTGGATAAAAATGGATGTCGAGTGGATAAAATGGATGTAGAGTGGATAAAAATGGATGTAGATTGGATAAAATGGATGTAGAGTTAATAAAAATGGATGTAGAGTGGATAAAATGGATGTATAGTGGATAAAAATGGATGTAGAGTAGATAAAATAGATGTAGAGTGGATAAAAATGGATGTAAAGTGGATAAAAATGGATGTAGATTGGATAAAATGGATGTAGAGTTAATAAAAGTGGATGTAGAGTGGATAAAATGGATGTAGAGTTGATAAAAATGGATGTGGAGTGGATAAAAATGGATGTAGATTGGATAAAATGGATGTAGAGTGGATAAAAATGGATGTAGATTATATAAATTGGATGTAGAGTATATAAAATGGATGTAGAGTGGATAAAAATGGATGTCGAGTGGATAAAATGGATGTAGAGTGGATAAAAATGGATGTAGATTGGACAAAATGGATGTAGAGTTAATAAAAATGGATGTAGAGTGGATAAAATGGATGTATAGTGGATAAAAATGGATGTAGAGTAGATAAAATAGATGTAGAGTGGATAAAAATGGATGTAGAGTGGATAAAATGGATGTCGAGTGGATAAAATGGATGTAGAGTGGATAAAAATAGATGTAGAGTGGATAAAAATGGATGTAGAGTGGATACAATGGATGTAGAGTGGATAAAAATGGATGTAGAGTGGATAAAATGGATGTAGAGTGGATAAAAATGGATGTAGAGTGGATAAAATGGTTGTAGAGTGGATAAAATGGATGTAGAGTTGATACAAATGGATGTAGAGTGGATAAAATGGATGTAGAGTGGATAAAAATGGATGTAGATTGGATAAAATGGATGTAGAGTGGATAAAAATGGATGTAGATTATATAAATTGGATGTAGAGTATATAAAATGGATGTAGAGTGGATAAAAATGGATGTCGAGTGGATAAAATGGATGTAGAGTGGATAAAAATGGATGTAGATTGGACAAAATGGATGTAGAGTTAATAAAAATGGATGTAGAGTGGATAAAATGGATGTATAGTGGATAAAAATGGATGTAGAGTTGATAAAATGGATGTAAAGTGGATAAAATGGATGTAGAGTGGATAAAATGGATGTAGATTGGATAAAATGGATGTAGAGTTAATAAAAATGGATGTAGAGTGGATAAAATGGATGTATAGTGGATAAAAATGGATGTAGAGTAGATAAAATAGATGTAGAGTGGATAAAAATGGATGTAGAGTGGATAAAATGGATGTCGAGTGGATAAAATGGATGTAGAGTGGATAAAAATAGATGTAGAGTGGATAAAAATGGATGTAGAGTGGATACAATGGATGTAGAGTGGATAAAAATGGATGTAGAGTGGATAAAATGGATGTAGAGTGGATAAAAATGGATGTAGAGTGGATAAAATGGATGTAGAGTGCATAAATATGGATGTTGAGTGGATAAAATGGATGTAGAGTGGATAAAATGGATGTACATTTAATAAAAATGGATGTAGAGTGGATAAAAATGGATGTAGAGTGGATAAAAATGGATGTAGATTGGATAAAATGGATGTAGAGTTAATAAAAGTGGATGTAGAGTGGATAAAATGGATGTAGAGTGGATAAAAATGGATGTAGATTGGATAAAATGGATGTAGAGTGGATAAAAATGGATGTAGAGTATATAAATTGGATGTACAATATATAAAATGGATGTAGAGTGGATAAAAATGGATGTCGAGTGGATAAAATGGATGTATAGTGGATAAAAATGGATGTAGAGTAGATAAAATAGATGTAGAGTGGATAAAAATGGATGTAGAGTGGATAAAATGGATGTAGATTGGATAAAATGGATGTAGAGTTAATAAAAATGCATGTAGAGTGGATAAAATGGATGTATAGTGGATAAAAATGGATGTAGAGTAGATAAAATAGATGTAGAGTGGATAAAAATGGATGTAGAGTGGATAAAATGGATGTCGAGTGGATAAAATGGATGTAGAGTGGATAAAAATAGATGTAGAGTGGATAAAAATGGATGTAGAGTGGATACAATGGATGTAGAGTGGATAAAAATGGATGTAGAGTGGGTAAAATGGATGTAGAGTGGATAAAAATGGATGTCGAGTGGATAAAATGGATGTAGAGTGGATAAAAATGGATGTAGAGTGGATAAAATGGATGTAGAGTTGATAAAAATGGATGTACAGTGGATAAAATGGATGTAGAGTGGATAAAATGATTGTAGAGTGGATAAAATGGTTGTAGAGTGGATAAAATGGATGTAGAGTGGATAAAAATGGATGTAGAGTGGATAAAATGGTTGTAGAGTGGATAAAATGGATGTAGAGTTGATAAAAATGGATGTAGAGTGGATAAAATGGATGTAGAGTGGATAAAAATGGATGTAGATTGGATAAAATGGATGTAGAGTGGATAAAAATGGATGTAGATTATATAAATTGGATGTAGAGTATATAAAATGGATGTAGAGTGGATAAAAATGGATGTCGAGTGGATAAAATGGATGTAGAGTGGATAAAATGGATGTAGATTGGATAAAATGGATGTAGAGTTAATAAAAATGCATGTAGAGTGGATAAAATGGATGTATAGTGGATAAAAATGGATGTAGAGTAGATAAAATAGATGTAGAGTGGATAAAAATGGATGTAGAGTGGATAAAATGGATGTCGAGTGGATAAAATGGATGTAGAGTGGATAAAAATAGATGTAGAGTGGATAAAAATGGATGTAGAGTGGATACAATGGATGTAGAGTGGATAAAAATGGATGTAGAGTGGGTAAAATGGATGTAGAGTGGATAAAAATGGATGTCGAGTGGATAAAATGGATGTAGAGTGGATAAAAATGGATGTAGAGTGGATAAAATGGATGTAGAGTTGATAAAAATGGATGTAGAGTGGATAAAATGGATGTAGAGTAGATAAAATGGATGTAGAGTGGATAAAATGATTGTAGAGTGGATAAAATGATTGTAGAGTGGATAAAATGGATGTAGAGTGGATAAAAATGGATGTAGAGTGGATAAAATGGTTGTAGAGTGGATAAAATGGATGTAGAGTAGATAAAAATGGATGTAGAGTGGATAAAATGGATGTAGAGTGCATAAAAATGGATGTTGAGTGGATAAAGTGGATGTAGAGTGGATAAAATGGATGTACATTTAATAAAAATGGATGTAGAGTGGATAAAAATGGATGTAGAGTGGATAAAAATGGATGTAGATTGGATAAAATGGATGTAGAGTTAATAAAAGTGGATGTAGAGTGGATAAAATGGATGTAGAGTTGATAAAAATGGATGTAGAGTGGATAAAAATGGATGTAGATTGGATAAAATGGATGTAGAGTGGATAAAAATGGATGTAGATTATATAAATTGGATGTAGAGTATATAAAATGGATGTAGAGTGGATAAAAATGGATGTCGAGTGGATAAAATGGATGTAGAGTGGATAAAAATGGATGTAGATTGGATAAAATGGATGTAGAGTTAATAAAAATGGATGTAGAGTGGATAAAATGGATGTATAGTGGATAAAAATGGATGTAGAGTAGATAAAATAGATGTAGAGTGGATAAAAATGGATGTAAAGTGGATAAAAATGGATGTAGATTGGATAAAATGGATGTAGAGTTAATAAAAGTGGATGTAGAGTGGATAAAATGGATGTAGAGTTGATAAAAATGGATGTGGAGTGGATAAAAATGGATGTAGATTGGATAAAATGGATGTAGAGTGGATAAAAATGGATGTAGATTATATAAATTGGATGTAGAGTATATAAAATGGATGTAGAGTGGATAAAAATGGATGTCGAGTGGATAAAATGGATGTAGAGTGGATAAAAATGGATGTAGATTGGACAAAATGGATGTAGAGTTAATAAAAATGGATGTAGAGTGGATAAAATGGATGTATAGTGGATAAAAATGGATGTAGAGTAGATAAAATAGATGTAGAGTGGATAAAAATGGATGTAGAGTGGATAAAATGGATGTCGAGTGGATAAAATGGATGTAGAGTGGATAAAAATAGATGTAGAGTGGATAAAAATGGATGTAGAGTGGATACAATGGATGTAGAGTGGATAAAAATGGATGTAGAGTGGATAAAATGGATGTAGAGTGGATAAAAATGGATGTAGAGTGGATAAAATGGTTGTAGAGTGGATAAAATGGATGTAGAGTTGATAAAAATGGATGTAGAGTGGATAAAATGGATGTAGAGTGGATAAAAATGGATGTAGATTGGATAAAATGGATGTAGAGTGGATAAAAATGGATGTAGATTATATAAATTGGATGTAGAGTATATAAAATGGATGTAGAGTGGATAAAAATGGATGTCGAGTGGATAAAATGGATGTAGAGTGGATAAAAATGGATGTAGATTGGACAAAATGGATGTAGAGTTAATAAAAATGGATGTAGAGTGGATAAAATGGATGTATAGTGGATAAAAATGGATGTAGAGTAGATAAAATAGATGTAGAGTGGATAAAATGGATGTAGAGTGGATAAAAATGGATGTAGAGTGGATAAAATGGTTGTAGAGTGGATAAAATGGATGTAGAGTTGATAAAAATGGATGTAGAGTGGATAAAATGGATGTAGAGTGGATAAAAATGGATGTAGATTGGATAAAATGGATGTAGAGTGGATAAAAATGGATGTAGATTATATAAATTGGATGTAGAGTATATAAAATGGATGTAGAGTGGATAAAAATGGATGTCGAGTGGATAAAATGGATGTAGAGTGGATAAAATGGATGTAGATTGGATAAAATGGATGTAGAGTTAATAAAAATGCATGTAGAGTGGATAAAATGGATGTATAGTGGATAAAAATGGATGTAGAGTAGATAAAATAGATGTAGAGTGGATAAAAATGGATGTAGAGTGGATAAAATGGATGTCGAGTGGATAAAATGGATGTAGAGTGGATAAAAATAGATGTAGAGTGGATAAAAATGGATGTAGAGTGGATACAATGGATGTAGAGTGGATAAAAATGGATGTAGAGTGGGTAAAATGGATGTAGAGTGGATAAAAATGGATGTCGAGTGGATAAAATGGATGTAGAGTGGATAAAATGGATGTAGAGTAGATAAAATGGATGTAGAGTGGATAAAATGATTGTAGAGTGGATAAAATGATTGTAGAGTGGATAAAATGGATGTAGAGTGGATAAAAATGGATGTAGAGTGGATAAAATGGTTGTAGAGTGGATAAAATGGATGTAGAGTAGATAAAAATGGATGTAGAGTGGATAAAATGGATGTAGAGTGCATAAAAATGGATGTTGAGTGGATAAAGTGGATGTAGAGTGGATAAAATGGATGTACATTTAATAAAAATGGATGTAGAGTGGATAAAAATGGATGTAGAGTGGATAAAAATGGATGTAGATTGGATAAAATGGATGTAGAGTTAATAAAAGTGGATGTAGAGTGGATAAAATGGATGTAGAGTTGATAAAAATGGATGTAGAGTGGATAAAAATGGATGTAGATTGGATAAAATGGATGTAGAGTGGATAAAAATGGATGTAGATTATATAAATTGGATGTAGAGTATATAAAATGGATGTAGAGTGGATAAAAATGGATGTCGAGTGGATAAAATGGATGTAGAGTGGATAAAAATGGATGTAGATTGGATAAAATTGATGTAGAGTTAATAAAAATGGATGTAGAGTGGATAAAATGGATGTATAGTGGATAAAAATGGATGTAGAGTAGATAAAATAGATGTAGAGTGGATAAAAATGGATGTAAAGTGGATAAAAATGGATGTAGATTGGATAAAATGGATGTAGAGTTAATAAAAGTGGATGTAGAGTGGATAAAATGGATGTAGAGTTGATAAAAATGGATGTGGAGTGGATAAAAATGGATGTAGATTGGATAAAATGGATGTAGAGTGGATAAAAATGGATGTAGATTATATAAATTGGATGTAGAGTATATAAAATGGATGTAGAGTGGATAAAAATGGATGTCGAGTGGATAAAATGGATGTAGAGTGGATAAAAATGGATGTAGATTGGACAAAATGGATGTAGAGTTAATAAAAATGGATGTAGAGTGGATAAAATGGATGTATAGTGGATAAAAATGGATGTAGAGTAGATAAAATAGATGTAGAGTGGATAAAAATGGATGTAGAGTGGATAAAATGGATGTCGAGTGGATAAAATGGATGTAGAGTGGATAAAAATAGATGTAGAGTGGATAAAAATGGATGTAGAGTGGATACAATGGATGTAGAGTGGATAAAAATGGATGTAGAGTGGATAAAATGGATGTAGAGTGGATAAAAATGGATGTAGAGTGGATAAAATGGATGTAGAGTGCATAAAAATGGATGTAGAGTGGATAAAATGGATGTAGAGTGGATAAAATGGATGTAGAGTTGATAAAATGGATGTAAAGTGGATAAAATGGATGTAGAGTGGATAAAATGGATGTAGATTGGATAAAATAGATGTAGAGTTAATAAAAATGGATGTAGAGTGGATAAAATGGATGTATAGTGGATAAAAATGGATGTAGAGTAGATAAAATAGATGTAGAGTGGATAAAAATGGATGTAGAGTGGATAAAATGGATGTCGAGTGGATAAAATGGATGTAGAGTGGATAAAAATAGATGTAGAGTGGATAAAAATGGATGTAGAGTGGATACAATGGATGTAGAGTGGATAAAAATGGATGTAGAGTGGATAAAATGGATGTAGAGTGGATAAAAATGGATGTAGAGTGGATAAAATGGATGTAGAGTGCATAAATATGGATGTTGAGTGGATAAAATAGATGTAGAGTGGATAAAATGGATGTACATTTAATAAAAATGGATGTAGAGTGGATAAAAATGGATGTAGAGTGGATAAAAATGGATGTAGATTGGATAAAATGGATGTAGAGTTAATAAAAGTGGATGTAGAGTGGATAAAATGGATGTAGAGTGGATAAAAATGGATGTAGATTGGATAAAATGGATGTAGAGTGCATAAAAATGGATGTAGAGTATATAAATTGGATGTACAATATATAAAATGGATGTAGAGTGGATAAAAGTGGATGTCGAGTGGATAAAATGGATGTATAGTGGATAAAAATGGATGTAGAGTAGATAAAATAGATGTAGAGTGGATAAAAATGGATGTAGAGTGGATAAAATGGATGTCGAGTGGATAAAATGGATGTAGAGTGGATAAAAATAGATGTAGAGTGGATAAAAATGGATGTAGAGTGGATACAATGGATGTAGAGTGGATAAAAATGGATGTAGAGTGGATAAAATGGATGTAGAGTGGATAAAAATGGATGTAGAGTGGATAAAATGGATGTAGAGTGCATAAATATGGATGTTGAGTGGATAAAATGGATGTAGAGTGGATAAAATGGATGTAGAGTGCATAAATATGGATGTTGAGTGGATAAAATGGATGTAGAGTGGTTAAAATGGATGTACATTTAATAAAAATGGATGTAGAGTGGATAAAAATGGATGTAGAGTGGATAAAAATGGATGTAGAGTGGATACAATGGATGTAGAGTGGATAAAAATGGATGTAGAGTGGATAAAATGGATGTAGAGTGGATAAAAATGGATGTAGAGTGGATAAAATGGATGTAGAGTGCATAAAAATGGATGTAGAGTGGATAAAATGGATGTAGAGTGGATAAAATGGATGTAGAGTTGATAAAATGGATGTAAAGTGGATAAAATGGATGTAGAGTGGATAAAATGGATGTAGATTGGATAAAATGGATGTAGAGTTAATAAAAATGGATGTAGAGTGGATAAAATGGATGTATAGTGGATAAAAATGGATGTAGAGTAGATAAAATAGATGTAGAGTGGATAAAAATGGATGTAGAGTGGATAAAATGGATGTCGAGTGGATAAATTGGATGTAGAGTGGATAAAAATAGATGTAGAGTGGATAAAAATGGATGTAGAGTGGATACAATGGATGTAGAGTGGATAAAAATGGATGTAGAGTGGATAAAATGGATGTAGAGTGGATAAAAATGGATGTAGAGTGGATAAAATGGATGTAGAGTGCATAAATATGGATGTTGAGTGGATAAAATGGATGTAGAGTGGATAAAATGGATGTACATTTAATAAAAATGGATGTAGAGTGGATAAAAATGGATGTAGAGTGGATAAAAATGGATGTAGATTGGATAAAATGGATGTAGAGTTAATAAAAGTGGATGTAGAGTGGATAAAATGGATGTAGAGTGGATAAAAATGGATGTAGATTGGATAAAATGGATGTAGAGTGCATAAAAATGGATGTAGAGTATATAAATTGGATGTACAATATATAAAATGGATGTAGAGTGGATAAAAATGGATGTCGAGTGGATAAAATGGATGTATAGTGGATAAAAATGGATGTAGAGTAGATAAAATAGATGTAGAGTGGATAAAAATGGATGTAGAGTGGATAAAATGGATGTCGAGTGGATAAAATGGATGTAGAGTGGATAAAAATAGATGTAGAGTGGATAAAAATGGATGTAGAGTGGATACAATGGATGTAGAGTGGATAAAAATGGATGTAGAGTGGATAAAATGGATGTAGAGTGGATAAAAATGGATGTAGAGTGGATAAAATGGATGTAGAGTGCATAAATATGGATGTTGAGTGGATAAAATGGATGTAGAGTGGATAAAATGGATGTACATTTAATAAAAATGGATGTAGAGTGGATAAAAATGGATGTAGAGTGGATAAAAATGGATGTAGATTGGATAAAATGGATGTAGAGTTAATAAAAGTGGATGTAGAGTGGATAAAATGGATGTAGGGTGGATAAAAATGGATGTAGATTGGATAAAATGGATGTAGAGTTAATAAAAATGGATGTAGAGTGGATAAAATGGATGTCGAGTGGATAAAATGGATGTAGAGTGGATAAAAATAGATGTAGAGTGGATAAAAATGGATGTAGAGTGGATACAATGGATGTAGAGTGGATAAAAATGGATGTAGAGTGGATAAAATGGATGTAGAGTGGATAAAAATGGATGTAGAGTGGATAAAATGGATGTAGAGTGCATAAATATGGATGTTGAGTGGATAAAATGGATGTAGAGTGGATAAAATGGATGTACATTTAATAAAAATGGATGTAGAGTGGATAAAAATGGATGTAGAGTGGATAAAAATGGATGTAGATTGGATAAAATGGATGTAGAGTTAATAAAAGTGGATGTAGAGTGGATAAAATGGATGTAGAGTGGATAAAAATGGATGTAGATTGGATAAAATGGATGTAGAGTGCATAAAAATGGATGTAGAGTATATAAATTGGATGTACAGTATATAAAATGGATGTAGAGTGGATAAAAATGGATGTCGAGTGGATAAAATGGATGTAGAGTGGATAAAAATGGATGTAGATTGGATAAAATGGATGTAGAGTGGATGAAAATGGATGTAGAGTATATAAATTGGATGTAGAGTATATAAAATGGATGTAGAGTGGATAAAAATGGATGTCGAGTGGATAAAATGGATGTAGAGTGGATAAAAATGGATGTAGAGTGGATAAAATGGATGTAGAGTTGATAAAAATGGATGTAGAGTGGATAAAATGGATGTAGAGTAGATAAAATGGATGTAGAGTGGATAAAATGGATGTAGAGTGGATAAAAATGGATGTAGAGTGGATAAAATGGATGTCGAGTGGATAAAATGGATGTAGAGTGGATAAAAATAGATGTAGAGTGGATAAAAATGGATGTAGAGTGGATACAATGGATGTAGAGTGGATAAAAATGGATGTAGAGTGGATAAAATAGATGTAGAGTGGATAAAAATGGATGTAGATTGGATAAAATGGATGTAGAGTGGATGAAAATGGATGTAGAGTATATAAATTGGATGTAGAGTATATAAAATGGATGTAGAGTGGATAAAAATGGATGTCGAGTGGATAAAATGGATGTAGAGTGGATAAAAATGGATGTAGAGTGGATAAAATGGATGTAGAGTTGATAAAAATGGATGTAGAGTGGATAAAATGGATGTAGAGTAGATAAAATGGATGTAGAGTGGATAAAATGGATGTAGAGTTGATAAAATGGATGTAGAGTGGATAAAAATGGATGTCGAGTGGATAAAATGGATGTAGAGTGGATAAAAATGGATGTAGATTGGATAAAATGGATGTAGAGTGGATAAAAATGGATGTAGATTGGATAAAATGGATGTAGAGTTAATAAAAATGGATGTAGAGTGGATAAAATGGATGTATAGTGGATAAAAATGGATGTAGAGTAGATAAAATAGATGTAGAGTGGATAAAAATGGATGTAGAGTGGATAAAATGGATGTCGAGTGGATAAAATGGATGTAGAGTGGATAAAAATAGATGTAGAGTGGATAAAAATGGATGTAGAGTGGATACAATGGATGTAGAGTGGATAAAAATGGATGTAGAGTGGATAAAATGGATGTAGAGTGGATAAAAATGGATGTAGAGTGGATAAAATGGATGTAGAGTGCATAAATATGGATGTTGAGTGGATAAAATGGATGTAGAGTGGATAAAATGGATGTACATTTAATAAAAATGGATGTAGAGTGGATAAAAATGGATGTAGAGTGGATAAAAATGGATGTAGATTGGATAAAATGGATGTAGAGTTAATAAAAGTGGATGTAGAGTGGATAAAATGGATGTAGAGTGGATAAAAATGGATGTAGATTGGATAAAATGGATGTAGAGTGCATAAAAATGGATGTAGAGTATATAAATTGGATGTACAGTATATAAAATGGATGTAGAGTGGATAAAAATGGATGTCGAGTGGATAAAATGGATGTAGAGTGGATAAAAATGGATGTAGATTGGATAAAATGGATGTAGAGTGGATGAAAATGGATGTAGAGTATATAAATTGGATGTAGAGTATATAAAATGGATGTAGAGTGGATAAAAATGGATGTCGAGTGGATAAAATGGATGTAGAGTGGATAAAAATGGATGTAGAGTGGATAAAATGGATGTAGAGTTGATAAAAATGGATGTAGAGTGGATAAAATGGATGTAGAGTAGATAAAATGGATGTAGAGTGGATAAAATGGATGTAGAGTTGATAAAATGGATGTAGAGTGGATAAAAATGGATGTCGAGTGGATAAAATGGATGTAGAGTGGATAAAAATGGATGTAGATTGGATAAAATGGATGTAGAGTTAATAAAAGTGGATGTAGAGTGGATAAAATGGATGTAGATTTGATAAAAATGGATGTAGAGTGGATAAAAATGGATGTAGATTGGATAAAATGGATATAGAGTTGATAAAAATGGATGTAGAGTGGATAAAATAGATGTAGAGTAGATAAAATGGATGTAGAGTGGATAAAATGGATGTAGAGTTGATAAAATGGATGTAGAGTGGATAAAAATGGATGTCGAGTGGATAAAATGGATGTAGAGTGGATAAAAATGGATGTAGATTGGATAAAATGGATGTAGAGTGGATAAAAATGGATGTAGATTGGATAAAATGGATGTAGAGTTAATAAAAATGGATGTAGAGTGGATAAAATGGATGTATAGTGGATAAAAATGGATGTAGAGTAGATAAAATAGATGTAGAGTGGATAAAAATGGATGTAGAGTGGATAAAATGGATGTCGAGTGGATAAAATGGATGTAGAGTGGATAAAAATAGATGTAGAGTAGATAAAAATGGATGTAGAGTGGATACAATGGATGTAGAGTGGATAAAAATGGATGTAGATTATATAAATTGGATGTAGAGTATATAAAATGGATGTAGAGTGGATAAAAATGGATGTCGAGTGGATAAAATGGATGTAGAGTGGATAAAAATGGATGTAGATTGGATAAAATTGATGTAGAGTTAATAAAAATGGATGTAGAGTGGATAAAATGGATGTATAGTGGATAAAAATGGATGTAGAGTAGATAAAATAGATGTAGAGTGGATAAAAATGGATGTAAAGTGGATAAAAATGGATGTAGATTGGATAAAATGGATGTAGAGTTAATAAAAGTGGATGTAGAGTGGATAAAATGGATGTAGAGTTGATAAAAATGGATGTGGAGTGGATAAAAATAGATGTAGATTGGATAAAATGGATGTAGAGTGGATAAAAATGGATGTAGATTATATAAATTGGATGTAGAGTATATAAAATGGATGTAGAGTGGATAAAAATGGATGTCGAGTGGATAAAATGGATGTAGAGTGGATAAAAATGGATGTAGATTGGATAAAATGGATGTAGAGTTAATAAAAATGGATGTAGAGTGGATAAAATGTATGTATAGTGGATAAAAATGGATGTAGAGTAGATAAAATAGATGTAGAGTGGATAAAAATGGATGTAGAGTGGATAAAATGGATGTCGAGTGGATAAAATGGATGTAGAGTGGATAAAAATAGATGTAGAGTGGATAAAAATGGATGTAGAGTGGATAAAAATAGATGTAGAGTGGATAAAAATGGATGTAGAGTGGATACAATGGATGTAGAGTGGATAAAAATGGATGTAGAGTGGATAAAATGGATGTAGAGTGGTTAAAAATGGATGTAGAGTGGATAAAATGGATGT
The DNA here is from genome assembly GCA_933228935.1 of Pemphredon lugubris. NCBI lineage: Eukaryota > Metazoa > Arthropoda > Insecta > Hymenoptera > Crabronidae > Pemphredon > Pemphredon lugubris. Next base: position 40,242,925 of record OW121816.1, on the reverse strand, counting down.
AGAGTGCATAAAAATGGATGTAGAGTGGATAAAATGGATGTAGAGTTAATAAAAATGGATGTAGAGTGGAAATAATGGATGTAGAGAGGATAAAATGGATGTAGAGTGGATAAAATGGATGTAGAGTGGATAAAAATGGATGTAGAGTGGATAACAATGGATATAGGGTAGATAAAATGGATGTAGAGTTAATAAAAATGGATGTAGAGTGGGTATAATGGATGTAGAGAGGATAAAATGGATGTGGAGTGGATAACAATGGATGTAGAGTGGATAAAATGGATGTAGAGTGGATAAAAATGGATGTAGATTGGATAAAATGGATGTAGAGTGGATAAAAATGGATGTAGATTGGATAAAATTGATGTAGAGTTAATAAAAATGGATGTAGAGTGGATAAAATGGATGTATAGTGGATAAAAATGGATGTAGAGTAGATAAAATAGATGTAGAGTGGATAAAAATGGATGTAAAGTGGATAAAAATGGATGTAGATTGGATAAAATGGATGTAGAGTTAATAAAAGTGGATGTAGAGTGGATAAAATGGATGTAGAGTTGATAAAAATGGATGTGGAGTGGATAAAAATGGATGTAGATTGGATAAAATGGATGTAGAGTGGATAAAAATGGATGTAGATTATATAAATTGGATGTAGAGTATATAAAATGGATGTAGAGTGGATAAAAATGGATGTCGAGTGGATAAAATGGATGTAGAGTGGATAAAAATGGATGTAGATTGGACAAAATGGATGTAGAGTTAATAAAAATGGATGTAGAGTGGATAAAATGGATGTATAGTGGATAAAAATGGATGTAGAGTAGATAAAATAGATGTAGAGTGGATAAAAATGGATGTAGAGTGGATAAAATGGATGTCGAGTGGATAAAATGGATGTAGAGTGGATAAAAATAGATGTAGAGTGGATAAAAATGGATGTAGAGTGGATAGAATGGATATAGAGTGGATAAAAATGGATGTAGAGTGGATAAAATGGATGTAGAGTGGATAAAAATGGATGTAGAGTGGATAAAATGGATGTAGAGTGCATAAAAATGGATGTAGAGTGGATAAAAATGGATGTAGATTGGATAAAATGGATGTAGAGTGGATAAAAATGGATGTAGATTATATAAATTGGATGTAGAGTATATAAAATGGATGTAGAGTGGATAAAAATGGATGTCGAGTGGATAAAATGGATGTAGAGTGGATAAAATGGATGTAGATTGGATAAAATGGATGTAGAGTTAATAAAAATGGATGTAGAGTGGATAAAATGGATGTATAGTGGATAAAAATGGATGTAGAGTAGATAAAATAGATGTAGAGTGGATAAAAATGGATGTAGAGTGGATAAAATGGATGTCGAGTGGATAAAATGGATGTAGAGTGGATAAAAATAGATGTAGAGTGGATAAAAATGGATGTAGAGTGGATACAATGGATGTAGAGTGGATAAAAATGGATGTAGAGTGGATAAAATGGATGTAGAGTGGATAAAAATGGATGTAGAGTGGATAAAATGGATGTAGAGTGCATAAATATGGATGTTGAGTGGATAAAATGCATGTAGAGTGGATAAAATGGATGTACATTTAATAAAAATGGATGTAGAGTGGATAAAAATGGATGTAGAGTGGATAAAAATGGATGTAGATTGGATAAAATGGATGTAGAGTTAATAAAAGTGGATGTAGAGTGGATAAAATGGATGTAGAGTGGATAAAAATGGATGTAGATTGGATAAAATGGATGTAGATTGGATAAAATGGATGTAGAGTGGATGAAAATGGATGTAGAGTATATAAATTGGATGTAGAGTATATAAAATGGATGTAGAGTGGATAAAAATGGATGTCGAGTGGATAAAATGGATGTAGAGTGGATAAAAATGGATGTAGAGTGGATAAAATGGATGTAGAGTTGATAAAAATGGATGTAGAGTGGATAAAATGGATGTAGAGTAGATAAAATGGATGTAGAGTGGATAAAATGATTGTAGAGTGGATAAAATGATTGTAGAGTGGATAAAATGGATGTAGAGTGGATAAAAATGGATGTAGAGTGGATAAAATGGTTGTAGAGTGGATAAAATGGATGTAGAGTTAATAAAAATGCATGTAGAGTGGATAAAATGGATGTATAGTGGATAAAAATGGATGTAGAGTAGATAAAATAGATGTAGAGTGGATAAAAATGGATGTAGAGTGGATAAAATGGATGTCGAGTGGATAAAATGGATGTAGAGTGGATAAAAATAGATGTAGAGTGGATAAAAATGGATGTAGAGTGGATACAATGGATGTAGAGTGGATAAAAATGGATGTAGAGTGGGTAAAATGGATGTAGAGTGGATAAAAATGGATGTCGAGTGGATAAAATGGATGTAGAGTGGATAAAAATGGATGTAGAGTGGATAAAATGGATGTAGAGTTGATAAAAATGGATGTAGAGTGGATAAAATGGATGTAGAGTAGATAAAATGGATGTAGAGTGGATAAAATGATTGTAGAGTGGATAAAATGATTGTAGAGTGGATAAAATGGATGTAGAGTGGATAAAAATGGATGTAGAGTGGATAAAATGGTTGTAGAGTGGATAAAATGGATGTAGAGTAGATAAAAATGGATGTAGAGTGGATAAAATGGATGTAGAGTGGATAAAAATGGATGTAGATTGGATAAAATGGATGTAGAGTGGATAAAAATGGATGTAGATTATATAAATTGGATGTAGAGTATATAAAATGGATGTAGAGTGGATAAAAATGGATGTCGAGTGGATAAAATGGATGTAGAGTGGATAAAATGGATGTAGATTGGATAAAATGGATGTAGAGTTGATAAAATGGATGTAGAGTGGATAAAAATGGATGTCGAGTGGATAAAATGGATGTAGAGTGGATAAAAATGGATGTAGATTGGATAAAATGGATGTAGAGTGGATAAAAATGGATGTAGATTGGATAAAATGGATGTAGAGTTAATAAAAATGGATGTAGAGTGGATAAAATGGATGTATAGTGGATAAAAATGGATGTAGAGTAGATAAAATAGATGTAGAGTGGATAAAAATGGATGTAGAGTGGATAAAATGGATGTCGAGTGGATAAAATGGATGTAGAGTGGATAAAAATAGATGTAGAGTAGATAAAAATGGATGTAGAGTGGATACAATGGATGTAGAGTGGATAAAAATGGATGTAGATTATATAAATTGGATGTAGAGTATATAAAATGGATGTAGAGTGGATAAAAATGGATGTCGAGTGGATAAAATGGATGTAGAGTGGATAAAAATGGATGTAGATTGGATAAAATTGATGTAGAGTTAATAAAAATGGATGTAGAGTGGATAAAATGGATGTATAGTGGATAAAAATGGATGTAGAGTAGATAAAATAGATGTAGAGTGGATAAAAATGGATGTAAAGTGGATAAAAATGGATGTAGATTGGATAAAATGGATGTAGAGTTAATAAAAGTGGATGTAGAGTGGATAAAATGGATGTAGAGTTGATAAAAATGGATGTGGAGTGGATAAAAATAGATGTAGATTGGATAAAATGGATGTAGAGTGGATAAAAATGGATGTAGATTATATAAATTGGATGTAGAGTATATAAAATGGATGTAGAGTGGATAAAAATGGATGTCGAGTGGATAAAATGGATGTAGAGTGGATAAAAATGGATGTAGATTGGACAAAATGGATGTAGAGTTAATAAAAATGGATGTAGAGTGGATAAAATGTATGTATAGTGGATAAAAATGGATGTAGAGTAGATAAAATAGATGTAGAGTGGATAAAAATGGATGTAGAGTGGATAAAATGGATGTCGAGTGGATAAAATGGATGTAGAGTGGATAAAAATAGATGTAGAGTGGATAAAAATGGATGTAGAGTGGATAAAAATAGATGTAGAGTGGATAAAAATGGATGTAGAGTGGATACAATGGATGTAGAGTGGATAAAAATGGATGTAGAGTGGATAAAATGGATGTAGAGTGGTTAAAAATGGATGTAGAGTGGATAAAATGGATGTAGAGTGCATAAAAATGGATGTAGAGTGGATAAAATGGATGTAGAGTTAATAAAAATGGATGTAGAGTGGAAATAATGGATGTAGAGAGGATAAAATGGATGTAGAGTGGATAAAATGGATGTAGAGTGGATAAAAATGGATGTAGAGTGGATAACAATGGATATAGGGTAGATAAAATGGATGTAGAGTTAATAAAAATGGATGTAGAGTGGGTATAATGGATGTAGAGAGGATAAAATGGATGTGGAGTGGATAACAATGGATGTAGAGTGGATAAAATGGATGTAGAGTGGATAAAAATGGATGTAGATTGGATAAAATGGATGTAGAGTGGATAAAAATGGATGTAGATTGGATAAAATTGATGTAGAGTTAATAAAAATGGATGTAGAGTGGATAAAATGGATGTATAGTGGATAAAAATGGATGTAGAGTAGATAAAATAGATGTAGAGTGGATAAAAATGGATGTAAAGTGGATAAAAATGGATGTAGATTGGATAAAATGGATGTAGAGTTAATAAAAGTGGATGTAGAGTGGATAAAATGGATGTAGAGTTGATAAAAATGGATGTGGAGTGGATAAAAATGGATGTAGATTGGATAAAATGGATGTAGAGTGGATAAAAATGGATGTAGATTATATAAATTGGATGTAGAGTATATAAAATGGATGTAGAGTGGATAAAAATGGATGTCGAGTGGATAAAATGGATGTAGAGTGGATAAAAATGGATGTAGATTGGACAAAATGGATGTAGAGTTAATAAAAATGGATGTAGAGTGGATAAAATGGATGTATAGTGGATAAAAATGGATGTAGAGTAGATAAAATAGATGTAGAGTGGATAAAAATGGATGTAGAGTGGATAAAATGGATGTCGAGTGGATAAAATGGATGTAGAGTGGATAAAAATAGATGTAGAGTGGATAAAAATGGATGTAGAGTGGATACAATGGATATAGAGTGGATAAAAATGGATGTAGAGTGGATAAAATGGATGTAGAGTGGATAAAAATGGATGTAGAGTGGATAAAATGGATGTAGAGTGCATAAAAATGGATGTAGAGTGGATAAAAATGGATGTAGATTGGATAAAATGGATGTAGAGTGGATAAAAATGGATGTAGATTATATAAATTGGATGTAGAGTATATAAAATGGATGTAGAGTGGATAAAAATGGATGTCGAGTGGATAAAATGGATGTAGAGTGGATAAAATGGATGTAGATTGGATAAAATGGATGTAGAGTTAATAAAAATGGATGTAGAGTGGATAAAATGGATGTATAGTGGATAAAAATGGATGTAGAGTAGATAAAATAGATGTAGAGTGGATAAAAATGGATGTAGAGTGGATAAAATGGATGTCGAGTGGATAAAATGGATGTAGAGTGGATAAAAATAGATGTAGAGTGGATAAAAATGGATGTAGAGTGGATACAATGGATGTAGAGTGGATAAAAATGGATGTAGAGTGGATAAAATGGATGTAGAGTGGATAAAAATGGATGTAGAGTGGATAAAATGGATGTAGAGTGCATAAATATGGATGTTGAGTGGATAAAATGCATGTAGAGTGGATAAAATGGATGTACATTTAATAAAAATGGATGTAGAGTGGATAAAAATGGATGTAGAGTGGATAAAAATGGATGTAGATTGGATAAAATGGATGTAGAGTTAATAAAAGTGGATGTAGAGTGGATAAAATGGATGTAGAGTGGATAAAAATGGATGTAGATTGGATAAAATGGATGTAGATTGGATAAAATGGATGTAGAGTGGATGAAAATGGATGTAGAGTATATAAATTGGATGTAGAGTATATAAAATGGATGTAGAGTGGATAAAAATGGATGTCGAGTGGATAAAATGGATGTAGAGTGGATAAAAATGGATGTAGAGTGGATAAAATGGATGTAGAGTTGATAAAAATGGATGTAGAGTGGATAAAATGGATGTAGAGTAGATAAAATGGATGTAGAGTGGATAAAATGATTGTAGAGTGGATAAAATGATTGTAGAGTGGATAAAATGGATGTAGAGTGGATAAAAATGGATGTAGAGTGGATAAAATGGATGTAGAGTGGATAAAATGGATGTAGAGTTAATAAAAATGCATGTAGAGTGGATAAAATGGATGTATAGTGGATAAAAATGGATGTAGAGTAGATAAAATAGATGTAGAGTGGATAAAAATGGATGTAGAGTGGATAAAATGGATGTCGAGTGGATAAAATGGATGTAGAGTGGATAAAAATAGATGTAGAGTGGATAAAAATGGATGTAGAGTGGATACAATGGATGTAGAGTGGATAAAAATGGATGTAGAGTGGGTAAAATGGATGTAGAGTGGATAAAAATGGATGTCGAGTGGATAAAATGGATGTAGAGTGGATAAAAATGGATGTAGAGTGGATAAAATGGATGTAGAGTTGATAAAAATGGATGTAGAGTGGATAAAATGGATGTAGAGTAGATAAAATGGATGTAGAGTGGATAAAATGATTGTAGAGTGGATAAAATGATTGTAGAGTGGATAAAATGGATGTAGAGTGGATAAAAATGGATGTAGAGTGGATAAAATGGTTGTAGAGTGGATAAAATGGATGTAGAGTAGATAAAAATGGATGTAGAGTGGATAAAATGGATGTAGAGTGGATAAAAATGGATGTAGATTGGATAAAATGGATGTAGAGTGGATAAAAATGGATGTAGATTATATAAATTGGATGTAGAGTATATAAAATGGATGTAGAGTGGATAAAAATGGATGTCGAGTGGATAAAATGGATGTAGAGTGGATAAAATGGATGTAGATTGGATAAAATGGATGTAGAGTTAATAAAAATGCATGTAGAGTGGATAAAATGGATGTATAGTGGATAAAAATGGATGTAGAGTAGATAAAATAGATGTCGAGTGGATAAAATGGATGTAGAGTGGTTAAAAATAGATGTAGAGTGGATAAAAATGGATGTAGAGTGGATACAATGGATGTAGAGTGGATAAAAATGGATGTAGAGTGGGTAAAATGGATGTAGAGTGGATAAAAATGGATGTCGAGTGGATAAAATGGATGTAGAGTGGATAAAAATGGATGTAGAGTGGATAAAATGGATGTAGAGTTGATAAAAATGGATGTAGAGTGGATAAAATGGATGTAGAGTAGATAAAATGGATGTAGAGTGGATAAAATGATTGTAGAGTGGATAAAATGATTGTAGAGTGGATAAAATGGATGTAGAGTGGATAAAAATGGATGTAGAGTGGATAAAATGGTTGTAGAGTGGATAAAATGGATGTAGAGTAGATAAAAATGGATGTAGAGTGGATAAAATGGATGTAGAGTGGATAAAAATGGATGTAGAGTGGATAAAATGGATGTAGAGTGCATAAAAATGGATGTTGAGTGGATAAAGTGGATGTAGAGTGGATAAAATGGATGTACATTTAATAAAAATGGATGTAGAGTGGATAAAAATGGATGTAGAGTGGATAAAAATGGATGTAGAGTGGATAAAAGTGGATGTAGATTGGATAAAATGGATGTAGAGTTAATAAAAGTGGATGTAGAGTGGATAAAATGGATGTAGAGTTGATAAAAATGGATGTAGAGTGGATAAAAATGGATGTAGATTGGATAAAATGGATGTAGAGTGGATAAAAATGGATGTAGATTATATTAATTGGATGTAGAGTATATAAAATGGATGTAGAGTGGATAAAAATGGATGTCGAGTGGATAAAATGGATGTAGAGTGGATAAAAATGGATGTAGATTGGATAAAATGGATGTAGAGTTAATAAAAATGGATGTAGAGTGGATAAAATGGATGTATAGTGGATAAAAATGGATGTAGAGTAGATAAAATAGATGTACAGTGGATAAAAATGGATGTAAAGTGGATAAAAATGGATGTAGATTGGATAAAATGGATGTAGAGTTAATAAAAGTGGATGTAGAGTGGATAAAATGGATGTAGAGTTGATAAAAATGGATGTGGAGTGGATAAAAATGGATGTAGATTGGATAAAATGGATGTAGAGTGGATAAAAATGGATGTAGATTATATAAATTGGATGTAGAGTATATAAAATGGATGTAGAGTGGATAAAAATGGATGTCGAGTGGATAAAATGGATGTAGAGTGGATAAAAATGGATGTAGATTGGACAAAATGGATGTAGAGTTAATAAAAATGGATGTAGAGTGGATAAAATGGATGTATAGTGGATAAAAATGGATGTAGAGTAGATAAAATAGATGTAGAGTGGATAAAAATGGATGTAGAGTGGATAAAATGGATGTCGAGTGGATAAAATGGATGTAGAGTGGATAAAAATAGATGTAGAGTGGATAAAAATGGATGTAGAGTGGATACAATGGATGTAGAGTGGATAAAAATGGATGTAGAGTGGATAAAATGGATGTAGAGTTGATAAAATGGATGTAAAGTGGATAAAATGGATGTAGAGTGGATAAAATGGATGTAGATTGGATAAAATGGATGTAGAGTTAATAAAAATGGATGTAGAGTGGATAAAATGGATGTATAGTGGATAAAAATGGATGTAGAGTAGATAAAATAGATGTAGAGTGGATAAAAATGGATGTAGAGTGGATAAAATGGATGTAGAGTGGATAAAATGGATGTAGAGTGCATAAAAATGGATGTTGAGTGGATAAAGTGGATGTAGAGTGGATAAAATGGATGTACATTTAATAAAAATGGATGTAGAGTGGATAAAAATGGATGTAGAGTGGATAAAAATGGATGTAGAGTGGATAAAAATGGATGTAGATTGGATAAAATGGATGTAGAGTTAATAAAAGTGGATGTAGAGTGGATAAAATGGATGTAGAGTTGATAAAAATGGATGTAGAGTGGATAAAAATGGATGTAGATTGGATAAAATGGATGTAGAGTGGATAAAAATGGATGTAGATTATATTAATTGGATGTAGAGTATATAAAATGGATGTAGAGTGGATAAAAATGGATGTCGAGTGGATAAAATGGATGTAGAGTGGATAAAAATGGATGTAGATTGGATAAAATGGATGTAGAGTTAATAAAAATGGATGTAGAGTGGATAAAATGGATGTATAGTGGATAAAAATGGATGTAGAGTAGATAAAATAGATGTACAGTGGATAAAAATGGATGTAAAGTGGATAAAAATGGATGTAGATTGGATAAAATGGATGTAGAGTTAATAAAAGTGGATGTAGAGTGGATAAAATGGATGTAGAGTTGATAAAAATGGATGTGGAGTGGATAAAAATGGATGTAGATTGGATAAAATGGATGTAGAGTGGATAAAAATGGATGTAGATTATATAAATTGGATGTAGAGTATATAAAATGGATGTTGAGTGGATAAAAATGGATGTCGAGTGGATAAAATGGATGTAGAGTGGATAAAAATGGATGTAGATTGGACAAAATGGATGTAGAGTTAATAAAAATGGATGTAGAGTGGATAAAATGGATGTATAGTGGATAAAAATGGATGTAGAGTAGATAAAATAGATGTAGAGTGGATAAAAATGGATGTAGAGTGGATAAAATGGATGTCGAGTGGATAAAATGGATGTAGAGTGGATAAAAATAGATGTAGAGTGGATAAAAATGGATGTAGAGTGGATACAATGGATGTAGAGTGGATAAAAATGGATGTAGAGTGGATAAAATGGATGTAGAGTTGATAAAATGGATGTAAAGTGGATAAAATGGATGTAGAGTGGATAAAATGGATGTAGATTGGATAAAATGGATGTAGAGTTAATAAAAATGGATGTAGAGTGGATAAAATGGATGTATAGTGGATAAAAATGGATGTAGAGTAGATAAAATAGATGTAGAGTGGATAAAAATGGATGTAGAGTGGATAAAATGGATGTCGAGTGGATAAAATGGATGTAGAGTGGATAAAAATAGATGTAGAGTGGATAAAAATGGATGTAGAGTGGATACAATGGATGTAGAGTGGATAAAAATGGATGTAGAGTGGATAAAATGGATGTAGAGTGGATAAAAATGGATGTAGAGTGGATAAATTTGGATGTAGAGTGCATAAATATGGATGTTGAGTGGATAAAATGGATGTAGAGTGGATAAAATGGATGTACATTTAATAAAAATGGATGTAGAGTGGATAAAAATGGATGTAGAGTGGATAAAAATGGATGTAGATTGGATAAAATGGATGTAGAGTTAATAAAAGTGGATGTAGAGTGGATAAAATGGATGTAGAGTGGATAAAAATGGATGTAGATTGGATAAAATGGATGTAGAGTGCATAAAAATGGATGTAGAGTATATAAATTGGATGTACAATATATAAAATGGATGTAGAGTGGATAAAAATGGATGTCGAGTGGATAAAATGGATGTATAGTGGATAAAAATGGATGTAGAGTAGATAAAATAGATGTAGAGTGGATAAAAATGGATGTAGAGTGGATAAAATGGATGTCGAGTGGATAAAATGGATGTAGAGTGGATAAAAATAGATGTAGAGTGGATAAAAATGGATGTAGAGTGGATAAAATGGATGTAGAGTGCATAAAAATGGATGTAGAGTGGATAAAAATGGATGTAGATTGGATAAAATGGATGTAGAGTGGATAAAAATGGATGTAGATTATATAAATTGGATGTAGAGTATATAAAATGGATGTAGAGTGGATAAAAATGGATGTCGAGTGGATAAAATGGATGTAGAGTGGATAAAATGGATGTAGATTGGATAAAATGGATGTAGAGTTAATAAAAATGGATGTAGAGTGGATAAAATGGATGTATAGTGGATAAAAATGGATGTAGAGTAGATAAAATAGATGTAGAGTGGATAAAAATGGATGTAGAGTGGATAAAATGGATGTCGAGTGGATAAAATGGATGTAGAGTGGATAAAAATAGATGTAGAGTGGATAAAAATGGATGTAGAGTGGATACAATGGATGTAGAGTGGATAAAAATGGATGTAGAGTGGGTAAAATGGATGTAGAGTGGATAAAAATGGATGTCGAGTGGATAAAATGGATGTAGAGTGGATAAAAATGGATGTAGAGTGGATAAAATGGATGTAGAGTTGATAAAAATGGATGTAGAGTGGATAAAATGGATGTAGAGTAGATAAAATGGATGTAGAGTGGATAAAATGATTGTAGAGTGGATAAAATGATTGTAGAGTGGATAAAATAGATGTAGAGTGGATAAAAATGGATGTAGAGTGGATAAAATGGTTGTAGAGTGGATAAAATGGATGTAGAGTAGATAAAAATGGATGTAGAGTGGATAAAATGGATGTAGAGTGGATAAAAATGGATGTAGATTGGATAAAATGGATGTAGAGTGGATAAAAATGGATGTAGATTATATAAATTGGATGTAGAGTATATAAAATGGATGTAGAGTGGATAAAAATGGATGTCGAGTGGATAAAATGGATGTAGAGTGGATAAAATGGATGTAGATTGGATAAAATGGATGTAGAGTTAATAAAAATGCATGTAGAGTGGATAAAATGGATGTATAGTGGATAAAAATGGATGTAGAGTAGATAAAATAGATGTAGAGTGGATAAAAATGGATGTAGAGTGGATAAAATGGATGTCGAGTGGATAAAATGGATGTAGAGTGGTTAAAAATAGATGCAGAGTGGATAAAAATGGATGTAGAGTGGATACAATGGATGTAGAGTGGATAAAAATGGATGTAGAGTGGGTAAAATGGATGTAGAGTGGATAAAAATGGATGTCGAGTGGATAAAATGGATGTAGAGTGGATAAAAATGGATGTAGAGTGGATAAAATGGATGTAGAGTTGATAAAAATGGATGTAGAGTGGATAAAATGGATGTAGAGTAGATAAAATGGATGTAGAGTGGATAAAATGATTGTAGAGTGGATAAAATGATTGTAGAGTGGATAAAATGGATGTAGAGTGGATAAAAATGGATGTAGAGTGGATAAAATGGTTGTAGAGTGGATAAAATGGATGTAGAGTAGATAAAAATGGATGTAGAGTGGATAAAATGGATGTAGAGTGGATAAAAATGGATGTAGAGTGGATAAAATGGATGTAGAGTGCATAAAAATGGATGTTGAGTGGATAAAGTGGATGTAGAGTGGATAAAATGGATGTACATTTAATAAAAATGGATGTAGAGTGGATAAAAATGGATGTAGAGTGGATAAAAATGGATGTAGATTGAATAAAATGGATGTAGAGTTAATAAAAGTGGATGTAGAGTGGATAAAATGGATGTAGAGTTGATAAAAATGGATGTAGAGTGGATAAAAATGGATGTAGATTGGATAAAATGGATGTAGAGTGGATAAAAATGGATGTAGATTATATTAATTGGATGTAGAGTATATAAAATGGATGTAGAGTGGATAAAAATGGATGTCGAGTGGATAAAATGGATGTAGAGTGGATAAAAATGGATGTAGATTGGATAAAATGGATGTAGAGTTAATAAAAATGGATGTAGAGTGGATAAAATGGATGTATAGTGGATAAAAATGGATGTAGAGTAGATAAAATAGATGTAGAGTGGATAAAAATGGATGTAAAGTGGATAAAAATGGATGTAGATTGGATAAAATGGATGTAGAGTTAATAAAAGTGGATGTAGAGTGGATAAAATGGATGTAGAGTTGATAAAAATGGATGTGGAGTGGATAAAAATGGATGTAGATTGGATAAAATGGATGTAGAGTGGATAAAAATGGATGTAGATTATATAAATTGGATGTAGAGTATATAAAATGGATGTAGAGTGGATAAAAATGGATGTCGAGTGGATAAAATGGATGTAGAGTGGATAAAAATGGATGTAGATTGGACAAAATGGATGTAGAGTTAATAAAAATGGATGTAGAGTGGATAAAATGGATGTATAGTGGATAAAAATGGATGTAGAGTAGATAAAATAGATGTAGAGTGGATAAAAATGGATGTAGAGTGGATAAAATGGATGTCGAGTGGATAAAATGGATGTAGAGTGGATAAAAATAGATGTAGAGTGGATAAAAATGGATGTAGAGTGGATACAATGGATGTAGAGTGGATAAAAATGGATGTAGAGTGGATAAAATGGATGTAGAGTGGATAAAAATGGATGTAGAGTGGATAAAATGGATGTAGAGTGCATAAATATGGATGTTGAGTGGATAAAATGGATGTAGAGTGGATAAAATGGATGTACATTTAATAAAAATGGATGTAGAGTGGATAAAAATGGATGTAGAGTGGATAAAAATGGATGTAGATTGGATAAAATGGATGTAGAGTTAATAAAAGTGGATGTAGAGTGGATAAAATGGATGTAGAGTGGATAAAAATGGATGTAGATTGGATAAAATGGATGTAGAGTGCATAAAAATGGATGTAGAGTATATAAATTGGATGTACAATATATAAAATGGATGTAGAGTGGATAAAAATGGATGTCGAGTGGATAAAATGGATGTATAGTGGATAAAAATGGATGTAGAGTAGATAAAATAGATGTAGAGTGGATAAAAATGGATGTAGAGTGGATAAAATGGATGTCGAGTGGATAAAATGGATGTAGAGTGGATAAAAATGGATGTAGAGTGGATAAAATGGATGTCGAGTGGATAAAATGGATGTAGAGTGGATAAAAATAGATGTAGAGTGGATAAAAATGGATGTAGAGTGGATAAAATGGATGTAGAGTGCATAAAAATGGATGTAGAGTGGATAAAAATGGATGTAGATTGGATAAAATGGATGTAGAGTGGATAAAAATGGATGTAGATTATATAAATTGGATGTAGAGTATATAAAATGGATGTAGAGTGGATAAAAATGGATGTCGAGTGGATAAAATGGATGTAGAGTGGATAAAATGGATGTAGATTGGATAAAATGGATGTAGAGTTAATAAAAATGGATGTAGAGTGGATAAAATGGATGTATAGTGGATAAAAATGGATGTAGAGTAGATAAAATAGATGTAGAGTGGATAAAAATGGATGTAGAGTGGATAAAATGGATGTCGAGTGGATAAAATGGATGTAGAGTGGATAAAAATAGATGTAGAGTGGATAAAAATGGATGTAGAGTGGATACAATGGATGTAGAGTGGATAAAAATGGATGTAGAGTGGATAAAAATAGATGTAGAGTGGATAAAAATGGATGTAGAGTGGATACAATGGATGTAGAGTGGATAAAAATGGATGTAGAGTGGGTAAAATGGATGTAGAGTGGATAAAAATGGATGTCGAGTGGATAAAATGGATGTAGAGTGGATAAAAATGGATGTGGAGTGGATAAAATGGATGTAGAGTTGATAAAAATGGATGTAGAGTGGATAAAATGGATGTAGAGTAGATAAAATGGATGTAGAGTGGATAAAATGATTGTAGAGTGGATAAAATGATTGTAGAGTGGATAAAATGGATGTAGAGTGGATAAAAATGGATGTAGAGTGGATAAAATGGTTGTAGAGTGGATAAAATGGATGTAGAGTAGATAAAAATGGATGTAGAGTGGATAAAATGGATGTAGAGTGGATAAAAATGGATGTAGATTGGATAAAATGGATGTAGAGTGGATAAAAATGGATGTAGATTATATAAATTGGATGTAGAGTATATAAAATGGATGTAGAGTGGATAAAAATGGATGTCGAGTGGATAAAATGGATGTAGAGTGGATAAAATGGATGTAGATTGGATAAAATGGATGTAGAGTTAATAAAAATGCATGTAGAGTGGATAAAATGGATGTATAGTGGATAAAAATGGATGTAGAGTAGATAAAATAGATGTAGAGTGGATAAAAATGGATGTAGAGTGGATAAAATGGATGTCGAGTGGATAAAATGGATGTAGAGTGGTTAAAAATAGATGTAGAGTGGATAAAAATGGATGTAGAGTGGATACAATGGATGTAGAGTGGATAAAAATGGATGTAGAGTGGGTAAAATGGATGTAGAGTGGATAAAAATGGATGTCGAGTGGATAAAATGGATGTAGAGTGGATAAAAATGGATGTAGAGTGGATAAAATGGATGTAGAGTTGATAAAAATGGATGTAGAGTGGATAAAATGGATGTAGAGTAGATAAAATGGATGTAGAGTGGATAAAATGATTGTAGAGTGGATAAAATGATTGTAGAGTGGATAAAATGGATGTAGAGTGGATAAAAATGGATGTAGAGTGGATAAAATGGTTGTAGAGTGGATAAAATGGATGTAGAGTAGATAAAAATGGATGTAGAGTGGATAAAATGGATGTAGAGTGGATAAAAATGGATGTAGAGTGGATAAAATGGATGTAGAGTGCATAAAAATGGATGTTGAGTGGATAAAGTGGATGTAGAGTGGATAAAATGGATGTACATTTAATAAAAATGGATGTAGAGTGGATAAAAATGGATGTAGAGTGGATAAAAATGGATGTAGATTGGATAAAATGGATGTAGAGTTAATAAAAGTGGATGTAGAGTGGATAAAATGGATGTAGAGTTGATAAAAATGGATGTAGAGTGGATAAAAATGGATGTAGAGTTAATAAAAGTGGATGTAGAGTGGATAAAATGGATGTAGAGTTGATAAAAATGGATGTGGAGTGGATAAAAATGGATGTAGATTGGATAAAATGGATGTAGAGTGGATAAAAATGGATGTAGATTATATAAATTGGATGTAGAGTATATAAAATGGATGTAGAGTGGATAAAAATGGATGTCGAGTGGATAAAATGGATGTAGAGTGGATAAAAATGGATGTAGATTGGACAAAATGGATGTAGAGTTAATAAAAATGGATGTAGAGTGGATAAAATGGATGTATAGTGGATAAAATGGATGTAGAGTTGATAAAAATGGATGTAGAGTGGATAAAATGGATGTAGAGTAGATAAAATGGATGTAGAGTGGATAAAATGATTGTAGAGTGGATAAAATGATTGTAGAGTGGATAAAATGGATGTAGAGTGGATAAAAATGGATGTAGAGTGGATAAAATGGTTGTAGAGTGGATAAAATGGATGTAGAGTTAATAAAAATGCATGTAGAGTGGATAAAATGGATGTATAGTGGATAAAAATGGATGTAGAGTAGATAAAATAGATGTAGAGTGGATAAAAATGGATGTAGAGTGGATAAAATGGATGTCGAGTGGATAAAATGGATGTAGAGTGGATAAAAATAGATGTAGAGTGGATAAAAATGGATGTAGAGTGGATACAATGGATGTAGAGTGGATAAAAATGGATGTAGAGTGGGTAAAATGGATGTAGAGTGGATAAAAATGGATGTCGAGTGGATAAAATGGATGTAGAGTGGATAAAAATGGATGTAGAGTGGATAAAATGGATGTAGAGTTGATAAAAATGGATGTAGAGTGGATAAAATGGATGTAGAGTAGATAAAATGGATGTAGAGTGGATAAAATGATTGTAGAGTGGATAAAATGATTGTAGAGTGGATAAAATGGATGTAGAGTGGATAAAAATGGATGTAGAGTGGATAAAATGGTTGTAGAGTGGATAAAATGGATGTAGAGTAGATAAAAATGGATGTAGAGTGGATAAAATGGATGTAGAGTGGATAAAAATGGATGTAGATTGGATAAAATGGATGTAGAGTGGATAAAAATGGATGTAGATTATATAAATTGGATGTAGAGTATATAAAATGGATGTAGAGTGGATAAAAATGGATGTCGAGTGGATAAAATGGATGTAGAGTGGATAAAATGGATGTAGATTGGATAAAATGGATGTAGAGTTAATAAAAATGCATGTAGAGTGGATAAAATGGATGTATAGTGGATAAAAATGGATGTAGAGTAGATAAAATAGATGTAGAGTGGATAAAAATGGATGTAGAGTGGATAAAATGGATGTCGAGTGGATAAAATGGATGTAGAGTGGTTAAAAATAGATGTAGAGTGGATAAAAATGGATGTAGAGTGGATACAATGGATGTAGAGTGGATAAAAATGGATGTAGAGTGGGTAAAATGGATGTAGAGTGGATAAAAATGGATGTCGAGTGGATAAAATGGATGTAGAGTGGATAAAAATGGATGTAGAGTGGATAAAATGGATGTAGAGTTGATAAAAATGGATGTAGAGTGGATAAAATGGATGTAGAGTAGATAAAATGGATGTAGAGTGGATAAAATGATTGTAGAGTGGATAAAATGATTGTAGAGTGGATAAAATGGATGTAGAGTGGATAAAAATGGATGTAGAGTGGATAAAATGGTTGTAGAGTGGATAAAATGGATGTAGAGTAGATAAAAATGGATGTAGAGTGGATAAAATGGATGTAGAGTGGATAAAAATGGATGTAGAGTGGATAAAATGGATGTAGAGTGCATAAAAATGGATGTTGAGTGGATAAAGTGGATGTAGAGTGGATAAAATGGATGTACATTTAATAAAAATGGATGTAGAGTGGATAAAAATGGATGTAGAGTGGATAAAAATGGATGTAGATTGGATAAAATGGATGTAGAGTTAATAAAAATGGATGTAGAGTGGATAAAATGGATGTATAGTGGATAAAAATGGATGTAGAGTAGATAAAATAGATGTAGAGTGGATAAAAATGGATGTAAAGTGGATAAAAATGGATGTAGATTATATAAATTGGATGTAGAGTATATAAAATGGATGTAGAGTGGATAAAAATGGATGTCGAGTGGATAAAATGGATGTAGAGTGGATAAAATGGATGTAGATTGGATAAAATGGATGTAGAGTTAATAAAAGTGGATGTAGAGTGGATAAAATGGATGTAGAGTTGATAAAAATGGATGTAGAGTGGATAAAAATGGATGTAGATTGGATAAAATGGATGTAGAGTGGATAAAAATGGATGTAGATTATATTAATTGGATGTAGAGTATATAAAATGGATGTAGAGTGGATAAAAATGGATGTCGAGTGGATAAAATGGATGTAGAGTGGATAAAAATGGATGTAGATTGGATAAAATGGATGTAGAGTTAATAAAAATGGATGTAGAGTGGATAAAATGGATGTATAGTGGATAAAAATGGATGTAGAGTAGATAAAATAGATGTAGAGTGGATAAAAATGGATGTAAAGTGGATAAAAATGGATGTAGATTGGATAAAATGGATGTAGAGTTAATAAAAGTGGATGTAGAGTGGATAAAATGGATGTAGAGTTGATAAAAATGGATGTGGAGTGGATAAAAATGGATGTAGATTGGATAAAATGGATGTAGAGTGGATAAAAATGGATGTAGATTATATAAATTGGATGTAGAGTATATAAAATGGATGTAGAGTGGATAAAAATGGATGTCGAGTGGATAAAATGGATGTAGAGTGGATAAAAATGGATGTAGATTGGACAAAATGGATGTAGAGTTAATAAAAATGGATGTAGAGTGGATAAAATGGATGTATAGTGGATAAAAATGGATGTAGAGTAGATAAAATAGATGTAGAGTGGATAAAAATGGATGTAGAGTGGATAAAATGGATGTCGAGTGGATAAAATGGATGTAGAGTGGATAAAAATAGATGTAGAGTGGATAAAAATGGATGTAGAGTGGATACAATGGATGTAGAGTGGATAAAAATGGATGTAGAGTGGATAAAATGGATGTAGAGTGGATAAAAATGGATGTAGAGTGGATAAAATGGATGTAGAGTGCATAAAAATGGATGTAGAGTGGATAAAATGGATGTAGAGTGGATAAAATGGATGTAGAGTTGATAAAATGGATGTAAAGTGGATAAAATGGATGTAGAGTGGATAAAATGGATGTAGATTGGATAAAATGGATGTAGAGTTAATAAAAATGGATGTAGAGTGGATAAAATGGATGTATAGTGGATAAAAATGGATGTAGAGTAGATAAAATAGATGTAGAGTGGATAAAAATGGATGTAGAGTGGATAAAATGGATGTCGAGTGGATAAAATGGATGTAGAGTGGATAAAAATAGATGTAGAGTGGATAAAAATGGATGTAGAGTGGATACAATGGATGTAGAGTGGATAAAAATGGATGTAGAGTGGATAAAATGGATGTAGAGTGGATAAAAATGGATGTAGAGTGGATAAAATGGATGTAGAGTGGATAAAATGGATGTACATTTAATAAAAATGGATGTAGAGTGGATAAAAATGGATGTAGAGTGGATAAAAATGGATGTAGATTGGATAAAATGGATGTAGAGTTAATAAAAGTGGATGTAGAGTGGATAAAATGGATGTAGAGTGGATAAAAATGGATGTAGATTGGATAAAATGGATGTAGAGTGCATAAAAATGGATGTAGAGTATATAAATTGGATGTACAATATATAAAATGGATGTAGAGTGGATAAAAATGGATGTCGAGTGGATAAAATGGATGTATAGTGGATAAAAATGGATGTAGAGTAGATAAAATAGATGTAGAGTGGATAAAAATGGATGTAGAGTGGATAAAATGGATGTCGAGTGGATAAAATGGATGTAGAGTGGATAAAAATAGATGTAGAGTGGATAAAAATGGATGTAGAGTGGATAAAATGGATGTAGAGTGCATAAAAATGGATGTAGAGTGGATAAAAATGGATGTAGATTGGATAAAATGGATGTAGAGTGGATAAAAATGGATGTAGATTATATAAATTGGATGTAGAGTATATAAAATGGATGTAGAGTGGATAAAAATGGATGTCGAGTGGATAAAATGGATGTAGAGTGGATAAAATGGATGTAGATTGGATAAAATGGATGTAGAGTTAATAAAAATGGATGTAGAGTGGATAAAATGGATGTAGAGTGGATAAAAATGGATGTAGAGTGGATAAAATGGATGTAGAGTGCATAAATATGGATGCTGAGTGGATAAAATGCATGTAGAGTGGATAAAATGGATGTACATTTAATAAAAATGGATGTAGAGTGGATAAAAATGGATGTAGAGTGGATAAAAATGGATGTAGATTGGATAAAATGGATGTAGAGTTAATAAAAGTGGATGTAGAGTGGATAAAATGGATGTAGAGTGGATAAAAATGGATGTAGATTGGATAAAATGGATGTAGAGTGCATAAAAATGGATGTAGAGTATATAAATTGGATGTACAGTATATAAAATGGATGTAGAGTGGATAAAAATGGATGTCGAGTGGATAAAATGGATGTAGAGTGGATAAAAATGGATGTAGATTGGATAAAATGGATGTAGAGTGGATGAAAATGGATGTAGAGTATATAAATTGGATGTAGAGTATATAAAATGGATGTAGAGTGGATAAAAATGGATGTCGAGTGGATAAAATGGATGTAGAGTGGATAAAAATGGATGTAGAGTGGATAAAATGGATGTAGAGTTGATAAAAATGGATGTAGAGTGGATAAAATGGATGTAGAGTAGATAAAATGGATGTAGAGTGGATAAAATGATTGTAGAGTGGATAAAATGATTGTAGAGTGGATAAAATGGATGTAGAGTGGATAAAAATGGATGTAGAGTGGATAAAATGGTTGTAGAGTGGATAAAATGGATGTAGAGTTAATAAAAATGCATGTAGAGTGGATAAAATGGATGTATAGTGGATAAAAATGGATGTAGAGTAGATAAAATAGATGTAGAGTGGATAAAAATAGATGTAGAGTGGATAAAATGGATGTCGAGTGGATAAAATGGATGTAGAGTGGATAAAAATAGATGTAGAGTGGATAAAAATGGATGTAGAGTGGATACAATGGATGTAGAGTGGATAAAAATGGATGTAGAGTGGGTAAAATGGATGTAGAGTGGATAAAAATGGATGTCGAGTGGATAAAATGGATGTAGAGTGGATAAAAATGGATGTAGAGTGGATAAAATGGATGTAGAGTTGATAAAAATGGATGTAGAGTGGATAAAATGGATGTAGAGTTGATAAAATGGATGTAGAGTGGATAAAATGATTGTAGAGTGGATAAAATGATTGTAGAGTGGATAAAATGGATGTAGAGTGGATAAAAATGGATGTAGAGTGGATAAAATGGTTGTAGAGTGGATAAAATGGATGTAGAGTAGATACAAATGGATGTAGAGTGGATAAAATGGATGTAGAGTGGATAAAAATGGATGTAGATTGGATAAAATGGATGTAGAGTGGATAAAAATGGATGTAGATTATATAAATTGGATGTAGAGTATATAAAATGGATGTAGAGTGGATAAAAATGGATGTCGAGTGGATAAAATGGATGTAGAGTGGATAAAATGGATGTAGATTGGATAAAATGGATGTAGAGTTAATAAAAATGCATGTAGAGTGGATAAAATGGATGTATAGTGGATAAAAATGGATGTAGAGTAGATAAAATAGATGTAGAGTGGATAAAAATGGATGTAGAGTGGATAAAATGGATGTCGAGTGGATAAAATGGATGTAGAGTGGTTAAAAATAGATGTAGAGTGGATAAAAATGGATGTAGAGTGGATACAATGGATGTAGAGTGGATAAAAATGGATGTAGAGTGGGTAAAATGGATGTAGAGTGGATAAAAATGGATGTCGAGTGGATAAAATGGATGTAGAGTGGATAAAAATGGATGTAGAGTGGATAAAATGGATGTAGAGTTGATAAAAATGGATGTAGAGTGGATAAAATGGATGTAGAGTAGATAAAATGGATGTAGAGTGGATAAAATGATTGTAGAGTGGATAAAATGATTGTAGAGTGGATAAAATGGATGTAGAGTGGATAAAAATGGATGTAGAGTGGATAAAATGGTTGTAGAGTGGATAAAAATGGATGTAGATTATATTAATTGGATGTAGAGTATATAAAATGGATGTAGAGTGGATAAAAATGGATGTCGAGTGGATAAAATGGATGTAGAGTGGATAAAAATGGATGTAGATTGGATAAAATGGATGTAGAGTTAATAAAAATGGATGTAGAGTGGATAAAATGGATGTATAGTGGATAAAAATGGATGTAGAGTAGATAAAATAGATGTAGAGTGGATAAAAATGGATGTAAAGTGGATAAAAATGGATGTAGATTGGATAAAATGGATGTAGAGTTAATAAAAGTGGATGTAGAGTGGATAAAATGGATGTAGAGTTGATAAAAATGGATGTAGAGTGGATAAAAATGGATGTAGATTGGATAAAATGGATGTAGAGTGGATAAAAATGGATGTTGAGTGGATAAAGTGGATGTAGAGTGGATAAAATGGATGTACATTTAATAAAAATGGATGTAGAGTGGATAAAAATGGATGTAGAGTGGATAAAAATGGATGTAGATTGGATAAAATGGATGTAGAGTTAATAAAAGTGGATGTAGAGTGGATAAAATGGATGTAGAGTTGATAAAAATGGATGTAGAGTGGATAAAAATGGATGTAGATTGGATAAAATGGATGTAGAGTGGATAAAAATGGATGTAGATTATATTAATTGGATGTAGAGTATATAAAATGGATGTAGAGTGGATAAAAATGGATGTCGAGTGGATAAAATGGATGTAGAGTGGATAAAAATGGATGTAGATTGGATAAAATGGATGTAGAGTTAATAAAAATGGATGTAGAGTGGATAAAATGGATGTATAGTGGATAAAAATGGATGTAGAGTAGATAAAATAGATGTAGAGTGGATAAAAATGGATGTAAAGTGGATAAAAATGGATGTAGATTGGATAAAATGGATGTAGAGTTAATAAAAGTGGATGTAGAGTGGATAAAATGGATGTAGAGTTGATAAAAATGGATGTGGAGTGGATAAAAATGGATGTAGATTGGATAAAATGGATGTAGAGTGGATAAAAATGGATGTAGATTATATAAATTGGATGTAGAGTATATAAAATGGATGTAGAGTGGATAAAAATGGATGTCGAGTGGATAAAATGGATGTAGAGTGGATAAAAATGGATGTAGATTGGACAAAATGGATGTAGAGTTAATAAAAATGGATGTAGAGTGGATAAAATGGATGTATAGTGGATAAAAATGGATGTAGAGTAGATAAAATTGATGTAGAGTGGATAAAAATGGATGTAGAGTGGATAAAATGGATGTCGAGTGGATAAAATGGATGTAGAGTGGATAAAAATAGATGTAGAGTGGATAAAAATGGATGTAGAGTGGATACAATGGATGTAGAGTGGATAAAAATGCATGTAGAGTGGATAAAATGGATGTAGAGTGGATAAAAATGGATGTAGAGTGGATAAAATGGATGTAGAGTGCATAAAAATGGATGTAGAGTGGATAAAATGGATGTAGAGTGGATAAAATGGATGTAGAGTTGATAAAATGGATGTAAAGTGGATAAAATGGATGTAGAGTGGATAAAATGGATGTAGATTGGATAAAATGGATGTAGAGTTAATAAAAATGGATGTAGAGTGGATAAAATGGATGTATAGTGGATAAAAATGGATGTAGAGTAGATAAAATAGATGTAGAGTGGATAAAAATGGATGTAGAGTGGATAAAATGGATGTCGAGTGGATAAAATGGATGTAGAGTGGATAAAAATAGATGTAGAGTGGATAAAAATGGATGTAGAGTGGATACAATGGATGTAGAGTGGATAAAAATGGATGTAGAGTGGATAAAATGGATGTAGAGTGGATAAAAATGGATGTAGAGTGGATAAAATGGATGTAGAGTGCATAAATATGGATGTTGAGTGGATAAAATGGATGTAGAGTGGATAAAATGGATGTACATTTAATAAAAATGGATGTAGAGTGGATAAAAATGGATGTAGAGTGGATAAAAATGGATGTAGATTGGATAAAATGGATGTAGAGCTAATAAAAGTGGATGTAGAGTGGATAAAATGGATGTAGAGTGGATAAAAATGGATGTAGATTGGATAAAATGGATGTAGAGTGCATAAAAATGGATGTAGAGTATATAAATTGGATGTACAATATATAAAATGGATGTAGAGTGGATAAAAATGGATGTCGAGTGGATAAAATGGATGTATAGTGGATAAAAATGGATGTAGAGTAGATAAAATAGATGTAGAGTGGATAAAAATGGATGTAGAGTGGATAAAATGGATGTCGAGTGGATAAAATGGATGTAGAGTGGATAAAAATAGATGTAGAGTGGATAAAAATGGATGTAGAGTGGATAAAATGGATGTAGAGTGCATAAAAATGGATGTAGAGTGGATAAAAATGGATGTAGATTGGATAAAATGGATGTAGAGTGGATAAAAATGGATGTAGATTATATAAATTGGATGTAGAGTGGATAAAATGGATGTAGAGTGGATAAAAATGGATGTCGAGTGGATAAAATGGATGTAGAGTGGATAAAATGGATGTAGAGTGGATAAAATGGATGTAGAGTTTATAAAAATGGATGTAGAGTGGATAAAATGGATGTATAGTGGATAAAAATGGATGTAGAGTAGATAAAATAGATGTAGAGTGGATAAAAATGGATGTAGAGTGTATAAAATGGATGT
The DNA here is from genome assembly GCA_933228935.1 of Pemphredon lugubris. Classification (NCBI taxonomy): domain Eukaryota; kingdom Metazoa; phylum Arthropoda; class Insecta; order Hymenoptera; family Crabronidae; genus Pemphredon; species Pemphredon lugubris. The sequence continues at coordinate 40,218,401 of OW121816.1, read as the reverse complement.
CGAGTGGATAAAATGGATGTAGAGTGGATAAAAATAGATGTAGAGTGGATAAAAATGGATGTAGAGTGGATACAATGGATGTAGAGTGGATAAAAATGGATGTAGAGTGGATAAAATGGATGTAGAGTGGATAAAAATGGATGTAGAGTGGATAAAATGGATGTAGAGTGCATAAATATGGATGTTGAGTGGATAAAATGCATGTAGAGTGGATAAAATGGATGTACATTTAATAAAAATGGATGTAGAGTGGATAAAAATGGATGTAGAGTGGATAAAAATGGATGTAGATTGGATAAAATGGATGTAGAGTTAATAAAAGTGGATGTAGAGTGGATAAAATGGATGTATAGTGGATAAAAATGGATGTAGAGTGGATAAAATGGATGTAGAGTGCATAAAAATGGATGTAGAGTATATAAATTGGATGTACAGTATATAAAATGGATGTAGAGTGGATAAAAATGGATGTCGAGTGGATAAAATGGATGTAGAGTGGATAAAAATGGATGTAGATTGGATAAAATGGATGTAGAGTGGATGAAAATGGATGTAGAGTATATAAATTGGATGTAGAGTATATAAAATGGATGTAGAGTGGATAAAAATGGATGTCGAGTGGATAAAATGGATGTAGAGTGGATAAAAATGGATGTAGAGTGGATAAAATGGATGTAGAGTTGATAAAAATGGATGTAGAGTGGATAAAATGGATGTAGAGTAGATAAAATGGATGTAGAGTGGATAAAATGATTGTAGAGTGGATAAAATGATTGTAGAGTGGATAAAATGGATGTAGAGTGGATAAAAATGGATGTAGAGTGGATAAAATGGTTGTAGAGTGGATAAAATGGATGTAGAGTTAATAAAAATGGATGTAGAGTGGATAAAATGGATGTATAGTGGATAAAAATGGATGTAGAGTAGATAAAATAGATGTAGAGTGGATAAAAATGGATGTAGAGTATATAAATTGGATGTACAATATATAAAATGGATGTAGAGTGGATAAAAATGGATGTCGAGTGGATAAAATGGATGTATAGTGGATAAAAATGGATGTAGAGTAGATAAAATAGATGTAGAGTGGATAAAAATGGATGTAGAGTGGATAAAATGGATGTCGAGTGGATAAAATGGATGTAGAGTGGATAAAAATAGATGTAGAGTGGATAAAAATGGATGTAGAGTGGATAAAATGGATGTAGAGTGCATAAAAATGGATGTAGAGTGGATAAAAATGGATGTAGATTGGATAAAATGGATGTAGAGTGGATAAAAATGGATGTAGATTATATAAATTGGATGTAGAGTATATAAAATGGATGTAGAGTGGATAAAAATGGATGTCGAGTGGATAAAATGGATGTAGAGTGGATAAAATGGATGTAGATTGGATAAAATGGATGTAGAGTTAATAAAAATGGATGTAGAGTGGATAAAATGGATGTAGAGTGGATAAAAATGGATGTAGAGTAGATAAAATAGATGTAGAGTGGATAAAAATGGATGTAGAGTGGATAAAATGGATGTCGAGTGGATAAAATGGATGTAGAGTGGATAAAAATAGATGTAGAGTGGATAAAAATGGATGTAGAGTGGATACAATGGATGTAGAGTGGATAAAAATGGATGTAGAGTGGATAAAATGGATGTAGAGTGGATAAAAATGGATGTAGAGTGGATAAAATGGATGTAGAGTGCATAAATATGGATGTTGAGTGGATAAAATGCATGTAGAGTGGATAAAATGGATGTACATTTAATAAAAATGGATGTAGAGTGGATAAAAATGGATGTAGAGTGGATAAAAATGGATGTAGATTGGATAAAATGGATGTAGAGTTAATAAAAGTGGATGTAGAGTGGATAAAATGGATGTAGAGTGGATAAAAATGGATGTAGATTGGATAAAATGGATGTAGAGTGCATAAAAATGGATGTAGAGTATATAAATTGGATGTACAGTATATAAAATGGATGTAGAGTGGATAAAAATGGATGTCGAGTGGATAAAATGGATGTAGAGTGGATAAAAATGGATGTAGATTGGATAAAATGGATGTAGAGTGGATGAAAATGGATGTAGAGTATATAAATTGGATGTAGAGTATATAAAATGGATGTAGAGTGGATAAAAATGGATGTCGAGTGGATAAAATGGATGTAGAGTGGATAAAAATGGATGTAGAGTGGATAAAATGGATGTAGAGTTGATAAAAATGGATGTAGAGTGGATAAAATGGATGTAGAGTAGATAAAATGGATGTAGAGTGGATAAAATGATTGTAGAGTGGATAAAATGATTGTAGAGTGGATAAAATGGATGTAGAGTGGATAAAAATGGATGTAGAGTGGATAAAATGGTTGTAGAGTGGATAAAATGGATGTAGAGTTAATAAAAATGCATGTAGAGTGGATAAAATGGATGTATAGTGGATAAAAATGGATGTAGAGTAGATAAAATAGATGTAGAGTGGATAAAAATGGATGTAGAGTGGATAAAATGGATGTCGAGTGGATAAAATGGATGTAGAGTGGATAAAAATAGATGTAGAGTGGATAAAAATGGATGTAGAGTGGATACAATGGATGTAGAGTGGATAAAAATGGATGTAGAGTGGGTAAAATGGATGTAGAGTGGATAAAAATGGATGTCGAGTGGATAAAATGGATGTAGAGTGGATAAAAATGGATGTAGAGTGGATAAAATGGATGTAGAGTTGATAAAAATGGATGTAGAGTGGATAAAATGGATGTAGAGTAGATAAAATGGATGTAGAGTGGATAAAATGATTGTAGAGTGGATAAAATGATTGTAGAGTGGATAAAATGGATGTAGAGTGGATAAAAATGGATGTAGAGTGGATAAAATGGTTGTAGAGTGGATAAAATGGATGTAGAGTAGATAAAAATGGATGTAGAGTGGATAAAATGGATGTAGAGTGGATAAAAATGGATGTAGATTGGATAAAATGGATGTAGAGTGGATAAAAATGGATGTAGATTATATAAATTGGATGTAGAGTATATAAAATGGATGTAGAGTGGATAAAAATGGATGTCGAGTGGATAAAATGGATGTAGAGTGGATAAAATGGATGTAGATTGGATAAAATGGATGTAGAGTTAATAAAAATGCATGTAGAGTGGATAAAATGGATGTATAGTGGATAAAAATGGATGTAGAGTAGATAAAATGGATGTAGAGTGGATAAAAATGGATGTAGAGTGGATAAAATGGATGTCGAGTGGATAAAATGGATGTAGAGTGGTTAAAAATAGATGTAGAGTGGATAAAAATGGATGTAGAGTGGATACAATGGATGTAGAGTGGATAAAAATGGATGTAGAGTGGGTAAAATGGATGTAGAGTGGATAAAAATGGATGTCGAGTGGATAAAATGGATGTAGAGTGGATAAAAATGGATGTAGAGTGGATAAAATGGATGTAGAGTTGATAAAAATGGATGTAGAGTGGATAAAATGGATGTAGAGTAGATAAAATGGATGTAGAGTGGATAAAATGATTGTAGAGTGGATAAAATGATTGTAGAGTGGATAAAATGGATGTAGAGTGGATAAAAATGGATGTAGAGTGGATAAAATGGTTGTAGAGTGGATAAAATGGATGTAGAGTGGATAAAAATGGATGTAGAGTGGATAAAATGGATGTAGAGTGGATAAAAATGGATGTAGAGTGGATAAAATGGATGTAGAGTGCATAAAAATGGATGTTGAGTGGATAAAGTGGATGTAGAGTGGATAAAATGGATGTACATTTAATAAAAATGGATGTAGAGTGGATAAAAATGGATGTAGAGTGGATAAAAATGGATGTAGATTGGATAAAATGGATGTAGAGTTAATAAAAGTGGATGTAGAGTGGATAAAATGGATGTAGAGTTGATAAAAATGGATGTAGAGTGGATAAAAATGGATGTAGATTGGATAAAATGGATGTAGAGTGGATAAAAATGGATGTAGATTATATTAATTGGATGTAGAGTATATAAAATGGATGTAGAGTGGATAAAAATGGATGTCGAGTGGATAAAATGGATGTAGAGTGGATAAAAATGGATGTAGATTGGATAAAATGGATGTAGAGTTAATAAAAATGGATGTAGAGTGGATAAAATGGATGTATAGTGGATAAAAATGGATGTAGAGTAGATAAAATAGATGTAGAGTGGATAAAAATGGATGTAAAGTGGATAAAAATGGATGTAGATTGGATAAAATGGATGTAGAGTTAATAAAAGTGGATGTAGAGTGGATAAAATGGATGTAGAGTTGATAAAAATGGATGTGGAGTGGATAAAAATGGATGTAGATTGGATAAAATGGATGTAGAGTGGATAAAAATGGATGTAGATTATATAAATTGGATGTAGAGTATATAAAATGGATGTAGAGTGGATAAAAATGGATGTCGAGTGGATAAAATGGATGTAGAGTGGATAAAAATGGATGTAGATTGGACAAAATGGATGTAGAGTTAATAAAAATGGATGTAGAGTGGATAAAATGGATGTATAGTGGATAAAAATGGATGTAGAGTAGATAAAATAGATGTAGAGTGGATAAAAATGGATGTAGAGTGGATAAAATGGATGTCGAGTGGATAAAATGGATGTAGAGTGGATAAAAATGGATGTAGAGTGGATAAAATGGATGTAGAGTTGATAAAAATGGATGTAGAGTGGATAAAATGGATGTAGAGTAGATAAAATGGATGTAGAGTGGATAAAATGATTGTAGAGTGGATAAAATGATTGTAGAGTGGATAAAATGGATGTAGAGTGGATAAAAATGGATGTAGAGTGGATAAAATGGTTGTAGAGTGGATAAAATGGATGTAGAGTAGATAAAAATGGATGTAGAGTGGATAAAATGGATGTAGAGTGGATAAAAATGGATGTAGAGTGGATAAAATGGATGTAGAGTGCATAAAAATGGATGTTGAGTGGATAAAGTGGATGTAGAGTGGATAAAATGGATGTACATTTAATAAAAATGGATGTAGAGTGGATAAAAATGGATGTAGAGTGGATAAAAATGGATGTAGATTGGATAAAATGGATGTAGAGTTAATAAAAGTGGATGTAGAGTGGATAAAATGGATGTAGAGTTGATAAAAATGGATGTAGAGTGGATAAAAATGGATGTAGATTGGATAAAATGGATGTAGAGTGGATAAAAATGGATGTAGATTATATTAATTGGATGTAGAGTATATAAAATGGATGTAGAGTGGATAAAAATAGATGTCGAGTGGATAAAATGGATGTAGAGTGGATAAAAATGGATGTAGATTGGATAAAATGGATGTAGAGTTAATAAAAATGGATGTAGAGTGGATAAAATTGATGTATAGTGGATAAAAATGGATGTAGAGTAGATAAAATAGATGTAGAGTGGATAAAAATGGATGTAAAGTGGATAAAAATGGATGTAGATTGGATAAAATGGATGTAGAGTTAATAAAAGTGGATGTAGAGTGGATAAAATGGATGTAGAGTTGATAAAAATGGATGTGGAGTGGATAAAAATGGATGTAGATTGGATAAAATGGATGTAGAGTGGATAAAAATGGATGTAGATTATATAAATTGGATGTAGAGTATATAAAATGGATGTAGAGTGGATAAAAATGGATGTCGAGTGGATAAAATGGATGTAGAGTGGATAAAAATGGATGTAGATTGGACAAAATGGATGTAGAGTTAATAAAAATGGATGTAGAGTGGATAAAATGGATGTATAGTGGATAAAAATGGATGTAGAGTAGATAAAATAGATGTAGAGTGGATAAAAATGGATGTAGAGTGGATAAAATGGATGTCGAGTGGATAAAATGGATGTAGAGTGGATAAAAATAGATGTAGAGTGGATAAAAATGGATGTAGAGTGGATACAATGGATGTAGAGTGGATAAAAATGGATGTAGAGTGGATAAAATGGATGTAGAGTGGATAAAAATGGATGTAGAGTGGATAAAATGGATGTAGAGTGCATAAAAATGGATGTAGAGTGGATAAAATGGATGTAGAGTGGATAAAATGGATGTAGAGTTGATAAAATGGATGTAAAGTGGATAAAATGGATGTAGAGTGGATAAAATGGATGTAGATTGGATAAAATGGATGTAGAGTTAATAAAAATAGATGTAGAGTGGATAAAATGGATGTATAGTGGATAAAAATGGATGTAGAGTAGATAAAATAGATGTAGAGTGGATAAAAATGGATGTAGAGTGGATAAAATGGATGTCGAGTGGATAAAATGGATGTAGAGTGGATAAAAATAGATGTAGAGTGGATAAAAATGGATGTAGAGTGGATACAATGGATGTAGAGTGGATAAAAATGGATGTAGAGTGGATAAAATGGATGTAGAGTGGATAAAAATGGATGTAGAGTGGATAAAATGGATGTAGAGTGCATAAATATGGATGTTGAGTGGATAAAATGGATGTAGAGTGGATAAAATGGATGTACATTTAATAAAAATGGATGTAGAGTGGATAAAAATGGATGTAGAGTGGATAAAAATGGATGTAGATTGGATAAAATGGATGTAGAGTTAATAAAAGTGGATGTAGAGTGGATAAAATGGATGTAGAGTGGATAAAAATGGATGTAGATTGGATAAAATGGATGTAGAGTGCATAAAAATGGATGTAGAGTATATAAATTGGATGTACAATATATAAAATGGATGTAGAGTGGATAAAAATGGATGTCGAGTGGATAAAATGGATGTATAGTGGATAAAAATGGATGTAGAGTAGATAAAATAGATGTAGAGTGGATAAAAATGGATGTAGAGTGGATAAAATGGATGTCGAGTGGATAAAATGGATGTAGAGTGGATAAAAATAGATGTAGAGTGGATAAAAATGGATGTAGAGTGGATAAAATGGATGTAGAGTGCATAAAAATGGATGTAGAGTGGATAAAAATGGATGTAGATTGGATAAAATGGATGTAGAGTGGATAAAAATGGATGTAGATTATATAAATTGGATGTAGAGTATATAAAATGGATGTAGAGTGGATAAAAATGGATGTCGAGTGGATAAAATGGATGTAGAGTGGATAAAATGGATGTAGATTGGATAAAATGGATGTAGAGTTAATAAAAATGGATGTAGAGTGGATAAAATGGATGTATAGTGGATAAAAATGGATGTAGAGTAGATAAAATAGATGTAGAGTGGATAAAAATGGATGTAGAGTGGATAAAATGGATGTCGAGTGGATAAAATGGATGTAGAGTGGATAAAAATAGATGTAGAGTGGATAAAAATGGATGTAGAGTGGATACAATGGATGTAGAGTGGATAAAAATGGATGTAGAGTGGATAAAATGGATGTAGAGTGGATAAAAATGGATGTAGAGTGGATAAAATGGATGTAGAGTGCATAAATATGGATGTTGAGTGGATAAAATGCATGTAGAGTGGATAAAATGGATGTACATTTAATAAAAATGGATGTAGAGTGGATAAAAATGGATGTAGAGTGGATAAAAATGGATGTAGATTGGATAAAATGGATGTAGAGTTAATAAAAGTGGATGTAGAGTGGATAAAATGGATGTAGAGTGGATAAAAATGGATGTAGATTGGATAAAATGGATGTAGAGTGCATAAAAATGGATGTAGAGTATATAAATTGGATGTACAGTATATAAAATGGATGTAGAGTGGATAAAAATGGATGTCGAGTGGATAAAATGGATGTAGAGTGGATAAAAATGGATGTAGATTGGATAAAATGGATGTAGAGTGGATGAAAATGGATGTAGAGTATATAAATTGGATGTAGAGTATATAAAATGGATGTAGAGTGGATAAAAATGGATGTCGAGTGGATAAAATGGATGTAGAGTGGATAAAAATGGATGTAGAGTGGATAAAATGGATGTAGAGTTGATAAAAATGGATGTAGAGTGGATAAAATGGATGTAGAGTAGATAAAATGGATGTAGAGTGGATAAAATGATTGTAGAGTGGATAAAATGATTGTAGAGTGGATAAAATGGATGTAGAGTGGATAAAAATGGATGTAGAGTGGATAAAATGGTTGTAGAGTGGATAAAATGGATGTAGAGTTAATAAAAATGCATGTAGAGTGGATAAAATGGATGTATAGTGGATAAAAATGGATGTAGAGTAGATAAAATAGATGTAGAGTGGATAAAAATGGATGTAGAGTGGATAAAATGGATGTCGAGTGGATAAAATGGATGTAGAGTGGATAAAAATAGATGTAGAGTGGATAAAAATGGATGTAGAGTGGATACAATGGATGTAGAGTGGATAAAAATGGATGTAGAGTGGGTAAAATGGATGTAGAGTGGATAAAAATGGATGTCGAGTGGATAAAATGGATGTAGAGTGGATAAAAATGGATGTAGAGTGGATAAAATGGATGTAGAGTTGATAAAAATGGATGTAGAGTGGATAAAATGGATGTAGAGTAGATAAAATGGATGTAGAGTGGATAAAATGATTGTAGAGTGGATAAAATGATTGTAGAGTGGATAAAATGGATGTAGAGTGGATAAAAATGGATGTAGAGTGGATAAAATGGTTGTAGAGTGGATAAAATGGATGTAGAGTAGATAAAAATGGATGTAGAGTGGATAAAATGGATGTAGAGTGGATAAAAATGGATGTAGATTGGATAAAATGGATGTAGAGTGGATAAAAATGGATGTAGATTATATAAATTGGATGTAGAGTATATAAAATGGATGTAGAGTGGATAAAAATGGATGTCGAGTGGATAAAATGGATGTAGAGTGGATAAAATGGATGTAGATTGGATAAAATGGATGTAGAGTTAATAAAAATGCATGTAGAGTGGATAAAATGGATGTATAGTGGATAAAAATGGATGTAGAGTAGATAAAATAGATGTAGAGTGGATAAAAATGGATGTAGAGTGGGTAAAATGGATGTAGAGTGGATAAAAATGGATGTCGAGTGGATAAAATGGATGTAGAGTGGATAAAAATGGATGTAGAGTGGATAAAATGGATGTAGAGTTGATAAAAATGGATGTAGAGTGGATAAAATGGATGTAGAGTAGATAAAATGGATGTAGAGTGGATAAAATGATTGTAGAGTGGATAAAATGATTGTAGAGTGGATAAAATGGATGTAGAGTGGATAAAAATGGATGTAGAGTGGATAAAATGGTTGTAGAGTGGATAAAATGGATGTAGAGTAGATAAAAATGGATGTAGAGTGGATAAAATGGATGTAGAGTGGATAAAAATGGATGTAGAGTGGATAAAATGGATGTAGAGTGCATAAAAATGGATGTTGAGTGGATAAAGTGGATGTAGAGTGGATAAAATGGATGTACATTTAATAAAAATGGATGTAGAGTGGATAAAAATGGATGTAGAGTGGATAAAAATGGATGTAGATTGGATAAAATGGATGTAGAGTTAATAAAAATGGATGTAGAGTGGATAAAATGGATGTATAGTGGATAAAAATGGATGTAGAGTAGATAAAATAGATGTAGAGTGGATAAAAATGGATGTAAAGTGGATAAAAATGGATGTAGATTATATAAATTGGATGTAGAGTATATAAAATGGATGTAGAGTGGATAAAAATGGATGTCGAGTGGATAAAATGGATGTAGAGTGGATAAAATGGATGTAGATTGGATAAAATGGATGTAGAGTTAATAAAAGTGGATGTAGAGTGGATAAAATGGATGTAGAGTTGATAAAAATGGATGTAGAGTGGATAAAAATGGATGTAGATTGGATAAAATGGATGTAGAGTGGATAAAAATGGATGTAGATTATATTAATTGGATGTAGAGTATATAAAATGGATGTAGAGTGGATAAAAATGGATGTCGAGTGGATAAAATGGATGTAGAGTGGATAAAAATGGATGTAGATTGGATAAAATGGATGTAGAGTTAATAAAAATGGATGTAGAGTGGATAAAATGGATGTATAGTGGATAAAAATGGATGTAGAGTAGATAAAATAGATGTAGAGTGGATAAAAATGGATGTAAAGTGGATAAAAATGGATGTAGATTGGATAAAATGGATGTAGAGTTAATAAAAGTGGATGTAGAGTGGATAAAATGGATGTAGAGTTGATAAAAATGGATGTGGAGTGGATAAAAATGGATGTAGATTGGATAAAATGGATGTAGAGTGGATAAAAATGGATGTAGATTATATAAATTGGATGTAGAGTATATAAAATGGATGTAGAGTGGATAAAAATGGATGTCGAGTGGATAAAATGGATGTAGAGTGGATAAAAATGGATGTAGATTGGACAAAATGGATGTAGAGTTAATAAAAATGGATGTAGAGTGGATAAAATGGATGTATAGTGGATAAAAATGGATGTAGAGTAGATAAAATAGATGTAGAGTGGATAAAAATGGATGTAGAGTGGATAAAATGGATGTCGAGTGGATAAAATGGATGTAGAGTGGATAAAAATAGATGTAGAGTGGATAAAAATGGATGTAGAGTGGATACAATGGATGTAGAGTGGATAAAAATGGATGTAGAGTGGATAAAATGGATGTAGAGTGGATAAAAATGGATGTAGAGTGGATAAAATGGATGTAGAGTGCATAAAAATGGATGTAGAGTGGATAAAATGGATGTAGAGTGGATAAAATGGATGTAGAGTTGATAAAATGGATGTAAAGTGGATAAAATGGATGTAGAGTGGATAAAATGGATGTAGATTGGATAAAATGGATGTAGAGTTAATAAAAATGGATGTAGAGTGGATAAAATGGATGTATAGTGGATAAAAATGGATGTAGAGTAGATAAAATAGATGTAGAGTGGATAAAAATGGATGTAGAGTGGATAAAATGGATGTCGAGTGGATAAAATGGATGTAGAGTGGATAAAAATAGATGTAGAGTGGATAAAAATGGATGTAGAGTGGATACAATGGATGTAGAGTGGATAAAAATGGATGTAGAGTGGATAAAATGGATGTAGAGTGGATAAAAATGGATGTAGAGTGGATAAAATGGATGTAGAGTGCATAAATATGGATGTTGAGTGGATAAAATGGATGTAGAGTGGATAAAATGGATGTACATTTAATAAAAATGGATGTAGAGTGGATAAAAATGGATGTAGAGTGGATAAAAATGGATGTAGATTGGAAAAAATGGATGTAGAGTTAATAAAAGTGGATGTAGAGTGGATAAAATGGATGTAGAGTGGATAAAAATGGATGTAGATTGGATAAAATGGATGTAGAGTGCATAAAAATGGATGTAGAGTATATAAATTGGATGTACAATATATAAAATGGATGTAGAGTGGATAAAAATGGATGTCGAGTGGATAAAATGGATGTATAGTGGATAAAAATGGATGTAGAGTAGATAAAATAGATGTAGAGTGGATAAAAATGGATGTAGAGTGGATAAAATGGATGTCGAGTGGATAAAATGGATGTAGAGTGGATAAAAATAGATGTAGAGTGGATAAAAATGGATGTAGAGTGGATAAAATGGATGTAGAGTGCATAAAAATGGATGTAGAGTGGATAAAAATGGATGTAGATTGGATAAAATGGATGTAGAGTGGATAAAAATGGATGTAGATTATATAAATTGGATGTAGAGTATATAAAATGGATGTAGAGTGGATAAAAATGGATGTCGAGTGGATAAAATGGATGTAGAGTGGATAAAATGGATGTAGATTGGATAAAATGGATGTAGAGTTAATAAAAATGGATGTAGAGTGGATAAAATGGATGTATAGTGGATAAAAATGGATGTAGAGTAGATAAAATAGATGTAGAGTGGATAAAAATGGATGTAGAGTGGATAAAATGGATGTCGAGTGGATAAAATGGATGTAGAGTGGATAAAAATAGATGTAGAGTGGATAAAAATGGATGTAGAGTGGATACAATGGATGTAGAGTGGATAAAAATGGATGTAGAGTGGATAAAATGGATGTAGAGTGGATAAAAATGGATGTAGAGTGGATAAAATGGATGTAGAGTGCATAAATATGGATGTTGAGTGGATAAAATGCATGTAGAGTGGATAAAATGGATGTACATTTAATAAAAATGGATGTAGAGTGGATAAAAATGGATGTAGAGTGGATAAAAATGGATGTAGATTGGATAAAATGGATGTAGAGTTAATAAAAGTGGATGTAGAGTGGATAAAATGGATGTAGAGTGGATAAAAATGGATGTAGATTGGATAAAATGGATGTAGAGTGCATAAAAATGGATGTAGAGTATATAAATTGGATGTACAGTATATAAAATGGATGTAGAGTGGATAAAAATGGATGTCGAGTGGATAAAATGGATGTAGAGTGGATAAAAATGGATGTAGATTGGATAAAATGGATGTAGAGTGGATGAAAATGGATGTAGAGTATATAAATTGGATGTAGAGTATATAAAATGGATGTAGAGTGGATAAAAATGGATGTCGAGTGGATAAAATGGATGTAGAGTGGATAAAAATGGATGTAGAGTGGATAAAATGGATGTAGAGTTGATAAAAATGGATGTAGAGTGGATAAAATGGATGTAGAGTAGATAAAATGGATGTAGAGTGGATAAAATGATTGTAGAGTGGATAAAATGATTGTAGAGTGGATAAAATGGATGTAGAGTGGATAAAAATGGATGTAGAGTGGATAAAATGGTTGTAGAGTGGATAAAATGGATGTAGAGTTAATAAAAATGGATGTAGAGTGGATAAAATGGATGTATAGTGGATAAAAATGGATGTAGAGTAGATAAAATAGATGTAGAGTGGATAAAAATAGATGTAGAGTGGATAAAATGGATGTCGAGTGGATAAAATGGATGTAGAGTGGATAAAAATAGATGTAGAGTGGATAAAAATGGATGTAGAGTGGATAAAATGGATGTAGAGTGGATAAAAATGGATGTAGAGTGGGTAAAATGGATGTAGAGTGGATAAAAATGGATGTCGAGTGGATAAAATGGATGTAGAGTGGATAAAAATGGATGTAGAGTGGATAAAATGGATGTAGAGTTGATAAAAATGGATGTAGAGTGGATAAAATGGATGTAGAGTAGATAAAATGGATGTAGAGTGGATAAAATGATTGTAGAGTGGATAAAATGATTGTAGAGTGGATAAAATGGATGTAGAGTGGATAAAAATGGATGTAGAGTGGATAAAATGGTTGTAGAGTGGATAAAATGGATGTAGAGTAGATACAAATGGATGTAGAGTGGATAAAATGGATGTAGAGTGGATAAAAATGGATGTAGATTGGATAAAATGGATGTAGAGTGGATAAAAATGGATGTAGATTATATAAATTGGATGTAGAGTATATAAAATGGATGTAGAGTGGATAAAAATGGATGTCGAGTGGATAAAATGGATGTAGAGTGGATAAAATGGATGTAGATTGGATAAAATGGATGTAGAGTTAATAAAAATGCATGTAGAGTGGATAAAATGGATGTATAGTGGATAAAAATGGATGTAGAGTAGATAAAATGGATGTAGAGTGGATAAAAATGGATGTAGAGTGGATAAAATGGATGTCGAGTGGATAAAATGGATGTAGAGTGGTTAAAAATAGATGTAGAGTGGATAAAAATGGATGTAGAGTGGATACAATGGATGTAGAGTGGATAAAAATGGATGTAGAGTGGGTAAAATGGATGTAGAGTGGATAAAAATGGATGTCGAGTGGATAAAATGGATGTAGAGTGGATAAAAATGGATGTAGAGTGGATAAAATGGATGTAGAGTTGATAAAAATGGATGTAGAGTGGATAAAATGGATGTAGAGTAGATAAAATGGATGTAGAGTGGATAAAATGATTGTAGAGTGGATAAAATGATTGTAGAGTGGATAAAATGGATGTAGAGTGGATAAAAATGGATGTAGAGTGGATAAAATGGTTGTAGAGTGGATAAAATGGATGTAGAGTAGATAAAAATGGATGTAGAGTGGATAAAATGGATGTAGAGTGGATAAAAATGGATGTAGAGTGGATAAAATGGATGTAGAGTGCATAAAAATGGATGTTGAGTGGATAAAGTGGATGTAGAGTGGATAAAATGGATGTACATTTAATAAAAATGGATGTAGAGTGGATAAAAATGGATGTAGAGTGGATAAAAATGGATGTAGATTGGATAAAATGGATGTAGAGTTAATAAAAGTGGATGTAGAGTGGATAAAATGGATGTAGAGTTGATAAAAATGGATGTAGAGTGGATAAAAATGGATGTAGATTGGATAAAATGGATGTAGAGTGGATAAAAATGGATGTAGATTATATTAATTGGATGTAGAGTATATAAAATGGATGTAGAGTGGATAAAAATGGATGTCGAGTGGATAAAATGGATGTAGAGTGGATAAAAATGGATGTAGATTGGATAAAATGGATGTAGAGTTAATAAAAATGGATGTAGAGTGGATAAAATGGATGTATAGTGGATAAAAATGGATGTAGAGTAGATAAAATAGATGTAGAGTGGATAAAAATGGATGTAAAGTGGATAAAAATGGATGTAGATTGGATAAAATGGATGTAGAGTTAATAAAAGTGGATGTAGAGTGGATAAAATGGATGTAGAGTTGATAAAAATGGATGTGGAGTGGATAAAAATGGATGTAGATTGGATAAAATGGATGTAGAGTGGATAAAAATGGATGTAGATTATATAAATTGGATGTAGAGTATATAAAATGGATGTAGAGTGGATAAAAATGGATGTAGAGTGGATAAAATGGATGTAGAGTGGATAAAAATGGATGTAGATTGGAAAAAATGGATGTAGAGTTAATAAAAATGGATGTAGAGTGGATAAAATGGATGTATAGTGGATAAAAATGGATGTAGAGTAGATAAAATAGATGTAGAGTGGATAAAAATGGATGTAGAGTGGATAAAATGGATGTAGAGTGGATAAAATGGATGTAGAGTGGATAAAAATAGATGTAGAGTGGATAAAAATGGATGTAGAGTGGATACAATGGATGTAGAGTGGATAAAAATGCATGTAGAGTGGATAAAATGGATGTAGAGTGGATAAAAATGGATGTAGAGTGGATAAAATGGATGTAGAGTGCATAAAAATGGATGTAGAGTGGATAAAATGGATGTAGAGTGGATAAAATGGATGTAGAGTTGATAAAATGGATGTAAAGTGGATAAAATGGATGTAGAGTGGATAAAATGGATGTAGATTGGATAAAATGGATGTAGAGTTAATAAAAATGGATGTAGAGTGGATAAAATGGATGTATAGTGGATAAAAATGGATGTAGAGTAGATAAAATAGATGTAGAGTGGATAAAAATGGATGTAGAGTGGATAAAATGGATGTCGAGTGGATAAAATGGATGTAGAGTGGATAAAAATAGATGTAGAGTGGATAAAAATGGATGTAGAGTGGATACAATGGATGTAGAGTGGATAAAAATGGATGTAGAGTGGATAAAATGGATGTAGAGTGGATAAAAATGGATGTAGAGTGGATAAAATGGATGTAGAGTGCATAAATATGGATGTTGAGTGGATAAAATGGATGTAGAGTGGATAAAATGGATGTACATTTAATAAAAATGGATGTAGAGTGGATAAAAATGGATGTAGAGTGGATAAAAATGGATGTAGATTGGATAAAATGGATGTAGAGCTAATAAAAGTGGATGTAGAGTGGATAAAATGGATGTAGAGTGGATAAAAATGGATGTAGATTGGATAAAATGGATGTAGAGTGCATAAAAATGGATGTAGAGTATATAAATTGGATGTACAATATATAAAATGGATGTAGAGTGGATAAAAATGGATGTCGAGTGGATAAAATGGATGTATAGTGGATAAAAATGGATGTAGAGTAGATAAAATAGATGTAGAGTGGATAAAAATGGATGTAGAGTGGATAAAATGGATGTCGAGTGGATAAAATGGATGTAGAGTGGATAAAAATAGATGTAGAGTGGATAAAAATGGATGTAGAGTGGATAAAATGGATGTAGAGTGCATAAAAATGGATGTAGAGTGGATAAAAATGGATGTAGATTGGATAAAATGGATGTAGAGTGGATAAAAATGGATGTAGATTATATAAATTGGATGTAGAGTATATAAAATGGATGTAGAGTGGATAAAAATGGATGTCGAGTGGATAAAATGGATGTAGAGTGGATAAAATGGATGTAGATTGGATAAAATGGATGTAGAGTTAATAAAAATGGATGTAGAGTGGATAAAATGGATGTATAGTGGATAAAAATGGATGTAGAGTAGATAAAATAGATGTAGAGTGGATAAAAATGGATGTAGAGTGGATAAAATGGATGTCGAGTGGATAAAATGGATGTAGAGTGGATAAAAATAGATGTAGAGTGGATAAAAATGGATGTAGAGTGGATACAATGGATGTAGAGTGGATAAAAATGGATGTAGAGTGGATAAAATGGATGTAGAGTGGATAAAAATGGATGTAGAGTGGATAAAATGGATGTAGAGTGCATAAAAATGGATGTTGAGTGGATAAAATGCATGTAGAGTGGATAAAATGGATGTACATTTAATAAAAATGGATGTAGAGTGGATAAAAATGGATGTAGAGTGGATAAAAATGGATGTAGATTGGATAAAATGGATGTAGAGTTAATAAAAGTGGATGTAGAGTGGATAAAATGGATGTAGAGTGGATAAAAATGGATGTAGATTGGATAAAATGGATGTAGAGTGCATAAAAATGGATGTAGAGTATATAAATTGGATGTACAGTATATAAAATGGATGTAGAGTGGATAAAAATGGATGTCGAGTGGATAAAATGGATGTAGAGTGGATAAAAATGGATGTAGATTGGATAAAATGGATGTAGAGTGGATAAAAATGGATGTAGAGTATATAAATTGGATGTAGAGTATATAAAATGGATGTAGAGTGGATAAAAATGGATGTCGAGTGGATAAAATGGATGTAGAGTGGATAAAAATGGATGTAGAGTGGATAAAATGGATGTAGAGTTGATAAAAATGGATGTAGAGTGGATAAAATGGATGTAGAGTAGATAAAATGGATGTAGAGTGGATAAAATGATTGTAGAGTGGATAAAATGATTGTAGAGTGGATAAAATGGATGTAGAGTGGATAAAAATGGATGTAGAGTGGATAAAATGGTTGTAGAGTGGATAAAATGGATGTAGAGTTAATAAAAATGGATGTAGAGTGGATAAAATGGATGTATAGTGGATAAAAATGGATGTAGAGTAGATAAAATAGATGTAGAGTGGATAAAAATGGATGTAGAGTATATAAATTGGATGTAGAGTATATAAAATGGATGTAGAGTGGATAAAAATGGATGTCGAGTGGATAAAATGGATGTATAGTGGATAAAAATGGATGTAGAGTAGATAAAATAGATGTAGAGTGGATAAAAATGGATGTAGAGTGGATAAAATGGATGTCGAGTGGATAAAATGGATGTAGAGTGGATAAAAATAGATGTAGAGTGGATAAAAATGGATGTAGAGTGGATAAAATGGATGTAGAGTGCATAAAAATGGATGTAGAGTGGATAAAAATGGATGTAGATTGGATAAAATGGATGTAGAGTGGATAAAAATGGATGTAGATTATATAAATTGGATGTAGAGTATATAAAATGGATGTAGAGTGGATAAAAATGGATGTCGAGTGGATAAAATGGATGTAGAGTGGATAAAATGGATGTAGATTGGATAAAATGGATGTAGAGTTAATAAAAATGGATGTAGAGTGGATAAAATGGATGTATAGTGGATAAAAATGGATGTAGAGTAGATAAAATAGATGTAGAGTGGATAAAAATGGATGTAGAGTGGATAAAATGGATGTCGAGTGGATAAAATGGATGTAGAGTGGATAAAAATAGATGTAGAGTGGATAAAAATGGATGTAGAGTGGATACAATGGATGTAGAGTGGATAAAAATGGATGTAGAGTGGATAAAATGGATGTAGAGTGGATAAAAATGGATGTAGAGTGGATAAAATGGATGTAGAGTGCATAAATATGGATGTTGAGTGGATAAAATGCATGTAGAGTGGATAAAATGGATGTACATTTAATAAAAATGGATGTAGAGTGGATAAAAATGGATGTAGAGTGGATAAAAATGGATGTAGATTGGATAAAATGGATGTAGAGTTAATAAAAGTGGATGTAGAGTGGATAAAATGGATGTAGAGTGGATAAAAATGGATGTAGATTGGATAAAATGGATGTAGAGTGCATAAAAATGGATGTAGAGTATATAAATTGGATGTACAGTATATAAAATGGATGTAGAGTGGATAAAAATGGATGTCGAGTGGATAAAATGGATGTAGAGTGGATAAAATTGTATGTAGATTGGATAAAATGGATGTAGAGTGGATGAAAATGGATGTAGAGTATATAAATTGGATGTAGAGTATATAAAATGGATGTAGAGTGGATAAAAATGGATGTCGAGTGGATAAAATGGATGTAGAGTGGATAAAAATGGATGTAGAGTGGATAAAATGGATGTAGAGTTGATAAAAATGGATGTAGAGTGGATAAAATGGATGTAGAGTAGATAAAATGGATGTAGAGTGGATAAAATGATTGTAGAGTGGATAAAATGATTGTAGAGTGGATAAAATGGATGTAGAGTGGATAAAAATGGATGTAGAGTGGATAAAATGGATGTAGAGTGGATAAAATGGATGTAGAGTTAATAAAAATGCATGTAGAGTGGATAAAATGGATGTATAGTGGATAAAAATGGATGTAGAGTAGATAAAATAGATGTAGAGTGGATAAAAATGGATGTAGAGTGGATAAAATGGATGTCGAGTGGATAAAATGGATGTAGAGTGGATAAAAATAGATGTAGAGTGGATAAAAATGGATGTAGAGTGGATACAATGGATGTAGAGTGGATAAAAATGGATGTAGAGTGGGTAAAATGGATGTAGAGTGGATAAAAATGGATGTCGAGTGGATAAAATGGATGTAGAGTGGATAAAAATGGATGTAGAGTGGATAAAATGGATGTAGAGTTGATAAAAATGGATGTAGAGTGGATAAAATGGATGTAGAGTAGATAAAATGGATGTAGAGTGGATAAAATGATTGTAGAGTGGATAAAATGATTGTAGAGTGGATAAAATGGATGTAGAGTGGATAAAAATGGATGTAGAGTGGATAAAATGGTTGTAGAGTGGATAAAATGGATGTAGAGTAGATAAAAATGGATGTAGAGTGGATAAAATGGATGTAGAGTGGATAAAAATGGATGTAGATTGGATAAAATGGATGTAGAGTGGATAAAAATGGATGTAGATTATATAAATTGGATGTAGAGTATATAAAATGGATGTAGAGTGGATAAAAATGGATGTCGAGTGGATAAAATGGATGTAGAGTGGATAAAATGGATGTAGATTGGATAAAATGGATGTAGAGTTAATAAAAATGCATGTAGAGTGGATAAAATGGATGTATAGTGGATAAAAATGGTTGTAGAGTAGATAAAATTGATGTAGAGTGGATAAAAATGGATGTAGAGTGGATAAAATGGATGTCGAGTGGATAAAATGGATGTAGAGTGGTTAAAAATAGATGTAGAGTGGATAAAAATGGATGTAGAGTGGATACAATGGATGTAGAGTGGATAAAAATGGATGTAGAGTGGGTAAAATGGATGTAGAGTGGATAAAAATGGATGTCGAGTGGATAAAATGGATGTAGAGTGGATAAAAATGGATGTAGAGTGGATAAAATGGATGTAGAGTTGATAAAAATGGATGTAGAGTGGATAAAATGGATGTAGAGTAGATAAAATGGATGTAGAGTGGATAAAAT
Organism: Pemphredon lugubris; assembly: GCA_933228935.1. Classification (NCBI taxonomy): domain Eukaryota; kingdom Metazoa; phylum Arthropoda; class Insecta; order Hymenoptera; family Crabronidae; genus Pemphredon; species Pemphredon lugubris. Next base: position 40,198,496 of record OW121816.1, on the reverse strand, counting down.
GATTGTAGAGTGGATAAAATGATTGTAGAGTGGATAAAATGGATGTAGAGTGGATAAAAATGGATGTAGAGTGGATAAAATGGTTGTAGAGTGGATAAAATGGATGTAGAGTAGATAAAAATGGATGTAGAGTGGATAAAATGGATGTAGAGTGGATAAAAATGGATGTAGAGTGGATAAAATGGATGTAGAGTGGATAAAAATGGATGTAGAGTGGATAAAATGGATGTAGAGTGCATAAAAATGGATGTTGAGTGGATAAAGTGGATGTAGAGTGGATAAAATGGATGTACATTTAATAAAAATGGATGTAGAGTGGATAAAAATGGATGTAGAGTGGATAAAAATGGATGTAGATTGGATAAAATGGATGTAGAGTTAATAAAAGTGGATGTAGAGTGGATAAAATGGATGTAGAGTTGATAAAAATGGATGTAGAGTGGATAAAAATGGATGTAGATTGGATAAAATGGATGTAGAGTGGATAAAAATGGATGTAGATTATATTAATTGGATGTAGAGTATATAAAATGGATGTAGAGTGGATAAAAATGGATGTCGAGTGGATAAAATGGATGTAGAGTGGATAAAAATGGATGTAGATTGGATAAAATGGATGTAGAGTTAATAAAAATGGATGTAGAGTGGATAAAATGGATGTATAGTGGATAAAAATGGATGTAGAGTAGATAAAATAGATGTAGAGTGGATAAAAATGGATGTAAAGTGGATAAAAATGGATGTAGATTGGATAAAATGGATGTAGAGTTAATAAAAGTGGATGTAGAGTGGATAAAATGGATGTAGAGTTGATAAAAATGGATGTGGAGTGGATAAAAATGGATGTAGATTGGATAAAATGGATGTAGAGTGGATAAAAATGGATGTAGATTATATAAATTGGATGTAGAGTATATAAAATGGATGTAGAGTGGATAAAAATGGATGTCGAGTGGATAAAATGGATGTAGAGTGGATAAAAATGGATGTAGATTGGACAAAATGGATGTAGAGTTAATAAAAATGGATGTAGAGTGGATAAAATGGATGTATAGTGGATAAAAATGGATGTAGAGTAGATAAAATAGATGTAGAGTGGATAAAAATGGATGTAGAGTGGATAAAATGGATGTCGAGTGGATAAAATGGATGTAGAGTGGATAAAAATAGATGTAGAGTGGATAAAAATGGATGTAGAGTGGATACAATGGATGTAGAGTGGATAAAAATGGATGTAGAGTGGATAAAATGGATGTAGAGTGGATAAAAATGGATGTAGAGTGGATAAAATGGATGTAGAGTGCATAAAAATGGATGTAGAGTGGATAAAATGGATGTAGAGTGGATAAAATGGATGTAGAGTTGATAAAATGGATGTAAAGTGGATAAAATGGATGTAGAGTGGATAAAATGGATGTAGATTGGATAAAATGGATGTAGAGTTAATAAAAATGGATGTAGAGTGGATAAAATGGATGTATAGTGGATAAAAATGGATGTAGAGTAGATAAAATAGATGTAGAGTGGATAAAAATGGATGTAGAGTGGATAAAATGGATGTCGAGTGGATAAAATGGATGTAGAGTGGATAAAAATAGATGTAGAGTGGATAAAAATGGATGTAGAGTGGATACAATGGATGTAGAGTGGATAAAAATGGATGTAGAGTGGATAAAATGGATGTAGAGTGGATAAAAATGGATGTAGAGTGGATAAAATGGATGTAGAGTGCATAAATATGGATGTTGAGTGGATAAAATGGATGTAGAGTGGATAAAATGGATGTACATTTAATAAAAATGGATGTAGAGTGGATAAAAATGGATGTAGAGTGGATAAAAATGGATGTAGATTGGATAAAATGGATGTAGAGTTAATAAAAGTGGATGTAGAGTGGATAAAATGGATGTAGAGTGGATAAAAATGGATGTAGATTGGATAAAATGGATGTAGAGTGCATAAAAATGGATGTAGAGTATATAAATTGGATGTACAATATATAAAATGGATGTAGAGTGGATAAAAATGGATGTCGAGTGGATAAAATGGATGTATAGTGGATAAAAATGGATGTAGAGTAGATAAAATAGATGTAGAGTGGATAAAAATGGATGTAGAGTGGATAAAATGGATGTCGAGTGGATAAAATGGATGTAGAGTGGATAAAAATAGATGTAGAGTGGATAAAAATGGATGTAGAGTGGATACAATGGATGTAGAGTGGATAAAAATGGATGTAGAGTGGATAAAATGGATGTAGAGTGGATAAAAATGGATGTAGAGTGGATAAAATGGATGTAGAGTGCATAAATATGGATGTTGAGTGGATAAAATGGATGTAGAGTGGATAAAATGGATGTACATTTAATAAAAATGGATGTAGAGTGGATAAAAATGGATGTAGAGTGGATAAAAATGGATGTAGATTGGATAAAATGGATGTAGAGTTAATAAAAGGGGATGTAGAGTGGATAAAATGGATGTAGGGTGGATAAAAATGGATGTAGATTGGATAAAATGGATGTAGAGTTAATAAAAATGGATGTAGAGTGGATAAAATGGATGTATAGTGGATAAAAATGGATGTAGAGTAGATAAAATAGATGTAGAGTGGATAAAAATGGATGTAGAGTGGATAAAATGGATGTCGAGTGGATAAAATGGATGTAGAGTGGATAAAAATAGATGTAGAGTGGATAAAAATGGATGTAGAGTGGATACAATGGATGTAGAGTGGATAAAAATGGATGTAGAGTGGATAAAATGGATGTAGAGTGGATAAAAATGGATGTAGAGTGGATAAAATGGATGTAGAGTGCATAAATATGGATGTTGAGTGGATAAAATGGATGTAGAGTGGATAAAATGGATGTACATTTAATAAAAATGGATGTAGAGTGGATAAATATGGATGTAGAGTGGATAAAAATGGATGTAGATTGGATAAAATGGATGTAGAGTTAATAAAAGTGGATGTAGAGTGGATAAAATGGATGTAGAGTGGATAAAAATGGATGTAGATTGGATAAAATGGATGTAGAGGGCATAAAAATGGATGTAGAGTATATAAATTGGATGTACAGTATATAAAATGGATGTCGAGTGGATAAAATGGATGTAGAGTGGATAAAAATGGATGTAGATTGGATAAAATGGATGTAGAGTGGATGAAAATGGATGTAGAGTATATAAATTGGATGTAGAGTATATAAAATGGATGTAGAGTGGATAAAAATGGATGTCGAGTGGATAAAATGGATGTAGAGTGGATAAAATGGATGTAGAGTTGATAAAATGGATGTAGAGTGGATAAAAATGGATGTCGAGTGGATAAAATGGATGTAGAGTGGATAAAAATGGATGTAGATTGGATAAAATGGATGTAGAGTGGATAAAAATGGATGTAGATTGGATAAAATGGATGTAGAGTTAATAAAAATGGATGTAGAGTGGATAAAATGGATGTATAGTGGATAAAAATGGATGTAGAGTAGATAAAATAGATGTAGAGTGGATAAAAATGGATGTAGAGTGGATAAAATGGATGTCGAGTGGATAAAATGGATGTAGAGTGGATAAAAATAGATGTAGAGTGGATAAAAATGGATGTAGAGTGGATACAATGGATGTAGAGTGGATAAAAATGGATGTAGAGTGGATAAAATGGATGTAGAGTGGATAAAAATGGATGTAGAGTGGATAAAATGGATGTAGAGTGCATAAATATGGATGTTGAGTGGATAAAATGGATGTAGAGTGGATAAAATGGATGTACATTTAATAAAAATGGATGTAGAGTGGATAAAAATGGATGTAGAGTGGATAAAAATGGATGTAGATTGGATAAAATGGATGTAGAGTTAATAAAAGTGGATGTAGAGTGGATAAAATGGATGTAGAGTGGATAAAAATGGATGTAGATTGGATAAAATGGATGTAGAGTGCATAAAAATGGATGTAGAGTATATAAATTGGATGTACATTATATAAAATGGATGTAGAGTGGATAAAATGGATGTAGAGTGGATAAAAATGGATGTAGATTGGATAAAATGGATGTAGAGTGGATGAAAATGGATGTAGAGTATATAAATTGGATGTAGAGTATATAAAATGGATGTAGAGTGGATAAAAATGGATGTCGAGTGGATAAAATGGATGTAGAGTGGATAAAAATGGATGTAGAGTGGATAAAATGGATGTAGAGTTGATAAAAATGGATGTAGAGTGGATAAAATGGATGTAGAGTAGATAAAATGGATGTAGAGTGGATAAAATGGATGTAGAGTTGATAAAATGGATGTAGAGTGGATAAAAATGGATGTCGAGTGGATAAAATGGATGTAGAGTGGATAAAAATGGATGTAGATTGGATAAAATGGATGTAGAGTTAATAAAAGTGGATGTAGAGTGGATAAAATGGATGTAGATTTGATAAAAATGGATGTAGAGTGGATAAAAATGGATGTAGATTGGATAAAATGGATGTAGAGTGGATAAAAATGGATGTAGATTATATAAATTGGATGTAGAGTATATAAAATGGTTGTAGAGTGGATAAAAATGGATGTCGAGTGGATAAAATGGATGTAGAGTGGATAAAAATGGATGTAGATTGGATAAAATTGATGTAGAGTTAATAAAAATGGATGTAGAGTGGATAAAATGGATGTATAGTGGATAAAAATGGATGTAGAGTAGATAAAATAGATGTAGAGTGGATAAAAATGGATGTAAAGTGGATAAAAATGGATGTAGATTGGATAAAATGGATGTAGAGTTAATAAAAGTGGATGTAGAGTGGATAAAATGGATGTAGAGTTGATAAAAATGGATGTGGAGTGGATAAAAATGGATGTAGATTGGATAAAATGGATGTAGAGTGGATAAAAATGGATGTAGATTATATAAATTGGATGTAGAGTATATAAAATGGATGTAGAGTGGATAAAAATGGATGTCGAGTGGATAAAATGGATGTAGAGTGGATAAAAATGGATGTAGATTGGACAAAATGGATGTAGAGTTAATAAAAATGGATGTAGAGTGGATAAAATGGATGTATAGTGGATAAAAATGGATGTAGAGTAGATAAAATAGATGTAGAGTGGATAAAAATGGATGTAGAGTGGATAAAAATGGATGTAGATTGGATAAAATGGATGTAGAGTGGATAAAAATGGATGTCGAGTGGATAAAATGGATGTAGAGTGGATAAAAATGGATGTAGATTGGATAAAATGGATGTAGAGTTAATAAAAGTGGATGTAGAGTGGATAAAATGGATGTAGATTTGATAAAAATGGATGTAGAGTGGATAAAAATGGATGTAGATTGGATAAAATGGATGTAGAGTGGATAAAAATGGATGTAGATTATATAAATTGGATGTAGAGTATATAAAATGGTTGTAGAGTGGATAAAAATGGATGTCGAGTGGATAAAATGGATGTAGAGTGGATAAAAATGGATGTAGATTGGATAAAATTGATGTAGAGTTAATAAAAATGGATGTAGAGTGGATAAAATGGATGTATAGTGGATAAAAATGGATGTAGAGTAGATAAAATAGATGTAGAGTGGATAAAAATGGATGTAAAGTGGATAAAAATGGATGTAGATTGGATAAAATGGATGTAGAGTTAATAAAAGTGGATGTAGAGTGGATAAAATGGATGTAGAGTTGATAAAAATGGATGTGGAGTGGATAAAAATGGATGTAGATTGGATAAAATGGATGTAGAGTGGATAAAAATGGATGTAGATTATATAAATTGGATGTAGAGTATATAAAATGGATGTAGAGTGGATAAAAATGGATGTCGAGTGGATAAAATGGATGTAGAGTGGATAAAAATAGATGTAGAGTGGATAAAAATGGATGTAGAGTGGATAAAAATAGATGTAGAGTGGATAAAAATGGATGTAGAGTGGATACAATGGATGTAGAGTGGATAAAAATGGATGTAGAGTGGATACAATGGATGTAGAGTGGATAAAAATGGATGTAGAGTGGATAAAATGGATGTAGAGAGCATAAAAATGGATGTAGAGTGGATAAAATGGATGTAGAGTTAATAAAAATGGATGTAGAGTGGAAATAATGGATGTAGAGAGGATAAAATGGATGTAGAGTGGATAAAATGGATGTAGAGTGGATAAAAATGGATGTAGAGTGGATAACAATGGATATAGGGTAGATAAAATGGATGTAGAGTTAATAAAAATGGATGTAGAGTGGGTATAATGGATGTAGAGAGGATAAAATGGATGTGGAGTGGATAACAATGGATGTAGAGTGGATAAAATGGATGTAGAGTGGATAAAAATGGATGTAGATTGGATAAAATGGATGTAGAGTGGATAAAAATGGATGTAGATTGGATAAAATTGATGTAGAGTTAATAAAAATGGATGTAGAGTGGATAAAATGGATGTATAGTGGATAAAAATGGATGTAGAGTAGATAAAATAGATGTAGAGTGGATAAAAATGGATGTAAAGTGGATAAAAATGGATGTAGATTGGATAAAATGGATGTAGAGTTAATAAAAGTGGATGTAGAGTGGATAAAATGGATGTAGAGTTGATAAAAATGGATGTGGAGTGGATAAAAATGGATGTAGATTGGATAAAATGGATGTAGAGTGGATAAAAATGGATGTAGATTATATAAATTGGATGTAGAGTATATAAAATGGATGTAGAGTGGATAAAAATGGATGTCGAGTGGATAAAATGGATGTAGAGTGGATAAAAATGGATGTAGATTGGACAAAATGGATGTAGAGTTAATAAAAATGGATGTAGAGTGGATAAAATGGATGTATAGTGGATAAAAATGGATGTAGAGTAGATAAAATAGATGTAGAGTGGATAAAAATGGATGTAGAGTGGATAAAATGGATGTCGAGTGGATAAAATGGATGTAGAGTGGATAAAAATAGATGTAGAGTGGATAAAAATGGATGTAGAGTGGATAAAAATGGATGTAGAGTGGATAAAATGGATGTAGAGTGCATAAAAATGGATGTAGAGTGGATAAAAATGGATGTAGATTGGATAAAATGGATGTAGAGTGGATAAAAATGGATGTAGATTATATAAATTGGATGTAGAGTATATAAAATGGATGTAGAGTGGATAAAAATGGATGTCGAGTGGATAAAATGGATGTAGAGTGGATAAAATGGATGTAGATTGGATAAAATGGATGTAGAGTTAATAAAAATGGATGTAGAGTGGATAAAATGGATGTATAGTGGATAAAAATGGATGTAGAGTAGATAAAATAGATGTAGAGTGGATAAAAATGGATGTAGAGTGGATAAAATGGATGTCGAGTGGATAAAATGGATGTAGAGTGGATAAAAATAGATGTAGAGTGGATAAAAATGGATGTAGAGTGGATACAATGGATGTAGAGTGGATAAAAATGGATGTAGAGTGGATAAAATGGATGTAGAGTGGATAAAAATGGATGTAGAGTGGATAAAATGGATGTAGAGTGCATAAATATGGATGTTGAGTGGATAAAATGGATGTAGAGTGGATAAAATGGATGTACATTTAATAAAAATGGATGTAGAGTGGATAAAAATGGATGTAGAGTGGATAAAAATGGATGTAGATTGGATAAAATGGATGTAGAGTTAATAAAAGTGGATGTAGAGTGGATAAAATGGATGTAGAGTGGATAAAAATGGATGTAGATTGGATAAAATGGATGTAGAGTGCATAAAAATGGATGTAGAGTATATAAATTGGATGTACAGTATATAAAATGGATGTAGAGTGGATAAAAATGGATGTCGAGTGGATAAAATGGATGTAGAGTGGATAAAAATGGATGTAGAGTGGATAAAATGGATGTAGAGTGGATGAAAATGGATGTAGAGTATATAAATTGGATGTAGAGTATATAAAATGGATGTAGAGTGGATAAAAATGGATGTCGAGTGGATAAAATGGATGTAGAGTGGATAAAAATGGATGTAGAGTGGATAAAATGGATGTAGAGTTGATAAAAATGGATGTAGAGTGGATAAAATGGATGTAGAGTAGATAAAATGGATGTAGAGTGGATAAAATGGATGTAGAGTTGATAAAATGGATGTAAAGTGGATAAAATGGATGTAGAGTTAATAAAAATGGATGTAGAGTGGAAATAATGGATGTAGAGAGGATAAAATGGATGTAGAGTGGATAAAATGGATGTAGAGTTCATAAAAATGGATGTAGAGTGGATAAAAATGGATGTAGATTGGATAAAATCGATGTAGAGTGGATAAAAATGGATGTAGAGTGGATAAAATGGATGTAGAGTTAATAAAAATGGATGTAGAGTGGAAATAATGGATGTAGAGAGGATAAAATGGATGTAGAGTGGATAAAATGGATGTAGAGTGGATAAAAATGGATGTAGAGTGGATAACAATGGATATAGGGTAGATAAAATGGATGTAAAGTTAATAAAAATGGATGTAGAGTGGGTATAATGGATGTAGAGAGGATAAAATGGATGTGGAGTGGATAACAATGGATGTAGAGTGGATAAAATGGATGTAGAGTGGATAAAATGGATGTAGAGTGGATAAAATGGATGTAGAGTGGATAAAAAAGGATGTAGAGTGGATAAAATGGATGTAGAATGAATAAAATGGATGTAAAGTGAATAAAAATGGATGTAGAGTGGATAAAATGGATGTAGAGTGGATAAAATGGATGTAGAGTGGATAAAATGGATGTAGAGTTGATAAAATGGATGTAAAGTGGATAAAATGGATGTAGAGTGGATAAAATGGATGTAGATTGGATAAAATGGATGTAGAGTTAATAAAAATGGATGTAGAGTGGATAAAATGGATGTATAGTGGATAAAAATGGATGTAGAGTAGATAAAATAGATGTAGAGTGGATAAAAATGGATGTAGAGTGGATAAAATGGATGTCGAGTGGATAAAATGGATGTAGAGTGGATAAAAATAGATGTAGAGTGGATAAAAATGGATGTAGAGTGGATACAATGGATGTAGAGTGGATAAAAATGGATGTAGAGTGGATAAAATGGATGTAGAGTGGATAAAAATGGATGTAGAGTGGATAAAATGGATGTAGAGTGCATAAATATGGATGTTGAGTGGATAAAATGGATGTAGAGTGGATAAAATGGATGTACATTTAATAAAAATGGATGTAGAGTGGATAAAAATGGATGTAGAGTGGATAAAAATGGATGTAGATTGGATAAAATGGATGTAGAGTTAATAAAAGTGGATGTAGAGTGGATAAAATGGATGTAGAGTGGATAAAAATGGATGTAGATTGGATAAAATGGATGTAGAGTGCATAAAAATGGATGTAGAGTATATAAATTGGATGTACAATATATAAAATGGATGTAGAGTGGATAAAAATGGATGTCGAGTGGATAAAATGGATGTATAGTGGATAAAAATGGATGTAGAGTAGATAAAATAGATGTAGAGTGGATAAAAATGGATGTAGAGTGGATAAAATGGATGTCGAGTGGATAAAATGGATGTAGAGTGGATAAAAATAGATGTAGAGTGGATAAAAATGGATGTAGAGTGGATAAAATGGATGTAGAGTGCATAAAAATGGATGTAGAGTGGATAAAAATGGATGTAGATTGGATAAAATGGATGTAGAGTGGATAAAAATGGATGTAGATTATATAAATTGGATGTAGAGTATATAAAATGGATGTAGAGTGGATAAAAATGGATGTCGAGTGGATAAAATGGATGTAGAGTGGATAAAATGGATGTAGATTGGATAAAATGGATGTAGAGTTAATAAAAATGGATGTAGAGTGGATAAAATGGATGTATAGTGGATAAAAATGGATGTAGAGTAGATAAAATAGATGTAGAGTGGATAAAAATGGATGTAGAGTGGATAAAATGGATGTCGAGTGGATAAAATGGATGTAGAGTGGATAAAAATAGATGTAGAGTGGATAAAAATGGATGTAGAGTGGATACAATGGATGTAGAGTGGATAAAAATGGATGTAGAGTGGATAAAATGGATGTAGAGTGGATAAAAATGGATGTAGAGTGGATAAAATGGATGTAGAGTGCATAAATATGGATGTTGAGTGGATAAAATGGATGTAGAGTGGATAAAATGGATGTACATTTAATAAAAATGGATGTAGAGTGGATAAAAATGGATGTAGAGTGGATAAAAATGGATGTAGATTGGATAAAATGGATGTAGAGTTAATAAAAGTGGATGTAGAGTGGATAAAATGGATGTAGAGTGGATAAAAATGGATGTAGATTGGATAAAATGGATGTAGAGTGGATAAAAATGGATGTCGAGTGGATAAAATGGATGTAGAGTGGATAAAAATGGATGTAGATTGGATAAAATGGATGTAGAGTGGATGAAAATGGATGTAGAGTATATAAATTGGATGTAGAGTATATAAAATGGATGTAGAGTGGATAAAAATGGATGTCGAGTGGATAAAATGGATGTAGAGTGGATAAAAATGGATGTAGAGTGGATAAAATGGATGTAGAGTTGATAAAAATGGATGTAGAGTGGATAAAATGGATGTAGAGTAGATAAAATGGATGTAGAGTGGATAAAATGATTGTAGAGTGGATAAAATGATTGTAGAGTGGATAAAATGGATGTAGAGTGGATAAAAATGGATGTAGAGTGGATAAAATGGTTGTAGAGTGGATAAAATGGATGTAGAGTTAATAAAAATGCATGTAGAGTGGATAAAATGGATGTATAGTGGATAAAAATGGATGTAGAGTAGATAAAATAGATGTAGAGTGGATAAAAATGGATGTAGAGTGGATAAAATGGATGTCGAGTGGATAAAATGGATGTAGAGTGGATAAAAATAGATGTAGAGTGGATAAAAATGGATGTAGAGTGGATACAATGGATGTAGAGTGGATAAAAATGGATGTAGAGTGGGTAAAATGGATGTAGAGTGGATAAAAATGGATGTCGAGTGGATAAAATGGATGTAGAGTGGATAAAAATGGATGTAGAGTGGATAAAATGGATGTAGAGTTGATAAAAATGGATGTAGAGTGGATAAAATGGATGTAGAGTAGATAAAATGGATGTAGAGTGGATAAAATGATTGTAGAGTGGATAAAATGGATGTAGAGTGGATAAAAATGGATGTAGAGTGGATAAAATGGTTGTAGAGTGGATAAAATGGATGTAGAGTAGATAAAAATGGATGTAGAGTGGATAAAATGGATGTAGAGTGGATAAAAATGGATGTAGATTGGATAAAATGGATGTAGAGTGGATAAAAATGGATGTAGATTATATAAATTAGATGTAGAGTATATAAAATGGATGTAGAGTGGATAAAAATGGATGTCGAGTGGATAAAATGGATGTAGAGTGGATAAAATGGATGTAGATTGGATAAAATGGATGTAGAGTTAATAAAAATGCATGTAGAGTGGATAAAATGGATGTATAGTGGATAAAAATGGATGTAGAGTAGATAAAATAGATGTAGAGTGGATAAAAATGGATGTAGAGTGGATAAAATGGATGTCGAGTGGATAAAATGGATGTAGAGTGGTTAAAAATAGATGTAGAGTGGATAAAAATGGATGTAGAGTGGATACAATGGATGTAGAGTGGATAAAAATGGATGTAGAGTGGGTAAAATGGATGTAGAGTGGATAAAAATGGATGTCGAGTGGATAAAATGGATGTAGAGTGGATAAAAATGGATGTAGAGTGGATAAAATGGATGTAGAGTTGATAAAAATGGATGTAGAGTGGATAAAATGGATGTAGAGTAGATAAAATGGATGTAGAGTGGATAAAATGATTGTAGAGTGGATAAAATGATTGTAGAGTGGATAAAATGGATGTAGAGTGGATAAAAATGGATGTAGAGTGGATAAAATGGTTGTAGAGTGGATAAAATGGATGTAGAGTAGATAAAAATGGATGTAGAGTGGATAAAATGGATGTAGAGTGGATAAAAATGGATGTAGAGTGGATAAAATGGATGTAGAGTGGATAAAAATGGATGTAGATTGGATAAAATTGATGTAGAGTTAATAAAAATGGATGTAGAGTGGATAAAATGGATGTATAGTGGATAAAAATGGATGTAGAGTAGATAAAATAGATGTAGAGTGGATAAAAATGGATGTAAAGTGGATAAAAATGGATGTAGATTGGATAAAATGGATGTAGAGTTAATAAAAGTGGATGTAGAGTGGATAAAATGGATGTAGAGTTGATAAAAATGGATGTGGAGTGGATAAAAATGGATGTAGATTGGATAAAATGGATGTAGAGTGGATAAAAATGGATGTAGATTATATAAATTGGATGTAGAGTATATAAAATGGATGTAGAGTGGATAAAAATGGATGTCGAGTGGATAAAATGGATGTAGAGTGGATAAAAATAGATGTAGAGTGGATAAAAATGGATGTAGAGTGGATAAAAATAGATGTAGAGTGGATAGAAATGGATGTAGAGTGGATACAATGGATGTAGAGTGGATAAAAATGGATGTAGAGTGGATACAATGGATGTAGAGTGGATAAAAATGGATGTAGAGTGGATAAAATGGATGTAGAGAGCATAAAAATGGATGTAGAGTGGATAAAATGGATGTAGAGTTAATAAAAATGGATGTAGAGTGGAAATAATGGATGTAGAGAGGATAAAATGGATGTAGAGTGGATAAAATGGATGTAGAGTGGATAAAAATGGATGTAGAGTGGATAACAATGGATATAGGGTAGATAAAATGGATGTAGAGTTAATAAAAATGGATGTAGAGTGGGTATAATGGATGTAGAGAGGATAAAATGGATGTGGAGTGGATAACAATGGATGTAGAGTGGATAAAATGGATGTAGAGTGGATAAAAATGGATGTAGATTGGATAAAATGGATGTAGAGTGGATAAAAATGGATGTAGATTGGATAAAATTGATGTAGAGTTAATAAAAATGGATGTAGAGTGGATAAAATGGATGTATAGTGGATAAAAATGGATGTAGAGTAGATAAAATAGATGTAGAGTGGATAAAAATGGATGTAAAGTGGATAAAAATGGATGTAGATTGGATAAAATGGATGTAGAGTTAATAAAAGTGGATGTAGAGTGGATAAAATGGATGTAGAGTTGATAAAAATGGATGTGGAGTGGATAAAAATGGATGTAGATTGGATAAAATGGATGTAGAGTGGATAAAAATGGATGTAGATTATATAAATTGGATGTAGAGTATATAAAATGGATGTAGAGTGGATAAAAATGGATGTCGAGTGGATAAAATGGATGTAGAGTGGATAAAAATGGATGTAGATTGGACAAAATGGATGTAGAGTTAATAAAAATGGATGTAGAGTGGATAAAATGGATGTATAGTGGATAAAAATGGATGTAGAGTAGATAAAATAGATGTAGAGTGGATAAAAATGGATGTAGAGTGGATAAAATGGATGTCGAGTGGATAAAATGGATGTAGAGTGGATAAAAATAGATGTAGAGTGGATAAAAATGGATGTAGAGTGGATAAAAATGGATGTAGAGTGGATAAAATGGATGTAGAGTGCATAAAAATGGATGTAGAGTGGATAAAAATGGATGTAGATTGGATAAAATGGATGTAGAGTGGATAAAAATGGATGTAGATTATATAAATTGGATGTAGAGTATATAAAATGGATGTAGAGTGGATAAAAATGGATGTCGAGTGGATAAAATGGATGTAGAGTGGATAAAATGGATGTAGATTGGATAAAATGGATGTAGAGTTAATAAAAATGGATGTAGAGTGGATAAAATGGATGTATAGTGGATAAAAATGGATGTAGAGTAGATAAAATAGATGTAGAGTGGATAAAAATGGATGTAGAGTGGATAAAATGGATGTCGAGTGGATAAAATGGATGTAGAGTGGATAAAAATAGATGTAGAGTGGATAAAAATGGATGTAGAGTGGATACAATGGATGCAGAGTGGATAAAAATGGATGTAGAGTGGATAAAATGGATGTAGAGTGGATAAAAATGGATGTAGAGTGGATAAAATGGATGTAGAGTGCATAAATATGGATGTTGAGTGGATAAAATGGATGTAGAGTGGATAAAATGGATGTACATTTAATAAAAATGGATGTAGAGTGGATAAAAATGGATGTAGAGTGGATAAAAATGGATGTAGATTGGATAAAATGGATGTAGAGTTAATAAAAGTGGATGTAGAGTGGATAAAATGGATGTAGAGTGGATAAAAATGGATGTAGATTGGATAAAATGGATGTAGAGTGCATAAAAATGGATGTAGAGTATATAAATTGGATGTACAGTATATAAAATGGATGTAGAGTGGATAAAAATGGATGTCGAGTGGATAAAATGGATGTAGAGTGGATAAAAATGGATGTAGATTGGATAAAATGGATGTAGAGTGGATAAAAATGGATGTAGAGTATATAAATTGGATGTAGAGTATATAAAATGGATGTAGAGTGGATAAAAATGGATGTCGAGTGGATAAAATGGATGTAGAGTGGATAAAAATGGATGTAGAGTGGATAAAATGGATGTAGAGTTGATAAAAATGGATGTAGAGTGGATAAAATGGATGTAGAGTAGATAAAATGGATGTAGAGTGGATAAAATGGATGTAGAGTTGATAAAATGGATGTAAAGTGGATAAAATGGATGTAGAGTTAATAAAAATGGATGTAGAGTGGAAATAATGGATGTAGAGAGGATAAAATGGATGTAGAGTGGATAAAATGGATGTAGAGTTCATAAAAATGGATGTAGAGTGGATAAAAATGGATGTAGATTGGATAAAATCGATGTAGAGTGGATAAAAATGGATGTAGAGTGGATAAAATGGATGTAGAGTTAATAAAAATGGATGTAGAGTGGAAATAATGGATGTAGAGAGGATAAAATGGATGTAGAGTGGATAAAATGGATGTAGAGTGGATAAAAATGGATGTAGAGTGGATAACAATGGATATAGGGTAGATAAAATGGATGTAAAGTTAATAAAAATGGATGTAGAGTGGGTATAATGGATGTAGAGAGGATAAAATGGATGTGGAGTGGATAACAATGGATGTAGAGTGGATAAAATGGATGTAGAGTGGATAAAATGGATGTAGAGTGGATAAAATGGATGTAGAGTGGATAAAAAAGGATGTAGAGTGGATAAAATGGATGTAGAATGAATAAAATGGATGTAAAGTGAATAAAAATGGATGTAGAGTGGATAAAATGGATGTAGAGTGGATAAAATGGATGTAGAGTGGATAAAATGGATGTAGAGTTGATAAAATGGATGTAAAGTGGATAAAATGGATGTAGAGTGGATAAAATGGATGTAGATTGGATAAAATGGATGTAGAGTTAATAAAAATGGATGTAGAGTGGATAAAATGGATGTATAGTGGATAAAAATGGATGTAGAGTAGATAAAATAGATGTAGAGTGGATAAAAATGGATGTAGAGTGGATAAAATGGATGTCGAGTGGATAAAATGGATGTAGAGTGGATAAAAATAGATGTAGAGTGGATAAAAATGGATGTAGAGTGGATAAAATGGATGTAGAGTGGATAAAAATGGATGTAGAGTGGATAAAATGGATGTAGAGTGGATAAAAATGGATGTAGAGTGGATAAAATGGATGTAGAGTGCATAAATATGGATGTTGAGTGGATAAAATGGATGTAGAGTGGATAAAATGGATGTACATTTAATAAAAATGGATGTAGAGTGGATAAAAATGGATGTAGAGTGGATAAAAATGGATGTAGATTGGATAAAATGGATGTAGAGTTAATAAAAATGGATGTAGAGTGGATAAAATGGATGTAGAGTGGATAAAAATGGATGTAGATTGGATAAAATGGATGTAGAGTGCATAAAAATGGATGTAGAGTATATAAATTGGATGTACAATATATAAAATGGATGTAGAGTGGATAAAAATGGATGTCGAGTGGATAAAATGGATGTATAGTGGATAAAAATGGATGTAGAGTAGATAAAATAGATGTAGAGTGGATAAAAATGGATGTAGAGTGGATAAAATGGATGTCGAGTGGATAAAATGGATGTAGAGTGGATAAAAATAGATGTAGAGTGGATAAAAATGGATGTAGAGTGGATAAAATGGATGTAGAGTGCATAAAAATGGATGTAGAGTGGATAAAAATGGATGTAGATTGGATAAAATGGATGTAGAGTGGATAAAAATGGATGTAGATTATATAAATTGGATGTAGAGTATATAAAATGGATGTAGAGTGGATAAAAATGGATGTCGAGTGGATAAAATGGATGTAGAGTGGATAAAATGGATGTAGATTGGATAAAATGGATGTAGAGTTAATAAAAATGGATGTAGAGTGGATAAAATGGATGTATAGTGGATAAAAATGGATGTAGAGTAGATAAAATAGATGTAGAGTGGATAAAAATGGATGTAGAGTGGATAAAATGGATGTCGAGTGGATAAAATGGATGTAGAGTGGATAAAAATAGATGTAGAGTGGATAAAAATGGATGTAGAGTGGATACAATGGATGTAGAGTGGATAAAAATGGATGTAGAGTGGATAAAATGGATGTAGAGTGGATAAAAATGGATGTAGAGTGGATAAAATGGATGTAGAGTGCATAAATATGGATGTTGAGTGGATAAAATGCATGTAGAGTGGATAAAATGGATGTACATTTAATAAAAATGGATGTAGAGTGGATAAAAATGGATGTAGAGTGGATAAAAATGGATGTAGATTGGATAAAATGGATGTAGAGTTAATAAAAGTGGATGTAGAGTGGATAAAATGGATGTAGAGTGGATAAAAATGGATGTAGATTGGATAAAATGGATGTAGAGTGGATAAAAATGGATGTCGAGTGGATAAAATGGATGTAGAGTGGATAAAAATGGATGTAGATTGGATAAAATGGATGTAGAGTGGATGAAAATGGATGTAGAGTATATAAATTGGATGTAGAGTATATAAAATGGATGTAGAGTGGATAAAAATGGATGTCGAGTGGATAAAATGGATGTAGAGTGGATAAAAATGGATGTAGAGTGGATAAAATGGATGTAGAGTTGATAAAAATGGATGTAGAGTGGATAAAATGGATGTAGAGTAGATAAAATGGATGTAGAGTGGATAAAATGATTGTAGAGTGGATAAAATGATTGTAGAGTGGATAAAATGGATGTAGAGTGGATAAAAATGGATGTAGAGTGGATAAAATGGATGTAGAGTGGATAAAATGGATGTAGAGTTAATAAAAATGCATGTAGAGTGGATAAAATGGATGTATAGTGGATAAAAATGGATGTAGAGTAGATAAAATAGATGTAGAGTGGATAAAAATGGATGTAGAGTGGATAAAATGGATGTCGAGTGGATAAAATGGATGTAGAGTGGATAAAAATAGATGTAGAGTGGATAAAAATGGATGTAGAGTGGATACAATGGATGTAGAGTGGATAAAAATGGATGTAGAGTGGGTAAAATGGATGTAGAGTGGATAAAAATGGATGTCGAGTGGATAAAATGGATGTAGAGTGGATAAAAATGGATGTAGAGTGGATAAAATGGATGTAGAGTTGATAAAAATGGATGTAGAGTGGATAAAATGGATGTAGAGTAGATAAAATGGATGTAGAGTGGATAAAATGATTGTAGAGTGGATAAAATGGATGTAGAGTGGATAAAAATGGATGTAGAGTGGATAAAATGGTTGTAGAGTGGATAAAATGGATGTAGAGTAGATAAAAATGGATGTAGAGTGGATAAAATGGATGTAGAGTGGATAAAAATGGATGTAGATTGGATAAAATGGATGTAGAGTGGATAAAAATGGATGTAGATTATATAAATTAGATGTAGAGTATATAAAATGGATGTAGAGTGGATAAAAATGGATGTCGAGTGGATAAAATGGATGTAGAGTGGATAAAATGGATGTAGATTGGATAAAATGGATGTAGAGTTAATAAAAATGCATGTAGAGTGGATAAAATGGATGTATAGTGGATAAAAATGGATGTAGAGTGGATAAAATAGATGTAGAGTGGATAAAAATGGATGTAGAGTGGATAAAATGGATGTCGAGTGGATAAAATGGATGTAGAGTGGTTAAAAATAGATGTAGAGTGGATAAAAATGGATGTAGAGTGGATACAATGGATGTAGAGTGGATAAAAATGGATGTAGAGTGGGTAAAATGGATGTAGAGTGGATAAAAATGGATGTCGAGTGGATAAAATGGATGTAGAGTGGATAAAAATGGATGTAGAGTGGATAAAATGGATGTAGAGTTGATAAAAATGGATGTAGAGTGGATAAAATGGATGTAGAGTAGATAAAATGGATGTAGAGTGGATAAAATGATTGTAGAGTGGATAAAATGATTGTAGAGTGGATAAAATGGATGTAGAGTGGATAAAAATGGATGTAGAGTGGATAAAATGGTTGTAGAGTGGATAAAATGGATGTAGAGTAGATAAAAATGGATGTAGAGTGGATAAAATGGATGTAGAGTGGATAAAAATGGATGTAGAGTGGATAAAATGGATGTAGAGTGCATAAAAATGGATGTTGAGTGGATAAAGTGGATGTAGAGTGGATAAAATGGATGTACATTTAATAAAAATGGATGTAGAGTGGATAAAAATGGATGTAGAGTGGATAAAAATGGATGTAGATTGGATAAAATGGATGTAGAGTTAATAAAAGTGGATGTAGAGTGGATAAAATGGATGTAGAGTTGATAAAAATGGATGTAGAGTGGATAAAAATGGATGTAGATTGGATAAAATGGATGTAGAGTGGATAAAAATGGATGTAGATTATATTAATTGGATGTAGAGTATATAAAATGGATGTAGAGTGGATAAAAATGGATGTCGAGTGGATAAAATGGATGTAGAGTGGATAAAAATAGATGTAGAGTGGATAAAAATGGATGTAGAGTGGATAAAAATAGATGTAGAGTGGATAGAAATGGATGTAGAGTGGATACAATGGATGTAGAGTGGATAAAAATGGATGTAGAGTGGATACAATGGATGTAGAGTGGATAAAAATGGATGTAGAGTGGATAAAATGGATGTAGAGAGCATAAAAATGGATGTAGAGTGGATAAAATGGATGTAGAGTTAATAAAAATGGATGTAGAGTGGAAATAATGGATGTAGAGAGGATAAAATGGATGTAGAGTGGATAAAATGGATGTAGAGTGGATAAAAATGGATGTAGAGTGGATAACAATGGATATAGGGTAGATAAAATGGATGTAGAGTTAATAAAAATGGATGTAGAGTGGGTATAATGGATGTAGAGAGGATAAAATGGATGTGGAGTGGATAACAATGGATGTAGAGTGGATAAAATGGATGTAGAGTGGATAAAAATGGATGTAGATTGGATAAAATGGATGTAGAGTGGATAAAAATGGATGTAGATTGGATAAAATTGATGTAGAGTTAATAAAAATGGATGTAGAGTGGATAAAATGGATGTATAGTGGATAAAAATGGATGTAGAGTAGATAAAATAGATGTAGAGTGGATAAAAATGGATGTAAAGTGGATAAAAATGGATGTAGATTGGATAAAATGGATGTAGAGTTAATAAAAGTGGATGTAGAGTGGATAAAATGGATGTAGAGTTGATAAAAATGGATGTGGAGTGGATAAAAATGGATGTAGATTGGATAAAATGGATGTAGAGTGGATAAAAATGGATGTAGATTATATAAATTGGATGTAGAGTATATAAAATGGATGTAGAGTGGATAAAAATGGATGTCGAGTGGATAAAATGGATGTAGAGTGGATAAAAATGGATGTAGATTGGACAAAATGGATGTAGAGTTAATAAAAATGGATGTAGAGTGGATAAAATGGATGTATAGTGGATAAAAATGGATGTAGAGTAGATAAAATAGATGTAGAGTGGATAAAAATGGATGTAGAGTGGATAAAATGGATGTCGAGTGGATAAAATGGATGTAGAGTGGATAAAAATAGATGTAGAGTGGATAAAAATGGATGTAGAGTGGATAAAAATGGATGTAGAGTGGATAAAATGGATGTAGAGTGCATAAAAATGGATGTAGAGTGGATAAAAATGGATGTAGATTGGATAAAATGGATGTAGAGTGGATAAAAATGGATGTAGATTATATAAATTGGATGTAGAGTATATAAAATGGATGTAGAGTGGATAAAAATGGATGTAGAGTGGATAAAATGGATGTAGAGTGGATAAAATGGATGTAGATTGGATAAAATGGATGTAGAGTTAATAAAAATGGATGTAGAGTGGATAAAATGGATGTATAGTGGATAAAAATGGATGTAGAGTAGATAAAATAGATGTAGAGTGGATAAAAATGGATGTAGAGTGGATAAAATGGATGTCGAGTGGATAAAATGGATGTAGAGTGGATAAAAATAGATGTAGAGTGGATAAAAATGGATGTAGAGTGGATACAATGGATGCAGAGTGGATAAAAATGGATGTAGAGTGGATAAAATGGATGTAGAGTGGATAAAAATGGATGTAGAGTGGATAAAATGGATGTAGAGTGGATAAAAATGGATGTTGAGTGGATAAAATGGATGTAGAGTGGATAAAATGGATGTACATTTAATAAAAATGGATGTAGAGTGGATAAAAATGGATGTAGAGTGGATAAAAATGGATGTAGATTGGATAAAATGGATGTAGAGTTAATAAAAGTGGATGTAGAGTGGATAAAATGGATGTAGAGTGGATAAAAATGGATGTAGATTGGATAAAATGGATGTAGAGTGCATAAAAATGGATGTAGAGTATATAAATTGGATGTACAGTATATAAAATGGATGTAGAGTGGATAAAAATGGATGTCGAGTGGATAAAATGGATGTAGAGTGGATAAAAATGGATGTAGAGTGGATAAAATGGATGTAGAGTGGATGAAAATGGATGTAGAGTATATAAATTGGATGTAGAGTATATAAAATGGATGTAGAGTGGATAAAAATGGATGTCGAGTGGATAAAATGGATGTAGAGTGGATAAAAATGGATGTAGAGTGGATAAAATGGATGTAGAGTTGATAAAAATGGATGTAGAGTGGAAAAAATGGATGTAGAGTAGATAAAATGGATGTAGAGTGGATAAAATGGATGTAGAGTTGATAAAATGGATGTAAAGTGGATAAAATGGATGTAGAGTTAATAAAAATGGATGTAGAGTGGAAATAATGGATGTAGAGAGGATAAAATGGATGTAGAGTGGATAAAATGGATGTAGAGTTCATAAAAATGGATGTAGAGTGGATAAAAATGGATGTAGATTGGATAAAATCGATGTAGAGTGGATAAAAATGGATGTAGAGTGGATAAAATGGATGTAGAGTTAATAAAAATGGATGTAGAGTGGAAATAATGGATGTAGAGAGGATAAAATGGATGTAGAGTGGATAAAATGGATGTAGAGTGGATAAAAATGGATGTAGAGTGGATAACAATGGATATAGGGTAGATAAAATGGATGTAAAGTTAATAAAAATGGATGTAGAGTGGGTATAATGGATGTAGAGAGGATAAAATGGATGTGGAGTGGATAACAATGGATGTAGAGTGGATAAAATGGATGTAGAGTGGATAAAATGGATGTAGAGTGGATAAAATGGATGTAGAGTGGATAAAAAAGGATGTAGAGTGGATAAAATGGATGTAGAATGAATAAAATGGATGTAAAGTGAATAAAAATGGATGTAGAGTGGATAAAATGGATGTAGAGTGGATAAAATGGATGTAGAGTGGATAAAATGGATGTAGAGTTGATAAAATGGATGTAAAGTGGATAAAATGGATGTAGAGTGGATAAAATGGATGTAGATTGGATAAAATGGATGTAGAGTTAATAAAAATGGATGTAGAGTGGATAAAATGGATGTATAGTGGATAAAAATGGATGTAGAGTAGATAAAATAGATGTAGAGTGGATAAAAATGGATGTAGAGTGGATAAAATGGATGTCGAGTGGATAAAATGGATGTAGAGTGGATAAAAATAGATGTAGAGTGGATAAAAATGGATGTAGAGTGGATACAATGGATGTAGAGTGGATAAAAATGGATGTAGAGTGGATAAAATGGATGTAGAGTGGATAAAAATGGATGTAGAGTGGATAAAATGGATGTAGAGTGCATAAATATGGATGTTGAGTGGATAAAATGGATGTAGAGTGGATAAAATGGATGTACATTTAATAAAAATGGATGTAGAGTGGATAAAAATGGATGTAGAGTGGATAAAAATGGATGTAGATTGGATAAAATGGATGTAGAGTTAATAAAAGTGGATGTAGAGTGGATAAAATGGATGTAGAGTGGATAAAAATGGATGTAGATTGGATAAAATGGATGTAGAGTGCATAAAAATGGATGTAGAGTATATAAATTGGATGTACAATATATAAAATGGATGTAGAGTGGATAAAAATGGATGTCGAGTGGATAAAATGGATGTATAGTGGATAAAAATGGATGTAGAGTAGATAAAATAGATGTAGAGTGGATAAAAATGGATGTAGAGTGGATAAAATGGATGTCGAGTGGATAAAATGGATGTAGAGTGGATAAAAATAGATGTAGAGTGGATAAAAATGGATGTAGAGTGGATAAAATGGATGTAGAGTGCATAAAAATGGATGTAGAGTGGATAAAAATGGATGTAGATTGGATAAAATGGATGTAGAGTGGATAAAAATGGATGTAGATTATATAAATTGGATGTAGAGTATATAAAATGGATGTAGAGTGGATAAAAATGGATGTCGAGTGGATAAAATGGATGTAGAGTGGATAAAATGGATGTAGAGTGGATAAAATGGATGTAGAGTTAATAAAAATGGATGTAGAGTGGATAAAATGGATGTATAGTGGATAAAAATGGATGTAGAGTAGATAAAATAGATGTAGAGTGGATAAAAATGGATGTAGAGTGGATAAAATGGATGTCGAGTGGATAAAATGGATGTAGAGTGGATAAAAATAGATGTAGAGTGGATAAAAATGGATGTAGAGTGGATACAATGGATGTAGAGTGGATAAAAATGGATGTAGAGTGGATAAAATGGATGTAGAGTGGATAAAAATGGATGTAGAGTGGATAAAATGGATGTAGAGTGCATAAATATGGATGTTGAGTGGATAAAATGCATGTAGAGTGGATAAAATGGATGTACATTTAATAAAAATGGATGTAGAGTGGATAAAAATGGATGTAGAGTGGATAAAAATGGATGTAGATTGGATAAAATGGATGTAGAGTTAATAAAAGTGGATGTAGAGTGGATAAAATGGATGTAGAGTGGATAAAAATGGATGTAGATTGGATAAAATGGATGTAGAGTGGATAAAAATGGATGTCGAGTGGATAAAATGGATGTAGAGTGGATAAAAATGGATGTAGATTGGATAAAATGGATGTAGAGTGGATGAAAATGGATGTAGAGTATATAAATTGGATGTAGAGTATATAAAATGGATGTAGAGTGGATAAAAATGGATGTCGAGTGGATAAAATGGATGTAGAGTGGATAAAAATGGATGTAGAGTGGATAAAATGGATGTAGAGTTGATAAAAATGGATGTAGAGTGGATAAAATGGATGTAGAGTAGATAAAATGGATGTAGAGTGGATAAAATGATTGTAGAGTGGATAAAATGGATGTAGAGTGGATAAAATGGATGTAGAGTGGATAAAAATGGATGTAGAGTGGATAAAATGGTTGTAGAGTGGATAAAATGGATGTAGAGTTAATAAAAATGCATGTAGAGTGGATAAAATGGATGTATAGTGGATAAAAATGGATGTAGAGTAGATAAAATAGATGTAGAGTGGATAAAAATGGATGTAGAGTGGATAAAATGGATGTCGAGTGGATAAAATGGATGTAGAGTGGATAAAAATAGATGTAGAGTGGATAAAAATGGATGTAGAGTGGATACAATGGATGTAGAGTGGATAAAAATGGATGTAGAGTGGGTAAAATGGATGTAGAGTGGATAAAAATGGATGTCGAGTGGATAAAATGGATGTAGAGTGGATAAAAATGGATGTAGAGTGGATAAAATGGATGTAGAGTTGATAAAAATGGATGTAGAGTGGATAAAATGGATGTAGAGTAGATAAAATGGATGTAGAGTGGATAAAATGATTGTAGAGTGGATAAAATGGATGTAGAGTGGATAAAAATGGATGTAGAGTGGATAAAATGGTTGTAGAGTGGATAAAATGGATGTAGAGTAGATAAAAATGGATGTAGAGTGGATAAAATGGATGTAGAGTGGATAAAAATGGATGTAGATTGGATAAAATGGATGTAGAGTGGATAAAAATGGATGTAGATTATATAAATTAGATGTAGAGTATATAAAATGGATGTAGAGTGGATAAAAATGGATGTCGAGTGGATAAAATGGATGTAGAGTGGATAAAATGGATGTAGATTGGATAAAATGGATGTAGAGTTAATAAAAATGCATGTAGAGTGGATAAAATGGATGTATAGTGGATAAAAATGGATGTAGAGTAGATAAAATAGATGTAGAGTGGATAAAAATGGATGTAGAGTGGATAAAATGGATGTCGAGTGGATAAAATGGATGTAGAGTGGTTAAAAATAGATGTAGAGTGGATAAAAATGGATGTAGAGTGGATACAATGGATGTAGAGTGGATAAAAATGGATGTAGAGTGGGTAAAATGGATGTAGAGTGGATAAAAATGGATGTCGAGTGGATAAAATGGATGTAGAGTGGATAAAAATGGATGTAGAGTGGATAAAATGGATGTAGAGTTGATAAAAATGGATGTAGAGTGGATAAAATGGATGTAGAGTAGATAAAATGGATGTAGAGTGGATAAAATGATTGTAGAGTGGATAAAATGATTGTAGAGTGGATAAAATGGATGTAGAGTGGATAAAAATGGATGTAGAGTGGATAAAATGGTTGTAGAGTGGATAAAATGGATGTAGAGTAGATAAAAATGGATGTAGAGTGGATAAAATGGATGTAGAGTGGATAAAAATGGATGTAGAGTGGATAAAATGGATGTAGAGTGCATAAAAATGGATGTTGAGTGGATAAAGTGGATGTAGAGTGGATAAAATGGATGTACATTTAATAAAAATGGATGTAGAGTGGATAAAAATGGATGTAGAGTGGATAAAAATGGATGTAGATTGGATAAAATGGATGTAGAGTTAATAAAAGTGGATGTAGAGTGGATAAAATGGATGTAGAGTTGATAAAAATGGATGTAGAGTGGATAAAAATGGATGTAGATTGGATAAAATGGATGTAGAGTGGATAAAAATGGATGTAGATTATATTAATTGGATGTAGAGTATATAAAATGGATGTAGAGTGGATAAAAATGGATGTCGAGTGGATAAAATGGATGTAGAGTGGATAAAAATGGATGTAGATTGGATAAAATGGATGTAGAGTTAATAAAAATGGATGTAGAGTGGATAAAATGGATGTATAGTGGATAAAAATGGATGTAGAGTAGATAAAATAGATGTAGAGTGGATAAAAATGGATGTAAAGTGGATAAAAATGGATGTAGATTGGATAAAATGGATGTAGAGTTAATAAAAGTGGATGTAGAGTGGATAAAATGGATGTAGAGTTGATAAAAATGGATGTGGAGTGGATAAAAATGGATGTAGATTGGATAAAATGGATGTAGAGTGGATAAAAATGGATGTAGATTATATAAATTGGATGTAGAGTATATAAAATGGATGTAGAGTGGATAAAAATGGATGTCGGGTGGATAAAATGGATGTAGAGTGGATAAAAATGGATGTAGATTGGACAAAATGGATGTAGAGTTAATAAAAATGGATGTAGAGTGGATAAAATGGATGTATAGTGGATAAAAATGGATGTAGAGTATATAAAATAGATGTAGAGTGGATAAAAATGGATGTAGAGTGGATAAAATGGATGTCGAGTGGATAAAATGGATGTAGAGTGGATAAAAATAGATGTAGAGTGGATAAAAATGGATGTAGAGTGGATACAATGGATGTAGAGTGGATAAAAATGGATGTAGAGTGGATAAAATGGATGTAGAGTGGATAAAAATGGATGTAGAGTGGATAAAATGGATGTAGAGTGCATAAAAATGGATGTAGAGTGGATAAAATGGATGTAGAGTGGATAAAATGGATGTAGAGTTGATAAAATGGATGTAAAGTGGATAAAATGGATGTAGAGTGGATAAAATGGATGTAGATTGGATAAAATGGATGTAGAGTTAATAAAAATGGATGTAGAGTGGATAAAATGGATGTATAGTGGATAAAAATGGATGTAGAGTAGATAAAATAGATGTAGAGTGGATAAAAATGGATGTAGAGTGGATAAAATGGATGTCGAGTGGATAAAATGGATGTAGAGTGGATAAAAATAGATGTAGAGTGGATAAAAATGGATGTAGAGTGGATACAATGGATGTAGAGTGGATAAAAATGGATGTAGAGTGGATAAAATGGATGTAGAGTGGATAAAAATGGATGTAGAGTGGATAAAATGGATGTAGAGTGCATAAATATGGATGTTGAGTGGATAAAATGGATGTAGAGTGGATAAAATGGATGTACATTTAATAAAAATGGATGTAGAGTGGATAAAAATGGATGTAGAGTGGATAAAAATGGATGTAGATTGGATAAAATGGATGTAGAGTTAATAAAAGTGGATGTAGAGTGGATAAAATGGATGTAGAGTGGATAAAAATGGATGTAGATTGGATAAAATGGATGTAGAGTGCATAAAAATGGATGTAGAGTATATAAATTGGATGTACAATATATAAAATGGATGTAGAGTGGATAAAAATGGATGTCGAGTGGATAAAATGGATGTATAGTGGATAAAAATGGATGTAGAGTAGATAAAATAGATGTAGAGTGGATAAAAATGGATGTAGAGTGGATAAAATGGATGTCGAGTGGATAAAATGGATGTAGAGTGGATAAAAATAGATGTAGAGTGGATAAAAATGGATGTAGAGTGGATAAAATGGATGTAGAGTGCATAAAAATGGATGTAGAGTGGATAAAAATGGATGTAGATTGGATAAAATGGATGTAGAGTGGATAAAAATGGATGTAGATTATATAAATTGGATGTAGAGTATATAAAATGGATGTAGAGTGGATAAAAATGGATGTCGAGAGGATAAAATGGATGTAGAGTGGATAAAATGGATGTAGATTGGATAAAATGGATGTAGAGTTAATAAAAATGGATGTAGAGTGGATAAAATGGATGTATAGTGGATAAAAATGGATGTAGAGTAGATAAAATAGATGTAGAGTGGATAAAAATGGATGTAGAGTGGATAAAATGGATGTCGAGTGGATAAAATGGATGTAGAGTGGATAAAAATAGATGTAGAGTGGATAAAAATGGATGTAGAGTGGATACAATGGATGTAGAGTGGATAAAAATGGATGTAGAGTGGATAAAATGGATGTAGAGTGGATAAAAATGGATGTAGAGTGGATAAAATGGATGTAGAGTGCATAAATATGGATGTAGAGTGGATAAAATGGATGTAGAGTGCATAAATATGGATGTTGAGTGGATAAAATGCATGTAGAGTGGATAAAATGGATGTACATTTAATAAAAATGGATGTAGAGTGGATAAAAATGGATGTAGAGTGGATAAAAATGGATGTAGATTGGATAAAATGGATGTAGAGTTAATAAAAGTGGATGTAGAGTGGATAAAATGGATGTAGAGTGGATAAAAATGGATGTAGATTGGATAAAATGGATGTAGAGTGCATAAAAATGGATGTAGAGTATATAAATTGGATGTACAGTATATAAAATGGATGTAGAGTGGATAAAAATGGATGTCGAGTGGATAAAATGGATGTAGAGTGGATAAAAATGGATGTAGATTGGATAAAATGGATGTAGAGTGGATGAAAATGGATGTAGAGTATATAAATTGGATGTAGAGTATATAAAATGGATGTAGAGTGGATAAAAATGGATGTCGAGTGGATAAAATGGATGTAGAGTGGATAAAAATGGATGTAGAGTGGATAAAATGGATGTAGAGTTGATAAAAATGGATGTAGAGTGGATAAAATGGATGTAGAGTAGATAAAATGGATGTAGAGTGGATAAAATGATTGTAGAGTGGATAAAATGATTGTAGAGTGGATAAAATGGATGTAGAGTGGATAAAAATGGATGTAGAGTGGATAAAATGGTTGTAGAGTGGATAAAATGGATGTAGAGTTAATAAAAATGCATGTAGAGTGGATAAAATGGATGTATAGTGGATAAAAATGGATGTAGAGTAGATAAAATAGATGTAGAGTGGATAAAAATGGATGTAGAGTGGATAAAATGGATGTCGAGTGGATAAAATGGATGTAGAGTGGATAAAAATAGATGTAGAGTGGATAAAAATGGATGTAGAGTGGATACAGTGGATGTAGAGTGGATAAAAATGGATGTAGAGTGGGTAAAATGGATGTAGAGTGGATAAAAATGGATGTCGAGTGGATAAAATGGATGTAGAGTGAATAAAAATGGATGTAGAGTGGATAAAATGGATGTAGAGTTGATAAAAATGGATGTAGAGTGGATAAAATGGATGTAGAGTAGATAAAATGGATGTAGAGTGGATAAAATGATTGTAGAGTGGATAAAATGATTGTAGAGTGGATAAAATGGATGTAGAGTGGATAAAAATGGATGTAGAGTGGATAAAATGGTTGTAGAGTGGATAAAATGGATGTAGAGTAGATAAAAATGGATGTAGAGTGGATAAAATGGATGTAGAGTGGATAAAAATGGATGTAGATTGGATAAAATGGATGTAGAGTGGATAAAAATGGATGTAGATTATATAAATTGGATGTAGAGTATATAAAATGGATGTAGAGTGGATAAAAATGGATGTCGAGTGGATAAAATGGATGTAGAGTGGATAAAATGGATGTAGATTGGATAAAATGGATGTAGAGTTAATAAAAATGCATGTAGAGTGGATAAAATGGATGTATAGTGGATAAAAATGGATGTAGAGTAGATAAAATAGATGTAGAGTGGATAAAAATGGATGTAGAGTGGATAAAATGGATGTCGAGTGGATAAAATGGATGTAGAGTGGTTAAAAATAGATGTAGAGTGGATAAAAATGGATGTAGAGTGGATACAATGGATGTAGAGTGGATACAAATGGATGTAGAGTGGGTAAAATGGATGTAGAGTGGATAAAAATGGATGTCGAGTGGATAAAATGGATGTAGAGTGGATAAAAATGGATGTAGAGTGGATAAAATGGATGTAGAGTTGATAAAAATGGATGTAGAGTGGATAAAATGGATGTAGAGTAGATAAAATGGATGTAGAGTGGATAAAATGATTGTAGAGTGGATAAAATGATTGTAGAGTGGATAAAATGGATGTAGAGTGGATAAAAATGGATGTAGAGTGGATAAAATGGTTGTAGAGTGGATAAAATGGATGTAGAGTAGATAAAAATGGATGTAGAGTGGATAAAATGGATGTAGAGTGGATAAAAATGGATGTAGAGTGGATAAAATGGATGTAGAGTGCATAAAAATGGATGTTGAGTGGATAAAGTGGATGTAGAGTGGATAAAATGGATGTACATTTAATAAAAATGGATGTAGAGTGGATAAAAATGGATGTAGAGTGGATAAAAATGGATGTAGATTGGATAAAATGGATGTAGAGTTAATAAAAGTGGATGTAGAGTGGATAAAATGGATGTAGAGTTGATAAAAATGGATGTAGAGTGGATAAAAATGGATGTAGATTGGATAAAATGGATGTAGAGTGGATAAAAATGGATGTAGATTATATTAATTGGATGTAGAGTATATAAAATGGATGTAGAGTGGATAAAAATGGATGTCGAGTGGATAAAATGGATGTAGAGTGGATAAAAATGGATGTAGATTGGATAAAATGGATGTAGAGTTAATAAAAATGGATGTAGAGTGGATAAAATGGATGTATAGTGGATAAAAATGGATGTAGAGTAGATAAAATAGATGTAGAGTGGATAAAAATGGATGTAAAGTGGATAAAAATGGATGTAGATTGGATAAAATGGATGTAGAGTTAATAAAAGTGGATGTAGAGTGGATAAAATGGATGTAGAGTTGATAAAAATGGATGTGGAGTGGATAAAATGGATGTATAGTGGATAAAAATGGATGTAGAGTAGATAAAATAGATGTAGAGTGGATAAAAATGGATGTAGATTGGATAAAATGGATGTAGAGTTAATAAAAGTGGATGTAGAGTGGATAAAATGGATGTAGAGTTGATAAAAATGGATGTGGAGTGGATAAAAATGGATGTAGAGTGGATAAAATGGATGTAGAGTGGATAAAATGGATGTAGAGTTGATAAAATGGATGTAAAGTGGATAAAATGGATGTAGAGTGGATAAAATGGATGTAGATTGGATAAAATGGATGTAGAGTTAATAAAAATGGATGTAGAGTGGATAAAATGGATGTATAGTGGATAAAAATGGATGTAGAGTAGATAAAATAGATGTAGAGTGGATAAAAATGGATGTAGAGTGGATAAAATGGATGTCGAGTGGATAAAATGGATGTAGAGTGGATAAAAATAGATGTAGAGTGGATAAAAATGGATGTAGAGTGGATACAATGGATGTAGAGTGGATAAAAATGGATGTAGAGTGGATAAAATGGATGTAGAGTGGATAAAAATGGATGTAGAGTGGATAAAATGGATGTAGAGTGCATAAATATGGATGTTGAGTGGATAAAATGGATGTAGAGTGGATAAAATGGATGTACATTTAATAAAAATGGATGTAGAGTGGATAAAAATGGATGTAGAGTGGATAAAAATGGATGTAGATTGGATAAAATGGATGTAGAGTTAATAAAAGTGGATGTAGAGTGGATAAAATGGATGTAGAGTGGATAAAAATGGATGTAGATTGGATAAAATGGATGTAGAGTGCATAAAAATGGATGTAGAGTATATAAATTGGATGTACAATATATAAAATGGATGTAGAGTGGATAAAAATGGATGTCGAGTGGATAAAATGGATGTATAGTGGATAAAAATGGATGTAGAGTAGATAAAATAGATGTAGAGTGGATAAAAATGGATGTAGAGTGGATAAAATGGATGTCGAGTGGATAAAATGGATGTAGAGTGGATAAAAATAGATGTAGAGTGGATAAAAATGGATGTAGAGTGGATACAATGGATGTAGAGTGGATAAAAATGGATGTAGAGTGGATAAAATGGATGTAGAGTGGATAAAAATGGATGTAGAGTGGATAAAATGGATGTAGAGTGCATAAATATGGATGTTGAGTGGATAAAATGGATGTAGAGTGGATAAAATGGATGTACATTTAATAAAAATGGATGTAGAGTGGATAAAAATGGATGTAGAGTGGATAAAAATGGATGTAGATTGGATAAAATGGATGTAGAGTTAATAAAAGTGGATGTAGAGTGGATAAAATGGATGTAGGGTGGATAAAAATGGATGTAGATTGGATAAAATGGATGTAGAGTTAATAAAAATGGATGTAGAGTGGATAAAATGGATGTATAGTGGATAAAAATGGATGTAGAGTAGATAAAATAGATGTAGAGTGGATAAAAATGGATGTAGAGTGGATAAAATGGATGTCGAGTGGATAAAATGGATGTAGAGTGGATAAAAATAGATGTAGAGTGGATAAAAATGGATGTAGAGTGGATACAATGGATGTAGAGTGGATAAAAATGGATGTAGAGTGGATAAAATGGATGTAGAGTGGATAAAAATGGATGTAGAGTGGATAAAATGGATGTAGAGTGCATAAATATGGATGTTGAGTGGATAAAATGGATGTAGAGTGGATAAAATGGATGTACATTTAATAAAAATGGATGTAGAGTGGATAAAAATGGATGTAGAGTGGATAAAAATGGATGTAGATTGGATAAAATGGATGTAGAGTTAATAAAAGTGGATGTAGAGTGGATAAAATGGATGTAGAGTGGATAAAAATGGATGTAGATTGGATAAAATGGATGTAGAGTGCATAAAAATGGATGTAGAGTATATAAATTGGATGTACAGTATATAAAATGGATGTCGAGTGGATAAAATGGATGTAGAGTGGATAAAAATGGATGTAGATTGGATAAAATGGATGTAGAGTGGATGAAAATGGATGTAGAGTATATAAATTGGATGTAGAGTATATAAAATGGATGTAGAGTGGATAAAAATGGATGTCGAGTGGATAAAATGGATGTAGAGTGGATAAAAATGGATGTAGAGTGGATAAAATGGATGTAGAGTTGATAAAAATGGATGTAGAGTGGATAAAATGGATGTAGAGTAGATAAAATGGATGTAGAGTGGATAAAATGGATGTAGAGTTGATAAAATGGATGTAGAGTGGATAAAAATGGATGTCGAGTGGATAAAATGGATGTAGAGTGGATAAAAATGGATGTAGATTGGATAAAATGGATGCAGAGTGGATAAAAATGGATGTAGATTGGATAAAATGGATGTAGAGTTAATAAAAATGGATGTAGAGTGGATAAAATGGATGTATAGTGGATAAAAATGGATGTAGAGTAGATAAAATAGATGTAGAGTGGATAAAAATGGATGTAGAGTGGATAAAATGGATGTCGAGTGGATAAAATGGATGTAGAGTGGATAAAAATAGATGTAGAGTGGATAAAAATGGATGTAGAGTGGATACAATGGATGTAGAGTGGATAAAAATGGATGTAGAGTGGATAAAATGGATGTAGAGTGGATAAAAATGGATGTAGAGTGGATAAAATGGATGTAGAGTGCATAAATATGGATGTTGAGTGGATAAAATGGATGTAGAGTGGATAAAATGGATGTACATTTAATAAAAATGGATGTAGAGTGGATAAAAATGGATGTAGAGTGGATAAAAATGGATGTAGATTGGATAAAATGGATGTAGAGTTAATAAAAGTGGATGTAGAGTGGATAAAATGGATGTAGAGTGGATAAAAATGGATGTAGATTGGATAAAATGGATGTAGAGTGCATAAAAATGGATGTAGAGTATATAAATTGGATGTACAGTATATAAAATGGATGTAGAGTGGATAAAAATGGATGTCGAGTGGATAAAATGGATGTAGAGTGGATAAAAATGGATGTAGATTGGATAAAATGGATGTAGAGTGGATGAAAATGGATGTAGAGTATATAAATTGGATGTAGAGTATATAAAATGGATGTAGAGTGGATAAAAATGGATGTCGAGTGGATAAAATGAATGTAGAGTGGATAAAAATGGATGTAGAGTGGATAAAATGGATGTAGAGTTGATAAAAATGGATGTAGAGTGGATAAAATGGATGTAGAGTAGATAAAATGGATGTAGAGTGGATAAAATGGATGTAGAGTTGATAAAATGGATGTAGAGTGGATAAAAATGGATGTCGAGTGGATAAAATGGATGTAGAGTGGATAAAAATGGATGTAGATTGGATAAAATGGATGTAGAGTTAATAAAAGTGGATGTAGAGTGGATAAAATGGATGTAGATTTGATAAAAATGGATGTAGAGTGGATAAAAATGGATGTAGATTGGATAAAATGGATGTAGAGTGGATAAAAATGGATGTAGATTATATAAATTGGATGTAGAGTATATAAAATGGATGTAGAGTGGATAAAAATGGATGTCGAGTGGATAAAATGGATGTATAGTGGATAAAAATGGATGTAGAGTAGATAAAATAGATGTAGAGTGGATAAAAATGGATGTAAAGTGGATAAAAATGGATGTAGATTGGATAAAATGGATGTAGAGTTAATAAAAGTGGATGTAGAGTGGATAAAATGGATGTAGAGTTGATAAAAATGGATGTGGAGTGGATAAAAATGGATGTAGATTGGATAAAATGGATGTAGAGTGGATAAAAATGGATGTAGATTATATAAATTGGATGTAGAGTATATAAAATGGATGTAGAGTGGATAAAAATGGATGTCGAGTGGATAAAATGGATGTAGAGTGGATAAAAATAGATGTAGAGTGGATAAAAATGGATGTAGAGTGGATAAAAATAGATGTAGAGTGGATAAAAATGGATGTAGAGTGGATACAATGGATGTAGAGTGGATAAAAATGGATGTAGAGTGGATAAAATGGATGTAGAGTGGATAAAAATGGATGTAGAGTGGATAAAATGGATGTAGAGAGCATAAAAATGGATGTAGAGTGGATAAAATGGATGTAGAGTTAATAAAAATGGATGTAGAGTGGAAATAATGGATGTAGAGAGGATAAAATGGATGTAGAGTGGATAAAATGGATGTAGAGTGGATAAAAATGGATGTAGAGTGGATAACAATGGATATGGGGTAGATAAAATGGATGTAGAGTTAATAAAAATGGATGTAGAGTGGGTATAATGGATGTAGAGAGGATAAAATGGATGTGGAGTGGATAACAATGGATGTAGAGTGGATAAAATGGATGTAGAGTGGATAAAAATGGATGTAAAGTGGATAAAAATGGATGTAGATTGGATAAAATGGATGTAGAGTTAATAAAAGTGGATGTAGAGTGGATAAAATGGATGTAGAGTTGATAAAAATGGATGTCGAGTGGATAAAATGGATGTAGAGTGGATAAAAATGGATGTAGATTGGATAAA
This sequence comes from Pemphredon lugubris, assembly GCA_933228935.1. Taxonomy (NCBI): domain Eukaryota; kingdom Metazoa; phylum Arthropoda; class Insecta; order Hymenoptera; family Crabronidae; genus Pemphredon; species Pemphredon lugubris. The sequence continues at coordinate 40,163,659 of OW121816.1, read as the reverse complement.
ATTGATGTAGAGTTAATAAAAATGGATGTAGAGTGGATAAAATGGATGTATAGTGGATAAAAATGGATGTAGAGTAGATAAAATAGATGTAGAGTGGATAAAAATGGATGTAAAGTGGATAAAAATGGATGTAGATTGGATAAAATGGATGTAGAGTTAATAAAAGTGGATGTAGAGTGGATAAAATGGATGTAGAGTTGATAAAAATGGATGTGGAGTGGATAAAAATGGATGTAGATTGGATAAAATGGATGTAGAGTGGATAAAAATGGATGTAGATTATATAAATTGGATGTAGAGTATATAAAATGGATGTAGAGTGGATAAAAATGGATGTCGAGTGGATAAAATGGATGTAGAGTGGATAAAAATAGATGTAGAGTGGATAAAAATGGATGTAGAGTGGATAAAAATAGATGTAGAGTTGATAAAAATGGATGTAGAGTGGATACAATGGATGTAGAGTGGATAAAAATGGATGTAGAGTGGATAAAATGGATGTAGAGTGGATAAAAATGGATGTAGAGTGGATAAAATGGATGTAGAGAGCATAAAAATGGATGTAGAGTGGATAAAATGGATGTAGAGTTAATAAAAATGGATGTAGAGTGGAAATAATGGATGTAGAGAGGATAAAATGGATGTAGAGTGGATAAAATGGATGTAGAGTGGATAAAAATGGATGTAGAGTGGATAACAATGGATATGGGGTAGATAAAATGGATGTAGAGTTAATAAAAATGGATGTAGAGTGGGTATAATGGATGTAGAGAGGATAAAATGGATGTGGAGTGGATAACAATGGATGTAGAGTGGATAAAATGGATGTAGAGTGGATAAAAATGGATGTAGATTGGATAAAATGGATGTAGAGTGGATAAAAATGGATGTAGATTGGATAAAATTGATGTAGAGTTAATAAAAATGGATGTAGAGTGGATAAAATGGATGTATAGTGGATAAAAATGGATGTAGAGTAGATAAAATAGATGTAGAGTGGATAAAAATGGATGTAAAGTGGATAAAAATGGATGTAGATTGGATAAAATGGATGTAGAGTTAATAAAAGTGGATGTAGAGTGGATAAAATGGATGTAGAGTTGATAAAAATGGATGTGGAGTGGATAAAAATGGATGTAGATTGGATAAAATGGATGTAGAGTGGATAAAAATGGATGTAGATTATATAAATTGGATGTAGAGTATATAAAATGGATGTAGAGTGGATAAAAATGGATGTCGAGTGGATAAAATGGATGTAGAGTGGATAAAAATGGATGTAGATTGGACAAAATGGATGTAGAGTTAATAAAAATGGATGTAGAGTGGATAAAATGGATGTATAGTGGATAAAAATGGATGTAGAGTAGATAAAATAGATGTAGAGTGGATAAAAATGGATGTAGAGTGGATAAAATGGATGTCGAGTGGATAAAATGGATGTAGAGTGGATAAAAATAGATGTAGAGTGGATAAAAATGGATGTAGAGTGGATAAAAATGGATGTAGAGTGGATAAAATGGATGTAGAGTGCATAAAAATGGATGTAGAGTGGATAAAAATGGATGTAGATTGGATAAAATGGATGTAGAGTGGATAAAAATGGATGTAGATTATATAAATTGGATGTAGAGTATATAAAATGGATGTAGAGTGGATAAAAATGGATGTCGAGTGGATAAAATGGATGTAGAGTGGATAAAATGGATGTAGATTGGATAAAATGGATGTAGAGTTAATAAAAATGGATGTAGAGTGGATAAAATGGATGTATAGTGGATAAAAATGGATGTAGAGTAGATAAAATAGATGTAGAGTGGATAAAAATGGATGTAGAGTGGATAAAATGGATGTCGAGTGGATAAAATGGATGTAGAGTGGATAAAAATAGATGTAGAGTGGATAAAAATGGATGTAGAGTGGATACAATGGATGTAGAGTGGATAAAAATGGATGTAGAGTGGATAAAATGGATGTAGAGTGGATAAAAATGGATGTAGAGTGGATAAAATGGATGTAGAGTGCATAAATATGGATGTTGAGTGGATAAAATGGATGTAGAGTGGATAAAATGGATGTACATTTAATAAAAATGGATGTAGAGTGGATAAAAATGGATGTAGAGTGGATAAAAATGGATGTAGATTGGATAAAATGGATGTAGAGTTAATAAAAGTGGATGTAGAGTGGATAAAATGGATGTAGAGTGGATAAAAATGGATGTAGATTGGATAAAATGGATGTAGAGTGCATAAAAATGGATGTAGAGTATATAAATTGGATGTACAGTATATAAAATGGATGTAGAGTGGATAAAAATGGATGTCGAGTGGATAAAATGGATGTAGAGTGGATAAAAATGGATGTAGATTGGATAAAATGGATGTAGAGTGGATGAAAATGGATGTAGAGTATATAAATTGGATGTAGAGTATATAAAATGGATGTAGAGTGGATAAAAATGGATGTCGAGTGGATAAAATGGATGTAGAGTGGATAAAAATGGATGTAGAGTGGATAAAATGGATGTAGAGTTGATAAAAATGGATGTAGAGTGGATAAAATGGATGTAGAGTAGATAAAATGGATGTAGAGTGGATAAAATGGTTGTAGAGTTGATAAAATGGATGTAAAGTGGATAAAATGGATGTAGAGTTAATAAAAATGGATGTAGAGTGGAAATAATGGATGTAGAGAGGATAAAATGGATGTAGAGTGGATAAAATGGATGTAGAGTTCATAAAAATGGATGTAGAGTGGATAAAAATGGATGTAGATTGGATAAAATGGATGTAGAGTGGATAAAAATGGATGTAGAGTGGATAAAATGGATGTAGAGTTAATAAAAATGGATGTAGAGTGGAAATAATGGATGTAGAGAGGATAAAATGGATGTAGAGTGGATAAAATGGATGTAGAGTGGATAAAAATGGATGTAGAGTGGATAACAATGGATATAGGGTAGATAAAATGGATGTAAAGTTAATAAAAATGGATGTAGAGTGGGTATAATGGATGTAGAGAGGATAAAATGGATGTGGAGTGGATAACAATGGATGTAGAGTGGATAAAATGGATGTAGAGTGGATAAAAATGGATGTAGATTGGATAAAATGGATGTAGAGTGGATAAAAATGGATGTAGAGTGGATAAAATGGATGTAGAGTGCATAAAAATGGATGTAGAGTGGATAAAAATGGATGTAGATTGGATAAAATGGATGTAGAGTGGATAAAAATGGATGTAGATTATATAAATTGGATGTAGAGTATATAAAATGGATGTAGAGTGGATAAAAATGGATGTCGAGTGGATAAAATGGATGTAGAGTGGATAAAATGGATGTAGATTGGATAAAATGGATGTAGAGTTAATAAAAATGGATGTAGAGTGGATAAAATGGATGTATAGTGGATAAAAATGGATGTAGAGTAGATAAAATAGATGTAGAGTGGATAAAAATGGATGTAGAGTGGATAAAATGGATGTCGAGTGGATAAAATGGATGTAGAGTGGATAAAAATAGATGTAGAGTGGATAAAAATGGATGTAGAGTGGATACAATGGATGTAGAGTGGATAAAAATGGATGTAGAGTGGATAAAATGGATGTAGAGTGGATAAAAATGGATGTAGAGTGGATAAAATGGATGTAGAGTGCATAAATATGGATGTTGAGTGGATAAAAAGGATGTAGAGTGGATAAAATGGATGTACATTTAATAAAAATGGATGTAGAGTGGATAAAAATGGATGTAGAGTGGATAAAAATGGATGTAGATTGGATAAAATGGATGTAGAGTTAATAAAAGTGGATGTAGAGTGGATAAAATGGATGTAGAGTGGATAAAAATGGATGTAGATTGGATAAAATGGATGTAGAGTGCATAAAAATGGATGTAGAGTATATAAATTGGATGTACAGTATATAAAATGGATGTAGAGTGGATAAAAATGGATGTCGAGTGGATAAAATGGATGTAGAGTGGATAAAAATGGATGTAGATTGGATAAAATGGATGTAGAGTGGATGAAAATGGATGTAGAGTATATAAATTGGATGTAGAGTATATAAAATGGATGTAGAGTGGATAAAAATGGATGTCGAGTGGATAAAATGGATGTAGAGTGGATAAAAATGGATGTAGAGTGGATAAAATGGATGTAGAGTTGATAAAAATGGATGTAGAGTGGATAAAATGGATGTAGAGTAGATAAAATGGATGTAGAGTGGATAAAATGGATGTAGAGTTGATAAAATGGATGTAAAGTGGATAAAATGGATGTAGAGTTAATAAAAATGGATGTAGAGTGGAAATAATGGATGTAGAGAGGATAAAATGGATGTAGAGTGGATAAAATGGATGTAGAGTGGATAAAAATGGATGTAGAGTGGATAAAATGGATGTAGAGTTAATAAAAATGGATGTAGAGTGGAAATAATGGATGTAGAGAGGATAAAATGGATGTAGAGTGGATAAAATGGATGTAGAGTGGATAAAAATGGATGTAGAGTGGATAACAATGGATATAGGGTAGATAAAATGGATGTAGAGTTAATAAAAATGGATGTAGAGTGGGTATAATGGATGTAGAGAGGATAAAATGGATGTGGAGTGGATAACAATGGATGTAGAGTGGATAAAATGGATGTAGAGTGGATAAAATGGATGAAGAGTGGATAAAATAGTTGTAGAGTGGATAAAATGGATGTAGAGTAGATAAAAATGGATGTAGAGTGGACAAAATGGATGTAGAGTGGATAAAAATGGATGTAGAGTGGATAAAATGGATGTAGAGTGCATAAAAATGGATGTTGAGTGGATAAAATGGATGTAGAGTGGATAAAATTAATGTACATTTAATAAAAATGGATGTAGAGTGGATAAAAATGGATGTAGAGTGGATAAAAATGGATGTAGATTGGATAAAATGGTTGTAGAGTTAATAAAAGTGGATGTAGAGTGGATAAAATGGATGTAGAGTTGATAAAAATGGATGTAGAGTGGATAAAAATGGATGTAGATTGGATAAAATGGATGTAGAGTGGATAAAAATGGATGTAGAGTATATAAATTGGATGTAGAGTATATAAAATGGATGTAGAGTGGATAAAAATGGATGTCGAGTGGATAAAATGGATGTAGAGTGGATAAAAATGGATGTAGATTGGATAAAATGGATGTAGAGTGGATGAAAATGGATGTAGAGTATATAAATTGGATGTAGAGTATATAAAATGGATGTAGAGTGGATAAAAATGGATGTCGAGTGGATAAAATGGATGTAGAGTGGATAAAAATGGATGTAGAGTGGATAAAATGGATGTAGAGTTGATAAAAATGGATGTAGAGTGGATAAAATGGATGTAGAGTAGATAAAATGGATGTAGAGTGGATAAAATGGATGTAGAGTTGATAAAATGGATGTAAAGTGGATAAAATGGATGTAGAGTTAATAAAAATGGATGTAGAGTGGAAATAATGGATGTAGAGAGGATAAAATGGATGTAGAGTGGATAAAATGGATGTAGAGTTCATAAAAATGGATGTAGAGTGGTTAAAAATGGATGTAGATTGGATAAAATGGATGTAGAGTGGATAAAAATGGATGTAGAGTGGATAAAATGGATGTAGAGTTAATAAAAATGGATGTAGAGTGGAAATAATGGATGTAGAGAGGATAAAATGGATGTAGAGTGGATAAAATGGATGTAGAGTTCATAAAAATGGATGTAGAGTGGATAAAATGATTGTAGAGTGGATAAAATGATTGTAGAGTGGATAAAATGGATGTAGAGTGGATAAAAATGGATGTAGAGTGGATAAAATGGTTGTAGAGTGGATAAAATGGATGTAGAGTAGATAAAAATGGATGTAGAGTGGATAAAATGGATGTAGAGTGGATAAAAATGGATGTAGAGTGGATAAAATGGATGTAGAGTGCATAAAAATGGATGTTGAGTGGATAAAGTGGATGTAGAGTGGATAAAATGGATGTACATTTAATAAAAATGGATGTAGAGTGGATAAAAATGGATGTAGAGTGGATAAAAATGGATGTAGATTGGATAAAATGGATGTAGAGTTAATAAAAATGGATGTAGAGTGGATAAAATGGATGTAGAGTTGATAAAAATGGATGTAGAGTGGATAAAAATGGATGTAGATTGGATAAAATGGATGTAGAGTGGATAAAAATGGATGTAGATTATATAAATTGGATGTAGAGTATATAAAATGGATGTAGAGTGGATAAAAATGGATGTCGAGTGGATAAAATGGATGTAGAGTGGATAAAAATGGATGTAGATTGGATAAAATGGATGTAGAGTTAATAAAAATGGATGTAGAGTGGATAAAATGGATGTATAGTGGATAAAAATGGATGTAGAGTAGATAAAATAGATGTAGAGTGGATAAAAATGGATGTAGAGTGGATAAAATGGTTGTAGAGTGGATAAAAATGGATGTAGAGTGGATAAAATGGATGTAGAGTGCATAAAAATGGATGTTGAGTGGATAAAATGGATGTAGAGTGGATAAAATGGATGTACATTTAATAAAAATGGATGTAGAGTGGATAAAAATGGATGTAGAGTGGATGAAATGGATGTAGAGTGGATAAAATGGATGTAGAGTGGATAAAAATGGATGTAGAGTGGATAAAAATGGATATAGGGTAGATAAAATGGATGTAGAGTTAATAAAAATGGATGTAGAGTGGGTATAATGGATGTAGAGAGGATAAAATGGATGGAGAGTAGATAAAATAGATGTAGAGTGGATAAAAATGGATGTAGAGTGGATAAAATGGATGTCGAGTGGATAAAATGGATGTAGAGTGGATAAAAATAGATGTAGAGTGGATAAAAATGGATGTAGAGTGGATACAATGGATGTAGAGTGGATAAAAATGGATGTAGAGTGGATAAAATGGATGTAGAGTGGATAAAAATGGATGTAGAGTGGATAAAATGGATGTAGAGTGCATAAATATGGATGTTGAGTGGATAAAATGGATGTAGAGTGGATAAAATGGATGTACATTTAATAAAAATGGATGTAGAGTGGATAAAAATGGATGTAGAGTGGATAAAAATGGATGTAGATTGGATAAAATGGATGTAGAGTTAATAAAAGTGGATGTAGAGTGGATAAAATGGATGTAGAGTGGATAAAAATGGATGTAGATTGGATAAAATGGATGTAGAGTGCATAAAAATGGATGTAGAGTATATAAATTGGATGTACAGTATATAAAATGGATGTAGAGTGGATAAAAATGGATGTCGAGTGGATAAAATGGATGTAGAGTGGATAAAAATGGATGTAGATTGGATAAAATGGATGTAGAGTGGATGAAAATGGATGTAGAGTATATAAATTGGATGTAGAGTATATAAAATGGATGTAGAGTGGATAAAAATGGATGTCGAGTGGATAAAATGGATGTAGAGTGGATAAAAATGGATGTAGAGTGGATAAAATGGATGTAGAGTTGATAAAAATGGATGTAGAGTGGATAAAATGGATGTAGAGTAGATAAAATGGATGTAGAGTGGATAAAATGGATGTAGAGTTGATAAAATGGATGTAAAGTGGATAAAATGGATGTAGAGTTAATAAAAATGGATGTAGAGTGGAAATAATGGATGTAGAGAGGATAAAATGGATGTAGAGTGGATAAAATGGATGTAGAGTTCATAAAAATGGATGTAGAGTGGATAAAAATGGATGTAGATTGGATAAAATGGATGTAGAGTGGATAAAAATGGATGTAGAGTGGATAAAATGGATGTAGAGTTAATAAAAATGGATGTAGAGTGGAAATAATGGATGTAGAGAGGATAAAATGGATGTAGAGTGGATAAAATGGATGTAGAGTGGATAAAAATGGATGTAGAGTGGATAACAATGGATATAGGGTAGATAAAATGGATGTAGAGTTAATAAAAATGGATGTAGAGTGGGTATAATGGATGTAGAGAGGATAAAATGGATGTGGAGTGGATAACAATGGATGTAGAGTGGATAAAATGGATGTAGAGTGGATAAAATGGATGAAGAGTGGATAAAATGGTTGTAGAGTGGATAAAATGGATGTAGAGTAGATAAAAATGGATGTAGAGTGGACAAAATGGATGTAGAGTGGATAAAAATGGATGTAGAGTGGATAAAATGGATGTAGAGTGCATAAAAATGGATGTTGAGTGGATAAAATGGATGTAGAGTGGATAAAATTAATGTACATTTAATAAAAATGGATGTAGAGTGGATAAAAATGGATGTAGAGTGCATAAAAATGGATGTAGAGTTGATAAAAATGGATGTAGAGTGGATAAAAATGGATGTAGATTGGATAAAATGGATGTAGAGTGGATAAAAATGGATGTAGAGTATATAAATTGGATGTAGAGTATATAAAATGGATGTAGAGTGGATAAAAATGGATGTCGAGTGGATAAAATGGATGTAGAGTGGATAAAAATGGATGTAGATTGGATAAAATGGATGTAGAGTGGATGAAAATGGATGTAGAGTATATAAATTGGATGTAGAGTATATAAAATGGATGTAGAGTGGATAAAAATGGATGTCGAGTGGATGAAATGGATGTAGAGTGGATAAAAATGGATGTAGAGTGGATAAAATGGATGTAGAGTTGATAAAAATGGATGTAGAGTGGATAAAATGGATGTAGAGTAGATAAAATGGATGTAGAGTGGATAAAATGGATGTAGAGTTGATAAAATGGATGTAAAGTGGATAAAATGGATGTAGAGTTAATAAAAATGGATGTAGAGTGGAAATAATGGATGTAGAGAGGATAAAATGGATGTAGAGTGGATAAAATGGATGTAGAGTTCATAAAAATGGATGTAGAGTGGTTAAAAATGGATGTAGATTGGATAAAATGGATGTAGAGTGGATAAAAATGGATGTAGAGTGGATAAAATGGATGTAGAGTTAATAAAAATGGATGTAGAGTGGAAATAATGGATGTAGAGAGGATAAAATGGATGTAGAGTGGATAAAATGGATGTAGAGTTCATAAAAATGGATGTAGAGTGGATAAAATGGATGTAGAGTGGATAAAATGATTGTAGAGTGGATAAAATGATTGTAGAGTGGATAAAATGGATGTAGAGTGGATAAAAATGGATGTAGAGTGGATAAAATGGTTGTAGAGTGGATAAAATGGATGTAGAGTAGATAAAAATGGATGTAGAGTGGATAAAATGGATGTAGAGTGGATAAAAATGGATGTAGAGTGGATAAAATGGATGTAGAGTGCATAAAAATGGATGTTGAGTGGATAAAGTGGATGTAGAGTGGATAAAATGGATGTACATTTAATAAAAATGGATGTAGAGTGGATAAAAATGGATGTAGATTGGATAAAATGGATGTAGAGTTAATAAAAGTGGATGTAGAGTGGATAAAATGGATGTAGAGTTGATAAAAATGGATGTAGAGTGGATAAAAATGGATGTAGATTGGATAAAATGGATGTAGGGTGGATAAAAATGGATGTAGATTATATAAATTGGATGTAGAGTATATAAAATGGATGTAGAGTGGATAAAAATGGATGTCGAGTGGATAAAATGGATGTAGAGTGGATAAAAATGGATGTAGATTGGATAAAATGGATGTAGAGTTAATAAAAATGGATGTAGAGTGGATAAAATGGATGTATAGTGGATAAAAATGGATGTAGAGTAGATAAAATAGATGTAGAGTGGATAAAAATGGATGTAGAGTGGATAAAATGGATGTAGAGTGGATAAAAATGGATGTAGAGTGGATAAAATGGATGTAGAGTGCATAAAAATGGATGTTGAGTGGATAAAATGGATGTAGAGTGGATAAAATGGATGTACATTTAATAAAAATGGATGTAGAGTGGATAAAAATGGATGTAGAGTGGATGAAATGGATGTAGAGTGGATAAAATGGATGTAGAGTGGATAAAAATGGATGTAGAGTGGATAAAAATGGATATAGGGTAGATAAAATGGATGTAGAGTTAATAAAAATGGATGTAGAGTGGGTATAATGGATGTAGAGAGGATAAAATGGATGGAGAGTAGATAAAATAGATGTAGAGTGGATAAAAATGGATGTAGAGTGGATAAAATGGATGTCGAGTGGATAAAATGGATGTAGAGTGGATAAAAATAGATGTAGAGTGGATAAAAATGGATGTAGAGTGGATACAATGGATGTAGAGTGGATAAAAATGGATGTAGAGTGGATAAAATGGATGTAGAGTGGATAAAAATGGATGTAGAGTGGATAAAATGGATGTAGAGTGCATAAAAATGGATGTTGAGTGGATAAAATGGATGTAGAGTGGATAAAATGGATGTAGAGTGGATAAAATGGTTGTAGAGTGGATAAAATGGATGTAGAGTAGATAAAAATGGATGTAGAGTGGATAAAATGGATGTAGAGTGGATAAAAATGGATGTAGAGTGGATAAAATGGATGTAGAGTGCATAAAAATGGATGTTGAGTGGATAAAGTGGATGTAGAGTGGATAAAATGGATGTAGAGTTAATAAAAATGGATGTAGAGTGGAAATAATGGATGTAGAGAGGATAAAATGGATGTAGAGTGGATAAAATGGATGTAGAGTTCATAAAAATGGATGTAGAGTGGATAAAATGATTGTAGAGTGGATAAAATGATTGTAGAGTGGATAAAATGGATGTAGAGTGGATAAAAATGGATGTAGAGTGGATAAAATGGTTGTAGAGTGGATAAAATGGATGTAGAGTAGATAAAAATGGATGTAGAGTGGATAAAATGGATGTAGAGTGGATAAAAATGGATGTAGAGTGGATAAAATGGATGTAGAGTGCATAAAAATGGATGTTGAGTGGATAAAGTGGATGTAGAGTGGATAAAATGGATGTACATTTAATAAAAATGGATGTAGAGTGGATAAAAATGGATGTAGAGTGGATAAAAATGGATGTAGATTGGATAAAATGGATGTAGAGTTAATAAAAGTGGATGTAGAGTGGATAAAATGGATGTAGAGTTGATAAAAATGGATGTAGAGTGGATAAAAATGGATGTAGATTGGATAAAATGGATGTAGAGTGGATAAAAATGGATGTAGATTATATAAATTGGATGTAGAGTATATAAAATGGATGTAGAGTGGATAAAAATGGATGTCGAGTGGATAAAATGGATGTAGAGTGGATAAAAATGGATGTAGATTGGATAAAATGGATGTAGAGTTAATAAAAATGGATGTAGAGTGGATAAAATGGATGTATAGTGGATAAAAATGGATGTAGAGTAGATAAAATAGATGTAGAGTGGATAAAAATGGATGTAGAGTGGATAAAATGGTTGTAGAGTGGATAAAAATGGATGTAGAGTGGATAAAATGGATGTAGAGTGCATAAAAATGGATGTTGAGTGGATAAAATGGATGTAGAGTGGATAAAATGGATGTACATTTAATAAAAATGGATGTAGAGTGGATAAAAATGGATGTAGAGTGGATAAAATGGATGTAGAGTGGATAAAATGGATGTAGAGTGGATAAAAATGGATGTAGAGTGGATAAAAATGGATATAGGGTAGATAAAATGGATGTAGAGTTAATAAAAATGGATGTAGAGTGGGTATAATGGATGTAGAGAGGATAAAATGGATGGAGAGTAGATAAAATAGATGTAGAGTGGATAAAAATGGATGTAGAGTGGATAAAATGGATGTCGAGTGGATAAAATGGATGTAGAGTGGATAAAAATAGATGTAGAGTGGATAAAAATGGATGTAGAGTGGATACAATGGATGTAGAGTGGATAAAAATGGATGTAGAGTGGATAAAATGGATGTAGAGTGGATAAAAATGGATGTAGAGTGGATAAAATGGATGTAGAGTGCATAAATATGGATGTTGAGTGGATAAAATGGATGTAGAGTGGATAAAATGGATGTACATTTAATAAAAATGGATGTAGAGTGGATAAAAATGGATGTAGAGTGGATAAAAATGGATGTAGATTGGATAAAATGGATGTAGAGTTAATAAAAATGGATGTAGAGTGGATAAAATGGATGTAGAGTGGATAAAAATGGATGTAGATTGGATAAAATGGATGTAGAGTGCATAAAAATGGATGTAGAGTATATAAATTGGATGTACAGTATATAAAATGGATGTAGAGTGGATAAAAATGGATGTCGAGTGGATAAAATGGATGTAGAGTGGATAAAAATGGATGTAGATTGGATAAAATGGATGTAGAGTGGATGAAAATGGATGTAGAGTATATAAATTGGATGTAGAGTATATAAAATGGATGTAGAGTGGATAAAAATGGATGTCGAGTGGATAAAATGGATGTAGAGTGGATAAAAATGGATGTAGAGTGGATAAAATGGATGTAGAGTTGATAAAAATGGATGTAGAGTGGATAAAATGGATGTAGAGTAGATAAAATGGATGTAGAGTGGATAAAATGGATGTAGAGTTGATAAAATGGATGTAAAGTGGATAAAATGGATGTAGAGTTAATAAAAATGGATGTAGAGTGGAAATAATGGATGTAGAGAGGATAAAATGGATGTAGAGTGGATAAAATGGATGTAGAGTTCATAAAAATGGATGTAGAGTGGATAAAAATGGATGTAGATTGGATAAAATGGATGTAGAGTGGATAAAAATGGATGTAGAGTGGATAAAATGGATGTAGAGTTAATAAAAATGGATGTAGAGTGGAAATAATGGATGTAGAGAGGATAAAATGGATGTAGAGTGGATAAAATGGATGTAGAGTGGATAAAAATGGATGTAGAGTGGATAACAATGGATATAGGGTAGATAAAATGGATGTAGAGTTAATAAAAATGGATGTAGAGTGGGTATAATGGATGTAGAGAGGATAAAATGGATGTGGAGTGGATAACAATGGATGTAGAGTGGATAAAATGGATGTAGAGTGGATAAAATGGATGAAGAGTGGATAAAATGGTTGTAGAGTGGATAAAATGGATGTAGAGTAGATAAAAATGGATGTAGAGTGGATAAAATGGATGTAGAGTGGATAAAAATGGATGTAGAGTGGATAAAATGGATGTAGAGTGCATAAAAATGGATGTTGAGTGGATAAAATGGATGTAGAGTGGATAAAATTAATGTACATTTAATAAAAATGGATGTAGAGTGGATAAAAATGGATGTAGAGTGCATAAAAATGGATGTAGAGTTGATAAAAATGGATGTAGAGTGGATAAAAATGGATGTAGATTGGATAAAATGGATGTAGAGTGGATAAAAATGGATGTAGAGTATATAAATTGGATGTAGAGTATATAAAATGGATGTAGAGTGGATAAAAATGGATGTCGAGTGGATAAAATGGATGTAGAGTGGATAAAAATGGATGTAGATTGGATAAAATGGATGTAGAGTGGATGAAAATGGATGTAGAGTATATAAATTGGATGTAGAGTATATAAAATGGATGTAGAGTGGATAAAAATGGATGTCGAGTGGATGAAATGGATGTAGAGTGGATAAAAATGGATGTAGAGTGGATAAAATGGATGTAGAGTTGATAAAAATGGATGTAGAGTGGATAAAATGGATGTAGAGTAGATAAAATGGATGTAGAGTGGATAAAATGGATGTAGAGTTGATAAAATGGATGTAAAGTGGATAAAATGGATGTAGAGTTAATAAAAATGGATGTAGAGTGGAAATAATGGATGTAGAGAGGATAAAATGGATGTAGAGTGGATAAAATGGATGTAGAGTTCATAAAAATGGATGTAGAGTGGTTAAAAATGGATGTAGATTGGATAAAATGGATGTAGAGTGGATAAAAATGGATGTAGAGTGGATAAAATGGATGTAGAGTTAATAAAAATGGATGTAGAGTGGAAATAATGGATGTAGAGAGGATAAAATGGATGTAGAGTGGATAAAATGGATGTAGAGTTCATAAAAATGGATGTAGAGTGGATAAAATGGATGTAGAGTGGATAAAATGATTGTAGAGTGGATAAAATGATTGTAGAGTGGATAAAATGGATGTAGAGTGGATAAAAATGGATGTAGAGTGGATAAAATGGTTGTAGAGTGGATAAAATGGATGTAGAGTAGATAAAAATGGATGTAGAGTGGATAAAATGGATGTAGAGTGGATAAAAATGGATGTAGAGTGGATAAAATGGATGTAGAGTGCATAAAAATGGATGTTGAGTGGATAAAGTGGATGTAGAGTGGATAAAATGGATGTACATTTAATAAAAATGGATGTAGAGTGGATAAAAATGGATGTAGATTGGATAAAATGGATGTAGAGTTAATAAAAGTGGATGTAGAGTGGATAAAATGGATGTAGAGTTGATAAAAATGGATGTAGAGTGGATAAAAATGGATGTAGATTGGATAAAATGGATGTAGAGTGGATAAAAATGGATGTAGATTATATAAATTGGATGTAGAGTATATAAAATGGATGTAGAGTGGATAAAAATGGATGTCGAGTGGATAAAATGGATGTAGAGTGGATAAAAATGGATGTAGATTGGATAAAATGGATGTAGAGTTAATAAAAATGGATGTAGAGTGGATAAAATGGATGTATAGTGGATAAAAATGGATGTAGAGTAGATAAAATAGATGTAGAGTGGATAAAAATGGATGTAGAGTGGATAAAATGGATGTAGAGTGGATAAAAATGGATGTAGAGTGGATAAAATGGATGTAGAGTGCATAAAAATGGATGTTGAGTGGATAAAATGGATGTAGAGTGGATAAAATGGATGTACATTTAATAAAAATGGATGTAGAGTGGATAAAAATGGATGTAGAGTGGATGAAATGGATGTAGAGTGGATAAAATGGATGTAGAGTGGATAAAAATGGATGTAGAGTGGATAAAAATGGATATAGGGTAGATAAAATGGATGTAGAGTTAATAAAAATGGATGTAGAGTGGGTATAATGGATGTAGAGAGGATAAAATGGATGGAGAGTAGATAAAATAGATGTAGAGTGGATAAAAATGGATGTAGAGTGGATAAAATGGATGTCGAGTGGATAAAATGGATGTAGAGTGGATAAAAATAGATGTAGAGTGGATAAAAATGGATGTAGAGTGGATACAATGGATGTAGAGTGGATAAAAATGGATGTAGAGTGGATAAAATGGATGTAGAGTGGATAAAAATGGATGTAGAGTGGATAAAATGGATGTAGAGTGCATAAAAATGGATGTTGAGTGGATAAAATGGATGTAGAGTGGATAAAATGGATGTACATTTAATAAAAATGGATGTAGAGTGGATAAAAATGGATGTAGAGTGGATGAAATGGATGTAGAGTGGATAAAATGGATGTAGAGTGGATAAAAATGGATGTAGAGTGGATAAAAATGGATATAGGGTAGATAAAATGGATGTAGAGTTAATAAAAATGGATGTAGAGTGGGTATAATGGATGTAGAGAGGATAAAATGGATGTGGAGTGGATAACAATGGATGTAGAGTGGATAAAATGGATGTAGAGTGGATAAAATGGATGAAGAGTGGATAAAATGGTTGTAGAGTGGATAAAATGGATGTAGAGTAGATAAAAATGGATGTAGAGTGGATAAAATGGATGTAGAGTGGATAAAAATGGATGTAGAGTGGATAAAATGGATGTAGAGTGCATAAAAATGGATGTTGAGTGGATAAAATGGATGTAGAGTGGATAAAATTAATGTACATTTAATAAAAATGGATGTAGAGTGGATAAAAATGGATGTAGATTGGATAAAATGGTTGTAGAGTTAATAAAAGTGGATGTAGAGTGGATAAAATGGATGTAGAGTTGATAAAAATGGATGTAGAGTGGATAAAAATGGATGTCGAGTGGATAAAATGGATGTAGAGTGGATAAAATGGATGTAGATTGGATAAAATGGATGTAGAGTTAATAAAAATGGATGTAGAGTGGATAAAATGGATGTATAGTGGATAAAAATGGATGGAGAGTAGATAAAATAGATGTAGAGTGGATAAAAATGGATGTAGAGTGGATAAAATGGATGTCGAGTGGATAAAATGGATGTAGAGTGGATAAAAATAGATGTAGAGTGGATAAAAATGGATGTAGAGTGGATACAATGGATGTAGAGTGGATAAAAATGGATGTAGAGTGGATAAAATGGATGTAGAGTGGATAAAAATGGATGTAGAGTGGATAAAATGGATGTAGATTGCATAAAAATGGATGTTGAGTGGATAAAATGGATGTAGAGTGGATAAAATGGATGTACATTTAATAAAAATGGATGTAGAGTGGATAAAAATGGATGTAGAGTGGATGAAATGGATGTAGAGTGGATAAAATGGATGTAGAGTGGATAAAAATGGATGTAGAGTGGATAAAAATGGATATAGGGTAGATAAAATGGATGTAGAGTTAATAAAAATGGATGTAGAGTGGATAAAAATGGATGTAGAGTGGATAAAAATGGATGTAGATTGGATAAAATGGATGTAGAGTTAATAAAAGTGGATGTAGAGTGGATAAAATGGATGTAGAGTTGATAAAAATGGATGTAGAGTGGATAAAAATGGATGTCGAGTGGATAAAATGGATGTAGAGTGGATAAAATGGATGTAGATTGGATAAAATGGATGTAGAGTTAATAAAAATGGATGTAGAGTGGATAAAATGGATGTATAGTGGATAAAAATGGATGGAGAGTAGATAAAATAGATGTAGAGTGGATAAAAATGGATGTAGAGTGGATAAAATGGATGTCGAGTGGATAAAATGGATGTAGAGTGGATAAAAATAGATGTAGAGTGGATAAAAATGGATGTAGAGTGGATACAATGGATGTAGAGTGGATAAAAATGGATGTAGAGTGGATAAAATGGATGTAGAGTGGATAAAAATGGATGTAGAGTGGATAAAATGGATGTAGATTGCATAAAAATGGATGTTGAGTGGATAAAATGGATGTAGAGTGGATAAAATGGATGTACATTTAATAAAAATGGATGTAGAGTGGATAAAAATGGATGTAGAGTGGATGAAATGGATGTAGAGTGGATAAAATGGATGTAGAGTGGATAAAAATGGATGTAGAGTGGATAAAAATGGATATAGGGTAGATAAAATGGATGTAGAGTTAATAAAAATGGATGTAGAGTGGGTATAATGGATGTAGAGTATATAAATTGGATGTAGAGTATATAAAATGGATGTAGAGTGGATAAAAATGGATGTAGATTGGATAAAATGGATGTAGAGTGGATGAAAATGGATGTAGAGTATATAAATTGGATGTAGAGTATATAAAATGGATGTAGAGTGGATAAAAATGGATGTCGAGTGGATAAAATGGATGTAGAGTGGATAAAAATGGATGTAGAGTGGATAAAATGGATGTAGAGTTGATAAAAATGGATGTAGAGTGGATAAAATGGATGTAGAGTAGATAAAATGGATGTAGAGTGGATAAAATGGATGTAGAGTTGATAAAATGGATGTAAAGTGGATAAAATGGATGTAGAGTTAATAAAAATGGATGTAGAGTGGAAATAATGGATGTAGAGAGGATAAAATGGATGTAGAGTGGATAAAATGGATGTAGAGTTCATAAAAATGGATGTAGAGTGGATAAAAATGGATGTAGATTGGATAAAATGGATGTAGAGTGGATAAAAATGGATGTAGAGTGGATAAAATGGATGTAGAGTTAATAAAAATGGATGTAGAGTGGAAATAATGGATGTAGAGAGGATAAAATGGATGTAGAGTGGATAAAATGGATGTAGAGTTCATAAAAATGGATGTAGAGTGGATAAAATGGATGTAGAGTGGATAAAATGATTGTAGAGTGGATAAAATGGATGTAGAGTGGATAAAAATGGATGTAGAGTGGATAAAATGGTTGTAGAGTGGATAAAATGGATGTAGAGTAGATAAAAATGGATGTAGAGTGGATAAAATGGATGTAGAGTGGATAAAAATGGATGTAGAGTGGATAAAATGGATGTAGAGTAGATAAAATAGATGTAGAGTGGATAAAAATGGATGTAGAGTGGATAAAATGGATGTCGAGTGGATAAAATGGATGTAGAGTGGATAAAAATAGATGTAGAATGGATAAAAATGGATGTAGAGTGGATACAATGGATGTAGAGTGGATAAAAATGGATGTAGAGTGGATAAAATGGATGTAGAGTGGATAAAAATGGATGTAGAGTGGATAAAATGGATGTAGAGTGCATAAAAATGGATGTTGAGTGGATAAAATGGATGTAGAGTGGATAAAATGGATGTACATTTAATAAAAATGGATGTAGAGTGGATAAAAATGTATGTAGAGTGGATAAAAATGGATGTAGATTGGATAAAATGGATGTAGAGTTAATAAAAGTGGATGTAGAGTGGATAAAATGGATGTAGAGTTGATAAAAATGGATGTAGAGTGGATAAAAATGGATGTAGATTGGATAAAATGGATGTAGAGTGCATAAAAATGGATGTAGAGTATATAAATTGGATGTAGAGTATATAAAATGGATGTAGAGTGGATAAAAATGGATGTCGAGTGGATAAAATGGATGTAGAGTGGATAAAAATGGATGTAGATTGGATAAAATGGATGTAGAGTGCATAAAAATGGATGTAGAGTATATAAATTGGATGTAGAGTATATAAAATGGATGTAGAGTGGATAAAAATGGATGTCGAGTGGATAAAATGGATGTAGAGTGGATAAAAATGGATGTAGATTGGATAAAATGGATGTAGAGTGGATGAAAATGGATGTAGAGTATATAAATTGGATGTAGAGTATATAAAATGGATGTAGAGTGGATAAAAATGGATGTCGAGTGGATAAAATGGATGTAGAGTGGATAAAAATGGATGTAGAGTGGATAAAATGGATGTAGAGTTGATAAAACTGGATGTAGAGTGGATAAAATGGATGTAGAGTAGATAAAATGGATGTAGAGTGGATAAAATGGATGTAGAGTTGATAAAATGGATGTAAAGTGGATAAAATGGATGTAGAGTTAATAAAAATGGATGTAGAGTGGAAATAATGGATGTAGAGAGGATAAAATGGATGTAGAGTGGATAAAATGGATGTAGAGTTCATAAAAATGGATGTAGAGTGGATAAAAATGGATGTAGATTGGATAAAATGGATGTGGAGTGGATAACAATGGATGTAGAGAGGATAAAATGGATGTAGAGTGGATAAAATGGATGAAGAGTGGAAAAATGGTTGTAGAGTGGATAAAATGGATGTAGAGTAGATAAAAATGGATGTAGAGTGGATAAAATGGATGTAGAGTGGATAAAAATGGATGTAGAGTGGATAAAATGGATGTAGAGTGCATAAAAATGGATGTTGAGTGGATAAAGTGGATGTAGAGTGGATAAAATGGATGTACATTTAATAAAATTGGATGTAGAGTGGATAAAAATGGATGTAGAGTGGATAAAAATGGATGTAGATTGGATAAAATGGATGTAGAGTTAATAAAAGTGGATGTAGAGTGGATAAAATGGATGTAGAGTTGATAAAAATGGATGTAGAGTGGATAAAAATGGATGTAGATTGGATAAAATGGATGTAGAGTGGATAAAAATGGATGTAGATTATATAAATAGGATGTAGAGTATATAAAATGGATGTAAGGTGGATAAAAATGGATGTAGATTGGATAAAATGGATGTAGAGTGGATAAAAATGGATGTAGATTATATAAATTGGATGTAGAGTATATAAAATGGATGTAGAGTGGATAAAAATGGATGTCGAGTGGATAAAATGGATGTATAGTGGATAAAAATGGATGTAGAGTAGATAAAATAGATGTAGAGTGGATAAAAATGGATGTAGAGTGGATAAAAATGGATGTAGATTGGATAAAATGGATGTAGAGTTAATAAAAGTGGATGTAGAGTGGATAAAATGGATGTAGAGTTGATAAAAATGGATGTAGAGTGGATAAAAATGGATGTAGATTGGATAAAATGGAGGTAGAGTGGATAAAAATGGATGTAGATTATATAAATTGGATGTAGAGTATATAAAATGGATGTAGAGTGGATAAAAATGGATGTCGAGTGGATAAAATGGATGTAGAGTGGATAAAAATGGATGTAGATAGGACAAAATGGATGTAGAGTTAATAAAAATGGATGTAGAGTGGATAAAATGGATGTATAGTGGATAAAAATGGATGTAGAGTAGATAAAATAGATGTAGAGTGGATAAAAATGGATGTAGAGTGGATAAAATGGATGTCGAGTGGATAAAATGGATGTAGAGTGGATAAAAATGGATGTAGAGTGGATAAAAATGGATGTAGATTGGATAAAATAGATGTAGAGTTAATAAAAGTGGATGTAGAGTGGATAAAATGGATGTAGAGTTGATAAAAATGGATGTAGAGTGGATAAAATGGATGTAGAGTAGATAAAATGGATGTAGAGTGGATAAAATGGATGTAGAGTTGATAAAATGGATGTAAAGTGGATAAAATGGATGTAGAGTTAATAAAAATGGATGTAGAGTGGAAATAATGGATGTAGAGAGGATAAAATGGATGTAGAGTGGATAAAATGGATGTAGAGTTCATAAAAATGGATGTAGAGTGGTTAAAAATGGATGTAGATTGGATAAAATGGATGTAGAGTGGATAAAATGGATGTACATTTAATAAAAATGGATGTAGAGTGGATAAAAATGGATGTAGAGTGCATAAAAATGGATGTTGAGTGGATAAAATGGATGTAGAGTGGATAAAATGGATGTACATTTAATAAAAATGGATGTAGAGTGGATAAAAATGGATGTAGAGTGGATAAAAATGGATGTAGATTGGATAAAATGGATGTAGAGTTAATAAAAGTGGATGTAGAGTGGATAAAATGGATGTAGAGTTGATAAAAATGGATGTAGAGTGGATAAAAATGGATGTAGATTGGATAAAATGGATGTAGAGTGGATAAAAATGGATGTAGATTATATAAATTGGATGTAGAGTATATAAAATGGATGTAGAGTGGATAAAAATGGATGTCGAGTGGATAAAATGGATGTAGAGTGGATAAAATGGATGTAGATTGGATAAAATGGATGTAGAGTTAATAAAAATGCATGTAGAGTGGATAAAATGGATGTATAGTGGATAAAAATGGATGTAGAGTAGATAAAATAGATGTAGAGTGGATAAAAATGGATGTAGAGTGGATAAAAATGGATGTAGAGTGGGTAAAATGGATGTAGAGTGGATAAAAATGGATGTAGAGTGGATAAAATGGATGTAGAGTGGATAAAAATGGATGTAGATTGTATAAAATGGATGTAGAGTTGATAAAAATGGATGTAGAGTGGATAAAATGGATGTAGAGTAGATAAAATGGATGTAGAGTGGATAAAAATGGATGTAGATTGTATAAAATGGATGTAGAGTGGATGAAAATGGATGTAGAGTATATAAATTGGATGTAGAGTATATAAAATGGATGTAGAGTGGATAAAAATGGATGTCGAGTGGATAAAATGGATGTAGAGTGGATAAAAATGGATGTAGAGTGGATAAAATGGATGTAGAGTTGATAAAAATGGATGTAGAGTGGATAAAATGGATGTAGAGTAGATAAAATGGATGTAGAGTGGATAAAATGGATGTAGAGTTGATAAAATGGATGTAAAGTGGATAAAATGGATGTAGAGTTAATAAAAATGGATGTAGAGTGGAAATAATGGATGTAGAGAGGATAAAATGGATGTAGAGTGGATAAAATGGATGTAGAGTTCATAAAAATGGATGTAGAGTGGTTAAAAATGGATGTAGATTGGATAAAATGGATGTAGAGTGGATAAAAATGGATGTAGAGTGGATAAAATGGATGTAGAGTTAATAAAAATGGATGTAGAGTGGAAATAATGGATGTAGAGAGGATAAAATGGATGTAGAGTGGATAAAATGGATGTAGAGTTCATAAAAATGGATGTAGAGTGGATAAAATGGATGTAGAGTGGATAAAATGATTGTAGAGTGGATAAAATGATTGTAGAGTGGATAAAATGGATGTAGAGTGGATAAAAATGGATGTAGAGTGGATAAAATGGATGTAGAGTGGATAAAATGGATGTAGAGTTGATAAAAATGGATGTAGAGTGGATAAAATGGATGTAGAGTGGATAAAAATGGATGTAGAGTGGATAAAATGGATGTAGAGTGCATAAAAATGGATGTTGAGTGGATAAAGTGGATGTAGAGTGGATAAAATGGATGTACATTTAATAAAAATGGATGTAGAGTGGATAAAAATGGATGTAGAGTGGATAAAAATGGATGTAGATTGGATAAAATGGATGTAGAGTTAATAAAAGTGGATGTAGAGTGGATAAAATGGATGTAGAGTTGATAAAAATGGATGTAGAGTGGATAAAAATGGATGTAGATTGGATAAAATGGATGTAGAGTGGATAAAAATGGATGTAGATTATATAAATTGGATGTAGAGTATATAAAATGGATGTAGAGTGGATAAAAATGGATGTCGAGTGGATAAAATGGATGTAGAGTGGATAAAATGGATGTAGATTGGATAAAATGGATGTAGAGTTAATAAAAATGCATGTAGAGTGGATAAAATGGATGTATAGTGGATAAAAATGGATGTAGAGTAGATAAAATAGATGTAGAGTGGATAAAAATGGATGTAGAGTGGATAAAATGGATGTAGAGTGGATAAAATGGATGTAGAGTGGATAAAAATGGATGTAGAGTGGATAAAAATGGATGTAGAGTGGATAAAATGGATGTAGAGTGGATAAAAATGGATGTAGAGTGGGTAAAATGGATGTAGAGTGGATAAAAATGGATGTAGAGTGGATAAAATGGATGTAGAGTGCATAAAAATGGATGTTGAGTGGATAAAATGGATGTAGAGTGGATAAAATGGATGTACATTTAATAAAAATGGATGTAGAGTGGATAAAAATGGATGTAGAGTGGATAAAATGGATGTAGAGTGGATAAAATGGATGTAGAGTGGATAAAAATGGATGTAGAGTGGATAAAAATGGATATAGGGTAGATAAAATGGATGTAGAGTTAATAAAAATGGATGTAGAGTGGGTATAATGAATGTAGAGAGGATAAAATGGATGTGGAGTGGATAACAATGGATGTAGAGTGGATAAAAATGGATGTCGAGTGGATAAAATGGATGTAGAGTGGATAAAAATGGATGTAGATTGTATAAAATGGATGTAGAGTGGATGAAAATGGATGTAGAGTATATAAATTGGATGTAGAGTATATAAAATGGATGTAGAGTGGATAAAAATGGATGTCGAGTGGATAAAATGGATGTAGAGTGGATAAAAATGGATGTAGAGTGGATAAAATGGATGTAGAGTTGATAAAAATGGATGTAGAGTGGATAAAATGGATGTAGAGTAGATAAAATGGATGTATAGTGGATAAAATGGATGTAGAGTTGATAAAATGGATGTAAAGTGGATAAAATGGATGTAGAGTTAATAAAAATGGATGTAGAGTGGAAATAATGGATGTAGAGAGGATAAAATGGATGTAGAGTGCATAAAAATGGATGTAGAGTGGATAAAAATGGATGTAGATTGGATAAAATGGATGTAGAGTTAATAAAAGTGGATGTAGAGTGGATAAAATGGATGTAGAGTGGATAAAAATGGATGTAGATTGGATAAAATGGATGTAGAGTGCATAAAAATGGATGTAGAGTATATAAATTGGATGTACAGTATATAAAATGGATGTAGAGTGGATAAAAATGGATGTCGAGTGGATAAAATGGATGTAGAGTGGATAAAAATGGATGTAGATTGGATAAAATGGATGTAGAGTGGATGAAAATGGATGTAGAGTATATAAATTGGATGTAGAGTATATAAAATGGATGTAGAGTGGATAAAAATGGATGTCGTGTGGATAAAATGGATGTAGAGTGGATAAAAATGGATGTAGAGTGGATAAAATGGATGTAGAGTTGATAAAAATGGATGTAGAGTGGATAAAATGGATGTAGAGTAGATAAAATGGATGTAGAGTGGATAAAATGGATGTAGAGTTGATAAAATGGATGTAGAGTGGATAAAAATGGATGTCGAGTGGATAAAATGGATGTAGAGTGGATAAAAATGGATGTAGATTGGATAAAATGGATGTAGAGTGGATAAAAATGGATGTAGATTGGATAAAATGGATGTAGAGTTAATAAAAATGGATGTAGAGTGGATAAAATGGATGTATAGTGGATAAAAATGGATGTAGAGTAGATAAAATAGATGTAGAGTGGATAAAAATGGATGTAGAGTGGATAAAATGGATGTCGAGTGGATAAAATGGATGTAGAGTGGATAAAAATAGATGTAGAGTGGATAAAAATGGATGTAGAGTGTATAAAATGGATGTAGAGTGGATAAAAATGGATGTAGAGTGGATAAAATGGATGTAGAGTGGATAAAAATGGATGTAGAGTGGATAAAATGGATGTAGAGTGCATAAATATGGATGTTGAGTGGATAAAATGGATGTAGAGTGGATAAAATGGATGTACATTTAATAAAAATGGATGTAGAGTGGATAAAAATGGATGTAGAGTGGATAAAAATGGATGTAGATTGGATAAAATGGATGTAGAGTTAATAAAAGTGGATGTAGAGTGGATAAAATGGATGTAGAGTGGATAAAAATGGATGTAGATTGGATAAAATGGATGTAGAGTGCATAAAAATGGATGTAGAGTATATAAATTGGATGTACAGTATATAAAATGGATGTAGAGTGGATAAAAATGGATGTCGAGTGGATAAAATGGATGTAGAGTGGATAAAAATGGATGTAGATTGGATAAAATGGATGTAGAGTGGATGAAAATGGATGTAGAGTATATAAATTGGATGTAGAGTATATAAAATGGATGTAGAGTGGATAAAAATGGATGTCGAGTGGATAAAATGGATGTAGAGTGGATAAAAATGGATGTAGAGTGGATAAAATGGATGTAGAGTTGATAAAAATGGATGTAGAGTGGATAAAATGGATGTAGAGTAGATAAAATGGATGTAGAGTGGATAAAATGGATGTAGAGTTGATAAAATGGATGTAGAGTGGATAAAAATGGATGTCGAGTGGATAAAATGGATGTAGAGTGGATAAAAATGGATGTAGATTGGATAAAATGGATGTAGAGTTAATAAAAATGGATGTAGAGTGGATAAAATGGATGTATAGTGGATAAAAATGGATGTAGAGTAGATAAAATAGATGTAGAGTGGATAAAAATGGATGTAGAGTGGATAAAATGGATGTCGAGTGGATAAAATGGATGTAGAGTGGATAAAAATAGATGTAGAGTGGATAAAAATGGATGTAGAGTGGATACAATGGATGTAGAGTGGATAAAAATGGATGTAGAGTGGATAAAATGGATGTAGAGTGGATAAAAATGGATGTAGAGTGGATAAAATGGATGTAGAGTGCATAAATATGGATGTTGAGTGGATAAAATGGATGTAGAGTGGATAAAATGGATGTACATTTAATAAAAATGGATGTAGAGTGGATAAAAATGGATGTAGAGTGGATAAAAATGGATGTAGATTGGATAAAATGGATGTAGAGTTAATAAAAGTGGATGTAGAGTGGATAAAATGGATGTAGAGTGGATAAAAATGGATGTAGATTGGATAAAATGGATGTAGAGTGCATAAAAATGGATGTAGAGTATATAAATTGGATGTACAGTATATAAAATGGATGTAGAGTGGATAAAAATGGATGTCGAGTGGATAAAATGGATGTAGAGTGGATAAAAATGGATGTAGATTGGATAAAATGGATGTAGAGTGGATGAAAATGGATGTAGAGTATATAAATTGGATGTAGAGTATATAAAATGGATGTAGAGTGGATAAAAATGGATGTCGAGTAGATAAAATGGATGTAGAGTGGATAAAAATGGATGTAGATTGGATAAAATGGATGTAGAGTTAATAAAAATGGATGTAGATTGGATAAAATGGATGTAGAGTGGATAAAAATGGATGTAGATTGGATAAAATGGATGTAGAGTTAATAAAAATGGATGTAGAGTGGATAAAATGGATGTATAGTGGATAAAAATGGATGTAGAGTAGGTAAAATAGATGTAGAGTGGATAAAAATGGATGTAGAGTGGATAAAATGGATGTCGAGTGGATAAAATGGATGTAGAGTGGATAAAAATAGATGTAGAGTGGATAAAAATGGATGTAGAGTGGATACAATGGATGTAGAGTGGATAAAAATGGATGTAGAGTGGATAAAATGGATGTAGAGTGGATAAAAATGGATGTAGAGTGGATAAAATGGATGTAGAGTGCATAAAAATGGATGTAGAGTATATAAATTGGATGTACAGTATATAAAATGGATGTAGAGTGGATAAAAATGGATGTCGAGTGGATAAAATGGATGTAGAGTGGATAAAAATGGATGTAGATTGGATAAAATGGATGTAGAGTGGATGAAAATGGATGTAGAGTATATAAATTGGATGTAGAGTATATAAAATGGATGTAGAGTGGATAAAAATGGATGTCGAGTGGATAAAATGGATGTAGAGTGGATAAAAATGGATGTAGAGTGGATAAAATGGATGTAGAGTTGATAAAAATGGATGTAGAGTGGATAAAATGGATGTAGAGTAGATAAAATGGATGTAGAGTGGATAAAATGGATGTAGAGTTGATAAAATGGATGTAGAGTGGATAAAAATGGATGTCGAGTGGATAAAATGGATGTAGAGTGGATAAAAATGGATGTAGATTGGATAAAATGGATGTAGAGTTAATAAAAATGGATGTAGAGTGGATAAAATGGATGTATAGTGGATAAAAATGGATGTAGAGTAGATAAAATAGATGTAGAGTGGATAAAAATGGATGTAGAGTGGATAAAATGGATGTCGAGTGGATAAAATGGATGTAGAGTGGATAAAAATAGATGTAGAGTGGATAAAAATGGATGTAGAGTGGATACAATGGATGTAGAGTGGATAAAAATGGATGTAGAGTGGATAAAATGGATGTAGAGTGGATAAAAATGGATGTAGAGTGGATAAAATGGATGTAGAGTGCATAAATATGGATGTTGAGTGGATAAAATGGATGTAGAGTGGATAAAATGGATGTACATTTAATAAAAATGGATGTAGAGTGGATAAAAATGGATGTAGAGTGGATAAAAATGGATGTAGATTGGATAAAATGGATGTAGAGTTAATAAAAGTGGATGTAGAGTGGATAAAATGGATGTAGAGTGGATAAAAATGGATGTAGATTGGATAAAATGGATGTAGAGTGCATAAAAATGGATGTAGAGTATATAAATTGGATGTACAGTATATAAAATGGATGTAGAGTGGATAAAAATGGATGTCGAGTGGATAAAATGGATGTAGAGTGGATAAAAATGGATGTAGATTGGATAAAATGGATGTAGAGTGGATGAAAATGGATGTAGAGTATATAAATTGGATGTAGAGTATATAAAATGGATGTAGAGTGGATAAAAATGGATGTCGAGTAGATAAAATGGATGTAGAGTGGATAAAAATGGATGTAGATTGGATAAAATGGATGTAGAGTTAATAAAAATGGATGTAGATTGGATAAAATGGATGTAGAGTGGATAAAAATGGATGTAGATTGGATAAAATGGATGTAGAGTTAATAAAAATGGATGTAGAGTGGATAAAATGGATGTATAGTGGATAAAAATGGATGTAGAGTGGATACAATGGATGTAGAGTGGATAAAAATGGATGTAGAGTGGATAAAATGGATGTAGAGTGGATAAAAATGGATGTAGAGTGGATAAAATGGATGTAGAGTGCATAAATATGGATGTTGAGTGGATAAAATGGATGTAGAGTGGATAAAATGGATGTACATTTAATAAAAATGGATGTAGAGTGGATAAAAATGGATGTAGAGTGGATAAAAATGGATGTAGATTGGATAAAATGGATGTAGAGTTAATAAAAGTGGATGTAGAGTGGATAAAATGGATGTAGAGTGGATAAAAATGGATGTAGATTGGATAAAATGGATGTAGAGTGCATAAAAATGGATGTAGAGTATATAAATTGGATGTACAGTATATAAAATGGATGTAGAGTGGATAAAAATGGATGTCGAGTGGATAAAATGGATGTAGAGTGGATAAAAATGGATGTAGATTGGATAAAATGGATGTAGAGTGGATGAAAATGGATGTAGAGTATATAAATTGGATGTAGAGTATATAAAATGGATGTAGAGTGGATAAAAATGGATGTCGAGTGGATAAAATGGATGTAGAGTGGATAAAAATGGATGTAGAGTGGATAAAATGGATGTAGAGTTGATAAAAATGGATGTAGAGTGGATAAAATGGATGTAGAGTAGATAAAATGGATGTAGAGTGGATAAAATGGATGTAGAGTTGATAAAATGGATGTAGAGTGGATAAAAATGGATGTCGAGTGGATAAAATGGATGTAGAGTGGATAAAAATGGATGTAGATTGGATAAAATGGATGTAGAGTTAATAAAAGTGGATGTAGAGTTAATAAAAGTGGATGTAGAGTGGATAAAATGGATGTAGAGTTGATAAAAATGGATGTGGAGTGGATAAAAATGGATGTAGATTGGATAAAATGGATGTAGAGTGGATAAAAATGGATGTAGATTGTATAAATTGGATGTAGAGTATATAAAATGGATGTAGAGTGGATAAAAATGGATGTCGAGTGGATAAAATGGATGTAGAGTGGATAAAAATGGATGTAGATTGGACAAAATGGATGTAGAGTTAATAAAAGTGGATGTAGAGTGGATAAAATGGATGTATAGTGGATAAAAATGGATGTAGAGTAGATAAAATAGATGTAGAGTGGATAAAAATGGATGTAGAGTGGATAAAATGGATGTCGAGTGGATAAAATGGATGTAGAGTGGATAAAAATAGATGTAGAGTGGATAAAAATGGATGTAGAGTGGATACAATGGATGTAGAGTGGATAAAAATGGATGTAGAGTGGATAAAATGGATGTAGAGTGGATAAAAATGGATGTAGAGTGGATAAAATGGATGTAGAGTGCATAAAAATGGATGTAGAGTGGATAAAAATGGATGTAGATTGGATAAAATGGATGTAGAGTGGATAAAAATGGATGTAGATTATATAAATTGGATGTAGAGTATATAAAATGGATGTAGAGTGGATAAAAATGGATGTCGAGTGGATAAAATGGATGTAGAGTGGATAAAATGGATGTAGATTGGATAAAATGGATGTAGAGTTAATAAAAATGGATGTAGAGTGGATAAAATGGATGTATAGTGGATAAAAATGGATGTAGAGTAGGTAAAATAGATGTAGAGTGGATAAAAATGGATGTAGAGTGGATAAAATGGATGTCGAGTGGATAAAATGGATGTAGAGTGGATAAAAATAGATGTAGAGTGGATAAAAATGGATGTAGAGTGGATACAATGGATGTAGAGTGGATAAAAATGGATGTAGAGTGGATAAAATGGATGTAGAGTGGATAAAAATGGATGTAGAGTGGATAAAATGGATGTAGAGTGCATAAATATGGATGTTGAGTGGATAAAATGGATGTAGAGTGGATAAAATGGATGTACATTTAATAAAAATGGATGTAGAGTGGATAAAAATGGATGTAGATTGGATAAAATGGATGTAGAGTTAATAAAAGTGGATGTAGAGTGGATAAAATGGATGTAGAGTGGATAAAAATTGATGTAGATTGGATAAAATGGATGTAGAGTGCATAAAAATGGATGTAGAGTATATAAATTGGTTGTACAGTATATAAAATGGATGTAGAGTGGATAAAAATGGATGTCGAGTGGATAAAATGGATGTAGAGTGGATAAAAATGGATGTAGAGTGGATAAAATGGATGTAGAGTTGATAAAAATGGATGTAGAGTGGATAAAATGGATGTAGAGTAGATAAAATGGATGTAGAGTGGATAAAATGGATGTAGAGTTCATAAAAATGGATGTAGAGTGGATAAAAATGGATGTAGATTGGATAAAATGGATGTAGAGTGGATAAAAATGGATGTAGAGTGGATAAAATGGATGTAGAGTTAATAAAAATGGATGTAGAGTGGAAATAATGGATGTAGAGAGGATAAAATGGATGTAGAGTGGATAAAATGGATGTAGAGTGGATAAAAATGGATGTAGAGTGGATAAAAATGGATATAGGGTAGATAAAATGGATGTAGAGTTAATAAAAATGGATGTAGAGTGGGTATAATGGATGTAGAGAGGATAAAATGGATGTGGAGTGGATAACAATGGATGTAGAGTGGATAAAATGGATGTAGAGTGGATAAAATGGATGAAGAGTGGATAAAATGGTTGTAGAGTGGATAAAATGGATGTAGAGTAGATAAAAATGGATGTAGAGTGGACAAAATGGATGTAGAGTGGATAAAAATGGATGTAGAGTGGATAAAATGGATGTAGAGTTGATAAAAATGGATGTAGAGTGGATAAAATGGATGTATAGTGGATAAAAATGGATGTAGAGTAGATAAAATAGATGTAGAGTGGATAAAAATGGATGTAGAGTGGATAAAATGGATGTAGAGTGGATAAAAATGGATGTAGAGTGGATAAAATGGATGTAGAGTGCATAAAAATGGATGTTGAGTGGATAAAATGGATGTAGAGTGGATAAAATGGATGTACATTTAATAAAAATGGATGTAGAGTGGATAAAAATGGATGTAGAGTGGATGAAATGGATGTAGAGTGGATAAAATGGATGTAGAGTGGATAAAAATGGATGTAGAGTGGATAAAAATGGATATAGGGTAGATAAAATGGATGTAGAGTTAATAAAAATGGATGTAGAGTGGGTATAATGGATGTAGAGAGGATAAAATGGATGTGGAGTGGATAACAATGGATGTAGAGTGGATAAAATGGATGTAGAGTGGATAAAATGGATGAAGAGTGGATAAAATGGTTGTAGAGTGGATAAAATGGATGTAGAGTAGATAAAAATGGATGTAGAGTGGATAAAATGGATGTAGAGTGGATAAAAATGGATGTAGAGTGGATAAAATGGATGTAGAGTGCATAAAAATGGATGTTGAGTGGATAAAATGGATGTAGAGTGGATAAAATTAATGTACATTTAATAAAAATGGATGTAGAGTGGATAAAAATGGATGTAGATTGGATAAAATGGTTGTAGAGTTAATAAAAGTGGATGTAGAGTGGATAAAATGGATGTAGAGTTGATAAAAATGGATGTAGAGTGGATAAAAATGGATGTAGATTGGATAAAATGGATGTAGAGTGGATAAAATAGATGTAGAGTGCATAAAAATGGATGTTGAGTGGATAAAGTGGATGTAGAGTGGATAAAATGGATGTACATTTAATAAAAATGGATGTAGAGTGGATAAAAATGGATGTAGAGTCGATAAAAATGGATGTAGATTGGATAAAATGGATGTAGAGTTAATAAAAGTGGATGTAGAGTGGATAAAATGGATGTAGAGTTGATAAAAATGGATGTAGAGTGGATAAAAATGGATGTCGAGTGGATAAAATGGATGTAGAGTGGATAAAATGGATGTAGATTGGATAAAATGGATGTAGAGTTAATAAAAATGGATGTAGAGTGGATAAAATGGATGTATAGTGGATAAAAATGGATGGAGAGTAGATAAAATAGATGTAGAGTGGATAAAAATGGATGTAGAGTGGATAAAATGGATGTCGAGTGGATAAAATGGATGTAGAGTGGATAAAAATAGATGTAGAGTGGATAAAAATGGATGTAGAGTGGATACAATGGATGTAGAGTGGATAAAAATGGATGTAGAGTGGATAAAATGGATGTAGAGTGGATAAAAATGGATGTAGAGTGGATAAAATGGATGTAGATTGCATAAAAATGGATGTACATTTAATAAAAATGGATGTAGAGTGGATAAAAATGTATGTAGAGTGGATAAAAATGGATGTAGATTGGATAAAATGGATGTAGAGTTAATAAAAGTGGATGTAGAGTGGATAAAATGGATGTAGAGTTGATAAAAATGGATGTAGAGTGGATAAAAATGGATGTAGATTGGATAAAATGGATGTAGAGTGCATAAAAATGGATGTAGAGTATATAAATTGGATGTAGAGTATATAAAATGGATGTAGAGTGGATAAAAATGGATGTCGAGTGGATAAAATGGATGTAGAGTGGATAAAAATGGATGTAGATTGGATAAAATGGATGTAGAGTGCATAAAAATGGATGTAGAGTATATAAATTGGATGTAGAGTATATAAAATGGATGTAGAGTGGATAAAAATGGATGTCGAGTGGATAAAATGGATGTAGAGTGGATAAAAATGGATGTAGATTGGATAAAATGGATGTAGAGTGGATAAAAATGGATGTAGAGTATATAAATTGGATGTAGAGTATATAAAATGGATGTAGAGTGGATAAAAATGGATGTCGAGTGGATAAAATGGATGTAGAGTGGATAAAAATGGATGTAGAGTGGATAAAATGGATGTAGAGTTGATAAAACTGGATGTAGAGTGGATAAAATGGATGTAGAGTAGATAAAATGGATGTAGAGTGGATAAAATGGATGTAGAGTTGATAAAATGGATGTAAAGTGGATAAAATGGATGTAGAGTTAATAAAAATGGATGTAGAGTGGAAATAATGGATGTAGAGAGGATAAAATGGATGTAGAGTGGATAAAATGGATGTAGAGTTCATAAAAATGGATGTAGAGTGGATAAAAATGGATGTAGATTGGATAAAATGGATGTGGAGTGGATAACAATGGATGTAGAGAGGATAAAATGGATGTAGAGTGGATAAAATGGATGAAGAGTGGAAAAATGGTTGTAGAGTGGATAAAATGGATGTAGAGTAGATAAAAATGGATGTAGAGTGGATAAAATGGATGTAGAGTGGATAAAAATGGATGTAGAGTGGATAAAATGGATGTAGAGTGCATAAAAATGGATGTTGAGTGGATAAAGTGGATGTAGAGTGGATAAAATGGATGTACATTTAATAAAATTGGATGTAGAGTGGATAAAAATGGATGTAGAGTGGATAAAAATGGATGTAGATTGGATAAAATGGATGTAGAGTTAATAAAAGTGGATGTAGAGTGGATAAAATGGATGTAGAGTTGATAAAAATGGATGTAGAGTGGATAAAAATGGATGTAGATTGGATAAAATGGATGTAGAGTGGATAAAAATGGATGTAGATTATATAAATAGGATGTAGAGTATATAAAATGGATGTAGAGTGGATAAAAATGGATGTAGATTGGATAAAATGGATGTAGAGTGGATAAAAATGGATGTAGATTATATAAATTGGATGTAGAGTATATAAAATGGATGTAGAGTGGATAAAAATGGATGTCGAGTGGATAAAATGGATGTATAGTGGATAAAAATGGATGTAGAGTAGATAAAATAGATGTAGAGTGGATAAAAATGGATGTAGAGTGGATAAAAATGGATGTAGATTGGATAAAATGGATGTAGAGTTAATAAAAGTGGATGTAGAGTGGATAAAATGGATGTAGAGTTGATAAAAATGGATGTAGAGTGGATAAAAATGGATGTAGATTGGATAAAATGGAGGTAGAGTGGATAAAAATGGATGTAGATTATATAAATTGGATGTAGAGTATATAAAATGGATGTAGAGTGGATAAAAATGGATGTCGAGTGGATAAAATGGATGTAGAGTGGATAAAAATGGATGTAGATAGGACAAAATGGATGTAGAGTTAATAAAAATGGATGTAGAGTGGATAAAATGGATGTATAGTGGATAAAAATGGATGTAGAGTAGATAAAATAGATGTAGAGTGGATAAAAATGGATGTAGAGTGGATAAAATGGATGTCGAGTGGATAAAATGGATGTAGTGTGGATAAAAATAGATGTAGAGTGGATAAAAATGGATGTAGAGTGGATACAATGGATGTAGAGTGGATAAAAATGGATGTAGAGTGGATAAAATGGATGTAGAGTGGATAAAAATGGATGTAGAGTGGATAAAATGGATGTAGAGTGCATAAAAATGGATGTTGAGTGGATAAAATGGATGTAGAGTGGATAAAATGGATGTACATTTAATAAAAATGGATGTAGAGTGGATAAAAATGGATGTAGAGTGGATAAAAATGGATGTAGATTGGATAAAATAGATGTAGAGTTAATAAAAGTGGATGTAGAGTGGATAAAATGGATGTAGAGTTGATAAAAATGGATGTAGAGTGGATAAAATGGATGTAGAGTAGATAAAATGGATGTAGAGTGGATAAAATGGATGTAGAGTTGATAAAATGGATGTAAAGTGGATAAAATGGATGTAGAGTTAATAAAAATGG
Source organism: Pemphredon lugubris (assembly GCA_933228935.1). Lineage (NCBI taxonomy): Eukaryota > Metazoa > Arthropoda > Insecta > Hymenoptera > Crabronidae > Pemphredon > Pemphredon lugubris. Next base: position 40,129,141 of record OW121816.1, on the reverse strand, counting down.
ATGTAGAGTGGAAATAATGGATGTAGAGAGGATAAAATGGATGTAGAGTGGATAAAATGGATGTAGAGTTCATAAAAATGGATGTAGAGTGGATAAAAATGGATGTAGATTGGATAAAATGGATGTAGAGTGGATAAAATGGATGTACATTTAATAAAAATGGATGTAGAGTGGATAAAAATGGATGTAGAGTGCATAAAAATGGATGTTGAGTGGATAAAATGGATGTAGAGTGGATAAAATGGATGTACATTTAATAAAAATGGATGTAGAGTGGATAAAAATGGATGTAGAGTGGATAAAAATGGATGTAGATTGGATAAAATGGATGTAGAGTTAATAAAAGTGGATGTAGAGTGGATAAAATGGATGTAGAGTTGATAAAAATGGATGTAGAGTGGATAAAAATGGATGTAGATTGGATAAAATGGATGTAGAGTGGATAAAAATGGATGTAGATTATATAAATTGGATGTAGAGTATATAAAATGGATGTAGAGTGGATAAAAATGGATGTCGAGTGGATAAAATGGATGTAGAGTGGATAAAATGGATGTAGATTGGATAAAATGGATGTAGAGTTAATAAAAATGGATGTAGAGTGGATAAAATGGATGTATAGTGGATAAAAATGGATGTAGAGTAGATAAAATAGATGTAGAGTGGATAAAAATGGATGTAGAGTGGATAAAAATGGATGTAGAGTGGATAAAATGGATGTAGAGTGGATAAAAATGGATGTAGAGTGGATAAAATGGATGTAGAGTGGATAAAAATGGATGTAGATTGTATAAAATGGATGTAGAGTTGATAAAAATGGATGTAGAGTGGATAAAATGGATGTAGAGTAGATAAAATGGATGTAGAGTGGATAAAAATGGATGTAGATTGTATAAAATGGATGTAGAGTGGATGAAAATGGATGTAGAGTATATAAATTGGATGTAGAGTATATAAAATGGATGTAGAGTGGATAAAAATGGATGTCGAGTGGATAAAATGGATGTAGAGTGGATAAAAATGGATGTAGAGTGGATAAAATGGATGTAGAGTTGATAAAAATGGATGTAGAGTGGATAAAATGGATGTAGAGTAGATAAAATGGATGTAGAGTGGATAAAATGGATGTAGAGTTGATAAAATGGATGTAAAGTGGATAAAATGGATGTAGAGTTAATAAAAATGGATGTAGAGTGGAAATAATGGATGTAGAGAGGATAAAATGGATGTAGAGTGGATAAAATGGATGTAGAGTTCATAAAAATGGATGTAGAGTGGTTAAAAATGGATGTAGATTGGATAAAATGGATGTAGAGTGGATAAAAATGGATGTAGAGTGGATAAAATGGATGTAGAGTTAATAAAAATGGATGTAGAGTGGAAATAATGGATGTAGAGAGGATAAAATGGATGTAGAGTGGATAAAATGGATGTAGAGTTCATAAAAATGGATGTAGAGTGGATAAAATGGATGTAGAGTGGATAAAATGATTGTAGAGTGGATAAAATGATTGTAGAGTGGATAAAATGGATGTAGAGTGGATAAAAATGGATGTAGAGTGGATAAAATGGTTGTAGAGTGGATAAAATGGATGTAGAGTAGATAAAAATGGATGTAGAGTGGATAAAATGGATGTAGAGTGGATAAAAATGGATGTAGAGTGGATAAAATGGATGTAGAGTGCATAAAAATGGATGTTGAGTGGATAAAGTGGATGTAGAGTGGATAAAATGGATGTACATTTAATAAAAATGGATGTAGAGTGGATAAAAATGGATGTAGAGTGGATAAAAATGGATGTAGATTGGATAAAATGGATGTAGAGTTAATAAAAGTGGATGTAGAGTGGATAAAATGGATGTAGAGTTGATAAAAATGGATGTAGAGTGGATAAATTGGATGTAGAGTATATAAAATGGATGTAGAGTGGATAAAAATGGATGTAGATTATATAAATTGGATGTAGAGTATATAAAATGGATGTAGAGTGGATAAAAATGGATGTCGAGTGGATAAAAATGGATGTAGAGTGGATAAAATGGATGTATAGTGGATAAAAATGGATGTAGAGTAGATAAAATAGATGTAGAGTGGATAAAAATGGATGTAGAGTGGATAAAATGGATGTCGAGTGGATAAAATGGATGTAGTGTGGATAAAAATAGATGTAGAGTGGATAAAAATGGATGTAGAGTGGATACAATGGATGTAGAGTGGATAAAAATGGATGTAGAGTGGATAAAATGGATGTAGAGTGGATAAAAATGGATGTAGAGTGGATAAAATGGATGTAGAGTGCATAAAAATGGATGTTGAGTGGATAAAATGGATGTAGAGTGGATAAAATGGATGTACATTTAATAAAAATGGATGTAGAGTGGATAAAAATGGATGTAGAGTGGATAAAAATGGATGTAGATTGGATAAAATAGATGTAGAGTTAATAAAAGTGGATGTAGAGTGGATAAAATGGATGTAGAGTTGATAAAAATGGATGTAGAGTGGATAAAATGGATGTAGAGTAGATAAAATGGATGTAGAGTGGATAAAATGGATGTAGAGTTGATAAAATGGATGTAAAGTGGATAAAATGGATGTAGAGTTAATAAAAATGGATGTAGAGTGGAAATAATGGATGTAGAGAGGATAAAATGGATGTAGAGTGGATAAAATGGATGTAGAGTTCATAAAAATGGATGTAGAGTGGATAAAAATGGATGTAGATTGGATAAAATGGATGTAGAGTGGATAAAATGGATGTACATTTAATAAAAATGGATGTAGAGTGGATAAAAATGGATGTAGAGTGCATAAAAATGGATGTTGAGTGGATAAAATGGATGTAGAGTGGATAAAATGGATGTACATTTAATAAAAATGGATGTAGAGTGGATAAAAATGGATGTAGAGTGGATAAAAATGGATGTAGATTGGATAAAATGGATGTAGAGTTAATAAAAGTGGATGTAGAGTGGATAAAATGGATGTAGAGTTGATAAAAATGGATGTAGAGTGGATAAAAATGGATGTAGATTGGATAAAATGGATGTAGAGTGGATAAAAATGGATGTAGATTATATAAATTGGATGTAGAGTATATAAAATGGATGTAGAGTGGATAAAAATGGATGTCGAGTGGATAAAATGGATGTAGAGTGGATAAAATGGATGTAGATTGGATAAAATGGATGTAGAGTTAATAAAAATGCATGTAGAGTGGATAAAATGGATGTATAGTGGATAAAAATGGATGTAGAGTAGATAAAATAGATGTAGAGTGGATAAAAATGGATGTAGAGTGGATAAAAATGGATGTAGAGTGGGTAAAATGGATGTAGAGTGGATAAAAATGGATGTAGAGTGGATAAAATGGATGTAGAGTGGATAAAAATGGATGTAGATTGTATAAAATGGATGTAGAGTTGATAAAAATGGATGTAGAGTGGATAAAATGGATGTAGAGTAGATAAAATGGATGTAGAGTGGATAAAAATGGATGTAGATTGTATAAAATGGATGTAGAGTGGATGAAAATGGATGTAGAGTATATAAATTGGATGTAGAGTATATAAAATGGATGTAGAGTGGATAAAAATGGATGTCGAGTGGATAAAATGGATGTAGAGTGGATAAAAATGGATGTAGAGTGGATAAAATGGATGTAGAGTTGATAAAAATGGATGTAGAGTGGATAAAATGGATGTAGAGTAGATAAAATGGATGTAGAGTGGATAAAATGGATGTAGAGTTGATAAAATGGATGTAAAGTGGATAAAATGGATGTAGAGTTAATAAAAATGGATGTAGAGTGGAAATAATGGATGTAGAGAGGATAAAATGGATGTAGAGTGGATAAAATGGATGTAGAGTTCATAAAAATGGATGTAGAGTGGTTAAAAATGGATGTAGATTGGATAAAATGGATGTAGAGTGGATAAAAATGGATGTAGAGTGGATAAAATGGATGTAGAGTTAATAAAAATGGATGTAGAGTGGAAATAATGGATGTAGAGAGGATAAAATGGATGTAGAGTGGATAAAATGGATGTAGAGTTCATAAAAATGGATGTAGAGTGGATAAAATGGATGTAGAGTGGATAAAATGATTGTAGAGTGGATAAAATGATTGTAGAGTGGATAAAATGGATGTAGAGTGGATAAAAATGGATGTAGAGTGGATAAAATGGTTGTAGAGTGGATAAAATGGATGTAGAGTAGATAAAAATGGATGTAGAGTGGATAAAATGGATGTAGAGTGGATAAAAATGGATGTAGAGTGGATAAAATGGATGTAGAGTGCATAAAAATGGATGTTGAGTGGATAAAGTGGATGTAGAGTGGATAAAATGGATGTACATTTAATAAAAATGGATGTAGAGTGGATAAAAATGGATGTAGAGTGGATAAAAATGGATGTAGATTGGATAAAATGGATGTAGAGTTAATAAAAGTGGATGTAGAGTGGATAAAATGGATGTAGAGTTGATAAAAATGGATGTAGAGTGGATAAAAATGGATGTAGATTGGATAAAATGGATGTAGAGTGGATAAAAATGGATGTAGATTATATAAATTGGATGTAGAGTATATAAAATGGATGTAGAGTGGATAAAATGGATGTAGAGTGGATAAAATGGATGTAGATTGGATAAAATGGATGTAGAGTTAATAAAAATGCATGTAGAGTGGATAAAATGGATGTATAGTGGATAAAAATGGATGTAGAGTAGATAAAATAGATGTAGAGTGGATAAAAATGGATGTAGAGTGGATAAAATGGATGTCGAGTGGATAAAATGGATGTAGAGTGGATAAAAATAGATGTAGAGTGGATAAAAATGGATGTAGAGTGGATACAATGGATGTAGAGTGGATAAAAATGGATGTAGAGTGGGTAAAATGGATGTAGAGTGGATAAAAATGGATGTAGAGTGGATAAAATGGATGTAGAGTGCATAAAAATGGATGTTGAGTGGATAAAATGGATGTAGAGTGGATAAAATGGATGTACATTTAATAAAAATGGATGTAGAGTGGATAATAATGGATGTAGAGTGGATGAAATGGATGTAGAGTGGATAAAATGGATGTAGAGTGGATAAAAATGGATGTAGAGTGGATAAAAATGGATATAGGGTAGATAAAATGGATGTAGAGTTAATAAAAATGGATGTAGAGTGGGTATAATGAATGTAGAGAGGATAAAATGGATGTGGAGTGGATAACAATGGATGTAGAGTGGATAAAAATGGATGTCGAGTGGATAAAATGGATGTAGAGTGGATAAAAATGGATGTAGATTGTATAAAATGGATGTAGAGTGGATGAAAATGGATGTAGAGTATATAAATTGGATGTAGAGTATATAAAATGGATGTAGAGTGGATAAAAATGGATGTCGAGTGGATAAAATGGATGTAGAGTGGATAAAAATGGATGTAGAGTGGATAAAATGGATGTAGAGTTGATAAAAATGGATGTAGAGTGGAAATAATGGATGTAGAGAGGATAAAATGGATGTAGAGTGCATAAAAATGGATGTAGAGTGGATAAAAATGGATGTAGATTGGATAAAATGGATGTAGAGTTAATAAAAGTGGATGTAGAGTGGATAAAATGGATGTAGAGTGGATAAAAATGGATGTAGATTGGATAAAATGGATGTAGAGTGCATAAAAATGGATGTAGAGTATATAAATTGGATGTACAGTATATAAAATGGATGTAGAGTGGATAAAAATGGATGTCGAGTGGATAAAATGGATGTAGAGTGGATAAAAATGGATGTAGATTGGATAAAATGGATGTAGAGTGGATGAAAATGGATGTAGAGTATATAAATTGGATGTAGAGTATATAAAATGGATGTAGAGTGGATAAAAATGGATGTCGAGTGGATAAAATGGATGTAGAGTGGATAAAAATGGATGTAGAGTGGATAAAATGGATGTAGAGTTGATAAAAATGGATGTAGAGTGGATAAAATGGATGTAGAGTAGATAAAATGGATGTAGAGTGGATAAAATGGATGTAGAGTTGATAAAATGGATGTAGAGTGGATAAAAATGGATGTCGAGTGGATAAAATGGATGTAGAGTGGATAAAAATGGATGTAGATTGGATAAAATGGATGTAGAGTGGATAAAAATGGATGTAGATTGGATAAAATGGATGTAGAGTTAATAAAAATGGATGTAGAGTGGATAAAATGGATGTATAGTGGATAAAAATGGATGTAGAGTAGATAAAATAGATGTAGAGTGGATAAAAATGGATGTAGAGTGGATAAAATGGATGTCGAGTGGATAAAATGGATGTAGAGTGGATAAAAATAGATGTAGAGTGGATAAAAATGGATGTAGAGTGGATACAATGGATGTAGAGTGGATAAAAATGGATGTAGAGTGGATAAAATGGATGTAGAGTGGATAAAAATGGATGTAGAGTGGATAAAATGGATGTACATTTAATAAAAATGGATGTAGAGTGGATAAAAATGGATGTAGAGTGGATAAAAATGGATGTAGATTGGATAAAATGGATGTAGAGTTAATAAAAGTGGATGTAGAGTGGATAAAATGGATGTAGAGTGGATAAAAATGGATGTAGATTGGATAAAATGGATGTAGAGTGCATAAAAATGGATGTAGAGTATATAAATTGGATGTACAGTATATAAAATGGATGTAGAGTGGATAAAAATGGATGTCGAGTGGATAAAATGGATGTAGAGTGGATAAAAATGGATGTAGATTGGATAAAATGGATGTAGAGTGGATGAAAATGGATGTAGAGTATATAAATTGGATGTAGAGTATATAAAATGGATGTAGAGTGGATAAAAATGGATGTCGAGTGGATAAAATGGATGTAGAGTGGATAAAAATGGATGTAGAGTGGATAAAATGGATGTAGAGTTGATAAAAATGGATGTAGAGTGGATAAAATGGATGTAGAGTAGATAAAATGGATGTAGAGTGGATAAAATGGATGTAGAGTTGATAAAATGGATGTAGAGTGGATAAAAATGGATGTCGAGTGGATAAAATGGATGTAGAGTGGATAAAAATGGATGTAGATTGGATAAAATGGATGTAGAGTTAATAAAAGTGGATGTAGAGTGGATAAAATGGATGTAGAGTTGATAAAAATGGATGTAGAGTGGATAAAAATGGATGTAGATTGGATAAAATGGATGTAGAGTGGATAAAAATGGATGTAGATTATATAAATTGGATGTAGAGTATATAAAATGGATGTAGAGTGGATAAAAATGGATGTCGAGTGGATAAAATGGATGTAGAGTGGATAAAAATGGATGTAGATTGGATAAAATGGATGTAGAGTTAATAAAAATGGATGTAGATTGGATAAAATGGATGTAGAGTGGATAAAAATGGATGTAGATTGGATAAAATGGATGTAGAGTTAATAAAAATGGATGTAGAGTGGATAAAATGGATGTAGAGTGGATAAAAATGGATGTAGAGTGGATAAAATGGATGTAGAGTGCATAAATATGGATGTTGAGTGGATAAAATGGATGTAGAGTGGATAAAATGGATGTACATTTAATAAAAATGGATGTAGAGTGGATAAAAATGGATGTAGAGTGGATAAAAATGGATGTAGATTGGATAAAATGGATGTAGAGTTAATAAAAGTGGATGTAGAGTGGATAAAATGGATGTAGAGTGGATAAAAATGGATGTAGATTGGATAAAATGGATGTAGAGTGCATAAAAATGGATGTAGAGTATATAAATTGGATGTAGAGTTTATAAAATGGATGTAGAGTGGATAAAAATGGATGTCGAGTGGATAAAATGGATGTAGAGTGGATAAAAATGGATGTAGATTGGATAAAATGGATGTAGAGTGGATGAAAATGGATGTAGAGTATATAAATTGGATGTAGAGTATATAAAATGGATGTAGAGTGGATAAAAATGGATGTCGAGTGGATAAAATGGATGTAGAGTGGATAAAAATGGATGTAGAGTGGATAAAATGGATGTAGAGTTGATAAAAATGGATGTAGAGTGGATAAAATGGATGTAGAGTAGATAAAATGGATGTAGAGTGGATAAAATGGATGTAGAGTTGATAAAATGGATGTAGAGTGGATAAAAATGGATGTCGAGTGGATAAAATGGATGTAGAGTGGATAAAAATGGATGTAGATTGGATAAAATGGATGTAGAGTTGATAAAAATGGATGTAGAGTGGATAAAAATGGATGTAGATTGGATAAAATGGATGTAGAGTGGATAAAAATGGATGTAGATTATATAAATTGGATGTAGAGTATATAAAATGGATGTAGAGTGGATAAAAATGGATGTCGAGTGGATAAAATGGATGTAGAGTGGATAAAAATGGATGTAGATTGGATAAAATGGATGTAGAGTTAATAAAAATGGATGTAGAGTGGATAAAATGGATGTATAGTGGATAAAAATGGATGTAGAGTAGATAAAATAGATGTAGAGTGGATAAAATGGATGTACATTTAATAAAAATGGATGTAGAGTGGATAAAAATGGATGTAGAGTGGATAAAAATGGATGTAGATTGGATAAAATGGATGTAGAGCTAATAAAAGTGGATGTAGAGTGGATAAAATGGATGTAGAGTGGATAAAAATGGATGTAGATTGGATAAAATGGATGTAGAGTGCATAAAAATGGATGTAGAGTATATAAATTGGATGTACAATATATAAAATGGATGTAGAGTGGATAAAAATGGATGTCGAGTGGATAAAATGGATGTATAGTGGATAAAAATGGATGTAGAGTAGATAAAATAGATGTAGAGTGGATAAAAATGGATGTAGAGTGGATAAAATGGATGTCGAGTGGATAAAATGGATGTAGAGTGGATAAAAATAGATGTAGAGTGGATAAAAATGGATGTAGAGTGGATAAAATGGATGTAGAGTGCATAAAAATGGATGTAGAGTGGATAAAAATGGATGTAGATTGGATAAAATGGATGTAGAGTGGATAAAAATGGATGTAGATTATATAAATTGGATGTAGAGTATATAAAATGGATGTAGAGTGGATAAAAATGGATGTCGAGTGGATAAAATGGATGTAGAGTGGATAAAATGGATGTAGATTGGATAAAATGGATGTAGAGTTAATAAAAATGGATGTAGAGTGGATAAAATGGATGTATAGTGGATAAAAATGGATGTAGAGTAGATAAAATAGATGTAGAGTGGATAAAAATGGATGTAGAGTGGATAAAATGGATGTCGAGTGGATAAAATGGATGTAGAGTTAATAAAAGTGGATGTAGAGTGGATAAAATGGATGTAGAGTTGATAAAAATGGATGTGGAGTGGATAAAAATGGATGTAGATTGGATAAAATGGATGTAGAGTGGATAAAAATGGATGTAGATTGTATAAATTGGATGTAGAGTATATAAAATGGATGTAGAGTGGATAAAAACGGATGTCGAGTGGATAAAATGGATGTAGAGTGGATAAAAATGGATGTAGATTGGACAAAATGGATGTAGAGTTAATAAAAGTGGATGTAGAGTGGATAAAATGGATGTATAGTGGATAAAAATGGATGTAGAGTAGATAAAATAGATGTAGAGTGGATAAAAATGGATGTAGAGTGGATAAAATGGATGTCGAGTGGATAAAATGGATGTAGAGTGGATAAAAATAGATGTAGAGTGGATAAAAATGGATGTAGAGTGGATACAATGGATGTAGAGTGGATAAAAATGGATGTAGAGTGGATAAAATGGATGTAGAGTGGATAAAAATGGATGTAGAGTGGATAAAATGGATGTAGAGTGCATAAAAATGGATGTAGAGTGGATAAAAATGGATGTAGATTGGATAAAATGGATGTAGAGTGGATAAAAATGGATGTAGATTATATAAATTGGATGTAGAGTATATAAAATGGATGTAGAGTGGATAAAAATGGATGTCGAGTGGATAAAATGGATGTAGAGTGGATAAAATGGATGTAGATTGGATAAAATGGATGTAGAGTTAATAAAAATGGATGTAGAGTGGATAAAATGGATGTATAGTGGATAAAAATGGATGTAGAGTAGGTAAAATAGATGTAGAGTGGATAAAAATGGATGTAGAGTGGATAAAATGGATGTCGAGTGGATAAAATGGATGTAGAGTGGATAAAAATAGATGTAGAGTGGATAAAAATGGATGTAGAGTGGATAAAATGGATGTAGAGTGGATAAAAATGGATGTAGAGTGGATAAAATGGATGTAGAGTGGATAAAAATGGATGTAGAGTGGATAAAATGGATGTAGAGTGCATAAATATGGATGTTGAGTGGATAAAATGGATGTAGAGTGGATAAAATGGATGTACATTTAATAAAAATGGATGTAGAGTGGATAAAAATGGATGTAGATTGGATAAAATGGATGTAGAGTTAATAAAAGTGGATGTAGAGTGGATAAAATGGATGTAGAGTGGATAAAAATTGATGTAGATTGGATAAAATGGATGTAGAGTGCATAAAAATGGATGTAGAGTATATAAATTGGTTGTACAGTATATAAAATGGATGTAGAGTGGATAAAAATGGATGTCGAGTGGATAAAATGGATGTAGAGTGGATAAAAATGGATGTAGAGTGGATAAAATGGATGTAGAGTTGATAAAAATGGATGTAGAGTGGATAAAATGGATGTAGAGTAGATAAAATGGATGTAGAGTGGATAAAATGGATGTAGAGTTCATAAAAATGGATGTAGAGTGGATAAAAATGGATGTAGATTGGATAAAATGGATGTAGAGTGGATAAAAATGGATGTAGAGTGGATAAAATGGATGTAGAGTTAATAAAAATGGATGTAGAGTGGAAATAATGGATGTAGAGAGGATAAAATGGATGTAGAGTGGATAAAATGGATGTAGAGTGGATAAAAATGGATGTAGAGTGGATAAAAATGGATATAGGGTAGATAAAATGGATGTAGAGTTAATAAAAATGGATGTAGAGTGGGTATAATGGATGTAGAGAGGATAAAATGGATGTGGAGTGGATAACAATGGATGTAGAGTGGATAAAATGGATGTAGAGTGGATAAAATGGATGAAGAGTGGATAAAATGGTTGTAGAGTGGATAAAATGGATGTAGAGTAGATAAAAATGGATGTAGAGTGGACAAAATGGATGTAGAGTGGATAAAAATGGATGTAGAGTGGATAAAATGGATGTAGAGTTGATAAAAATGGATGTAGAGTGGATAAAATGGATGTAGAGTAGATAAAATGGATGTAGAGTGGATAAAATGGATGTAGAGTTGATAAAATGGATGTAAAGTGGATAAAATGGATGTAGAGTTAATAAAAATGGATGTAGAGTGGGTATAATGGATGTAGAGAGGATAAAATGGATGTGGAGTGGATAACAATGGATGTAGAGTGGATAAAATGGATGTAGAGTGGATAAAATGGATGAAGAGTGGATAAAATGGTTGTAGAGTGGATAAAATGGATGTAGAGTAGATAAAAATGGATGTAGAGTGGACAAAATGGATGTAGAGTGGATAAAAATGGATGTAGAGTGGATAAAATGGATGTAGAGTTGATAAAAATGGATGTAGAGTGGATAAAATGGATGTAGAGTAGATAAAATGGATGTAGAGTGGATAAAAATGGATGTCGAGTGGATAAAATGGATGTAGAGTGGATAAAAATGGATGTAGAGTGGATAAAATGGATGTAGAGTTGATAAAAATGGATGTAGAGTGGATAAAATGGATGTAGAGTAGATAAAATGGATGTAGAGTGGATAAAATGGATGTAGAGTTCATAAAAATGGATGTAGAGTGGATAAAAATGGATGTAGATTGGATAAAATGGATGTAGAGTGGATAAAAATGGATGTAGAGTGGATAAAATGGATGTAGAGTTAATAAAAATGGATGTAGAGTGGAAATAATGGATGTAGAGAGGATAAAATGGATGTAGAGTGGATAAAATGGATGTAGAGTGGATAAAAATGGATGTAGAGTGGATAAAAATGGATATAGGGTAGATAAAATGGATGTAGAGTTAATAAAAATGGATGTAGATTGGATAAAATGGATGTAGAGTGGATAAAAATGGATGTAGAGTATATAAATTGGATGTAGAGTATATAAAATGGATGTAGAGTGGATAAAAATGGATGTCGAGTGGATAAAATGGATGTAGAGTGGATAAAAATGGATGTAGAGTGGATAAAATGGATGTAGAGTTGATAAAAATGGATGTAGAGTGGATAAAATGGATGTAGAGTAGATAAAATGGATGTAGAGTGGATAAAATGGATGTAGAGTTGATAAAATGGATGTAAAGTGGATAAAATGGATGTAGAGTTAATAAAAATGGATGTAGAGTGGAAATAATGGATGTAGAGAGGATAAAATGGATGTAGAGTGGATAAAATGGATGTAGAGTTCATAAAAATGGATGTAGAGTGGATAAAAATGGATGTAGATTGGATAAAATGGATGTAGAGTGGATAAAAATGGATGTAGAGTGGATAAAATGGATGTAGAGTTAATAAAAATGGATGTAGAGTGGAAATAATGGATGTAGAGAGGATAAAATGGATGTAGAGTGGATAAAATGGATGTAGAGTGGATAAAAATGGATGTAGAGTGGATAAAAATGGATATAGGGTAGATAAAATGGATGTAGAGTTAATAAAAATGGATGTAGAGTGGATATAATGGATGTAGAGAGGATAAAATGGATGTGGAGTGGATAACAATGGATGTAGAGTGGATAAAATGGATGTAGAGTGGATAAAATGGATGAAGAGTGGATAAAATGGTTGTAGAGTGGATAAAATGGATGTAGAGTAGATAAAAATGGATGTAGAGTGGACAAAATGGATGTAGAGTGGATAAAAATGGATGTAGAGTGGATAAAATGGATGTAGAGTGCATAAAAATGGATGTTGAGTGGATAAAATGGATGTAGAGTGGATAAAATTAATGTACATTTAATAAAAATGGATGTAGAGTGGATAAAAATGGATGTAGAGTGGATGAAAATGGATGTAGATTGGATAAAATGGTTGTAGAGTTAATAAAAATGGATGTAGAGTGGATAAAATGGATGTAGAGTTGATAAAAATGGATGTAGAGTGGATAAAAATGGATGTAGATTGGATAAAATGGATGTAGAGTGGATAAAAATGGATGTAGAGTATATAAATTGGATGTAGAGTATATAAAATGGATGTAGAGTGGATAAAAATGGATGTCGAGTGGATAAAATGGATGTAGAGTGGATAAAAATGGATGTAGATTGGATAAAATGGATGTAGAGTGGATGAAAATGGATGTAGAGTATATAAATTGGATGTAGAGTATATAAAATGGATGTAGAGTGGATAAAAATGGATGTCGAGTGGATAAAATGGATGTAGAGTGGATAAAAATGGATGTAGAGTGGATAAAATGGATGTAGAGTTGATAAAAATGGATGTAGAGTGGATAAAATGGATGTAGAGTAGATAAAATGGATGTAGAGTGGATAAAATGGATGTAGAGTTGATAAAATGGATGTCGAGTGGATAAAATGGATGTAGAGTGGATAAAAATGGATGTAGATTGGATAAAATGGATGTAGAGTTAATAAAAATGGATGTAGAGTGGATAAAATGGATGTATAGTGGATAAAAATGGATGTAGAGTAGATAAAATAGATGTAGAGTGGATAAAAATGGATGTAAAGTGGATAAAAATGGATGTAGATTGGATAAAATGGATGTAGAGTTAATAAAAGTGGATGTAGAGTGGATAAAATGGATGTAGAGTTGATAAAAATGGATGTGGAGTGGATAAAAATGGATGTAGATTGGATAAAATGGATGTAGAGTGGATAAAAATAGATGTAGATTATATAAATTGGATGTAGAGTATATAAAATGGATGTAGAGTGGATAAAAATGGATGTCGAGTGGATAAAATGGATGTAGAGTGGATAAAAATGGATGTAGATTGGACAAAATGGATGTAGAGTTAATAAAAATGGATGTAGAGTGGATAAAATGGATGTATAGTGGATAAAAATGGATGTAGAGTAGATAAAATAGATGTAGAGTGGATAAAAATGGATGTAGAGTGGATAAAATGGATGTCGAGTGGATAAAATGGATGTAGAGTGGATAAAAATAGATGTAGAGTGGATAAAAATGGATGTAGAGTGGATACAATGGATGTAGAGTGGATAAAAATGGATGTAGAGTGGATAAAATGGATGTAGAGTGGATAAAAATGGATGTAGAGTGGATAAAATGGATGTAGAGTGCATAAAAATGGATGTAGAGTGGATAAAAATGGATGTAGATTGGATAAAATGGATGTAGAGTTAATAAAAATGGATGTAGAGTGGGTATAATGGATGTAGAGAGGATAAAATGGATGTGGAGTGGATAACAATGGATGTAGAGTGGATAAAATGGATGTAGAGTGGATAAAATGGATGAAGAGTGGATAAAAATGGATGTCGAGTGGATAAAATGGATGTAGAGTGGATAAAAATGGATGTAGAGTGGATAAAATGGATGTAGAGTTGATAAAAATGGATGTAGAGTGGATAAAATGGATGTAGAGTAGATAAAATGGATGTAGAGTGGATAAAATGGATGTAGAGTTGATAAAATGGATGTAAAGTGGATAAAATGGATGTAGAGTTAATAAAAATGGATGTAGAGTGGAAATAATGGATGTAGAGAGGATAAAATGGATGTAGAGTGGATAAAATGGATGTAGAGTTCATAAAAATGGATGTAGAGTGGTTAAAAATGGATGTAGATTGGATAAAATGGATGTAGAGTGGATAAAAATGGATGTAGAGTGGATAAAATGGATGTAGAGTTAATAAAAATGGATGTAGAGTGGAAATAATGGATGTAGAGAGGATAAAATGGATGTATAGTGGATAAAAATGGATGTAGAGTAGATAAAATAGATGTAGAGTGGATAAAAATGGATGTAGAGTGGATAAAAATGGATGTAGAGTGGGTAAAATGGATGTAGAGTGGATAAAAATGGATGTAGAGTGGATAAAATGGATGTAGAGTGCATAAAAATGGATGTAGATTGTATAAAATGGATGTAGAGTTGATAAAAATGGATGTAGAGTGGATAAAATGGATGTAGAGTAGATAAAATGGATGTAGAGTGGATAAAAATGGATGTAGATTGTATAAAATGGATGTAGAGTGGATGAAAATGGATGTAGAGTATATAAATTGGATGTAGAGTATATAAAATGGATGTAGAGTGGATAAAAATGGATGTCGAGTGGATAAAATGGATGTAGAGTGGATAAAAATGGATGTAGAGTGGATAAAATGGATGTAGAGTTGATAAAAATGGATGTAGAGTGGATAAAATGGATGTAGAGTAGATAAAATGGATGTAGAGTGGATAAAATGGATGTAGAGTTGATAAAATGGATGTAAAGTGGATAAAATGGATGTAGAGTTAATAAAAATGGATGTAGAGTGGAAATAATGGATGTAGAGAGGATAAAATGGATGTAGAGTGGATAAAATGGATGTAGAGTTCATAAAAATGGATGTAGAGTGGTTAAAAATGGATGTAGATTGGATAAAATGGATGTAGAGTGGATAAAAATGGATGTAGAGTGGATAAAATGGATGTAGAGTTAATAAAAATGGATGTAGAGTGGAAATAATGGATGTAGAGAGGATAAAATGGATGTAGAGTGGATAAAATGGATGTAGAGTTCATAAAAATGGATGTAGAGTGGATAAAATGGATGTAGAGTGGATAAAATGATTGTAGAGTGGATAAAATGATTGTAGAGTGGATAAAATGGATGTAGAGTGGATAAAAATGGATGTAGAGTGGATAAAATGGTTGTAGAGTGGATAAAATGGATGTAGAGTTGATAAAAATGGATGTAGAGTGGATAAAATGGATGTAGAGTGGATAAAAATGGATGTAGAGTGGATAAAATGGATGTAGAGTGCATAAAAATGGATGTTGAGTGGATAAAGTGGATGTAGAGTGGATAAAATGGATGTACATTTAATAAAAATGGATGTAGAGTGGATAAAAATGGATGTAGAGTGGATAAAAATGGATGTAGATTGGATAAAATGGATGTAGAGTTAATAAAAGTGGATGTAGAGTGGATAAAATGGATGTAGAGTTGATAAAAATGGATGTAGAGTGGATAAAAATGGATGTAGATTGGATAAAATGGATGTAGAGTGGATAAAAATGGATGTAGATTATATAAATTGGATGTAGAGTATATAAAATGGATGTAGAGTGGATAAAAATGGATGTCGAGTGGATAAAATGGATGTAGAGTGGATAAAATGGATGTAGATTGGATAAAATGGATGTAGAGTTAATAAAAATGCATGTAGAGTGGATAAAATGGATGTATAGTGGATAAAAATGGATGTAGAGTAGATAAAATAGATGTAGAGTGGATAAAAATGGATGTAGAGTGGATAAAATGGATGTCGAGTGGATAAAATGGATGTAGAGTGGATAAAAATAGATGTAGAGTGGATAAAAATGGATGTAGAGTGGATACAATGGATGTAGAGTGGATAAAAATGGATGTAGAGTGGATAAAATGGATGTAGAGTGGATAAAAATGGATGTAGAGTGGATAAAATGGATGTAGAGTGCATAAAAATGGATGTTGAGTGGATAAAATGGATGTAGAGTGGATAAAATGGATGTACATTTAATAAAAATGGATGTAGAGTGGATAATAATGGATGTAGAGTGGATGAAATGGATGTAGAGTGGATAAAATGGATGTAGAGTGGATAAAAATGGATGTAGAGTGGATAAAAATGGATATAGGGTAGATAAAATGGATGTAGAGTTAATAAAAATGGATGTAGAGTGGGTATAATGAATGTAGAGAGGATAAAATGGATGTGGAGTGGATAACAATGGATGTAGAGTGGATAAAAATGGATGTCGAGTGGATAAAATGGATGTAGAGTGGATAAAAATGGATGTAGATTGTATAAAATGGATGTAGAGTGGATGAAAATGGATGTAGAGTATATAAATTGGATGTAGAGTATATAAAATGGATGTAGAGTGGATAAAAATGGATGTCGAGTGGATAAAATGGATGTAGAGTGGATAAAAATGGATGTAGAGTGGATAAAATGGATGTAGAGTTGATAAAAATGGATGTAGAGTGGAAATAATGGATGTAGAGAGGATAAAATGGATGTAGAGTGCATAAAAATGGATGTAGAGTGGATAAAAATGGATGTAGATTGGATAAAATGGATGTAGAGTTAATAAAAGTGGATGTAGAGTGGATAAAATGGATGTAGAGTGGATAAAAATGGATGTAGATTGGATAAAATGGATGTAGAGTGCATAAAAATGGATGTAGAGTATATAAATTGGATGTACAGTATATAAAATGGATGTAGAGTGGATAAAAATGGATGTCGAGTGGATAAAATGGATGTAGAGTGGATAAAAATGGATGTAGATTGGATAAAATGGATGTAGAGTGGATGAAAATGGATGTAGAGTATATAAATTGGATGTAGAGTATATAAAATGGATGTAGAGTGGATAAAAATGGATGTCGAGTGGATAAAATGGATGTAGAGTGGATAAAAATGGATGTAGAGTGGATAAAATGGATGTAGAGTTGATAAAAATGGATGTAGAGTGGATAAAATGGATGTAGAGTAGATAAAATGGATGTAGAGTGGATAAAATGGATGTAGAGTTGATAAAATGGATGTAGAGTGGATAAAAATGGATGTCGAGTGGATAAAATGGATGTAGAGTGGATAAAAATGGATGTAGATTGGATAAAATGGATGTAGAGTGGATAAAAATGGATGTAGATTGGATAAAATGGATGTAGAGTTAATAAAAATGGATGTAGAGTGGATAAAATGGATGTATAGTGGATAAAAATGGATGTAGAGTAGATAAAATAGATGTAGAGTGGATAAAAATGGATGTAGAGTGGATAAAATGGATGTCGAGTGGATAAAATGGATGTAGAGTGGATAAAAATAGATGTAGAGTGGATAAAAATGGATGTAGAGTGGATACAATGGATGTAGAGTGGATAAAAATGGATGTAGAGTGGATAAAATGGATGTAGAGTGGATAAAAATGGATGTAGAGTGGATAAAATGGATGTACATTTAATAAAAATGGATGTAGAGTGGATAAAAATGGATGTAGAGTGGATAAAAATGGATGTAGATTGGATAAAATGGATGTAGAGTTAATAAAAGTGGATGTAGAGTGGATAAAATGGATGTAGAGTGGATAAAAATGGATGTAGATTGGATAAAATGGATGTAGAGTGCATAAAAATGGATGTAGAGTATATAAATTGGATGTACAGTATATAAAATGGATGTAGAGTGGATAAAAATGGATGTCGAGTGGATAAAATGGATGTAGAGTGGATAAAAATGGATGTAGATTGGATAAAATGGATGTAGAGTGGATGAAAATGGATGTAGAGTATATAAATTGGATGTAGAGTATATAAAATGGATGTAGAGTGGATAAAAATGGATGTCGAGTGGATAAAATGGATGTAGAGTGGATAAAAATGGATGTAGAGTGGATAAAATGGATGTAGAGTTGATAAAAATGGATGTAGAGTGGATAAAATGGATGTAGAGTAGATAAAATGGATGTAGAGTGGATAAAATGGATGTAGAGTTGATAAAATGGATGTAGAGTGGATAAAAATGGATGTCGAGTGGATAAAATGGATGTAGAGTGGATAAAAATGGATGTAGATTGGATAAAATGGATGTAGAGTTAATAAAAGTGGATGTAGAGTGGATAAAATGGATGTAGAGTTGATAAAAATGGATGTAGAGTGGATAAAAATGGATGTAGATTGGATAAAATGGATGTAGAGTGGATAAAAATGGATGTAGATTATATAAATTGGATGTAGAGTATATAAAATGGATGTAGAGTGGATAAAAATGGATGTCGAGTGGATAAAATGGATGTAGAGTGGATAAAAATGGATGTAGATTGGATAAAATGGATGTAGAGTTAATAAAAATGGATGTAGATTGGATAAAATGGATGTAGAGTGGATAAAAATGGATGTAGATTGGATAAAATGGATGTAGAGTTAATAAAAATGGATGTAGAGTGGATAAAATGGATGTAGAGTGGATAAAAATGGATGTAGAGTGGATAAAATGGATGTAGAGTGCATAAATATGGATGTTGAGTGGATAAAATGGATGTAGAGTGGATAAAATGGATGTACATTTAATAAAAATGGATGTAGAGTGGATAAAAATGGATGTAGAGTGGATAAAAATGGATGTAGATTGGATAAAATGGATGTAGAGTTAATAAAAGTGGATGTAGAGTGGATAAAATGGATGTAGAGTGGATAAAAATGGATGTAGATTGGATAAAATGGATGTAGAGTGGATAAAAATGGATGTAGAGTATATAAATTGGATGTAGAGTTTATAAAATGGATGTAGAGTGGATAAAAATGGATGTCGAGTGGATAAAATGGATGTAGAGTGGATAAAAATGGATGTAGATTGGATAAAATGGATGTAGAGTGGATGAAAATGGATGTAGAGTATATAAATTGGATGTAGAGTATATAAAATGGATGTAGAGTGGATAAAAATGGATGTCGAGTGGATAAAATGGATGTAGAGTGGATAAAAATGGATGTAGAGTGGATAAAATGGATGTAGAGTTGATAAAAATGGATGTAGAGTGGATAAAATGGATGTAGAGTAGATAAAATGGATGTAGAGTGGATAAAATGGATGTAGAGTTGATAAAATGGATGTAGAGTGGATAAAAATGGATGTCGAGTGGATAAAATGGATGTAGAGTGGATAAAAATGGATGTAGATTGGATAAAATGGATGTAGAGTTGATAAAAATGGATGTAGAGTGGATAAAAATGGATGTAGATTGGATAAAATGGATGTAGAGTGGATAAAAATGGATGTAGATTATATAAATTGGATGTAGAGTATATAAAATGGATGTAGAGTGGATAAAAATGGATGTCGAGTGGATAAAATGGATGTAGAGTGGATAAAAATGGATGTAGATTGGATAAAATGGATGTAGAGTTAATAAAAATGGATGTAGAGTGGATAAAATGGATGTATAGTGGATAAAAATGGATGTAGAGTAGATAAAATAGATGTAGAGTGGATAAAATGGATGTAAATTTAATAAAAATGGATGTAGAGTGGATAAAAATGGATGTAGAGTGGATAAAAATGGATGTAGATTGGATAAAATGGATGTAGAGTTAATAAAAGTGGATGTAGAGTGGATAAAATGGATGTAGAGTGGATAAAAATGGATGTAGATTGGATAAAATGGATGTAGAGTGCATAAAAATGGATGTAGAGTATATAAATTGGATGTACAATATATAAAATGGATGTAGAGTGGATAAAAATGGATGTCGAGTGGATAAAATGGATGTATAGTGGATAAAAATGGATGTAGAGTAGATAAAATAGATGTAGAGTGGATAAAAATGGATGTAGAGTGGATAAAATGGATGTCGAGTGGATAAAATGGATGTAGAGTGGATAAAAATAGATGTAGAGTGGATAAAAATGGATGTAGAGTGGATAAAATGGATGTAGAGTGCATAAAAATGGATGTAGAGTGGATAAAAATGGATGTAGATTGGATAAAATGGATGTAGAGTGGATAAAAATGGATGTAGATTATATAAATTGGATGTAGAGTATATAAAATGGATGTAGAGTGGATAAAAATGGATGTCGAGTGGATAAAATGGATGTAGAGTGGATAAAATGGATGTAGATTGGATAAAATGGATGTAGAGTTAATAAAAATGGATGTAGAGTGGATAAAATGGATGTATAGTGGATAAAAATGGATGTAGAGTAGATAAAATAGATGTAGAGTGGATAAAAATGGATGTAGAGTGGATAAAATGGATGTCGAGTGGATAAAATGGATGTAGAGTTAATAAAAGTGGATGTAGAGTGGATAAAATGGATGTAGAGTTGATAAAAATGGATGTGGAGTGGATAAAAATGGATGTAGATTGGATAAAATGGATGTAGAGTGGATAAAAATGGATGTAGATTGTATAAATTGGATGTAGAGTATATAAAATGGATGTAGAGTGGATAAAAACGGATGTCGAGTGGATAAAATGGATGTAGAGTGGATAAAAATGGATGTAGATTGGACAAAATGGATGTAGAGTTAATAAAAGTGGATGTAGAGTGGATAAAATGGATGTATAGTGGATAAAAATGGATGTAGAGTAGATAAAATAGATGTAGAGTGGATAAAAATGGATGTAGAGTGGATAAAATGGATGTCGAGTGGATAAAATGGATGTAGAGTGGATAAAAATAGATGTAGAGTGGATAAAAATGGATGTAGAGTGGATACAATGGATGTAGAGTGGATAAAAATGGATGTAGAGTGGATAAAATGGATGTAGAGTGGATAAAAATGGATGTAGAGTGGATAAAATGGATGTAGAGTGCATAAAAATGGATGTAGAGTGGATAAAAATGGATGTAGATTGGATAAAATGGATGTAGAGTGGATAAAAATGGATGTAGATTATATAAATTGGATGTAGAGTATATAAAATGGATGTAGAGTGGATAAAAATGGATGTCGAGTGGATAAAATGGATGTAGAGTGGATAAAATGGATGTAGATTGGATAAAATGGATGTAGAGTTAATAAAAATGGATGTAGAGTGGATAAAATGGATGTATAGTGGATAAAAATGGATGTAGAGTAGGTAAAATAGATGTAGAGTGGATAAAAATGGATGTAGAGTGGATAAAATGGATGTAGAGTGGATAAAATGGATGTAGAGTGGATAAAAATAGATGTAGAGTGGATAAAAATGGATGTAGAGTGGATACAATGGATGTAGAGTGGATAAAAATGGATGTAGAGTGGATAAAATGGATGTAGAGTGGATAAAAATGGATGTAGAGTGGATAAAATGGATGTAGAGTGCATAAATATGGATGTTGAGTGGATAAAATGGATGTAGAGTGGATAAAATGGATGTACATTTAATAAAAATGGATGTAGAGTGGATAAAAATGGATGTAGATTGGATAAAATGGATGTAGAGTTAATAAAAGTGGATGTAGAGTGGATAAAATGGATGTAGAGTGGATAAAAATTGATGTAGATTGGATAAAATGGATGTAGAGTGCATAAAAATGGATGTAGAGTATATAAATTGGTTGTACAGTATATAAAATGGATGTAGAGTGGATAAAAATGGATGTCGAGTGGATAAAATGGATGTAGAGTGGATAAAAATGGATGTAGAGTGGATAAAATGGATGTAGAGTTGATAAAAATGGATGTAGAGTGGATAAAATGGATGTAGAGTAGATAAAATGGATGTAGAGTGGATAAAATGGATGTAGAGTTCATAAAAATGGATGTAGAGTGGATAAAAATGGATGTAGATTGGATAAAATGGATGTAGAGTGGATAAAAATGGATGTAGAGTGGATAAAATGGATGTAGAGTTAATAAAAATGGATGTAGAGTGGAAATAATGGATGTAGAGAGGATAAAATGGATGTAGAGTGGATAAAATGGATGTAGAGTGGATAAAAATGGATGTAGAGTGGATAAAAATGGATATAGGGTAGATAAAATGGATGTAGAGTTAATAAAAATGGATGTAGAGTGGGTATAATGGATGTAGAGAGGATAAAATGGATGTGGAGTGGATAACAATGGATGTAGAGTGGATAAAATGGATGTAGAGTGGATAAAATGGATGAAGAGTGGATAAAATGGTTGTAGAGTGGATAAAATGGATGTAGAGTAGATAAAAATGGATGTAGAGTGGACAAAATGGATGTAGAGTGGATAAAAATGGATGTAGAGTGGATAAAATGGATGTAGAGTTGATAAAAATGGATGTAGAGTGGATAAAATGGATGTAGAGTAGATAAAATGGATGTAGAGTGGATAAAATGGATGTAGAGTTGATAAAATGGATGTAAAGTGGATAAAATGGATGTAGAGTTAATAAAAATGGATGTAGAGTGGGTATAATGGATGTAGAGAGGATAAAATGGATGTGGAGTGGATAACAATGGATGTAGAGTGGATAAAATGGATGTAGAGTGGATAAAATGGATGAAGAGTGGATAAAATGGTTGTAGAGTGGATAAAATGGATGTAGAGTAGATAAAAATGGATGTAGAGTGGACAAAATGGATGTAGAGTGGATAAAAATGGATGTAGAGTGGATAAAATGGATGTAGAGTTGATAAAAATGGATGTAGAGTGGATAAAATGGATGTAGAGTAGATAAAATGGATGTAGAGTGGATAAAAATGGATGTCGAGTGGATAAAATGGATGTAGAGTGGATAAAAATGGATGTAGAGTGGATAAAATGGATGTAGAGTTGATAAAAATGGATGTAGAGTGGATAAAATGGATGTAGAGTAGATAAAATGGATGTAGAGTGGATAAAATGGATGTAGAGTTCATAAAAATGGATGTAGAGTGGATAAAAATGGATGTAGATTGGATAAAATGGATGTAGAGTGGATAAAAATGGATGTAGAGTGGATAAAATGGATGTAGAGTTAATAAAAATGGATGTAGAGTGGAAATAATGGATGTAGAGAGGATAAAATGGATGTAGAGTGGATAAAATGGATGTAGAGTGGATAAAAATGGATGTAGAGTGGATAAAAATGGATATAGGGTAGATAAAATGGATGTAGAGTTAATAAAAATGGATGTAGATTGGATAAAATGGATGTAGAGTGGATAAAAATGGATGTAGAGTATATAAATTGGATGTAGAGTATATAAAATGGATGTAGAGTGGATAAAAATGGATGTCGAGTGGATAAAATGGATGTAGAGTGGATAAAAATGGATGTAGAGTGGATAAAATGGATGTAGAGTTGATAAAAATGGATGTAGAGTGGATAAAATGGATGTAGAGTAGATAAAATGGATGTAGAGTGGATAAAATGGATGTAGAGTTGATAAAATGGATGTAAAGTGGATAAAATGGATGTAGAGTTAATAAAAATGGATGTAGAGTGGAAATAATGGATGTAGAGAGGATAAAATGGATGTAGAGTGGATAAAATGGATGTAGAGTTCATAAAAATGGATGTAGAGTGGATAAAAATGGATGTAGATTGGATAAAATGGATGTAGAGTGGATAAAAATGGATGTAGAGTGGATAAAATGGATGTAGAGTTAATAAAAATGGATGTAGAGTGGAAATAATGGATGTAGAGAGGATAAAATGGATGTAGAGTGGATAAAATGGATGTAGAGTGGATAAAAATGGATGTAGAGTGGATAAAAATGGATATAGGGTAGATAAAATGGATGTAGAGTTAATAAAAATGGATGTAGAGTGGATATAATGGATGTAGAGAGGATAAAATGGATGTGGAGTGGATAACAATGGATGTAGAGTGGATAAAATGGATGTAGAGTGGATAAAATGGATGAAGAGTGGATAAAATGGTTGTAGAGTGGATAAAATGGATGTAGAGTAGATAAAAATGGATGTAGAGTGGATAAAATGGATGTAGAGTGGATAAAAATGGATGTAGAGTGGATAAAATGGATGTAGAGTGCATAAAAATGGATGTTGAGTGGATAAAATGGATGTAGAGTGGATAAAATTAATGTACATTTAATAAAAATGGATGTAGAGTGGATAAAAATGGATGTAGAGTGGATGAAAATGGATGTAGATTGGATAAAATGGTTGTAGAGTTAATAAAAGTGGATGTAGAGTGGATAAAATGGATGTAGAGTTGATAAAAATGGATGTAGAGTGGATAAAAATGGATGTAGATTGGATAAAATGGATGTAGAGTGGATAAAAATGGATGTAGAGTATATAAATTGGATGTAGAGTATATAAAATGGATGTAGAGTGGATAAAAATGGATGTCGAGTGGATAAAATGGATGTAGAGTGGATAAAAATGGATGTAGATTGGATAAAATGGATGTAGAGTGGATGAAAATGGATGTAGAGTATATAAATTGGATGTAGAGTATATAAAATGGATGTAGAGTGGATAAAAATGGATGTCGAGTGGATAAAATGGATGTAGAGTGGATAAAAATGGATGTAGAGTGGATAAAATGGATGTAGAGTTGATAAAAATGGATGTAGAGTGGATAAAATGGATGTAGAGTAGATAAAATGGATGTAGAGTGGATAAAATGGATGTAGAGTTGATAAAATGGATGTCGAGTGGATAAAATGGATGTAGAGTGGATAAAAATGGATGTAGATTGGATAAAATGGATGTAGAGTTAATAAAAATGGATGTAGAGTGGATAAAATGGATGTATAGTGGATAAAAATGGATGTAGAGTAGATAAAATAGATGTAGAGTGGATAAAAATGGATGTAAAGTGGATAAAAATGGATGTAGATTGGATAAAATGGATGTAGAGTTAATAAAAGTGGATGTAGAGTGGATAAAATGGATGTAGAGTTGATAAAAATGGATGTGGAGTGGATAAAAATGGATGTAGATTGGATAAAATGGATGTAGAGTGGATAAAAATAGATGTAGATTATATAAATTGGATGTAGAGTATATAAAATGGATGTAGAGTGGATAAAAATGGATGTCGAGTGGATAAAATGGATGTAGAGTGGATAAAAATGGATGTAGATTGGACAAAATGGATGTAGAGTTAATAAAAATGGATGTAGAGTGGATAAAATGGATGTATAGTGGATAAAAATGGATGTAGAGTAGATAAAATAGATGTAGAGTGGATAAAAATGGATGTAGAGTGGATAAAATGGATGTCGAGTGGATAAAATGGATGTAGAGTGGATAAAAATAGATGTAGAGTGGATAAAAATGGATGTAGAGTGGATACAATGGATGTAGAGTGGATAAAAATGGATGTAGAGTGGATAAAATGGATGTAGAGTGGATAAAAATGGATGTAGAGTGGATAAAATGGATGTAGAGTGCATAAAAATGGATGTAGAGTGGATAAAAATGGATGTAGATTGGATAAAATGGATGTAGAGTTAATAAAAATGGATGTAGAGTGGGTATAATGGATGTAGAGAGGATAAAATGGATGTGGAGTGGATAACAATGGATGTAGAGTGGATAAAATGGATGTAGAGTGGATAAAATGGATGAAGAGTGGATAAAATGGTTGTAGAGTGGATAAAATGGATGTAGAGTAGATAAAAATGGATGTAGAGTGGATACAATGGATGTAGAGTGGATAAAAATGGATGTAGAGTGGATAAAATGGATGTAGAGTGGATAAAAATGGATGTAGAGTGGATAAAATGGATGTAGAGTGCATAAATATGGATGTTGAGTGGATAAAATGGATGTAGAGTGGATAAAATGGATGT
Source organism: Pemphredon lugubris (assembly GCA_933228935.1). Classification (NCBI taxonomy): domain Eukaryota; kingdom Metazoa; phylum Arthropoda; class Insecta; order Hymenoptera; family Crabronidae; genus Pemphredon; species Pemphredon lugubris. The sequence continues at coordinate 40,102,688 of OW121816.1, read as the reverse complement.
ACATTTAATAAAAATGGATGTAGAGTGGATAAAAATGGATGTAGATTGGATAAAATGGATGTAGAGTTAATAAAAGTGGATGTAGAGTGGATAAAATGGATGTAGAGTGGATAAAAATTGATGTAGATTGGATAAAATGGATGTAGAGTGCATAAAAATGGATGTAGAGTATATAAATTGGTTGTACAGTATATAAAATGGATGTAGAGTGGATAAAAATGGATGTCGAGTGGATAAAATGGATGTAGAGTGGATAAAAATGGATGTAGAGTGGATAAAATGGATGTAGAGTTGATAAAAATGGATGTAGAGTGGATAAAATGGATGTAGAGTAGATAAAATGGATGTAGAGTGGATAAAATGGATGTAGAGTTCATAAAAATGGATGTAGAGTGGATAAAAATGGATGTAGATTGGATAAAATGGATGTAGAGTGGATAAAAATGGATGTAGAGTGGATAAAATGGATGTAGAGTTAATAAAAATGGATGTAGAGTGGAAATAATGGATGTAGAGAGGATAAAATGGATGTAGAGTGGATAAAATGGATGTAGAGTGGATAAAAATGGATGTAGAGTGGATAAAAATGGATATAGGGTAGATAAAATGGATGTAGAGTTAATAAAAATGGATGTAGAGTGGATATAATGGATGTAGAGAGGATAAAATGGATGTGGAGTGGATAACAATGGATGTAGAGTGGATAAAATGGATGTAGAGTGGATAAAATGGATGAAGAGTGGATAAAATGGTTGTAGAGTGGATAAAATGGATGTAGAGTAGATAAAAATGGATGTAGAGTGGACAAAATGGATGTAGAGTGGATAAAAATGGATGTAGAGTGGATAAAATGGATGTAGAGTTGATAAAAATGGATGTAGAGTGGATAAAATGGATGTAGAGTAGATAAAATGGATGTAGAGTGGATAAAATGGATGTAGAGTTGATAAAATGGATGTAAAGTGGATAAAATGGATGTAGAGTTAATAAAAATGGATGTAGAGTGGGTATAATGGATGTAGAGAGGATAAAATGGATGTGGAGTGGATAACAATGGATGTAGAGTGGATAAAATGGATGTAGAGTGGATAAAATGGATGTAGAGTGGATAAAATGGTTGTAGAGTGGATAAAATGGATGTAGAGTAGATAAAAATGGATGTAGAGTGGACAAAATGGATGTAGAGTGGATAAAAATGGATGTAGAGTGGATAAAATGGATGTAGAGTTGATAAAAATGGATGTAGAGTGGATAAAATGGATGTAGAGTAGATAAAATGGATGTAGAGTGGATAAAAATGGATGTCGAGTGGATAAAATGGATGTAGAGTGGATAAAAATGGATGTAGAGTGGATAAAATGGATGTAGAGTTGATAAAAATGGATGTAGAGTGGATAAAATGGATGTAGAGTAGATAAAATGGATGTAGAGTGGATAAAATGGATGTAGAGTTCATAAAAATGGATGTAGAGTGGATAAAAATGGATGTAGATTGGATAAAATGGATGTAGAGTGGATAAAAATGGATGTAGAGTGGATAAAATGGATGTAGAGTTAATAAAAATGGATGTAGAGTGGAAATAATGGATGTAGAGAGGATAAAATGGATGTAGAGTGGATAAAATGGATGTAGAGTGGATAAAAATGGATGTAGAGTGGATAAAAATGGATATAGGGTAGATAAAATGGATGTAGAGTTAATAAAAATGGATGTAGATTGGATAAAATGGATGTAGAGTGGATAAAAATGGATGTAGAGTATATAAATTGGATGTAGAGTATATAAAATGGATGTAGAGTGGATAAAAATGGATGTCGAGTGGATAAAATGGATGTAGAGTGGATAAAAATGGATGTAGAGTGGATAAAATGGATGTAGAGTTGATAAAAATGGATGTAGAGTGGATAAAATGGATGTAGAGTAGATAAAATGGATGTAGAGTGGATAAAATGGATGTAGAGTTGATAAAATGGATGTAAAGTGGATAAAATGGATGTAGAGTTAATAAAAATGGATGTAGAGTGGAAATAATGGATGTAGAGAGGATAAAATGGATGTAGAGTGGATAAAATGGATGTAGAGTTCATAAAAATGGATGTAGAGTGGATAAAAATGGATGTAGATTGGATAAAATGGATGTAGAGTGGATAAAAATGGATGTAGAGTGGATAAAATGGATGTAGAGTTAATAAAAATGGATGTAGAGTGGAAATAATGGATGTAGAGAGGATAAAATGGATGTAGAGTGGATAAAATGGATGTAGAGTGGATAAAAATGGATGTAGAGAGGATAAAAATGGATATAGGGTAGATAAAATGGATGTAGAGTTAATAAAAATGGATGTAGAGTGGGTATAATGGATGTAGAGAGGATAAAATGGATGTGGAGTGGATAACAATGGATGTAGAGTGGATAAAATGGATGTAGAGTGGATAAAATGGATGAAGAGTGGATAAAATGGTTGTAGAGTGGATAAAATGGATGTAGAGTAGATAAAAATGGATGTAGAGTGGACAAAATGGATGTAGAGTGGATAAAAATGGATGTAGAGTGGATAAAATGGATGTAGAGTGCATAAAAATGGATGTTGAGTGGATAAAATGGATGTAGAGTGGATAAAATTAATGTACATTTAATAAAAATGGATGTAGAGTGGATAAAAATGGATGTAGAGTGGATGAAAATGGATGTAGATTGGATAAAATGGTTGTAGAGTTAATAAAAGTGGATGTAGAGTGGATAAAATGGATGTAGAGTTGATAAAAATGGATGTAGAGTGGATAAAAATGGATGTAGATTGGATAAAATGGATGTAGAGTGGATAAAAATGGATGTAGAGTATATAAATTGGATGTAGAGTATATAAAATGGATGTAGAGTGGATAAAAATGGATGTCGAGTGGATAAAATGGATGTAGAGTGGATAAAAATGGATGTAGATTGGATAAAATGGATGTAGAGTGGATGAAAATGGATGTAGAGTATATAAATTGGATGTAGAGTATATAAAATGGATGTAGAGTGGATAAAAATGGATGTCGAGTGGATAAAATGGATGTAGAGTGGATAAAAATGGATGTAGAGTGGATAAAATGGATGTAGAGTTGATAAAAATGGATGTAGAGTGGATAAAATGGATGTAGAGTAGATAAAATGGATGTAGAGTGGATAAAATGGATGTAGAGTTGATAAAATGGATGTCGAGTGGATAAAATGGATGTAGAGTGGATAAAAATGGATGTAGATTGGATAAAATGGATGTAGAGTTAATAAAAATGGATGTAGAGTGGATAAAATGGATGTATAGTGGATAAAAATGGATGTAGAGTAGATAAAATAGATGTAGAGTGGATAAAAATGGATGTAGAGTGGATAAAAATGGATGTAGATTGGATAAAATGGATGTAGAGTTAATAAAAGTGGATGTAGAGTGGATAAAATGGATGTAGAGTTGATAAAAATGGATGTGGAGTGGATAAAAATGGATGTAGATTGGATAAAATGGATGTAGAGTGGATAAAAATAGATGTAGATTATATAAATTGGATGTAGAGTATATAAAATGGATGTAGAGTGGATAAAAATGGATGTCGAGTGGATAAAATGGATGTAGAGTGGATAAAAATGGATGTAGATTGGACAAAATGGATGTAGAGTTAATAAAAATGGATGTAGAGTGGATAAAATGGATGTATAGTGGATAAAAATGGATGTAGAGTAGATAAAATAGATGTAGAGTGGATAAAAATGGATGTAGAGTGGATAAAATGGATGTCGAGTGGATAAAATGGATGTAGAGTGGATAAAAATAGATGTAGAGTGGATAAAAATGGATGTAGAGTGGATACAATGGATGTAGAGTGGATAAAAATGGATGTAGAGTGGATAAAATGGATGTAGAGTGGATAAAAATGGATGTAGAGTGGATAAAATGGATGTAGAGTGCATAAAAATGGATGTAGAGTGGATAAAAATGGATGTAGATTGGATAAAATGGATGTAGAGTTAATAAAAATGGATGTAGAGTGGGTATAATGGATGTAGAGAGGATAAAATGGATGTGGAGTGGATAACAATGGATGTAGAGTGGATAAAATGGATGTAGAGTGGATAAAATGGATGAAGAGTGGATAAAATGGTTGTAGAGTGGATAAAATGGATGTAGAGTAGATAAAAATGGATGTAGAGTGGATACAATGGATGTAGAGTGGATAAAAATGGATGTAGAGTGGATAAAATGGATGTAGAGTGGATAAAAATGGATGTAGAGTGGATAAAATGGATGTAGAGTGCATAAATATGGATGTTGAGTGGATAAAATGGATGTAGAGTGGATAAAATGGATGTACATTTAATAAAAATGGATGTAGAGTGGATAAAAATGGATGTAGATTGGATAAAATGGATGTAGAGTTAATAAAAGTGGATGTAGAGTGGATAAAATGGATGTAGAGTGGATAAAAATTGATGTAGATTGGATAAAATGGATGTAGAGTGCATAAAAATGGATGTAGAGTATATAAATTGGTTGTACAGTATATAAAATGGATGTAGAGTGGATAAAAATGGATGTCGAGTGGATAAAATGGATGTAGAGTGGATAAAAATGGATGTAGAGTGGATAAAATGGATGTAGAGTTGATAAAAATGGATGTAGAGTGGATAAAATGGATGTAGAGTAGATAAAATGGATGTAGAGTGGATAAAATGGATGTAGAGTTCATAAAAATGGATGTAGAGTGGATAAAAATGGATGTAGATTGGATAAAATGGATGTAGAGTGGATAAAAATGGATGTAGAGTGGATAAAATGGATGTAGAGTTAATAAAAATGGATGTAGAGTGGAAATAATGGATGTAGAGAGGATAAAATGGATGTAGAGTGGATAAAATGGATGTAGAGTGGATAAAAATGGATGTAGAGTGGATAAAAATGGATATAGGGTAGATAAAATGGATGTAGAGTTAATAAAAATGGATGTAGAGTGGATATAATGGATGTAGAGAGGATAAAATGGATGTGGAGTGGATAACAATGGATGTAGAGTGGATAAAATGGATGTAGAGTGGATAAAATGGATGAAGAGTGGATAAAATGGTTGTAGAGTGGATAAAATGGATGTAGAGTAGATAAAAATGGATGTAGAGTGGACAAAATGGATGTAGAGTGGATAAAAATGGATGTAGAGTGGATAAAATGGATGTAGAGTTGATAAAAATGGATGTAGAGTGGATAAAATGGATGTAGAGTAGATAAAATGGATGTAGAGTGGATAAAATGGATGTAGAGTTGATAAAATGGATGTAGAGTGGATAAAATGGATGTAGAGTTAATAAAAATGGATGTAGAGTGGGTATAATGGATGTAGAGAGGATAAAATGGATGTGGAGTGGATAACAATGGATGTAGAGTGGATAAAATGGATGTAGAGTGGATAAAATGGATGAAGAGTGGATAAAATGGTTGTAGAGTGGATAAAATGGATGTAGAGTAGATAAAAATGGATGTAGAGTGGACAAAATGGATGTAGAGTGGATAAAAATGGATGTAGAGTGGATAAAATGGATGTAGAGTTGATAAAAATGGATGTAGAGTGGATAAAATGGATGTAGAGTAGATAAAATGGATGTAGAGTGGATAAAAATGGATGTCGAGTGGATAAAATGGATGTAGAGTGGATAAAAATGGATGTAGAGTGGATAAAATGGATGTAGAGTTGATAAAAATGGATGTAGAGTGGATAAAATGGATGTAGAGTAGATAAAATGGATGTAGAGTGGATAAAATGGATGTAGAGTTCATAAAAATGGATGTAGAGTGGATAAAAATGGATGTAGATTGGATAAAATGGATGTAGAGTGGATAAAAATGGATGTAGAGTGGATAAAATGGATGTAGAGTTAATAAAAATGGATGTAGAGTGGAAATAATGGATGTAGAGAGGATAAAATGGATGTAGAGTGGATAAAATGGATGTAGAGTGGATAAAAATGGATGTAGAGTGGATAAAAATGGATATAGGGTAGATAAAATGGATGTAGAGTTAATAAAAATGGATGTAGATTGGATAAAATGGATGTAGAGTGGATAAAAATGGATGTAGAGTATATAAATTGGATGTAGAGTATATAAAATGGATGTAGAGTGGATAAAAATGGATGTCGAGTGGATAAAATGGATGTAGAGTGGATAAAAATGGATGTAGAGTGGATAAAATGGATGTAGAGTTGATAAAAATGGATGTAGAGTGGATAAAATGGATGTAGAGTAGATAAAATGGATGTAGAGTGGATAAAATGGATGTAGAGTTGATAAAATGGATGTAAAGTGGATAAAATGGATGTAGAGTTAATAAAAATGGATGTAGAGTGGAAATAATGGATGTAGAGAGGATAAAATGGATGTAGAGTGGATAAAATGGATGTAGAGTTCATAAAAATGGATGTAGAGTGGATAAAAATGGATGTAGATTGGATAAAATGGATGTAGAGTGGATAAAAATGGATGTAGAGTGGATAAAATGGATGTAGAGTTAATAAAAATGGATGTAGAGTGGAAATAATGGATGTAGAGAGGATAAAATGGATGTAGAGTGGATAAAATGGATGTAGAGTGGATAAAAATGGATGTAGAGTGGATAAAAATGGATATAGGGTAGATAAAATGGATGTAGAGTTAATAAAAATGGATGTAGAGTGGGTATAATGGATGTAGAGAGGATAAAATGGATGTGGAGTGGATAACAATGGATGTAGAGTGGATAAAATGGATGTAGAGTGGATAAAATGGATGAAGAGTGGATAAAATGGTTGTAGAGTGGATAAAATGGATGTAGAGTAGATAAAAATGGATGTAGAGTGGACAAAATGGATGTAGAGTGGATAAAAATGGATGTAGAGTGGATAAAATGGATGTAGAGTGCATAAAAATGGATGTAGAGTGGATAAAATGGATGTAGAGTGGATAAAATTAATGTACATTTAATAAAAATGGATGTAGAGTGGATAAAAATGGATGTAGAGTGGATGAAAATGGATGTAGATTGGATAAAATGGTTGTAGAGTTAATAAAAGTGGATGTAGAGTGGATAAAATGGATGTAGAGTTGATAAAAATGGATGTAGAGTGGATAAAAATGGATGTAGATTGGATAAAATGGATGTAGAGTGGATAAAAATGGATGTAGAGTATATAAATTGGATGTAGAGTATATAAAATGGATGTAGAGTGGATAAAAATGGATGTCGAGTGGATAAAATGGATGTAGAGTGGATAAAAATGGATGTAGATTGGATAAAATGGATGTAGAGTGGATGAAAATGGATGTAGAGTATATAAATTGGATGTAGAGTATATAAAATGGATGTAGAGTGGATAAAAATGGATGTCGAGTGGATAAAATGGATGTAGAGTGGATAAAAATGGATGTAGAGTGGATAAAATGGATGTAGAGTTGATAAAAATGGATGTAGAGTGGATAAAATGGATGTAGAGTAGATAAAATGGATGTAGAGTGGATAAAATGGATGTAGAGTTGATAAAATGGATGTCGAGTGGATAAAATGGATGTAGAGTGGATAAAAATGGATGTAGATTGGATAAAATGGATGTAGAGTTAATAAAAATGGATGTAGAGTGGATAAAATGGATGTATAGTGGATAAAAATGGATGTAGAGTAGATAAAATAGATGTAGAGTGGATAAAAATGGATGTAAAGTGGATAAAAATGGATGTAGATTGGATAAAATGGATGTAGAGTTAATAAAAGTGGATGTAGAGTGGATAAAATGGATGTAGAGTTGATAAAAATGGATGTGGAGTGGATAAAAATGGATGTAGATTGGATAAAATGGATGTAGAGTGGATAAAAATAGATGTAGATTATATAAATTGGATGTAGAGTATATAAAATGGATGTAGAGTGGATAAAAATGGATGTCGAGTGGATAAAATGGATGTAGAGTGGATAAAAATGGATGTAGATTGGATAAAATGGATGTAGAGTTAATAAAAATGGATGTAGAGTGGATAAAATGGATGTATAGTGGATAAAAATGGATGTAGAGTAGATAAAATAGATGTAGAGTGGATAAAAATGGATGTAGAGTGGATAAAATGGATGTCGAGTGGATAAAATGGATGTAGAGTGGATAAAAATAGATGTAGAGTGGATAAAAATGGATGTAGAGTGGATACAATGGATGTAGAGTGGATAAAAATGGATGTAGAGTGGATAAAATGGATGTAGAGTGGATAAAAATGGATGTAGAGTGGATAAAATGGATGTAGAGTGCATAAAAATGGATGTAGAGTGGATAAAAATGGATGTAGATTGGATAAAATGGATGTAGAGTGGATAAAAATGGATGTAGATTATATAAATTGGATGTAGAGTATATAAAATGGATGTAGAGTGGATAAAAATGGATGTCGAGTGGATAAAATGGATGTAGAGTGGATAAAATGGATGTAGATTGGATAAAATGGATGTAGAGTTAATAAAAATGGATGTAGAGTGGATAAAATGGATGTATAGTGGATAAAAATGGATGTAGAGTAGATAAAATAGATGTAGAGTGGATAAAAATGGATGTAGAGTGGATAAAATGGATGTAGAGTGGATAAAATAGATGTAGAGTGGATAAAAATAGATGTAGAGTGGATAAAAATGGATGTAGAGTGGATACAATGGATGTAGAGTGGATAAAAATGGATGTAGAGTGGATAAAATGGATGTAGAGTAGATAAAAATGGATGTAGAGTGGATAAAATGGATGTACATTTAATAAAAATGGATGTAGAGTGGATAAAAATGGATGTAGAGTGGATAAAAATGGATGTAGATTGGATAAAATGGATGTAGAGTTAATAAAAGTGGATGTAGAGTGGATAAAATGGATGTAGAGTGGATAAAAATGGATGTAGATTGGATAAAATGGATGTAGAGTGCATAAAAATGGATGTAGAGTATATAAATTGGATGTACAGTATATAAAATGGATGTAGAGTGGATAAAAATGGATGTCGAGTGGATAAAATGGATGTCGAGTGGATAAAATAGATGTAGAGTGGATAAAAATAGATGTAGAGTGGATAAAAATGGATGTAGAGTGGATACAATGGATGTGGAGTGGATAAAAATGGATGTAGATTGGATAAAATGGATGTAGAGTGGATAAAAATAGATGTAGATTATATAAATTGGATGTAGAGTATATAAAATGGATGTAGAGTGGATAAAAATGGATGTCGAGTGGATAAAATGGATGTAGAGTGGATAAAAATGGATGTAGATTGGACAAAATGGATGTAGAGTTAATAAAAATGGATGTAGAGTGGATAAAATGGATGTATAGTGGATAAAATGGATGTAGAGTTGATAAAATGGATGTCGAGTGGATAAAATGGATGTAGAGTGGATAAAAATGGATGTAGATTGGATAAAATGGATGTAGAGTTAATAAAAATGGATGTAGAGTGGATAAAATGGATGTATAGTGGATAAAAATGGATGTAGAGTAGATAAAATAGATGTAGAGTGGATAAAAATGGATGTAAAGTGGATAAAAATGGATGTAGATTGGATAAAATGGATGTAGAGTTAATAAAAGTGGATGTAGAGTGGATAAAATGGATGTAGAGTTGATAAAAATGGATGTGGAGTGGATAAAAATGGATGTAGATTGGATAAAATGGATGTAGAGTGGATAAAAATAGATGTAGATTATATAAATTGGATGTAGAGTATATAAAATGGATGTAGAGTGGATAAAAATGGTTGTCGAGTGGATAAAATGGATGTAGAGTGGATAAAAATGGATGTAGATTGGACAAAATGGATGTAGAGTTAATAAAAATGGATGTAGAGTGGATAAAATGGATGTATAGTGGATAAAAATGGATGTAGAGTAGATAAAATAGATGTAGAGTGGATAAAAATGGATGTAGAGTGGATAAAATGGATGTCGAGTGGATAAAATGGATGTAGAGTGGATAAAAATAGATGTAGAGTGGATAAAAATGGATGTAGAGTGGATACAATGGATGTAGAGTGGATAAAAATGGATGTAGAGTGGATAAAATGGATGTAGAGTGGATAAAAATGGATGTAGAGTGGATAAAATGGATGTAGAGTGCATAAAAATGGATGTAGAGTGGATAAAAATGGATGTAGATTGGATAAAATGGATGTAGAGTGGATAAAAATGGATGTAGATTATATAAATTGGATGTAGAGTATATAAAATGGATGTAGAGTGGATAAAAATGGATGTCGAGTGGATAAAATGGATGTAGAGTGGATAAAATGGATGTAGATTGGATAAAATGGATGTAGAGTTAATAAAAATGGATGTAGAGTGGATAAAATGGATGTATAGTGGATAAAAATGGATGTAGAGTAGATAAAATAGATGTAGAGTGGATAAAAATGGATGTAGAGTGGATAAAATGGATGTCGAGTGGATAAAATAGATGTAGAGTGGATAAAAATAGATGTAGAGTGGATAAAAATGGATGTAGAGTGGATACAATGGATGTAGAGTGGATAAAAATGGATGTAGAGTGGATAAAATGGATGTAGAGTAGATAAAAATGGATGTAGAGTGGATAAAATGGATGTACATTTAATAAAAATGGATGTAGAGTGGATAAAAATGGATGTAGAGTGGATAAAAATGGATGTAGATTGGATAAAATGGATGTAGAGTTAATAAAAGTGGATGTAGAGTGGATAAAATGGATGTAGAGTGGATAAAAATGGATGTAGATTGGATAAAATGGATGTAGAGTGCATAAAAATGGATGTAGAGTATATAAATTGGATGTACAGTATATAAAATGGATGTAGAGTGGATAAAAATGGATGTCGAGTGGATAAAATGGATGTAGAGTGGATAAAAATGGATGTAGATTGGATAAAATGGATGTAAAGTGGATGAAAATGGATGTAGAGTATATAAATTGGATGTAGAGTATATAAAATGTATGTAGAGTGGATAAAAATGGATGTAGAGTTCATAAAAATGGATGTAGAGTGGATAAAAATGGATGTAGATTGGATAAAATGGATGTAGAGTTAATAAAAATGGATGTAGAGTGGAAATAATGGATGTAGAGAGGATAAAATGGATGTAGAGTTCATAAAAATGGATGTAGAGTGGATAAAAATGGATGTAGATTGGATAAAATGGATGTAGAGTGGATAAAAATGGATGTAGAGTGGATAAAATGGATGTAGAGTTAATAAAAATGGATGTAGAGTGGAAATAATGGATGTAGAGAGGATAAAATGGATGTAGAGTGGATAAAATGGATGTAGAGTTCATAAAAATGGATGTAGAGTGGATAAAATGGATGTAGAGTGGATAAAATGATTGTAGAGTGGATAAAATGGATGTAGAGTGGATAAAAATGGAAGTAGAGTGGATAAAATGGATGTAGAGTGGATAAAATGGTTGTAGAGTGGATAAAAATGGATGTAGAGTGGATAAAATGGATGTAGAATGGATAAAATGGATGTAGAGTGGATAAAAATGGATGTAGAGAGGATAAAATGGATGTAGAGTGGATAAAATGGATGTACAGTTAATAAAAATGGATGTAGAGTGGAAATAATGGATGTAGAGAGGATAAAATGGATGTAGAATGGATAAAATGGATTTAGAGTTCATAAAAATGGATGTAGAGTGGATAAAATTAATGTACATTTAATAAAAATGGATGTAGAGTGGATAAAAATGGATGTAGAGTGGATAAAAATGGATGTAGATTGGATAAAATGGTTGTAGAGTTAATAAAAGTGGATGTAGAGTGGATAAAATGGATGTAGAGTTGATAAAAATGGATGTAGAGTGGATAAAAATGGATGTAGATTGGATAAAATGGATGTAGAGTGGATAAAAATGGATGTAGAGTATATAAATTGGATGTAGAGTATATAAAATGGATGTAGAGTGGATAAAAATGGATGTCGAGTGGATAAAATGGATGTAGAGTGGATAAAAATGGATGTAGATTGGATAAAATGGATGTAGAGTGGATGAAAATGGATGTAGAGTATATAAATTGGATGTAGAGTATATAAAATGGATGTAGAGTGGATAAAAATGGATGTCGAGTGGATAAAATGGATGTAGATTGGATAAAATGGATGTGGAGTGGATAACAATGGATGTAGAGAGGATAAAAATGGATATAGGGTAGATAAAATGGATGTAGAGTGGATAAAAATGGATGTAGATTATATAAATTGGATGTAGAGTATATGAAATGGATGTAGAGTGGATAAAAATGGATGTCGAGTGGATAAAATGGATGTAGAGTGGATAAAAATGGATGTAGATTGGACCAAATGGATGTAGAGTTAATAAAAATGGATGTAGAGTGGATAAAATGGATGTATAGTGGATAAAATGGATGTAGAGTTGATAAAATGGATGTCGAGTAGATAAAATAGATGTAGAGTGGATAAAAATGGATGTAAAGTGGATAAAAATGGATGTAGATTGGATAAAATGGATGTAGAGTTAATAAAAGTGGATGTAGAGTGGATAAAATGGATGTAGAGTTGATAAAAATGGATGTGGAGTGGATAAAAATGGATGTAGATTGGATAAAATGGATGTAGAGTGGATAAAAATAGATGTAGATTATATAAATTGGATGTAGAGTATATAAAATGGATGTAGAGTGGATAAAAATGGATGTCGAGTGGATAAAATGGATGTAGAGTGGATAAAAATGGATGTAGATTGGACAAAATGGATGTAGAGTTAATAAAAATGGATGTAGAGTGGATAAAATGGATGTATAGTGGATAAAAATGGATGTAGAGTAGATAAAATAGATGTAGAGTGGATAAAAATGGATGTAAAGTGGATAAAAATGGATGTAGATTGGATAAAATGGATGTAGAGTGGATAAAATGGATGTAGATTGGATAAAATGGATGTAGAGTTAATAAAAATGGATGTAGAGTGGATAAAATGGATGTAGAGTGGATAAAATGGATGTAGAGTTGATAAAATGGATGTCGAGTGGATAAAATGGATGTAGAGTGGATAAAAATGGATGTAGATTGGATAAAATGGATGTAGAGTTAATAAAAATGGATGTAGAGTGGATAAAATGGATGTATAGTGGATAAAAATGGATGTAGAGTAGATAAAATAGATGTAGAGTGGATAAAAATGGATGTAAAGTGGATAAAAATGGATGTAGATTGGATAAAATGGATGTAGAGTTAATAAAAGTGGATGTAGAGTGGATAAAATGGATGTAGAGTTGATAAAAATGGATGTGGAGTGGATAAAAATGGATGTAGATTGGATAAAATGGATGTAGAGTGGATAAAAATAGATGTAGATTATATAAATTGGATGTAGAGTATATAAAATGGATGTAGAGTGGATAAAAATGGATGTCGAGTGGATAAAATGGATGTAGAGTGGATAAAAATGGATGTAGATTGGACCAAATGGATGTAGAGTTAATAAAAATGGATGTAGAGTGGATAAAATGGATGTATAGTGGATAAAATGGATGTAGAGTTGATAAAATGGATGTCGAGTAGATAAAATAGATGTAGAGTGGATAAAAATGGATGTAAAGTGGATAAAAATGGATGTAGATTGGATAAAATGGATGTAGAGTTAATAAAAGTGGATGTAGAGTGGATAAAATGGATGTAGAGTTGATAAAAATGGATGTGGAGTGGATAAAAATGGATGTAGATTGGATAAAATGGATGTAGAGTGGATAAAAATAGATGTAGATTATATAAATTGGATGTAGAGTATATAAAATGGATGTAGAGTGGATAAAAATGGATGTCGAGTGGATAAAATGGATGTAGAGTGGATAAAAATGGATGTAGATTGGACAAAATGGATGTAGAGTTAATAAAAATGGATGTAGAGTGGATAAAATGGATGTATAGTGGATAAAAATGGATGTAGAGTAGATAAAATAGATGTAGAGTGGATAAAAATGGATGTAGAGTGGATAAAATGGATGTCGAGTGGATAAAATGGATGTAGAGTGGATAAAAATAGATGTAGAGTGGATAAAAATGGATGTAGAGTGGATACAATGGATGTAGAGTGGATAAAAATGGATGTAGAGTGGATAAAATGGATGTAGAGTGGATAAAAATGGATGTAGAGTGGATAAAATGGATGTAGAGTGGATAAAAATGGATGTAGAGTGGATAAAAATGGATGTAGATTGGATAAAATGGATGTAGAGTGGATAAAAATGGATGTAGATTATATAAATTGGATGTAGAGTATATAAAATGGATGTAGAGTGGATAAAAATGGATGTCGAGTGGATAAAATGGATGTAGAGTGGATAAAATGGATGTAGATTGGATAAAATGGATGTAGAGTTAATAAAAATGGATGTAGAGTGGATAAAATGGATGTATAGTGGATAAAAATGGATGTAGAGTAGATAAAATAGATGTAGAGTGGATAAAAATGGATGTAGAGTGGATAAAATGGATGTCGAGTGGATAAAATAGATGTAGAGTGGATAAAAATAGATGTAGAGTGGATAAAAATGGATGTAGAGTGGATACAATGGATGTAGAGTGGATAAAAATGGATGTAGAGTGGATAAAATGGATGTAGAGTGGATAAAAATGGATGTAGAGTGGATAAAATGGATGTAGAGTGCATAAATATGGATGTTGAGTGGATAAAATGGATGTAGAGTGGATAAAATGGATGTACATTTAATAAAAATGGATGTAGAGTGGATAAAAATGGATGTAGAGTGGATAAAAATGGATGTAGATTGGATAAAATGGATGTAGAGTTAATAAAAGTGGATGTAGAGTGGATAAAATGGATGTAGAGTGGATAAAAATGGATGTAGATTGGATAAAATGGATGTAGAGTGCATAAAAATGGATGTAGAGTATATAAATTGGATGTACAGTATATAAAATGGATGTAGAGTGGATAAAAATGGATGTCGAGTGGATAAAATGGATGTAGAGTGGATAAAAATGGATGTAGATTGGATAAAATGGATGTAGAGTGGATGAAAATGGATGTAGAGTATATAAATTGGATGTAGAGTATATAAAATGTATGTAGAGTGGATAAAAATGGATGTCGAGTGGATAAAATGGATGTAGAGTGGATAAAAATGGATGTAGAGTGGATAAAATGGATGTAGAGTTGATAAAATGGATGTAAAGTGGATAAAATGGATGTAGAGTTGATAAAAATGGATGTAGAGTGGAAATAATGGATGTAGAGAGGATAAAATGGATGTAGAGTGGATAAAATGGATGTAGAGTTCATAAAAATGGATGTAGAGTGGATAAAAATGGATGTAGATTGGATAAAATGGATGTAGAGTTAATAAAAATGGATGTAGAGTGGAAATAATGGATGTAGAGAGGATAAAATGGATGTAGAGTGGATAAAATGGATGTAGAGTTCATAAAAATGGATGTAGAGTGGATAAAAATGGATGTAGATTGGATAAAATGGATGTAGAGTGGATAAAAATGGATGTAGAGTGGATAAAATGGATGTAGAGTTAATAAAAATGGATGTAGAGTGGAAATAATGGATGTAGAGAGGATAAAATGGATGTAGAGTGGATAAAATGGATGTAGAGTTCATAAAAATGGATGTAGAGTGGATAAAATGGATGTAGAGTGGATAAAATGGTTGTAGAGTGGATAAAAATGGATGTAGAGTGGATAAAATGGATGTAGAATGGATAAAATGGATGTAGAGTGGATAAAAATGGATGTAGAGAGGATAAAATGGATGTAGAGTGGATAAAATGGATGTACAGTTAATAAAAATGGATGTAGAGTGGAAATAATGGATGTAGAGAGGATAAAATGGATGTAGAATGGATAAAATGGATTTAGAGTTCATAAAAATGGATGTAGAGTGGATAAAAATGGATGTAGATTGGATAAAATGGATGTAGAGTTGATAAAATGGATGTAAAGTGGATAAAATGGATGTAGAGTTAATAAAAATGGATGTAGAGTGGAAATAATGGATGTAGAGAGGATAAAATGGATGTAGAGTGGATAAAATGGATGTAGAGTTCATAAAAATGGATGTAGAGTGGATAAAAATGGATGTAGATTGGATAAAATGGATGTGGAGTGGATAACAATGGATGTAGAGAGGATAAAAATGGATATAGGGTAGATAAAATGGATGTAGAGTTAATAAAAATGGATGTAGAGTGGATATAATGGATGTAGAGAGGATAAAATGGATGTGGAGTGGATAACAATGGATGTAGAGTGGATAAAATGGATGTAGAGTGGATAAAATGGTTGTAGAGTGGATAAAATGGATGTAGAGTGGATAAAAATGGATGTAGATTGGATAAAATGGATGTGGAGTGGATAACAATGGATGTAGAGAGGATAAAAATGGATATAGGGTAGATAAAATGGATGTAGAGTGGATAAAAATGGATGTAGATTATATAAATTGGATGTAGAGTATATAAAATGGATGTAGAGTGGATAAAAATGGATGTCGAGTGGATAAAATGGATGTAGAGTGGATAAAATGGATGTAGATTGGATAAAATGGATGTAGAGTTAATAAAAATGGATGTAGAGTGGATAAAATGGATGTATAGTGGATAAAAATGGATGTAGAGTAGATAAAATAGATGTAGAGTGGATAAAAATGGATGTAGATTGGATAAAATGGATGTCGAGTGGATAAAATGGATGTAGAGTGGATAAAAATGGATGTAGAGTATATAAATTGGATGTAGAGTATATAAAATGGATGTAGAGTGGATGAAAATGGATGTCGAGTGGATAAAATGGATATAGAGTGGATAAAAATGGATGTAGATTGGATAAAATGGATGTAGAGTTGATAAAAATGGATGTAGAGTGGATAAAATGGATGTAGAGTTAATAAAAATGGATGTAGAGTGGAAATAATGGATGTAGAGAGGATAAAATGGATGTAGAGTGGATAAACATGGATGTAGATTGGATAAAATGGATGTAGAGTTAATAAAAATGGATGTAGAGTGGATAAAAATGGATGTAGAGTATATAAATTGGATGTAGAGTATATAAAATGGATGTAGAGTGGATAAAAATGGATGTCGAGTGGATAAAATGGATATAGAGTGGATAAAAATGGATGTAGATTGGATAAAATGGATGTAGAGTTGATAAAAATGGATGTAGAGTGGATAAAATGGATGTAGAGTTAATAAAAATGGATGTAGAGTGGAAATAATGGATGTAGAGAGGATAAAATGGATGTAGAGTGGATAAACATGGATGTAGAGAGGATAAAATGGATGTAGAGTGGATAAAAATGGATGTAGATTGGATAAAATGGATGTAGAGTTAATAAAAGTGGATGTAGAGTGGATAAAAATGGATGTAGATTGGATAAAATGGATGTAGAGTGGATAAAAATGGATGTAGATTATATAAATTGGATGTAGAGTATATAAAATGGATGTAGAGTGGATAAAAATGGATGTCGAGAGGATAAAATGGATGTAGAGTGGATAAAAATGGATGTAGATTGGATAAAATGGATGTAGAGTGGATGAAAATGGATGTAGAGTATATAAATTGGATGTAGAGTATATAAAATGGATGTAGAGTGGATAAAAATGGATGTCGAGTGGATAAAAATGGATGTAGAGTGGATAAAATGGATGTAGAGTTGATAAAAATGGATGTAGAGTGGATAAAATGGATGTAGAGTAGATAAAATGGATGTAGAGTGGATAAAATGGATGTAGAGTTGATAAAATGGATGTAAAGTGGATAAAATGGATGTAGAGTTAATAAAAATGGATGTAGAGTGGAAATAATGGATGTAGAGAGGATAAAATGGATGTAGAGTGGATAAAATGGATGTAGAGTTCATAAAAATGGATGTAGAGTGGATAAAAATGGATGTAGATTGGATAAAATGGATGTAGAGTGGATAAAAATGGATGTAGAGTGGATAAAATGGATGTAGAGTTAATAAAAATGGATGTAGAGTGGATAAAATGGATGTAGAGTTAATAAAAATGGATGTAGAGTGGAAATAATGGATGTAGAGAGGATAAAATGGATGTAGAGTGGATAAAATGGATGTAGAGTTCATAAAAATGGATGTAGAGTGGATAAAATGGATGTAGAGTGGATAAAATGATTGTAGAGTGGATAAAATGGATGTAGAGTGGATAAAAATGGATGTAGAGTGGATAAAATGGATGTAGAATGGATAAAATGGATGTAAAGTGGATAAAAATGGATGTCGAGTGGATAAAATGGATGTAGAGTGGATAAAAATAGATGTAGAGAGAATAAAATGGAAGTAGAGTGGATAAAAATGGATGTAGAGCGGATAAAAATGGATGTAGAGTGGATAAAATGGATGTAGAGTGGATAAAAATGGATGTAGAGAGGATAAAATGGATGTAGAGTGGATAAAATGGATGTACAGTTAATAAAAATGGATGTAGAGTGGAAATAATGGATGTAGAGAGGATAAAATGGATGTAGAGTGGATAAAATGGATGTAGAGTTCATAAAAATGGATGTAGAGTGGATAAAAATGGATGTAGATTGGATAAAATGGATGTAGAGTGGATAAAATGGATGTAGAGTTCATAAAAATGGATGTAGAGTGGATAAAAATGGATGTAGATTGGATAAAATGGATGTGGAGTGGATAACAATGGATGTAGAGAGGATAAAAATGGATATAGGGTAGATAAAATGGATGTAGAGTTAATAAAAATGGATGTAGAGTGGATATAATGGATGTAGAGAGGATAAAATGGATGTGGAGTGGATAACAATGGATGTAGAGTGGATAAAATGGATGTAGAGTGGTTAAAATGGATGAAGAGTGGATAAAATGGTTGTAGTGTGGATAAAATGGATGTAGAGTGGATAAAAATGGATGTAGAGTGGATAAAATGGATGTAGAGATGATAAAAATGGATGTAGAGTGGATAAAAATGGATGTAGATTGGATAAAATGGATGTAGAGTGGATAAAAATGGATGTAGAGTATATAAATTGGATGTAGAGTATATAAAATGGATGTAGAGTGGATAAAAATGGATGTCGAGTGGATAAAATGGATATAGAGTGGATAAAAATGGATGTAGATTGGATAAAATGGATGTAGAGTTGATAAAAATGGATGTAGAGTGGATAAAATGGATGTAGAGTTAATAAAAATGGATGTAGAGTGGAAATAATGGATGTAGAGAGGATAAAATGGATGTAGAGTGGATAAAAATGGATGTAGATTGGATAAAATGGATGTAGAGTGGATAAAAATGGATGTAGATTATATAAATTGGATGTAGAGTATATAAAATGGATGTAGAGTGGATAAAAATGGATGTCGAGTGGATAAAATGGATGTAGAGTGGATAAAAATGGATGTAGATTGGATAAAATGGATGTAGAGTTAATAAAAATGGATGTAGAGTGGATAAAATGGATGTATAGTGGATAAAAATGGATGTAGAGTAGATAAAATAGATGTAGAGTGGATAAAAATGGATGTAGAGTGTATAAAAATGGATGTAGATTGGATAAAATGGATGTAGAGTTAATAAAAGTGGATGTAGAGTGGATAAAATGGATGTAGAGTTGATAAAAATGGATGTAGAGTGGATAAAAATGGATGTAGATTGGATAAAATGGATGTAGAGTGGATAAAAATGGATGTAGATTATATAAATTGGATGTAGAGTATATAAAATGGATGTAGAGTGGATAAAAATGGATGTCGAGTGGATAAAATGGATGTAGAGTGGATAAAAATGGATGTAGATTGGACAAAATGGATGTAGAGTTAATAAAAATGGATGTAGAGTGGATAAAATGGATGTATAGTGGATGAAAATGGATGTAGAGTAGATAAAATAATGTAGAGTGGATAAAAATGGATGTAGAGTGGATAAAATGGATGTCGAGTGGATAAAATGGATGTAGAGTGGATAAAAATAGATGTAGAGTGGATAAAAATGGATGTAGAGTGGATACAATGGATGTAGAGTGGATAAAAATGGATGTAGAGTGGATAAAATGGATGTAGAGTGGATAAAAATGGATGTAGAGTGGATAAAATGGATGTAGAGTGCATAAAAATGGATGTTGAGTGGATAAAATGGATGTAGAGTGGATAAAATGGATGTACATTTAATAAAAATGGATGTAGAGTGGATAAAAATGGATGTAGAGTGGATAAAAATGGATGTAGATTGGATAAAATGGATGTAGAGTTAATAAAAGTGGATGTAGAGTGGATAAAATGGATGTAGAGTTGATAAAAATGGATGTAGAGTGGATAAAAATGGATGTAGATTGGATAAAATGGATGTAGAGTGGATGAAAATGGATGTAGAGTATATAAATTGGATGTAGGGTATATAAAATGGATGTAGAGTGGATAAAAATGGATGTCGAGTGGATTTAATGGATGTAGAGTGGATAAAAATGGATGTAGAGTGGATAAAATGGATGTAGAGTTGATAAAAATGGATGTAGAGTGGATAAAATGGATGTAGAGTTGATAAAATGGATGTAAAGTGGATAAAATGGATGTAGAGTTAATAAAAATGGATGTAGAGTGGAAATAATGGATGTAGAGAGGATAAAATGGATGTAGAGTGGATAAAATGGATGTAGAGTTCATAAAAATGGATGTAGAGTGGATAAAAATGGATGTAGATTGGATAAAATGGATGTAGAGTGGATAAAAATGGATGTAGAGTGGATAAAATGGATGTAGAGTTAATAAAAATGGATGTAGAGTGGAAATAATGGATGTAGAGAGGATAAAATGGATGTAGAGTGGATAAAATGGATGTAGAGTTCATAAAAATGGATGTAGAGTGGATAAAATGGATGTAGAGTGGATAAAATGGATGTAGAGTTGATAAAATGGATGTAAAGTGGATAAAATGGATGTAGAGTTAATAAAAATGGATGTAGAGTGGAAATAATGGATGTAGAGAGGATAAAATGGATGTAGAGTGGATAAAATGGATGTAGAGTTCATAAAAATGGATGTAGAGTGGATAAAAATGGATGTAGATTGGATAAAATGGATGTGGAGTGGATAACAATGGATGTAGAGAGGATAAAAATGTATATAGGGTAGATAAAATGGATGTAGAGTTAATAAAAATGGATGTAGAGTGGATATAATGGATGTAGAGAGGATAAAATGGATGTGGAGTGGATAACAATGGATGTAGAGTGGATAAAATGGATGTAGAGTTGATAAAAATGGATGTAGAGTGGATAAAATGGATGTAGAGTAGATAAAATGGATGTATAGTGGATAAAATGGATGTAGAGTTGATAAAATGGATGTAAAGTGGATAAAATGGATGTGGAGTGGATAACAATGGATGTAGATTGGATAAAATGGATGTGGAGTGGATAAAATGGATGTAGAGTGGATAAAATGGTTGTAGAGTGGATAAAATGGATGTAGAGTTGATAAAAATGGATGTAGAGTGGATAAAACGGATGTAGAGTGGATAAAAATGGATGTAGAGTGGATACAATGGTTGTAGAGTGGATAAAAATGGATATAGGGTAGATAAAATGGATGTAGAGTTAATAAAAATGGATGTAGAGTGGATATAATGGATGTAGAGAGGATAAAATGGATGTGGAGTGGATAACAATGGATGTAGAGTGGATAAAATGGATGTAGAGTGGATAAAATGGATGTAGAGAGGATAAAATGGATGTAGAGTGGATAAAATGGATGTAGAGTTCATAAAAATGGATGTAGAGTGGATAAAAATGGATGTAGATTGGATAAAATGGATGTGGAGTGGATAACAATGGATGTAGAGAGGATAAAAATGGATATAGGGTAGATAAAATGGATGTAGAGTTAATAAAAATGGATGTAGAGTGGATATAATGGATGTAGAGAGGATAAAATGGATGTGGAGTGGATAACAATGGATGTAGAGTGGATAAAATGGATGTAGAGTGGATAAAATGGATGAAGAGTGGATAAAATGGTTGTAGAGTGGATAAAATGGATGTAGAGTAGATAAAAATGGATGTAGAGTGGATAAAATGGATGTAGAGTGGATAAAATGGTTGTAGAGTGCATAAAAATGGATGTTGAGTGGATAAAATGGATGTAGAGTGGATAAAATGGATGTACATTTAATAAAAATGGATGTAGAGTGGATACAATGGATGTAGAGTGGATAAAAATGGATGTAGAGTGGATAAAATGGATGTAGAGTGGATAAAAATGGATGTAGAGTGGATAAAATGGATGTAGAGTGCATAAAAATGGATGTAGAGTGGATAAAATGGATGTAGAGTGGATAAAAATGGATGTAGAGTGGATAAAATGGATGTAGAGTTAATAAAAATGGATGTAGAGTGGAAATAATGGATGTAGAGAGGATAAAATGGATGTAGAGTGGATAAAATGGATGTAGAGTTCATAAAAATGGATGTAGAGTGGATAAAATGGATGTAGAGTGGATAAAATGGATGTAGAGTTGATAAAATGGATGTAAAGTGGATAAAATGGATGTAGAGTTAATAAAAATGGATGTAGAGTGGAAATAATGGATGTAGAGAGGATAAAATGGATGTAGAGTGGATAAAATGGATGTAGAGTTCATAAAAATGGATGTAGAGTGGATAAAAATGGATGTAGATTGGATAAAATGGATGTGGAGTGGATAACAATGGATGTAGAGAGGATAAAAATGTATATAGGGTAGATAAAATGGATGTAGAGTTAATAAAAATGGATGTAGAGTGGATATAATGGATGTAGAGAGGATAAAATGGATGTGGAGTGGATAACAATGGATGTAGAGTGGATAAAATGGATGTAGAGTTGATAAAAATGGATGTAGAGTGGATAAAATGGATGTAGAGTAGATAAAATGGATGTATAGTGGATAAAATGGATGTAGAGTTGATAAAATGGATGTAAAGTGGATAAAATGGATGTGGAGTGGATAACAATGGATGTAGATTGGATAAAATGGATGTGGAGTGGATAAAATGGATGTAGAGTGGATAAAATGGTTGTAGAGTGGATAAAATGGATGTAGAGTTGATAAAAATGGATGTAGAGTGGATAAAACGGATGTAGAGTGGATAAAAATGGATGTAGAGTGGATACAATGGTTGTAGAGTGGATAAAAATGGATATAGGGTAGATAAAATGGATGTAGAGTTAATAAAAATGGATGTAGAGTGGATATAATGGATGTAGAGAGGATAAAATGGATGTGGAGTGGATAACAATGGATGTAGAGTGGATAAAATGGATGTAGAGTGGATAAAATGGATGTAGAGAGGATAAAATGGATGTAGAGTGGATAAAATGGATGTAGAGTTCATAAAAATGGATGTAGAGTGGATAAAAATGGATGTAGATTGGATAAAATGGATGTGGAGTGGATAACAATGGATGTAGAGAGGATAAAAATGGATATAGGGTAGATAAAATGGATGTAGAGTTAATAAAAATGGATGTAGAGTGGATATAATGGATGTAGAGAGGATAAAATGGATGTGGAGTGGATAACAATGGATGTAGAGTGGATAAAATGGATGTAGAGTGGATAAAATGGATGAAGAGTGGATAAAATGGTT
Organism: Pemphredon lugubris; assembly: GCA_933228935.1. Taxonomy (NCBI): domain Eukaryota; kingdom Metazoa; phylum Arthropoda; class Insecta; order Hymenoptera; family Crabronidae; genus Pemphredon; species Pemphredon lugubris. The sequence continues at coordinate 40,079,035 of OW121816.1, read as the reverse complement.
GTAGAGTGGATAAAATGGATGTAGAGTAGATAAAAATGGATGTAGAGTGGATAAAATGGATGTAGAGTGGATAAAATGGTTGTAGAGTGCATAAAAATGGATGTTGAGTGGATAAAATGGATGTAGAGTGGATAAAATGGATGTACATTTAATAAAAATGGATGTAGAGTGGATACAATGGATGTAGAGTGGATAAAAATGGATGTAGAGTGGATAAAATGGATGTAGAGTGGATAAAAATGGATGTAGAGTGGATAAAATGGATGTAGAGTGCATAAAAATGGATGTAGAGTGGATAAAATGGATGTAGAGTGGATAAAATGGATGTACATTTAATAAAAATGGATGTAGAGTGGATAAAAATGGATGTAGAGTGGATAAAAATGGATGTAGATTGGATAAAATGGATGTAGAGTTAATAAAAGTGGATGTAGAGTGGATAAAATGGATCTAGAGTTGATAAAAATGGATGTAGAGTGGATAAAAATGGATGTAGATTGGATAAAATGGATGTAGAGTGGATAAAAATGGATGTAGATTATATAAATTGGATGTAGAGTATATAAAATGGATGTAGAGTGGATAAAAATGGATGTCGTGTGGATAAAATGGATGTAGAGTGGATAAAATGGATGTAGATTGGATAAAATGGATGTAGAGTTAATAAAAATGGATGTAGAGTGGATAAAATGGATGTATAGTGGATAAAAATGGATGGAGAGTAGATAAAATAGATGTAGAGTGGATAAAAATGGATGTAGAGTGGATAAAATGGATGTCGAGTGGATAAAATGGATGTAGAGTGGATAAAAATAGATGTAGAGTGGATAAAAATGGATGTAGAGTGGATACAATGTATGTAGAGTGGATAAAAATGGATGTAGAGTGGATAAAATGGATGTAGAGTGGATAAAAATGGATGTAGAGTGGATAAAATGGATGTAGAGTGCATAAAAATGGATGTTGAGTGGATAAAATGGATGTAGAGTGGATAAAATGGATGTACATTTAATAAAAATGGATGTAGAGTGGATAAAAATGGATGTAGAGTGGATGAAATGGATGTAGAGTGGATAAAATGGATGTAGAGTGGATAAAAATGGATGTAGAGTGGATAAAAATGGATATAGGGTAGATAAAATGGATGTAGAGTTAATAAAAATGGATGTAGAGTGGGTATAATGGATGTAGAGAGGATAAAATGGATGTGGAGTGGATAACAATGGATGTAGAGTGGATAAAATGGATGTAGAGTGGATAAAATGGATGAAGAGTGGATAAAATGGTTGTAGAGTGGATAAAATGGATGTAGAGTAGATAAAAATGGATGTAGAGTGGATAAAATGGATGTAGAGTGGATAAAAATGGATGTAGAGTGGATAAAATGGATGTAGAGTGCATAAAAATGGATGTTGAGTGGATAAAATGGATGTAGAGTGGATAAAATTAATGTACATTTAATAAAAATGGATGTAGAGTGGATAAAAATGGATGTAGATTGGATAAAATGGTTGTAGAGTTAATAAAAGTGGATGTAGAGTGGATAAAATGGATGTAGAGTTGATAAAAATGGATGTAGAGTGGATAAAAATGGATGTAGATTGGATAAAATGGATGTAGAGTGGATAAAATGGATGTAGAGTGCATAAAAATGGATGTTGAGTGGATAAAGTGGATGTAGAGTGGATAAAATGGATGTACATTTAATAAAAATGGATGTAGAGTGGATAAAAATGGATGTAGAGTGGATAAAAATGGATGTAGATTGGATAAAAATGGATGTAGATTGGATAAAATGGATGTGGAGTGGATAACAATGGATGTAGAGAGGATAAAAATGGATATAGGGTAGATAAAATGGATGTAGAGTTAATAAAAATGGATGTAGAGTGGATATAATGGATGTAGAGAGGATAAAATGGATGTGGAGTGGATAACAATGGATGTAGAGTGGATAAAATGGATGTAGAGTTGATAAAAATGGATGTAGAGTGGATAAAATGGATGTAGAGTAGATAAAATGGATGTAGAGTGGATAAAATGGATGTAGAGTTGATAAAATGGATGTAAAGTGGATAAAATGGATGTGGAGTGGATAACAATGGATGTAGATTGGATAAAATGGATGTAGAGTGGATAAAATGGATGAAGAGTGGATAAAATGGTTGTAGAGTGGATAAAATGGATGTAGAGTAGATAAAAATGGATGTAGAGTGGACAAAATGGATGTAGAGTGGATAAAAATGGATGTAGAGTGGATAAAATGGATGTAGAGTGCATAAAAATGGATGTTGAGTGGATAAAATGGATGTAGAGTGGATAAAATTAATGTACATTTAATAAAAATGGATGTAGAGTGGATAAAAATGGATGTAGAGTGGATAAAAATGGATGTAGATTGGATAAAATGGTTGTAGAGTTAATAAAAGTGGATGTAGAGTGGATAAAATGGATGTAGAGTTGATAAAAATGGATGTAGAGTGGATAAAAATGGATGTAGATTGGATAAAATGGATGTAGAGTGGATAAAAATGGATGTAGAGTATATAAATTGGATGTAGAGTATATAAAATGGATGTAGAGTGGATAAAAATGGATGTCGAGTGGATAAAATGGATGTAGAGTGGATAAAAATGGATGTAGATTGGATAAAATGGATGTAGAGTGGATGAAAATGGATGTAGAGTATATAAATTGGATGTAGAGTATATAAAATGGATGTAGAGTGGATAAAAATGGATGTCGAGTGGATAAAATGGATGTAGAGTGGATAAAAATGGATGTAGAGTGGATAAAATGGATGTAGAGTTGATAAAAATGGATGTAGAGTGGATAAAATGGATGTAGAGTAGATAAAATGGATGTAGAGTGGATAAAATGGATGTAGAGTTGATAAAATGGATGTCGAGTGGATAAAATGGATGTAGAGTGGATAAAAATGGATGTAGATTGGATAAAATGGATGTAGAGTTAATAAAAATGGATGTAGAGTGGATAAAATGGATGTATAGTGGATAAAAATGGATGTAGAGTAGATAAAATAGATGTAGAGTGGATAAAAATGGATGTAAAGTGGATAAAAATGGATGTAGATTGGATAAAATGGATGTAGAGTTAATAAAAGTGGATGTAGAGTGGATAAAATGGATGTAGAGTTGATAAAAATGGATGTGGAGTGGATAAAAATGGATGTAGATTGGATAAAATGGATGTAGAGTGGATAAAAATAGATGTAGATTATATAAATTGGATGTAGAGTATATAAAATGGATGTAGAGTGGATAAAAATGGATGTCGAGTGGATAAAATGGATGTAGAGTGGATAAAAATGGATGTAGATTGGACAAAATGGATGTAGAGTTAATAAAAATGGATGTAGAGTGGATAAAATGGATGTATAGTGGATAAAAATGGATGTAGAGTAGATAAAATAGATGTAGAGTGGATAAAAATGGATGTAGAGTGGATAAAATGGATGTCGAGTGGATAAAATGGATGTAGAGTGGATAAAAATAGATGTAGAGTGGATAAAAATGGATGTAGAGTGGATACAATGGATGTAGAGTGGATAAAATGGATGTAGAGTGGATAAAAATGGAAGTAGAGTGGATAAAATGGATGTAGAGTGGATAAAATGGTTGTAGAGTGGATAAAAATGGATGTAGAGTGGATAAAATGGATGTAGAATGGATAAAATGGATGTAGAGTGGATAAAAATGGATGTAGAGAGGATAAAATGGATGTAGAGTGGATAAAATGGATGTACAGTTAATAAAAATGGATGTAGAGTGGAAATAATGGATGTAGAGAGGATAAAATGGATGTAGAATGGATAAAATGGATTTAGAGTTCATAAAAATGGATGTAGAGTGGATAAAAATGGATGTAGATTGGATAAAATGGATGTAGAGTTGATAAAATGGATGTAAAGTGGATAAAATGGATGTAGAGTTAATAAAAATGGATGTAGAGTGGAAATAATGGATGTAGAGAGGATAAAATGGATGTAGAGTGGATAAAATGGATGTAGAGTTCATAAAAATGGATGTAGAGTGGATAAAAATGGATGTAGATTGGATAAAATGGATGTGGAGTGGATAACAATGGATGTAGAGAGGATAAAAATGGATATAGGGTAGATAAAATGGATGTAGAGTGGATAAAAATGGATGTAGATTATATAAATTGGATGTAGAGTATATGAAATGGATGTAGAGTGGATAAAAATGGATGTCGAGTGGATAAAATGGATGTAGAGTGGATAAAATGGATGTAGATTGGATAAAATGGATGTAGAGTTAATAAAAATGGATGTAGAGTGGATAAAATGGATGTATAGTGGATAAAAATGGATGTAGAGTAGATAAAATAGATGTAGAGTGGATAAAAATGGATGTAGATTGGATAAAATGGATGTCGAGTGGATAAAATGGATGTAGAGTGCATAAAAATGGATGTAGAGTATATAAATTGGATGTAGAGTATATAAAATGGATGTAGAGTGGATAAAAATGGATGTCGAGTGGATAAAATGGATATAGAGTGGATAAAAATGGATGTAGATTGGATAAAATGGATGTAGAGTTGTTAAAAATGGATGTAGAGTGGATAAAATGGATGTAGAGTTAATAAAAATGGATGTAGAGTGGAAATAATGGATGTAGAGAGGATAAAATGGATGTAGAGTGGATAAAATGGATGTAGAGTTGATAAAAATGGATGTAGAGTGGATAAAATGGATGTAGAGTAGATAAAATGGATGTAGAGTGGATAAAATGGATGTAGAGTTGATAAAATGGATGTAAAGTGGATAAAATGGATGTAGAGTTAATAAAAATGGATGTAGAGTGGAAATAATGGATGTAGAGAGGATAAAATGGATGTAGAGTGGATAAAATGGATGTAGAGTTCATAAAAATGGATGTAGAGTGGATAAAAATGGATGTAGATTGGATAAAATGGATGTAGAGTTAATAAAAATGGATGTAGAGTGGATAAAATGGATGTATAGTGGATAAAAATGGATGTAGAGTAGATAAAATAGATGTAGAGTGGATAAAAATGGATGTAAAGTGGATAAAAATGGATGTAGATTGGATAAAATGGATGTAGAGTTAATAAAAGTGGATGTAGAGTGGATAAAATGGATGTAGAGTTGATAAAAATGGATGTGGAGTGGATAAAAATGGATGTAGATTGGATAAAATGGATGTAGAGTGGATAAAAATGGATGTAGATTATATAAATTGGATGTAGAGTATATAAAATGGATGTAGAGTGGATAAAAATGGATGTCGAGTGGATAAAATGGATGTAGAGTGGATAAAAATGGATGTAGATTGGACAAAATGGATGTAGAGTTAATAAAAATGGATGTAGAGTGGATAAAATGGATGTATAGTGGATAAAAATGGATGTAGAGTAGATAAAATAGATGTAGAGTGGATAAAAATGGATGTAGAGTGGATAAAATGGATGTCGAGTGGATAAAATGGATGTAGAGTGGATAAAATGGATGTAGAGTGCATAAAAATGGATGTAGAGAGGATAAAAATGGATGTAGATTGGATAAAATGGATGTAGAGTGGATAAAAATGGATGTAGATTATATAAATTGGATGTAGAGTGGATAAAATGGATGTATAGTGGATAAAAATGGATGTAGAGTAGATAAAATAGATGTAGAGTGGATAAAAATGGATGTAGAGTGGATACAATGGATGTAGAGTGGATAAAAATGGATGTAGAGTGGATAAAATGGATGTAGAGTGGATAAAAATGGATGTAGAGTGGATAAAATGGATGTAGAGTGCATAAATATGGATGTTGAGTGGATAAAATGGATGTAGAGTGGATAAAATGGATGTACATTTAATAAAAATGGATGTAGAGTGGATAAAAATGGATGTAGAGTGGATAAAAATGGATGTAGATTGGATAAAATGGATGTAGAGTTAATAAAAGTGGATGTAGAGTGGATAAAATGGATGTAGAGTGGATAAAAATGGATGTAGATTGGATAAAATGGATGTAGAGTGCATAAAAATGGATGTAGAGTATATAAATTGGATGTACAGTATATAAAATGGATGTAGAGTGGATAAAAATGGATGTCGAGTGGATAAAATGGATGTAGAGTGGATAAAAATGGATGTAGATTGGATAAAATGGATGTAGAGTGGATAAAAATGGATGTAGAGTATATAAATTGGATGTAGAGTATATAAAATGTATGTAGAGTGGATAAAAATGGATGTCGAGTGGATAAAATGGATGTAGAGTGGATAAAAATGGATGTAGAGTGGATAAAATGGATGTAGAGTTGATAAAATGGATGTAAAGTGGATAAAATGGATGTAGAGTTGATAAAAATGGATGTAGAGTGGAAATAATGGATGTAGAGAGGATAAAATGGATGTAGAGTGGATAAAATGGATGTAGAGTTCATAAAAATGGATGTAGAGTGGATAAAAATGGATGTAGATTGGATAAAATGGATGTAGAGTTAATAAAAATGGATGTAGAGTGGAAATAATGGATGTAGAGAGGATAAAATGGATGTAGAGTGGATAAAATGGATGTAGAGTTCATAAAAATGGATGTAGAGTGGATAAAAATGGATGTAGATTGGATAAAATGGATGTAGAGTGGATAAAAATGGATGTAGAGTGGATAAAATGGATGTAGAGTTAATAAAAATGGATGTAGAGTGGAAATAATGGATGTAGAGAGGATAAAATGGATGTAGAGTGGATAAAATGGATGTAGAGTTCATAAAAATGGATGTAGAGTGGATAAAATGGATGTAGAGTGGATAAAATGATTGTAGAGTGGATAAAATGGATGTAGAGTGGATAAAAATGGATGTAGAGTGGATAAAATGGATGTAGAGTGGATAAAATGGTTGTAGAGTGGATAAAAATGGATGTAGAGTGGATAAAATGGATGTAGAATGGATAAAATGGATGTAGAGTGGATAAAAATGGATGTAGAGAGGATAAAATGGATGTAGAGTGGATAAAATGGATGTACAGTTAATAAAAATGGATGTAGAGTGGAAATAATGGATGTAGAGAGGATAAAATGGATGTAGAATGGATAAAATGGATTTAGAGTTCATAAAAATGGATGTAGAGTGGATAAAAATGGATGTAGATTGGATAAAATGGATGTAGAGTTGATAAAATGGATGTAAAGTGGATAAAATGGATGTAGAGTTAATAAAAATGGATGTAGAGTGGAAATAATGGATGTAGAGAGGATAAAATGGATGTAGAGTGGATAAAATGGATGTAGAGTTCATAAAAATGGATGTAGAGTGGATAAAAATGGATGTAGATTGGATAAAATGGATGTGGAGTGGATAACAATGGATGTAGAGAGGATAAAAATGGATATAGGGTAGATAAAATGGATGTAGAGTTAATAAAAATGGATGTAGAGTGGATATAATGGATGTAGAGAGGATAAAATGGATGTGGAGTGGATAACAATGGATGTAGAGTGGATAAAATGGATGTAGAGTGGATAAAATGGTTGTAGAGTGGATAAAATGGATGTAGAGTGGATAAAAATGGATGTAGATTGGATAAAATGGATGTGGAGTGGATAACAATGGATGTAGAGAGGATAAAAATGGATATAGGGTAGATAAAATGGATGTAGAGTGGATAAAAATGGATGTAGATTATATAAATTGGATGTAGAGTATATGAAATGGATGTAGAGTGGATAAAAATGGATGTCGAGTGGATAAAATGGATGTAGAGTGGATAAAATGGATGTAGATTGGATAAAATGGATGTAGAGTTAATAAAAATGGATGTAGAGTGGATAAAATGGATGTATAGTGGATAAAAATGGATGTAGAGTAGATAAAATAGATGTAGAGTGGATAAAAATGGATGTAGATTGGATAAAATGGATGTCGAGTGGATAAAATGGATGTAGAGTGGATAAAAATGGATGTAGAGTATATAAATTGGATGTAGAGTATATAAAATGGATGTAGAGTGGATGAAAATGGATGTCGAGTGGATAAAATGGATATAGAGTGGATAAAAATGGATGTAGATTGGATAAAATGGATGTAGAGTTGATAAAAATGGATGTAGAGTGGAAATAATGGATGTAGAGAGGATAAAATGGATGTAGAGTGGATAAACATGGATGTAGATTGGATAAAATGGATGTAGAGTTAATAAAAATGGATGTAGAGTGGATAAAAATGGATGTAGAGTATATAAATTGGATGTAGAGTATATAAAATGGATGTAGAGTGGATAAAAATGGATGTCGAGTGGATAAAATGGATATAGAGTGGATAAAAATGGATGTAGATTGGATAAAATGGATGTAGAGTTGATAAAAATGGATGTAGAGTGGATAAAATGGATGTAGAGTTAATAAAAATGGATGTAGAGTGGAAATAATGGATGTAGAGAGGATAAAATGGATGTAGAGTGGATAAACATGGATGTAGAGAGGATAAAATGGATGTAGAGTGGATAAACATGGATGTAGATTGGATAAAATGGATGTAGAGTTAATAAAAGTGGATGTAGAGTGGATAAAAATGGATGTAGATTGGATAAAATGGATGTAGAGTGGATAAAAATGGATGTAGATTATATAAAATGGATGTAGAGTGGATAAAAATGGATGTCGAGAGGATAAAATGGATGTAGAGTGGATAAAAATGGATGTAGATTGGATAAAATGGATGTAGAGTGGATGAAAATGGATGTAGAGTATATAAATTGGATGTAGAGTATATAAAATGGATGTAGAGTGGATAAAAATGGATGTCGAGTGGATAAAATGGATGTAGAGTGGATAAAAATGGATGTAGAGTGGATAAAATGGATGTAGAGTTGATAAAAATGGATGTAGAGTGGATAAAATGGATGTAGAGTAGATAAAATGGATGTAGAGTGGATAAAATGGATGTAGAGTTGATAAAATGGATGTAAAGTGGATAAAATGGATGTAGAGTTAATAAAAATGGATGTAGAGTGGAAATAATGGATGTAGAGAGGATAAAATGGATGTAGAGTGGATAAAATGGATGTAGAGTTCATAAAAATGGATGTAGAGTGGATAAAAATGGATGTAGATTGGATAAAATGGATGTAGAGTGGATAAAAATGGATGTAGAGTGGATAAAATGGATGTAGAGTTAATAAAAATGGATGTAGAGTGGATAAAATGGATGTAGAGTTAATAAAAATGGATGTAGAGTGGAAATAATGGATGTAGAGAGGATAAAATGGATGTAGAGTGGATAAAATGGATGTAGAGTTCATAAAAATGGATGTAGAGTGGATAAAATGGATGTAGAGTGGATAAAATGATTGTAGAGTGGATAAAATGGATGTAGAGTGGATAAAAATGGATGTAGAGTGGATAAAATGGATGTAGAATGGATAAAATGGATGTAAAGTGGATAAAAATGGATGTCGAGTGGATAAAATGGATGTAGAGTGGATAAAAATAGATGTAGAGAGAATAAAATGGAAGTAGAGTGGATAAAAATGGATGTAGAGCGGATAAAAATGGATGTAGAGTGGATAAAATGGATGTAGAGTGGATAAAAATGGATGTAGAGAGGATAAAATGGATGTAGAGTGGATAAAATGGATGTACAGTTAATAAAAATGGATGTAGAGTGGAAATAATGGATGTAGAGAGGATAAAATGGATGTAGAGTGGATAAAATGGATGTAGAGTTCATAAAAATGGATGTAGAGTGGATAAAAATGGATGTAGATTGGATAAAATGGATGTAGAGTGGATAAAATGGATGTAGAGTTCATAAAAATGGATGTAGAGTGGATAAAAATGGATGTAGATTGGATAAAATGGATGTGGAGTGGATAACAATGGATGTAGAGAGGATAAAAATGGATATAGGGTAGATAAAATGGATGTAGAGTTAATAAAAATGGATGTAGAGTGGATATAATGGATGTAGAGAGGATAAAATGGATGTGGAGTGGATAACAATGGATGTAGAGTGGATAAAATGGATGTAGAGTGGTTAAAATGGATGAAGAGTGGATAAAATGGTTGTAGTGTGGATAAAATGGATGTAGAGTGGATAAAAATGGATGTAGAGTGGATAAAATGGATGTAGAGATGATAAAAATGGATGTAGAGTGGATAAAAATGGATGTAGATTGGATAAAATGGATGTAGAGTGGATAAAAATGGATGTAGAGTATATAAATTGGATGTAGAGTATATAAAATGGATGTAGAGTGGATAAAAATGGATGTCGAGTGGATAAAATGGATATAGAGTGGATAAAAATGGATGTAGATTGGATAAAATGGATGTAGAGTTGATAAAAATGGATGTAGAGTGGATAAAATGGATGTAGAGTTAATAAAAATGGATGTAGAGTGGAAATAATGGATGTAGAGAGGATAAAATGGATGTAGAGTGGATAAAAATGGATGTAGATTGGATAAAATGGATGTAGAGTGGATAAAAATGGATGTAGATTATATAAATTGGATGTAGAGTATATAAAATGGATGTAGAGTGGATAAAAATGGATGTCGAGTGGATAAAATGGATGTAGAGTGGATAAAAATGGATGTAGATTGGATAAAATGGATGTAGAGTTAATAAAAATGGATGTAGAGTGGATAAAATGGATGTATAGTGGATAAAAATGGATGTAGAGTAGATAAAATAGATGTAGAGTGGATAAAAATGGATGTAGAGTGTATAAAAATGGATGTAGATTGGATAAAATGGATGTAGAGTTAATAAAAGTGGATGTAGAGTGGATAAAATGGATGTAGAGTTGATAAAAATGGATGTAGAGTGGATAAAAATGGATGTAGATTGGATAAAATGGATGTAGAGTGGATAAAAATGGATGTAGATTATATAAATTGGATGTAGAGTATATAAAATGGATGTAGAGTGGATAAAAATGGATGTCGAGTGGATAAAATGGATGTAGAGTGGATAAAAATGGATGTAGATTGGACAAAATGGATGTAGAGTTAATAAAAATGGATGTAGAGTGGATAAAATGGATGTATAGTGGATGAAAATGGATGTAGAGTAGATAAAATAATGTAGAGTGGATAAAAATGGATGTAGAGTGGATAAAATGGATGTCGAGTGGATAAAATGGATGTAGAGTGGATAAAAATAGATGTAGAGTGGATAAAAATGGATGTAGAGTGGATACAATGGATGTAGAGTGGATAAAAATGGATGTAGAGTGGATAAAATGGATGTAGAGTGGATAAAAATGGATGTAGAGTGGATAAAATGGATGTAGAGTGCATAAAAATGGATGTTGAGTGGATAAAATGGATGTAGAGTGGATAAAATGGATGTACATTTAATAAAAATGGATGTAGAGTGGATAAAAATGGATGTAGAGTGGATAAAAATGGATGTAGATTGGATAAAATGGATGTAGAGTTAATAAAAGTGGATGTAGAGTGGATAAAATGGATGTAGAGTTGATAAAAATGGATGTAGAGTGGATAAAAATGGATGTAGATTGGATAAAATGGATGTAGAGTGGATGAAAATGGATGTAGAGTATATAAATTGGATGTAGGGTTTATAAAATGGATGTAGAGTGGATAAAAATGGATGTCGAGTGGATTAAATGGATGTAGAGTGGATAAAAATGGATGTAGAGTGGATAAAATGGATGTAGAGTTGATAAAAATGGATGTAGAGTGGATAAAATGGATGTAGAGTTGATAAAATGGATGTAAAGTGGATAAAATGGATGTAGAGTTAATAAAAATGGATGTAGAGTGGAAATAATGGATGTAGAGAGGATAAAATGGATGTAGAGTGGATAAAATGGATGTAGAGTTCATAAAAATGGATGTAGAGTGGATAAAAATGGATGTAGATTGGATAAAATGGATGTAGAGTGGATAAAAATGGATGTAGAGTGGATAAAATGGATGTAGAGTTAATAAAAATGGATGTAGAGTGGAAATAATGGATGTAGAGAGGATAAAATGGATGTAGAGTGGATAAAATGGATGTAGAGTTCATAAAAATGGATGTAGAGTGGATAAAATGGATGTAGAGTGGATAAAATGGATGTAGAGTTGATAAAATGGATGTAAAGTGGATAAAATGGATGTAGAGTTAATAAAAATGGATGTAGAGTGGAAATAATGGATGTAGAGAGGATAAAATGGATGTAGAGTGGATAAAATGGATGTAGAGTTCATAAAAATGGATGTAGAGTGGATAAAAATGGATGTAGATTGGATAAAATGGATGTGGAGTGGATAACAATGGATGTAGAGAGGATAAAAATGTATATAGGGTAGATAAAATGGATGTAGAGTTAATAAAAATGGATGTAGAGTGGATATAATGGATGTAGAGAGGATAAAATGGATGTGGAGTGGATAACAATGGATGTAGAGTGGATAAAATGGATGTAGAGTTGATAAAAATGGATGTAGAGTGGATAAAATGGATGTAGAGTAGATAAAATGGATGTAGAGTGGATAAAATGGATGTAGAGTTGATAAAATGGATGTAAAGTGGATAAAATGGATGTGGAGTGGATAACAATGGATGTAGATTGGATAAAATGGATGTGGAGTGGATAAAATGGATGTAGAGTGGATAAAATGGTTGTAGAGTGGATAAAATGGATGTAGAGTTGATAAAAATGGATGTAGAGTGGATAAAACGGATGTAGAGTGGATAAAAATGGATGTAGAGTGGATACAATGGTTGTAGAGTGGATAAAAATGGATATAGGGTAGATAAAATGGATGTAGAGTTAATAAAAATGGATGTAGAGTGGATATAATGGATGTAGAGAGGATAAAATGGATGTGGAGTGGATAACAATGGATGTAGAGTGGATAAAATGGATGTAGAGTGGATAAAATGGATGTAGAGAGGATAAAATGGATGTAGAGTGGATAAAATGGATGTAGAGTTCATAAAAATGGATGTAGAGTGGATAAAAATGGATGTAGATTGGATAAAATGGATGTGGAGTGGATAACAATGGATGTAGAGAGGATAAAAATGGATATAGGGTAGATAAAATGGATGTAGAGTTAATAAAAATGGATGTAGAGTGGATATAATGGATGTAGAGAGGATAAAATGGATGTGGAGTGGATAACAATGGATGTAGAGTGGATAAAATGGATGTAGAGTGGATAAAATGGATGAAGAGTGGATAAAATGGTTGTAGAGTGGATAAAATGGATGTAGAGTAGATAAAAATGGATGTAGAGTGGATAAAATGGATGTAGAGTGGATAAAATGGTTGTAGAGTGCATAAAAATGGATGTTGAGTGGATAAAATGGATGTAGAGTGGATAAAATGGATGTACATTTAATAAAAATGGATGTAGAGTGGATACAATGGATGTAGAGTGGATAAAAATGGATGTAGAGTGGATAAAATGGATGTAGAGTGGATAAAAATGGATGTAGAGTGGATAAAATGGATGTAGAGTGCATAAAAATGGATGTAGAGTGGATAAAATGGATGTAGAGTGGATAAAATGGATGTACATTTAATAAAAATGGATGTAGAGTGGATAAAATGGATGTAGAGTTAATAAAAATGGATGTAGAGTGGATAAAATGGATGTATAGTGGATAAAAATGGATGGAGAGTAGATAAAATAGATGTAGAGTGGATAAAAATGGATGTAGAGTGGATAAAATGGATGTCGAGTGGATAAAATGGATGTAGAGTGGATAAAAATAGATGTAGAGTGGATAAAAATGGATGTAGAGTGGATACAATGGATGTAGAGTGGATAAAAATGGATGTAGAGTGGATAAAATGGATGTAGAGTGGATAAAAATGGATGTAGAGTGGATAAAATGGATGTAGAGTGCATAAAAATGGATGTTGAGTGGATAAAATGGATGTAGAGTGGATAAAATGGATGTACATTTAATAAAAATGGATGTAGAGTGGATAAAAATGGATGTAGAGTGGATGAAATGGATGTAGAGTGGATAAAATGGATGTAGAGTGGATAAAAATGGATGTAGAGTGGATAAAAATGGATATAGGGTAGATAAAATGGATGTAGAGTTAATAAAAATGGATGTAGAGTGGGTATAATGGATGTAGAGAGGATAAAATGGATGTGGAGTGGATAACAATGGATGTAGAGTGGATAAAATGGATGTAGAGTGGATAAAATGGATGAAGAGTGGATAAAATGGTTGTAGAGTGGATAAAATGGATGTAGAGTAGATAAAAATGGATGTAGAGTGGATAAAATGGATGTAGAGTGGATAAAAATGGATGTAGAGTGGATAAAATGGATGTAGAGTGCATAAAAATGGATGTTGAGTGGATAAAATGGATGTAGAGTGGATAAAATTAATGTACATTTAATAAAAATGGATGTAGAGTGGATAAAAATGGATGTAGATTGGATAAAATGGTTGTAGAGTTAATAAAAGTGGATGTAGAGTGGATAAAATGGATGTAGAGTTGATAAAAATGGATGTAGAGTGGATAAAAATGGATGTAGATTGGATAAAATGGATGTAGAGTGGATAAAATGGATGTAGAGTGCATAAAAATGGATGTTGAGTGGATAAAGTGGATGTAGAGTGGATAAAATGGATGTACATTTAATAAAAATGGATGTAGAGTGGATAAAAATGGATGTAGAGTGGATAAAAATGGATGTAGATTGGATAAAAATGGATGTAGATTGGATAAAATGGATGTGGAGTGGATAACAATGGATGTAGAGAGGATAAAAATGGATATAGGGTAGATAAAATGGATGTAGAGTTAATAAAAATGGATGTAGAGTGGATATAATGGATGTAGAGAGGATAAAATGGATGTGGAGTGGATAACAATGGATGTAGAGTGGATAAAATGGATGTAGAGTGGTTAAAATGGATGAAGAGTGGATAAAATGGTTGTAGTGTGGATAAAATGGATGTAGAGTGGATAAAAATGGATGTAGAGTGGATAAAATGGATGTAGAGATGATAAAAATGGATGTAGAGTGGATAAAAATGGATGTAGATTGGATAAAATGGATGTAGAGTGGATAAAAATGGATGTAGAGTATATAAATTGGATGTAGAGTATATAAAATGGATGTAGAGTGGATAAAAATGGATGTCGAGTGGGTAAAATGGATATAGAGTGGATAAAAATGGATGTAGATTGGATAAAATGGATGTAGAGTTGATAAAAATGGATGTAGAGTGGATAAAATGGATGTAGAGTTAATAAAAATGGATGTAGAGTGGAAATAATGGATGTAGAGAGGATAAAATGGATGTAGAGTGGATAAAAATGGATGTAGATTGGATAAAATGGATGTAGAGTGGATAAAAATGTATGTAGATTATATAAATTGGATGTAGAGTATATAAAATGGATGTAGAGTGGATAAAAATGGATGTCGAGTGGATAAAATGGATGTAGAGTGGATAAAAATGGATGTAGATTGGATAAAATGGATGTAGAGTTAATAAAAATGGATGTAGAGTGGATAAAATGGATGTATAGTGGATAAAAATGGATGTAGAGTAGATAAAATAGATGTAGAGTGGATAAAAATGGATGTAGAGTGGATAAAAATGGATGTAGATTGGATAAAATGGATGTAGAGTTAATAAAAGTGGATGTAGAGTGGATAAAATGGATGTAGAGTTGATAAAAATGGATGTAGAGTGGATAAAAATGGATGTAGATTGGATAAAATGGATGTAGAGTGGATAAAAATGGATGTAGATTATATAAATTGGATGTAGAGTATATAAAATGGATGTAGAGTGGATAAAAATGGATGTCGAGTGGATAAAATGGATGTAGAGTGGATAAAAATGGATGTAGATTGGACAAAATGGATGTAGAGTTAATAAAAATGGATGTAGAGTGGATAAAATGGATGTATAGTGGATGAAAATGGATGTAGAGTAGATAAAATAATGTAGAGTGGATAAAAATGGATGTAGAGTGGATAAAATGGATGTCGAGTGGATAAAATGGATGTAGAGTGGATAAAAATAGATGTAGAGTGGATAAAAATGGATGTAGAGTGGATACAATGGATGTAGAGTGGATAAAAATGGATGTAGAGTGGATAAAATGGATGTAGAGTGGATAAAAATGGATGTAGAGTGGATAAAATGGATGTAGAGTGCATAAAAATGGATGTTGAGTGGATAAAATGGATGTAGAGTGGATAAAATGGATGTACATTTAATAAAAATGGATGTAGAGTGGATAAAAATGGATGTAGAGTGGATAAAAATGGATGTAGATTGGATAAAATGGATGTAGAGTTAATAAAAGTGGATGTAGAGTGGATAAAATGGATGTAGAGTTGATAAAAATGGATGTAGAGTGGATAAAAATGGATGTAGATTGGATAAAATGGATGTAGAGTGGATAAAATGGATGTAGAGTATATAAATTGGATGTAGAGTATATAAAATGGATGTAGAGTGGATAAAAATGGATGTCGAGTGGATAAAATGGATGTAGAGTGGATAAAAATGGATGTAGATTGGATAAAATGGATGTAGAGTGGATGAAAATGGATGTAGAGTATATAAATTGGATGTAGGGTATATAAAATGGATGTAGAGTGGATAAAAATGGATGTCGAGTGGATAAAATGGATGTAGAGTGGATAAAAATGGATGTAGAGTGGATAAAATGGATGTAGAGTTGATAAAAATGGATGTAGAGTGGATAAAACGGATGTAGAGTAGATAAAATGGATGTAGAGTGGATAAAATGGATGTAGAGTTGATAAAATGGATGTAAAGTGGATAAAATGGATGTAGAGTTAATAAAAATGGATGTAGAGTGGAAATAATGGATGTAGAGAGGATAAAATGGATGTAGAGTGGATAAAATGGATGTAGAGTTCATAAAAATGGATGTAGAGTGGATAAAAATGGATGTAGATTGGATAAAATGGATGTAGAGTGGATAAAAATGGATGTAGAGTGGATAAAATGGATGTAGAGTTAATAAAAATGGATGTAGAGTGGAAATAATGGATGTAGAGAGGATAAAATGGATGTAGAGTGGATAAAATGGATGTAGAGTTCATAAAAATGGATGTAGAGTGGATAAAATGGATGTAGAGTGGATAAAATGGATGTAGAGTTGATAAAATGGATGTAAAGTGGATAAAATGGATGTAGAGTTAATAAAAATGGATGTAGAGTGGAAATAATGGATGTAGAGAGGATAAAATGGATGTAGAGTGGATAAAATGGATGTAGAGTTCATAAAAATGGATGTAGAGTGGATAAAAATGGATGTAGATTGGATAAAATGGATGTGGAGTGGATAACAATGGATGTAGAGAGGATAAAAATGTATATAGGGTAGATAAAATGGATGTAGAGTTAATAAAAATGGATGTAGAGTGGATATAATGGATGTAGAGAGGATAAAATGGATGTGGAGTGGATAACAATGGATGTAGAGTGGATAAAATGGATGTAGAGTTGATAAAAATGGATGTAGAGTGGATAAAATGGATGTAGAGTAGATAAAATGGATGTAGAGTGGATAAAATGGATGTAGAGTTGATAAAATGGATGTAAAGTGGATAAAATGGATGTGGAGTGGATAACAATGGATGTAGAGAGGATAAAAATGTATATAGGGTAGATAAAATGGATGTAGAGTTAATAAAAATGGATGTAGAGTGGATATAATGGATGTAGAGAGGATAAAATGGATGTGGAGTGGATAACAATGGATGTAGATTGGATAAAATGGATGTAGAGTGGATAAAAATGGATGTAGATTATATAAATTGGATGTAGAGTATATAAAATGGATGTAGAGTGGATAAAAATGGATGTAGATTGGATAAAATGGATGTAGAGTGGATAAAAATGGATGTAGATTGGATAAAATGGATGTGGAGTGGATAACAATGGATGTAGAGAGGATAAAAATGTATATAGGGTAGATAAAATGGATGTAGAGTTAATAAAAATGGATGTAGAGTGGATATAATGGATGTAGAGAGGATAAAATGGATGTGGAGTGGATAACAATGGATGTAGATTGGATAAAATGGATGTAGAGTGGATAAAAATGGATGTAGATTATATAAATTGGATGTAGAGTATATAAAATGGATGTAGAGTGGATAAAAATGGATGTCGAGTGGGTAAAATGGATATAGAGTGGATAAAAATGGATGTAGATTGGATAAAATGGATGTAGAGTTGATAAAAATGGATGTAGAGTGGATAAAATGGATGTAGAGTTAATAAAAATGGATGTAGAGTGGAAATAATGGATGTAGAGTTGATAAAATGGATGTAAAGTGGATAAAATGGATGTAGAGTTAATAAAAATGGATGTAGAGTGGAAATAATGGATGTAGAGAGGATAAAATGGATGTAGAGTGGATAAAATGGATGTAGAGTTCATAAAAATGGATGTAGAGTGGATAAAAATGGATGTAGATTGGATAAAATGGATGTAGAGTGGATAAAAATGGATGTAGAGTGGATAAAATGGATGTAGAGTTAATAAAAATGGATGTAGAGTGGAAATAATGGATGTAGAGAGGATAAAATGGATGTAGAGTGGATAAAATGGATGTAGAGTTAATAAAAATGGATGTAGAGTGGAAATAATGGATGTAGAGAGGATAAAATGGATGTAGAGTGGATAAAATGGATGTAGAGTTCATAAAAATGGATGTAGAGTGGATAAAAATGGATGTAGATTGGATAAAATGGATGTGGAGTGGATAACAATGGATGTAGAGAGGATAAAAATGTATATAGGGTAGATAAAATGGATGTAGAGTTAATAAAAATGGATGTAGAGTGGATATAATGGATGTAGAGAGGATAAAATGGATGTGGAGTGGATAACAATGGATGTAGAGTGGATAAAATGGATGTAGAGTTGATAAAAATGGATGTAGAGTGGATAAAATGGATGTAGAGTAGATAAAATGGATGTAGAGTGGATAAAATGGATGTAGAGTTGATAAAATGGATGTAAAGTGGATAAAATGGATGTGGAGTGGATAACAATGGATGTAGAGAGGATAAAAATGTATATAGGGTAGATAAAATGGATGTAGAGTTAATAAAAATGGATGTAGAGTGGATATAATGGATGTAGAGAGGATAAAATGGATGTGGAGTGGATAACAATGGATGTAGATTGGATAAAATGGATGTAGAGTGGATAAAAATGGATGTAGATTATATAAATTGGATGTAGAGTATATAAAATGGATGTAGAGTGGATAAAAATGGATGTAGATTGGATAAAATGGATGTAGAGTGGATAAAAATGGATGTAGATTGGATAAAATGGATGTGGAGTGGATAACAATGGATGTAGAGAGGATAAAAATGTATATAGGGTAGATAAAATGGATGTAGAGTTAATAAAAATGGATGTAGAGTGGATATAATGGATGTAGAGAGGATAAAATGGATGTGGAGTGGATAACAATGGATGTAGATTGGATAAAATGGATGTAGAGTGGATAAAAATGGATGTAGATTATATAAATTGGATGTAGAGTATATAAAATGGATGTAGAGTGGATAAAAATGGATGTCGAGTGGGTAAAATGGATATAGAGTGGATAAAAATGGATGTAGATTGGATAAAATGGATGTAGAGTTGATAAAAATGGATGTAGAGTGGATAAAATGGATGTAGAGTTAATAAAAATGGATGTAGAGTGGAAATAATGGATGTAGAGTTGATAAAATGGATGTAAAGTGGATAAAATGGATGTAGAGTTAATAAAAATGGATGTAGAGTGGAAATAATGGATGTAGAGAGGATAAAATGGATGTAGAGTGGATAAAATGGATGTAGAGTTCATAAAAATGGATGTAGAGTGGATAAAAATGGATGTAGATTGGATAAAATGGATGTAGAGTGGATAAAAATGGATGTAGAGTGGATAAAATGGATGTAGAGTTAATAAAAATGGATGTAGAGTGGAAATAATGGATGTAGAGAGGATAAAATGGATGTAGAGTGGATAAAATGGATGTAGAGTTCATAAAAATGGATGTAGAGTGGATAAAATGGATGTAGAGTGGATAAAATGGATGTAGAGTGGATAACAATGGATGTAGATTGGATAAAATGGATGTAGAGTGGATAAAAATGGATGTAGAGTATATAAAATGGATGTAGAGTGGATAAAAATGGATGTCGAGTGGATAAAATAGATGTATAGTGGATAAAAATGGATGTAGAGTAGATAAAATAGATGTAGAGTGGATAAAAATGGATGTAGAGTGGATAAAAATGGATGTAGATTGGATAAAATGGATGTAGAGTTAATAAAAGTGGATGTAGAGTGGATAAAATGGATGTAGAGTTGATAAAAATGGATGTAGAGTGGATAAAAATGGATGTAGATTGGATAAAATGGATGTAGAGTGGATAAAAATGGATGTAGATTATATAAATTGGATGTAGAGTATATAAAATGGATGTAGAGTGGATAAAAATGGATGTCGAGTGGATAAAATGGATGTAGAGTGGATAAAAATGGATGTAGATTGGACAAAATGGATGTAGAGTTAATAAAAATGGATGTAGAGTGGATAAAATGGATGTACAGTGGATAAAAATGGATGTAGAGTAGATAAAATAGATGTAGAGTGGATAAAAATGGATGTAGAGTGGATAAAATGGATGTCGAGTGGATAAAATGGATGTAGAGTGGATAAAAATAGATGTAGAGTGGATAAAAATGGATGTAGAGTGGATAAAATGGATGTAGAGTGCATAAAAATGGATGTTGAGTGGATAAAATGGATGTAGAGTGGATAAAATGGATGTACATTTAATAAAAATGGATGTAGAGTGGATAAAAATGGATGTAGAGTGGATAAAAATGGATGTAGATTGGATAAAATGGATGTAGAGTTGATAAAAATGGATGTAGAGTGGATAAAAATGGATGTAGATTGGATAAAATGGATGTAGAGTGGATAAAAATGGATGTAGATTATATAAATTGGATGTAGAGTATATAAAATGGATGTAGAGTGGATAAAAATGGATGTCGAGTGGCTAAAATGGATGTAGAGTGGATAAAATGGATGTAGATTGGATAAAATGGATGTAGATTTAATAAAAATGGATGTAGAGTGGATAAAATGGATGTATAGTGGATAAAAATGGATGTAGAGTAGATAAAATAGATGTAGAGTGGATAAAAATGGATGTAGAGTGGATAAAATGGATGTCGAGTGGATAAAATGGATGTAGAGTGGATAAAAATAGATGTAGAGTGGATAAAAATAGATGTAGAGTGGATACAATGGATGTAGAGTGGATAAAAATGGATGTAGAGTGGATAAAATGGATGTAGAGTGGATAAAAATGGATGTAGAGTGGATAAAATGGATGTAGAGTGCATAAAAATGGATGTTGAGTGGATAAAATGGATGTAGAGTGGATAAAATGGATGTACATTTAATAAAAATGGATGTAGAGTGGATAAAAATGGATGTAGAGTGGATGAAATGGATGTAGAGTGGATAAAATGGATGTAGAGTGGATAAAAATGGATGTAGAGTGGATAAAAATGGATATAGGGTAGATAAAATGGATGTAGAGTTAATAAAAATGGATGTAGAGTGGGTATAATGGATGTAGAGAGGATAAAATGGATGTTGTGATGGGTAGTAGTGTGATCGGCGGAAAGAATATATAAAACACGGAATGTATATGTGAAGAAAGAAACGGAGATTTATTGAGACTTTTGAGAATGTAGAGCGAGAGGCGACTGTTCAGTTTGACGGTGGAATTGAGAGTGTTTCGAGAGATCTGCAGCGGGGCCGCGCAGCGGTGGGCCTCGCTGCAGGTCTTTGTCTAAAAGTCCTGGCGTCAGCATTCGGGGAATGAGTGACATTATAGGCGATAAGCGCCGTGGGACCGGATGTGATTCTATGAACTACAATGTTGGAAATATGTACAGGACGTTACACTCCCCCCCTTAGGAAAACGATGCTCCTGCGTCGGATTAATTCGTAAGAATTTTCAAAATGGGAACGGGTGCGAGCGATGGCTCGCTGTGGGTGTGTAGCGAATGATCTCGGGCGGTAGCTCGTGGGGTGTGTGTTGGGCGGTCGGGAGCGGTAGCTCGTGTGTTGTCATCAGTGTGGCGGGCGATCACGAGCGGTAGCTCGTGTGGTGTCATCTGTGTGGCGGGCGGGAGCCCGCTGAGTCTTTGGTCTGTCAGTTGTCTATTGCGTATGATGGTGTGTATTTATATCCTTGTGACGTATCCGTATGTAGTTGCGTTGGCCTGTGTTATGGGTGAGAATTTATGTCCATATTTCCATTTTGTTTGATTATTTTCTGTAACATCTTTTAAATTTTCGTTAGTGTGACTGTTGTTAGTAGGTGGTGGGTGGTTATGAAAGGATGTGATGTGGGTTGTTGATTTAAAAATTTCATAGTGTTGTATTGTTATACTTATTCTTGTAATTCGTTTTGTCCCTTTTGATTAATTTCCTTTTCCTATTGTGTTTGTATTTTATTGTTTTTGTTTGTTCTATTATCCAGTTCTGTAAGTGTTGTACTATGTCCTCATTTATTGGATATGTCCGAATGTTTCTTCTGTTATAACTTTTCCTGTAACAGTCTACATCTATTGTAGGGTTGGGGTAGGATAGAAGGATGTGGTTGATAAAATATCTGTTGGTTTTCCTTGAGCGATAATTGAAAGCGTCTTATGTTGGTTATATATTTTTATTATAAAAGAGGGTATGTAGGTATATGTATATAAAATGTGTGCAAAAAGATATGTGAAAAAAAAATATAATTATAAAAGGTATATATATATATAGAAAGAATGATGACAAAATATGAATATATGAAAAACGTCGTGTATGTATAGCGTTAGCGTCATGTTAGTTTGGTGTGTGGGTATTGATGAATGCGTTTACTTCCTGTTTTGTTGGTATATGTGTCTGAGTGTGTGGTATCGAGTTGTTGTTGTGGTCGTTCCTTGTCGATGTGCTGTATTAGTTTTGTTTGGTTTGTCGAAATTAGGTATATATATTTTTTGTTCGTGTCTACTTTCGTGTCGATGTGGTGTTTCATGATTTCCATTTCTTTAATCGTTATCTTTTGTGTTTGTTTTAAAATGTCTTTTAATATATTTGCTGGTGTTGTGGTGTGTCCTTTTTCTGTTTGTGTTGATATGTCTGCCACTTCGTTTTGCGTTTGTGTCTGGGTGTTCACTGTTGGCGTGTTTTCATTTGCGTCCGACTGTGTATAGTTGTTCGTCGTAAATACTCCTGCTTGTCTGTGCATCTTCTCTATTTGTGTCTGGATGTCCATTTGTTCTGAATGCTCCTGTTGTGTTTGTCCGTTCTTAGTCTGCTTTATGTGTTGTACGTTTGTTTGCGCCAGTGTACTTGTTGTTGGTTCGGATGTATCTGTTTGTGTACTCGTGGTTGCTTGGCTGGAATTCGTCTGTGAGTATCGGTCCCTGGTGTTCGTGTATGTCTGTGAATATGAAGTTCGGGTCCTTGTAAATGTCTGTGAGTACGCGTCCTTAGTTTGTCTCGTGGCGTCTAGTTCTGTTAATAAGGTCTTGATTATTTTATTTCTATTTTCCTGTGCCTGTCTCCGTACTTGTTCCATCGCACAGGTGGGCATGTGCTGCGGCAGCTGTTTCGCCGCGATTTCCTTGCCACATATTGTGCAGGGGATATCTTCCTTGATCTCCTGACATGCCCCCGTCATAATGACGTAGCATTTTATAATATGGTCCATTGTGTCCTCCGTCTTCGGGATCTTCTCTTCGCAGATCGGGCATTTGTTGTTTGAATTCATTATTATTTTTTTTCTTCTTCTTCTTTTTTTTTTTTTCTTTTTCTTTCTTTTCCTTTAAGCGCTTGGGTGTTTTTTTAGTTTAAGCTGCAAAGCGTTAGTTTGTTGGCAGTGGGTTATATGTGATTATATATGAATGTGAAGCGATGATGTATAGCGATGTTATGTAGTGATGATACATGATTATATATATTTGATTTTGTTTGAACATGGGCATTCTGTTTGTATTATACATATTACGGTCGTTGTGTTTCATGGTATGGTATCGATATCATGGTAAGAAAGTGCTCGCATTGTAACAATTCTAGGTTCGTATTCTATTGCGTGTCTTGGAGGAATTTCGAAATTTCTATAATGTCTTCTTGCAGGTGGTGTTATATTTTCAGTCATTTCAATCGCCATGTTTCTATTATTGGGTGATCCTTGTCTGTTGTTTCTACGTGAATTGGTTATACATGAAATTACTTTTAGTACTCTTGATATCTTTCCGAACATTGAGAATTTCCACAAAATTCCGAGTATTATTGCTAATGGGGCTATTGAAAAGCTTGTAAATTTAAGAACTTTTTCCAAAAATGATAAGCGGTGGTTTAAATGATGCATTTTTGCAATTTCTTTTGCTTTTAGAATGACTGTCTTTAATGATATCTCTGTTTTATCTAAATCATTGTTCGTATTACTGGATTCTAATGCTTGCGTAAATGTTTGGGTTTCTGCTAGTATTTCTGACATGTTTGTATATTCTGTCAATTGAATGGCTTTTTCCATCATTTTAGTGATATTTAGAACTATGGCATGCGAAAAGTTAATTTTTATAGAAGAAGTTATTTCTATAGATGGTATTAGCTTTACTATTTTGGTTTTTGCTTTACATGTGGGGTTAATTTGTATAATACCTGTTTCTTGTATTGTATGTATAAATGATTCATGGTTGTTGCAAATTATGTATAAAACTTCTTTCTTAGGTGCTGAATACAACCATGCATTACTATTTCTGATTCTTGACCAATAGGTTTGTTTCAATGTTTTGATCTGGATATTACAGGTTTCCAAATTGTCAAATTGAGGATTTACTAGTAGCTGTATCTCGCATTCGGTATTATCATTTACGCGTTGTACTGGGTTGATCTGATTGCAAATGTACTGACTGTTTTGGTTTTTACATTCGTTTAAGTTTAATAAGTTAAAATAGGTCTCAAAATCTTCTGAAATTGCTGTATATCGAGTGTATGGTTTTATAAACGCGAATTGTGAATTATTGTTTAGCATAGATTGCCTTACAGGAACTGGCAAATGTTCATAGAGTTTATATGTCATCAAATTTAATAGTGGTATCTTCAATAGATAAATTAGTGTTTCTTTTTTATGAAAAATAGTTAGATCTACTACATGAATTAAATTTGGTATATATTTAATATCTAATGGGATCGGAAATTCTGTATTTGGCATTGTTTTCTGTATTAATTGAGCACTTAGTAGAATTTTTTCTGGGTTTAGAATTTGAGGGTGAATTTGACCTGTTTTTGCAAAAAGAATGGCATCTATTAGCGTATTTGTATCTAATTCCAATTCTGTTAGTTCTTCGTCAATTTGTGTTGCATACTCTATGGCTTTTTGGTTATGTTGTAACGCGTGCATTTGATTTTTTAAAGACAAAAGTGCTACGTCTATTTTCCTTGTATCTTCCTCTAGTATTTCAGTTAATTTTTTTATCTGTTTTCGGGAGATGTCGAAGCCTGATCTAATTATATGTGTTTGGTTTTGAACTATTTCCGCTAATTCTTGTGTGTTGTTTGATACTGCTTGTATTTGTCTATATATGCGTTCGCCATCTTCTGCGTCTAGTGTGCCGAATAGTGCTTTTTGAATTGTTCCTATGAAGTCGAGAGGTGCGCGTCTTATTCTATTAGTGGTGTCTGGTGCGTATGGAATTAATCCTTGGAGAATAGTTTCGGAGTTTTGAATTGTTTTTAAGCGAGATTCCATTACTGCGAGCTGTCCGGAAACTAAGCAGTTTGTTACTACTATGTGACAATATTGTTTGGTTGCTTTTAAGTTTTCCGTAATTTGTGTTCGTCTGTCGGTTAATCCGTTGGTGTTCACGTACATAGCAAGTGTCCAAGTTGTGTGGTGTGATCGTAATGTTCCTATTACTTCGGAGTGTAGTCCAGGGTTCCGGGTGAGTGGTGTTACTTTGAATGTATCCTGCGCGCTTAAGATATGCGCGAGGCATCTGTAACATGTGCCAATTTTATTTTGTCTACATGTACTACTTTGGTTTTATTATTAGCAATTTTGAGTTTAATATTATTTTTATCTAAAACTTGCATGATTTCGAAAGGTCCTACATAATTGCTTTGAAGTTTATCGGTTTTTGGTTCGCGTAACAAGAATACGAGCTGTC
This sequence comes from Pemphredon lugubris, assembly GCA_933228935.1. NCBI lineage: Eukaryota > Metazoa > Arthropoda > Insecta > Hymenoptera > Crabronidae > Pemphredon > Pemphredon lugubris. The sequence continues at coordinate 40,052,783 of OW121816.1, read as the reverse complement.
CGGGTTGGAAATTCGGTACTTTGGTTCTGTTGTCGTAATAGCGTTTTGTGCGTTCCTTAAATTTTATCTGTTTTTCATAGGCTGTCTGTCGTGTATCTTTTAAATGTTTCGTCAAACTAGTAAGATATTCGTCGTATGTAACTAATTTTTCCAGTGGCGGGAATTCTGAAGGTGTACGTGCCTTTTTACCAAATATAAGTTCGTGTGGTGTTATGCCTATTGTTTCATGTAAGCTTGTGTTATATGAAAATGTTGCAAATGAAAGCCAGTCATCCCAATCATGGTGTTCATTAACATAATGTTTGAGGAACTCGATGAGTCCATGGTGACTACGTTCGAGAGCTCCATTCGACTGAGGGTGGTATGCTGATGTTCGGTATTGCTTAATTTGGAAAAGGTTTGCGAATTCTTTAAATGTGTCTGACATAAAATTTCTGCCTTGATCAGATAAAATTGCGCGTGGTGCTCCAAATGTACAGATTAGATGTGTTGCTAGTGCTTTTGCTACGTCTATTGATGTTTGTTGTTTTAGTGGTATTGCGATGCCAAATTTGCTAAATAAATCCATAACTGTTAGAATGTACTCATTTCCTTGCGCTGTTCTCCGGAGTGGACCGCAGATATCTATAGCAATTTTGTCAAATGGTTCCGCGGGTGAATCTGTTATAACCATCGGTGCTTTATCTTTCACTCGTACTAATTTGTTTTTCTGACAACTAAAACATTGTTTAATATGGTTGCGGATATCATCTCTCATGCCTTTCCAATAGTATTGTGATTGAATTCTATTATACGTTTTTGAAACGCCTTTATGTCCGCCGATTGTGGATTCGTGAAGCTCTTTAATAATTCTTTTTCTTTCCTCTGAAGGAGGGACGGTAAGAAGACCTTCGCATAATGTAATTGTTATTTCAGAGCCTAATGTATAAAGTCGTATAAAAGTCTTAATGTTGGACCATAAAAATGAGTCGAGAATTTTTGGATCCTTGGAAATTGTACACGATACAACTTCTAGTCTTTTTAATACATCTACTAGAGTTGTTATGCATTGTTTCAAAGTTTGCAAATTTGTTGAATCTGTGGATTTTTGTTTACAAACCATGCCAAAGTAGCATGTTATTCCACGGCGTGTAATTAGGATATCTCCAATTTGTGGATCACATTGTAAAAGTGACTCTTGATTAATTTTTCTTTTTTCAGTTAAAATTTCGGTAGCCATTGTGTTTAGATTGCAGTCGGCAGATAAGAAGTATCCGATATTATCCTTTTTTGCCAAAAGATGTGTTTGTGAAATTTTAATATTGTTGCTAATTATTCTGTCATCAATTATAGTAGCGCTTCTGGTTGTTGGATGTTCTGTTGGTAAGGTTATGCGTTTCCTGTGGTATTGTGAAGGTTGAAAAGGTTCGTCGTCTGTGTTGTCGATTATGTCGCTGTCTGTGTCGTGTTCGGATTGTATATTAGTCGTGTGTCTGTTATGTGCTCGCGGTGGTTTTTTATTAATCGTATCCGTTTCCTTTGGCGTGCTGGGTTGTGATTTTTCCGATGTGCTGGGTTGCGTTTCTTTTGATGTGCCTGGTCGTGGTTCCTGTAAATCAATCGGGTTTTGCTGTATACGTGTCGGTGATCGAAAATTGGGCTCGACGTCAGGTGACGTATGCCGATTGCCTGGTACAATGTCGTCCTGTCTTGGTTGTGTTGGAATTTTTCCAAGACTATCATCTTCCGGTAATTTGGGAGAGATTTTATATGTGTTGTTTTCGCTTAAATTTTGGATGCATTGTGCTGAATTTGGCAATTCGTGGTCGTCATTGTTTTTGTTGTCCGGCGTTTTTGTGTCTTGTTGTTTCGAAGGTGACCTGAAGTTCGGCTGTACAGGTGGTCGTGCAGTAATATTATCTCCGATTTTCCTTTCCATTTTCGGTGATGGTGACCGTTTTTGCGTGTATGCGTGTTCGCAATGTGTGTTCTCGCGGTGTGTGTCGCGGCATTGTTCTTTGGCGCTGCTACTCGTGTTCTCCTGCCTGTGCGTATCTCCAGCGTGTGTGTTGCCGTCTGTGAGCGGATAAGTGCGTCGCTGCTGGGCGTGTACGTCTGGTAGATGTGTGTATGGCTGAGGAGGTGTATTTGTAGCGTGTGCGCTGTATTCTTGCTGCGTAGCGTCGCTAGGTTTGTTTTCCCGTGTGTGCGTATCTCCAGGTTGAGCGTCCGGTAGATGTGTGCATTGCTGTGGGAGTGTGCTGCTAGCGTGTGTGCTGTGTTCGTTTGTTGCGAGAGTGTTCTCGTTTTTCCTGTATACTTTGCGTTTGGTCTGTTTTTCCGTTTGTGAATCCTGGTCCGTTGTACCTTTTGTGCGTTTCCTGGTCGTTTCCCGTTGTGGCGGTTCTTCCGCTTCATCGCTTGATGATGTTGTGTCGCGGTTGCTCTCATCTATAGTGTGTGTGGTGTTTTGTGCCCTCTCGCTCGCTCTTATGTTTTCGTTACTTGGTTCCTTGTTTGCGTCACTGTCCGTTTCTGTTTCCGTTTCTGATATAATGTCGACATGTGGTTTCTTAAGCGGTGCTGGATTTCCCGATAATTCATCTGAAGTGGATCTTTCTCGAGTGTGGGGTTGGTGGACTTCTTTTAGTCTTTTTGTTTCCTGCGTTTCTGAATTTTCTGAAGAGGTTTCTCTAGGCCTGATGGGCATAACATTCGCTGGGTTCCGAGATAACGCGTCTGCGACTACATTCAGTTTTCCGGGTTGGTGAAGAATTTCAAAATCATAGTCGTTTAGTAGAACTTGCCAACGCTGTAGTTGTTGCGGTGGATTTGGTTTATTTTTCAAATATGTTAATGCTCTATTATCCGTGATCAGAGTAAAACGGTGTCCATATAAGTACGGTCGGAAATGTTCGATTGCTTTTATCATGGCCAAAAGTTCTTTACGCATGGGGTCGTATAATTGTTCCGGTTTAGAAAGTGATTTTGAGAAGAAAGCTATAGGGTGGTTAAATTTTTCGTGTTCTTGACTGAGAACTGCACCGATCGCGTAGTCTGATGCGTCTGTTGTAAGGGTGAATTTTTTAGAGAAGTCTGGGTAGCGTAAAATTGGTCGTTCGATAATTTTTTGTTTTAAAAGATCAAATGCTTTTTGGGTTTTATCAGTCCATTTAAATTCAACGGTTTTTTGAAGTAGTTTAGTTAAAGGTGCTGTAATTTTTGCGTAATTTTTTATGAATCGTCTATAATAGCCAGTAAGTCCAGAAAATTGTCGAATGCTCTTTTTGTCTTTTGGAATTGGAAAATTTTGTATAGCGTCAAGTATAGTTAAATTCGGTTTTACTCCGTGCTCAGTAATTGTGTGGCCTAAATACGTAACTTCTTTTTTAAAAAATTGACATTTGTCTGTCTGTAAGGTCAATCCAGCGTTGGTCAGTCTATTTGCTAATCGGTGAAATTTTTTTGTGTGTTCCGAAAGTGTGTTCGCGTAAATAACAATATCGTCGAGATACACAAATAAATCGTTTCCTTGAAGACCTGTTAAAACGATGTCCATAATTCTCTGAAAAGTTGCGGGTGCATTTTTGAGTCCAAATGGCATTCGATTAAATTCGTAATGTCCGTTTATAGTCGAAAAAGCAGTTTTTTCTTTGTCATTTGGGTGCATTTCGATCTGGTGAAAGCCAGATGCCAAATCGAAAACAGAAAAATATCTAGCATTGCCTAATTGGTCCAGAATGTCAGTAATGTTTGGTAAAGGGTAGGCGTCCATGATTGTTTTTTCATTTAATTTCCTATAATCGATAACCATGCGCCATTTTTTGTTACCATGAGAATCAGATTTTTTTGGAACAATCCAAACGGGTGAGTTATAAGGTGATTTTGATGGTTGTATAATATTTTTGTCGAGTAAATTTTGAACTTGTTTCTGGATTTCGTTTTTATGGACTGGGGGATAACGATATTGTTTTGTATTAATTGGAATTTTATCGGTCGTTGCAATTTTATGTTTCAAGACTGTAGTATTTCCTAATTTGTCTCCTGGAATGTGAAATAGGTATGGATATGCGGATGCTAATTTAAAAACATGTTCCTTTTCGTCATTGTTTAAATTTTCCACGTGAAGGAACGGTTTCAGTTGCTGAAATCGCTCTTCGTTTGTTTCCGTTACTGCAGTGCAGATTTCTGCCTCGTATTCTCGTGGAATACGTTGCCAATCTTGGTTTTTAGTTGCTAACGGTGTCTTGGAAATTTGTTCAATTGGTAAAAGTTTTACAGTTGGAATTTCGAAATTAGTTGTGTGCAAATTAGTGTTGATAACGTGTAAATAAGCAATTCCGTTCTCGTTTTTAACTAGTGCGTTTCCAATGTAAATGCCAGAGGTTGTTTTAATTTTTTCTATGAAGCCTTCTTGAAGATTTGTTGATTCTAATCGGACGAACGTTTGAATTTTAGTTCTAGGGGGAATTAAAATTGTTTCGCGTTGATTGAATGGTAATTTTTCATTTTTGAATATAATGCAAGCTTTTGAGTATAAAATATCTGATTTAGTTTGTTTGAAAAATGCATCACCTAATAAACCATCTTCCTTTATTGGAAAATTATCTTGAACTGTATGAAATTCAGTTGGGATTCCGTGAAAATATATTGTGCACATGCCTAGGGTTTCTGTTTTTCCGTCTGTAATTCCTGATAGTTTGTAAATTATGTGCTTTTCAATTCTGGTATATTTAGAAATTTTACTGATTTTAATTAAATTTATTTCGGCTCCAGTGTCAATGAGGAATTTTGTCTCTGTATGATATAAATCGGGTGACCCTAAAATTATGACCGGAGGTTGTCGTTTTTGAGAAATATTTTGTGATATGTTCGTTTGTTTAATTTTGATAGTGGGCTTATATTTATTATTACCGTGATCAAGAGATTTTTCTTGCGCTTGTTCGGGTTGCTTCACGCCGCGCTTTCTCATGAAGCTATCGTCAAGTTTTTTAGTTGTTCATTAAAATTTTGATCAGCTCCAGAATTGTTGTGCGGTTCGTTTGTCCGTCTATCATGTGAATTATTTCTAAATGTATCGGAGGAATTTTCTTTATATCTATCGGGTGTATTACTCGGAAATCTTTCGCGTGAAGTATTTCTAAATCTATCTCGTGAATTGTCCCTGTAACCGTTATGTGAGTCGAGTGCCTGCCTGTCGTGTAAATAGCCACTCGAGTTTCGGTCGCGAGAATCGTTTCTTTGTCCGTTGTATAAGCTTTGCCTGTATCTATCGCGGGAATTTTCTCTGAATCTATCGCGTGAATTTTCTCTGAATCTATCGCGTGAATTTTCTCTGAATCTATCGCGTGAATTATTTCTAAATCTGTCATTCGAATTATTTCGGAATCTGTTGCTTGAATAGTTTCGGGATCTATCGTTTGAATTATTTCGGAATTTATCATTTGAATCATTTCGGAATCTATCACGTGAATTATTTCTATATCTATTATGTAAATCGTTTCTAGATCTGTCGTATGAGTTGTCTCTATATCTGTCGCGCGAATTATTTCTATAGCCGTCGGATGAATCGTATCGGTTTCGTGGATCATATCTATCGCGTGAATCGTATCTGTTCCGTGAATTATATTGATTTTGTGAACTATATCTGTCGCGTGAATTTTGTCTATTCCGTGATCTGTATCTGTCGTATGAGCTGTTTCCATCATAAGAATCATTATAATGTTCGCGGTGTGATTTGTTATATTCTTTTACGTTATTAAATTTTAGTTGTCTGCACTCTAATGTTGCGTGTCCGTGTATTTGGTGAAATTCACAATATTTTTCGGGTATTTCTGCGAAATGTACTTTTGCACGGGGGTGTTCATACGATTCCGTTTCTTTACGATGACCATGTAATAATTTACGTTTATAGATTTCATGCTCAATTGTATGGGCCTGATCGATTAAATTGTCTAGTGATTGTTCTCCGTGTGTTAAAAGGTGTATGCTAATTTCAATGGATAATCCTCTTGTAAATGATCTTTTTACTTTCTCTTCCTCCTCTTTAATTCTTGCTTCGAGAAACGGTCTTTTTTCGGGGTTGTTATACACTTCCGTTAATCTGTCTATTATTCGTTTAGATATTTCTTTTATACGTGTTGCAAATATAATTACCGATTCATTCGTAGTTTGATAAGCTAAATTTAATTCTGTTTCTAAGTCGTGTACATCTAAAATTTTTCCGAATGCTTTTTTCAGTTCTTTTAAAAGTGCTTCTAAGGTTTCTGGATTTTTATTATCCGCTATCGAAAGTGCTGTGCCGCTGAGTTTATAAGGTAACATGTTTAAAAATTTTTGCTTGTCTTCCGGTGACAGTGCTTTATTGGCCCTATTGCAAGATGAAATAAAATTCTCCACGGGTATATTTTTCCCATCGAAAGAGGGCATCACGTTATAAACGTCGCGGAAGGTAATAGTAGAGTTAGCCATTGTTTCTATGCGCAGTGTTTCGGTTAATATGTCACTTAGTCGTATGAGCGCAATTTTAGATTATTTTAAATTAACTGTTTGGCAAGAAAAACGATAGAATCTGTCAATTTTCACGGTTCACATGTACAAACAAAATCACTTATGAGATGCAAAAATGTCACGAATTCAATTTTAATAGTGTAAATTACTTACTGTAGTATGATGAGAAAAGTGCGTGTCATGAATGTGTGTCTAGTCCGGTTTTCGTATGCCTGTTGTCCTTTGATCTATTCTGTCTTTTCCTGTCCTATTTGTTTTATTCGTGCCTGTCCGGTCCTGTCTTCGGAGTGTGGACGAAAAACGCTGCCACCAGTTTGTGATGGGTAGTAGTGTGATCGGCGGAAAGAATATATAAAACACGGAATGTATATGTGAAGAAAGAAACGGAGATTTATTGAGACTTTTGAGAATGTAGAGCGAGAGGCGACTGTTCAGTTTGACGGTGGAATTGAGAGTGTTTCGAGAGATCTGCAGCGGGGCCGCGCAGCGGTGGGCCTCGCTGCAGGTCTTTGTCTAAAAGTCCTGGCGTCAGCATTCGGGGAATGAGTGACATTATAGGCGATAAGCGCCGTGGGACCGGATGTGATTCTATGAACTACAATGTTGGAAATATGTACAGGACGTTACAATGTGGAGTGGATAACAATGGATGTAGAGTGGATAAAATGGATGTAGAGTGGATAAAATGGATGAAGAGTGGATAAAATGGTTGTAGAGTGGATAAAATGGATGTAGAGTAGATTAAAATGGATGTAGAGTGGATAAAATGGATGTAGAGTGGATAAAAATGGATGTAGAGTGGATAAAATGGATGTAGAGTGCATAAAAATGGATGTTGAGTGGATAAAATGGATGTAGAGTGGATAAAATTAATGTACATTTAATAAAAATGGATGTAGAGTGGATAAAAATGGATGTAGAGTGGATAAAAATGGATGTAGATTGGATAAAATGGATGTAGAGTGGATAAAAATGGATGTAGAGTATATAAATTGGATGTAGAGTATATAAAATGGATGTAGAGTGGATAAAAATGGATGTCGAGTGGATAAAATGGATGTAGAGTGGATAAAAATGGATGTAGATTGGATAAAATGGATGTAGAGTGGATGAAAATGGATGTAGAGTATATAAATTGGATGTAGAGTATATAAAATGGATGTAGAGTGGATAAAAATGGATGTCGAGTGGATAAAATGGATGTAGAGTGGATAAAAATGGATGTAGAGTGGATAAAATGGATGTAGAGTTGATAAAAATGGATGTAGAGTGGATAAAATGGATGTAGAGTAGATAAAATGGATGTAGAGTGGATAAAATGGATGTAGAGTTGATAAAATGGATGTAAAGTGGATAAAATGGATGTAGAGTTAATAAAAATGGATGTAGAGTGGAAATAATGGATGTAGAGAGGATAAAATGGATGTAGAGTGGATAAAATGGATGTAGAGTTAATAAAAATGGATGTAGAGTGGATAAAAATGGATGTAGATTGGATAAAATGGATGTAGAGTGGATAAAAATGGATGTAGAGTGGATAAAATGGATGTAGAGTTAATAAAAATGGATGTAGAGTGGAAATAATGGATGTAGAGAGGATAAAATGGATGTAGAGTGGATAAAATGGATGTAGAGTTCATAAAAATGGATGTAGAGTGGATAAAATGGATGTAGAGTGGATAAAATGATTGTAGAGTGGATAAAATGGATGTAGAGTGGATAAAAATGGATGTAGAGTGGATAAAATGGTTGTAGAGTGGATAAAATGGATGTAGAGTAGATAAAAATGGATGTAGAGTGGATAAAATGGATGTAGAGTGGATAAAAATGGATGTAGAGTGGATAAAATGGATGTAGAGTAGATAAAATAGATGTAGAGTGGATAAAAATGGATGTAGAGTGGATAAAATGGATGTCGAGTGGATAAAATGGATGTAGAGTGGATAAAAATAGATGTAGAGTGGATAAAAATGGATGTAGAGTGGATAAAATGGATGTAGAGTGGATAAAAATGGATGTAGATTGGATAAAATGGATGTAGAGTTGATAAAATGGATGTAAAGTGGATAAAATGGATGTAGAGTTAATAAAAATGGATGTAGAGTGGAAATAATGGATGTAGAGAGGATAAAATGGATGTAGAGCGGATAAAATGGATGTAGAGTTCATAAAAATGGATGTAGAGTGGATAAAAATGGATGTAGATTGGATAAAATGGATGTGGAGTGGATAACAATGGATGTAGAGAGGATAAAAATGGATATAGGGTAGATAAAATGGATGTAGAGTTAATAAAAATGGATGTAGAGTGGATATAATGGATGTAGAGAGGATAAAATGGATGTGGAGTGGATAACAATGGATGTAGAGTGGATAAAATGGATGTGGAGTGGATAAAATGGATGTAGAGTGGATAAAATGGTTGTAGAGTGGATAAAATGGATGTAGAGTTGATAAAAATGGATGTAGAGTGGATAAAACGGATGTAGAGTGGATAAAAATGGATGTAGAGTGGATACAATGGATGTAGAGTGGATAAAAATGGATATAGGGTAGATAAAATGGATGTAGAGTTAATAAAAATGGATGTAGAGTGGATATAATGGATGTAGAGAGGATAAAATGGATGTGGAGTGGATAACAATGGATGTAGAGTGGATAAAATGGATGTAGAGTGGATAAAATGGATGTAGAGAGGATAAAATGGATGTAGAGTGGATAAAATGGATGTAGAGTTCATAAAAATGGATGTAGAGTGGATAAAAATGGATGTAGATTGGATAAAATGGATGTGGAGTGGATAACAATGGATGTAGAGAGGATAAAAATGGATATAGGGTAGATAAAATGGATGTAGAGTTAATAAAAATGGATGTAGAGTGGATATAATGGATGTAGAGAGGATAAAATGGATGTGGAGTGGATAACAATGGATGTAGAGTGGATAAAATGGATGTAGAGTGGATAAAATGGATGAAGAGTGGATAAAATGGTTGTAGAGTGGATAAAATGGATGTAGAGTAAATAAAAATGGATGTAGAGTGGATAAAATGGATGTACATTTAATAAAAATGGATGTAGAGTGGATACAATGGATGTAGAGTGGATAAAAATGGATGTAGAGTGGATAAAATGGATGTAGAGTGGATAAAAATGGATGTAGAGTGGATAAAATGGATGTAGAGTGCATAAAAATGGATGTAGAGTGGTTAAAATGGATGTAGAGTGGATAAAATGGATGTACATTTAATAAAAATGGATGTAGAGTGGATAAAAATGGATGTAGAGTGGATAAAAATGGATGTAGATTGGATAAAATGGATGTAGAGTTAATAAAAGTGGATGTAGAGTGGATAAAATGGATGTAGAGTTGATAAAAATGGATGTAGAGTGGATAAAAATGGATGTAGATTGGATAAAATGGATGTAGAGTGGATAAAAATGGATGTAGATTATATAAATTGGATGTAGAGTATATAAAATGGATGTAGAGTGGATAAAAATGGATGTCGAGTGGATAAAATGGATGTAGAGTGGATAAAATGGATGTAGATTGGATAAAATGGATGTAGAGTTAATAAAAATGGATGTAGAGTGGATAAAATGGATGTATAGTGGATAAAAATGGATGGAGAGTAGATAAAATAGATGTAGAGTGGATAAAAATGGATGTAGAGTGGATAAAATGGATGTCGAGTGGATAAAATGGATGTAGAGTGGATAAAAATAGATGTAGAGTGGATAAAAATGGATGTAGAGTGGATACAATGGATGTAGAGTGGATAAAAATGGATGTAGAGTGGATAAAATGGATGTAGAGTGGATAAAAATGGATGTAGAGTGGATAAAATGGATGTAGAGTGCATAAAAATGGATGTTGAGTGGATAAAATGGATGTAGAGTGGATAAAATGGATGTACATTTAATAAAAATGGATGTAGAGTGGATAAAAATGGATGTAGAGTGGATAAAATGGATGTAGAGTGGATAAAATGGGTGTAGAGTGGATAAAAATGGATGTAGAGTGGATAAAAATGGATATAGGGTAGATAAAATGGATGTAGAGTGGATAAAATGGATGTACATTTAATAAAAATGGATGTAGATTGGATAAAATGGATGTAGAGTGGATAAAAATGGATGTAGAGTGGATAAAAATGGATATAGGGTAGATAAAATGGATGTAGAGTTAATAAAAATGGATGTAGAGTGGGTATAATGGATGTAGAGAGGATAAAATGGATGTGGAGTGGATAACAATGGATGTAGAGTGGATAAAATGGATGTAGAGTGGATAAAATGGATGAAGAGTGGATAAAATGGTTGTAGAGTGGATAAAATGGATGTAGAGTAGATAAAAATGGATGTAGAGTGGATAAAATGGATGTAGAGTGGATAAAAATGGATGTAGAGTGGATAAAATGGATGTAGAGTGGATAAAAATGGATGTAGAGTGGATAAAATGGATGTAGAGTGCATAAAAATGGATGTACATTTAATAAAAATGGATGTAGAGTGGATAAAAATGGATGTAGAGTGGATAAAATGGATGTAGAGTGGATAAAATGGATGTAGAGTGGATAAAAATGGATGTAGAGTGGATAAAAATGGATATAGGGTAGATAAAATGGATGTAGAGTTAATAAAAATGGATGTAGAGTGGATAAAATGGATGTAGAGTGGATAAAATGGATGTACATTTAATAAAAATGGATGTAGATTGGATAAAATGGATGTAGAGTGGATAAAAATGGATGTAGAGTGGATAAAAATGGATATAGGGTAGATAAAATGGATGTAGAGTTAATAAAAATGGATGTAGAGTGGATAAAATGGATGTAGAGTGGATAAAATGGATGTACATTTAATAAAAATGGATGTAGATTGGATAAAATGGATGTAGAGTAGATAAAAATGGATGTAGATTATATAAATTGGATGTAGAGTATATAAAATGGATGTAGAGTGGATAAAAATGGATGTCGAGTGGATAAAATGGATGTAGAGTGGATAAAAATGGATGTAGATTGGATAAAATGGATGTAGAGTTAATAAAAATGGATGTAGAGTGGATAAAATGGATGTATAGTGGATAAAAATGGATGTAGAGTAGATAAAATAGATGTAGAGTGGATAAAAATGGATGTAGAGTGGATAAAAATGGATGTAGATTGGATAAAATGGATGTAGAGTTAATAAAAGTGGATGTAGAGTGGATAAAATGGATGTAGAGTTGATAAAAATGGATGTAGAGTGGATAAAAATGGATGTAGATTGGATAAAATGGATGTAGAGTGGATAAAAATGGATGTAGATTATATAAATTGGATGTAGAGTATATAAAATGGATGTAGAGTGGATAAAAATGGATGTCGAGTGGATAAAATGGATGTAGAGTGGATAAAAATGGATGTAGATTGGACAAAATGGATGTAGAGTTAATAAAAATGGATGTAGAGTGGATAAAATGGATGTACAGTGGATAAAAATGGATGTAGAGTAGATAAAATAGATGTAGAGTGGATAAAAATGGATGTAGAGTGGATAAAATGGATGTCGAGTGGATAAAATGGATGTAGAGTGGATAAAAATAGATGTAGAGTGGATAAAAATGGATGTAGAGTGGATACAATGGATGTAGAGTGGATAAAAATGGATGTAGAGTGGATAAAATGGATGTAGAGTGGATAAAAATGGATGTAGAGTGGATAAAATGGATGTAGAGTGCATAAAAATGGATGTTGAGTGGATAAAATGGATGTAGAGTGGATAAAATGGATGTACATTTAATAAAAATGGATGTAGAGTGGATAAAAATGGATGTAGAGTGGATAAAAATGGATGTAGATTGGATAAAATGGATGTAGAGTTGATAAAAATGGATGTAGAGTGGATAAAAATGGATGTAGATTGGATAAAATGGATGTAGAGTGGATAAAAATGGATGTAGATTATATAAATTGGATGTAGAGTATATAAAATGGATGTAGAGTGGATAAAAATGGATGTCGAGTGGATAAAATGGATGTAGAGTGGATAAAATGGATGTAGATTGGATAAAATGGATGTAGATTTAATAAAAATGGATGTAGAGTGGATAAAATGGATGTATAGTGGATAAAAATGGATGTAGAGTAGATAAAATAGATGTAGAGTGGATAAAAATGGATGTAGAGTGGATAAAATGGATGTCGAGTGGATAAAATGGATGTAGAGTGGATAAAAATAGATGTAGAGTGGATAAAAATAGATGTAGAGTGGATAAAATGGATGTAGAGTGGATAAAAATGGATGTAGAGTGGATAAAATGGATGTAGAGTGGATAAAAATGGATGTAGAGTGGATAAAATGGATGTAGAGTGCATAAAAATGGATGTTGAGTGGATAAAATGGATGTAGAGTGGATAAAATGGATGTACATTTAATAAAAATGGATGTAGAGTGGATAAAAATGGATGTAGAGTGGATAAAATGGATGTAGAGTGGATAAAATGGATGTAGAGTGGATAAAAATGGATGTAGAGTGGATAAAAATGGATATAGGGTAGATAAAATGGATGTAGAGTTAATAAAAATGGATGTAGAGTGGGTATAATGGATGTAGAGAGGATAAAATGGATGTGGAGTGGATAACAATGGATGTAGAGTGGATAAAATGGATGTAGAGTGGATAAAATGGATGAAGAGTGGATAAAATGGTTGTAGAGTGGATAAAATGGATGTAGAGTAGATAAAAATGGATGTAGAGTGGATAAAATGGATGTAGAGTGGATAAAAATGGATGTAGAGTGGATAAAATGGATGTAGAGTGCATAAAAATGGATGTTGAGTGGATAAAATGGATGTAGAGTGGATAAAATTAATGTACATTTAATAAAAATGGATGTAGAGTGGATAAAAATGGATGTAGAGTGGATAAAAATGGATGTAGATTGGATAAAATGGTTGAAGAGTTAATAAAAGTGGATGTAGAGTGGATAAAATGGATGTAGAGTTGATAAAAATGGATGTAGAGTGGATAAAAATGGATGTAGATTGGATAAAATGGATGTAGAGTGGATAAAAATGGATGTAGAGTATATAAATTGGATGTAGAGTATATAAAATGGATGTAGAGTGGATAAAAATGGATGTCGAGTGGATAAAATGGATGTAGAGTGGATAAAAATGGATGTAGATTGGATAAAATGGATGTAGAGTGGATGAAAATGGATGTAGAGTATATAAATTGGATGTAGAGTATATAAAATGGATGTAGAGTGGATAAAAATGGATGTCGAGTGGATAAAATGGATGTAGAGTGGATAAAAATGGATGTAGAGTGGATAAAATGGATGTAGAGTTGATAAAAATGGATGTAGAGTGGATAAAATGGATGTAGAGTAGATAAAATGGATGTAGAGTGGATAAAATGGATGTAGAGTTGATAAAATGGATGTAAAGTGGATAAAATGGATGTAGAGTTAATAAAAATGGATGTAGAGTGGAAATAATGGATGTAGAGAGGATAAAATGGATGTAGAGTGGATAAAATGGATGTAGAGTTAATAAAAATGGATGTAGAGTGGATAAAAATGGATGTAGATTGGATAAAATGGATGTAGAGTGGATAAAAATGGATGTAGAGTGGATAAAATGGATGTAGAGTTAATAAAAATGGATGTAGAGTGGAAATAATGGATGTAGAGAGGATAAAATGGATGTAGAGTGGATAAAATGGATGTAGAGTTGATAAAATGGATGTAAAGTGGATAAAATGGATGTAGAGTTAATAAAAATGGATGTAGAGTGGAAATAATGGATGTAGAGAGGATAAAATGGATGTAGAGTGGATAAAATGGATGTAGAGTTAATAAAAATGGATGTAGAGTGGATAAAAATGGATGTCGAGTGGATAAAATGGATGTAGAGTGGATAAAAATGGATGTAGAGTGGATAAAATGGATGTAGAGTTGATAAAAATGGATGTAGAGTGGATAAAATGGATGTAGAGTAGATAAAATGGATGTAGAGTGGATAAAATGGATGTAGAGTTGATAAAATGGATGTAAAGTGGATAAAATGGATGTAGAGTTAATAAAAATGGATGTAGAGTGGAAATAATGGATGTAGAGAGGATAAAATGGATGTAGAGTGGATAAAATGGATGTAGAGTTAATAAAAATGGATGTAGAGTGGATAAAAATGGATGTAGATTGGATAAAATGGATGTAGAGTGGATAAAAATGGATGTAGAGTGGATAAAATGGATGTAGAGTTAATAAAAATGGATGTAGAGTGGAAATAATGGATGTAGAGAGGATAAAATGGATGTAGAGTGGATAAAATGGATGTAGAGTTCATAAAAATGGATGTAGAGTGGATAAAATGGATGTAGAGTGGATAAAATGATTGTAGAGTGGATAAAATGGATGTAGAGTGGATAAAATGGATGTAGAGTAGATAAAATAGATGTAGAGTGGATAAAAATGGATGTAGAGTGGATAAAATGGATGTCGAGTGGATAAAATGGATGTAGAGTGGATAAAAATAGATGTAGAGTGGATAAAAATGGATGTAGAGTGGATACAATGGATGTAGAGTGGATAAAAATGGATGTAGATTGGATAAAATGGATGTAGAGTTGATAAAATGGATGTAAAGTGGATAAAATGGATGTAGAGTTAATAAAAATGGATGTAGAGTGGAAATAATGGATGTAGAGAGGATAAAATGGATGTAGAGCGGATAAAATGGATGTAGAGTTCATAAAAATGGATGTAGAGTGGATAAAAATGGATGTAGATTGGATAAAATGGATGTGGAGTGGATAACAATGGATGTAGAGAGGATAAAAATGGATATAGGGTAGATAAAATGGATGTAGAGTTAATAAAAATGGATGAAGAGTGGATATAATGGATGTAGAGAGGATAAAATGGATGTGGAGTGGATAACAATGGATGTAGAGTGGATAAAATGGATGTGGAGTGGATAAAATGGATGTAGAGTGGATAAAATGGTTGTAGAGTGGATAAAATGGATGTAGAGTTGATAAAAATGGATGTAGAGTGGATAAAACGGATGTAGAGTGGATAAAAATGGATGTAGAGTGGATACAATGGTTGTAGAGTGGATAAAAATGGATATAGGGTAGATAAAATGGATGTAGAGTTAATAAAAATGGATGTAGAGTGGATATAATGGATGTAGAGAGGATAAAATGGATGTGGAGTGGATAACAATGGATGTAGAGTGGATAAAATGGATGTAGAGTGGATAAAATGGATGTAGAGAGGATAAAATGGATGTAGAGTGGATAAAATGGATGTAGAGTTCATAAAAATGGATGTAGAGTGGATAAAAATGGATGTAGATTGGATAAAATGGATGTGGAGTGGATAACAATGGATGTAGAGAGGATAAAAATGGATATAGGGTAGATAAAATGGATGTAGAGTTAATAAAAATGGATGTAGAGTGGATATAATGGATGTAGAGAGGATAAAATGGATGTGGAGTGGATAACAATGGATGTAGAGTGGATAAAATGGATGTAGAGTGGATAAAATGGATGAAGAGTGGATAAAATGGTTGTAGAGTGGATAAAATGGATGTAGAGTAGATAAAAATGGATGTAGAGTGGATAAAATGGATGTAGAGTGGATAAAATGGTTGTAGAGTGCATAAAAATGGATGTTGAGTGGATAAAATGGATGTAGAGTGGATAAAATGGATGTACATTTAATAAAAATGGATGTAGAGTGGATACAATGGATGTAGAGTGGATAAAAATGGATGTAGAGTGGATAAAATGGATGTAGAGTGGATAAAAATGGATGTAGAGTGGATAAAATGGATGTAGAGTGCATAAAAATGGATGTAGAGTGGATAAAATGGATGTAGAGTGGATAAAATGGATGTACATTTAATAAAAATGGATGTAGAGTGGATAAAAATGGATGTAGAGTGGATAAAAATGGATGTAGATTGGATAAAATGGATGTAGAGTTAATAAAAGTGGATGTAGAGTGGATAAAATGGATGTAGAGTTGATAAAAATGGATGTAGAGTGGATAAAAATGGATGTAGATTGGATAAAATGGATGTAGAGTGGATAAAAATGGATGTAGATTATATAAATTGGATGTAGAGTATATAAAATGGATGTAGAGTGGATAAAAATGGATGTCGAGTGGATAAAATGGATGTAGAGTGGATAAAATGGATGTAGATTGGATAAAATGGATGTAGAGTTCATAAAAATGGATGTAGAGTGGATAAAATGGATGTAGAGTGGATAAAATGATTGTAGAGTGGATAAAATGGATGTAGAGTGGATAAAAATGGATGTAGAGTGGATAAAATGGTTGTAGAGTGGATAAAATGGATGTAGAGTAGATAAAAATGGATGTAGAGTGGATAAAATGGATGTAGAGTGGATAAAAATGGATGTAGAGTGGATAAAATGGATGTAGAGTAGATAAAATAGATGTAGAGTGGATAAAAATGGATGTAGAGTGGATAAAATGGATGTCGAGTGGATAAAATGGATGTAGAGTGGATAAAAATAGATGTAGAGTGGATAAAAATGGATGTAGAGTGGATACAATGGATGTAGAGTGGATAAAAATGGATGTAGATTGGATAAAATGGATGTAGAGTTGATAAAATGGATGTAAAGTGGATAAAATGGATGTAGAGTTAATAAAAATGGATGTAGAGTGGAAATAATGGATGTAGAGAGGATAAAATGGATGTAGAGCGGATAAAATGGATGTAGAGTTCATAAAAATGGATGTAGAGTGGATAAAAATGGATGTAGATTGGATAAAATGGATGTGGAGTGGATAACAATGGATGTAGAGAGGATAAAAATGGATATAGGGTAGATAAAATGGATGTAGAGTTAATAAAAATGGATGTAGAGTGGATATAATGGATGTAGAGAGGATAAAATGGATGTGGAGTGGATAACAATGGATGTAGAGTGGATAAAATGGATGTGGAGTGGATAAAATGGATGTAGAGTGGATAAAATGGTTGTAGAGTGGATAAAATGGATGTAGAGTTGATAAAAATGGATGTAGAGTGGATAAAACGGATGTAGAGTGGATAAAAATGGATGTAGAGTGGATACAATGGTTGTAGAGTGGATAAAAATGGATATAGGGTAGATAAAATGGATGTAGAGTTAATAAAAATGGATGTAGAGTGGATATAATGGATGTAGAGAGGATAAAATGGATGTGGAGTGGATAACAATGGATGTAGAGTGGATAAAATGGATGTAGAGTGGATAAAATGGATGTAGAGAGGATAAAATGGATGTAGAGTGGATAAAATGGATGTAGAGTTCATAAAAATGGATGTAGAGTGGATAAAAATGGATGTAGATTGGATAAAATGGATGTGGAGTGGATAACAATGGATGTAGAGAGGATAAAAATGGATATAGGGTAGATAAAATGGATGTAGAGTTAATAAAAATGGATGTAGAGTGGATATAATGGATGTAGAGAGGATAAAATGGATGTGGAGTGGATAACAATGGATGTAGAGTGGATAAAATGGATGTAGAGTGGATAAAATGGATGAAGAGTGGATAAAATGGTTGTAGAGTGGATAAAATGGATGTAGAGTAGATAAAAATGGATGTAGAGTGGATAAAATGGATGTACATTTAATAAAAATGGATGTAGAGTGGATACAATGGATGTAGAGTGGATAAAAATGGATGTAGAGTGGATAAAATGGATGTAGAGTGGATAAAAATGGATGTAGAGTGGATAAAATGGATGTAGAGTGCATAAAAATGGATGTAGAGTGGATAAAATGGATGTAGAGTGGATAAAATGGATGTACATTTAATAAAAATGGATGTAGAGTGGATAAAAATGGATGTAGAGTGGATAAAAATGGATGTAGATTGGATAAAATGGATGTAGAGTTAATAAAAGTGGATGTAGAGTGGATAAAATGGATGTAGAGTTGATAAAAATGGATGTAGAGTGGATAAAAATGGATGTAGATTGGATAAAATGGATGTAGAGTGGATAAAAATGGATGTAGATTATATAAATTGGATGTAGAGTATATAAAATGGATGTAGAGTGGATAAAAATGGATGTCGAGTGGATAAAATGGATGTAGAGTGGATAAAATGGATGTAGATTGGATAAAATGGATGTAGAGTTAATAAAAATGGATGTAGAGTGGATAAAATGGATGTATAGTGGATAAAAATGGATGGAGAGTAGATAAAATAGATGTAGAGTGGATAAAAATGGATGTAGAGTGGATAAAATGGATGTCGAGTGGATAAAATGGATGTAGAGTGGATAAAAATAGATGTAGAGTGGATAAAAATGGATGTAGAGTGGATACAATGGATGTAGAGTGGATAAAAATGGATGTAGAGTGGATAAAATGGATGTAGAGTGGATAAAAATGGATGTAGAGTGGATAAAATGGATGTAGAGTGCATAAAAATGGATGTTGAGTGGATAAAATGGATGTAGAGTGGATAAAATGGATGTACATTTAATAAAAATGGATGTAGAGTGGATAAAAATGGATGTAGAGTGGATAAAATGGATGTAGAGTGGATAAAATGGGTGTAGAGTGGATAAAAATGGATGTAGAGTGGATAAAAATGGATATAGGGTAGATAAAATGGATGTAGAGTGGATAAAATGGATGTACATTTAATAAAAATGGATGTAGATTGGATAAAATGGATGTAGAGTGGATAAAAATGGATGTAGAGTGGATAAAAATGGATATAGGGTAGATAAAATGGATGTAGAGTTAATAAAAATGGATGTAGAGTGGGTATAATGGATGTAGAGAGGATAAAATGGATGTGGAGTGGATAACAATGGATGTAGAGTGGATAAAATGGATGTAGAGTGGATAAAATGGATGAAGAGTGGATAAAATGGTTGTAGAGTGGATAAAATGGATGTAGAGTAGATAAAAATGGATGTAGAGTGGATAAAATGGATGTAGAGTGGATAAAAATGGATGTAGAGTGGATAAAATGGATGTAGAGTGGATAAAAATGGATGTAGAGTGGATAAAATGGATGTAGAGTGCATAAAAATGGATGTACATTTAATAAAAATGGATGTAGAGTGGATAAAAATGGATGTAGAGTGGATAAAATGGATGTAGAGTGGATAAAATGGATGTAGAGTGGATAAAAATGGATGTAGAGTGGATAAAAATGGATATAGGGTAGATAAAATGGATGTAGAGTTAATAAAAATGGATGTAGAGTGGATAAAATGGATGTAGAGTGGATAAAATGGATGTACATTTAATAAAAATGGATGTAGATTGGATAAAATGGATGTAGAGTGGATAAAAATGGATGTAGAGTGGATAAAAATGGATATAGGGTAGATAAAATGGATGTAGAGTTAATAAAAATGGATGTAGAGTGGATAAAATGGATGTAGAGTGGATAAAATGGATGTACATTTAATAAAAATGGATGTAGATTGGATAAAATGGATGTAGAGTGGATAAAAATGGATGTAGATTATATAAATTGGATGTAGAGTATATAAAATGGATGTAGAGTGGATAAAAATGGATGTCGAGTGGATAAAATGGATGTAGAGTGGATAAAAATGGATGTAGATTGGATAAAATGGATGTAGAGTTAATAAAAATGGATGTAGAGTGGATAAAATGGATGTATAGTGGATAAAAATGGATGTAGAGTAGATAAAATAGATGTAGAGTGGATAAAAATGGATGTAGAGTGGATAAAAATGGATGTAGATTGGATAAAATGGATGTAGAGTTAATAAAAGTGGATGTAGAGTGGATAAAATGGATGTAGAGTTGATAAAAATGGATGTAGAGTGGATAAAAATGGATGTAGATTGGATAAAATGGATGTAGAGTGGATAAAAATGGATGTAGATTATATAAATTGGATGTAGAGTATATAAAATGGATGTAGAGTGGATAAAAATGGATGTCGAGTGGATAAAATGGATGTAGAGTGGATAAAAATGGATGTAGATTGGACAAAATGGATGTAGAGTTAATAAAAATGGATGTAGAGTGGATAAAATGGATGTATAGTGGATGAAAATGGATGTAGAGTAGATAAAATAATGTAGAGTGGATAAAAATGGATGTAGAGTGGATAAAATGGATGTCGAGTGGATAAAATGGATGTAGAGTGGATAAAAATAGATGTAGAGTGGATAAAAATGGATGTAGAGTGGATACAATGGATGTAGAGTGGATAAAAATGGATGTAGAGTGGATAAAATGGATGTAGAGTGGATAAAAATGGATGTAGAGTGGATAAAATGGATGTAGAGTGCATAAAAATGGATGTTGAGTGGATAAAATGGATGTAGAGTGGATAAAATGGATGTACATTTAATAAAAATGGATGTAGAGTGGATAAAAATGGATGTAGAGTGGATAAAAATGGATGTAGATTGGATAAAATGGATGTAGAGTTAATAAAAGTGGATGTAGAGTGGATAAAATGGATGTAGAGTTGATAAAAATGGATGTAGAGTGGATAAAAATGGATGTAGATTGGATAAAATGGATGTAGAGTGGATAAAATGGATGTAGAGTATATAAATTGGATGTAGGGTATATAAAATGGATGTAGAGTGGATAAAAATGGATGTCGAGTGGATAAAATGGATGTAGAGTGGATAAAAATGGATGTAGAGTGGATAAAATGGATGTAGAGTTGATAAAAATGGATGTAGAGTGGATAAAACGGATGTAGAGTAGATAAAATGGATGTAGAGTGGATAAAATGGATGTAGAGTTAATAAAATGGATGTAAAGTGGATAAAATGGATGTAGAGTTAATAAAAATGGATGTAGAGTGGAAATAATGGATGTAGAGAGGATAAAATGGATGTAGAGTGGATAAAATGGATGTAGAGTTAATAAAAATGGATGTAGAGTGGAAATAATGGATGTAGAGAGGATAAAATGGATGTAGAGTGGATAAAATGGATGTAGAGTTCATAAAAATGGATGTAGAGTGGATAAAATGGATGTAGAGTGGATAAAATGGATGTAGAGTTGATAAAATGGATGTAAAGTGGAGAAAATGGATGTAGAGTTAATAAAAATGGATGTAGAGTGGAAATAATGGATGTAGAGAGGATAAAATGGATGTAGAGTGGATAAAATGGATGTAGAGTTCATAAAAATGGATGTAGAGTGGATAAAAATGGATGTAGATTGGATAAAATGGATGTGGAGTGGATAACAATGGATGTAGAGAGGATAAAAATGTATATAGGGTAGATAAAATGGATGTAGAGTTAATAAAAATGGATGTAGAGTGGATATAATGGATGTAGAGAGGATAAAATGGATGTGGAGTGGATAACAATGGATGTAGAGTGGATAAAATGGATGTAGAGTTGATAAAAATGGATGTAGAGTGGATAAAATGGATGTAGAGTAGATAAAATGGATGTAGAGTGGATAAAATGGATGTAGAGTTGATAAAATGGATGTAAAGTGGATAAAATGGATGTGGAGTGGATAACAATGGATGTAGAGAGGATAAAAATGTATATAGGGTAGATAAAATGGATGTAGAGTTAATAAAAATGGATGTAGAGTGGATATAATGGATGTAGAGAGGATAAAATGGATGTGGAGTGGATAACAATGGATGTAGATTGGATAAAATGGATGTAGAGTGGACAAAAATGGATGTAGATTATATAAATTGGATGTAGAGTATATAAAATGGATGTAGAGTGGATAAAAATGGATGTAGATTGGATAAAATGGATGTAGAGTGGATAAAAATGGATGTAGATTATATAAATTGGATGTAGAGTATATAAAATGGATGTAGAGTGGATAAAAATGGATGTCGAGTGGATAAAATGGATGTATAGTGGATAAAAATGGATGTAGAGTAGATAAAATAGATGTAGAGTGGATAAAAATGGATGTAGAGTGGATAAAAATGGATGTAGATTGGATAAAATGGATGTAGAGTTAATAAAAGTGGATGTAGAGTGGATAAAATGGATGTAGAGTTGATAAAAATGGATGTAGAGTGGATAAAAATGGATGTAGATTGGATAAAATGGATGTAGAGTGGATAAAAATGGATGTAGATTATATAAATTGGATGTAGAGTATATAAAATGGATGTAGAGTGGATAAAAATGGATGTCGAGTGGATAAAATGGATGTAGAGTGGATAAAAATGGATGTAGATTGGACAAAATGGATGTAGAGTGGATAAAATGGATGTACAGTGGATAAAAATGGATGTAGAGTAGATAAAATAGATGTAGAGTGGATAAAAATGGATGTAGAGTGGATAAAATGGATGTACAGTGGATAAAAATGGATGTAGAGTAGATAAAATAGATGTAGAGTGGATAAAAATGGATGTAGAGTGGATAAAATGGATGTAGAGTGGATAAAAATGGATGTAGAGTGGATAAAATGGATGTAGAGTGCATAAAAATGGATGTTGAGTGGATAAAATGGATGTAGAGTGGATAAAATGGATGTACATTTAATAAAAATGGATGTAGAGTGGATAAAAATGGATGTAGAGTGGATAAAAATGGATGTAGATTGGATAAAATGGATGTAGAGTTGATAAAAATGGATGTAGAGTGGATAAAAATGGATGTAGATTGGATAAAATGGATGTAGAGTGGATAAAAATGGATGTAGATTATATAAATTGGATGTAGAGTATATAAAATGGATGTAGAGTGGATAAAAATGGATGTCGAGTGGCTAAAATGGATGTAGAGTGGATAAAATGGATGTAGATTGGATAAAATGGATGTAGATTTAATAAAAATGGATGTAGAGTGGATAAAATGGATGTATAGTGGATAAAAATGGATGTAGAGTAGATAAAATAGATGTAGAGTGGATAAAAATGGATGTAGAGTGGATAAAATGGATGTAGAGTGGATAAAAATGGATGTAGAGTGGATAAAATGGATGTAGAGTGCATAAAAATGGATGTTGAGTGGATAAAATGGATGTAGAGTGGATAAAATGGATGTACATTTAATAAAAATGGATGTAGAGTGGATAAAAATGGATGTAGAGTGGATGAAATGGATGTAGAGTGGATAAAATGGATGTAGAGTGGATAAAAATGGATGTAGAGTGGATAAAAATGGATATAGGGTAGATAAAATGGATGTAGAGTTAATAAAAATGGATGTAGAGTGGGTATAATGGATGTAGAGAGGATAAAATGGATGTGGAGTGGATAACAATGGATGTAGAGTGGATAAAATGGATGTAGAGTGGATAAAATGGATGAAGAGTGGATAAAATGGTTGTAGAGTGGATAAAATGGATGTAGAGTAGATAAAAATGGATGTAGAGTGGATAAAATGGATGTAGAGTGGATAAAAATGGATGTAGAGTGGATAAAATGGATGTAGAGTGCATAAAAATGGATGTTGAGTGGATAAAATGGATGTAGAGTGGATAAAAATGGATGTCGAGTGGATAAAATGGATGTAGAGTGGATAAAAATGGATGTAGAGTGGATAAAATGGATGTAGAGTTGATAAAAATGGATGTAGAGTGGATAAAATGGATGTAGAGTAGATAAAATGGATGTAGAGTGGATAAAATGGATGTAGAGTTGATAAAATGGATGTAAAGTGGATAAAATGGATGTAGAGTTAATAAAAATGGATGTAGAGTGGAAATAATGGATGTAGAGAGGATAAAATGGATGTAGAGTGGATAAAATGGATGTAGAGTTAATAAAAATGGATGTAGAGTGGATAAAAATGGATGTAGATTGGATAAAATGGATGTAGAGTGGATAAAAATGGATGTAGAGTGGATAAAATGGATGTAGAGTTAATAAAAATGGATGTAGAGTGGAAATAATGGATGTAGAGAGGATAAAATGGATGTAGAGTGGATAAAATGGATGTAGAGTTGATAAAATGGATGTAAAGTGGATAAAATGGATGTAGAGTTAATAAAAATGGATGTAGAGTGGAAATAATGGATGTAGAGAGGATAAAATGGATGTAGAGTGGATAAAATGGATGTAGAGTTAATAAAAATGGATGTAGAGTGAATAAAAATGGATGTCGAGTGGATAAAATGGATGTAGAGTGGATAAAAATGGATGTAGAGTGGATAAAATGGATGTAGAGTTGATAAAAATGGATGTAGAGTGGATAAAATGGATGTAGAGTAGATAAAATGGATGTAGAGTGGATAAAATGGATGTAGAGTTGATAAAATGGATGTAAAGTGGATAAAATGGATGTAGAGTTAATAAAAATGGATGTAGAGTGGAAATAATGGATGTAGAGAGGATAAAATGGATGTAGAGTGGATAAAATGGATGTAGAGTTAATAAAAATGGATGTAGAGTGGATAAAAATGGATGTAGATTGGATAAAATGGATGTAGAGTGGATAAAAATGGATGTAGAGTGGATAAAATGGATGTAGAGTTAATAAAAATGGATGTAGAGTGGAAATAATGGATGTAGAGAGGATAAAATGGATGTAGAGTGGATAAAATGGATGTAGAGTTCATAAAAATGGATGTAGAGTGGATAAAATGGATGTAGAGTGGATAAAATGATTGTAGAGTGGATAAAATGGATGTAGAGTGGATAAAATGGATGTAGAGTAGATAAAATAGATGTAGAGTGGATAAAAATGGATGTAGAGTGGATAAAATGGATGTCGAGTGGATAAAATGGATGTAGAGTGGATAAAAATAGATGTAGAGTGGATAAAAATGGATGTAGAGTGGATACAATGGATGTAGAGTGGATAAAAATGGATGTAGATTGGATCAAATGGATGTAGAGTTGATAAAATGGATGTAAAGTGGATAAAATGGATGTAGAGTTAATAAAAATGGATGTAGAGTGGAAATAATGGATGTAGAGAGGATAAAATGGATGTAGAGCGGATAAAATGGATGTAGAGTTCATAAAAATGGATGTAGAGTGGATAAAAATGGATGTAGATTGGATAAAATGGATGTGGAGTGGATAACAATGGATGTAGAGAGGATAAAAATGGATATAGGGTAGATAAAATGGATGTAGAGTTAATAAAAATGGATGTAGAGTGGATAAAACGGATGTAGAGTGGATAAAAATGGATGTAGAGTGGATACAATGGTTGTAGAGTGGATAAAAATGGATATAGGGTAGATAAAATGGATGTAGAGTTAATAAAAATGGATGTAGAGTGGATATAATGGATGTAGAGAGGATAAAATGGATGTGGAGTGGATAACAATGGATGTAGAGTGGATAAAATGGATGTAGAGTGGATAAAATGGATGTAGAGAGGATAAAATGGATGTAGAGTGGATAAAATGGATGTAGAGTTCATAAAAATGGATGTAGAGTGGATAAAAATGGATGTAGATTGGATAAAATGGATGTGGAGTGGATAACAATGGATGTAGAGAGGATAAAAATGGATATAGGGTAGATAAAATGGATGTAGAGTTAATAAAAATGGATGTAGAGTGGATATAATGGATGTAGAGAGGATAAAATGGATGTGGAGTGGATAACAATGGATGTAGAGTGGATAAAATGGATGTAGAGTGGATAAAATGGATGAAGAGTGGATAAAATGGTTGTAGAGTGGATAAAATGGATGTAGAGTAGATAAAAATGGATGTAGAGTGGATAAAATGGATGTAGAGTGGATAAAATGGTTGTAGAGTGCATAAAAATGGATGTTGAGTGGATAAAATGGATGTAGAGTGGATAAAATGGATGTACATTTAATAAAAATGGATGTAGAGTGGATACAATGGATGTAGAGTGGATAAAAATGGATGTAGAGTGGATAAAATGGATGTAGAGTGGATAAAAATGGATGTAGAGTGGATAAAATGGATGTAGAGTGCATAAAAATGGATGTAGAGTGGATAAAATGGATGTAGAGTGGATAAAATGGATGTACATTTAATAAAAATGGATGTAGAGTGGATAAAAATGGATGTAGAGTGGATAAAAATGGATGTAGATTGGATAAAATGGATGTAGAGTTAATAAAAGTGGATGTAGAGTGGATAAAATGGATGTAGAGTTGATAAAAATGGATGTAGAGTGGATAAAAATGGATGTAGATTGGATAAAATGGATGTAGAGTGGATAAAAATGGATGTAGATTATATAAATTGGATGTAGAGTATATAAAATGGATGTAGAGTGGATAAAAATGGATGTCGAGTGGATAAAATGGATGTAGAGTGGATAAAATGGATGTAGATTGGATAAAATGGATGTAGAGTTAATAAAAATGGATGTAGAGTGGATAAAATGGATGTATAGTGGATAAAAATGGATGGAGAGTAGATAAAATAGATGTAGAGTGGATAAAAATGGATGTAGAGTGGATAAAATGGATGTCGAGTGGATAAAATGGATGTAGAGTGGATAAAAATAGATGTAGAGTGGATAAAAATGGATGTAGAGTGGATACAATGGATGTAGAGTGGATAAAAATGGATGTAGAGTGGATAAAATAGATGTAGAGTGGATAAAAATGGATGTAGAGTGGATAAAATGGATGTAGAGTGCATAAAAATGGATGTTGAGTGGATAAAATGGATGTAGAGTGGATAAAATGGATGTACATTTAATAAAAATGGATGTAGAGTGGATAAAAATGGATGTAGAGTGGACGAAATGGATGTAGAGTGGATAAAATGGATGTAGAGTGGATAAAAATGGATGTAGAGTGGATAAAAATGGATATAGGGTAGATAAAATGGATGTAGAGTTAATAAAAATGGATGTAGAGTGGGTATAATGGATGTAGAGAGGATAAAATGGATGTGGAGTGGATAACAATGGATGTAGAGTGGATAAAATGGATGTAGAGTGGATAAAATGGATGAAGAGTGGATAAAATGGTTGTAGAGTGGATAAAATGGATGTAGAGTAGATAAAAATGGATGTAGAGTGGATAAAATGGATGTAGAGTGGATAAAAATGGATGTAGAGTGGATAAAAATGGATGTCGAGTGGATAAAATGGATGTAGAGTGGATAAAATGGATGTAGATTGGATAAAATGGATGTAGAGTTAATAAAAATGGATGTAGAGTGGATAAAATGGATGTATAGTGGATAAAAATGGATGGAGAGTAGATAAAATAAATGTAGAGTGGATAAAAATGGATGTAGAGTGGATAAAATGGATGTAGAGTGGATAAAATGGATGTAGAGTGGATAAAAATAGATGTAGAGTGGATAAAAATGGATGTAGAGTGGATACAATGGATGTAGAGTGGATAAAAATGGATGTAGAGTGGATAAAATGGATGTAGAGTGGATAAAAATGGATGTAGAGTGGATAAAATGGATGTAGAGTGCATAAAAATGGATGTTGAGTGGATAAAATGGATGTAGAGGGGATAAAATGGATGTACATTTAATAAAAATGGATGTAGAGTGGATAAAAATGGATGTAGAGTGGATGAAATGGATGTAGAGTGGATAAAATGGATGTAGAGTGGATAAAAATGGATGTAGAGTGGATAAAAATGGATATAGGGTAGATAAAATGGATGTAGAGTTAATAAAAATGGATGTAGAGTGGGTATAATGGATGTAGAGTATATAAATTGGATGTAGAGTGTATAAAATGGATGTAGAGTGGATAAAAATGGATGTCGAGTGGATAAAATGGATGTAGAGTGGATAAAAATGGATGTAGATTGGATAAAATGGATGTAGAGTGGATAAAATGGATGTACATTTAATAAAAATGGATGTAGAGTGGATAAAAATGGATGTAGAGTGGATGAAATGGATGTAGAGTGGATAAAATGGATGTAGAGTGGATAAAAATGGATGTCGAGTGGATAAAATGGATGTAGAGTGGATAAAAATGGATGTAGAGTGGATAAAATGGATGTAGAGTTGATAAAAATGGATGTAGAGTGGATACAATGGATGTAGAGTGCATAAAAATGGATGTTGAGTGGATAAAATGGATGTAGAGTGGATAAAATGGATGTACATTTAATAAAAATGGATGTAGAGTGGATAAAAATGGATGTAGAGTGGACGAAATGGATGTAGAGTGGATAAAATGGATGTAGAGTGGATAAAAATGGATGTAGAGTGGATAAAAATGGATATAGGGTAGATAAAATGGATGTAGAGTTAATAAAAATGGATGTAGAGTGGGTATAATGGATGTAGAGAGGATAAAATGGATGTGGAGTGGATAACAATGGATGTAGAGTGGATAAAATGGATGTAGAGTGGATAAAATGGATGAAGAGTGGATAAAATGGTTGTAGAGTGGATAAAATGGATGTAGAGTAGATAAAAATGGATGTAGAGTGGATAAAATGGATGTAGAGTGGATAAAAATGGATGTAGAGTGGATAAAAATGGATGTCGAGTGGATAAAATGGATGTAGAGTGGATAAAATGGATGTAGATTGGATAAAATGGATGTAGAGTTAATAAAAATGGATGTAGAGTGGATAAAATGGATGTATAGTGGATAAAAATGGATGGAGAGTAGATAAAATAAATGTAGAGTGGATAAAAATGGATGTAGAGTGGATAAAATGGATGTCGAGTGGATAAAATGGATGTAGAGTGGATAAAAATAGATGTAGAGTGGATAAAAATGGATGTAGAGTGGATACAATGGATGTAGAGTGGATAAAAATGGATGTAGAGTGGATAAAATGGATGTAGAGTGGATAAAAATGGATGTAGAGTGGATAAAATGGATGTAGAGTGCATAAAAATGGATGTTGAGTGGATAAAATGGATGTAGAGGGGATAAAATGGATGTACATTTAATAAAAATGGATGTAGAGTGGATAAAAATGGATGTAGAGTGGATGAAATGGATGTAGAGTGGATAAAATGGATGTAGAGTGGATAAAAATGGATGTAGAGTGGATAAAATGGATGTAGAGTGGATAAAAATGGATGTAGAGTGGATAAAATGGATGTAGAGTGCATAAAAATGGATGTAGAGTGGATAAAATGGATGTAGAGTGGATAAAATGGATGTACATTTAATAAAAATGGATGTAGAGTGGATAAAAATGGATGTAGAGTGGATAAAAATGGATGTAGATTGGATAAAATGGATGTAGAGTTAATAAAAGTGGATGTAGAGTGGATAAAATGGATGTAGAGTTGATAAAAATGGATGTAGAGTGGATAAAAATGGATGTAGATTGGATAAAATGGATGTAGAGTGGATAAAAATGGATGTAGATTATATAAATTGGATGTAGAGTATATAAAATGGATGTAGAGTGGATAAAAATGGATGTCGAGTGGATAAAATGGATGTAGAGTGGATAAAATGGATGTAGATTGGATAAAATGGATGTAGAGTTAATAAAAATGGATGTAGAGTGGATAAAATGGATGTATAGTGGATAAAAATGGATGGAGAGTAGATAAAATAGATGTAGAGTGGATAAAAATGGATGTAGAGTGGATAAAATGGATGTCGAGTGGATAAAATGGATGTAGAGTGGATAAAAATAGATGTAGAGTGGATAAAAATGGATGTAGAGTGGATACAATGGATGTAGAGTGGATAAAAATGGATGTAGAGTGGATAAAATGGATGTAGAGTGGATAAAAATGGATGTAGAGTGGATAAAATGGATGTAGAGTGCATAAAAATGGATGTTGAGTGGATAAAATGGATGTAGAGTGGATAAAATGGATGTACATTTAATAAAAATGGATGTAGAGTGGATAAAAATGGATGTAGAGTGGACGAAATGGATGTAGAGTGGATAAAATGGATGTAGAGTGGATAAAAATGGATGTAGAGTGGATAAAAATGGATATAGGGTAGATAAAATGGATGTAGAGTTAATAAAAATGGATGTAGAGTGGGTATAATGGATGTAGAGAGGATAAAATGGATGTGGAGTGGATAACAATGGATGTAGAGTGGATAAAATGGATGTAGAGTGGATAAAATGGATGAAGAGTGGATAAAATGGTTGTAGAGTGGATAAAATGGATGTAGAGTAGATAAAAATGGATGTAGAGTGGATAAAATGGATGTAGAGTGGATAAAATGGTTGTAGAGTGCATAAAAATGGATGTTGAGTGGATAAAATGGATGTAGAGTGGATAAAATGGATGTACATTTAATAAAAATGGATGTAGAGTGGATACAATGGATGTAGAGTGGATAAAAATGGATGTAGAGTGGATAAAATGGATGTAGAGTGGATAAAAATGGATGTAGAGTGGATAAAATGGATGTAGAGTGCATAAAAATGGATGTAGAGTGGATAAAATGGATGTAGAGTGGATAAAATGGATGTACATTTAATAAAAATGGATGTAGAGTGGATAAAAATGGATGTAGAGTGGATAAAAATGGATGTAGATTGGATAAAATGGATGTAGAGTTAATAAAAGTGGATGTAGAGTGGATAAAATGGATGTAGAGTTGATAAAAATGGATGTAGAGTGGATAAAAATGGATGTAGATTGGATAAAATGGATGTAGAGTGGATAAAAATGGATGTAGATTATATAAATTGGATGTAGAGTATATAAAATGGATGTAGAGTGGATAAAAATGGATGTCGAGTGGATAAAATGGATGTAGAGTGGATAAAATGGATGTAGATTGGATAAAATGGATGTAGAGTTAATAAAAATGGATGTAGAGTGGATAAAATGGATGTATAGTGGATAAAAATGGATGGAGAGTAGATAAAATAGATGTAGAGTGGATAAAAATGGATGTAGAGTGGATAAAATGGATGTCGAGTGGATAAAATGGATGTAGAGTGGATAAAAATAGATGTAGAGTGGATAAAAATGGATGTAGAGTGGATACAATGGATGTAGAGTGGATAAAAATGGATGTAGAGTGGATAAAATGGATGTAGAGTGGATAAAAATGGATGTAGAGTGGATAAAATGGATGTAGAGTGCATAAAAATGGATGTTGAGTGGATAAAATGGATGTAGAGTGGATAAAATGGATGTACATTTAATAAAAATGGATGTAGAGTGGATAAAAATGGATGTAGAGTGGACGAAATGGATGTAGAGTGGATAAAATGGATGTAGAGTGGATAAAAATGGATGTAGAGTGGATAAAAATGGATATAGGGTAGATAAAATGGATGTAGAGTTAATAAAAATGGATGTAGAGTGGGTATAATGGATGTAGAGAGGATAAAATGGATGTGGAGTGGATAACAATGGATGTAGAGTGGATAAAATGGATGTAGAGTGGATAAAATGGATGAAGAGTGGATAAAATGGTTGTAGAGTGGATAAAATGGATGTAGAGTAGATAAAAATGGATGTAGAGTGGATAAAATGGATGTAGAGTGGATAAAAATGGATGTAGAGTGGATAAAAATGGATGTCGAGTGGATAAAATGGATGTAGAGTGGATAAAATGGATGTAGATTGGATAAAATGGATGTAGAGTTAATAAAAATGGATGTAGAGTGGATAAAATGGATGTATAGTGGATAAAAATGGATGGAGAGTAGATAAAATAAATGTAGAGTGGATAAAAATGGATGTAGAGTGGATAAAATGGATGTCGAGTGGATAAAATGGATGTAGAGTGGATAAAAATAGATGTAGAGTGGATAAAAATGGATGTAGAGTGGATACAATGGATGTAGAGTGGATAAAAATGGATGTAGAGTGGATAAAATGGATGTAGAGTGGATAAAAATGGATGTAGAGTGGATAAAATGGATGTAGAGTGCATAAAAATGGATGTTGAGTGGATAAAATGGATGTAGAGGGGATAAAATGGATGTACATTTAATAAAAATGGATGTAGAGTGGGTATAATGGATGTAGAGTATATAAATTGGATGTAGAGTGTATAAAATGGATGTAGAGTGGATAAAAATGGATGTCGAGTGGATAAAATGGATGTAGAGTGGATAAAAATGGATGTAGATTGGATAAAATGGATGTAGAGTGGATAAAATGGATGTACATTTAATAAAAATGGATGTAGAGTGGATAAAAATGGATGTAGAGTGGATGAAATGGATGTAGAGTGGATAAAATGGATGTAGAGTGGATAAAAATGGATGTCGAGTGGATAAAATGGATGTAGAGTGGATAAAAATGGATGTAGAGTGGATAAAATGGATGTAGAGTTGATAAAAATGGATGTAGAGTGGATACAATGGATGTAGAGTGCATAAAAATGGATGTTGAGTGGATAAAATGGATGTAGAGTGGATAAAATGGATGTACATTTAATAAAAATGGATGTAGAGTGGATAAAAATGGATGTAGAGTGGATAAAATGGATGTAGAGTGGATAAAATGGATGTAGAGTGGATAAAAATGGATGTAGAGTGGATAAAAATGGATATAGGGTAGATAAAATGGATGTAGAGTTAATAAAAATGGATGTAGAGTGGGTATAATGGATGTAGAGAGGATAAAATGGATGTGGAGTGGATAACAATGGATGTAGAGTGGATAAAATGGATGTAGAGTGGATAAAATGGATGAAGAGTGGATAAAATGGTTGTAGAGTGGATAAAATGGATGTAGAGTAGATAAAAATGGATGTAGAGTGGATAAAATGGATGTAGAGTGGATAAAAATGGATGTAGAGTGGATAAAAATGGATGTCGAGTGGATAAAATGGATGTAGAGTGGATAAAATGGATGTAGATTGGATAAAATGGATGTAGAGTTAATAAAAATGGATGTAGAGTGGATAAAATGGATGTATAGTGGATAAAAATGGATGGAGAGTAGATAAAATAAATGTAGAGTGGATAAAAATGGATGTAGAGTGGATAAAATGGATGTCGAGTGGATAAAATGGATGTAGAGTGGATAAAAATAGATGTAGAGTGGATAAAAATGGATGTAGAGTGGATACAATGGATGTAGAGTGGATAAAAATGGATGTAGAGTGGATAAAATGGATGTAGAGTGGATAAAAATGGATGTAGAGTGGATAAAATGGATGTAGAGTGCATAAAAATGGATGTTGAGTGGATAAAATGGATGTAGAGGGGATAAAATGGATGTACATTTAATAAAAATGGATGTAGAGTGGATAAAAATGGATGTAGAGTGGATGAAATGGATGTAGAGTGGATAAAATGGATGTAGAGTGGATAAAAATGGATGTAGAGTGGATAAAATGGATGTAGAGTGGATAAAAATGGATGTAGAGTGGATAAAATGGATGTAGAGTGCATAAAAATGGATGTAGAGTGGATAAAATGGATGTAGAGTGGATAAAATGGATGTACATTTAATAAAAATGGATGTAGAGTGGATAAAAATGGATGTAGAGTGGATAAAAATGGATGTAGATTGGATAAAATGGATGTAGAGTTAATAAAAGTGGATGTAGAGTGGATAAAATGGATGTAGAGTTGATAAAAATGGATGTAGAGTGGATAAAAATGGATGTAGATTGGATAAAATGGATGTAGAGTGGATAAAAATGGATGTAGATTATATAAATTGGATGTAGAGTATATAAAATGGATGTAGAGTGGATAAAAATGGATGTCGAGTGGATAAAATGGATGTAGAGTGGATAAAATGGATGTAGATTGGATAAAATGGATGTAGAGTTAATAAAAATGGATGTAGAGTGGATAAAATGGATGTATAGTGGATAAAAATGGATGGAGAGTAGATAAAATAGATGTAGAGTGGATAAAAATGGATGTAGAGTGGATAAAATGGATGTCGAGTGGATAAAATGGATGTAGAGTGGATAAAAATAGATGTAGAGTGGATAAAAATGGATGTAGAGTGGATACAATGGATGTAGAGTGGATAAAAATGGATGTAGAGTGGATAAAATGGATGTAGAGTGGATAAAAATGGATGTAGAGTGGATAAAATGGATGTAGAGTGCATAAAAATGGATGTTGAGTGGATAAAATGGATGTAGAGTGGATAAAATGGATGTACATTTAATAAAAATGGATGTAGAGTGGATAAAAATGGATGTAGAGTGGACGAAATGGATGTAGAGTGGATAAAATGGATGTAGAGTGGATAAAAATGGATGTAGAGTGGATAAAAATGGATATAGGGTAGATAAAATGGATGTAGAGTTAATAAAAATGGATGTAGAGTGGGTATAATGGATGTAGAGAGGATAAAATGGATGTGGAGTGGATAACAATGGATGTAGAGTGGATAAAATGGATGTAGAGTGGATAAAATGGATGAAGAGTGGATAAAATGGTTGTAGAGTGGATAAAATGGATGTAGAGTAGATAAAAATGGATGTAGAGTGGATAAAATGGATGTAGAGTGGATAAAAATGGATGTAGAGTGGATAAAAATGGATGTCGAGTGGATAAAATGGATGTAGAGTGGATAAAATGGATGTAGATTGGATAAAATGGATGTAGAGTTAATAAAAATGGATGTAGAGTGGATAAAATGGATGTATAGTGGATAAAAATGGATGGAGAGTAGATAAAATAAATGTAGAGTGGATAAAAATGGATGTAGAGTGGATAAAATGGATGTCGAGTGGATAAAATGGATGTAGAGTGGATAAAAATAGATGTAGAGTGGATAAAAATGGATGTAGAGTGGATACAATGGATGTAGAGTGGATAAAAATGGATGTAGAGTGGATAAAATGGATGTAGAGTGGATAAAAATGGATGTAGAGTGGATAAAATGGATGTAGAGTGCATAAAAATGGATGTTGAGTGGATAAAATGGATGTAGAGGGGATAAAATGGATGTACATTTAATAAAAATGGATGTAGAGTGGATAAAAATGGATGTAGAGTGGATGAAATGGATGTAGAGTGGATAAAATGGATGTAGAGTGGATAAAAATGGATGTAGAGTGGATAAAAATGGATATAGGGTAGATAAAATGGATGTAGAGTTAATAAAAATGGATGTAGAGTGGGTATAATGGATGTAGAGTATATAAATTGGATGTAGAGTGTATAAAATGGATGTAGAGTGGATAAAAATGGATGTCGAGTGGATAAAATGGATGTAGAGTGGATAAAAATGGATGTAGATTGGATAAAATGGATGTAGAGTGGATAAAATGGATGTACATTTAATAAAAATGGATGTAGAGTGGATAAAAATGGATGTAGAGTGGATGAAATGGATGTAGAGTGGATAAAATGGATGTAGAGTGGATAAAAATGGATGTCGAGTGGATAAAATGGATGTAGAGTGGATAAAAATGGATGTAGAGTGGATAAAATGGATGTAGAGTTGATAAAAATGGATGTAGAGTGGATACAATGGATGTAGAGTGGATAAAAATGGATGTAGAGTGGATAAAATGGATGTAGAGTGGATAAAAATGGATGTAGAGTGGATAAAATGGATGTAGAGTGCATAAAAATGGATGTTGAGTGGATAAAATGGATGTAGAGTGGATAAAATGGATGTACATTTAATAAAAATGGATGTAGAGTGGATAAAAATGTATGTAGAGTGGATAAAAATGGATGTAGATTGGATAAAATGGATGTAGTGTTAATAAAAGTGGATGTAGAGTGGATAAAATGGATGTAGAGTTGATAAAAATGGATGTAGAGTGGATAAAAATGGATGTAGATTGGATAAAATGGATGTAGAGTGCATAAAAATGGATGTAGAGTATATAAATTGGATGTAGAGTATATAAAATGGATGTAGAGTGGATAAAAATGGATGTCGAGTGGATAAAATGGATGTAGAGTAGATAAAATGGATGTAGAGTGGATAAAATGGATGTAGAGTTGATAAAATGGATGTAAAGTGGATAAAATGGATGTAGAGTTAATAAAAATGGATGTAGAGTGGAAATAATGGATGTAGAGAGGATAAAATGGATGTAGAGTGGATAAAATGGATGTAGAGTTCATAAAAATGGATGTAGAGTGGATAAAAATGGATGTAGATTGGATAAAATGGATGTGGAGTGGATAACAATGGATGTAGAGAGGATAAAATGGATGTAGAGTGGATAAAATGGATGAAGAGTGGATAAAATGGTTGTAGAGTGGATAAAATGGATGTAGAGTAGATAAAAATGGATGTAGAGTGGATAAAATGGATGTAGAGTGGATAAAAATGGATGTAGAGTGGATAAAATGGATGTAGAGTGCATAAAAATGGATGTTGAGTGGATAAAGTGGATGTAGAGTGGATAAAATGGATGTACATTTAATAAAAATGGATGTAGAGTGGATAAAAATGGATGTAGAGTGGATAAAATGGATGTAGAGTTAATAAAAGTGGATGTAGAGTGGATAAAATGGATGTAGAGTTGATAAAAATGGATGTAGAGTGGATAAAAATGGATGTAGATTGGATAAAATGGATGTAGAGTGGATAAAAATGGATGTAGATTATATAAATTGGATGTAGAGTATATAAAATGGATGTAGAGTGGATAAAAATGGATGTAGATTGGATAAAATGGATGTAGAGTGGATAAAAATGGATGTAGATTATATAAATTGGATGTAGAGTATATAAAATGGATGTAGAGTGGATAAAAATGGATGTCGAGTGGATAGAATGGATGTATAGTGGATAAAAATGGATGTAGAGTAGATAAAATAGATGTAGAGTGGATAAAAATGGATGTAGAGTGGATAAAAATGGATGTAGATTGGATAAAATGGATGTAGAGTTAATAAAAGTGGATGTAGAGTGGATAAAATGGATGTAGAGTTGATAAAAATGGATGTAGAGTGGATAAAAATGGATGTAGATTGGATAAAATGGATGTAGAGTGGATAAAAATGGATGTAGATTATATAAATTGGATGTAGAGTATATAAAATGGATGTAGAGTGGATAAAAATGGATGTCGAGTGGATAAAATGGATGTAGAGTGGATAAAAATGGATGTAGATTGGACAAAATGGATGTAGAGTTAATAAAAATGGATGTAGAGTGGATAAAATGGATGTATAGTGGATAAAAATGGATGTAGAGTAGATAAAATAGATGTAGAGTGGATAAAAATGGATGTAGAGTGGATAAAAATGGATGTAGAGTGGATGAAATGGATGTAGAGTGGATAAAATGGATGTAGAGTGGATAAAAATGGATGTCGAGTGGATAAAATGGATGTAGAGTGGATAAAAATGGATGTAGAGTGGATAAAATGGATGTAGAGTTGATAAAAATGGATGTAGAGTGGATACAATGGATGTAGAGTGGATAAAAATGGATGTAGAGTGGATAAAATGGATGTAGAGTGGATAAAAATGGATGTAGAGTGGATAAAATGGATGTAGAGTGCATAAAAATGGATGTTGAGTGGATAAAATGGATGTAGAGTGGATAAAATGGATGTACATTTAATAAAAATGGATGTAGAGTGGATAAAAATGTATGTAGAGTGGATAAAAATGGATGTAGATTGGATAAAATGGATGTAGTGTTAATAAAAGTGGATGTAGAGTGGATAAAATGGATGTAGAGTTGATAAAAATGGATGTAGAGTGGATAAAAATGGATGTAGATTGGATAAAATGGATGTAGAGTGCATAAAAATGGATGTAGAGTATATAAATTGGATGTAGAGTATATAAAATGGATGTAGAGTGGATAAAAATGGATGTCGAGTGGATAAAATGGATGTAGAGTAGATAAAATGGATGTAGAGTGGATAAAATGGATGTAGAGTTGATAAAATGGATGTAAAGTGGATAAAATGGATGTAGAGTTAATAAAAATGGATGTAGAGTGGAAATAATGGATGTAGAGAGGATAAAATGGATGTAGAGTGGATAAAATGGATGTAGAGTTCATAAAAATGGATGTAGAGTGGATAAAAATGGATGTAGATTGGATAAAATGGATGTGGAGTGGATAACAATGGATGTAGAGAGGATAAAATGGATGTAGAGTGGATAAAATGGATGAAGAGTGGATAAAATGGTTGTAGAGTGGATAAAATGGATGTAGAGTAGATAAAAATGGATGTAGAGTGGATAAAATGGATGTAGAGTGGATAAAAATGGATGTAGAGTGGATAAAATGGATGTAGAGTGCATAAAAATGGATGTTGAGTGGATAAAGTGGATGTAGAGTGGATAAAATGGATGTACATTTAATAAAAATGGATGTAGAGTGGATAAAAATGGATGTAGAGTGGATAAAATGGATGTAGAGTTAATAAAAGTGGATGTAGAGTGGATAAAATGGATGTAGAGTTGATAAAAATGGATGTAGAGTGGATAAAAATGGATGTAGATTGGATAAAATGGATGTAGAGTGGATAAAAATGGATGTAGATTATATAAATTGGATGTAGAGTATATAAAATGGATGTAGAGTGGATAAAAATGGATGTAGATTGGATAAAATGGATGTAGAGTGGATAAAAATGGATGTAGATTATATAAATTGGATGTAGAGTATATAAAATGGATGTAGAGTGGATAAAAATGGATGTCGAGTGGATAAAATGGATGTATAGTGGATAAAAATGGATGTAGAGTAGATAAAATAGATGTAGAGTGGATAAAAATGGATGTAGAGTGGATAAAAATGGATGTAGATTGGATAAAATGGATGTAGAGTTAATAAAAGTGGATGTAGAGTGGATAAAATGGATGTAGAGTTGATAAAAATGGATGTAGAGTGGATAAAAATGGATGTAGATTGGATAAAATGGATGTAGAGTGGATAAAAATGGATGTAGATTATATAAATTGGATGTAGAGTATATAAAATGGATGTAGAGTGGATAAAAATGGATGTCGAGTGGATAAAATGGATGTAGAGTGGATAAAAATGGATGTAGATTGGACAAAATGGATGTAGAGTTAATAAAAATGGATGTAGAGTGGATAAAATGGATGTATAGTGGATAAAAATGGATGTAGAGTAGATAAAATAGATGTAGAGTGGATAAAAATGGATGTAGAGTGGATAAAATGGATGTCGAGTGGATAAAATGGATGTAGAGTGGATAAAAATAGATGTAGAGTGGATAAAAATGGATGTAGAGTGGATACAATGGATGTAGAGTGGATAAAAATGGATGTAGAGTGGATAAAATGGATGTAGAGTGGATAAAAATGGATGTAGAGTGGATAAAATGGATGTAGAGTGCATAAAAATGGATGTTGAGTGGATAAAATGGATGTAGAGTGGATAAAATGGATGTACATTTAATAAAAATGGATGTAGAGTGGATAAAAATGGATGTAGAGTGGATAAAAATGGATGTAGATTGAATAAAATGGATGTAGAGTTAATAAAAGTGGATGTAGAGTGGATAAAATGGATGTAGAGTTGATAAAAATGGATGTAGAGTGGATAAAAATGGATGTAGATTGGATAAAATGGATGTAGAGTGGATAAAAATGGATGTAGATTATATAAATTGGATGTAGAGTATATAAAATGGATGTAGAGTGGATAAAAATGGATGTCGAGTGGATAAAATGGATGTAGAGTGGATAAAAATAGATGTAGAGTGGATAAAAATGGATGTAGAGTGGATACAATGGATGTAGAGTGGATAAAAATGGATGTAGAGTGGGTAAAATGGATGTAGAGTGGATAAAAATGGATGTAGAGTGGATAAAATGGATGTAGAGTGGATACAATGGATGTAGAGTGGATAAAAATGGATGTAGAGTGGATAAAATGGATGTAGAGTGGATAAAAATGGATGTAGAGTGGATAAAATGGATGTAGAGTGCATAAAAATGGATGTTGAGTGGATAAAATGGATGTAGAGTGGATAAAATGGATGTACATTTAATAAAAATGGATGTAGAGTGGATAAAAATGGATGTAGAGTGGATGAAATGGATGTAGAGTGGATAAAATGGATGTAGAGTGGATAAAAATGGATGTAGAGTGGATAAAAATGGATATAGGGTAGATAAAATGGATGTAGAGTTAATAAAAATGGATGTAGAGTGGGTATAATGGATGTAGAGAGGATAAAATGGATGTGGAGTGGATAACAATGGATGTAGAGTGGATAAAATGGATGTAGAGTGGATAAAATGGATGAAGAGTGGATAAAATGGTTGTAGAGTGGATAAAATGGATGTAGAGTAGATAAAAATGGATGTAGAGTGGATAAAATGGATGTAGAGTGGATAAAAATGGATGTAGAGTGGATAAAAATGGATGTCGAGTGGATAAAATGGATGTAGAGTGGATAAAATGGATGTAGATTGGATAAAATGGATGTAGAGTTAATAAAAATGGATGTAGAGTGGATAAAATGGATGTATAGTGGATAAAAATGGATGGAGAGTAGATAAAATAGATGTAGAGTGGATAAAAATGGATGTAGAGTGGATAAAATGGATGTCGAGTGGATAAAATGGATGTAGAGTGGATAAAAATAGATGTAGAGTGGATAAAAATGGATGTAGAGTGGATACAATGGATGTAGAGTGGATAAAAATGGATGTAGAGTGGATAAAATGGATGTAGAGTGGATAAAAATGGATGTAGAGTGGATAAAATGGATGTAGAGTGCATAAAAATGGATGTTGAGTGGATAAAATGGATGTAGAGGGGATAAAATGGATGTACATTTAATAAAAATGGATGTAGAGTGGATAAAAATGGATGTAGAGTGGATAAAATGGATGTAGAGTGGATAAAATGGATGTAGAGTGGATAAAAATGGATGTAGAGTGGATAAAAATGGATATAGGGTAGATAAAATGGATGTAGAGTTAATAAAAATGGATGTAGAGTGGGTATAATGGATGTAGAGTATATAAATTGGATGTAGAGTGTATAAAATGGATGTAGAGTGGATAAAAATGGATGTCGAGTGGATAAAATGGATGTAGAGTGGATAAAAATGGATGTAGATTGGATAAAATGGATGTAGAGTGGATAAAATGGATGTACATTTAATAAAAATGGATGTAGAGTGGATAAAAATGGATGTAGAGTGGATGAAATGGATGTAGAGTGGATAAAATGGATGTAGAGTGGATAAAAATGGATGTCGAGTGGATAAAATGGATGTAGAGTGGATAAAAATGGATGTAGAGTGGATAAAATGGATGTAGAGTTGATAAAAATGGATGTAGAGTGGATAAAATGGATGTAGAGTAGATAAAATGGATGTAGAGTGGATAAAATGGATGTAGAGTTGATAAAATGGATGTAAAGTGGATAAAATGGATGTAGAGTTAATAAAAATGGATGTAGAGTGGAAATAATGGATGTAGAGAGGATAAAATGGATGTAGAGTGGATAAAATGGATGTAGAGTAGATAAAAATGGATGTAGAGTGGATAAAATGGATGTATAGTGGATAAAAATGGATGGAGAGTAGATAAAATAGATGTAGAGTGGATAAAAATGGATGTAGAGTGGATAAAATGGATGTCGAGTGGATAAAATGGATGTAGAGTGGATAAAAATAGATGTAGAGTGGATAAAAATGGATGTAGAGTGGATACAATGGATGTAGAGTGGATAAAAATGGATGTAGAGTGGATAAAATGGATGTAGAGTGGATAAAAATGGATGTAGAGTGGATAAAATGGATGTAGAGTGCATAAAAATGGATGTTGAGTGGATAAAATGGATGTAGAGGGGATAAAATGGATGTACATTTAATAAAAATGGATGTAGAGTGGATAAAAATGGATGTAGAGTGGATGAAATGGATGTAGAGTGGATAAAATGGATGTAGAGTGGATAAAAATGGATGTAGAGTGGATAAAAATGGATATAGGGTAGATAAAATGGATGTAGAGTTAATAAAAATGGATGTAGAGTGGGTATAATGGATGTAGAGTATATAAATTGGATGTAGAGTGTATAAAATGGATGTAGAGTGGATAAAAATGGATGTCGAGTGGATAAAATGGATGTAGAGTGGATAAAAATGGATGTAGATTGGATAAAATGGATGTAGAGTGGATAAAATGGATGTACATTTAATAAAAATGGATGTAGAGTGGATAAAAATGGATGTAGAGTGGATGAAATGGATGTAGAGTGGATAAAATGGATGTAGAGTGGATAAAAATGGATGTCGAGTGGATAAAATGGATGTAGAGTGGATAAAAATGGATGTAGAGTGGATAAAATGGATGTAGAGTTGATAAAAATGGATGTAGAGTGGATAAAATGGATGTAGAGTAGATAAAATGGATGTAGAGTGGATAAAATGGATGTAGAGTTGATAAAATGGATGTAAAGTGGATAAAATGGATGTAGAGTTAATAAAAATGGATGTAGAGTGGAAATAATGGATGTAGAGAGGATAAAATGGATGTAGAGTGGATAAAATGGATGTAGAGTAGATAAAAATGGATGTAGAGTGGATAAAATGGATGTATAGTGGATAAAAATGGATGGAGAGTAGATAAAATAGATGTAGAGTGGATAAAAATGGATGTAGAGTGGATAAAATGGATGTCGAGTGGATAAAATGGATGTAGAGTGGATAAAAATAGATGTAGAGTGGATAAAAATGGATGTAGAGTGGATACAATGGATGTAGAGTGGATAAAAATGGATGTAGATTATATAAATTGGATGTAGAGTATATAAAATGGATGTAGAGTGGATAAAAATGGATGTAGAGTGGATAAAAATGGATGTAGATTGGATAAAATGGATGTAGAGTGGATAAAAATGGATGTAGATTATATAAATTGGATGTAGAGTATATAAAATGGATGTAGAGTGGATAAAAATGGATGTCCAGTGGATAAAATGGATGTAGAGTGGATAAAAATGGATGTAGATTATATAAATTGGATGTAGAGTATATAAAATGGATGTAGAGTGGATACAATGGATGTAGAGTGGATAAAAATGGATGTAGAGTGGATAAAATGGATGTAGAGTGGATAAAAATGGATGTAGAGTGGATAAAAATGGATATAGGGTAGATAAAATGGATGTAGAGTTAATAAAAATGGATGTAGAGTGGGTATAATGGATGTAGAGAGGATAAAATGGATGTGGAGTGGATAACAATGGATGTAGAGTGGATAAAATGGATGTAGAGTGGATAAAATGGATGAAGAGTGGATAAAATGGTTGTAGAGTGGATAAAATGGATGTAGAGTAGATAAAAATGGATGTAGAGTGGATAAAATGGATGTAGAGTGGATAAAAATGGATGTAGAGTGGATAAAAATGGATGTCGAGTGGATAAAATGGATGTAGAG
The DNA here is from genome assembly GCA_933228935.1 of Pemphredon lugubris. Classification (NCBI taxonomy): domain Eukaryota; kingdom Metazoa; phylum Arthropoda; class Insecta; order Hymenoptera; family Crabronidae; genus Pemphredon; species Pemphredon lugubris. The sequence continues at coordinate 40,009,143 of OW121816.1, read as the reverse complement.
TGGATAAAATGGATGTAGATTGGATAAAATGGATGTAGAGTTAATAAAAATGGATGTAGAGTGGATAAAATGGATGTATAGTGGATAAAAATGGATGGAGAGTAGATAAAATAGATGTAGAGTGGATAAAAATGGATGTAGAGTGGATAAAATGGATGTCGAGTGGATAAAATGGATGTAGAGTGGATAAAAATAGATGTAGAGTGGATAAAAATGGATGTAGAGTGGATACAATGGATGTAGAGTGGATAAAAATGGATGTAGAGTGGATAAAATGGATGTAGAGTGGATAAAAATGGATGTAGAGTGGATAAAATGGATGTAGAGTGCATAAAAATGGATGTTGAGTGGATAAAATGGATGTAGAGGGGATAAAATGGATGTACATTTAATAAAAATGGATGTAGAGTGGATAAAAATGGATGTAGAGTGGATGAAATGGATGTAGAGTGGATAAAATGGATGTAGAGTGGATAAAAATGGATGTAGAGTGGATAAAAATGGATATAGGGTAGATAAAATGGATGTAGAGTTAATAAAAATGGATGTAGAGTGGGTATAATGGATGTAGAGTATATAAATTGGATGTAGAGTGTATAAAATGGATGTAGAGTGGATAAAAATGGATGTCGAGTGGATAAAATGGATGTAGAGTGGATAAAAATGGATGTAGATTGGATAAAATGGATGTAGAGTGGATAAAATGGATGTACATTTAATAAAAATGGATGTAGAGTGGATAAAAATGGATGTAGAGTGGATGAAATGGATGTAGAGTGGATAAAATGGATGTAGAGTGGATAAAAATGGATGTCGAGTGGATAAAATGGATGTAGAGTGGATAAAAATGGATGTAGAGTGGATAAAATGGATGTAGAGTTGATAAAAATGGATGTAGAGTGGATAAAATGGATGTAGAGTAGATAAAATGGATGTAGAGTGGATAAAATGGATGTAGAGTTGATAAAATGGATGTAAAGTGGATAAAATGGATGTAGAGTTAATAAAAATGGATGTAGAGTGGAAATAATGGATGTAGAGAGGATAAAATGGATGTAGAGTGGATAAAATGGATGTAGAGTAGATAAAAATGGATGTAGAGTGGATAAAATGGATGTAGAGTGGATAAAAATGGATGTAGAGTGGATAAAATGGATGTAGAGTAGATAAAATAGATGTAGAGTGGATAAAAATGGATGTAGAGTGGATAAAATGGATGTAGAGTAGATAAAATAGATGTAGAGTGGATAAAAATGGATGTAGAGTGGATAAAATGGATGTCGAGTGGATAAAATGGATGTAGAGTGGATAAAAATAGATGTAGAATGGATAAAAATGGATGTAGAGTGGATACAATGGATGTAGAGTGGATAAAAATGGATGTAGAGTGGATAAAATGGATGTAGAGTGGATAAAAATGGATGTAGAGTGGATAAAATGGATGTAGAGTGCATAAAAATGGATGTTGAGTGGATAAAATGGATGTAGAGTGGATAAAATGGATGTACATTTAATAAAAATGGATGTAGAGTGGATAAAAATGTATGTAGAGTGGATAAAAATGGATGTAGATTGGATAAAATGGATGTAGAGTTAATAAAAGTGGATGTAGAGTGGATAAAATGGATGTAGAGTTGATAAAAATGTATGTAGAGTGGATAAAAATGGATGTAGATTGGATAAAATGGATGTAGAGTGCATAAAAATGGATGTAGAGTATATAAATTGGATGTAGAGTATATAAAATGGATGTAGAGTGGATAAAAATGGATGTCGAGTGGATAAAATGGATGTAGAGTAGATAAAATGGATGTAGAGTGGATAAAATGGATGTAGAGTTGATAAAATGGATGTAAAGTGGATAAAATGGATGTAGAGTTAATAAAAATGGATGTAGAGTGGAAATAATGGATGTAGAGAGGATAAAATGGATGTAGAGTGGATAAAATGGATGTAGAGTTCATAAAAATGGATGTAGAGTGGATAAAAATGGATGTAGATTGGATAAAATGGATGTGGAGTGGATAACAATGGATGTAGAGAGGATAAAATGGATGTAGAGTGGATAAAATGGATGAAGAGTGGATAAAATGGTTGTAGAGTGGATAAAATGGATGTAGAGTAGATAAAAATGGATGTAGAGTGGATAAAATGGATGTAGAGTGGATAAAAATGGATGTAGAGTGGATAAAATGGATGTAGAGTGCATAAAAATGGATGTTGAGTGGATAAAGTGGATGTAGAGTGGATAAAATGGATGTACATTTAATAAAAATGGATGTAGAGTGGATAAAAATGGATGTAGAGTGGATAAAATGGATGTAGAGTTAATAAAAGTGGATGTAGAGTGGATAAAATGGATGTAGAGTTGATAAAAATGGATGTAGAGTGGATAAAAATGGATGTAGATTGGATAAAATGGATGTAGAGTGGATAAAAATGGATGTAGATTATATAAATTGGATGTAGAGTATATAAAATGGATGTAGAGTGGATAAAAATGGATGTAGATTGGATAAAATGGATGTAGAGTGGATAAAAATGGATGTAGATTATATAAATTGGATGTAGAGTATATAAAATGGATGTAGAGTGGATAAAAATGGATATCGAGTGGATAAAATGGATGTATAGTGGATAAAAATGGATGTAGAGTAGATAAAATAGATGTAGAGTGGATAAAAATGGATGTAGAGTGGATAAAAATGGATGTAGATTGGATAAAATGGATGTAGAGTTAATAAAAGTGGATGTAGAGTGGATAAAATGGATGTAGAGTTGATAAAAATGGATGTAGAGTGGATAAAAATGGATGTAGATTGGATAAAATGGATGTAGAGTGGATAAAAATGGATGTAGATTATATAAATTGGATGTAGAGTATATAAAATGGATGTAGAGTGGATAAAAATGGATGTCGAGTGGATAAAATGGATGTAGAGTGGATAAAAATGGATGTAGATTGGACAAAATGGATGTAGAGTTAATAAAAATGGATGTAGAGTGGATAAAATGGATGTATAATGGATAAAAATGGATGTAGAGTAGATAAAATAGATGTAGAGTGGATAAAAATGGATGTAGAGTGGATAAAATGGATGTCGAGTGGATAAAATGGATGTAGAGTGGATAAAAATAGATGTAGAGTGGATAAAAATGGATGTAGAGTGGATACAATGGATGTAGAGTGGATAAAAATGGATGTAGAGTGGATAAATTGGATGTAGAGTGGATAAAAATGGATGTAGAGTGGATAAAATGGATGTAGAGTGCATAAAAATGGATGTTGAGTGGATAAAATGGATGTAGAGTGGATAAAATGGATGTACATTTAATAAAAATGGATGTAGAGTGGATAAAAATGGATGTAGAGTGGATAAAAATGGATGTAGATTGAATAAAATGGATGTAGAGTTAATAAAAGTGGATGTAGAGTGGATAAAATGGATGTAGAGTTGATAAAAATGGATGTAGAGTGGATAAAAATGGATGTAGATTGGATAAAATGGATGTAGAGTGGATAAAAATGGATGTAGATTATATAAATTGGATGTAGAGTATATAAAATGGATGTAGAGTGGATAAAAATGGATGTCGAGTGGATAAAATGGATGTAGAGTGGATAAAAATAGATGTAGAGTGGATAAAAATGGATGTAGAGTGGATACAATGGATGTAGAGTGGATAAAAATGGATGTAGAGTGGGTAAAATGGATGTAGAGTGGATAAAAATGGATGTAGAGTGGATAAAATGGATGTAGAGTGCATAAAAATGGATGTTGAGTGGATAAAATGGATGTAGAGTGGATAAAATGGATGTACATTTAATAAAAATGGATGTAGAGTGGATAAAAATGGATGTAGAGTGGATGAAATGGATGTAGAGTGGATAAAATGGATGTAGAGTGGATAAAAATGGATGTAGAGTGGATAAAAATGGATATAGGGTAGATAAAATGGATGTAGAGTTAATAAAAATGGATGTAGAGTGGGTATAATGGATGTAGAGAGGATAAAATGGATGTGGAGTGGATAACAATGGATGTAGAGTGGATAAAAATGGATGTCGAGTGGATAAAATGGATGTAGAGTGGATAAAAATGGATGTAGATTGTATAAAATGGATGTAGAGTGGATGAAAATGGATGTAGAGTATATAAATTGGATGTAGAGTATATAAAATGGATGTAGAGTGGATAAAAATGGATGTAGAGTGGATAAAATGGATGTACATTTAATAAAAATGGATGTAGAGTGGATAAAAATGGATGTAGAGTGGATAAAAATGGATGTAGATTGGATAAAATGGATGTAGAGTTAATAAAAGTGGATGTAGAGTGGATAAAATGGATGTAGAGTTGATAAAAATGGATGTAGAGTGGATAAAAATGGATGTAGATTGGATAAAATGGATGTAGAGTGGATAAAAATGGATGTAGATTATATAAATTGGATGTAGAGTATATAAAATGGATGTAGAGTGGATAAAAATGGATGTAGAGTGGATAAAAATGGATGTAGATTGGATAAAATGGATGTAGAGTGGATAAAAATGGATGTAGATTATATAAATTGGATGTAGAGTATATAAAATGGATGTAGAGTGGATAAAAATGGATGTCCAGTGGATAAAATGGATGTAGAGTGGATAAAATGGATGTAGATTGGATAAAATGGATGTAGAGTTAATAAAAGTGGATGTCGAGTGGATAAAATGGATGTAGAGTGGATAAAAATAGATGTAGAGTGGATAAAAATGGATGTAGAGTGGATACAATGGATGTAGAGTGGATAAAAATGGATGTAGAGTGGGTAAAATGGATGTAGAGTGGATAAAAATGGATGTAGAGTGGATAAAATGGATGTAGAGTGCATAAAAATGGATGTTGAGTGGATAAAATGGATGTAGAGTGGATAAAATGGATGTACATTTAATAAAAATGGATGTAGAGTGGATAAAAATGGATGTAGAGTGGATAAAATGGATGTAGAGTGGATAAAATGGATGTAGAGTGGATAAAAATGGATGTAGAGTGGATAAAAATGGATATAGGGTAGATAAAATGGATGTAGAGTTAATAAAAATGGATGTAGAGTGGGTATAATGGATGTAGAGAGGATAAAATGGATGTGGAGTGGATAACAATGGATGTAGAGTGGATAAAAATGGATGTCGAGTGGATAAAATGGATGTAGAGTGGATAAAAATGGATGTAGATTGTATAAAATGGATGTAGAGTGGATGAAAATGGATGTAGAGTATATAAATTGGATGTAGAGTATATAAAATGGATGTAGAGTGGATAAAAATGGATGTAGAGTGGATAAAATGGATGTACATTTAATAAAAATGGATGTAGAGTGGATAAAAATGGATGTAGAGTGGATAAAAATGGATGTAGATTGGATAAAATGGATGTAGAGTTAATAAAAGTGGATGTAGAGTGGATAAAATGGATGTAGAGTTGATAAAAATGGATGTAGAGTGGATAAAAATGGATGTAGATTGGATAAAATGGATGTAGAGTGGATAAAAATGGATGTAGATTATATAAATTGGATGTAGAGTATATAAAATGGATGTAGAGTGGATAAAAATGGATGTATAGTGGATAAAAATGGATGTAGAGTAGATAAAATAGATGTAGAGTGGATAAAAATGGATGTAGAGTGGATAAAATGGATGTCGAGTGGATAAAATGGATGTAGAGTGGATAAAAATAGATGTAGAGTGGATAAAAATGGATGTAGAGTGGATACAATGGATGTAGAGTGGATAAAAATGGATGTAGAGTGGGTAAAATGGATGTAGAGTGGATAAAAATGGATGTAGAGTGGATAAAATGGATGTAGAGTGCATAAAAATGGATGTTGAGTGGATAAAATGGATGTAGAGTGGATAAAATGGATGTACATTTAATAAAAATGGATGTAGAGTGGATAAAAATGGATGTAGAGTGGATGAAATGGATGTAGAGTGGATAAAATGGATGTAGAGTGGATAAAAATGGATGTAGAGTGGATAAAAATGGATATAGGGTAGATAAAATGGATGTAGAGTTAATAAAAATGGATGTAGAGTGGGTATAATGGATGTAGAGAGGATAAAATGGATGTGGAGTGGATAACAATGGATGTAGAGTGGATAAAAATGGATGTCGAGTGGATAAAATGGATGTAGAGTGGATAAAAATGGATGTAGATTGTATAAAATGGATGTAGAGTGGATGAAAATGGATGTAGAGTATATAAATTGGATGTAGAGTATATAAAATGGATGTAGAGTGGATAAAAATGGATGTAGAGTGGATAAAATGGATGTACATTTAATAAAAATGGATGTAGAGTGGATAAAAATGGATGTAGAGTGGATAAAAATGGATGTAGATTGGATAAAATGGATGTAGAGTTAATAAAAGTGGATGTAGAGTGGATAAAATGGATGTAGAGTTGATAAAAATGGATGTAGAGTGGATAAAAATGGATGTAGATTGGATAAAATGGATGTAGAGTGGATAAAAATGGATGTAGATTATATAAATTGGATGTAGAGTATATAAAATGGATGTAGAGTGGATAAAAATGGATGTAGAGTGGATAAAAATGGATGTAGATTGGATAAAATGGATGTAGAGTGGATAAAAATGGATGTAGATTATATAAATTGGATGTAGAGTATATAAAATGGATGTAGAGTGGATAAAAATGGATGTCCAGTGGATAAAATGGATGTAGAGTGGATAAAATGGATGTAGATTGGATAAAATGGATGTAGAGTTAATAAAAATGCATGTAGAGTGGATAAAATGGATGTATAGTGGATAAAAATGGATGTAGAGTAGATAAAATAGATGTAGAGTGGATAAAAATGGATGTAGAGTGGATAAAATGGATGTCGAGTGGATAAAATGGATGTAGAGTGGATAAAAATAGATGTAGAGTGGATAAAAATGGATGTAGAGTGGATACAATGGATGTAGAGTGGATAAAAATGGATGTAGAGTGGATAAAAATGGATGTAGAGTGGATAAAAATGGATGTAGAGTGGATAAAATGGATGTAGAGTGGATAAAAATGGATGTAGAGTGGATAAAATGGATGTAGAGTGCATAAAAATGGATGTAGAGTGGATAAAAATGGATGTAGATTGGATAAAATGGATGTAGAGTGGATAAAAATGGATGTAGATTATATAAATTGGATGTAGAGTATATAAAATGGATGTAGAGTGGATAAAAATGGATGTCGAGTGGATAAAATGGATGTAGAGTGGATAAAATGGATGTAGATTGGATAAAATGGATGTAGAGTTAATAAAAATGGATGTAGAGTGGATAAAATGGATGTCGAGTGGATAAAATGGATGTAGAGTGGATAAAAATAGATGTAGAGTGGATAAAAATGGATGTAGAGTGGATACAATGGATGTAGAGTGGATAAAAATGGATGTAGAGTGGATAAAATGGATGTAGAGTGGATAAAAATGGATGTAGAGTGGATAAAATGGATGTAGAGTGCATAAATATGGATGTTGAGTGGATAAAATGGATGTAGAGTGGATAAAATGGATGTACATTTAATAAAAATGGATGTAGAGTGGATAAAAATGGATGTAGAGTGGATAAAAATGGATGTAGATTGGATAAAATGGATGTAGAGTTAATAAAAGTGGATGTAGAGTGGATAAAATGGATGTAGAGTGGATAAAAATGGATGTAGATTGGATAAAATGGATGTAGAGTGCACAAAAATGGATGTAGAGTATATAAATTGGATGTACAGTATATAAAATGGATGTAGAGTGGATAAAAATGGATGTCGAGTGGATAAAATGGATGTAGAGTGGATAAAAATGGATGTAGATTGGATAAAATGGATGTAGAGTGGATGAAAATGGATGTAGAGTATATAAATTGGATGTAGAGTTGATAAAAATGGATGTAGAGTGGATAAAATGGATGTAGAGTAGATAAAATGGATGTAGAGTGGATAAAATGGATGTAGAGTTGATAAAATGGATGTAGAGTGGATAAAAATGGATGTCGAGTGGATAAAATGGATGTAGAGTGGATAAAAATGGATGTAGATTGGATAAAATGGATGTAGAGTTAATAAAAGTGGATGTAGAGTGGATAAAAATGGATGTAAAGTGGATAAAAATGGATGTAGATTGGATAAAATGGATGTAGAGTTAATAAAAGTGGATGTAGAGTGGATAAAATGGATGTAGAGTTGATAAAAATGGATGTGGAGTGGATAAAAATGGATGTAGATTGGATAAAATGGATGTAGAGTGGATAAAAATGGATGTAGATTATATAAATTGGATGTAGAGTATATAAAATGGATGTAGAGTGGATAAAAATGGATGTCGAGTGGATAAAATGGATGTAGAGTGGATAAAAATGGATGTAGATTGGACAAAATGGATGTAGAGTTAATAAAAATGGATGTAGAGTGGATAAAATGGATGTATAGTGGATGAACATGGATGTAGAGTAGATAAAATAATGTAGAGTGGATAAAAATGGATGTAGAGTGGATAAAATGGATGTCGAGTGGATAAAATGGATGTAGAGTGGATAAAAATAGATGTAGAGTGGATAAAAATGGATGTAGAGTGGATACAATGGATGTAGAGTGGATAAAAATGGATGTAGAGTGGATAAAATGGATGTAGAGTGGATAAAAATGGATGTAGAGTGGATAAAATGGATGTAGAGTGCATAAAAATGGATGTTGAGTGGATAAAATGGATGTAGAGTGGATAAAATGGATGTACATTTAATAAAAATGGATGTAGAGTGGATAAAAATGGATGTAGAGTGGATAAAAATGGATGTAGATTGGATAAAATGGATGTAGAGTTAATAAAAGTGGATGTAGAGTGGATAAAATGGATGTAGAGTTGATAAAAATGGATGTAGAGTGGATAAAAATGGATGTAGATTGGATAAAATGGATGTAGAGTGGATAAAATGGATGTAGAGTATATAAATTGGATGTAGAGTATATAAAATGGATGTAGAGTGGATAAAAATGGATGTCGAGTGGATAAAATGGATGTAGAGTGGATAAAAATGGATGTAGATTGGATAAAATGGATGTAGAGTGGATGAAAATGGATGTAGAGTATATAAATTGGATGTAGGGTATATAAAATGGATGTAGAGTGGATAAAAATGGATGTCGAGTGGATAAAATGGATGTAGAGTGGATAAAAATGGATGTAGAGTGGATAAAATGGATGTAGAGTTGATAAAAATGGATGTAGAGTGGATAAAACGGATGTAGAGTAGATAAAATGGATGTAGAGTGGATAAAATGGATGTAGAGTTGATAAAATGGATGTAAAGTGGATAAAATGGATGTAGAGTTAATAAAAATGGATGTAGAGTGGAAATAATGGATGTAGAGAGGATAAAATGGATGTAGAGTGGATAAAATGGATGTAGAGTTAATAAAAATGGATGTAGAGTGGAAATAATGGATGTAGAGAGGATAAAATGGATGTAGAGTGGATAAAATGGATGTAGAGTTCATAAAAATGGATGTAGAGTGGATAAAATGGATGTAGAGTGGATAAAATGGATGTAGAGTTGATAAAATGGATGTAAAGTGGATAAAATGGATGTAGAGTTAATAAAAATGGATGTAGAGTGGAAATAATGGATGTAGAGAGGATAAAATGGATGTAGAGTGGATAAAATGGATGTAGAGTTCATAAAAATGGATGTAGAGTGGATAAAAATGGATGTAGATTGGATAAAATGGATGTGGAATGGATAACAATGGATGTAGAGAGGATAAAAATGTATATAGGGTAGATAAAATGGATGTAGAGTTAATAAAAATGGATGTAGAGTGGATATAATGGATGTAGAGAGGATAAAATGGATGTGGAGTGGATAACAATGGATGTAGAGTGGATAAAATGGATGTAGAGTTGATAAAAATGGATGTAGAGTGGATAAAATGGATGTAGAGTAGATAAAATGGATGTAGAGTGGATAAAATGGATGTAGAGTTGATAAAATGGATGTAAAGTGGATAAAATGGATGTGGAGTGGATAACAATGGATGTAGAGAGGATAAAAATGTATATAGGGTAGATAAAATGGATGTAGAGTTAATAAAAATGGATGTAGAGTGGATATAATGGATGTAGAGAGGATAAAATGGATGTGGAGTGGATAACAATGGATGTAGATTGGATAAAATGGATGTAGAGTGGATAAAAATGGATGTAGATTATATAAATTGGATGTAGAGTATATAAAATGGATGTAGAGTGGATAAAAATGGATGTAGATTGGATAAAATGGATGTAGAGTGGATAAAAATGGATGTAGATTATATAAATTGGATGTAGAGTATATAAAATGGATGTAGAGTGGATAAAAATGGATGTCGAGTGGATAAAATGGATGTATAGTGGATAAAAATGGATGTAGAGTAGATAAAATAGATGTAGAGTGGATAAAAATGGATGTAGAGTGGATAAAAATGGATGTAGATTGGATAAAATGGATGTAGAGTTAATAAAAGTGGATGTAGAGTGGATAAAATGGATGTAGAGTTGATAAAAATGGATGTAGAGTGGATAAAAATGGATGTAGATTGGATAAAATGGATGTAGAGTGGATAAAAATGGATGTAGATTATATAAATTGGATGTAGAGTATATAAAATGGATGTAGAGTGGATAAAAATGGATGTCGAGTGGATAAAATGGATGTAGAGTGGATAAAAATGGATGTAGATTGGACAAAATGGATGTAGAGTTAATAAAAATGGATGTAGAGTGGATAAAATGGATGTACAGTGGATAAAAATGGATGTAGAGTAGATAAAATAGATGTAGAGTGGATAAAAATGGATGTAGAGTGGATAAAATGGATGTCGAGTGGATAAAATGGATGTAGAGTGGATAAAAATAGATGTAGAGTGGATAAAAATGGATATAGGGTAGATAAAATGGATGTAGAGTTAATAAAAATGGATGTAGAGTGGGTATAATGGATGTAGAGAGGATAAAATGGATGTGGAGTGGATAACAATGGATGTAGAGTGGATAAAATGGATGTAGAGTGGATAAAATGGATGAAGAGTGGATAAAATGGTTGTAGAGTGGATAAAATGGATGTAGAGTAGATAAAAATGGATGTAGAGTGGATAAAATGGATGTAGAGTGGATAAAATGGATGTAGAGTGGATAAAATGGATGTAGAGTTCATAAAAATGGATGTAGAGTGGATAAAATGGATGTAGAGTGGATAAAATGGATGTAGAGTTGATAAAATGGATGTAAAGTGGATAAAATGGATGTAGAGTTAATAAAAATGGATGTAGAGTGGAAATAATGGATGTAGAGAGGATAAAATGGATGTAGAGTGGATAAAATGGATGTAGAGTTCATAAAAATGGATGTAGAGTGGATAAAAATGGATGTAGATTGGATAAAATGGATGTGGAGTGGATAACAATGGATGTAGAGAGGATAAAAATGTATATAGGGTAGATAAAATGGATGTAGAGTTAATAAAAATGGATGTAGAGTGGATATAATGGATGTAGAGAGGATAAAATGGATGTGGAGTGGATAACAATGGATGTAGAGTGGATAAAATGGATGTAGAGTTGATAAAAATGGATGTAGAGTGGATAAAATGGATGTAGAGTAGATAAAATGGATGTAGAGTGGATAAAATGGATGTAGAGTTGATAAAATGGATGTAAAGTGGATAAAATGGATGTGGAGTGGATAACAATGGATGTAGAGAGGATAAAAATGTATATAGGGTAGATAAAATGGATGTAGAGTTAATAAAAATGGATGTAGAGTGGATATAATGGATGTAGAGAGGATAAAATGGATGTGGAGTGGATAACAATGGATGTAGATTGGATAAAATGGATGTAGAGTGGACAAAAATGGATGTAGATTATATAAATTGGATGTAGAGTATATAAAATGGATGTAGAGTGGATAAAAATGGATGTAGATTGGATAAAATGGATGTAGAGTGGATAAAAATGGATGTAGATTATATAAATTGGATGTAGAGTATATAAAATGGATGTAGAGTGGATAAAAATGGATGTCGAGTGGATAAAATGGATGTATAGTGGATAAAAATGGATGTAGAGTAGATAAAATAGATGTAGAGTGGATAAAAATGGATGTAGAGTGGATAAAAATGGATGTAGATTGGATAAAATGGATGTAGAGTTAATAAAAGTGGATGTAGAGTGGATAAAATGGATGTAGAGTTGATAAAAATGGATGTAGAGTGGATAAAAATGGATGTCGAGTGGATAAAATGGATGTAGAGTGGATAAAAATGGATGTAGATTGGACAAAATGGATGTAGAGTGGATAAAATGGATGTACAGTGGATAAAAATGGATGTAGAGTAGATAAAATAGATGTAGAGTGGATAAAAATGGATGTAGAGTGGATAAAATGGATGTCGAGTGGATAAAATGGATGTAGAGTGGATAAAAATAGATGTAGAGTGGATAAAAATGGATGTAGAGTGGATACAATGGATGTAGAGTGGATAAAAATGGATGTAGAGTGGATAAAATGGATGTAGAGTGGATAAAAATGGATGTAGAGTGGATAAAATGGATGTAGAGTGCATAAAAATGGATGTTGAGTGGATAAAATGGATGTAGAGTGGATAAAATGGATGTACATTTAATAAAAATGGATGTAGAGTGGATAAAAATGGATGTAGAGTGGATAAAAATGGATGTAGATTGGATAAAATGGATGTAGAGTTGATAAAAATGGATGTAGAGTGGATAAAAATGGATGTAGATTGGATAAAATGGATGTAGAGTGGATAAAAATGGATGTAGATTATATAAATTGGATGTAGAGTATATAAAATGGATGTAGAGTGGATAAAAATGGATGTCGAGTGGCTAAAATGGATGTAGAGTGGATAAAATGGATGTAGATTGGATAAAATGGATGTAGATTTAATAAAAATGGATGTAGAGTGGATAAAATGGATGTATAGTGGATAAAAATGGATGTAGAGTAGATAAAATAGATGTAGAGTGGATAAAAATGGATGTAGAGTGGATAAAATGGATGTCGAGTGGATAAAATGGATGTAGAGTGGATAAAAATAGATGTAGAGTGGATAAAAATAGATGTAGAGTGGATACAATGGATGTAGAGTGGATAAAAATGGATGTAGAGTGGATAAAATGGATGTAGAGTGGATAAAAATGGATGTAGAGTGGATAAAATGGATGTAGAGTGCATAAAAATGGATGTTGAGTGGATAAAATGGATGTAGAGTGGATAAAATGGATGTACATTTAATAAAAATGGATGTAGAGTGGATAAAAATGGATGTAGAGTGGATAAAATTGATGTAGAGTGGATAAAATGGATGTAGAGTGGATAAAAATGGATGTAGAGTGGATAAAAATGGATATAGGGTAGATAAAATGGATGTAGAGTTAATAAAAATGGATGTAGAGTGGGTATAATGGATGTAGAGAGGATAAAATGGATGTGGAGTGGATAACAATGGATGTAGAGTGGATAAAATGGATGTAGAGTGGATAAAATGGATGAAGAGTGGATAAAATGGTTGTAGAGTGGATAAAATGGATGTAGAGTAGATAAAAATGGATGTAGAGTGGATAAAATGGATGTAGAGTGGATAAAAATGGATGTAGAGTGGATAAAATGGATGTAGAGTGCATAAAAATGGATGTTGAGTGGATAAAATGGATGTAGAGTGGATAAAATTAATGTACATTTAATAAAAATGGATGTAGAGTGGATAAAAATGGATGTAGAGTGGATAAAAATGGATGTAGATTGGATAAAATGGATGTGGAGTGGATAACAATGGATGTAGAGAGGATAAAATGGATGTAGAGTGGATAAAATGGATGTAGAGTGGATAAAATGGTTGTAGAGTGGATAAAATGGATGTAGAGTAGATAAAAATGGATGTAGAGTGGAAATAATGGATGTAGAGAGGATAAAATGGATGTAGAGTGGATAAAATGGATGTAGAGTTCATAAAAATGGATGTAGAGTGGATAAAAATGGATGTAGATTGGATAAAATGGATGTGGAGTGGATAACAATGGATGTAGAGAGGATAAAATGGATGTAGAGTGGATAAAATGGATGTAGAGTGGATAAAATGGTTGTAGAGTGGATAAAATGGATGTAGAGTAGATAAAAATGGATGTAGAGTGGATAAAATGGATGTAGAGTGGATAAAAATGGATGTAGAGTGGATAAAATGGATGTAGAGTGCATAAAAATGGATGTAGAGTGGATAAAATGGATGTAGAGTTGATAAAAATGGATGTAGAGTGGATAAAAATGGATGTAGATTGGATAAAATGGATGTAGAGTGGATAAAAATGGATGTAGATTATATAAATTGGATGTAGAGTATATAAAATGGATGTAGAGTGGATAAAAATGGATGTAGATTGGATAAAATGGATGTAGAGTGGATAAAAATGGATGTAGATTATATAAATTGGATGTAGAGTATACAAAATGGATGTAGAGTGGATAAAAATGGATGTCGAGTGGATAAAATGGATGTATAGTGGATAAAAATGGATGTAGAGTAGATAAAATAGATGTAGAGTGGATAAAAATGGATGTAGAGTGGATAAAAATGGATGTAGATTGGATAAAATGGATGTAGAGTTAATAAAAGTGGATGTAGAGTGGATAAAATGGATGTAGAGTTGATAAAAATGGATGTAGAGTGGATAAAAATGGATGTAGATTGGATAAAATGGATGTAGAGTGGATAAAAATGGATGTAGATTATATAAATTGGATGTAGAGTATATAAAATGGATGTAGAGTGGATAAAAATGGATGTCGAGTGGATAAAATGGATGTAGAGTGGATAAAAATGGATGTAGATTGGACAAAATGGATGTAGAGTTAATAAAAATGGATGTAGAGTGGATAAAATGGATGTATAGTGGATAAAAATGGATGTAGAGTAGATAAAATAGATGTAGAGTGGATAAAAATGGATGTAGAGTGGATAAAATGGATGTCGAGTGGATAAAATGGATGTAGAGTGGATAAAAATAGATGTAGAGTGGATAAAAATGGATGTAGAGTGGATACAATGGATGTAGAGTTGATAAAAATGGATGTAGAGTGGATAAAATGGATGTAGAGTGGATAAAAATGGATGTAGAGTGGATAAAATGGATGTAGAGTGCATAAAAATGGATGTTGAGTGGATAAAATGGATGTAGAGTGGATAAAATGGATGTACATTTAATAAAAATGGCTGTAGAGTGGATAAAAATGGATGTAGAGTGGATAAAAATGGATGTAGATTGGATAAAATGGATGTAGAGTTAATAAAAGTGGATGTAGAGTGGATAAAATGGATGTAGAGTTGATAAAAATGGATGTAGAGTGGATAAAAATGGATGTAGATTGGATAAAATGGATGTAGAGTGGATAAAAATGGATGTAGATTATATAAATTGGATGTAGAGTATATAAAATGGATGTAGAGTGGATAAAAATGGATGTCGAGTGGATAAAATGGATGTAGAGTGGATAAAAATAGATGTAGAGTGGATAAAAATGGATGTCGAGTGGACAAAATAGATGTAGAGTGGATAAAAATGGATGTAGAGTGGATAAAATGGATGTAGAGTTAATAAAAATGGATGTAGAGTGGACAAAATAGATGTAGAGTGGATAAAATGGATGTAGAGTTGATAAAAATGAATGTAGAGTGGACAAAATAGATGTAGAGTGGATAAAAATGGATGTAGAGTGGTATAAAATGGATGTAGAGTGGATAAAAATGGATGTAGAGTGGATAAAATGGATGTAGAGTTGATAAAAATGGATGTAGAGTGGATAAAATGGATGTAGAGTAGATAAAATGGATGTAGATTGGATAAAATGGATGTAGAGTGGATAAAAATGGATGTAGATTATATAAATTGGATGTAGAGTATAAAAAATGGATGTAGAGTGGATAAAAATGGATGTAGATTGGATAAAATGGATGTAGAGTGGATAAAAATGGATGTAGATAATATAAATTGGATGTAGAGTATATAAAATGGATGTAGAGTGGATAAAAATGGATGTCGAGTGGATAAAATGGATGTATAGTGGATAAAAATGGATGTAGAGTAGATAAAATAGATGTAGAGTGGATAAAAATGGATGTAGAGTGGATAAAAATGGATGTAGATTGGATAAAATGGATGTAGAGTTAATAAAAGTGGATGTAGAGTGGATAAAATGGATGTAGAGTTGATAAAAATGGATGTAGAGTGGATAAAAATGGATGTAGATTGGATAAAATGGATGTAGAGTGGATAAAAATGGATGTAGATTATATAAATTGGATGTAGAGTATATAAAATGGATGTAGAGTGGATAAAAATGGATGTCGAGTGGATAAAATGGATGTAGAGTGGATAAAAATGGATGTAGAGTGGATAAAATGGATGTCGAGTGGATAAAATGGATGTAGAGTGGAGAAAAATAGATGTAGAGTGGATAAAAATGGATGTAGAGTGGATACAATGGATGTAGAGTGGATAAAAATGGATGTAGAGTGGATAAAATGGATGTAGAGTGGATAAAAATGGATGTAGAGTGGATAAAATGGATGTAGAGTGCATAAAAATGGATGTTGAGTGGATAAAATGGATGTAGAGTGGATAAAATGGATGTACATTTAATAAAAATGGATGTAGAGTGGATAAAAATGGATGTAGATTGGACAAAATGGATGTAGAGTTAATAAAAATGGATGTAGAGTGGATAAAATGGATGTATAGTGGATAAAAATGGATGTAGAGTAGATAAAATAGATGTAGAGTGGATAAAAATGGATGTAGAGTGGATAAAATGGATGTCGAGTGGATAAAATGGATGTAGAGTGGATAAAAATAGATGTAGAGTGGATAAAAATGGATGTAGAGTGGATACAATGGATGTAGAGTGGATAAAAATGGATGTAGAGTGGATAAAATGGATGTAGAGTGGATAAAAATGGATGTAGAGTGGATAAAATGGATGTAGAGTGCATAAAAATGGATGTTGAGTGGATAAAATGGATGTAGAGTGGATAAAATGGATGTACATTTAATAAAAATGGATGTAGAGTGGATAAAAATGGATGTAGAGTGGATAAAAATGGATGTAGATTGAATAAAATGGATGTAGAGTTAATAAAAGTGGATGTAGAGTGGATAAAATGGATGTAGAGTTGATAAAAATGGATGTAGAGTGGATAAAAATGGATGTAGATTGGATAAAATGGATGTAGAGTGGATAAAAATGGATGTAGATTATATAAATTGGATGTAGAGTATATAAAATGGATGTAGAGTGGATAAAAATGGATGTCGAGTGGATAAAATGGATGTAGAGTGGATAAAAATAGATGTAGAGTGGATAAAAATGGATGTAGAGTGGATACAATGGATGTAGAGTGGATAAAAATGGATGTAGAGTGGGTAAAATGGATGTAGAGTGGATAAAAATGGATGTAGAGTGGATAAAATGGATGTAGAGTGCATAAAAATGGATGTTGAGTGGATAAAATGGATGTAGAGTGGATAAAATGGATGTACATTTAATAAAAATGGATGTAGAGTGGATAAAAATGGATGTAGAGTGGATGAAATGGATGTAGAGTGGATAAAATGGATGTAGAGTGGATAAAAATGGATGTAGAGTGGATAAAAATGGATATAGGGTAGATAAAATGGATGTAGAGTTAATAAAAATGGATGTAGAGTGGGTATAATGGATGTAGAGAGGATAAAATGGATGTGGAGTGGATAACAATGGATGTAGAGTGGATAAAAATGGATGTCGATTGGATAAAATGGATGTAGAGTGGATAAAAATGGATGTAGATTGTATAAAATGGATGTAGAGTGGATGAAAATGGATGTAGAGTATATAAATTGGATGTAGAGTATATAAAATGGATGTAGAGTGGATAAAAATGGATGTAGAGTGGATAAAATGGATGTACATTTAATAAAAATGGATGTAGAGTGGATAAAAATGGATGTAGAGTGGATAAAAATGGATGTAGATTGGATAAAATGGATGTAGAGTTAATAAAAGTGGATGTAGAGTGGATAAAATGGATGTAGAGTTGATAAAAATGGATGTAGAGTGGATAAAAATGGATGTAGATTGGATAAAATGGATGTAGAGTGGATAAAAATGGATGTAGATTATATAAATTGGATGTAGAGTATATAAAATGGATGTAGAGTGGATAAAAATGGATGTAGAGTGGATAAAAATGGATGTAGATTGGATAAAATGGATGTAGAGTGGATAAAAATGGATGTAGATTATATAAATTGGATGTAGAGTATATAAAATGGATGTAGAGTGGATAAAAATGGATGTCCAGTGGATAAAATGGATGTAGAGTGGATAAAATGGATGTAGATTGGATAAAATGGATGTAGAGTTAATAAAAGTGGATGTCGAGTGGATAAAATGGATGTAGAGTGGATAAAAATAGATGTAGAGTGGATAAAAATGGATGTAGAGTGGATACAATGGATGTAGAGTGGATAAAAATGGATGTAGAGTGGGTAAAATGGATGTAGAGTGGATAAAAATGGATGTAGAGTGGATAAAATGGATGTAGAGTGCATAAAAATGGATGTTGAGTGGATAAAATGGATGTAGAGTGGATAAAATGGATGTACATTTAATAAAAATGGATGTAGAGTGGATAAAAATGGATGTAGAGTGGATAAAATGGATGTAGAGTGGATAAAATGGATGTAGAGTGGATAAAAATGGATGTAGAGTGGATAAAAATGGATATAGGGTAGATAAAATGGATGTAGAGTTAATAAAAATGGATGTAGAGTGGGTATAATGGATGTAGAGAGGATAAAATGGATGTGGAGTGGATAACAATGGATGTAGAGTGGATAAAAATGGATGTCGAGTGGATAAAATGGATGTAGAGTGGATAAAAATGGATGTAGATTGTATAAAATGGATGTAGAGTGGATGAAAATGGATGTAGAGTATATAAATTGGATGTAGAGTATATAAAATGGATGTAGAGTGGATAAAAATGGATGTAGAGTGGATAAAATGGATGTACATTTAATAAAAATGGATGTAGAGTGGATAAAAATGGATGTAGAGTGGATAAAAATGGATGTAGATTGGATAAAATGGATGTAGAGTTAATAAAAGTGGATGTAGAGTGGATAAAATGGATGTAGAGTTGATAAAAATGGATGTAGAGTGGATAAAAATGGATGTAGATTGGATAAAATGGATGTAGAGTGGATAAAAATGGATGTAGATTATATAAATTGGATGTAGAGTATATAAAATGGATGTAGAGTGGATAAAAATGGATGTATAGTGGATAAAAATGGATGTAGAGTAGATAAAATAGATGTAGAGTGGATAAAAATGGATGTAGAGTGGATAAAATGGATGTCGAGTGGATAAAATGGATGTAGAGTGGATAAAAATAGATGTAGAGTGGATAAAAATGGATGTAGAGTGGATACAATGGATGTAGAGTGGATAAAAATGGATGTAGAGTGGGTAAAATGGATGTAGAGTGGATAAAAATGGATGTAGAGTGGATAAAATGGATGTAGAGTGCATAAAAATGGATGTTAAGTGGATAAAATGGATGTAGAGTGGATAAAATGGATGTACATTTAATAAAAATGGATGTAGAGTGGATAAAAATGGATGTAGAGTGGATGAAATGGATGTAGAGTGGATAAAATGGATGTAGAGTGGATAAAAATGGATGTAGAGTGGATAAAAATGGATATAGGGTAGATAAAATGGATGTAGAGTTAATAAAAATGGATGTAGAGTGGGTATAATGGATGTAGAGAGGATAAAATGGATGTGGAGTGGATAACAATGGATGTAGAGTGGATAAAAATGGATGTCGAGTGGATAAAATGGATGTAGAGTGGATAAAAATGGATGTAGATTGTATAAAATGGATGTAGAGTGGATGAAAATGGATGTAGAGTATATAAATTGGATGTAGAGTATATAAAATGGATGTAGAGTGGATAAAAATGGATGTAGAGTGGATAAAATGGATGTACATTTAATAAAAATGGATGTAGAGTGGATAAAAATGGATGTAGAGTGGATAAAAATGGATGTAGATTGGATAAAATGGATGTAGAGTTAATAAAAGTGGATGTAGAGTGGATAAAATGGATGTCGAGTGGATAAAATGGATGTAGAGTGGATAAAAATAGATGTAGAGTGGATAAAAATGGATGTAGAGTGGATACAATGGATGTAGAGTGGATAAAAATGGATGTAGAGTGGATAAAAATGGATGTAGAGTGGATAAAAATGGATGTAGAGTGGATAAAATGGATGTAGAGTGGATAAAAATGGATGTAGAGTGGATAAAATGGATGTAGAGTGCATAAAAATGGATGTAGAGTGGATAAAAATGGATGTAGATTGGATAAAATGGATGTAGAGTGGATAAAAATGGATGTAGATTATATAAATTGGATGTAGAGTATATAAAATGGATGTAGAGTGGATAAAAATGGATGTCGAGTGGATAAAATGGATGTAGAGTGGATAAAATGGATGTAGATTGGATAAAATGGATGTAGAGTTAATAAAAATGGATGTAGAGTGGATAAAATGGATGTCGAGTGGATAAAATGGATGTAGAGTGGATAAAAATAGATGTAGAGTGGATAAAAATGGATGTAGAGTGGATACAATGGATGTAGAGTGGATAAAAATGGATGTAGAGTGGATAAAATGGATGTAGAGTGGATAAAAATGGATGTAGAGTGGATAAAATGGATGTAGAGTGCATAAATATGGATGTTGAGTGGATAAAATGGATGTAGAGTGGATAAAATGGATGTACATTTAATAAAAATGGATGTAGAGTGGATAAAAATGGATGTAGAGTGGATAAAAATGGATGTAGATTGGATAAAATGGATGTAGAGTTAATAAAAGTGGATGTAGAGTGGATAAAATGGATGTAGAGTGGATAAAAATGGATGTAGATTGGATAAAATGGATGTAGAGTGCATAAAAATGGATGTAGAGTATATAAATTGGATGTACAGTATATAAAATGGATGTAGAGTGGATAAAAATGGATGTCGAGTGGATAAAATGGATGTAGAGTGGATAAAAATGGATGTAGATTGGATAAAATGGATGTAGAGTGGATGAAAATGGATGTAGAGTATATAAATTGGATGTAGAGTTGATAAAAATGGATGTAGAGTGGATAAAATGGATGTAGAGTAGATAAAATGGATGTAGAGTGGATAAAATGGATGTAGAGTTGATAAAATGGATGTAGAGTGGATAAAAATGGATGTCGAGTGGATAAAATGGATGTAGAGTGGATAAAAATGGATGTAGATTGGATAAAATGGATGTAGAGTTAATAAAAGTGGATGTAGAGTGGATAAAAATGGATGTAAAGTGGATAAAAATGGATGTAGATTGGATAAAATGGATGTAGAGTTAATAAAAGTGGATGTAGAGTGGATAAAATGGATGTAGAGTTGATAAAAATGGATGTAGAGTGGATAAAAATGGATGTAGATTGGATAAAATGGATGTAGAGTGGATAAAAATGGATGTAGATTATATAAATTGGATGTAGAGTATATAAAATGGATGTAGAGTGGATAAAAATGGATGTCGAGTGGATAAAATGGATGTAGAGTGGATAAAAATGGATGTAGATTGGACAAAATGGATGTAGAGTTAATAAAAATGGATGTAGAGTGGATAAAATGGATGTATAGTGGATGAACATGGATGTAGAGTAGATAAAATAATGTAGAGTGGATAAAAATGGATGTAGAGTGGATAAAATGGATGTCGAGTGGATAAAATGGATGTAGAGTGGATAAAAATAGATGTAGAGTGGATAAAAATGGATGTAGAGTGGATACAATGGATGTAGAGTGGATAAAAATGGATGTAGAGTGGATAAAATGGATGTAGAGTGGATAAAAATGGATGTAGAGTGGATAAAATGGATGTAGAGTGCATAAAAATGGATGTTGAGTGGATAAAATGGATGTAGAGTGGATAAAATGGATGTACATTTAATAAAAATGGATGTAGAGTGGATAAAAATGGATGTAGAGTGGATAAAAATGGATGTAGATTGGATAAAATGGATGTAGAGTTAATAAAAGTGGATGTAGAGTGGATAAAATGGATGTAGAGTTGATAAAAATGGATGTAGAGTGGATAAAAATGGATGTAGATTGGATAAAATGGATGTAGAGTGGATAAAATGGATGTAGAGTATATAAATTGGATGTAGAGTATATAAAATGGATGTAGAGTGGATAAAAATGGATGTCGAGTGGATAAAATGGATGTAGAGTGGATAAAAATGGATGTAGATTGGATAAAATGGATGTAGAGTGGATGAAAATGGATGTAGAGTATATAAATTGGATGTAGGGTATATAAAATGGATGTAGAGTGGATAAAAATGGATGTCGAGTGGATAAAATGGATGTAGAGTGGATAAAAATGGATGTAGAGTGGATAAAATGGATGTAGAGTTGATAAAATGGATGTAAAGTGGATAAAATGGATGTAGAGTTAATAAAAATGGATGTAGAGTGGAAATAATGGATGTAGAGAGGATAAAATGGATGTAGAGTGGATAAAATGGATGTAGAGTTAATAAAAATGGATGTAGAGTGGAAATAATGGATGTAGAGAGGATAAAATGGATGTAGAGTGGATAAAATGGATGTAGAGTTCATAAAAATGGATGTAGAGTGGATAAAATGGATGTAGAGTGGATAAAATGGATGTAGAGTTGATAAAATGGATGTAAAGTGGATAAAATGGATGTAGAGTTAATAAAAATGGATGTAGAGTGGAAATAATGGATGTAGAGAGGATAAAATGGATGTAGAGTGGATAAAATGGATGTAGAGTTCATAAAAATGGATGTAGAGTGGATAAAAATGGATGTAGATTGGATAAAATGGATGTGGAGTGGATAACAATGGATGTAGAGAGGATAAAAATGTATATAGGGTAGATAAAATGGATGTAGAGTTAATAAAAATGGATGTAGAGTGGATATAATGGATGTAGAGAGGATAAAATGGATGTGGAGTGGATAACAATGGATGTAGAGTGGATAAAATGGATGTAGAGTTGATAAAAATGGATGTAGAGTGGATAAAATGGATGTAGAGTAGATAAAATGGATGTAGAGTGGATAAAATGGATGTAGAGTTGATAAAATGGATGTAAAGTGGATAAAATGGATGTGGAGTGGATAACAATGGATGTAGAGAGGATAAAAATGTATATAGGGTAGATAAAATGGATGTAGAGTTAATAAAAATGGATGTAGAGTGGATATAATGGATGTAGAGAGGATAAAATGGATGTGGAGTGGATAACAATGGATGTAGATTGGATAAAATGGATGTAGAGTGGACAAAAATGGATGTAGATTATATAAATTGGATGTAGAGTATATAAAATGGATGTAGAGTGGATAAAAATGGATGTCGAGTGGATAAAATGGATGTATAGTGGATAAAAATGGATGTAGAGTAGATAAAATAGATGTAGAGTGGATAAAAATGGATGTAGAGTGGATAAAAAAGGATGTAGATTGGATAAAATGGATGTAGAGTTAATAAAAGTGGATGTAGAGTGGATAAAATGGATGTAGAGTTGATAAAAATGGATGTAGAGTGGATAAAAATGGATGTAGATTGGATAAAATGGATGTAGAGTGGATAAAAATGGATGTAGATTATATAAATTGGATGTAGAGTATATAAAATGGATGTAGAGTGGATAAAAATGGATGTCGAGTGGATAAAATGGATGTAGAGTGGATAAAAATGGATGTAGATTGGACAAAATGGATGTAGAGTTAATAAAAATGGATGTAGAGTGGATAAAATGGATGTACAGTGGATAAAAATGGATGTAGAGTAGATAAAATAGATGTAGAGTGGATAAAAATGGATGTAGAGTGGATAAAATGGATGTCGAGTGGATAAAATGGATGTAGAGTGGATAAAAATAGATGTAGAGTGGATAAAAATGGATGTAGAGTGGATACAATGGATGTAGAGTGGATAAAAATGGATGTAGAGTGGATAAAATGGATGTAGAGTGGATAAAAATGGATGTAGAGTGGATAAAATGGATGTAGAGTGCATAAAAATGGATGTTGAGTGGATAAAATGGATGTAGAGTGGATAAAATGGATGTACATTTAATAAAAATGGATGTAGAGTGGATAAAAATGGATGTAGAGTGGATAAAAATGGATGTAGATTGGATAAAATGGATGTAGAGTTGATAAAAATGGATGTAGAGTGGATAAAAATGGATGTAGATTGGATAAAATGGATGTAGAGTGGATAAAAATGGATGTAGATTATATAAATTGGATGTAGAGTATATAAAATGGATGTAGAGTGGATAAAAATGGATGTCGAGTGGCTAAAATGGATGTAGAGTGGATAAAATGGATGTAGATTGGATAAAATGGATGTAGATTTAATAAAAATGGATGTAGAGTGGATAAAATGGATGTATAGTGGATAAAAATGGATGTAGAGTAGATAAAATAGATGTAGAGTGGATAAAAATGGATGTAGAGTGGATAAAATGAATGTCGAGTGGATAAAATGGATGTAGAGTGGATAAAAATAGATGTAGAGTGGATAAAAATAGATGTAGAGTGGATACAATGGATGTAGAGTGGATAAAAATGGATGTAGAGTGGATAAAATGGATGTAGAGTGGATAAAAATGGATGTAGAGTGGATAAAATGGATGTAGAGTGCATAAAAATGGATGTTGAGTGGATAAAATGGATGTAGAGTGGATAAAATGGATGTACATTTAATAAAAATGGATGTAGAGTGGATAAAAATGGATGTAGAGTGGATGAAATTGATGTAGAGTGGATAAAATGGATGTAGAGTGGATAAAAATGGATGTAGAGTGGATAAAAATGGATATAGGGTAGATAAAATGGATGTAGAGTTAATAAAAATGGATGTAGAGTGGGTATAATGGATGTAGAGAGGATAAAATGGATGTGGAGTGGATAACAATGGATGTAGAGTGGATAAAATGGATGTAGAGTGGATAAAATGGATGAAGAGTGGATAAAATGGTTGTAGAGTGGATAAAATGGATGTAGAGTAGATAAAAATGGATGTAGAGTGGATAAAATGGATGTAGAGTGGATAAAATGGATGTAGAGTGGATAAAATGGATGTAGAGTTCATAAAAATGGATGTAGAGTGGATAAAATGGATGTAGAGTGGATAAAATGGATGTAGAGTTGATAAAATGGATGTAAAGTGGATAAAATGGATGTAGAGTTAATAAAAATGGATGTAGAGTGGAAATAATGGATGTAGAGAGGATAAAATGGATGTAGAGTGGATAAAATGGATGTAGAGTTCATAAAAATGGATGTAGAGTGGATAAAAATGGATGTAGATTGGATAAAATGGATGTGGAGTGGATAACAATGGATGTAGAGAGGATAAAAATGTATATAGGGTAGATAAAATGGATGTAGAGTTAATAAAAATGGATGTAGAGTGGATATAATGGATGTAGAGAGGATAAAATGGATGTGGAGTGGATAACAATGGATGTAGAGTGGATAAAATGGATGTAGAGTTGATAAAATGGATGTAGAGTGGATAAAAATGGATGTAGATTGGACAAAATGGATGTAGAGTTAATAAAAATGGATGTAGAGTGGATAAAATGGATGTACAGTGGATAAAAATGGATGTAGAGTAGATAAAATAGATGTAGAGTGGATAAAAATGGATGTAGAGTGGATAAAATGGATGTCGAGTGGATAAAATGGATGTAGAGTGGATAAAAATAGATGTAGAGTGGATAAAAATGGATGTAGAGTGGATACAATGGATGTAGAGTGGATAAAAATGGATGTAGAGTGGATAAAATGGATGTAGAGTGGATAAAAATGGATGTAGAGTGGATAAAATGGATGTAGAGTGCATAAAAATGGATGTTGAGTGGATAAAATGGATGTAGAGTGGATAAAATGGATGTACATTTAATAAAAATGGATGTAGAGTGGATAAAAATGGATGTAGAGTGGATAAAAATGGATGTAGATTGGATAAAATGGATGTAGAGTTGATAAAAATGGATGTAGAGTGGATAAAAATGGATGTAGATTGGATAAAATGGATGTAGAGTGGATAAAAATGGATGTAGATTATATAAATTGGATGTAGAGTATATAAAATGGATGTAGAGTGGATAAAAATGGATGTCGAGTGGCTAAAATGGATGTAGAGTGGATAAAATGGATGTAGATTGGATAAAATGGATGTAGATTTAATAAAAATGGATGTAGAGTGGATAAAATGGATGTATAGTGGATAAAAATGGATGTAGAGTAGATAAAATAGATGTAGAGTGGATAAAAATGGATGTAGAGTGGATAAAATGGATGTCGAGTGGATAAAATGGATGTAGAGTGGATAAAAATAGATGTAGAGTGGATAAAAATAGATGTAGAGTGGATACAATGGATGTAGAGTGGATAAAAATGGATGTAGAGTGGATAAAATGGATGTAGAGTGGATAAAAATGGATGTAGAGTGGATAAAATGGATGTAGAGTGCATAAAAATGGATGTTGAGTGGATAAAATGGATGTAGAGTGGATAAAATGGATGTACATTTAATAAAAATGGATGTAGAGTGGATAAAAATGGATGTAGAGTGGATGAAATTGATGTAGAGTGGATAAAATGGATGTAGAGTGGATAAAAATGGATGTAGAGTGGATAAAAATGGATATAGGGTAGATAAAATGGATGTAGAGTTAATAAAAATGGATGTAGAGTGGGTATAATGGATGTAGAGAGGATAAAATGGATGTGGAGTGGATAACAATGGATGTAGAGTGGATAAAATGGATGTAGAGTGGATAAAATGGATGAAGAGTGGATAAAATGGTTGTAGAGTGGATAAAATGGATGTAGAGTAGATAAAAATGGATGTAGAGTGGATAAAATGGATGTAGAGTGGATAAAATGGATGTAGAGTGGATAAAATGGATGTAGAGTTCATAAAAATGGATGTAGAGTGGATAAAATGGATGTAGAGTGGATAAAATGGATGTAGAGTTGATAAAATGGATGTAAAGTGGATAAAATGGATGTAGAGTTAATAAAAATGGATGTAGAGTGGAAATAATGGATGTAGAGAGGATAAAATGGATGTAGAGTGGATAAAATGGATGTAGAGTTCATAAAAATGGATGTAGAGTGGATAAAAATGGATGTAGATTGGATAAAATGGATGTGGAGTGGATAACAATGGATGTAGAGAGGATAAAAATGTATATAGGGTAGATAAAATGGATGTAGAGTTAATAAAAATGGATGTAGAGTGGATATAATGGATGTAGAGAGGATAAAATGGATGTGGAGTGGATAACAATGGATGTAGAGTGGATAAAATGGATGTAGAGTTGATAAAAATGGATGTAGAGTGGATAAAATGGATGTAGAGTAGATAAAATGGATGTAGAGTGGATAAAATGGATGTAGAGTTGATAAAATGGATGTAAAGTGGATAAAATGGATGTGGAGTGGATAACAATGGATGTAGAGAGGATAAAAATGTATATAGGGTAGATAAAATGGATGTAGAGTTAATAAAAATGGATGTAGAGTGGATATAATGGATGTAGAGAGGATAAAATGGATGTGGAGTGGATAACAATGGATGTAGATTGGATAAAATGGATGTAGAGTGGACAAAAATGGATGTAGATTATATAAATTGGATGTAGAGTATATAAAATGGATGTAGAGTGGATAAAAATGGATGTAGATTGGATAAAATGGATGTAGAGTGGATAAAAATGGATGTAGATTATATAAATTGGATGTAGAGTATATAAAATGGATGTAGAGTGGATAAAAATGGATGTCGAGTGGATAAAATGGATGTATAGTGGATAAAAATGGATGTAGAGTAGATAAAATAGATGTAGAGTGGATAAAAATGGATGTAGAGTGGATAAAAATGGATGTAGATTGGATAAAATGGATGTAGAGTTAATAAAAGTGGATGTAGAGTGGATAAAATGGATGTAGAGTTGATAAAAATGGATGTAGAGTGGATAAAAATGGATGTAGATTGGATAAAATGGATGTAGAGTGGATAAAAATGGATGTAGATTATATAAATTGGATGTAGAGTATATAAAATGGATGTAGAGTGGATAAAAATGGATGTCGAGTGGATAAAATGGATGTAGAGTGGATAAAAATGGATGTAGATTGGACAAAATGGATGTAGAGTGGATAAAATGGATGTAGAGTGGATAAAAATGGATGTAGAGTAGATAAAATAGATGTAGAGTGGATAAAAATGGATGTAGAGTGGATAAAATGGATGTCGAGTGGATAAAATGGATGTAGAGTGGATAAAAATAGATGTAGAGTGGATAAAAATGGATGTAGAGTGGATACAATGGATGTAGAGTGGATAAAAATGGATGTAGAGTGGATAAAATGGATGTAGAGTGGATAAAAATGGATGTAGAGTGGATAAAATGGATGTAGAGTGCATAAAAATGGATGTTGAGTGGATAAAATGGATGTAGAGTGGATAAAATGGATGTACATTTAATAAAAATGGATGTAGAGTGGATAAAAATGGATGTAGAGTGGATAAAAATGGATGTAGATTGGATAAAATGGATGTAGAGTTGATAAAAATGGATGTAGAGTGGATAAAAATGGATGTAGATTGGATAAAATGGATGTAGAGTGGATAAAAATGGATGTAGATTATATAAATTGGATGTAGAGTATATAAAATGGATGTAGAGTGGATAAAAATGGATGTCGAGTGGCTAAAATGGATGTAGAGTGGATAAAATGGATGTAGATTGGATAAAATGGATGTAGATTTAATAAAAATGGATGTAGAGTGGATAAAATGGATGTATAGTGGATAAAAATGGATGTAGAGTAGATAAAATAGATGTAGAGTGGATAAAAATGGATGTAGAGTGGATAAAATGGATGTCGAGTGGATAAAATGGATGTAGAGTGGATAAAAATAGATGTAGAGTGGATAAAAATAGATGTAGAGTGGATACAATGGATGTAGAGTGGATAAAAATGGATGTAGAGTGGATAAAATGGATGTAGAGTGGATAAAAATGGATGTAGAGTGGATAAAATGGATGTAGAGTGCATAAAAATGGATGTTGAGTGGATAAAATGGATGTAGAGTGGATAAAATGGATGTACATTTAATAAAAATGGATGTAGAGTGGATAAAAATGGATGTAGAGTGGATGAAATTGATGTAGAGTGGATAAAATGGATGTAGAGTGGATAAAAATGGATGTAGAGTGGATAAAAATGGATATAGGGTAGATAAAATGGATGTAGAGTTAATAAAAATGGATGTAGAGTGGGTATAATGGATGTAGAGAGGATAAAATGGATGTGGAGTGGATAACAATGGATGTAGAGTGGATAAAATGGATGTAGAGTGGATAAAATGGATGAAGAGTGGATAAAATGGTTGTAGAGTGGATAAAATGGATGTAGAGTAGATAAAAATGGATGTAGAGTGGATAAAATGGATGTAGAGTGGATAAAAATGGATGTAGAGTGGATAAAATGGATGTAGAGAGCATAAAAATGGATGTTGAGTGGATAAAATGGATGTAGAGTGGATAAAATTAATGTACATTTAATAAAAATGGATGTAGAGTGGATAAAAATGGATGTAGAGTGGATAAAAATGGATGTAGATTGGATAAAATGGATGTGGAGTGGATAACAATGGATGTAGAGAGGATAAAATGGATGTAGAGTGGATAAAATGGATGAAGAGTGGATAAAATGGTTGTAGAGTGGATAAAATGGATGTAGAGTAGATAAAAATGGATGTAGAGTGGAAATAATGGATGTAGAGAGGATAAAATGGATGTAGAGTGGATAAAATGGATGTAGAGTTCATAAAAATGGATGTAGAGTGGATAAAAATGGATGTAGATTGGATAAAATGGATGTGGAGTGGATAACAATGGATGTAGAGAGGATAAAATGGATGTAGAGTGGATAAAATGGATGAAGAGTGGATAAAATGGTTGTAGAGTGGATAAAATGGATGTAGAGTAGATAAAAATGGATGTAGAGTGGATAAAATGGATGTAGAGTGGATAAAAATGGATGTAGAGTGGATAAAATGGATGTAGAGTGCATAAAAATGGATGTAGAGTGGATAAAATGGATGTAGAGTTGATAAAAATGGATGTAGAGTGGATAAAAATGGATGTAGATTGGATAAAATGGATGTAGAGTGGATAAAAATGGATGTAGATTATATAAATTGGATGTAGAGTATATAAAATGGATGTAGAGTGGATAAAAATGGATGTAGATTGGATAAAATGGATGTAGAGTGGATAAAAATGGATGTAGATTATATAAATTGGATGTAGAGTATATAAAATGGATGTAGAGTGGATAAAAATGGATGTCGAGTGGATAAAATGGATGTATAGTGGATAAAAATGGATGTAGAGTAGATAAAATAGATGTAGAGTGGATAAAAATGGATGTAGAGTGGATAAAAATGGATGTAGATTGGATAAAATGGATGTAGAGTTAATAAAAGTGGATGTAGAGTGGATAAAATGGATGTAGAGTTGATAAAAATGGATGTAGAGTGGATAAAAATGGATGTAGATTGGATAAAATGGATGTAGAGTGGATAAAAATGGATGTAGATTATATAAATTGGATGTAGAGTATATAAAATGGATGTAGAGTGGATAAAAATGGATGTCGAGTGGATAAAATGGATGTAGAGTGGATAAAAATGGATGTAGATTGGACAAAATGGATGTAGAGTTAATAAAAATGGATGTAGAGTGGATAAAATGGATGTATAGTGGATAAAAATGGATGTAGAGTAGATAAAATAGATGTAGAGTGGATAAAAATGGATGTAGAGTGGATAAAATGGATGTCGAGTGGATAAAATGGATGTAGAGTGGATAAAAATAGATGTAGAGTGGATAAAAATGGATGTAGAGTGGATACAATGGATGTAGAGTTGATAAAAATGGATGTAGAGTGGATAAAATGGATGTAGAGTGGATAAAAATGGATGTAGAGTGGATAAAATGGATGTAGAGTGCATAAAAATGGATGTTGAGTGGATAAAATGGATGTAGAGTGGATAAAATGGATGTACATTTAATAAAAATGGCTGTAGAGTGGATAAAAATGGATGTAGAGTGGATAAAAATGGATGTAGATTGAATAAAATGGATGTAGAGTTAATAAAAGTGGATGTAGAGTGGATAAAATGGATGTAGAGTTGATAAAAATGGATGTAGAGTGGATAAAAATGGATGTAGATTGGATAAAATGGATGTAGAGTGGATAAAAATGGATGTAGATTATATAAATTGGATGTAGAGTATATAAAATGGATGTAGAGTGGATAAAAATGGATGTCGAGTGGATAAAATGGATGTAGAGTGGATAAAAATAGATGTAGAGTGGATAAAAATGGATGTCGAGTGGACAAAATAGATGTAGAGTGGATAAAAATGGATGTAGAGTGGATAAAATGGATGTAGAGTTAATAAAAATGGATGTAGAGTGGACAAAATAGATGTAGAGTGGATAAAATGGATGTAGAGTTGATAAAAATGAATGTAGAGTGGACAAAATAGATGTAGAGTGGATAAAAATGGATGTAGAGTGGTATAAAATGGATGTAGAGTGGATAAAAATGGATGTAGAGTGGATAAAATGGATGTAGAGTTGATAAAAATGGATGTAGAGTGGATAAAATGGATGTAGAGTAGATAAAATGGATGTAGATTGGATAAAATGGATGTAGAGTGGATAAAAATGGATGTAGATTATATAAATTGGATGTAGAGTATAAAAAATGGATGTAGAGTGGATAAAAATGGATGTAGATTGGATAAAATGGATGTAGAGTGGATAAAAATGGATGTAGATAATATAAATTGGATGTAGAGTATATAAAATGGATGTAGAGTGGATAAAAATGGATGTCGAGTGGATAAAATGGATGTATAGTGGATAAAAATGGATGTAGAGTAGATAAAATAGATGTAGAGTGGATAAAAATGGATGTAGAGTGGATAAAAATGGATGTAGATTGGATAAAATGGATGTAGAGTTAATAAAAGTGGATGTAGAGTGGATAAAATGGATGTAGAGTTGATAAAAATGGATGTAGAGTGGATAAAAATGGATGTAGATTGGATAAAATGGATGTAGAGTGGATAAAAATGGATGTAGATTATATAAATTGGATGTAGAGTATATAAAATGGATGTAGAGTGGATAAAAATGGATGTCGAGTGGATAAAATGGATGTAGAGTGGATAAAAATGGATGTAGAGTGGATAAAATGGATGTCGAGTGGATAAAATGGATGTAGAGTGGAGAAAAATAGATGTAGAGTGGATAAAAATGGATGTAGAGTGGATACAATGGATGTAGAGTGGATAAAAATGGATGTAGAGTGGATAAAATGGATGTAGAGTGGATAAAAATGGATGTAGAGTGGATAAAATGGATGTAGAGTGCATAAAAATGGATGTTGAGTGGATAAAATGGATGTAGAGTGGATAAAATGGATGTACATTTAATAAAAATGGATGTAGAGTGGATAAAAATGGATGTAGAGTGGATAAAAATGGATGTAGATTGGATAAAATGGATGTAGAGTTAATAAAAGTGGATGTAGAGTGGATAAAATGGATGTAGAGTTGATAAAAATGGATGTAGAGTGGATAAAAATGGATGTAGATTGGATAAAATGGATGTAGAGTGGATAAAAATGGATGTAGATTATATAAATTGGATGTAGAGTATATAAAATGGATGTAGAGTGGATAAAAATGGATGTAGAGTGGATAAAAATGGATGTAGATTGGATAAAATGGATGTAGAGTGGATAAAAATGGATGTAGATTATATAAATTGGATGTAGAGTATATAAAATGGATGTAGAGTGGATAAAAATGGATGTCCAGTGGATAAAATGGATGTAGAGTGGATAAAATGGATGTAGATTGGATAAAATGGATGTAGAGTTAATAAAAATGCATGTAGAGTGGATAAAATGGATGTATAGTGGATAAAAATGGATGTAGAGTAGATAAAATAGATGTAGAGTGGATAAAAATGGATGTAGAGTGGATAAAATGGATGTCGAGTGGATAAAATGGATGTAGAGTGGATAAAATGGATGTAGAGTGGATAAAAATAGATGTAGAGTGGATAAAAATGGATGTAGAGTGGATACAATGGATGTAGAGTGGATAAAAATGGATGTAGAGTGGGTAAAATGGATGTAGAGTGGATAAAAATGGATGTAGAGTGGATAAAATGGATGTAGAGTGCATAAAAATGGATGTTGAGTGGATAAAATGGATATAGAGTGGATAAAATGGATGTACATTTAATAAAAATGGATGTAGAGTGGATAAAAATGGATGTAGAGTGGATGAAATGGATGTAGAGTGGATAAAATGGATGTAGAGTGGATAAAAATGGATGCAGAGTGGATAAAAATGGATATAGGGTAGATAAAATGGATGTAGAGTTAATAAAAATGGATGTAGAGTGGGTATAATGGATGTAGAGAGGATAAAATGGATGTGGAGTGGATAACAATGGATGTAGAGTGGATAAAAATGGATGTCGAGTGGATAAAATGGATGTAGAGTGGATAAAAATGGATGTAGATTGTATAAAATGGATGTAGAGTGGATGAAAATGGATGTAGAGTATATAAATTGGATGTAGAGTATATAAAATGGATGTAGAGTGGATAAAAATGGATGTCGAGTGGATAAAATGGATGTAGAGTGGATAAAAATGGATGTAGAGTGGATAAAATTGATGTAGAGTTGATAAAAATGGATGTAGAGTGGATAAAATGGATGTAGAGTAGATAAAATGGATGTAGAGTGGATAAAATGGATGTAGAGTTGATAAAATGGATGTAAAGTGGATAAAATGGATGTAGAGTTAATAAAAATGGATGTAGAGTGGAAATAATGGATGTAGAGAGGATAAAATGGATGTAGAGTGGATAAAATGGATGTAGAGTTCATAAAAATGGATGTAGAGTGGATAAAAATGGATGTAGAGTGGATAAAATGGATGTAGAGTTAATAAAAATGGATGTAGAGTGGAAATAATGGATGTAGAGAGGATAAAATGGATGTAGAGTGGATAAAATGGATGTAGAGTTCATAAAAATGGATGTAGAGTGGATAAAATGGATGTAGAGTGGATAAAATGATTGTAGAGTGGATAAAATGATTGTAGAGTGGATAAAATGGATGTAGAGTGGATAAAAATGGATGTAGAGTGGATAAAATGGTTGTAGAGTGGATAAAATGGATGTAGAGTAGATAAAAATGGATGTAGAGTGGATAAAATGGATGTAGAGTGGATAAAAATGGATGTAGAGTGGATAAAATGGATGTAGAGTGCATAAAAATGGATGTTGAGTGGATAAAGTGGATGTAGAGTGGATAAAATGGATGTACATTTAATAAAAATGGATGTAGAGTGGATAAAAATGGATGTAGAGTGGATAAAAATGGATGTAGAGTGGATAAAAATGGATGTAGATTGGATAAAATGGATGTAGAGTTAATAAAAGTGGATGTAGAGTGGATAAAATGGATGTAGAGTTGATAAAAATGGATGTAGAGTGGATAAAAATGGATGTAGATTGGATAAAATGGATGTAGAGTGGATAAAAATGGATGTAGATTATATAAATTGGATGTAGAGTATATAAAATGGATGTAGAGTGGATAAAAATGGATGTCGAGTGGATAAAATGGATGTAGAGTGGATAAAAATGGATGTAGATTGGACAAAATGGATGTAGAGTGGATAAAATGGATGTACAGTGGATAAAAATGGATGTAGAGTAGATAAAATAGATGTAGAGTGGATAAAAATGGATGTAGAGTGGATAAAATGGATGTCGAGTGGATAAAATGGATGTAGAGTGGATAAAAATAGATGTAGAGTGGATAAAAATGGATGTAGAGTGGATACAATGGATGTAGAGTGGATAAAAATGGATGTAGAGTGGATAAAATGGATGTAGAGTGGATAAAAATGGATGTAGAGTGGATAAAATGGATGTAGAGTGCATAAAAATGGATGTTGAGTGGATAAAATGGATGTAGAGTGGATAAAATGGATGTACATTTAATAAAAATGGATGTAGAGTGGATAAAAATGGATGTAGAGTGGATAAAAATGGATGTAGATTGGATAAAATGGATGTAGAGTTGATAAAAATGGATGTAGAGTGGATAAAAATGGATGTAGATTGGATAAAATGGATGTAGAGTGGATAAAAATGGATGTAGATTATATAAATTGGATGTAGAGTATATAAAATGGATGTAGAGTGGATAAAAATGGATGTCGAGTGGCTAAAATGGATGTAGAGTGGATAAAATGGATGTAGATTGGATAAAATGGATGTAGATTTAATAAAAATGGATGTAGAGTGGATAAAATGGATGTATAGTGGATAAAAATGGATGTAGAGTAGATAAAATAGATGTAGAGTGGATAAAAATGGATGTAGAGTGGATAAAATGGATGTCGAGTGGATAAAATGGATGTAGAGTGGATAAAAATAGATGTAGAGTGGATAAAAATAGATGTAGAGTGGATACAATGGATGTAGAGTGGATAAAAATGGATGTAGAGTGGATAAAATGGATGTAGAGTGGATAAAAATGGATGTAGAGTGGATAAAATGGATGTAGAGTGCATAAAAATGGATGTTGAGTGGATAAAATGGATGTAGAGTGGATAAAATGGATGTACATTTAATAAAAATGGATGTAGAGTGGATAAAAATGGATGTAGAGTGGATGAAATTGATGTAGAGTGGATAAAATGGATGTAGAGTGGATAAAAATGGATGTAGAGTGGATAAAAATGGATATAGGGTAGATAAAATGGATGTAGAGTTAATAAAAATGGATGTAGAGTGGGTATAATGGATGTAGAGAGGATAAAATGGATGTGGAGTGGATAACAATGGATGTAGAGTGGATAAAATGGATGTAGAGTGGATAAAATGGATGAAGAGTGGATAAAATGGTTGTAGAGTGGATAAAATGGATGTAGAGTAGATAAAAATGGATGTAGAGTGGATAAAATGGATGTAGAGTGGATAAAAATGGATGTAGAGTGGATAAAATGGATGTAGAGTGCATAAAAATGGATGTTGAGTGGATAAAATGGATGTAGAGTGGATAAAATTAATGTACATTTAATAAAAATGGATGTAGAGTGGATAAAAATGGATGTAGAGTGGATAAAAATGGATGTAGATTGGATAAAATAGATGTGGAGTGGATAACAATGGATGTAGAGAGGATAAAATGGATGTAGAGTGGATAAAATGGATGAAGAGTGGATAAAATGGTTGTAGAGTGGATAAAATGGATGTAGAGTAGATAAAAATGGATGTAGAGTGGAAATAATGGATGTAGAGAGGATAAAATGGATGTAGAGTGGATAAAATGGATGTAGAGTTCATAAAAATGGATGTAGAGTGGATAAAAATGGATGTAGATTGGATAAAATGGATGTGGAGTGGATAACAATGGATGTAGAGAGGATAAAATGGATGTAGAGTGGATAAAATGGATGAAGAGTGGATAAAATGGTTGTAGAGTGGATAAAATGGATGTAGAGTAGATAAAAATGGATGTAGAGTGGATAAAATGGATGTAGAGTGGATAAAAATGGATGTAGAGTGGATAAAATGGATGTAGAGTGCATAAAAATGGATGTAGAGTGGATAAAATGGATGTAGAGTTGATAAAAATGGATGTAGAGTGGATAAAAATGGATGTAGATTGGATAAAATGGATGTAGAGTGGATAAAAATGGATGTAGATTATATAAATTGGATGTAGAGTATATAAAATGTATGTAGAGTGGATAAAAATGGATGTAGATTGGATAAAATGGATGTAGAGTGGATAAAAATGGATGTAGATTATATAAATTGGATGTAGAGTATATAAAATGGATGTAGAGTGGATAAAAATGGATGTCGAGTGGATAAAATGGATGTATAGTGGATAAAAATGGATGTAGAGTAGATAAAATAGATGTAGAGTGGATAAAAATGGATGTAGAGTGGATAAAAATGGATGTAGATTGGATAAAATGGATGTAGAGTTAATAAAAGTGGATGTAGAGTGGATAAAATGGATGTAGAGTTGATAAAAATGGATGTAGAGTGGATAAAAATGGATGTAGATTGGATAAAATGGATGTAGAGTGGATAAAAATGGATGTCGAGTGGATAAAATGGATGTAGAGTGGATAAAAATGGATGTAGATTGGACAAAATGGATGTAGAGTTAATAAAAATGGATGTAGAGTGGATAAAATGGATGTATAGTGGATAAAAATGGATGTAGAGTAGATAAAATAGATGTAGAGTGGATAAAAATGGATGTAGAGTGGATAAAATGGATGTCGAGTGGATAAAATGGATGTAGAGTGGATAAAAATAGATGTAGAGTGGATAAAAATGGATGTAGAGTGGATACAATGGATGTAGAGTTGATAAAAATAGATGTAGAGTGGATAAAATGGATGTAGAGTGGATAAAAATGGATGTAGAGTGGATAAAATGGATGTAGAGTGCATAAAAATGGATGTTGAGTGGATAAAATGGATGTAGAGTGGATAAAATGGATGTACATTTAATAAAAATGGCTGTAGAGTGGATAAAAATGGATGTAGAGTGGATAAAAATGGATGTAGATTGAATAAAATGGATGTAGAGTTAATAAAAGTGGATGTAGAGTGGATAAAATGGATGTAGAGTTGATAAAAATGGATGTAGAGTGGATAAAAATGGATGTAGATTGGATAAAATGGATGTAGAGTGGATAAAAATGGATGTAGATTATATAAATTGGATGTAGAGTATATAAAATGGATGTAGAGTGGATAAAAATGGATGTCGAGTGGATAAAATGGATGTAGAGTGGATAAAAATAGATGTAGAGTGGATAAAAATGGATGTCGAGTGGATAAAATAGATGTAGAGTGGATAAAAATGGATGTAGAGTGGATAAAATGGATGTAGAGTTAATAAAAATGGATGTAGAGTGGACAAAATAGATGTAGAGTGGATAAAATGGATGTAGAGTTGATAAAAATGAATGTAGAGTGGACAAAATAGATGTAGAGTGGATAAAAATGGATGTAGAGTGGTATAAAATGGATGTAGAGTGGATAAAAATGGATGTAGAGTGGATAAAATGGATGTAGAGTTGATAAAAATGGATGTAGAGTGGATAAAATGGATGTAGAGTAGATAAAATGAATGTAGATTGGATAAAATGGATGTAGAGTGGATAAAAATGGATGTAGATTATATAAATTGGATGTAGAGTATAAAAAATGGATGTAGAGTGGATAAAAATGGATGTAGATTGGATAAAATGGATGTAGAGTGGATAAAAATGGATGTAGATAATATAAATTGGATGTAGAGTATATAAAATGGATGTAGAGTGGATAAAAATGGATGTCGAGTGGATAAAATGGATGTATAGTGGATAAAAATGGATGTAGAGTAGATAAAATAGATGTAGAGTGGATAAAAATGGATGTAGAGTGGATAAAAATGGATGTAGATTGGATAAAATGGATGTAGAGTTAATAAAAGTGGATGTAGAGTGGATAAAATGGATGTAGAGTTGATAAAAATGGATGTAGAGTGGATAAAAATGGATGTAGATTGGATAAAATGGATGTAGAGTGGATAAAAATGGATGTAGATTATATAAATTGGATGTAGAGTATATAAAATGGATGTAGAGTGGATAAAAATGGATGTCGAGTGGATAAAATGGATGTAGAGTGGATAAAAATGGATGTAGAGTGGATAAAATGGATGTCGAGTGGATAAAATGGATGTAGAGTGGAGAAAAATAGATGTAGAGTGGATAAAAATGGATGTAGAGTGCATAAAAATGGATGTTGAGTGGATAAAATGGATGTAGAGTGGATAAAATGGATGTACATTTAATAAAAATGGATGTAGAGTGGATAAAAATGGATGTAGAGTGGATAAAAATGGATGTAGATTGGATAAAATGGATGTAAAGTTAATAAAAGTGGATGTAGAGTGGATAAAATGGATGTAGAGTTGATAAAAATGGATGTAGAGTGGATAAAAATGGATGTAGATTGGATAAAATGGATGTAGAGTGGATAAAAATGGATGTAGATTATATAAATTGGATGTAGAGTATATAAAATGGATGTAGAGTGGATAAAAATGGATGTAGAGTGGATAAAAATGGATGTAGATTGGATAAAATGGATGTAGAGTGGATAAAAATGGATGTAGATTATATAAATTGGATGTAGAGTATATAAAATGGATGTAGAGTGGATAAAAATGGATGTCCAGTGGATAAAATGGATGTAGAGTGGATAAAATGGATGTAGATTGGATAAAATGGATGTAGAGTTAATAAAAATGCATGTAGAGTGGATAAAATGGATGTATAGTGGATAAAAATGGATGTAGAGTAGATAAAATAGATGTAGAGTGGATAAAAATGGATGTAGAGTGGATAAAATGGATGTCGAGTGGATAAAATGGATGTAGAGTGGATAAAATGGATGTAGAGTGGATAAAAATAGATGTAGAGTGGATAAAAATGGATGTAGAGTGGATACAATGGATGTAGAGTGGATAAAAATGGATGTAGAGTGGGTAAAATGGATGTAGAGTGGATAAAAATGGATGTAGAGTGGATAAAATGGATGTAGAGTGCATAAAAATGGATGTTGAGTGGATAAAATGGATGTAGAGTGGATAAAATGGATGTACATTTAATAAAAATGGATGTAGAGTGGATAAAAATGGATGTAGAGTGGATGAAATGGATGTAGAGTGGATAAAATGGATGTAGAGTGGATAAAAATGGATGTAGAGTGGATAAAAATGGATATAGGGTAGATAAAATGGATGTAGAGTTAATAAAAATGGATGTAGAGTGGGTATAATGGATGTAGAGAGGATAAAATGGATGTGGAGTGGATAACAATGGATGTAGAGTGGATAAAAATGGATGTCGAGTGGATAAAATGGATGTAGAGTGGATAAAAATGGATGTAGATTGTATAAAATGGATGTAGAGTGGATGAAAATGGATGTAGAGTATATAAATTGGATGTAGAGTATATAAAATGGATGTAGAGTGGATAAAAATGGATGTCGAGTGGATAAAATGGATGTAGAGTGGATAAAAATGGATGTAGAGTGGATAAAATGGATGTAGAGTTGATAAAAATGGATGTAGAGTGGATAAAATGGATGTAGAGTAGATAAAATGGATGTAGAGTGGATAAAATGGATGTAGAGTTGATAAAATGGATGTAAAGTGGATAAAATGGATGTAGAGTTAATAAAAATGGATGTAGAGTGGAAATAATGGATGTAGAGAGGATAAAATGGATGTAGAGTGGATAAAATGGATGTAGAGTTCATAAAAATGGATGTAGAGTGGATAAAAATGGATGTAGAGTGGATAAAATGGATGTAGAGTTAATAAAAATGGATGTAGAGTGGAAATAATGGATGTAGAGAGGATAAAATGGATGTAGAGTGGATAAAATGGATGTAGAGTTCATAAAAATGGATGTAGAGTGGATAAAATGGATGTAGAGTGGATAAAATGATTGTAGAGTGGATAAAATGATTGTAGAGTGGATAAAATGGATGTAGAGTGGATAAAAATGGATGTAGAGTGGATAAAATGGTTGTAGAGTGGATAAAATGGATGTAGAGTAGATAAAAATGGATGTAGAGTGGATAAAATGGATGT
The DNA here is from genome assembly GCA_933228935.1 of Pemphredon lugubris. Classification (NCBI taxonomy): domain Eukaryota; kingdom Metazoa; phylum Arthropoda; class Insecta; order Hymenoptera; family Crabronidae; genus Pemphredon; species Pemphredon lugubris. The sequence continues at coordinate 39,968,081 of OW121816.1, read as the reverse complement.
AGAGTGGATAAAAATGGATGTAGAGTGGATAAAATGGATGTAGAGTGCATAAAAATGGATGTTGAGTGGATAAAGTGGATGTAGAGTGGATAAAATGGATGTACATTTAATAAAAATGGATGTAGAGTGGATAAAAATGGATGTAGAGTGGATAAAAATGGATGTAGAGTGGATAAAAATGGATGTAGATTGGATAAAATGGATGTAGAGTTAATAAAAGTGGATGTAGAGTGGATAAAATGGATGTAGAGTTGATAAAAATGGATGTAGAGTGGATAAAAATGGATGTAGATTGGATAAAATGGATGTAGAGTGGATAAAAATGGATGTAGATTATATAAATTGGATGTAGAGTATATAAAATGGATGTAGAGTGGATAAAAATGGATGTCGAGTGGATAAAATGGATGTAGAGTGGATAAAAATGGATGTAGATTGGACAAAATGGATGTAGAGTTAATAAAAATGGATGTAGAGTGGATAAAATGGATGTATAGTGGATAAAAATGGATGTAGAGTAGATAAAATAGATGTAGAGTGGATAAAAATGGGTGTAGAGTGGATAAAATGGATGTCGAGTGGATAAAATGGATGTAGAGTGGATAAAAATAGATGTAGAGTGGATAAAAATGGATGTAGAGTGGATACAATGGATGTAGAGTGGATAAAAATGGATGTAGAGTGGATAAAATGGATGTAGAGTGGATAAAAATGGATGTAGAGTGGATAAAATGGATGTAGAGTGCATAAAAATGGATGTAGAGTGGATAAAAATGGATGTAGATTGGATAAAATGGATGTAGAGTGGATAAAAATGGATGTAGATTATATAAATTGGATGTAGAGTATATAAAATGGATGTAGAGTGGATAAAAATGGATGTCGAGTGGATAAAATGGATGTAGAGTGGATAAAATGGATGTAGATTGGATAAAATGGATGTAGAGTTAATAAAAATGGATGTAGAGTGGATAAAATGGATGTATAGTGGATAAAAATGGCTGTAGAGTAGATAAAATAGATGTAGAGTGGATAAAAATGGATGTAGAGTGGATAAAATGGATGTCGAGTGGATAAAATGGATGTAGAGTGGATAAAAATAGATGTAGAGTGGATAAAAATGGATGTAGAGTGGATACAATGGATGTAGAGTGGATAAAAATGGATGTAGAGTGGATAAAATGGATGTAGAGTGGATAAAAATGGATGTAGAGTGGATAAAATGGATGTAGAGTGCATAAATATGGATGTTGAGTGGATAAAATGGATGTAGAGTGGATAAAATGGATGTACATTTAATAAAAATGGATGTAGAGTGGATAAAAATGGATGTAGAGTGGATAAAAATGGATGTAGATTGGATAAAATGGATGTAGAGTTAATAAAAGTGGATGTAGAGTGGATAAAATGGATGTAGAGTGGATAAAAATGGATGTAGATTGGATAAAATGGATGTAGAGTGCATAAAAATGGATGTAGAGTATATAAATTGGATGTACAGTATATAAAATGGATGTAGAGTGGATAAAAATGGATGTCGAGTGGATAAAATGGATGTAGAGTGGATAAAAATGGATGTAGATTGGATAAAATGGATGTAGAGTGGATGAAAATGGATGTAGAGTATATAAATTGGATGTAGAGTTGATAAAAATGGATGTAGAGTGGATAAAATGGATGTAGAGTAGATAAAATGGATGTAGAGTGGATAAAATGGATGTAGAGTTGATAAAATGGATGTAGAGTGGATAAAAATGGATGTCGAGTGGATAAAATGGATGTAGAGTGGATAAAAATGGATGTAGATTGGATAAAATGGATGTAGAGTTAATAAAAGTGGATGTAGAGTGGATAAAAATGGATGTAAAGTGGATAAAAATGGATGTAGATTGGATAAAATGGATGTAGAGTTAATAAAAGTGGATGTAGAGTGGATAAAATGGATGTAGAGTTGATAAAAATGGATGTGGAGTGGATAAAAATGGATGTAGATTGGATAAAATGGATGTAGAGTGGATAAAAATGGATGTAGATTATATAAATTGGATGTAGAGTATATAAAATGGATGTAGAGTGGATAAAAATGGATGTCGAGTGGATAAAATGGATGTAGAGTGGATAAAAATGGATGTAGATTGGACAAAATGGATGTAGAGTTAATAAAAATGGATGTAGAGTGGATAAAATGGATGTATAGTGGATAAAAATGGATGTAGAGTAGATAAAATAGATGTAGAGTGGATAAAAATGGATGTAGAGTGGATAAAATGGATGTCGAGTGGATAAAATGGATGTAGAGTGGATAAAAATAGATGTAGAGTGGATAAAAATGGATGTAGAGTGGATACAATGGATGTAGAGTGGATAAAAATGGATGTAGAGTGGATAAAATGGATGTAGAGTGGATAAAAATGGATGTAGAGTGGATAAAATGGATGTAGAGTGCATAAAAATGGATGTAGAGTGGATAAAAATGGATGTAGATTGGATAAAATGGATGTAGAGTGGATAAAAATGGATGTAGATTATATAAATTGGATGTAGAGTATATAAAATGGATGTAGAGTGGATAAAAATGGATGTCGAGTGGATAAAATGGATGTAGAGTGGATAAAATGGATGTAGATTGGATAAAATGGATGTAGAGTTAATAAAAATGGATGTAGAGTGGATAAAATGGATGTATAGTGGATAAAAATGGATGTAGAGTGGATAAAATAGATGTAGAGTGGATAAAAATGGATGTAGAGTGGATAAAATGGATGTCGAGTGGATAAAATGGATGTAGAGTGGATAAAAATAGATGTAGAGTGGATAAAAATGGATGTAGAGTGGATACAATGGATGTAGAGTGGATAAAAATGGATGTAGAGTGGATAAAATGGATGTAGAGTGGATAAAAATGGATGTAGAGTGGATAAAATGGATGTAGAGTGCATAAATATGGATGTTGAGTGGATAAAATGGATGTAGAGTGGATAAAATGGATGTACATTTAATAAAAATGGATGTAGAGTGGATAAAAATGGATGTAGAGTGGATAAAAATGGATGTAGATTGGATAAAATGGATGTAGAGTTAATAAAAGTGGATGTAGAGTGGATAAAATGGATGTAGAGTGGATAAAAATGGATGTAGATTGGATAAAATGGATGTAGAGTGCATAAAAATGGATGTAGAGTATATAAATTGGATGTACAGTATATAAAATGGATGTAGAGTGGATAAAAATGGATGTCGAGTGGATAAAATGGATGTAGAGTGGATAAAAATGGATGTAGATTGGATAAAATGGATGTAGAGTGGATGAAAATGGATGTAGAGTATATAAATTGGATGTAGAGTATATAAAATGGATGTAGAGTGGATAAAAATGGATGTCGAGTGGATAAAATGGATGTAGAGTGGATAAAAATGGATGTAGAGTGGATAAAATGGATGTAGAGTTGATAAAAATGGATGTAGAGTGGATAAAATGGATGTAGAGTAGATAAAATGGATGTAGAGTGGATAAAATGGATGTAGAGTTGATAAAATGGATGTAGTGTGGATAAAAATGGATGTAGATTATATAAATTGGATGTAGAGTATATAAAATGGATGTAGAGTGGATAAAAATGGATGTCGAGTGGATAAAATGGATGTAGAGTGGATAAAAATGGATGTAGATTGGATAAAATGGATGTAGAGTTAATAAAAATGGATGTAGAGTGGATAAAATGGATGTATAGTGGATAAAAATGGATGTAGAGCAGATAAAATAGATGTAGAGTGGATAAAAATGGATGTAAAGTGGATAAAAATGGATGTAGATTGGATAAAATGGATGTAGAGTTAATAAAAGTGGATATAGAGTGGATAAAATGGATGTAGAGTTGATAAAAATGGATGTGGAGTGGATAAAAATGGATGTAGATTGGATAAAATGGATGTAGAGTGGATAAAAATGGATGTAGATTATATAAATTGGATGTAGAGTATATAAAATGGATGTAGAGTGGATAAAAATGGATGTCGAGTGGATAAAATGGATGTAGAGTGGATAAAAATGGATGTAGATTGGACAAAATGGATGTAGAGTGGATAAAATGGATGTAGAGTGCATAAATATGGATGTTGAGTGGATAAAATGGATGTAGAGTGGATAAAATGGATGTACATTTAATAAAAATGGATGTAGAGTGGATAAAAATGGATGTAGAGTGGATAAAAATGGATGTCGATTGGATAAAATGGATGTAGAGTTAATAAAAGTGGATGTAGAGTAGATAAAATGGATGTAGAGTGGATAAAAATGGATGTAGAGTGGATAAAATGGATGTAGAGTGGATAAAAATGGATGTAGAGTGGATAAAATGGATGTAGAGTGCATAAAAATGGATGTAGAGTGGATAAAAATGGATGTAGATTGGATAAAATGGATGTAGAGTGGATAAAAATGGATGTAGATTATATAAATTGGATGTAGATTATATAAAATGGATGTAGAGTGGATAAAAATGGATGTCGAGTGGATAAAATGGATGTAGAGTGGATAAAATGGATGTAGATTGGATAAAATGGATGTAGAGTTAATAAAAATGGATGTAGAGTGGATAAAATGGATGTATAGTGGATAAAAATGGATGTAGAGTAGATAAAATAGATGTAGAGTGGATAAAAATGGATGTAGAGTGGATAAAATGGATGTAGAGTGGATAAAAATAGATGTAGAGTGGATAAAAATGGATGTAGAGTGGATAAAATGGATGTAGAGTGCATAAAAATGGATGTAGAGTGGATAAAAATGGATGTAGATTGGATAAAATGGATGTAGAGTGGATAAAAATGGATGTAGATTATATAAATTGGATGTAGAGTATATAAAATGGATGTAGAGTGGATAAAAATGGATGTCGAGTGGATAAAATGGATGTAGAGTGGATAAAATGGATGTAGATTGGATAAAATGGATGTAGAGTTAATAAAAATGGATGTAGAGTGGATAAAATGGATGTATAGTGGATAAAAATGGATGTAGAGTGGATAAAATAGATGTAGAGTGGATAAAAATGGATGTAGAGTGGATAAAATGGATGTCGAGTGGATAAAATGGATGTAGAGTGGATAAAAATAGATGTAGAGTGGATAAAAATGGATGTAGAGTGGATACAATGGATGTAGAGTGGATAAAAATGGATGTAGAGTGGATAAAATGGATGTAGAGTGGATAAAAATGGATGTAGAGTGGATAAAATGGATGTAGAGTGCATAAATATGGATGTTGAGTGGATAAAATGGATGTAGAGTGGATAAAATGGATGTACATTTAATAAAAATGGATGTAGAGTGGATAAAAATGGATGTAGAGTGGATAAAAATGGATGTAGATTGGATAAAATGGATGTAGAGTTAATAAAAGTGGATGTAGAGTGGATAAAATGGATGTAGAGTGGATAAAAATGGATGTAGATTGGATAAAATGGATGTAGAGTGCATAAAAATGGATGTAGAGTATATAAATTGGATGTACAGTATATAAAATGGATGTAGAGTGGATAAAAATGGATGTCGAGTGGATAAAATGGATGTAGAGTGGATAAAAATGGATGTAGATTGGATAAAATGGATGTAGAGTGGATGAAAATGGATGTAGAGTATATAAATTGGATGTAGAGTATATAAAATGGATGTAGAGTGGATAAAAATGGATGTCGAGTGGATAAAATGGATGTAGAGTGGATAAAAATGGATGTAGAGTGGATAAAATGGATGTAGAGTTGATAAAAATGGATGTAGAGTGGATAAAATGGATGTAGAGTAGATAAAATGGATGTAGAGTGGATAAAATGGATGTAGAGTTGATAAAATGGATGTAGAGTGGATAAAAATGGATGTCGAGTGGATAAAATGGATGTAGAGTGGATAAAAATGGATGTAGATTGGATAAAATGGATGTAGAGTTAATAAAAGTGGATGTAGAGTGGATAAAATGGATGTAGAGTTGATAAAAATGGATGTAGAGTGGATAAAAATGGATGTAGATTGGATAAAATGGATGTAGAGTGGATAAAAATGGATGTAGATTATATAAATTGGATGTAGAGTATATAAAATGGATGTAGAGTGGATAAAAATGGATGTCGAGTGGATAAAATGGATGTAGAGTGGATAAAAATGGATGTAGATTGGATAAAATGGATGTAGAGTTAATAAAAATGGATGTAGAGTGGATAAAATGGATGTATAGTGGATAAAAATGGATGTAGAGCAGATAAAATAGATGTAGAGTGGATAAAAATGGATGTAAAGTGGATAAAAATGGATGTAGATTGGATAAAATGGATGTAGAATTAATAAAAGTGGATGTAGAGTGGATAAAATGGATGTAGAGTTGATAAAAATGGATGTGGAGTGGATAAAAATGGATGTAGATTGGATAAAATGGATGTAGAGTGGATAAAAATGGATGTAGATTATATAAATTGGATGTAGAGTATATAAAATGGATGTAGAGTGGATAAAAATGGATGTCGAGTGGATAAAATGGATGTAGAGTGGATAAAAATGGATGTAGATTGGACAAAATGGATGTAGAGTGGATAAAATGGATGTAGAGTGCATAAATATGGATGTTGAGTGGATAAAATGGATGTAGAGTGGATAAAATGGATGTAGAGTTAATAAAAGTGGATGTAGAGTGGATAAAATGGATGTAGAGTTGATAAAAATGGATGTGGAGTGGATAAAAATGGATGTAGATTGGATAAAATGGATGTAGAGTGGATAAAAATGGATGTAGATTATATAAATTGGATGTAGAGTATATAAAATGGATGTAGAGTGGATAAAAATGGATGTCGAGTGGATAAAATGGATGTAGAGTGGATAAAAATGGATGTAGATTGGACAAAATGGATGTAGAGTTAATAAAAATGGATGTAGAGTGGATAAAATGGATGTATAGTGGATAAAAATGGATGTAGAGTAGATAAAATAGATGTAGAGTGGATAAAAATGGATGTAGAGTGGATAAAATGGATGTCGAGTGGATAAAATGGATGTAGAGTGGATAAAAATAGATGTAGAGTGGATAAAAATGGATGTAGAGTGGATACAATGGATGTAGAGTGGATAAAAATGGATGTAGAGTGGATAAAATGGATGTAGAGTGGATAAAAATGGATGTAGAGTGGATAAAATGGATGTAGAGTGCATAAAAATGGATGTAGAGTGGATAAAAATGGATGTAGATTGGATAAAATGGATGTAGAGTGGATAAAAATGGATGTAGATTATATAAATTGGATGTAGAGTATATAAAATGGATGTAGAGTGGATAAAAATGGATGTCGAGTGGATAAAATGGATGTAGAGTGGATAAAATGGATGTAGATTGGATAAAATGGATGTAGAGTTAATAAAAATGGATGTAGAGTGGATAAAATGGATGTATAGTGGATAAAAATGGATGTAGAGTGGATAAAATAGATGTAGAGTGGATAAAAATGGATGTAGAGTGGATAAAATGGATGTCGAGTGGATAAAATGGATGTAGAGTGGATAAAAATAGATGTAGAGTGGATAAAAATGGATGTAGAGTGGATACAATGGATGTAGAGTGGATAAAAATGGATGTAGAGTGGATAAAATGGATGTAGAGTGGATAAAAATGGATGTAGAGTGGATAAAATGGATGTAGAGTGCATAAATATGGATGTTGAGTGGATAAAATGGATGTAGAGTGGATAAAATGGATGTACATTTAATAAAAATGGATGTAGAGTGGATAAAAATGGATGTAGAGTGGATAAAAATGGATGTAGATTGGATAAAATGGATGTAGAGTTAATAAAAGTGGATGTAGAGTGGATAAAATGGATGTAGAGTGGATAAAAATGGATGTAGATTGGATAAAATGGATGTAGAGTGCATAAAAATGGATGTAGAGTATATAAATTGGATGTACAGTATATAAAATGGATGTAGAGTGGATAAAAATGGATGTCGAGTGGATAAAATGGATGTAGAGTGGATAAAAATGGATGTAGATTGGATAAAATGGATGTAGAGTGGATGAAAATGGATGTAGAGTATATAAATTGGATGTAGAGTATATAAAATGGATGTAGAGTGGATAAAAATGGATGTCGAGTGGATAAAATGGATGTAGAGTGGATAAAAATGGATGTAGAGTGGATAAAATGGATGTAGAGTTGATAAAAATGGATGTAGAGTGGATAAAATGGATGTAGAGTAGATAAAATGGATGTAGAGTGGATAAAATGGATGTAGAGTTGATAAAATGGATGTAGAGTGGATAAAAATGGATGTCGAGTGGATAAAATGGATGTAGAGTGGATAAAAATGGATGTAGATTGGATAAAATGGATGTAGAGTTAATAAAAGTGGATGTAGAGTGGATAAAATGGATGTAGAGTTGATAAAAATGGATGTAGAGTGGATAAAAATGGATGTAGATTGGATAAAATGGATGTAGAGTGGATAAAAATGGATGTAGATTATATAAATTGGATGTAGAGTATATAAAATGGATGTAGAGTGGACAAAAATGGATGTCGAGTGGATAAAATGGATGTAGAGTGGATAAAAATGGATGTAGATTGGATAAAATGGATGTAGAGTTAATAAAAATGGATGTAGAGTGGATAAAATGGATGTATAGTGGATAAAAATGGATGTAGAGCAGATAAAATAGATGTAGAGTGGATAAAAATGGATGTAAAGTGGATAAAAATGGATGTAGATTGGATAAAATGGATGTAGAGTTAATAAAAGTGGATGTAGAGTGGATAAAATGGATGTAGAGTTGATAAAAATGGATGTGGAGTGGATAAAAATGGATGTAGATTGGATAAAATGGATGTAGAGTGGATAAAAATGGATGTAGATTATATAAATTGGATGTAGAGTATATAAAATGGATGTAGAGTGGATAAAAATGGATGTCGAGTGGATAAAATGGATGTAGAGTGGATAAAAATGGATGTAGATTGGATAAAATGGATGTAGAGTGGATAAAATGGATGTAGAGTGCATAAATATGGATGTTGAGTGGATAAAATGGATGTAGAGTGGATAAAATGGATGTACATTTAATAAAAATGGATGTAGAGTGGATAAAAATGGATGTAGAGTGGATAAAAATGGATGTCGATTGGATAAAATGGATGTAGAGTTAATAAAAGTGGATGTAGAGTGGATAAAATGGATGTAGAGTGGATAAAAATGGATGTAGAGTGGATAAAATGGATGTAGAGTGGATAAAAATGGATGTAGAGTGGATAAAATGGATGTAGAGTGCATAAAAATGGATGTAGAGTGGATAAAAATGGATGTAGATTGGATAAAATGGATGTAGAGTGGATAAAAATGGATGTAGATTATATAAATTGGATGTAGAGTATATAAAATGGATGTAGAGTGGATAAAAATGGATGTCGAGTGGATAAAATGGATGTAGAGTGGATAAAATGGATGTAGATTGGATAAAATGGATGTAGAGTTAATAAAAATGGATGTAGAGTGGATAAAATGGATGTATAGTGGATAAAAATGGATGTAGAGTAGATAAAATAGATGTAGAGTGGATAAAAATGGATGTAGAGTGGATAAAATGGATGTCGAGTGGATAACATGGATGTAGAGTGGATAAAAATAGATGTAGAGTGGATAAAAATGGATGTAGAGTGGATACAATGTATGTAGAGTGGATAAAAATGGATGTAGAGTGGATAAAATGGATGTACATTTAATAAAAATGGATGTAGAGTGGATAAAAATGGATGTAGATTGGATAAAATGGATGTGGAGTTAATAAAAGTGGATGTAGAGTGGATAAAATGGATGTAGAGTGGATAAAAATGGATGTAGATTGGATAAAATGGATGTAGAGTGCATAAAAATGGATGTAGAGTATATAAATTGGATGTACAGTATATAAAATGGATGTAGAGTGGATAAAAATGGATGTCGAGTGGATAAAATGGATGTAGAGTGGATAAAAATGGATGTAGATTGGATAAAATGGATGTAGAGTGGATGAAAATGGATGTAGAGTATATAAATTGGATGTAGAGTATATAAAATGGATGTAGAGTGGATAAAAATGGATGTCGAGTGGATAAAATGGATGTAGAGTGGATAAAAATGGATGTAGAGTGGATAAAATGGATGTAGAGTTGATAAAAATGGATGTAGAGTGGATAAAATGGATGTATAGTGGATAAAATTGATGTAGAGTAGATAAAATAGATGTAGAGTGGATAAAAATGGATGTAGAGTGGATAAAATGGATGTCGAGTGGATAAAATGGATGTAGAGTGGATAAAAATAGATGTAGAGTGGATAAAAATGGATGTAGAGTGGATACAATGGATGTAGAGTGGATAAAAATGGATGTAGAGTGGATAAAATGGATGTAGAGTGGATAAAAATGGATGTAGAGTGGATAAAATGGATGTAGAGTGCATAAAAATGGATGTTGAGTGGATAAAATGGATGTAGAGTGGATAAAATGGATGTACATTTAATAAAAATGGATGTAGAGTGGATAAAAATGGATGTAGAGTGGATAAAAATGGATGTAGATTGGATAAAATGGATGTAGAGTTAATAAAAGTGGATGTAGAGTGGATAAAATGGATGTAGAGTTGATAAAAATGGATGTAGAGTGGATAAAAATGGATGTAGATTGGATAAAATGGATGTAGAGTGGATAAAATGGATGTAGAGTATATAAATTGGATGTAGAGTATATAAAATGGATGTAGAGTGGATAAAAATGGATGTCGAGTGGATAAAATGGATGTAGAGTGGATAAAAATGGATGTAGATTGGATAAAATGGATGTAGAGAGGATGAAAATGGATGTAGAGTATATAAATTGGATGTAGAGTATATAAAATGGATGTAGAGTGGATAAAAATGGATGTCGAGTGGATAAAATGGATGTAGAGTGGATAAAAATGGATGTAGAGTGGATAAAATGGATGTAGAGTTGATAAAAATGGATGTAGAGTGGATAAAATGGATGTAGAGTAGATAAAATGGATGTAGAGTGGATAAAATGGATGTAGAGTTGATAAAATGGATGTAAAGTGGATAAAATGGATGTAGAGTTAATAAAAATGGATGTTGAGTGGAAATAATGGATGTAGAGAGGATAAAATGGATGTAGAGTGGATAAAATGGATGTAGAGTTCATAAAAATGGATGTAGAGTGGATAAAAATGGATGTAGAGTGGATAAAAATGGATGTAGAGTGGATAAAATGGATGTAGAGTTAATAAAAATGGATGTAGAGTGGAAATAATGGATGTAGAGAGGATAAAATGGATGTAGAGTGGATAAAATGGATGTAGAGTTCATAAAAATGGATGTAGAGTGGATAAAATGGATGTAGAATGGATAAAAATAGATGTAGAGAGGATAAAATGGAAGTAGAGTGGATAAAAATGGATGTAGAGTGGATAAAAATGGATGTAGAGTGGATAAAATGGATGTAGAGTGGATAAAATGGATGTAGAGTGGATAAAAATGGATGTAGAGAGGATAAAATGGATGTAGAGTGGATAAAATGGATGTACAGTTAATAAAAATGGATGTAGAGTGGAAATAATGGATGTAGAGAGGATAAAATGGATGTAGAGTGGAAATAATGGATGTAGAGAGGATAAAATGGATGTAGAGTAGATAAAATGGATGTAGAGTTCATAAAAATGGATGTAGAGTGTATAAAAATGGATGTAGATTGGATAAAATGGATGTAGAGTGGATAAAAATGGATGTAGAGTGGATAAAATGGATGTAGAGTTAATAAAAATGGATGTAGAGTGGAAGTAATGGATGTAGAGAGGATAAAATGGATGTAGAGTGGATAAAATGGATGTAGAGTTCATAAAAATGGATGTAGACTGGATAAAATGGATGTAGAGTGCATAAAATGATTGTAAAGTGGATAAAATGGATGTAGAGTGGATAAAAATGGATGTAGAGTGGATAAAATGGATGTAGAATGGATAAAATGGATGTAAAGTGGATAAAAATGGATGTCGAGTGGATAAAATGGATGTAGAGTGGATAAAAATAGATGTAGAGAGAATAAAATGGAAGTAGAGTGGATAAAAATGAATGTAGAGTGGATAAAAATGGATGTAGAGTGGATAAAATGGATGTAGAGTGGATAAAAATGGATGTAGAGAGGATAAAATGGATGTAGAGTGGATAAAATGGATGTACAGTTAATAAAAATGGATGTAGAGTGGAAATAATGGATGTAGAGAGGATAAAATGGATGTAGAGTGGATAAAATTGATTTAGAGTTCATAAAAATGGATGTAGAGTGGATAAAATGGATGTAGAGTTCATAAAAATGGATGTAGAGTGGATAAAAATGGATGTAGATTGGATAAAATGGATGTAGAGTGGATAAAAATGGATGTAGAGTTGATAAAAATGGATGTAGAGTGGATAAAATGGATGTAGAGTAGATAAAATGGATGTAGAGTGGATAAAATGGATGTAGAGTTGATAAAATGGATGTAGAGTGGATAAAAATGGATGTCGAGTGGATAAAATGGATGTAGAGTGGATAAAAATGGATGTAGATTGGATAAAATGGATGTAGAGTTAATAAAAGTGGATGTAGAGTGGATAAAATGGATGTAGAGTTGATAAAAATGGATGTAGAGTGGATAAAATGGATGTAGAGTTCATAAAAATGGATGTAGAGTGGATAAAATGGATGTAGAGTGGATAAAATGATTGTAGAGTGGATAAAATGATTGTAGAGTGGATAAAATGGATGTAGAGTGGATAAAAATGGATGTAGAGTGGATAAAATGGTTGTAGAGTGGATAAAATGGATGTAGAGTAGATAAAAATGGATGTAGAGTGGATAAAATGGATGTAGAGTGGATAAAAATGGATGTAGAGTGGATAAAATGGATGTAGAGTGCATAAAAATGGATGTTGAGTGGACAAAGTGGATGTAGAGTGGATAAAATGGATGTACATTTAATAAAAATGGATGTAGAGTGGATAAAAATGGATGTAGAGTGGATAAAATGGTTGTAGAGTGGATAAAATGGATGTAGAGTAGATAAAAATGGATGTAGAGTGGATAAAATGGATGTAGAGTGGATAAAAGTGGATGTAGAGTGGATAAAATGGATGTAGAGTTGATAAAAATGGATGTAGAGTGGATAAAATGGATGTAGAGTTCATAAAAATGGATGTAGAGTGGATAAAATGGATGTAGAGTGGATAAAATGATTGTAGAGTGGATAAAATGATTGTAGAGTGGATAAAATGGATGTAGAGTGGATAAAAATGGATGTAGAGTGGATAAAATGGTTGTAGAGTGGATAAAATGGATGTAGAGTAGATAAAAATGGATGTAGAGTGGATAAAATGGATGTAGAGTGGATAAAAATGGATGTAGAGTGGATAAAATGGATGTATAGTGGATAAAAATGGATGTAGAGTGGATAAAATAGATGTAGAGTGGATAAAAATGGATGTAGAGTGGATAAAATGGATGTCGAGTGGATAAAATGGATGTAGAGTGGATAAAAATAGATGTAGAGTGGATAAAAATGGATGTAGAGTGGATACAATGGATGTAGAGTGGATAAAAATGGATGTAGAGTGGATAAAATGGATGTAGAGTGGATAAAAATGGATGTAGAGTGGATAAAATGGATGTAGAGTGCATAAATATGGATGTTGAGTGGATAAAATGGATGTAGAGTGGATAAAATGGATGTACATTTAATAAAAATGGATGTAGAGTGGATAAAAATGGATGTAGATTGGATAAAATGGATGTAGAGTTAATAAAAGTGGATGTAGAGTGGATAAAATGGATGTAGAGTGGATAAAAATGGATGTAGATTGGATAAAATGGATGTAGAGTGCATAAAAATGGATGTAGAGTATATAAATTGGATGTACAGTATATAAAATGGATGTAGAGTGGATAAAAATGGATGTCGAGTGGATAAAATGGATGTAGAGTGGATAAAAATGGATGTAGATTGGATAAAATGGATGTAGAGTGGATGAAAATGGATGTAGAGTATATAAATTGGATGTAGAGTATATAAAATGGATGTAGAGTGGATAAAAATGGATGTCGAGTGGATAAAATGGATGTAGAGTGGATAAAAATGGATGTAGAGTGGATAAAATGGATGTAGAGTTGATAAAAATGGATGTAGAGTGGATAAAATGGATGTAGAGTAGATAAAATGGATGTAGAGTGGATAAAATGGATGTAGAGTTGATAAAATGGATGTAGAGTGGATAAAAATGGATGTCGAGTGGATAAAATGGATGTAGAGTGGATAAAAATGGATGTAGATTGGATAAAATGGATGTAGAGTTAATAAAAGTGGATGTAGAGTGGATAAAATGGATGTAGAGTTGATAAAAATGGATGTAGAGTGGATAAAAATGGATGTAGATTGGATAAAATGGATGTAGAGTGGATAAAAATGGATGTAGATTATATAAATTGGATGTAGAGTATATAAAATGGATGTAGAGTGGATAAAAATGGATGTCGAGTGGATAAAATGGATGTAGAGTGGATAAAAATGGATGTAGATTGGATAAAATGGATGTAGAGTTAATAAAAATGGATGTAGAGTGGATAAAATGGATGTATAGTGGATAAAAATGGATGTAGAGCAGATAAAATAGATGTAGAGTGGATAAAAATGGATGTAAAGTGGATAAAAATGGATGTAGATTGGATAAAATGGATGTAGAGTTAATAAAAGTGGATGTAGAGTGGATAAAATGGATGTAGAGTTGATAAAAATGGATGTGGAGTGGATAAAAATGGATGTAGATTGGATAAAATGGATGTAGAGTGGATAAAAATGGATGTAGATTATATAAATTGGATGTAGAGTATATAAAATGGATGTAGAGTGGATAAAAATGGATGTCGAGTGGATAAAATGGATGTAGAGTGGATAAAAATGGATGTAGATTGGACAAAATGGATGTAGAGTGGATAAAATGGATGTAGAGTGCATAAATATGGATGTTGAGTGGATAAAATGGATGTAGAGTGGATAAAATGGATGTACATTTAATAAAAATGGATGTAGAGTGGATAAAAATGGATGTAGAGTGGATAAAAATGGATGTCGATTGGATAAAATGGATGTAGAGTTAATAAAAGTGGATGTAGAGTGGATAAAATGGATGTAGAGTGGATAAAAATGGATGTAGAGTGGATAAAATGGATGTAGAGTGGATAAAAATGGATGTAGAGTGGATAAAATGGATGTAGAGTGCATAAAAATGGATGTAGAGTGGATAAAAATGGATGTAGATTGGATAAAATGGATGTAGAGTGGATAAAAATGGATGTAGATTATATAAATTGGATGTAGAGTATATAAAATGGATGTAGAGTGGATAAAAATGGATGTCGAGTGGATAAAATGGATGTAGAGTGGATAAAATGGATGTAGATTGGATAAAATGGATGTAGAGTTAATAAAAATGGATGTAGAGTGGATAAAATGGATGTATAGTGGATAAAAATGGATGTAGAGTAGATAAAATAGATGTAGAGTGGATAAAAATGGATGTAGAGTGGATAAAATGGATGTCGAGTGGATAAAATGGATGTAGAGTGGATAAAAATAGATGTAGAGTGGATAAAAATGGATGTAGAGTGGATACAATGTATGTAGAGTGGATAAAAATGGATGTAGAGTGGATAAAATGGATGTAGAGTGGATAAAAATGGATGTAGAGTGGATAAAATGGATGTAGAGTGCATAAATATGGATGTTGAGTGGATAAAATGGATGTAGAGTGGATAAAATGGATGTACATTTAATAAAAATGGATGTAGAGTGGATAAAAATGGATGTAGATTGGATAAAATGGATGTGGAGTTAATAAAAGTGGATGTAGAGTGGATAAAATGGATGTAGAGTGGATAAAAATGGATGTAGATTGGATAAAATGGATGTAGAGTGCATAAAAATGGATGTAGAGTATATAAATTGGATGTACAGTATATAAAATGGATGTAGAGTGGATAAAAATGGATGTCGAGTGGATAAAATGGATGTAGAGTGGATAAAAATGGATGTAGATTGGATAAAATGGATGTAGAGTGGATGAAAATGGATGTAGAGTATATAAATTGGATGTAGAGTATATAAAATGGATGTAGAGTGGATAAAAATGGATGTCGAGTGGATAAAATGGATGTAGAGTGGATAAAAATGGATGTAGAGTGGATAAAATGGATGTAGAGTTGATAAAAATGGATGTAGAGTGGATAAAATGGATGTATAGTGGATAAAATTGATGTAGAGTAGATAAAATAGATGTAGAGTGGATAAAAATGGATGTAGAGTGGATAAAATGGATGTCGAGTGGATAAAATGGATGTAGAGTGGATAAAAATAGATGTAGAGTGGATAAAAATGGATGTAGAGTGGATACAATGGATGTAGAGTGGATAAAAATGGATGTAGAGTGGATAAAAATGGATGTCGAGTGGATAAAATGGATGTAGAGTGGATAAAAATGGATGTAGATTGGATAAAATGGATGTAGAGAGGATGAAAATGGATGTAGAGTATATAAATTGGATGTAGAGTATATAAAATGGATGTAGAGTGGATAAAAATGGATGTCGAGTGGATAAAATGGATGTAGAGTGGATAAAAATGGATGTAGAGTGGATAAAATGGATGTAGAGTTGATAAAAATGGATGTAGAGTGGATAAAATGGATGTAGAGTAGATAAAATGGATGTAGAGTGGATAAAATGGATGTAGAGTTGATAAAATGGATGTAAAGTGGATAAAATGGATGTAGAGTTAATAAAAATGGATGTTGAGTGGAAATAATGGATGTAGAGAGGATAAAATGGATGTAGAGTGGATAAAATGGATGTAGAGTTCATAAAAATGGATGTAGAGTGGATAAAAATGGATGTAGAGTGGATAAAAATGGATGTAGAGTGGATAAAATGGATGTAGAGTTAATAAAAATGGATGTAGAGTGGAAATAATGGATGTAGAGAGGATAAAATGGATGTAGAGTGGATAAAATGGATGTAGAGTTCATAAAAATGGATGTAGAGTGGATAAAATGGATGTAGAATGGATAAAAATAGATGTAGAGAGGATAAAATGGAAGTAGAGTGGATAAAAATGGATGTAGAGTGGATAAAAATGGATGTAGAGTGGATAAAATGGATGTAGAGTGGATAAAATGGATGTAGAGTGGATAAAAATGGATGTAGAGAGGATAAAATGGATGTAGAGTGGATAAAATGGATGTACAGTTAATAAAAATGGATGTAGAGTGGAAATAATGGATGTAGAGAGGATAAAATGGATGTAGAGTGGAAATAATGGATGTAGAGAGGATAAAATGGATGTAGAGTAGATAAAATGGATGTAGAGTTCATAAAAATGGATGTAGAGTGGATAAAAATGGATGTAGATTGGATAAAATGGATGTAGAGTGGATAAAAATGGATGTAGAGTGGATAAAATGGATGTAGAGTTAATAAAAATGGATGTAGAGTGGAAATAATGGATGTAGAGAGGATAAAATGGATGTAGAGTGGATAAAATGGATGTAGAGTTCATAAAAATGGATGTAGACTGGATAAAATGGATGTAGAGTGCATAAAATGATTGTAAAGTGGATAAAATGGATGTAGAGTGGATAAAAATGGATGTAGAGTGGATAAAATGGATGTAGAATGGATAAAATGGATGTAAAGTGGATAAAAATGGATGTCGAGTGGATAAAATGGATGTAGAGTGGATAAAAATAGATGTAGAGAGAATAAAATGGAAGTAGAGTGGATAAAAATGAATGTAGAGTGGATAAAAATGGATGTAGAGTGGATAAAATGGATGTAGAGTGGATAAAAATGGATGTAGAGAGGATAAAATGGATGTAGAGTGGATAAAATGGATGTACAGTTAATAAAAATGGATGTAGAGTGGAAAAAATGGATGTAGAGAGGATAAAATGGATGTAGAATGGATAAAATGGATTTAGAGTTCATAAAAATGGATGTCGAGTGGATAAAATGGATGTAGAGTTCATAAAAATGGATGTAGAGTGGATAAAAATGGATGTAGATTGGATAAAATGGATGTAGAGTGGATAAAAATGGATGTAGAGTTGATAAAAATGGATGTAGAGTGGATAAAATGGATGTAGAGTAGATAAAATGGATGTAGAGTGGATAAAATGGATGTAGAGTTGATAAAATGGATGTAGAGTGGATAAAAATGGATGTCGAGTGGATAAAATGGATGTAGAGTGGATAAAAATGGATGTAGATTGGATAAAATGGATGTAGAGTTAATAAAAGTGGATGTAGAGTGGATAAAATGGATGTAGAGTTGATAAAAATGGATGTAGAGTGGATAAAATGGATGTAGAGTTCATAAAAATGGATGTAGAGTGGATAAAATGGATGTAGAGTGGATAAAATGATTGTAGAGTGGATAAAATGATTGTAGAGTGGATAAAATGGATGTAGAGTGGATAAAAATGGATGTAGAGTGGATAAAATGGTTGTAGAGTGGATAAAATGGATGTAGAGTAGATAAAAATGGATGTAGAGTGGATAAAATGGATGTAGAGTGGATAAAAATGGATGTAGAGTGGATAAAATGGATGTAGAGTGCATAAAAATGGATGTTGAGTGGACAAAGTGGATGTAGAGTGGATAAAATGGATGTACATTTAATAAAAATGGATGTAGAGTGGATAAAAATGGATGTAGAGTGGATAAAAATGGATGTAGATTGGATAAAATGGATGTAGAGTTAATAAAAGTGGATGTAGAGTGGATAAAATGGATGTAGAGTTGATAAAAATGGATGTAGAGTGGATAAAAATGGATGTAGATTGGATAAAATGGATGTAGAGTGGATAAAAATGGATGTAGATTATATAAATTGGATGTAGAGTATATAAAATGGATGTAGAGTGGATAAAAATGGATGTCGAGTGGATAAAATGGATGTAGAGTGGATAAAAATGGATGTAGATTGGATAAAATGGATGTAGAGTGGATAAAATGGATGTATAGTGGATAAAAATGGATGTAGAGTAGATAAAATAGATGTAGAGTGGATAAAAATGGATGTAAAGTGGATAAAAATGGATGTAGATTGGATAAAATGGATGTAGAGTTAATAAAAGTGGATGTAGAGTGGATAAAATGGATGTAGAGTTGATAAAAATGGATGTGGAGTGGATAAAAATGGATGTAGAGTGGATAAAAATGGATGTAGATTATATAAATTGGATGTAGAGTATATAAAATGGATGTAGAGTGGATAAAAATAGATGTCGAGTGGATAAAATGGATGTAGAGTGGATAAAAATGGATGTAGATTGGACAAAATGGATGTAGAGTTAATAAAAATGGATGTAGAGTGGAAATAATGGATGTAGAGAGGATAAAATGGATGTAGAGTGGATAAAATGGATGTACAGTTAATAAAAATGGATGTAGAGTGGAAATAATGGATGTAGAGAGGATAAAATGGATGTAGAGTGGAAATAATGGATGTAGAGAGGATAAAATGGATGTAGAGTGGAAATAATGGATGTAGAGAGGATAAAATGGATGTAGAGTAGATAAAATGGATGTAGAGTTCATAAAAATGGATGTAGAGTGGATAAAAATGGATGTAGATTGGATAAAATGGATGTAGAGTGGATAAAAATGGATGTAGAGTGGATAAAATGGATGTAGAGTTAATAAAAATGGATGTAGAGTGGAAATAATGGATGTAGAGAGGATAAAATGGATGTAGAGTGGATAAAATGGATGTAGAGTTCATAAAAATGGATGTAGACTGGATAAAATGGATGTAGAGTGCATAAAATGATTGTAAAGTGGATAAAATGGATGTAGAGTGGATAAAAATGGATGTAGAGTGGATAAAATGGATGTAGAATGGATAAAATGGATGTAAAGTGGATAAAAATGGATGTCGAGTGGATAAAATGGATGTAGAGTGGATAAAAATAGATGTAGAGAGAATAAAATGGAAGTAGAGTGGATAAAAATGAATGTAGAGTGGATAAAAATGGATGTAGAGTGGATAAAATGGATGTAGAGTGGATAAAAATGGATGTAGAGAGGATAAAATGGATGTAGAGTGGATAAAATGGATGTACAGTTAATAAAAATGGATGTAGAGTGGAAATAATGGATGTAGAGAGGATAAAATGGATGTAGAATGGATAAAATGGATTTAGAGTTCATAAAAATGGATGTCGAGTGGATAAAATGGATGTAGAGTTCATAAAAATGGATGTAGAGTGGATAAAAATGGATGTAGATTGGATAAAATGGATGTAGAGTGGATAAAAATGGATGTAGAGTTGATAAAAATGGATGTAGAGTGGATAAAATGGATGTAGAGTAGATAAAATGGATGTAGAGTGGATAAAATGGATGTAGAGTTGATAAAATGGATGTAGAGTGGATAAAAATGGATGTCGAGTGGATAAAATGGATGTAGAGTGGATAAAAATGGATGTAGATTGGATAAAATGGATGTAGAGTTAATAAAAGTGGATGTAGAGTGGATAAAATGGATGTAGAGTTGATAAAAATGGATGTAGAGTGGATAAAATGGATGTAGAGTTCATAAAAATGGATGTAGAGTGGATAAAATGGATGTAGAGTGGATAAAATGATTGTAGAGTGGATAAAATGGATGTAGAGTGGATAAAATGGATGTAGAGTGGATAAAAATGGATGTAGAGTGGATAAAATGGTTGTAGAGTGGATAAAATGGATGTAGAGTGGATAAAAATGGATGTAGAGTGGATAAAATGGATGTAGAGTGGATAAAAATGGATGTAGAGTGGATAAAATGGATGTAGAGTGCATAAAAATGGATGTTGAGTGGACAAAGTGGATGTAGAGTGGATAAAATGGATGTACATTTAATAAAAATGGATGTAGAGTGGATAAAAATGGATGTAGAGTGGATAAAAATGGATGTAGATTGGATAAAATGGATGTAGAGTTAATAAAAGTGGATGTAGAGTGGATAAAATGGATGTAGAGTTGATAAAAATGGATGTAGAGTGGATAAAAATGGATGTAGATTGGATAAAATGGATGTAGAGTGGATAAAAATGGATGTAGATTATATAAATTGGATGTAGAGTATATAAAATGGATGTAGAGTGGATAAAAATGGATGTCGAGTGGATAAAATGGATGTAGAGTGGATAAAAATGGATGTAGATTGGATAAAATGGATGTAGAGTGGATAAAATGGATGTATAGTGGATAAAAATGGATGTAGAGTAGATAAAATAGATGTAGAGTGGATAAAAATGGATGTAAAGTGGATAAAAATGGATGTAGATTGGATAAAATGGATGTAGAGTTAATAAAAGTGGATGTAGAGTGGATAAAATGGATGTAGAGTTGATAAAAATGGATGTGGAGTGGATAAAAATGGATGTAGAGTGGATAAAAATGGATGTAGATTATATAAATTGGATGTAGAGTATATAAAATGGATGTAGAGTGGATAAAAATAGATGTCGAGTGGATAAAATGGATGTAGAGTGGATAAAAATGGATGTAGATTGGACAAAATGGATGTAGAGTTAATAAAAATGGATGTAGAGTGGAAATAATGGATGTAGAGAGGATAAAATGGATGTAGAGTGGATAAAATGGATGTAGAGTTCATAAAAATGGATGTAGAGTGGATAAAAATGGATGTAGATTGGATAAAATGGATGTAGAGTGGATAAAAATGGATGTAGAGTGGATAAAATGGATGTAGAGTTAATAAAAATGGATGTAGAGTGGAAATAATGGATGTAGAGAGGATAAAATGGATGTAGAGTGGATAAAATGGATGTAGAGTTCATAAAAATGGATGTAGACTGGATAAAATGGATGTAGAGTGCATAAAATGATTGTAAAGTGGATAAAATGGATGTAGAGTGGATAAAAATGGATGTAGAGTGGATAAAATGGATGTAGAATGGATAAAATGGATGTAAAGTGGATAAAAATGGATGTCGAGTGGATAAAATGGATGTAGAGTGGATAAAAATAGATGTAGAGAGAATAAAATGGAAGTAGAGTGGATAAAAATGAATGTAGAGTGGATAAAAATGGATGTAGAGTGGATAAAATGGATGTAGAGTGGATAAAAATGGATGTAGAGAGGATAAAATGGATGTAGAGTGGATAAAATGGATGTACAGTTAATAAAAATGGATGTAGAGTGGAAATAATGGATGTAGAGAGGATAAAATGGATGTAGAATGGATAAAATGGATTTAGAGTTCATAAAAATGGATGTCGAGTGGATAAAATGGATTTAGAGTTCATAAAAATGGATGTCGAGTGGATAAAATGGATGTAGAGTTCATAAAAATGGATGTAGAGTGGATAAAAATGGATGTAGATTGGATAAAATGGATGTAGAGTGGATAAAAATGGATGTAGAGTTGATAAAAATGGATGTAGAGTGGATAAAATGGATGTAGAGTAGATAAAATGGATGTAGAGTGGATAAAATGGTTGTAGAGTTGATAAAATGGATGTAGAGTGGATAAAAATGGATGTCGAGTGGATAAAATGGATGTAGAGTGGATAAAAATGGATGTAGATTGGATAAAATGGATGTAGAGTTAATAAAAGTGGATGTAGAGTGGATAAAATGGATGTAGAGTTGATAAAAATGGATGTAGAGTGGATAAAATGGATGTAGAGTTCATAAAAATGGATGTAGAGTGGATAAAATGGATGTAGAGTGGATAAAATGATTGTAGAGTGGATAAAATGATTGTAGAGTGGATAAAATGGATGTAGAGTGGATAAAAATGGATGTAGAGTGGATAAAAATGGATGTAGATTGGATAAAATGGATGTAGAGTGGATAAAAATGGATGTAGATTATATAAATTGGATGTAGAGTATATAAAATGGATGTAGAGTGGATAAAAATGGATGTCGAGTGGATAAAATGGATGTAGAGTGGATAAAATGGATGTAGATTGGATAAAATGGATGTAGAGTTAATAAAAATGGATGTAGAGTGGATAAAATGGATGTATAGTGGATAAAAATGGATGTAGAGTGGATAAAATAGATGTAGAGTGGATAAAAATGGATGTAGAGTGGATAAAATGGATGTCGAGTGGATAAAATGGATGTAGAGTGGATAAAAATAGATGTAGAGTGGATAAAAATGGATGTAGAGTGGATACAATGGATGTAGAGTGGATAAAAATGGATGTAGAGTGGATAAAATGGATGTAGAGTGGATAAAAATGGATGTCGAGTGGATAAAATGGATGTAGAGTGGATAAAAATGGATGTAGATTGGATAAAATGGATGTAGAGTGGATAAAATGGATGTATAGTGGATAAAAATGGATGTAGAGTAGATAAAATAGATGTAGAGTGAATAAAAATGGATGTAAAGTGGATAAAAATGGATGTAGATTGGATAAAATGGATGTAGAGTTAATAAAAGTGGATGTAGAGTGGATAAAATGGATGTAGAGTTGATAAAAATGGATGTGGAGTGGATAAAAATGGATGTAGATTGGATAAAATGGATGTAGAGTGGATAAAAATGGATGTAGATTATATAAATTGGATGTAGAGTATATAAAATGGATGTAGAGTGGATAAAAATGGATGTCGAGTGGATAAAATGGATGTAGAGTGGATAAAAATGGATGTAGATTGGACAAAATGGATGTAGAGTTAATAAAAATGGATGTAGAGTGGATAAAATGGATGTATAGTGGATAAAAATGGATGTAGAGTAGATAAAATAGATGTAGAGTGGATAAAAATGGATGTAGAGTGGATAAAATGGATGTCGAGTGGATAAAATGGATGTAGAGTGGATAAAAATGGATGTAGAGTGGATAAAATGGATGTCGAGTGGATAAAATGGATGTAGAGTGGATAAAAATAGATGTAGAGTGGATAAAAATGGATGTAGAGTGGATACAATGGATGTAGAGTGGATAAAAATGGATGTAGAGTGGATAAAATGGATGTAGAGTGGATAAAAATGGATGTAGAGTGGATAAAATGGATGTAGAGTGCATAAATATGGATGTTGAGTGGATAAAATGGATGTAGAGTGGATAAAATGGATGTACATTTAATAAAAATGGATGTAGAGTGGATAAAAATGGATGTAGAGTGGATAAAAATGGATGTAGATTGGATAAAATGGATGTAGAGTTAATAAAAGTGGATGTAGAGTGGATAAAATGGATGTAGAGTGGATAAAAATGGATGTAGATTGGATAAAATGGATGTAGAGTGCATAAAAATGGATGTAGAGTATATAAATTGGATGTACAGTATATAAAATGGATGTAGAGTGGATAAAAATGGATGTCGAGTGGATAAAATGGATGTAGAGTGGATAAAAATGGATGTAGATTGGATAAAATGGATGTAGAGTGGATGAAAATGGATGTAGAGTATATAAATTGGATGTAGAGTATATAAAATGGATGTAGAGTGGATAAAAATGGATGTCGAGTGGATAAAATGGATGTAGAGTGGATAAAAATGGATGTAGAGTGGATAAAATGGATGTAGAGTTGATAAAAATGGATGTAGAGTGGATAAAATGGATGTAGAGTAGATAAAATGGATGTAGAGTGGATAAAATGGATGTAGAGTTGATAAAATGGATGTAGAGTGGATAAAAATGGATGTCGAGTGGATAAAATGGATGTAGAGTGGATAAAAATAGATGTAGATTGGATAAAATGGATGTAGAGTTAATAAAAGTGGATGTAGAGTGGATAAAATGGATGTAGAGTTGATAAAAATGGATGTAGAGTGGATAAAAATGGATGTAGATTGGATAAAATGGATGTAGAGTGGATAAAAATGGATGTAGATTATATAAATTGGATGTAGAGTATATAAAATGGATGTAGAGTGGATAAAAATGGATGTCGAGTGGATAAAATGGATGTAGAGTGGATAAAAATGGATGTAGATTGGATAAAATGGATGTAGAGTTAATAAAAATGGATGTAGAGTGGATAAAATGGATGTATAGTGGATAAAAATGGATGTAGAGCAGATAAAATAGATGTAGAGTGGATAAAAATGGATGTAAAGTGGATAAAAATGGATGTAGATTGGATAAAATGGATGTAGAGTTAATAGAAGTGGATGTAGAGTGGATAAAATGGATGTAGAGTTGATAAAAATGGATGTGGAGTGGATAAAAATGGATGTAGAGTGGATAAAAATGGATGTAGATTGGATAAAATGGATGTAGAGTGGATAAAAATGGATGTAGATTATATAAATTGGATGTAGAGTATATAAAATGGATGTAGAGTGGATAAAAATGGATGTCGAGTGGATAAAATGGATGTAGAGTGGATAAAAATGGATGTAGAGTGGATAAAATGGATGTAGAGTTGATAAAAATGGATGTAGAGTGGATAAAATGGATGTATAGTGGATAAAAATGGATGTAGAGTAGATAAAATAGATGTAGAGTGGATAAAAATGGATGTAGAGTGGATAAAATGGATGTCGAGTGGATAAAATGGATGTAGAGTGGATAAAAATAGATGTAGAGTGGATAAAAATGGATGTAGAGTGGATACAATGGATGTAGAGTGGATAAAAATGGATGTAGAGTGGATAAAATGGATGTAGAGTGGATAAAAATGGATGTAGAGTGGATAAAATGGATGTAGAGTGCATAAAAATGGATGTTGAGTGGATAAAATGGATGTAGAGTGGATAAAATGGATGTACATTTAATAAAAATGGATGTAGAGTGGATAAAAATGGATGTAGAGTGGATAAAAATGGATGTAGATTGGATAAAATGGATGTAGAGTTAATAAAAGTGGATGTAGAGTGGATAAAATGGATGTAGAGTTGATAAAAATGGATGTAGAGTGGATAAAAATGGATGTAGATTGGATAAAATGGATGTAGAGTGGATAAAATGGATGTAGAGTATATAAATTGGATGTAGAGTATATAAAATGGATGTAGAGTGGATAAAAATGGATGTCGAGTGGATAAAATGGATGTAGAGTGGATAAAAATGGATGTAGATTGGATAAAATGGATGTAGAGAGGATGAAAATGGATGTAGAGTATATAAATTGGATGTAGAGTATATAAAATGGATGTAGAGTGGATAAAAATGGATGTCGAGTGGATAAAATGGATGTAGAGTGGATAAAAATGGATGTAGAGTGGATAAAATGGATGTAGAGTTGATAAAAATGGATGTAGAGTGGATAAAATGGATGTAGAGTAGATAAAATGGATGTAGAGTGGATAAAATGGATGTAGAGTTGATAAAATGGATGTAAAGTGGATAAAATGGATGTAGAGTTAATAAAAATGGATGTTGAGTGGAAATAATGGATGTAGAGAGGATAAAATGGATGTAGAGTGGATAAAATGGATGTAGAGTTCATAAAAATGGATGTAGAGTGGATAAAAATGGATGTAGAGTGGATAAAAATGGATGTAGAGTGGATAAAATGGATGTAGAGTTAATAAAAATGGATGTAGAGTGGAAATAATGGATGTAGAGAGGATAAAATGGATGTAGAGTGGATAAAATGGATGTAGAGTTCATAAAAATGGATGTAGAGTGGATAAAATGGATGTAGAATGGATAAAAATAGATGTAGAGAGGATAAAATGGAAGTAGAGTGGATAAAAATGGATGTAGAGTGGATAAAAATGGATGTAGAGTGGATAAAATGGATGTAGAGTGGATAAAATGGATGTAGAGTGGATAAAAATGGATGTAGAGAGGATAAAATGAATGTAGAGTGGATAAAATGGATGTACAGTTAATAAAAATGGATGTAGAGTGGAAATAATGGATGTAGAGAGGATAAAATGGATGTAGAGTGGAAATAATGGATGTAGAGAGGATAAAATGGATGTAGAGTGGATAAAATGGATGTAGAGTTCATAAAAATGGATGTAGAGTGGATAAAAATGGATGTAGATTGGATAAAATGGATGTAGAGTGGATAAAAATGGATGTAGAGTGGATAAAATGGATGTAGAGTTAATAAAAATGGATGTAGAGTGGAAATAATGGATGTAGAGAGGATAAAATGGATGTAGAGTGGATAAAATGGATGTAGAGTTCATAAAAATGGATGTAGACTGGATAAAATGGATGTAGAGTGCATAAAATGATTGTAAAGTGGATAAAATGGATGTAGAGTGGATAAAAATGGATGTAGAGTGGATAAAATGGATGTAGAATGGATAAAATGGATGTAAAGTGGATAAAAATGGATGTCGAGTGGATAAAATGGATGTAGAGTGGATAAAAATAGATGTAGAGAGAATAAAATGGAAGTAGAGTGGATAAAAATGAATGTAGAGTGGATAAAAATGGATGTAGAGTGGATAAAATGGATGTAGAGTGGATAAAAATGGATGTAGAGAGGATAAAATGGATGTAGAGTGGATAAAATGGATGTACAGTTAATAAAAATGGATGTAGAGTGGAAATAATGGATGTAGAGAGGATAAAATGGATGTAGAATGGATAAAATGGATTTAGAGTTCATAAAAATGGATGTCGAGTGGATAAAATGGATGTAGAGTTCATAAAAATGGATGTAGAGTGGATAAAAATGGATGTAGATTGGATAAAATGGATGTAGAGTGGATAAAATGGATGTAGAGTAGATAAAATGGATGTAGAGTGGATAAAATGGTTGTAGAGTTGATAAAATGGATGTAGAGTGGATAAAAATGGATGTCGAGTGGATAAAATGGATGTAGAGTGGATAAAAATGGATGTAGATTGGATAAAATGGATGTAGAGTTAATAAAAGTGGATGTAGAGTGGATAAAATGGATGTAGAGTTGATAAAAATGGATGTAGAGTGGATAAAATGGATGTAGAGTTCATAAAAATGGATGTAGAGTGGATAAAATGGATGTAGAGTGGATAAAATGATTGTAGAGTGGATAAAATGATTGTAGAGTGGATAAAATGGATGTAGAGTGGATAAAAATGGATGTAGAGTGGATAAAATGGTTGTAGAGTGGATAAAATGGATGTAGAGTAGATAAAAATGGATGTAGAGTGGATAAAATGGATGTAGAGTGGATAAAAATGGATGTAGATTGGATAAAATGGATGTAGAGTGGATAAAATGGATGTAGAGTATATAAATTGGATGTAGAGTATATAAAATGGATGTAGAGTGGATAAAAATGGATGTCGAGTGGATAAAATGGATGTAGAGTGGATAAAAATGGATGTAGATTGGATAAAATGGATGTAGAGAGGATGAAAATGGATGTAGAGTATATAAATTGGATGTAGAGTATATAAAATGGATGTAGAGTGGATAAAAATGGATGTCGAGTGGATAAAATGGATGTAGAGTGGATAAAAATGGATGTAGAGTGGATAAAATGGATGTAGAGTTGATAAAAATGGATGTAGAGTGGATAAAATGGATGTAGAGTAGATAAAATGGATGTAGAGTGGATAAAATGGATGTAGAGTTGATAAAATGGATGTAAAGTGGATAAAATGGATGTAGAGTTAATAAAAATGGATGTTGAGTGGAAATAATGGATGTAGAGAGGATAAAATGGATGTAGAGTGGATAAAATGGATGTAGAGTTCATAAAAATGGATGTAGAGTGGATAAAAATGGATGTAGAGTGGATAAAAATGGATGTAGAGTGGATAAAATGGATGTAGAGTTAATAAAAATGGATGTAGAGTGGAAATAATGGATGTAGAGAGGATAAAATGGATGTAGAGTGGATAAAATGGATGTAGAGTTCATAAAAATGGATGTAGAGTGGATAAAATGGATGTAGAATGGATAAAAATAGATGTAGAGAGGATAAAATGGAAGTAGAGTGGATAAAAATGGATGTAGAGTGGATAAAAATGGATGTAGAGTGGATAAAATGGATGTAGAGTGGATAAAATGGATGTAGAGTGGATAAAAATGGATGTAGAGAGGATAAAATGGATGTAGAGTGGATAAAATGGATGTACAGTTAATAAAAATGGATGTAGAGTGGAAATAATGGATGTAGAGAGGATAAAATGGATGTAGAGTGGAAATAATGGATGTAGAGAGGATAAAATGGATGTAGAGTGGATAAAATGGATGTAGAGTTCATAAAAATGGATGTAGAGTGGATAAAAATGGATGTAGATTGGATAAAATGGATGTAGAGTGGATAAAAATGGATGTAGAGTGGATAAAATGGATGTAGAGTTAATAAAAATGGATGTAGAGTGGAAATAATGGATGTAGAGAGGATAAAATGGATGTAGAGTGGATAAAATGGATGTAGAGTTCATAAAAATGGATGTAGACTGGATAAAATGGATGTAGAGTGCATAAAATGATTGTAAAGTGGATAAAATGGATGTAGAGTGGATAAAAATGGATGTAGAGTGGATAAAATGGATGTAGAATGGATAAAATGGATGTAAAGTGGATAAAAATGGATGTCGAGTGGATAAAATGGATGTAGAGTGGATAAAAATAGATGTAGAGAGAATAAAATGGAAGTAGAGTGGATAAAAATGAATGTAGAGTGGATAAAAATGGATGTAGAGTGGATAAAATGGATGTAGAGTGGATAAAAATGGATGTAGAGAGGATAAAATGGATGTAGAGTGGATAAAATGGATGTACAGTTAATAAAAATGGATGTAGAGTGGAAATAATGGATGTAGAGAGGATAAAATGGATGTAGAATGGATAAAATGGATTTAGAGTTCATAAAAATGGATGTCGAGTGGATAAAATGGATGTAGAGTTCATAAAAATGGATGTAGAGTGGATAAAAATGGATGTAGATTGGATAAAATGGATGTAGAGTGGATAAAAATGGATGTAGAGTTGATAAAAATGGATGTAGAGTGGATAAAATGGATGTAGAGTAGATAAAATGGATGTAGAGTGGATAAAATGGTTGTAGAGTTGATAAAATGGATGTAGAGTGGATAAAAATGGATGTCGAGTGGATAAAATGGATGTAGAGTGGATAAAAATGGATGTAGATTGGATAAAATGGATGTAGAGTTAATAAAAGTGGATGTAGAGTGGATAAAATGGATGTAGAGTTGATAAAAATGGATGTAGAGTGGATAAAATGGATGTAGAGTTCATAAAAATGGATGTAGAGTGGATAAAATGGATGTAGAGTGGATAAAATGATTGTAGAGTGGATAAAATGATTGTAGAGTGGATAAAATGGATGTAGAGTGGATAAAAATGGATGTAGAGTGGATAAAATGGTTGTAGAGTGGATAAAATGGATGTAGAGTAGATAAAAATGGATGTAGAGTGGATAAAATGGATGTAGAGTGGATAAAAATGGATGTAGAGTGGATAAAATGGATGTAGAGTGCATAAAAATGGATGTTGAGTGGATAAAGTGGATGTAGAGTGGATAAAATGGATGTACATTTAATAAAAATGGATGTAGAGTGGATAAAAATGGATGTAGAGTGGATAAAAATGGATGTAGATTGGATAAAATGGATGTAGAGTTAATAAAAGTGGATGTAGAGTGGAAAAAATGGATGTAGAGTTGATAAAAATGGATGTAGAGTGGATAAAAATGGATGTAGATTGGATAAAATGGATGTAGAGTGGATAAAAATGGATGTAGATTATATAAATTGGATGTAGAGTATATAAAATGGATGTAGAGTGGATAAAAATGGATGTCGAGTGGATAAAATGGATGTAGAGTGGATAAAAATGGATGTAGATTGGATAAAATGGATGTAGAGTGGATAAAATGGATGTATAGTGGATAAAAATGGATGTAGAGTAGATAAAATAGATGTAGAGTGGATAAAAATGGATGTAAAGTGGATAAAAATGGATGTAGATTGGATAAAATGGATGTAGAGTTAATAAAAGTGGATGTAGAGTGGATAAAATGGATGTAGAGTTGATAAAAATGGATGTGGAGTGGATAAAAATGGATGTAGATTGGATAAAATGGATGTAGAGTGGATAAAAATGGATGTAGATTATATAAATTGGATGTAGAGTATATAAAATGGATGTAGAGTGGATAAAAATGGATGTCGAGTGGATAAAATGGATGTAGAGTGGATAAAAATGGATGTAGATTGGACAAAATGGATGTAGAGTTAATAAAAATGGATGTAGAGTGGATAAAATGGATGTATAGTGGATAAAAATGGATGTAGAGTAGATAAAATAGATGTAGAGTGGATAACTACATCCATTTTCTCCACTCTACATCCATTTTATCCACTCTACATCCATTTTTATCCACTCTACATCCATTTTATCCACTCTACATCCATTTTTATCCACTCTACATCCATTTTTATCCATTTTACACCCATTTTATCCACTCTACATCCATTTTTATCCGCTCTACATCCATTTTTTTCCACTCTACATCCATTTTATCCACTCTACATCCATTTTTATCCACTCTACATTCATTTTATCCACTCTACATCCATTTTTATCCACTCTACATCCATTTTTATCCATTTTACACCCATTTTATCCACTCTACATCCATTTTTATCTCGCATTACATCCATTTTTTTCCACTCTACATCCGTTTTATCCAAACTACATCCATTTTTATCCACTCTACATCCATTTTTATCCACTCTACATCCATTTTATACACTCTACATCCATTTTTATCCACTCTACAACCATTTTATCCGTTCTACATCCATTTTATCCCCTCTACATCCATTTTATCCACTCTACATCCATTTTTATCAACTCTACATCAATTTTCTCCACTCTACATCCATTTTTATCCACTCTACATCCATTTTATCCACACTACATCCATTTTCTCCACTCTACATCCATTTTATCCACTCTACATCCATTTTTATCCACTCTACATCCATTTTATCCACTCTACATCAATTTTTATCCACTCTAAATCTATTTTGTCCACTCTACATCCATTTTTATCAACTCAACATCCATTTTTATCCACTCTACATCCATTTTATCCACTCTACATCCATTTTTATCCACTCTACGTACATTTTATCCACCCTACATCCATTTTATCCACTCTACATCCATTTTTATCCACTCTACATCCATCTTTATCCACTTTACACCCATTTTATCCACTCTACATCCATTTTTATCCACTCTACATCCATTTTATCCACTCTACATCCATTTTTATCCACTCTACATCCATTTTTATCCACTCTACATCCATTTTATCCACTCTACATCCATTTTTATCAACTCTACATCCATTTTATCCACTCTACATCCATTTTTATCCGCTCTACATCCATTTTTTTCCACTCTACATCCATTTTATCCACTCTACATCCATTTTTATCAACTCTACATTGATTTTATCCACTCTACATCCATTTTTATCCACTCTACGCCCATTTTATCCACTCTACATCCATTTTATCCACTCCACGCTCATTTTATCCACTCTACATCCATTTTATCCACTCTACATCCATTTTTATCCACTCTACATCCATTTTGATCCACTCTACGCCCATTTTATCCACTCTACATCCATTTTATCAACTCTACATCCATTTTTATCAACTCTACATCCATTTTATCCACTCTACATCCATTTTATCCCCTCTACATCCATTTTATCCACTCTACATCCATTTTTATCAACTCTACATCCATTTTATCCACTCTACATCCATTTTTATCCACTCTACGTCCATTTTATCCACTCTACATCCATTTTATCCACTCTACATCCATTTTTATCCACTCTGCGCCCATTTTATCCACTCTACATCCATTTTATCCACTCTACAACCATTTTTATCCACTCTACATCCATTTTTATCCATTTTACACCCATTTTATCCACTCTACATCCATTTTTATCCACTCTACATCCATTTTATCCACTCTACATCCATTTTTATCCACTCTACGTCCATTTTATCCACTCTACATCCATTTTATCCATTCTATATCAATTTTTATCCACTCTAAATCTATTTTGTCCACTCTACATCCATTTTTATCAACTCAACATCCATTTTATCCACTCTACATCCATTTTATCCACTCTACATCCATTTTTATCAACTCTACATCCATTTTATCCACTCTACATCCATTTTTATCCACTTTACACCCATTTTATCCACTCTACATCCATTTTTATCAACTCAACATCCATTTTATCCACTCTACGCCCATTTTATCCACTCTACATCCATTTTATCCACTCTACATCCATTTTTATCCACTCTACATCCATTTTTATCCACTTTACACCCATTTTATCCACTCTACATCCATTTTATCCACTCTACATCCATTTTTATCCACTTTACACCCATTGTATCCACTCTACATCCATTTTATCCACTCTACATCCATTTTTATCCACTCTACGTCCATTTTATCCACTCTACATCCATTTTATCCACTCTACATCCATTTTTATCCACTCTATATCCATTTTTATCCACTCTACATCCATTTTATACACTCTACATCCATTTTTATCCACTCTACAACCATTTTATCCACTCATCATCCATTTTATCCCCTCTACATCCATTTTATCCACTCTACATCCATTTTTATCAACTCTACATCCATTTTATCCACTCTACATCCATTTTTATCAACTCAACATCCATTTTATCCACTCTACATCCATTTTTATCAACTCAACATCCATTTTATCCACTCTACGCCCATTTTATCCACTCTACATCCATTTTATCCACTCTACATCCATTTTTATCCACTCTACATCCATTTTTATCCACTTTACACCCATTTTATCCACTCTACATCCATTTTATCCACTCTACATCCATTTTTATCCACTTTACACCCATTTTATCCACTCTACATCCATTTTATCCACTCTACATCCATTTTTATCCACTCTACATCCATTTTATCCACTCTACATCCATTTTATCCACTCTACATCCATTTTTATCCACTCTACATCCATTTTTATCCACTCTACATCCATTTTATCCACTCTACATCCATTTTTATCCACTCTACATCCATCTTTATCCACTTTACACCCATTTTATCCACTCTACATCCATTTTATCCACTCTACATCCATTTTTATCCACTTTACACCCATTTTATCCACTCTACATCCATTTTATCCACTCTACATCCATTTTTATCCACTCTACGTCCATTTTATCCACTCTACATCCATTTTATCCACTCTACATCCATTTTTATCCACTCTATATCCATTTTTATCCACTCTACATCCATTTTATCCACTCTACATCCATTTTTATCCACTCTACATCCATTTTTATCCACTTTACACCCATTTTATCCACTCTACATCCATTTTATCCACTCTACATCCATTTTCTCCAAACTACATCCATTTTCTCCACTCTACATCCGTTTTATCCAAACTACATCCATTTTTATCCACTCTACATCCATTTTTATCCACTCTACAACCATTTTATCCACTCTACATCCATTTTATCCCCTCTACATCCATTTTTATCCACTCTACGCCCATTTTATCCACTCTACATCCATTTTATCCACCCTACGCCCATTTTATCCACTCTACATCCATTTTATCCACTCTACATCCATTTTTATCCACTCTACATCCATTTTGATCCACTCTACGCCCATTTTATCCACTCTACATCCATTTTATCAACTCTACATCCATTTTTATCCACTCTACATCCATTTTTATCCACTTTACACCCATTTTATCCACTCTACATCCATTTTATCCACTCTACATCCATTTTTATCCACTCTACGTCCATTTTATCCACTCTACATCCATTTTATCCACTCTACATCCATTTTTATCCACTCTATATCCATTTTTATCCACTCTACATCCATTTTATCCACTCTACATCCATTTTTATCCACTCTACATCCATTTTTATCCACTTTACACCCATTTTATCCACTCTACATCCATTTTATCCACTCTACATCCATTTTATCCACTCTACATCCATTTTTATCCACTCTACATCCATTTTATCCACTCTACATCCATTTTTATCAACTCAACATCCATTTTATCCACTCTACGCCCATTTTATCCACTCTACATCCATTTTATCCACTCTACATCCATTTTTATCCACTCTACATCCATTTTTATCCACTTTACACCCATTTTATCCACTCTACATCCATTTTATCCACTCTACATCCATTTTTATCCACTCTACATCCATTTTGATCCACTCTACGCCCATTTTATCCACTCTACATCCATTTTATCCACTCTACATCCATTTTTATCCACTCTACATCCAGTTTTATCCACTTTACACCCATTTTATCCACTCTACATCCATTTTATCCACTCTACATCCATTTTTATCCACTCTACATCCATTTTTATCCACTTTACACCCATTTTATCCACTCTACATCCATTTTATCCACTCTACATCCATTTTATCCACTCTACATCCATTTTTATCCACTCTACATCCATTTTATCCACTCTACATCCATTTTTATCAACTCAACATCCATTTTATCCACTCTACGCCCATTTTATCCACTCTACATCCATTTTATCCACTCTACATCCATTTTTATCCACTCTACATCCATTTTTATCCACTTTATACCCATTTTATCCACTCTACATCCATTTTATCCACTCTACATCCATTTTTATCCACTCTACATCCATTTTGATCTACTCTACGCCCATTTTATCCACTCTACATCCATTTTTATCCACTCTACATCCATTTTTATCCATTTTACACCCATTTTATCCACTCTACATCCATTTTTATCCGCTCTACATCCATTTTTTTCCACTCTACATCCATTTTATCCACTCTACATCCATTTTTATCCACTCTACATTCATTTTACCGACTCTACATCCATTGTATCCACTCTACATCCATTTTTATCCACTCGACATCCATTTTATCCACTCTACATCCATTTTTATCCACTCGACATCCATTTTATCCACTCTACATCCATTTTATCCAAACTACATCCATTTTCTCCACTCTACATCCGTTTTATCCAAACTACATCCATTTTTATCCACTCTACATCCATTTTATACACTCTACATCCATTTTTATCCACTCTACAACCATTTTATCCACTCATCATCCATTTTATCCCCTCTACATCCATTTTATCCACTCTACATCCATTTTTATCAACTCTACATCCATTTTATCCACTCTACATCCATTTTTATCCACTCTACATCCATTTTATCCACTCTACATCCATTTTTATCCACTCTACGTCCATTTTATCCACTCTACATCCATTTTTATCCGCTCTACATCCATTTTTTTCCACTCTACATCCATTTTATCCACTCTACATCCATTTTTATCAACTCTACATCCATTTTATCCACTCTACATCCATTTTTATCCACTCGACGCCCATTTTATCCACTCTACATCCATTTTATCCACTCTACATCCATTTTTATCCACTCTACATCCATCTTTATCCACTTTACACCCATTTTATCCACTCTACATCCATTTTTATCCACTCTACATCCATTTTATCCACTCTACATCCATTTTTATCCACTCTACATCCATTTTTATCCACTCTACATCCATTTTATCCACTCTACATCCATTTTTATCAACTCTACATCCATTTTATCCACTCTACATCCATTTTTATCCACTCTACGCCCATTTTATCCACTCTACAACCATTTTATCCACTCATCATCCATTTTATCCCCTCTACATCCATTTTATCCACTCTACATCCATTTTTATCAACTCTACATCCATTTTATCCACTCTACATCCATTTTTATCCACTCTACATCCATTTTATCCACTCTACATCCATTTTATCCACCCTACGCCCATTTTATCCACTCTACATCCATTTTATCCACTCTACATCCATTTTTATCCACTCTACGTCCATTTTATCCACTCTACATCCATTTTATCCAGTCTACATCCATTTTTATCCACTCTATATCCATTTTTATCCACTCTACATCCATTTTATCCACTCTACATCCATTTTTATCCACTCTACATCCATTTTTATCCACTTTACACCCATTTTATCCACTCTACATCCATTTTATCCACTCTACATCCATTTTATCCACTCTACATCCATTTTTATCCACTCTACATCCATTTTATCCACTCTACATCCATTTTTATCAACTCAACATCCATTTTATCCACTCTACGCCCATTTTATCCACTCTACATCCATTTTATCCACTCTACATCCATTTTTATCCACTCTACATCCATTTTTATCCACTTTATACCCATTTTATCCACTCTACATCCATTTTATCCACTCTACATCCATTTTTATCCACTCTACATCCATTTTGATCCACTCTACGCCCATTTTATCCACTCTACATCCATTTTATCCACTCTACATCCATTTTTATCCACTCTACATCCAGTTTTATCCACTTTACACCCATTTTATCCACTCTACATCCATTTTATCCACTCTACATCCATTTTTATCCACTCTACATCCATTTTTATCCACTTTACACCCATTTTATCCACTCTACATCCATTTTATCCACTCTACATCCATTTTATCCACTCTACATCCATTTTTATCCACTCTACATCCATTTTATCCACTCTACATCCATTTTTATCAACTCAACATCCATTTTATCCACTCTACGCCCATTTTATCCACTCTACATCCATTTTATCCACTCTACATCCATTTTTATCCACTCTACATCCATTTTTATCCACTTTATACCCATTTTATCCACTCTACATCCATTTTATCCACTCTACATCCATTTTTATCCACTCTACATCCATTTTGATCTACTCTACGCCCATTTTATCCACTCTACATCCATTTTTATCCACTCTACATCCATTTTATCCACTCTACATCCATTTTATCCACTCTACATCCATTTTTA
The DNA here is from genome assembly GCA_933228935.1 of Pemphredon lugubris. NCBI lineage: Eukaryota > Metazoa > Arthropoda > Insecta > Hymenoptera > Crabronidae > Pemphredon > Pemphredon lugubris. The sequence goes on along the minus strand of OW121816.1, from coordinate 39,930,049 downwards.
TCCACTCTACATCCATTTTATCCACTCTACATCCATTTTTATCAACTCAACATCCATTTTATCCACTCTACGCCCATTTTATCCACTCTACATCCATTTTATCCACTCTACATCCATTTTTATCCACTCTACATCCATTTTTATCCACTTTATACCCATTTTATCCACTCTACATCCATTTTATCCACTCTACATCCATTTTTATCCACTCTACATCCATTTTGATCCACTCTACGCCCATTTTATCCACTCTACATCCATTTTATCCACTCTACATCCATTTTTATCCACTCTACATCCATTTTTATCCACTTTACACCCATTTTATCCACTCTACATCCATTTTATCCACTCTACATCCATTTTTATCCACTTTACACCCATGTTATCCACTCTACATCCATTTTATCCACTCTACATCCATTTTTATCCACTCTACATCCATTTTATCCACTCTACATCCATTTTTATCAACTCAACATCCATTTTATCCACTCTACGCCCATTTTATCCACTCTACATCCATTTTATCCACTCTACATCCATTTTTATCCACTCTACATCCATTTTTATCCACTTTACACCCATTTTATCCACTCTACATCCATTTTATCCACTCTACATCCATTTTTTTCCACTTTACACCCATTTTATCCACTCTACATCCATTTTATCCACTCTACATCCATTTTTATCCACTCTACGTCCATTTTATCCACTCTACATCCATTTTATCCACTCTACATCCATTTTTATCCACTCTACGTCCATTTTATCCACTCTACATCCATTTTCTCCAAACTACATCCATTTTCTCCACTCTACATCCGTTTTATCCAAACTACATCCATTTTTATCCACTCTACATCCATTTTTATCCACTCTACAACCATTTTATCCACTCTACATCCATTTTATCCCCTCTACATCCATTTTTATCCACTCTACGCCCATTTTATCCACTCTACATCCATTTTATCCACCCTACGCCCATTTTATCCACTCTACATCCATTTTATCCACTCTACATCCATTTTTATCCACTCTACATCCATTTTGATCCACTCTACGCCCATTTTATCCACTCTACATCCATTTTATCAACTCTACATCCATTTTTATCCACTCTACATCCATTTTTATCCACTTTACACCCATTTTATCCACTCTACATCCATTGTATCCACTCTACATCCATTTTCTCCAAACTACATCCATTTTCTCCACTCTACATCCGTTTTATCCAAACTACATCCATTTTTATCCACTCTACATCCATTTTATCCACTCTACATCCATTTTTATCCACTCTACATCCATTTTATCCACTCTACATCCATTTTTATCAACTCTACATCCATTTTATCCACTCTACATCCATTTTTATCCACTCTACGCCCATTTTATCCACTCTACATCCATTTTATCCACTCTACGCCCATTTTATCCACTCTACATCCATTTTATCCACTCTACATCCATTTTTATCCACTCTACATCCATTTTGATCCACTCTACGCCCATTTTATCCACTCTACATCCATTTTATCAACTCTACATCCATTTTTATCAACTCTACATCCATTTTATCCACTCTACATCCATTTTATCCCCTCTACATCCATTTTATCCACTCTACATCCATTTTTATCAACTCTACATCCATTTTATCCACTCTACATCCATTTTTATCCACTCTACGTCCATTTTATCCACTCTACATCCATTTTATCCACTCTACATCCATTTTTATTCACTCTGCGCCCATTTTATCCACTCTACATCCATTTTATCCACTCTACAACCATTTTTATCCACTCTACATCCATTTTTATCCATTTTACACCCATTTTATCCACTCTACATCCATTTTTATCCACTCTACATCCATTTTATCCACTCTACATCCATTTTTATCCACTCTACGTCCATTTTATCCTCTCTACATCCATTTTATCCACTCTACATCCATTTTTATCAACTCCACATCCATTTTATCCACTCTACATCCATTTTTATCCACTTTACACCCATTTTATCCACTCTACATCCATCTTTATCAACTCAACATCCATTTTATCCACTCTACGCCCATTTTATCCACTCTATATCCATTTTTATCCACTCTACATCCATTTTATACACTCTACATCCATTTTTATCCACTCTACAACCATTTTATCCACTCATCATCCATTTTATCCCCTCTACATCCATTTTATCCACTCTACATCCATTTTTATCAACTCTACATCCATTTTATCCACTCTACATCCATTTTTATCTACTCTACATCCATTTTATCCACTCTACATCCATTTTTATCAACTCAACATCCATTTTATCCACTCTACGCCCATTTTATCCACTCTACATCCATTTTATCCACTCTACATCCATTTTTATCCACTCTACATCCATTTTTATCCACTTTACACCCATTTTATCCACTCTACATCCATTTTATCCACTCTACATCCATTTTTATCCACTTTACACCCATTTTATCCACTCTACATCCATTTTTATCCACTCTACGTCCATTTTATCCACTCTACATCCATTTTATCCACTCTACATCCATTTTTATCCACTCTATATCCATTTTTATCCACTCTACATCCATTTTATCCACTCTACATCCATTTTTATCCACTCTACATCCATCTTTATCCACTTTACACCCATTTTATCCACTCTACATCCATTTTTATCCACTCTACATCCATTTTATCCATTCTACATCCATTTTTATCCACTCTACATCCATTTTATCCACTCTACATCCATTTTTATCAACTCTACATCCATTTTATCCACTCTACATCCATTTTTATCCACTCTACGCCCATTTTATCCACTCTACATCCATCTTGATCCACTCTACGCCCATTTTATCCACTCTACATCCATTTTATCAACTCTACATCCATTTTTATCCACTCTACATCCATTTTTATCCACTTTACACCCATTTTATCCACTCTACATCCATTTTATCCACTCTACATCCATTTTCTCCAAACTACATCCATTTTCTCCACTCTACATCCGTTTTATCCAAACTACATCCATTTTTATCCACTCTACATCCATTTTATCCACTCTACATCCATTTTTATCCACTCTACATCCATTTTTATCCACTCTACATCCATTTTATCCACTCTACATCCATTTTTATCAACTATACATCCATTTTATCCACTCTACATCCATTTTTATCCACTCTACGCCCATTTTATCCACTCTACATCCATTTTATCCACTCTACGCCCATTTTATCCACTCTACATCCATTTTATCCACTCTACATCCATTTTTATCCACTCTACATCCATTTTGATCCACTCTACGCCCATTTTATCCACTCTACATCCATTTTATCAACTCTACATCCATTTTTATCAACTCTACATCCATTTTATCCACTCTACATCCATTTTATCCCCTCTACATCCATTTTATCCACTCTACATCCATTTTTATCAACTCTACATCCATTTTATCCACTCTACATCCATTTTTATCCACTCTACGTCCATTTTATCCACTCTACATCCATTTTATCCACTCTACATCCATTTTTATCCACTCTGCGCCCATTTTATCCACTCTACATCCATTTTATCCACTCTACAACCATTTTTATCCACTCTACATCCATTTTTATCCATTTTACACCCATTTTATCCACTCTACATCCATTTTTATCCACTCTACATCCATTTTATCCACTCTACATCCATTTTTATCCACTCTACGTCCATTTTATCCTCTCTACATCCATTTTATCCACTCTACATCCATTTTTATCAACTCCACATCCATTTTATCCACTCTACATCCATTTTTTCCACTTTACACCCATTTTATCCACTCTACATCCATTTTTATCAACTCAACATCCATTTTATCCACTCTACGCCCATTTTATCCACTCTATATCCATTTTTATCCACTCTACATCCATTTTATACACTCTACATCCATTTTTATCCACTCTACAACCATTTTATCCACTCATCATCCATTTTATCCCCTCTACATCCATTTTATCCACTCTACATCCATTTTTATCAACTCTACATCCATTTTATCCACTCTACATCCATTTTTATCTACTCTACATCCATTTTATCCACTCTACATCCATTTTTATCAACTCAACATCCATTTTATCCACTCTACGCCCATTTTATCCACTCTACATCCATTTTATCCACTCTACATCCATTTTTATCCACTCTACATCCATTTTTATCCACTTTACACCCATTTTATCCACTCTACATCCATTTTATCCACTCTACATCCATTTTTATCCACTTTACACCCATTTTATCCACTCTACATCCATTTTTATCCACTCTACGTCCATTTTATCCACTCTACATCCATTTTATCCACTCTACATCCATTTTTATCCACTCTATATCCATTTTTATCCACTCTACATCCATTTTATCCACTCTACATCCATTTTTATCCACTCTACATCCATCTTTATCCACTTTACACCCATTTTATCCACTCTACATCCATTTTTATCCACTCTACATCCATTTTATCCACTCTACATCCATTTTTATCCACTCTACATCCATTTTATCAACTCTACATCCATTTTTATCAACTCTACATCCATTTTATCCACTCTACATCCATTTTTATCCACTCTACGCCCATTTTATCCACTCTACATCCATCTTGATCCACTCTACGCCCATTTTATCCACTCTACATCCATTTTATCAACTCTACATCCATTTTTATCCACTCTACATCCATTTTTATCCACTTTACACCCATTTTATCCACTCTACATCCATTTTATCCACTCTACATCCATTTTCTCCAAACTACATCCATTTTCTCCACTCTACATCCGTTTTAACCAAACTACATCCATTTTTATCCACTCTACATCCATTTTTATCCACTCTACAACCATTTTATCCACTCTACATCCATTTTCTCCCCTCTACATCCATTTTATCCACTCTACATCCATTTTTATCCACTCTACATCCATTTTATCCACTCTACATCCATTTTTATCCACTCTACGTCCATTTTATCCACTCTACATCCATTTTATCCATTCTACATCCATTTTTATCCACTCTACATCCATTTTTATCAACTCTACATCCATTTTATCCACTCTACATCCATTTTTATCCACTCTGCGCCCATTTTATCCACTCTACATCCATTTTATCCACTCTACATCCATTTTTATCCACTCTACATCCATTTTTATTCATTTTACACCCATTTTATCCACTCTACATCCTTTTTTATCCGCTCTACATCCATTTTTTTCCACTCTACATCCATTTTATCCACTCTACATCCATTTTTATCCACTCTACATTCATTTTATCCACTCTACATCCATTTTTATCCACTCTACATCCATTTTTATCCATTTTACACCCATTTTTATCCACTCTACATCCATTTTATCCACTCTACATCCATTTTTATCCACTCTACATCCATTTTTATCCACTCTACATCCATTTTTATCAACTCTACATCCATTTTATCCACTCTACATCCATTTTTATCCACTCTACATCCATTTTTATCCACTCTACATCCATTTTATACACTCTACATCCATTTTTATCCACTCTACAACCATTTTATCCACTCTACATCCATTTTATCCCCTCTACATCCATATTATCCACTCTACATTCATTTTTATCAACTCTACATCCATTTTATCCACTCTACATCCATTTTTATCCACTCTACATCCATTTTATCCACACTACATCCATTTTTATCCACTCTACGTCCATTTAATCGACTCTACATCCATTTTATCCATTCTACATCCATTTTTATCCACTCTACATCCATTTTATCCAAACTACATCCATTTTCTCCACTCTACATCCATTTTATCCACTCTACATCAATTTTTATCCACTCTAAATCTATTTTGTCCACTCTACATCCATTTTTATCAACTCAACATCCATTTTATCCACTCTACATCCATTTTATCCACTCTACATCCATTTTTATCCACTCGACATCCATTTTATCCACTCTACATCCATTTTATCCAAACTACATCCATTTTCTCCACTCTACATCCATTTTATCCACTCTACATCCATTTTTATCCACTCTACATCCATTTTATCCACTCTACATCCATTTTTATCCACTCTACATCCATTTTTATCCATTTTACACCCATTTTATCCACTCTACATCCATTTTTATCCGCTCTACATCCATTTTTTTCCACTCTACATCCATTTTATCCACTCTACATCCATTTTTATCCACTCTACATTCATTTTATCCACTCTACATCCATTTTTATCCACTCTACATCCATTTTTATCCATTTTACACCCATTTTATCCACTCTACATCCATTTTTATCCGCATTACATCCATTTTTTTCCACTCTACATCCGTTTTATCCAAACTACATCCATTTTTATCCACTCTACATCCATTTTTATCCACTCTACATCCATTTTATCAACTCTACATCCATTTTTATCAACTCTACATCCATTTTATCCACTCTACATCCATTTTATCCCCTCTACATCCATTTTATCCACTCTACATCCATTTTTATCAACTCTACATCCATTTTATCCACTCTACATCCATTTTTATCCACTCTACGTCCATTTTATCCACTCTACATCCATTTTATCCACTCTACATCCATTTTTATCCACTCTGCGCCCATTTTATCCACTCTACATCCATTTTATCCACTCTACAACCATTTTTATCCACTCTACATCCATTTTTATCCATTTTACACCCATTTTATCCACTCTACATCCATTTTTATCCACTCTACATCCATTTTATCCACTCTACATCCATTTTTATCCACTCTACGTCCATTTTATCCACTCTACATCCATTTTATCCATTCTATATCAATTTTTATCCACTCTAAATCTATTTTGTCCACTCTACATCCATTTTTATCAACTCAACATCCATTTTATCCACTCTACATCCATTTTATCCACTCTACATCCATTTTTATCAACTCTACATCCATTTTATCCACTCTACATCCATTTTTATCCACTTTACACCCATTTTATCCACTCTACATCCATTTTTATCAACTCAACATCCATTTTATCCACTCTACGCCCATTTTATCCACTCTACATCCATTTTATCCACTCTACATCCATTTTTATCCACTCTACATCCATTTTTATCCACTTTACACCCATTTTATCCACTCTACATCCATTTTATCCACTCTACATCCATTTTTATCCACTTTACACCCATTTTATCCACTCTACATCCATTTTATCCACTCTACATCCATTTTTATCCACTCTACGTCCATTTTATCCACTCTACATCCATTTTATCCACTCTACATCCATTTTTATCCACTCTATATCCATTTTTATCCACTCTACATCCATTTTATACACTCTACATCCATTTTTATCCACTCTACAACCATTTTATCCACTCATCATCCATTTTATCCCCTCTACATCCATTTTATCCACTCTACATCCATTTTTATCAACTCTACATCCATTTTATCCACTCTACATCCATTTTTATCTACTCAACATCCATTTTATCCACTCTACATCCATTTTTATCAACTCAACATCCATTTTATCCACTCTACGCCCATTTTATCCACTCTACATCCATTTTATCCACTCTACATCCATTTTTATCCACTCTACATCCATTTTTATCCACTTTACACCCATTTTATCCACTCTACATCCATTTTATCCACTCTACATCCATTTTTATCCACTTTACACCCATTTTATCCACTCTACATCCATTTTATCCACTCTACATCCATTTTTATCCACTCTACGTCCATTTTATCCACTCTACATCCATTTTATCCACTCTACATCCATTTTTATCCACTCTATATCCATTTTTATCCACTCTACATCCATTTTATCCACTCTACATCCATTTTTATCCACTCTACATCCATCTTTATCCACTTTACACCCATTTTATCCACTCTACATCCATTTTATCCACTCTACATCCATTTTTATCCACTTTACACCCATTTTATCCACTCTACATCCATTTTATCCACTCTACATCCATTTTTATCCACTCTATATCCATTTTTATCCACTCTACATCCATTTTATCCACTCTACATCCATTTTTATCCACTCTATATCCATTTTTATCCACTCTACATCCATTTTATCCACTCTACATCCATTTTTATCCACTCTATATCCATTTTTATCCACTCTACATCCATTTTATCCACTCTACATCCATTTTTATCCACTCTACATCCATCTTTATCCACTTTACACCCATTTTATCCACTCTACATCCATTTTATCCACTCTACATCCATTTTTATCCACTTTACACCCATTTTATCCACTCTACATCCATTTTATCCACTCTACATCCATTTTTATCCACTTTACACCCATTTTATCCACTCTACATCCATTTTATCCACTCTACATCCATTTTTATCCACTCTACGTCCATTTTATCCACTCTACATCCATTTTATCCACTCTACATCCATTTTTATCCACTCTACATCCATTTTTATCCACTCTACATCCATTTTATCCACTCTACATCCATTTTTATCCACTCTACATCCATCTTTATCCACTTTACACCCATTTTATCCACTCTACATCCATTTTATCCACTCTACATCCATTTTTATCCACTTTACACCCATTTTATCCACTCTACATCCATTTTATCCACTCTACATCCATTTTTATCCACTCTACGTCCATTTTATCCACTCTACATCCATTTTATCCACTCTACATCCATTTTTATCCACTCTATATCCATTTTTATCCACTCTACATCCATTTTATCCACTCTACATCCATTTTTATCCACTCTACATCCATTTTTATCCACTTTACACCCATTTTATCCACTCTACATCCATTTTATCCACTCTACATCCATTTTCTCCAAACTACATCCATTTTCTCCACTCTACATCCGTTTTATCCAAACTACATCCATTTTTATCCACTCTACATCCATTTTTATCCACTCTACAACCATTTTATCCACTCTACATCCATTTTATCCCCTCTACATCCATTTTTATCCACTCTACGCCCATTTTATCCACTCTACATCCATTTTATCCACCCTACGCCCATTTTATCCACTCTACATCCATTTTATCCACTCTACATCCATTTTTATCCACTCTACATCCATTTTGATCCACTCTACGCCCATTTTATCCACTCTACATCCATTTTATCAACTCTACATCCATTTTTATCCACTCTACATCCATTTTTATCCACTTTACACCCATTTTATCCACTCTACATCCATTTTATCCACTCTACATCCATTTTTATCCACTCTACGTCCATTTTATCCACTCTACATCCATTTTATCCACTCTACATCCATTTTTATCCACTCTATATCCATTTTTATCCACTCTACATCCATTTTATCCACTCTACATCCATTTTTATCCACTCTACATCCATTTTTATCCACTTTACACCCATTTTATCCACTCTACATCCATTTTATCCACTCTACATCCATTTTATCCACTCTACATCCATTTTTATCCACTCTACATCCATTTTATCCACTCTACATCCATTTTTATCAACTCAACATCCATTTTATCCACTCTACGCCCATTTTATCCACTCTACATCCATTTTATCCACTCTACATCCATTTTTATCCACTCTACATCCATTTTTATCCACTTTATACCCATTTTATCCACTCTACATCCATTTTATCCACTCTACATCCATTTTTATCCACTCTACATCCATTTTGATCCACTCTACGCCCATTTTATCCACTCTACATCCATTTTATCCACTCTACATCCATTTTTATCCACTCTACATCCATTTTTATCCACTTTACACCCATTTTATCCACTCTACATCCATTTTATCCACTCTACATCCATTTTTATCCACTTTACACCCATTTTATCCACTCTACATCCATTTTATCCACTCTACATCCATTTTTATCCACTCTACATCCATTTTATCCACTCTACATCCATTTTTATCAACTCAACATCCATTTTATCCACTCTACGCCCATTTTATCCACTCTACATCTGTTTGAGAATCTGCCTTTTCGGTTTGTCGAAAAGGCAGGTTCCGACTTTACCATCATCCACGGATTCAAACGAATTATTACGTTCCGGTTTTTCAGCCGGAAGTAACTTTCTCTTTTAGAAATACTTCCGGATTCTTCGAGAACTTTCTCGAAGAATCCGGAATTTCAGCCAATCACGGATCGTTTCGTCTACCCACGCCGCGTGCGTGGTGCGCCACCACGCGGTCTTCTTCACTTATCGCTCTAACGGTCTAGTGACCACACGTGCTTTTGATTTCGCTTGTTTTTGATACCTGATTTGCTTATTATACGACCTCTGCCATTCATCACGGTTTTTGACTCTCACACCATTTCATCCACGGACTAAACCCGATAAATCACGACATTGCAACGCCCACGGAATTAATCCCGGACACTTATTCATAGAAAGGACCACGTGCCTGCACACCCACGGTAACAATCATCCATTAATTACATCCTCGGCACATCGCACCACCACCAACGAAACGAACGATCCACGGCCCATATTAACTGTAAATAGCGATAATGTAAATATTCATCCACCATCCATTGTACATAAACTCATGCAGTCATCGGCACATCATTGTAATAAATTCACGGAATTTTTTGGCCCATTACACACGCGTGCTTGAAAGTGATTTTCTACCTCTCTTTTCCACCGTCCGCAATTATCCGTTCACTAAAATCGAGAACATTTGGTCCTTCGAGCCGGATGGTGGATATCTCTCGCGGCCGCGTGTGTATATTCTTGACTTTGACTGTACTTGAGGCTCATCGCGCGGATGTAAACAACCGCGGTTCTCAACGTACTTTTTCGAACGGCGTTCAATTTCGTTGTGTGCGGTGTGGTTCTTGTCGTGAATTTTGCGGTTTTCTTCATCATGTCGGGCATCAACAGGATCATCAAAAGCGATAATTTTTGGACCATTGGGGAGGGGACCCCCCCACCATGAATCTCGACGATGGCTCATCCACGGAACCGGCGCAGAAGGAAGGCTCATCCAAGGACACCGGCGCATCTAAACGGGTGATTAAGCTCCCGTGCCTCACCCCCGACCCACCCACGGAGGTTCAAGACTCATCCTCGATAGCCAAGGGCAAGGCGACAAGGAGCAAGTCACCCGCGGTGCTTCCAGCTGAGCTGGAAGCCAAGGCACAGACGCAACGGAGCCGAGTCAGGGAGATCGCGGAGATCGTCGACGACATCCCCATGGACCCCGACAAGACCTCGTTGGTCGAGGTCGACATGCTCGCTGAGCATCTCGACGAGGCCCACGTGGTGTTCCGGACGGAACACACGTATATGGAGCTGCAATGGCCCGCGGCTTTCCTCAACCACGGATACTTCAAAGACGACATCCACGGCACCGAATCACGACTTCATCGCACGGGAAAAATGGCTCTGGGGCGCCTCCGACACACCCTCAAAACAGCATCCATGGCAAAGGCCCAGTCCACGGAGACGCGGTTCATGACCAAGCTCCCGGACATAGCGCTGCCCACATTTGACGGCGATTACGCCGCATGGCCAGCATTCCGGGACTTATTCACCCAACTCATCCTCGGAAATGAGCGGCTGTCCAACATAGAGAGGCTGCACTACCTGCGGGGGTGTGTGCGGGGGGAGCCTCACAAACTCATCGCGGGACTACCACTGGTCGGCACATCCTTGGAGGCATCGTGGAAGGTGCTCGAGGCGCGTTTTGAGAACCGGCGGTTCCTCATCCAGGCGCGTCTCGACCAAATCCTCGAGATTCCCAGGCTCGAGAAGAGGACGGCAACTGGGTTGACCCAGCTCGTGTCCCAGGTGGCTGACTCATACAGGGTCCTGAAGACGATGGAGGAGGAGAATATCCTCGAAAGTCTCCTCGTCAACCACCTGGCACGACACCTTGACGCAACCACGGCTGAGCTCTGGGAGACCTCCCTCGGGAGCTCCTCTAAGTACCCGAGCTTCGAGGCCCTTGAGGCATTCATCATGGCTCAGGCAAGGGTATTGGAGCGCCTGGAGGTAAATTCATCCAGGGAAGGGCTCACGTATGCAGCCAAGGCCCAGAGCTCCAGCGGCACATGTTCGTCCTCTGCGCGGCCATCCACGGTGCCTGCCAAAACATCGGCTCAACCACGGAAGGTGCTAGTGGCAACGGCGCATCAGGGTCCCACACCGGCGCTTCAGACTCCCGCACCGGCTCAACCTCGGGTTGCGCACACCGCCACCGGCACACCTGTGGACCCGAAGACGCAGTGTGACTACTGCAAGGAGGTCCACTACCTCGTTCGGTGTCCCAGGTTCCGGGCCCTTACGGTGGCGGATCGGCGCAAGGTGGTGCGCAAGCAGAGGTTGTGCTTCAACTGCCTGGGGCGGCACAGCGTGAACGTGTGCCGCAACCAGGTAAGTTGCCTCTCGTGTGCTGGCAGGCATCATACGATGCTGCACGATGAGGCACACCACGGAGCAACCACGACCACCTCAGGCACAACAAAACCTCCAGCCACGGGCCACGCCAGCACCTCCTCCACCCACTAGGACCACGGCGCAATCGTTGACGACACAGGCAGACATCCCCGGACTACGACACTCATCCACGGTAACGACTCCATAGAAACAGATTCCATCCACGGCCTGTCACCAAAAGTGACAGGTCAACATAACCTCCAAGGACCGCCAACCACACATCCACAGCTACAAGCAGATTTCATCCACGGACCGCCTTCAACTCTGCTTGCAACAGCCATAGTAACGATCCATACCACGGTATGTACCCACAAAGCTCGTCTATTAATTGATTCTGGTTCAGAACTAACCTTTGTATCTGAAAGGTTGGTTCGCACACTTAATGTCCAACGCCACCACTCATCCATGGCTATCATCGGCATAGGTGGTAATAAATCTACGCATACACGGGGTATAGTTTCACTGACACTATGTTCCATGTATAGAGCAGCCTCAGTCACGGTACAGGCCCATATCCTCACCAACATGACAACGATTCTGCCATCCTTCGATTCTCCAGGCCAGACGTGGCCACATTTGGACAAACTAAAGCTGGCGGACACAGATTTCCTGACGCCAAGGAGAATCGACATCATCCTCGGTGCAGATTACTATGGTGAGGTTATAAGACCCAATATTATAAGGGAATCTCCATCTATGCCTATCGCACAGCTTTCTGTATTCGGGTGGCTCATCCTGGGCCCTGCTTCATCCACGAATCTGTCAAAATCAATTAACCTCCATGCATCTATCCAACACCAGGATGCAGATTTGCAGAAAATGCTCACAAAATTTTGGGAGCAGGAGGAGGTTATGTTTGACAGCACCGATACACTGACACCCGATGAGCAGGAATGCGAGGATCATTTTCGTACGACACATTCACGAGACGCATCCGGAAGGTACATTGTTCGACTCCCTCTGAAAACACCGGCATCCATCCTCGGAGCATCACATTTACCGGCGCATCGCAGTCTTGACAGCAGACTGAGAAAATTTCAGAGGGACCACCACTATCGAACTTTGTACTCTGCATTCATGGAAGAATACGAGGAACTTGGACACATGACACGAGTCTCAGGTGAGTCTTTAGGAAAGACAAATCGTGCTGAATTTCACGTCGATTCTGTGGCTGGGATGACCTTGGCACATGAAGCTTCGGCTTCAGGAGGGTTGAGGGTCCCGCATGGTCACACTTCGGCAGAAATCAGCCGACCTGTCTACTATTTGCCTCACCATGGAGTTCTCAAGTCAGACGGCACATCCACGAAAATTCGAGTAGTTTTCAACGGCTCATGCCCCAGTTCTTCGGGAAATTCTTTAAATGATATTATGCATACAGGAGCGAATCTAATGTTGGATATTACAGGTGTACTGATGTGGATACGGCACTATAGACACATATTTGCTACAGATATCACCAAAATGTACCGGCAGATACAGGTACACAAGGACGACTGGGATCTGCAGCGAATATTGTGGATTGACGCACAAATGAACAAGGTTCCATATCAGCTCACCACGGTTACATATGGCACAAGAGCGGCTCCATTTTTGGCAGTACGGACGCTCATTCAGTTGGCTGAAGACGAGGGCCAACGATTTCCCTTGGCGGTTCCATCAATCCTGAAGGGAAGATACGTAGACGACATCTTTGGCGGTGCCGATTCTACACGCCAGCTTAAAAAAGTTGCGAAACAGTTAATAGGATTGTGCAACGCGGGCGGATTTCCACTAGCGAAATGGCATTCAACCAGCTACGATCTTCTCGACATGATTGCGACGCACGAAGCAGCAGGACCCATTATTTTCGACGATTGCGCAACTAAAATACTTGGAATACGATGGCATCCACAGACCGACACATTTTCCTTCCATTCACGGATTCAAGACCATACGGGAGCATTTACAAAACGACTCGCATTATCTGAAGTGGCACAGATATTCGATCCACTCGGCTTTGTATCGCCGGTTGTAGTCAGAGCGAAAATGCTGCTTCAGGAGCTCTGGCTGCACAAAATTGGCTGGGACGACCCATTACCGTCTCAGCTCGCATCAAAATGGAAGGACATCAGAGAAGATTTCAAAGGACTGGCCAGTCTCTCCATACCAAGATGGTTCGGCACATACACGAATACCACGGTAGAATTACACGGCTTCTCTGATGCCTCACAACTTGCAATGTCTGCAGTTGTGTATCTGGTTACTACCTCGACGTCCACGGATCCAAAATGCACATTGGTTTGTTCCAAAACCAAGGTAGCTCCCATCAAGGCTCTAACAATCCCGCGACTCGAATTAACAGCAGCGCTGCTATTATCCAAATTAATGACACATGTAATTGCCACGATTCATTTCAAGGTTTCAGCGATTCATTTGTGGACAGACTCGAGCGTAACATTAACGTGGATCAAGGCACATCCATCGAGATGGAAGGACTACATACGAAACAGAGTGACGCAGATTCAACAACTTACTCCAACTGGTCATTGGAGACACGTACCCGGCCCATCCAATCCTGCAGATTGCGCCTCACGAGGCGTAACGACACAGCAGTTGAAGGATCATCATCTATGGTGGACGGGACCACCATGGATAACGCAACCGATGCATCTTTGGCCTCCACAACCCACGGAACCGGACGACTCGTGCGCACTGGAAGCTCGTCCCGGAATTGCATTCACGGCTGCTGCACCCAAAGTTGACTACCACTGGGATATCATATACAGGTATTCCTCTCTCCACAAGTTGTTACGCGTCACAGCAATTTGTTTTAGAGTACTCGCCAGACTACGAGGTACTCTAGATGCATCCATGGTTGCATACATCTCGGCGCTTGATATGGAGCATGCACGGATATTTTGGGTAAAGGCAACACAAGCAGCGTATTTCTCCCACGAGTTGAGGACGCTTAACTCGAATGGCACATTATCGAAAAACCATGCTTTTTCTCGACTCACTGCATTTGTCGATGAAAAGGGAGTAATACGGGTAGGAGGCCGACTCCAAAAGTCGGCCCTCACATTTGAAGAACAGCATCCAGCGATATTACCTCGTCATTCAAAATTATCTGACCTTATTATTCTTCAGGCACATTTACGGACACTCCACGGTGGCACACAATTAACCCTGGCACATATTCGGCAGTTATATTGGATCATAGGAGGGAGGGCTCCGGTCAAGGCTCATATTCTCCGGTGCATTACCTGTGCACGACACAGGGGAATACGAGCGCAGCAGCTCATGGGACAGCTGCCGATTTCTCGAGTGTCACCTTCGAGACCGTTCACCACCACCGGTGTGGACTATGCCGGACCCCTCACAGTCAAGACATGGAAAGGCCGTGGGGCAAAGACGTCAAAGGGATGGATTTGCGTCTTTGTCTGTTTTGCAACGTCTGCAGTCCACCTCGAGACTGTAAGCGACTGCACCACGGAAGGATTCATCGCGGCATACAGACGATTTTCGGCACGACGAGGTATACCTCTCACAATTTATTCGGATTGCGGCACGAATTTTGTGGGAGCGGACACATCGATACAACGGCTCTTCAAGCGCGCAACCACGGAGCATCAAACCATCGCTGCAATATTATCCAAGGACAGGACTCAGTGGTTATTTAATCCACCTGCAGCACCACACATGGGTGGTAAGTGGGAGGCGGTGGTAAAATCAATAAAATTTCACCTCCGCCGCACTGTAGGTGAGACCATTTTGACCTTTGAGGAGCTTACCACGATGCTGGCGCAAATCGAAGCTATCCTCAATTCACGGCCCATGGAACCACCGAGTGACGACCCAGACGACATCTCGGCATTGACTCCAGGACATTTTTTAACGGGCAGCGCTCTTACCACGCTCCCAGAACCATCCTTGGAAGACCTGGAGGTCAACCGGCTGTCACGTTGGCAGCTGGTACAGCAAAAGACACAGCAATTCTGGACACAATGGGTCGCTCATTACCTGCAACGGCACCAATCCATCTCGAAATGGCACCACCCTTCCAACGAGCTTACGGTGGGCTCGCTTGTACTCATCACCGATGAGAGGCTCCCACCAACAAAGTGGCCGTTGGCAAGGATCACCACCATGCATCCAGGGAAAGACGGACATACACGGGTGGTAACCCTCAGGACAGCTACCACCACCCTCACTCGACCCATCGCGAAGCTTGCGCCACTGCCGATTCAACCACGGGGATGACCAGTTTACGCCTGGGCCATCGGTTCCTCAGCAAGGATTGCTGAGGGCGGGCGGAAATGTTTGAGAATCTGCCTTTTCGGTTTGTCGAAAAGGCAGGTTCCGACTTTACCATCATCCACGGATTCAAACGAATTATTACGTTCCGGTTTTTCAGCCGGAAGTAACTTTCTCTTTTAGAAATACTTCCGGATTCTTCGAGAACTTTCTCGAAGAATCCGGAATTTCAGCCAATCACGGATCGTTTCGTCTACCCACGCCGCGTGCGTGGTGCGCCACCACGCGGTCTTCTTCACTTATCGCTCTAACGGTCTAGTGACCACACGTGCTTTTGATTTCGCTTGTTTTTGATACCTGATTTGCTTATTATACGACCTCTGCCATTCATCACGGTTTTTGACTCTCACACCATTTCATCCACGGACTAAACCCGATAAATCACGACATTGCAACGCCCACGGAATTAATCCCGGACACTTATTCATAGAAAGGACCACGTGCCTGCACACCCACGGTAACAATCATCCATTAATTACATCCTCGGCACATCGCACCACCACCAACGAAACGAACGATCCACGGCCCATATTAACTGTAAATAGCGATAATGTAAATATTCATCCACCATCCATTGTACATAAACTCATGCAGTCATCGGCACATCATTGTAATAAATTCACGGAATTTTTTGGCCCATTACACACGCGTGCTTGAAAGTGATTTTCTACCTCTCTTTTCCACCGTCCGCAATTATCCGTTCACTAAAATCGAGAACAACATCCATTTTATCCACTCTACATCCATTTTTATCCACTCTACATCCATTTTTATCCACTTTACACCCATTTTATCCACTCTACATCCATTTTATCCACTCTACATCCATTTCTATCCACTTTACACCCATTTTATCCACTCTACATCCATTTTATCCACTCTACATCCATTTTTATCCACTCTACGTCCATTTTATCCACTCTACATCCATTTTATCCACTCTACATCCATTTTTATCCACTCTACGTCCATTTTATCCACTCTACATCCATTTTCTCCAAACTACATCCATTTTCTCCACTCTACATCCGTTTTATCCAAACTACATCCATTTTTATCCACTCTACATCCATTTTTATCCACTCTACAACCATTTTATCCACTCTACATCCATTTTATCCCCTCTACATCCATTTTTATCCACTCTACGCCCATTTTATCCACTCTACATCCATTTTATCCACCCTACGCCCATTTTATCCACTCTACATCCATTTTATCCACTCTACATCCATTTTTATCCACTCTACATCCATTTTGATCCACTCTACGCCCATTTTATCCACTCTACATCCATTTTATCAACTCTACATCCATTTTTATCCACTCTACATCCATTTTTATCCACTTTACACCCATTTTATCCACTCTACATCCATTTTATCCACTCTACATCCATTTTCTCCAAACTACATCCATTTTCTCCACTCTACATCCGTTTTATCCAAACTACATCCATTTTTATCCACTCTACATCCATTTTATCCACTCTACATCCATTTTTATCCACTCTACATCCATTTTTATCCACTCTACATCCATTTTATCCACTCTACATCCATTTTTATCAACTCTACATCCATTTTATCCACTCTACATCCATTTTTATCCACTCTACGCCCATTTTATCCACTCTACATCCATTTTATCCACTCTACGCCCATTTTATCCACTCTACATCCATTTTATCCACTCTACATCCATTTTTATCCACTCTACGTCCATTTTATCCACTCTACATCCATTTTCTCCAAACTACATCCATTTTCTCCACTCTACATCCGTTTTATCCAAACTACATCCATTTTTATCCACTCTACATCCATTTTTATCCACTCTACAACCATTTTATCCACTCTACATCCATTTTATCCACTCTACATCCATTTTTATCCACTCTACGTCCATTTTATCCACTCTACATCCATTTTATCCACTCTACATCCATTTTTATCCACTCTACGTCCATTTTATCCACTCTACATCCATTTTCTCCAAACTACATCCATTTTCTCCACTCTACATCCGTTTTATCCAAACTACATCCATTTTTATCCACTCTACATCCATTTTTATCCACTCTACAACCATTTTATCCACTCTACATCCATTTTATCCCCTCTACATCCATTTTTATCCACTCTACGCCCATTTTATCCACTCTACATCCATTTTATCCACCCTACGCCCATTTTATCCACTCTACATCCATTTTATCCACTCTACATCCATTTTTATCCACTCTACATCCATTTTGATCCACTCTACGCCCATTTTATCCACTCTACATCCATTTTATCAACTCTACATCCATTTTTATCCACTCTACATCCATTTTTATCCACTTTACACCCATTTTATCCACTCTACATCCATTTTATCCACTCTACATCCATTTTATCCAAACTACATCCATTTTCTCCACTCTACATCCGTTTTATCCAAACTACATCCATTTTTATCCACTCTACATCCATTTTATCCACTCTACATCCATTTTTATCCACTCTACATCCATTTTTATCCACTCTACATCCATTTTATCCACTCTACATCCATTTTTATCAACTCTACATCCATTTTATCCACTCTACATCCATTTTTATCCACTCTACGCCCATTTTATCCACTCTACATCCATTTTATCCACTCTACGCCCATTTTATCCACTCTACATCCATTTTATCCACTCTACATCCATTTTTATCCACTCTACATCCATTTTGATCCACTCTACGCCCATTTTATCCACTCTACATCCATTTTATCAACTCTACATCCATTTTTATCAACTCTACATCCATTTTATCCACTCTACATCCATTTTATCCGCTCTACATCCATTTTATCCACTCTACAACAATTTTTATCCACTCTACATCCATTTTTATCCATTTTACACCCATTTTATCCACTCTACATCCATTTTTATCCACTCTACATCCATTTTATCCACTCTACATCCATTTTTATCCACTCTACGTCCATTTTATCCTCTCTACATCCATTTTATCCATTCTATATCAATTTTTATCCACTCTAAATCTATTTTGTCCACTCTACATCCATTTTTATCAACTCAACATCCATTTTATCCACTCTACATCCATTTTATCCACTCTACATCCATTTTTATCAACTCTACATCCATTTTATCCACTCTACATCCATTTTTATCCACTTTACACCCATTTTATCCACTCTACATCCATTTTTATCAACTCAACATCCATTTTATCCACTCTACGCCCATTTTATCCACTCTATATCCATTTTTATCCACTCTACATCCATTTTATACACTCTACATCCATTTTTATCCACTCTACAACCATTTTATCCACTCATCATCCATTTTATCCCCTCTACATCCATTTTATCCACTCTACATCCATTTTTATCAACTCAACATCCATTTTATCCACTCTACGCCCATTTTATCCACTCTACATCCATTTTATCCACTCTACATCCATTTTTATCCACTCTACATCCATTTTTATCCACTTTACACCCATTTTATCCACTCTACATCCATTTTATCCACTCTACATCCATTTTTATCCACTTTACACCCATTTTATCCACTCTACATCCATTTTTATCCACTCTACGTCCATTTTATCCACTCTACATCCATTTTATCCACTCTACATCCATTTTTATCCACTCTATATCCATTTTTATCCACTCTACATCCATTTTATCCACTCTACATCCATTTTTATCCACTCTACATCCATCTTTATCCACTTTACACCCATTTTATCCACTCTACATCCATTTTTATCCACTCTACATCCATTTTATCCATTCTACATCCATTTTTATCCACTCTACATCCATTTTATCCACTCTACATCCATTTTTATCAACTCTACATCCATTTTATCCACTCTACATCCATTTTTATCCACTCTACGCCCATTTTATCCACTCTACATCCATCTTGATCCACTCTACGCCCATTTTATCCACTCTACATCCATTTTTATCCACTCTACATCCATTTTTATCCACTTTACACCCATTTTATCCACTCTACATCCATTTTATCCACTCTACATCCATTTTCTCCAAACTACATCCATTTTCTCCACTCTACATCCGTTTTATCCAAACTACATCCATTTTTATCCACTCTACATCCATTTTTATCCACTCTACAACCATTTTATCCACTCTACATCCATTTTATCCCCTCTACATCCATTTTATCCAC
Organism: Pemphredon lugubris; assembly: GCA_933228935.1. Taxonomy (NCBI): domain Eukaryota; kingdom Metazoa; phylum Arthropoda; class Insecta; order Hymenoptera; family Crabronidae; genus Pemphredon; species Pemphredon lugubris. The sequence continues at coordinate 39,908,909 of OW121816.1, read as the reverse complement.
TCTACATCCATTTTTATCCACTCTACATCCATTTTATCCACTCTACATCAATTTTCATCCACTCTACGTCCATTTTATCCACTCTACATCCATTTTATCCATTCTACATCCATTTTTATCCACTCTACATCCATTTTTATCAACTCTACATCCATTTTATCCACTCTACATCCATTTTTATCCACTCTGCGCCCATTTTATCCACTCTACATCCATTTTATCCACTCTACATCCATTTTTATCCACTCTACATCCATTTTTATCCATTTTACACCCATTTTATCCACTCTACATCCATTTTTATCCGCTCTACATCCATTTTTTTCCACTCTACATCCATTTTATCCACTCTACATCCATTTTTATCCACTCTACATTCATTTTATCCACTCTACATCCATTTTTATCCACTCTACATCCATTTTTATCCATTTTACACCCATTTTTATCCACTCTACATCCATTTTATCCACTCTACATCCATTTTTATCCACTCTACATCCATTTTTATCCACTCTACATCCATTTTATCCACTCTACATCCATTTTTATCCACTCTACATCCATTTTTATCCATTTTACACCCATTTTATCCACTCTACATCCATTTTTATCCGCTCTACATCCATTTTTTTCCACTCTACATCCATTTTATCCACTCTACATCCATTTTTATCCACTCTACATTCATTTTATCCACTCTACATCCATTTTTATCCACTCTACATCCATTTTTATCCATTTTACACCCATTTTATCCACTCTACATCCATTTTTATCCACTCTACGTCCATTTTATCCACTCTACATCCATTTTATCCATTCTACATCCATTTTTATCCACTCTACATCCATTTTATCCACTCTACATCCATTTTTATCAACTCTATATCCATTTTATCCACTCTACATCCATTTTTATCCATTTTACACCCATTTTATCCACTCTACATCCATTTTTATCCGCTCTACATCCATTTTTATCCACTCTACATCCATTTTATCCACTCTACATCCATTTTTATCAACTCTACATCCATTTTATCCACTCTACATCCATTTTATCCCCTCTACATCCATTTTATCCACTCTACATCCATTTTTATCAACTCTACATCCATTTTATCCACTCTACATCCATTTTTATCCACTCTACGTCCATTTTATCCACTCTACATCCATTTTATCCACTCTACATCCATTTTTATCCACTCTGCGCCCATTTTATCCACTCTACATCCATTTTATCCACTCTACAACCATTTTTATCCACTCTACATCCATTTTTATCCATTTTACACCCATTTTATCCACTCTACATCCATTTTTATCCACTCTACGTCCATTTTATCCACTCTACATCCATTTTATCCATTCTACATCAATTTTTATCCACTCTAAATCTATTTTGTCCACTCTACATCCATTTTTATCAACTCAACATCCATTTTATCCACTCTACATCCATTTTATCCACTCTACATCCATTTTATCCACTCTACATCCATTTTTATCCACTCTACATCCATTTTTATCCACTTTACACCCATTTTATCCACTCTACATCCATTTTATCCACTCTACATCCATTTTTATCCACTTTACACCCATTTTATCCACTCTACATCCATTTTATCCACTCTACATCCATTTTTATCCACTCTACGTCCATTTTATCCACTCTACATCCATTTTATCCACTCTACATCCATTTTTATCCACTCTATATCCATTTTTATCCACTCTACATTCATTTTATCCACTCTACATCCATTTTTATCCACTCTACATCCATTTTTATCCACTCTACATTCATTTTATCCACTCTACATCAATTTTTGTCAACTCTACATCCATTTTGTCCACTCTACATCCATTTTATCCACTCTACATCCATTTTTATCAACTCAACATCCATTTTATCCACTCTACATCCATTTTTATACACTCTGCGCCCATTTTATCCACTCTACATCCATTTTATCCACTCTACATCCATTTTTATCCACTCGACATCCATTTTATCCGAACTACATCCATTTTTATCCACTCTACATCCATTTTTATCCACTCTACATCCATTTTTATCCATTTTACACCCATTTTATCCACTCTACATCCATTTTTATCCGCTCTACATCCATTTTTATCCACTCGACATCCATTTTATCCGAACTACATCCATTTTTATCCACTCTACATCCATTTTTATCCACTCTACATCCATTTTATCCACTCTACATCCATTTTTATCCACTCTACGTCCATTTTATCCACTCTACATCCATTTTATCCATTCTACATCCATTTTTATCCACTCTACATCCATTTTTATCAACTCTACATCCATTTTATCCACTCTACATCCATTTTTATCCACTCTGCGCCCATTTTATCCACTCTACATCCATTTTATCCACTCTACATCCATTTTTATCCACTCTACATCCATTTTTATCCATTTTACACCCATTTTATCCACTCTACATCCATTTTTATCCGCTCTACATCCATTTTTTTCCACTCTACATCCATTTTATCCACTCTACATCCATTTTTATCCACTCTACATTCATTTTATCCACTCTACATCCATTTTTATCCACTCTACATCCATTTTTATCCATTTTACACCCATTTTTATCCACTCTACATCCATTTTATCCACTCTACATCCATTTTTATCCACTCTACATCCATTTTTATCCACTCTACATCCATTTTATCCACTCTACATCCATTTTTATCCACTCTACATCCATTTTTATCCATTTTACACCCATTTTATCCACTCTACATCCATTTTTATCCGCTCTACATCCATTTTTTTCCACTCTACATCCATTTTATCCACTCTACATCCATTTTTATCCACTCTACATTCATTTTATCCACTCTACATCCATTTTTATCCACTCTACATCCATTTTTATCCATTTTACACCCATTTTTATCCACTCTACATCCATTTTATCCACTCTACATCCATTTTTATCCACTCTACAACCATTTTATCCACTCTACATCCATTTTATCCCCTCTACATCCATTTTATCCACTCTACATCCATTTTTATCCACTCTACATCCATTTTATCCACTCTACATCCATTTTTATCCACTCTGCGCCCATTTTATCCACTCTACATCCATTTTATCCACTCTACATCCATTTTTATCCACTCTACATCCATTTTTATCCATTTTACACCCATTTTATCCACTCTACATCCATTTTTATCCGCTCTACATCCATTTTTTTCCACTCTACATCCATTTTATCCACTCTACATCCATTTTTATCCACTCTACATTCATTTTATCCACTCTACATCCATTTTTATCCACTCTACATCCATTTTTATCCATTTTACACCCATTTTTATCCACTCTACATCCATTTTATCCACTCTACATCCATTTTTATCCACTCTACATCCATTTTTATCCACTCTACATCCATTTTTATCAACTCTACATCCATTTTATCCACTCTACATCCATTTTTATCCACTCTACATCCATTTTTATCCACTCTACATCCATTTTATACACTCTACATCCATTTTTATCCACTCTACAACCATTTTATCCACTCTACATCCATTTTATCCCCTCTACATCCATATTATCCACTCTACATTCATTTTTATCAACTCTACATCCATTTTATCCACTCTACATCCATTTTTATCCACTCTACATCCATTTTATCCACACTACATCCATTTTTATCCACTCTACGTCCATTTTATCCACTCTACATCCATTTTATCCATTCTACATCCATTTTTATCCACTCTACATCCATTTTATCCAAACTACATCCATTTTATCCACTCTATATCCATTTTATCCACTCTACATCAATTTTTATCCACTCTAAATCTATTTTGTCCACTCTACATCCATTTTTATCAACTCAACATCCATTTTATCCACTCTACATCCATTTTATCCACTCTACATCAATTTTTATCCACTCGACATCCATTTTATCCACTCTACATCCATTTTATCCAAACTACATCCATTTTCTCCACTCTACATCCATTTTATCCACTCTACATCCATTTTTATCCACTCTACATCCATTTTATCCACTCTACATCCATTTTTATCCACTCTACATCCATTTTTATCCATTTTACACCCATTTTATCCACTCTACATCCATTTTTATCCGCTCTACATCCATTTTTTTCCACTCTACATCCATTTTATCCACTCTACATCCATTTTTATCCACTCTACATTCATTTTATCCACTCTACATCCATTTTTATCCACTCTACATCCATTTTTATCCATTTTACACCCATTTTATCCACTCTACATCCATTTTTATCCACTCTACGTCCATTTTATCCACTCTACATCCATTTTATCCATTCTACATCCATTTTTATCCACTCTACATCCATTTTATCCACTCTACATCCATTTTTATCAACTCTATATCCATTTTATCCACTCTACATCCATTTTTATCCATTTTACACCCATTTTATCCACTCTACATCCATTTTTATCCGCTCTACATCCATTTTTATCCACTCTACATCCATTTTATCCACTCTACATCCATTTTTATCAACTCTACATCCATTTTATCCACTCTACATCCATTTTATCCCCTCTACATCCATTTTATCCACTCTACATCCATTTTTATCAACTCTACATCCATTTTATCCACTCTACATCCATTTTTATCCACTCTACGTCCATTTTATCCACTCTACATCCATTTTATCCACTCTACATCCATTTTATCCACTCTACATCCATTTTATCCATTCTACATCCATTTTTATCCACTCTACATCCATTTTATCCACTCTACATCCATTTTTATCAACTCTATATCCATTTTATCCACTCTACATTCATTTTATCCACTCTACATCCATTTTTATCCACTCTACATCCATTTTTATCCATTTTACACCCATTTTATCCACTCTACATCCATTTTTATCCACTCTACGTCCATTTTATCCACTCTACATCCATTTTATCCATTCTACATCCATTTTTATCCACTCTACATCCATTTTATCCACTCTACATCCATTTTTATCAACTCTATATCCATTTTATCCACTCTACATCCATTTTTATCCATTTTACACCCATTTTATCCACTCTACATCCATTTTTATCCGCTCTACATCCATTTTTATCCACTCTACATCCATTTTATCCACTCTACATCCATTTTTATCAACTCTACATCCATTTTATCCACTCTACATCCATTTTATCCCCTCTACATCCATTTTATCCACTCTACATCCATTTTTATCAACTCTACATCCATTTTATCCACTCTACATCCATTTTTATCCACTCTACGTCCATTTTATCCACTCTACATCCATTTTATCCACTCTACATCCATTTTATCCACTCTACATCCATTTTATCCATTCTACATCCATTTTTATCCACTCTACATCCATTTTTTTCCACTCTACATCCATTTTATCCACTCTACATCCATTTTTATCCACTCTACATTCATTTTATCCACTCTACATCCATTTTTATCCACTCTACATCCATTTTTATCCATTTTACACCCATTTTTATCCACTCTACATCCATTTTATCCACTCTACATCCATTTTTATCCACTCTACATCCATTTTTATCCACTCTACATCCATTTTTATCAACTCTACATCCATTTTATCCACTCTACATCCATTTTTATCCACTCTACATCCATTTTTATCCACTCTACATCCATTTTATACACTCTACATCCATTTTTATCCACTCTACAACCATTTTATCCACTCTACATCCATTTTATCCCCTCTACATCCATATTATCCACTCTACATTCATTTTTATCAACTCTACATCCATTTTATCCACTCTACATCCATTTTTATCCACTCTACATCCATTTTATCCACACTACATCCATTTTTATCCACTCTACGTCCATTTTATCCACTCTACATCCATTTTATCCATTCTACATCCATTTTTATCCACTCTACATCCATTTTATCCAAACTACATCCATTTTCTCCACTCTATATCCATTTTATCCACTCTACATCAATTTTTATCCACTCTAAATCTATTTTGTCCACTCTACATCCATTTTTATCAACTCAACATCCATTTTATCCACTCTACATCCATTTTATCCACTCTACATCAATTTTTATCCACTCGACATCCATTTTATCCACTCTACATCCATTTTATCCAAACTACATCCATTTTCTCCACTCTACATCCATTTTATCCACTCTACATCCATTTTTATCCACTCTACATCCATTTTATCCACTCTACATCCATTTTTATCCACTCTACATCCATTTTTATCCATTTTACACCCATTTTATCCACTCTACATCCATTTTTATCCGCTCTACATCCATTTTTTTCCACTCTACATCCATTTTATCCACTCTACATCCATTTTTATCCACTCTACATTCATTTTATCCACTCTACATCCATTTTTATCCACTCTACATCCATTTTTATCCATTTTACACCCATTTTATCCACTCTACATCCATTTTATCCACTCTACATCCATTTTTATCCACTCTACATCCATTTTATCCACTCTACATCCAATTTTATCCACTCTACATCCATTTTTATCCATTTTACACCCATTTTATCCACTCTACATCCATTTTTATCCGCTCTACATCCATTTTTTTCCACTCTACATCCATTTTATCCACTCTACATCCATTTTTATCCACTCTACATTCATTTTATCCACTCTACATCCATTTTTATCCACTCTACATCCATTTTTATCCACTCTACATCCATTTTTATCAACTCTACATCCATTTTATCCACTCTACATCCATTTTTATCCACTCTACATCCATTTTTATCCACTCTACATCCATTTTATACACTCTACATCCATTTTATCCACACTACATCCATTTTTATCCACTCTACGTCCATTTTATCCACTCTACATCCATTTTATCCATTCTACATCCATTTTTATCCACTCTACATCCATTTTATCCAAACTACATCCATTTTCTCCACTCTATATCCATTTTATCCACTCTACATCAATTTTTATCCACTCTAAATCTATTTTGTCCACTCTACATCCATTTTTATCAACTCAACATCCATTTTATCCACTCTACATCCATTTTATCCACTCTACATCAATTTTTATCCACTCGACATCCATTTTATCCACTCTACATCCATTTTATCCAAACTACATCCATTTTCTCCACTCTACATCCATTTTATCCACTCTACATCCATTTTTATCCACTCTACATCCATTTTATCCACTCTACATCCATTTTTATCCACTCTACATCCATTTTTATCCATTTTACACCCATTTTATCCACTCTACATCCATTTTTATCCGCTCTACATCCATTTTTTTCCACTCTACATCCATTTTATCCACTCTACATCCATTTTTATCCACTCTACATTCATTTTATCCACTCTACATCCATTTTTATCCACTCTACATCCATTTTTATCCATTTTACACCCATTTTATCCACTCTACATCCATTTTTATCCACTCTACGTCCATTTTATCCACTCTACATCCATTTTATCCATTCTACATCCATTTTTATCCACTCTACATCCATTTTATCCACTCTACATCCATTTTTATCAACTCTATATCCATTTTATCCACTCTACATCCATTTTTATCCATTTTACACCCATTTTATCCACTCTACATCCATTTTTATCCACTCTACATCCATTTTATCCACTCTACATCCATTTTTATCAACTCTACATCCATTTTATCCACTCTACATCCATTTTATCCCCTCTACATCCATTTTATCCACTCTACATCCATTTTTATCAACTCTACATCCATTTTATCCACTCTACATCCATTTTTATCCACTCTACGTCCATTTTATCCACTCTACATCCATTTTATCCACTCTACATCCATTTTATCCACTCTACATCCATTTTATCCATTCTACATCCATTTTTATCCACTCTACATCCATTTTATCCACTCTACATCCATTTTTATCAACTCTATATCCATTTTATCCACTCTACATCCATTTTTATCCATTTTACACCCATTTTATCCACTCTACATCCATTTTTATCCGCTCTACATCCATTTTTATCCACTCTACATCCATTTTATCCACTCTACATCCATTTTTATCAACTCTACATCCATTTTATCCACTCTACATCCATTTTATCCCCTCTACATCCATTTTATCCACTCTACATCCATTTTTATCAACTCTACATCCATTTTATCCACTCTACATCCATTTTTATCCACTCTACGTCCATTTTATCCACTCTACATCCATTTTATCCACTCTACATCCATTTTTATCCACTCTGCGCCCATTTTATCCACTCTACATCCATTTTATCCACTCTACAACCATTTTTATCCACTCTACATCCATTTTTATCCATTTTACACCCATTTTATCCACTCTACATCCATTTTTATCCACTCTACGTCCATTTTATCCACTCTACATCCATTTTATCCATTCTACATCAATTTTTATCCACTCTAAATCTATTTTGTCCACTCTACATCCATTTTTATCAACTCAACATCCATTTTATCCACTCTACATCCATTTTATCCACTCTACATCCATTTTTATCAACTCTACATCCATTTTATCCACTCTACATCCATTTTTATCCACTTTACACCCATTTTATCCACTCTACATCCATTTTATCCACTCTACATCCATTTTTATCCACTTTACACCCATTTTATCCACTCTACATCCATTTTTATCAACTCAACATCCATTTTATCCACTCTACGCCCATTTTATCCACTCTACATCCATTTTATCCACTCTACATCCATTTTTATCCACTCTACATCCATTTTTATCCACTTTACACCCATTTTATCCACTCTACATCCATTTTATCCACTCTACATCCATTTTTATCCACTTTACACCCATTTTATCCACTCTACATCCATTTTATCCACTCTACATCCATTTTTATCCACTCTACGTCCATTTTATCCACTCTACATCCATTTTATCCACTCTACATCCATTTTTATCCACTCTATATCCATTTTTATCCACTCTACATTCATTTTATCCACTCTACATCCATTTTTATCCACTCTACATCCATTTTTATCCACTCTACATTCATTTTATCCACTCTACATCAATTTTTGTCAACTCTACATCCATTTTGTCCACTCTACATCCATTTTATCCACTCTACATCCATTTTTATCAACTCAACATCCATTTTATCCACTCTACATCCATTTTTATACACTCTGCGCCCATTTTATCCACTCTACATCCATTTTATCCACTCTACATCCATTTTTATCCACTCGACATCCATTTTATCCGAACTACATCCATTTTTATCCACTCTACATCCATTTTTATCCACTCTACATCCATTTTTATCCATTTTACAACCATTTTATCCACTCTACATCTATTTTTATCCGCTCTACATCCATTTTTTTCCACTCTACATCCATTTTATCCACTCTACATCCATTTTTATCCACTCTACATTCATTTCATCGACTCTACATCCATTGTATCCACTCTACATCCATTTTTATCCACTCGACATCCATTTTATCCACTCTACATCCATTTTATCCAAACTACATCCATTTTCTCCACTCTACATCCGTTTTATCCAAACTACATCCATTTTTATCCACTCTACATCCATTTTCATCCACTCTACATCCATTTTATACACTCTACATCCATTTTTATCCACTCTACATCCATTTTTATCCACTTTACACCCATTTTATCCACTCTACATCCATTTTATCCACTCTACATCTATTTTTATCCACTTTACACCCATTTTATCCACTCTACATCCATTTTATCCACTCTACATCCATTTTTATCCACTCTACGTCCATTTTATCCACTCTACATCCATTTTATCCACTCTACATCCATTTTTATCCACTCTATATCCATTTTTATCCACTCTACATCCATTTTATCGACTCTACATCCATTGTATCCACTCTACATCCATTTTGATCCACTCTACGCCCATTTTATCCACTCTACATCCATTTTATCAACTCTACATCCATTTTTATCCACTCTACATCCATTTTTATCCACTTTACACCCATTTTATCCACTCTACATCCATTTTATCCACTCTACATCCATTTTTATCCACTCTACGTCCATTTTATCCACTCTACATCCATTTTATGCACTCTACATCCATTTTATCCACTCTACATCCATTTTTATCCACTCTACATTCATTTTATCCACTCTACATCCATTTTTATCCACTCCACATCCATTTTTATCCATTTTACACCCATTTTTATCCACTCTACATCCATTTTATCCACTCTACATCCATTTTTATCCACTCTACAACCATTTTATCCACTCTACATCCATTTTATCCCCTCTACATCCATATTATCCACTCTACATTCATTTTTATCAACTCTACATCCATTTTATCCACTCTACATCCATTTTTATCCACTCTACATCCATTTTATCCACTCTACATCCATTTTTATCCACTCTGCGCCCATTTTATCCACTCTACATCCATTTTATCCACTCTACATCCATTTTTATCCACTCTACATCCATTTTTATCCATTTTACACCCATTTTATCCACTCTACATCCATTTTTATCCGCTCTACATCCATTTTTTTCCACTCTACATCCATTTTATCCACTCTACATCCATTTTTATCCACTCTACATTCATTTTATCCACTCTACATCCATTTTTATCCACTCTACATCCATTTTTATCCATTTTACACCCATTTTTATCCACTCTACATCCATTTTATCCACTCTACATCCATTTTTATCCACTCTACATCCATTTTTATCCACTCTACATCCATTTTTATCAACTCTACATCCATTTTATCCACTCTACATCCATTTTTATCCACTCTACATCCATTTTTATCCACTCTACATCCATTTTATACACTCTACATCCATTTTTATCCACTCTACAACCATTTTATCCACTCTACATCCATTTTATCCCCTCTACATCCATATTATCCACTCTACATTCATTTTTATCAACTCTACATCCATTTTATCCACTCTACATCCATTTTTATCCACTCTACATCCATTTTATCCACACTACATCCATTTTTATCCACTCTACGTCCATTTTATCCACTCTACATCCATTTTATCCATTCTACATCCATTTTTATCCACTCTACATCCATTTTATCCAAACTACATCCATTTTATCCACTCTATATCCATTTTATCCACTCTACATCAATTTTTATCCACTCTAAATCTATTTTGTCCACTCTACATCCATTTTTATCAACTCTACATCCATTTTATCCACTCTACATCCATTTTATCCACTCTACATCCATTTTTATCCACTCGACATCCATTTTATCCACTCTACATCCATTTTATCCAAACTACATCCATTTTCTCCACTCTACATCCATTTTATCCACTCTACATCCATTTTTATCCACTCTACATCCATTTTATCCACTCTACATCCATTTTTATCCACTCTACATCCATTTTTATCCATTTTACACCCATTTTATCCACTCTACATCCATTTTTATCCGCTCTACATCCATTTTTTTCCACTCTACATCCATTTTATCCACTCTACATCCATTTTTATCCACTCTACATTCATTTTATCCACTCTACATCCATTTTTATCCACTCTACATCCATTTTTATCCATTTTACACCCATTTTATCCACTCTACATCCATTTTTATCCACTCTACGTCCATTTTATCCACTCTACATCCATTTTATCCACTCTACATCCATTTTTATCCACTCTACATCCATTTTATCCACTCTACATCCATTTTTATCAACTCTATATCCATTTTATCCACTCTACATCCATTTTTATCCATTTTACACCCATTTTATCCACTCTACATCCATTTTTATCCGCTCTACATCCATTTTTATCCACTCTACATCCATTTTATCCACTCTACATCCATTTTTATCAACTCTACATCCATTTTATCCACTCTACATCCATTTTATCCCCTCTACATCCATTTTATCCACTCTACATCCATTTTTATCAACTCTACATCCATTTTATCCACTCTACATCCATTTTTATCCACTCTACGTCCATTTTATCCACTCTACATCCATTTTATCCACTCTACATCCATTTTTATCCACTCTGCGCCCATTTTATCCACTCTACATCCATTTTATCCACTCTACAACCATTTTTATCCACTCTACATCCATTTTTATCCATTTTACACCCATTTTATCCACTCTACATCCATTTTTATCCACTCTACGTCCATTTTATCCACTCTACATCCATTTTATCCATTCTACATCAATTTTTATCCACTCTAAATCTATTTTGTCCACTCTACATCCATTTTTATCAACTCAACATCCATTTTATCCACTCTACATCCATTTTATCCACTCTACATCCATTTTTATCAACTCTACATCCATTTTATCCACTCTACATCCATTTTTATCCACTTTACACCCATTTTATCCACTCTACATCCATTTTATCCACTCTACATCCATTTTTATCCACTTTACACCCATTTTATCCACTCTACATCCATTTTTATCAACTCAACATCCATTTTATCCACTCTACGCCCATTTTATCCACTCTACATCCATTTTATCCACTCTACATCCATTTTTATCCACTCTACATCCATTTTTATCCACTTTACACCCATTTTATCCACTCTACATCCATTTTATCCACTCTACATCCATTTTTATCCACTTTACACCCATTTTATCCACTCTACATCCATTTTATCCACTCTACATCCATTTTTATCCACTCTACGTCCATTTTATCCACTCTACATCCATTTTATCCACTCTACATCCATTTTTATCCACTCTATATCCATTTTTATCCACTCTACATTCATTTTATCCACTCTACATCCATTTTTATCCACTCTACATCCATTTTTATCCACTCTACATTCATTTTATCCACTCTACATCAATTTTTGTCAACTCTACATCCATTTTGTCCACTCTACATCCATTTTATCCACTCTACATCCATTTTTATCAACTCAACATCCATTTTATCCACTCTACATCCATTTTTATACACTCTGCGCCCATTTTATCCACTCTACATCCATTTTATCCACTCTACATCCATTTTTATCCACTCGACATCCATTTTATCCGAACTACATCCATTTTTATCCACTCTACATCCATTTTTATCCACTCTACATCCATTTTTATCCATTTTACACCCATTTTATCCACTCTACATCTATTTTTATCCGCTCTACATCCATTTTTTTCCACTCTACATCCATTTTATCCACTCTACATCCATTTTTATCCACTCTACATACATTTCATCGACTCTACATCCATTGTATCCACTCTACATCCATTTTTATCCACTCGACATCCATTTTATCCACTCTACATCCATTTTATCCAAACTACATCCATTTTCTCCACTCTACATCCGTTTTATCCAAACTACATCCATTTTTATCCACTCTACATCCATTTTCATCCACTCTACATCCATTTTATACACTCTACATCCATTTTTATCCACTCTACATCCATTTTTATCCACTTTACACCCATTTTATCCACTCTACATCCATTTTATCCACTCTACATCCATTTTTATCCACTCTACGTCCATTTTATCCACTCTACATCCATTTTATCCACTCTACATCCATTTTTATCCACTCTATATCCATTTTTATCCACTCTACATCCATTTTATCCACTCTACATCCATTTTTATCCACTCTACATCCATTTTTATCCACTTTACACCCATTTTATCCACTCTACATCCATTTTATCCACTCTACATCCATTTTATCCACTCTACATCCATTTTTATCCACTCTACATCCATTTTATCCACTCTACATCCATTTTTATCAACTCAACATCCATTTTATCCACTCTACGCCCATTTTATCCACTCTACATCCATTTTATCCACTCTACATCCATTTTTATCCACTCTACATCCATTTTTATCCACTTTATACCCATTTTATCCACTCTACATCCATTTTATCCACTCTACATCCATTTTTATCCACTCTACATCCATTTTGATCCACTCTACGCCCATTTTATCCACTCTACATCCATTTTATCCACTCTACATCCATTTTTATCCACTCTACATCCATTTTTATCCACTTTACACCCATTTTATCCACTCTACATCCATTTTATCCACTCTACGCCCATTTTATCCACTCTACATCCATTTTATCCACTCTACATCCATTTTTATCCACTCTACATCCATTTTTATCCACTTTATACCCATTTTATCCACTCTACATCCATTTTATCCACTCTACATCCATTTTTATCCACTCTACATCCATTTTGATCCACTCTACGCCCATTTTATCCACTCTACATCCATTTTATCCACTCTACATCCATTTTTATCCACTCTACATCCATTTTTATCCACTTTACACCCATTTTATCCACTCTACATCCATTTTATCCACTCTACATCCATTTTTATCCACTTTACACCCATTTTATCCACTCTACATCCATTTTATCCACTCTACATCCATTTTTATCCACTCTACATCCATTTTATCCACTCTACATCCATTTTTATCAACTCAACATCCATTTTATCCACTCTACGCCCATTTTATCCACTCTACATCCATTTTATCCACTCTACATCCATTTTTATCCACTCTACATCCATTTTTATCCACTTTACACCCATTTCATCCACGCTACATCCATTTTATCCACTCTACATCCATTTTTATCCACTTTACACCCATTTTATCCACTCTACATCCATTTTATCCACTCTACATCCATTTTTATCCACTCTACGTCCATTTTATCCAATCTACATCCATTTTATCCACTCTACATCCATTTTTATCCACTCTACGTCCATTTTATCCACTCTACATCCATTTTCTCCAAACTACATCCATTTTCTCCACTCTACATCCGTTTTATCCAAACTACATCCATTTTTATCCACTCTACATCCATTTTTATCCACTCTACAACCATTTTATCCACTCTACATCCATTTTATCCCCTCTACATCCATTTTTATCCACTCTACGCCCATTTTATCCACTCTACATCCATTTTATCCACCCTACGCCCATTTTATCCACTCTACATCCATTTTTATCCACTTTACACCCATTTTATCCACTCTACATCCATTTTATCCACTCTACATCCATTTTTATCCACTTTACACCCATTTTATCCACTCTACATCCATTTTATCCACTCTACATCCATTTTTATCCACTCTACATCCATTTTATCCACTCTACATCCATTTTTATCAACTCAACATCCATTTTATCCACTCTACGCCCATTTTATCCACTCTACATCCATTTTATCCACTCTACATCCATTTTTATCCACTCTACATCCATTTTTATCCACTTTACACCCATTTCATCCACGCTACATCCATTTTATCCACTCTACATCCATTTTTATCCACTTTACACCCATTTTATCCACTCTACATCCATTTTATCCACTCTACATCCATTTTTATCCACTCTACGTCCATTTTATCCAATCTACATCCATTTTATCCACTCTACATCCATTTTTATCCACTCTACGTCCATTTTATCCACTCTACATCCATTTTCTCCAAACTACATCCATTTTCTCCACTCTACATCCGTTTTATCCAAACTACATCCATTTTTATCCACTCTACATCCATTTTTATCCACTCTACAACCATTTTATCCACTCTACATCCATTTTATCCCCTCTACATCCATTTTTATCCACTCTACGCCCATTTTATCCACTCTACATCCATTTTATCCACCCTACGCCCATTTTATCCACTCTACATCCATTTTTATCCACTTTACACCCATTTTATCCACTCTACATCCATTTTATCCACTCTACATCCATTTTTATCCACTTTACACCCATTTTATCCACTCTACATCCATTTTTATCCACTCTACATCCATTTTATCCACTCTACATCCATTTTTATCAACTCAACATCCATTTTATCCACTCTACGCCCATTTTATCCACTCTACATCCATTTTATCCACTCTACATCCATTTTTATCCACTCTACATCCATTTTTATCCACTTTACACCCATTTTATCCACTCTACATCCATTTTCTCCACTCTACATCCATTTTATCCACTCTACATCCATTTTTATACACTCTACATCCATTTTACCCACTCTACATCAATTTTTATCCACTCTAAATCTATTTTGTCCACTCTACATCCATTTTTATCAACTCAACATCCATTTTTATCCACTCTACATCCATTTTATCCACTCTACATCCATTTTTATCCACTCTACGTCCATTTTATCCACTCTACATCCATTTTATCCATTCTACATCCATTTTTATCCACTCTACATCCATTTTATCCACTCTACATCCATTTTTATCAACTCTACATCCATTTTATCCACTCTACATCCATTTTTATCCATTTTACACCCATTTTATCCACTCTACATCCATTTTTAGCCGCTCTACATCCATTTTTATCCACTCTACATCCATTTTATCCACTCTACATCCATTTTTATCAACTCTACATACATTTTATCCACTCTACATCCATTTTATCCCCTCTACATCCATTTTATCCACTCTACATCCATTTTTATCAACTCTACATCCATTTTATCCACTCTACATCCATTTTTATCCACTCTACGTCCATTTTATCCACTCTACATCCATTTTATCCACTCTACATCCATTTTTATCCACTCTGCGCCCATTTTATCCACTCTACATCCATTTTATCCACTCTACAACCATTTTTATCCACTCTACATCCATTTTTATCCATTTTACACCCATTTTATCCACTCTACATCCATTTTTATCCACTCTACGTCCATTTTATCCACTCTACATCCATTTTATCCATTCTACATCAATTTTTATCCACTCTAAATCTATTTTGTCCACTCTACATCCATTTTTATCAACTCAACATCCATTTTATCCACTCTACATCCATTTTATCCACTCTACATCCATTTTTATCAACTCTACATCCATTTTATCCACTCTACATCCATTTTTATCCACTTTACACCCATTTTATCCACTCTACATCCATTTTATCCACTCTACATCCATTTTTATCCACTTTACACCCATTTTATCCACTCTACATCCATTTTTATCAACTCAACATCCATTTTATCCACTCTACGCCCATTTTATCCACTCTACATCCATTTTATCCACTCTACATCCATTTTTATCCACTTTACACCCATTTTATCCACTCTACATCCATTTTATCCACTCTACATCCATTTTTATCCACTCGACATCCATTTTATCCGAACTACATCCATTTTTATCCACTCTACATCCATTTTTATCCACTCTACATCCATTTTTATCCATTTTACACCCATTTTATCCACTCTACATCTATTTTTATCCGCTCTACATCCATTTTTTTCCACTCTACATCCATTTTATCCACTCTACATCCATTTTTATCCATTTTACACCCATTTTATCCACTCTACATCCATTTTTATCCACTCTACGTCCATTTTATCCACTCTACATCCATTTTATCCATTCTACATCAATTTTTATCCACTCTAAATCTATTTTGTCCACTCTACATCCATTTTTATCAACTCAACATCCATTTTATCCACTCTACATCCATTTTATCCACTCTACATCCATTTTTATCAACTCTACATCCATTTTATCCACTCTACATCCATTTTTATCCACTTTACACCCATTTTATCCACTCTACATCCATTTTATCCACTCTACATCCATTTTTATCCACTTTACACCCATTTTATCCACTCTACATCCATTTTTATCAACTCAACATCCATTTTATCCACTCTACGCCCATTTTATCCACTCTACATCCATTTTATCCACTCTACATCCATTTTTATCCACTCTACATCCATTTTTATCCACTTTACACCCATTTTATCCACTCTACATCCATTTTATCCACTCTACATCCATTTTTATCCACTTTACACCCATTTTATCCACTCTACATCCATTTTATCCACTCTACATCCATTTTTATCCACTCGACATCCATTTTATCCGAACTACATCCATTTTTATCCACTCTACATCCATTTTTATCCACTCTACATCCATTTTTATCCATTTTACACCCATTTTATCCACTCTACATCTATTTTTATCCGCTCTACATCCATTTTTTTCCACTCTACATCCATTTTATCCACTCTACATCCATTTTTATCCACTCTACATTCATTTTATCCACTCTACATCCATTGTATCCACTCTACATCCATTTTTATCCACTCTACATCCATTTTATCCACTCTACATCCATTTTATCCAAACTACATCCATTTTCTCCACTCTACATCCGTTTTATCCAAACTACATCCATTTTTATCCACTCTACATCCATTTTCATCCACTCTACATCCATTTTATACACTCTACATCCATTTTTATCCACTCTACATCCATTTTTATCCACTTTACACCCATTTTATCCACTCTACATCCATTTTATCCACTCTACATCCATTTTTATCCACTTTACACCCATTTTATCCACTCTACATCCATTTTATCCACTCTACATCCATTTTTATCCACTCTACGTCCATTTTATCCACTCTACATCCATTTTATCCACTCTACATCCATTTTTATCCACTCTATATCCATTTTTATCCACTCTACATCCATTTTATCGACTCTACATCCATTGTATCCACTCTACATCCATTTTGATCCACTCTACGCCCATTTTATCCACTCTACATCCATTTTATCAACTCTACATCCATTTTTATCCACTCTACATCCATTTTTATCCACTCTACATCCATTTTATCCACTTTACACCCATTTTATCCACTCTACATCCATTTTATCCACTCTACATCCATTTTTATCCACTCTACGTCCATTTTATCCACTCTACATCCATTTTATCCACTCTACATCCATTTTTATCCACTCTATATCCATTTTTATCCACTCTACATCCATTTTATCCACTCTACATCCATTTTTATCCACTCTACATCCATTTTTATCCACTTTACACCCATTTTATCCACTCTACATCCATTTTATCCACTCTACATCCATTTTTATCCACTCTACATCCATTTTATCCACTCTACATCCATTTTTATCAACTCAACATCCATTTTATCCACTCTACGCCCATTTTATCCACTCTACATCCATTTTATCCACTCTACATCCATTTTTATCCACCCTACATCCATTTTTATCCACTTTATACCCATTTTATCCACTCTACATCCATTTTATCCACTCTACATCCATTTTTATCCACTCTACATCCATTTTGATCCACTCTACGCCCATTTTATCCACTCTACATCCATTTTATCCACTCTACATCCATTTTTATCCACTCTACATCCATTTTTATCCACTTTACACCCATTTTATCCACTCTACATCCATTTTATCCACTCTACGCCCATTTTATCCACTCTACATCCATTTTATCCACTCTACATCCATTTTTATCCACTCTACATCGATTTTATCCACTCTACATCCATTTTTATCAACTCAACATCCATTTTATCCACTCTACGCCCATTTTATCCACTCTACATCCATTTTATCCACTCTACATCCATTTTTATCCACTCTACATCCATTTTTATCCGCTTTATACCCATTTTATCCACTCTACATCCATTTTATCCACTCTACATCCATTTTTATCAACTCAACATCCATTTTATCCACTCTACATCCATTTTATCCACTCTACATCCATTTTTATCAACTCTACATCCATTTTATCCACTCTACATCCATTTTTACCCACTTTACACCCATTTTATCCACTCTACATCCATTTTATCCACTCTACATCCATTTTTATCCACTTTACACCCATTTTATCCACTCTACATCCATTTTTATCAACTCAACATCCATTTTATCCACTCTACATCCATTTTATCCACTCTACATCCATTTTTATCCACTCGACATCCATTTTATCCACTCTACATCCATTTTATCCAAACTACATCCATTTTCTCCACTCTACATCCATTTTATCCACTCTACATCCATTTTTATCCACTCTACATCCATTTTATCCACTCTACATCCATTTTTATCCACTCTACATCCATTTTTATCCATTTTACACCCATTTTATCCACTCTACATCCATTTTTATCCGCTCTACATCCATTTTTTTCCACTCTACATCCATTTTATCCACTCTACATCCATTTTTATCCACTCTACATTCATTTTATCCACTCTACATCCATTTTTATCCACTCTACATCCATTTTTATCCATTTTACACCCATTTTATCCACTCTACATCCATTTTTATCCACTCTACGTCCATTTTATCCACTCTACATCCATTTTATCCATTCTACATCCATTTTTATCCACTCTACATCCATTTTATCCACTCTACATCCATTTTTATCAACTCTATATCCATTTTATCCACTCTACATCCATTTTTATCCATTTTACACCCATTTTATCCACTCTACATCCATTTTTATCCGCTCTACATCCATTTTTATCCACTCTACATCCATTTTATCCACTCTACATCCATTTTTATCAACTCTACATCCATTTTATCCACTCTACATCCATTTTATCCCCTCTACATCCATTTTATCCACTCTACATCCATTTTTATCAACTCTACATCCATTTTATCCACTCTACATCCATTTTTATCCACTCTACGTCCATTTTATCCACTCTACATCCATTTTATCCACTCTACATCCATTTTTATCCACTCTGCGCCCATTTTATCCACTCTACATCCATTTTATCCACTCTACAACCATTTTTATCCACTCTACATCCATTTTTATCCATTTTACACCCATTTTATCCACTCTACATCCATTTTTATCCACTCTACGTCCATTTTATCCACTCTACATCCATTTTATCCATTCTACATCAATTTTTATCCACTCTAAATCTATTTTGTCCACTCTACATCCATTTTTATCAACTCAACATCCATTTTATCCACTCTACATCCATTTTTATCAACTCTACATCCATTTTATCCACTCTACATCCATTTTTATCCACTTTACACCCATTTTATCCACTCTACATCCATTTTATCCACTCTACATCCATTTTTATCCACTTTACACCCATTTTATCCACTCTACATCCATTTTTATCAACTCAACATCCATTTTATCCACTCTACGCCCATTTTATCCACTCTACATCCATTTTATCCACTCTACATCCATTTTTATCCACTCTACATCCATTTTTATCCACTTTACACCCATTTTATCCACTCTACATCCATTTTATCCACTCTACATCCATTTTTATCCACTTTACACCCATTTTATCCACTCTACATCCATTTTATCCACTCTACATCCATTTTTATCCACTCTACTTCCATTTTATCCACTCTACATCCATTTTATCCACTCTACATCCATTTTTATCCACTCTATATCCATTTTTATCCACTCTACATTCATTTTATCCACTCTACATCCATTTTTATCCACTCTACATCCATTTTTATCCACTCTACATTCATTTTATCCACTCTACATCAATTTTTGTCAACTCTACATCCATTTTGTCCACTCTACATCCATTTTATCCACTCTACATCCATTTTTATCAACTCAACATCCATTTTATCCACTCTACATCCATTTTTATACACTCTGCGCCCATTTTATCCACTCTACATCCATTTTATCCACTCTACATCCATTTTTATCCACTCGACATCCATTTTATCCGAACTACATCCATTTTTATCCACTCTACATCCATTTTTATCCACTCTACATCCATTTTTATCCATTTTACACCCATTTTATCCACTCTACATCTATTTTTATCCGCTCTACATCCATTTTTTTCCACTCTACATCCATTTTATCCACTCTACATCCATTTTTATCCACTCTACATTCATTTCATCGACTCTACATCCATTGTATCCACTCTACATCCATTTTTATCCACTCGACATCCATTTTATCCACTCTACATCCATTTTATCCAAACTACATCCATTTTCTCCACTCTACATCCGTTTTATCCAAACTACATCCATTTTTATCCACTCTACATCCATTTTCATCCACTCTACATCCATTTTATACACTCTACATCCATTTTTATCCACTCTACATCCATTTTTATCCACTTTACACCCATTTTATCCACTCTACATCCATTTTATCCACTCTACATCCATTTTTATCCACTTTACACCCATTTTATCCACTCTACATCCATTTTATCCACTCTACATCCATTTTTATCCACTCTACGTCCATTTTATCCACTCTACATCCATTTTATCCACTCTACATCCATTTTTATCCACTCTATATCCATTTTTATCCACTCTACATCCATTTTATCGACTCTACATCCATTGTATCCACTCTACATCCATTTTATCCACTCTACATCCATTTTTATCCACTCTACGTCCATTTTATCCACTCTACATCCATTTTATCCACTCTACATCCATTTTTATCCACTCTATATCCATTTTTATCCACTCTACATCCATTTTATCCACTCTACATCCATTTTTATCCACTCTACATCCATTTTTATCCACTTTACACCCATTTTATCCACTCTACATCCATTTTATCCACTCTACATCCATTTTATCCACTCTACATCCATTTTTATCCACTCTACATCCATTTTATCCACTCTACATCCATTTTTATCAACTCAACATCCATTTTATCCACTCTACGCCCATTTTATCCACTCTACATCCATTTTATCCACTCTACATCCATTTTTATCCACTCTACATCCATTTTTATCCACTTTACACCCATTTTATCCACTCTACATCCATTTTATCCACTCTACATCCATTTTTATCCACTCTACATCCATTTTGATCCACTCTACGCCCATTTTATCCACTCTACATCCATTTTATCCACTCTACATCCATTTTTATCCACTCTACATCCATTTTTATCCACTTTACACCCATTTTATCCACTCTACATCCATTTTATCCACTCTACGCCCATTTTATCCACTCTACATCCATTTTATCCACTCTACATCCATTTTTATCCACTCTACATCCATTTTTATCCACTTTATACCCATTTTATCCACTCTACATCCATTTTATCCACTCTACATCCATTTTTATCCACTCTACATCCATTTTGATCCACTCTACGCCCATTTTATCCACTCTACATCCATTTTATCCACTCTACATCCATTTTTATCCACTCTACATCCATTTTTATCCACTTTACACCCATTTTATCCACTCTACATCCATTTTATCCACTCTACATCCATTTTTATCCACTTTACACCCATTTTATCCACTCTACATCCATTTTATCCACTCTACATCCATTTTTATCCACTCTACATCCATTTTATCCACTCTACATCCATTTTTATCAACTCAACATCCATTTTATCCACTCTACGCCCATTTTATCCACTCTACATCCATTTTATCCACTCTACATCCATTTTTATCCACTCTACATCCATTTTTATCCACTTTACACCCATTTTATCCACTCTACATCCATTTTATCCACTCTACATCCATTTTTATCCACTTTACACCCATTTTATCCACTCTACATCCATTTTATCCACTCTACATCCATTTTTATCCACTCTACGTCCATTTTATCCAATCTACATCCATTTTATCCACTCTACATCCATTTTTATCCACTCTACGTCCATTTTATCCACTCTACATCCATTTTCTCCAAACTACATCCATTTTCTCCACTCTACATCCGTTTTATCCAAACTACATCCATTTTTATCCACTCTACATCCATTTTTATCCACTCTACAACCATTTTATCCACTCTACATCCATTTTATCCCCTCTACATCCATTTTTATCCACTCTACGCCCATTTTATCCACTCTACATCCATTTTATCCACCCTACGCCCATTTTATCCACTCTACATCCATTTTTATCCACTTTACACCCATTTTATCCACTCTACATCCATATTATCCACTCTACATCCATTTTTATCCACTTTACACCCATTTTATCCACTCTACATCCATTTTTATCCACTCTACATCCATTTTATCCACTCTACATCCATTTTTATCAACTCAACATCCATTTTATCCACTCTACGCCCATTTTATCCACTCTACATCCATTTTATCCACTCTACATCCATTTTTATCCACTCTACATCCATTTTTATCCACTTTACACCCATTTTATCCACTCTACATCCATTTTCTCCACTCTACATCCATTTTATCCACTCTACATCCATTTTTATCCACTCTACATCCATTTTATCCACTCTACATCAATTTTTATCCACTCTAAATCTATTTTGTCCACTCTACATCCATTTTTATCAACTCAACATCCATTTTTATCCACTCTACATCCATTTTATCCACTCTACATCCATTTTTATCCACTCTACGTCCATTTTATCCACTCTACATCCATTTTATCCAATCTACATCCATTTTTATCCACTCTACATCCATTTTATCCACTCTACATCCATTTTTATCAACTCTACATCCATTTTATCCACTCTACATCCATTTTTATCCATTTTACACCCATTTTATCCACTCTACATCCATTTTTATCCGCTCTACATCCATTTTTATCCACTCTACATCCATTTTATCCACTCTACATCCATTTTTATCAACTCTACATACATTTTATCCACTCTACATCCATTTTATCCCCTCTACATCCATTTTATCCACTCTACATCCATTTTTATCAACTCTACATCCATTTTATCCACTCTACATCCATTTTTATCCACTCTACGTCCATTTTATCCACTCTACATCCATTTTATCCACTCTACATCCATTTTTATCCACTCTGCGCCCATTTTATCCACTCTACATCCATTTTATCCACTCTACAACCATTTTTATCCACTCTACATCCATTTTTATCCATTTTACACCCATTTTATCCACTCTACATCCATTTTTATCCACTCTACGTCCATTTTATCCACTCTACATCCATTTTATCCATTCTACATCAATTTTTATCCACTCTAAATCTATTTTGTCCACTCTACATCCATTTTTATCAACTCAACATCCATTTTATCCACTCTACATCCATTTTATCCACTCTACATCCATTTTTATCAACTCTACATCCATTTTATCCACTCTACATCCATTTTTATCCACTTTACACCCATTTTATCCACTCTACATCCATTTTATCCACTCTACATCCATTTTTATCCACTTTACACCCATTTTATCCACTCTACATCCATTTTTATCAACTCAACATCCATTTTATCCACTCTACGCCCATTTTATCCACTCTACATCCATTTTATCCACTCTACATCCATTTTTATCCACTCTACATCCATTTTTATCCACTTTACACCCATTTTATCCACTCTACATCCATTTTATCCACTCTACATCCATTTTTATCCACTTTACACCCATTTTATCCACTCTACATCCATTTTATCCACTCTACATCCATTTTTATCCACTCGACATCCATTTTATCCGAACTACATCCATTTTTATCCACTCTACATCCATTTTTATCCACTCTACATCCATTTTTATCCATTTTACACCCATTTTATCCACTCTACATCTATTTTTATCCGCTCTACATCCATTTTTTTCCACTCTACATCCATTTTATCCACTCTACATCCATTTTTATCCATTTTACACCCATTTTATCCACTCTACATCCATTTTTATCCACTCTACGTCCATTTTATCCACTCTACATCCATTTTATCCATTCTACATCAATTTTTATCCACTCTAAATCTATTTTGTCCACTCTACATCCATTTTTATCAACTCAACATCCATTTTATCCACTCTACATCCATTTTATCCACTCTACATCCATTTTTATCAACTCTACATCCATTTTATCCACTCTACATCCATTTTTATCCACTTTACACCCATTTTATCCACTCTACATCCATTTTATCCACTCTACATCCATTTTTATCCACTTTACACCCATTTTATCCACTCTACATCCATTTTTATCAACTCAACATCCATTTTATCCACTCTACGCCCATTTTATCCACTCTACATCCATTTTATCCACTCTACATCCATTTTTATCCACTCTACATCCATTTTTATCCACTTTACACCCATTTTATCCACTCTACATCCATTTTATCCACTCTACATCCATTTTTATCCACTTTACACCCATTTTATCCACTCTACATCCATTTTATCCACTCTACATCCATTTTTATCCACTCGACATCCATTTTATCCGAACTACATCCATTTTTATCCACTCTACATCCATTTTTATCCACTCTACATCCATTTTTAACCATTTTACACCCATTTTATCCACTCTACATCTATTTTTATCCGCTCTACATCCATTTTTTTCCACTCTACATCCATTTTATCCACTCTACATCCATTTTTATCCACTCTACATCCATTTTATCGACTCTACATCCATTGTATCCACTCTACATCCATTTTTATCCACTCTACATCCATTTTATCCACTCTACATCCATTTTATCCAAACTACATCCATTTTCTCCACTCTACATCCGTTTTATCCAAACTACATCCATTTTTATCCACTCTACATCCATTTTCATCCACTCTACATCCATTTTATACACTCTACATCCATTTTTATCCACTCTACATCCATTTTTATCCACTTTACACCCATTTTATCCACTCTACATCCATTTTATCCACTCTACATCCATTTTTATCCACTTTACACCCATTTTATCCACTTTACATCCATTTTATCCACTCTACATCCATTTTTATCCACTCTACGTCCATTTTATCCACTCTACATCCATTTTATCCACTCTACATCCATTTTTATCCACTCTATATCCATTTTTATCCACTCTACATCCATTTTATCGACTCTACATCCATTGTATCCACTCTACATCCATTTTGATCCACTCTACGCCCATTTTATCCACTCTACATCCATTTTATCAACTCTACATCCATTTTTATCCACTCTACATCCATTTTTATCCACTTTACACCCATTTTATCCACTCTACATCCATTTTATCCACTCTACATCCATTTTTATCCACTCTACGTCCATTTTATCCACTCTACATCCATTTTATCCACTCTACATCCATTTTTATCCACTCTATATCCATTTTTATCCACTCTACATCCATTTTATCCACTCTACATCCATTTTTATCCACTCTACATCCATTTTTATCCACTTTACACCCATTTTATCCACTCTAAATCCATTTTATCCACTCTACATCCATTTTATCCACTCTACATCCATTTTTATCCACTCTACATCCATTTTATCCACTCTACATCCATTTTTATCAACTCAACATCCATTTTATCCACTCTACGCCCATTTTATCCACTCTACATCCATTTTATCCACTCTACATCCATTTTTATCCACTCTACATCCATTTTTATCCACTTTATACCCATTTTATCCACTCTACATCCATTTTATCCACTCTACATCCATTTTTATCCACTCTACATCCATTTTGATCCACTCTACGCCCATTTTATCCACTCTACATCCATTTTATCCACTCTACATCCATTTTTATCCACTCTACATCCATTTTTATCCACTTTACACCCATTTTATCCACTCTACATCCATTTTATCCACTCTACGCCCATTTTATCCACTCTACATCCATTTTATCCACTCTACATCCATTTTTATCCACTCTACATCCATTTTATCCACTCTACATCCATTTTTATCAACTCAACATCCATTTTATCCACTCTACGCCCATTTTATCCACTCTACATCCATTTTATCCACTCTACATCCATTTTTATCCACTCTACATCCATTTTTATCCACTTTATACCCATTTTATCCACTCTACATCCATTTTATCCACTCTACATCCATTTTTATCAACTCAACATCCATTTTATCCACTCTACATCCATTTTATCCACTCTACATCCATTTTTATCAACTCTACATCCATTTTATCCACTCTACATCCATTTTTATCCACTTTACACCCATTTTATCCACTCTACATCCATTTTATCCACTCTACATCCATTTTTATCCACTTTACACCCATTTTATCCACTCTACATCCATTTTTATCAACTCAACATCCATTTTATCCACTCTACATCCATTTTATCCACTCTACATCCATTTTTATCCACTCGACATCCATTTTATCCACTCTACATCCATTTTATCCAAACTACATCCATTTTCTCCACTCTACATCCATTTTATCCACTCTACATCCATTTTTATCCACTCTACATCCATTTTTATCCGCTCTACATCCATTTTTTTCCACTCTACATCCATTTTATCCACTCTACATCCATTTTTATCCACTCTACATTCATTTTATCCACTCTACATCCATTTTTATCCACTCTACATCCATTTTTATCCATTTTACACCCATTTTATCCACTCTACATCCATTTTTATCCACTCTACGTCCATTTTATCCACTCTACATCCATTTTATCCATTCTACATCCATTTTTATCCACTCTACATCCATTTTATCCACTCTACATCCATTTTTATCAACTCTATATCCATTTTATCCACTCTACATCCATTTTTATCCATTTTACACCCATTTTATCCACTCTACATCCATTTTTATCCGCTCTACATCCATTTTTATCCACTCTACATCCATTTTATCCACTCTACATCCATTTTTATCAACTCTACATCCATTTTATCCACTCTACATCCATTTTATCCCCTCTACATCCATTTTATCCACTCTACATCCATTTTTATCAACTCTACATGCATTTTATCCACTCTACATCCATTTTTATCCACTCTACGTCCATTTTATCCACTCTACATCCATTTTATCCACTCTACATCCATTTTTATCCACTCTGCGCCCATTTTATCCACTCTACATCCATTTTATCCACTCTACAACCATTTTTATCCACTCTACATCCATTTTTATCCATTTTACACCCATTTTATCCACTCTACATCCATTTTTATCCACTCTACGTCCATTTTATCCACTCTACATCCATTTTATCCATTCTACATCAATTTTTATCCACTCTAAATCTATTTTGTCCACTCTACATCCATTTTTATCAACTCAACATCCATTTTATCCACTCTACATCCATTTTTATCAACTCTACATCCATTTTATCCACTCTACATCCATTTTTATCCACTTTACACCCATTTTATCCACTCTACATCCATTTTATCCACTCTACATCCATTTTTATCCACTTTACACCCATTTTATCCACTCTACATCCATTTTTATCAACTCAACATCCATTTTATCCACTCTACGCCCATTTTATCCACTCTACATCCATTTTATCCACTCTACATCCATTTTTATCCACTCTACATCCATTTTTATCCACTTTACACCCATTTTATCCACTCTACATCCATTTTATCCACTCTACATCCATTTTTATCCACTTTACACCCATTTTATCCACTCTACATCCATTTTATCCACTCTACATCCATTTTTATCCACTCTACGTCCATTTTATCCACTCTACATCCATTTTATCCACTCTACATCCATTTTTATCCACTCTATATCCATTTTTATCCACTCTACATTCATTTTATCCACTCTACATCCATTTTTATCCACTCTACATCCATTTTTATCCACTCTACATTCATTTTATCCACTCTACATCAATTTTTGTCAACTCTACATCCATTTTGTCCACTCTACATCCATTTTATCCACTCTACATCCATTTTTATCAACTCAACATCCATTTTATCCACTCTACATCCATTTTTATACACTCTGCGCCCATTTTATCCACTCTACATCCATTTTATCCACTCTACATCCATTTTTATCCACTCGACATCCATTTTATCCGAACTACATCCATTTTTATCCACTCTACATCCATTTTTATCCACTCTACATCCATTTTTATCCATTTTACACCCATTTTATCCACTCTACATCTATTTTTATCCGCTCTACATCCATTTTTTTCCACTCTACATCCATTTTATCCACTCTACATCCATTTTTATCCACTCTACATTCATTTCATCGACTCTACATCCATTGTATCCACTCTACATCCATTTTTATCCACTCGACATCCATTTTATCCACTCTACATCCATTTTATCCAAACTACATCCATTTTCTCCACTCTACATCCGTTTTATCCAAACTACATCCATTTTTATCCACTCTACATCCATTTTCATCCACTCTACATCCATTTTATACACTCTACATCCATTTTTATCCACTCTACATCCATTTTTATCCACTTTACACCCATTTTATCCACTCTACATCCATTTTATCCACTCTACATCCATTTTTATCCACTTTACACCCATTTTATCCACTCTACATCCATTTTATCCACTCTACATCCATTTTTATCCACTCTACGTCCATTTTATCCACTCTACATCCATTTTATCCACTCTACATCCATTTTTATCCACTCTATATCCATTTTTATCCACTCTACATCCATTTTATCGACTCTACATCCATTGTATCCACTCTACATCCATTTTGATCCACTCTACGCCCATTTTATCCACTCTACATCCATTTTATCAACTCTACATCCATTTTTATCCACTCTACATCCATTTTTATCCACTTTACACCCATTTTATCCACTCTACATCCATTTTATCCACTCTACATCCATTTTTATCCACTCTACGTCCATTTTATCCACTCTACATCCATTTTATCCACTCTACATCTATTTTTATCCACTCTATATACATTTTTATCCACTCTACATCCATTTTATCCACTCTACATCCATTTTTATCCACTCTACATCCATTTTTATCCACTTTACACCCATTTTATCCACTCTACATCCATTTTATCCACTCTACATCCATTTTATCCACTCTACATCCATTTTTATCCACTCTACATCCATTTTATCCACTCTACATCCATTTTTATCAACTCAACATCCATTTTATCCACTCTACGCCCATTTTATCCACTCTACATCCATTTTATCCACTCTACATCCATTTTTATCCACTCTACATCCATTTTTATCCACTTTATACCCATTTTATCCACTCTACATCCATTTTATCCACTCTACATCCATTTTTATCCACTCTACATCCATTTTGATCCACTCTACGCCCATTTTATCCACTCTACATCCATTTTATCCACTCTACATCCATTTTTATCCACTCTACATCCATTTTTATCCACTTTACACCCATTTTATCCACTCTACATCCATTTTATCCACTCTACGCCCATTTTATCCACTCTACATCCATTTTATCCACTCTACATCCATTTTTATCCACTCTACATCCATTTTTATCCACTTTATACCCATTTTATCCACTCTACATCCATTTTATCCACTCTACATCCATTTTTATCCACTCTACATCCATTTTGATCCACTCTACGCCCATTTTATCCACTCTACATCCATTTTATCCACTCTACATCCATTTTTATCCACTCTACATCCATTTTTATCCACTTTACACCCATTTTATCCACTCTACATCCATTTTATCCACTCTACATCCATTTTTATCCACTTTACACCCATTTTATCCACTCTACATCCATTTTATCCACTCTACATCCATTTTTATCCACTCTACATCCATTTTATCCACTCTACATCCATTTTTATACACTCTGCGCCCATTTTATCCACTCTACATCCATTTTATCCACTCTACATCCATTTTTATCCACTCGACATCCATTTTATCCGAACTACATCCATTTTTATCCACTCTACATCCATTTTTATCCACTCTACATCCATTTTTATCCATTTTACACCCATTTTATCCACTCTACATCTATTTTTATCCGCTCTACATCCATTTTTTTCCACTCTACATCCATTTTATCCACTCTACATCCATTTTTATCCACTCTACATTCATTTCATCGACTCTACATCCATTGTATCCACTCTACATCCATTTTTATCCACTCGACATCCATTTTATCCACTCTACATCCATTTTATCCAAACTACATCCATTTTCTCCACTCTACATCCGTTTTATCCAAACTACATCCATTTTTATCCACTCTACATCCATTTTCATCCACTCTACATCCATTTTATACACTCTACATCCATTTTTATCCACTCTACATCCATTTTTATCCACTTTACACCCATTTTATCCACTCTACATCCATTTTATCCACTCTACATCCATTTTTATCCACTTTACACCCATTTTATCCACTCTACATCCATTTTATCCACTCTACATCCATTTTTATCCACTCTACGTCCATTTTATCCACTCTACATCCATTTTATCCACTCTACATCCATTTTTATCCACTCTATATCCATTTTTATCCACTCTACATCCATTTTATCGACTCTACATCCATTGTATCCACTCTACATCCATTTTGATCCACTCTACGCCCATTTTATCCACTCTACATCCATTTTATCAACTCTACATCCATTTTTATCCACTCTACATCCATTTTTATCCACTTTACACCCATTTTATCCACTCTACATCCATTTTATCCACTCTACATCCATTTTTATCCACTCTACATCCATTTTATCCACTCTACATCCATTTTATCCACTCTACATCCATTTTTATCCACTCTATATCCATTTTTATCCACTCTACATCCATTTTATCCACTCTACATCCATTTTTATCCACTCTACATCCATTTTTATCCACTTTACACCCATTTTATCCACTCTACATCCATTTTATCCACTCTACATCCATTTTATCCACTCTACATCCATTTTTATCCACTCTACATCCATTTTATCCACTCTACATCCATTTTTATCAACTCAACATCCATTTTATCCACTCTACGCCCATTTTATCCACTCTACATCCATTTTATCCACTCTACATCCATTTTTATCCACTCTACATCCATTTTTATCCACTTTATACCCATTTTATCCACTCTACATCCATTTTATCCACTCTACATCCATTTTTATCCACTCTACATCCCTTTTGATCCACTCTACGCCCATTTTATCCACTCTACATCCATTTTATCCACTCTACATCCATTTTTATCCACTCTACATCCATTTTTATCCACTTTACACCCATTTTATCCACTCTACATCCATTTTATCCACTCTACGCCCATTTTATCCACTCTACATCCATTTTATCCACTCTACATCCATTTTTATCCACTCTACATCCATTTTTATCCACTTTATACCCATTTTATCCACTCTACATCCATTTTATCCACTCTACATCCATTTTTATCCACTCTACATCCATTTTGATCCACTCTACGCCCATTTTATCCACTCTACATCCATTTTATCCACTCTACATCCATTTTTATCCACTCTACATCCATTTTTATCCACTTTACACCCATTTTATCCACTCTACATCCATTTTATCCACTCTACATCCATTTTTATCCACTTTACACCCATTTTATCCACTCTACATCCATTTTATCCACTCTACATCCATTTTTATCCACTCTACATCCATTTTATCCACTCTACATCCATTTTTATCAACTCAACATCCATTTTATCCACTCTACGCCCATTTTATCCACTCTACATCCATTTTATCCACTCTACATCCATTTTTATCCACTTTACACCCATTTTATCCACTCTACATCCATTTTATCCACTCTACATCCATTTTTATCCACTCTACATCCATTTTATCCACTCTACATCCATTTTTATCAACTCAACATCCATTTTATCCACTCTACGCCCATTTTATCCACTCTACATCCATTTTATCCACTCTACATCCATTTTTATCCACTCTACATCCATTTTTATCCACTTTACACCCATTTTATCCACTCTACATCCATTTTATCCACTCTACATCCATTTTTATCCACTTTACACCCATTTTATCCACTCTACATCCATTTTATCCACTCTACATCCATTTTTATCCACTCTACGTCCATTTTATCCAATCTACATCCATTTTATCCACTCTACATCCATTTTTATCCACTCTACGTCCATTTTATCCACTCTACATCCATTTTCTCCAAACTACATCCATTTTCTCCACTCTACATCCGTTTTATCCAAACTACATCCATTTTTATCCACTCTACATCCATTTTTATCCACTCTACAACCATTTTATCCACTCTACATCCATTTTATCCCCTCTACATCCATTTTTATCCACTCTACGCCCATTTTATCCACTCTACATCCATTTTATCCACCCTACGCCCATTTTATCCACTCTACATCCATTTTTATCCACTTTACACCCATTTTATCCACTCTACATCCATTTTATCCACTCTACATCCATTTTTATCCACTTTACACCCATTTTATCCACTCTACATCCATTTTATCCACTCTACATCCATTTTTATCCACTCTACATCCATTTTATCCACTCTACATCCATTTTTATCAACTCAACATCCATTTTATCCACTCTACGCCCATTTTATCCACTCTACATCCATTTTATCCACTCTACATCCATTTTTATCCACTCTACATCCATTTTTATCCACTTTACACCCATTTTATCCACTCTACATCCATTTTCTCCACTCTACATCCATTTTATCCACTCTACATCCATTTTTATCCACTCTACATCCATTTTATCCACTCTACATAAATTTTTATCCACTCTAAATCTATTTTGTCCACTCTACATCCATTTTTATCAACTCAACATCCATTTTTATCCACTCTACATCCATTTTATCCACTCTACATCCATTTTATCCACTCTACATCCATTTTTATCAACTCTACATCCATTTTATCCACTCTACATCCATTTTTATCCATTTTACACCCATTTTATCCACTCTACATCCATTTGTATCCGCTCTACATCCATTTTTATCCACTCTACATCCATTTTATCCACTCTACATCCATTTTTATCAACTCTACATACATTTTATCCACTCTACATCCATTTTATCCCCTCTACATCCATTTTATCCACTCTACATCCATTTTTATCAACTCTACATCCATTTTATCCACTCTACATCCATTTTTATCCACTCTACGTCCATTTTATCCACTCTACATCCATTTTATCCACTCTACATCCATTTTTATCCACTCTGCGCCCATTTTATCCACTCTACATCCATTTTATCCACTCTACAACCATTTTTATCCACTCTACATCCATTTTTATCCATTTTACACCCATTTTATCCACTCTACATCCATTTTTATCCACTCTACGTCCATTTTATCCACTCTACATCCATTTTATCCATTCTACATCAATTTTTATCCACTCTAAATCTATTTTGTCCACTCTACATCCATTTTTATCAACTCAACATCCATTTTATCCACTCTACATCCATTTTATCCACTCTACATCCATTTTTATCAACTCTACATCCATTTTATCCACTCTACATCCATTTTTATCCACTTTACACCCATTTTATCCACTCTACATCCATTTTATCCACTCTACATCCATTTTTATCCACTTTACACCCATTTTATCCACTCTACATCCATTTTTATCAACTCAACATCCATTTTATCCACTCTACGCCCATTTTATCCACTCTACATCCATTTTATCCACTCTACATCCATTTTTATCCACTCTACATCCATTTTTATCCACTTTACACCCATTTTATCCACTCTACATCCATTTTATCCACTCTACATCCATTTTTATCCACTTTACACCCATTTTATCCACTCTACATCCATTTTATCCACTCTACATCCATTTTTATCCACTCGACATCCATTTTATCCGAACTACATCCATTTTTATCCACTCTACATCCATTTTTATCCACTCCACATCCATTTTTATCCATTTTACACCCATTTTATCCACTCTACATCTATTTTTATCCGCTCTACATCCATTTTTTTCCACTCTACATCCATTTTATCCACTCTACATCCATTTTTATCCATTTTACACCCATTTTATCCACTCTACATCCATTTTTATCCACTCTACGTCCATTTTATCCACTCTACATCCATTTTATCCATTCTACATCAATTTTTATCCACTCTAAATCTATTTTGTCCACTCTACATCCATTTTTATCAACTCAACATCCATTTTATCCACTCTACGCCCATTTTATCCACTCTACATCCATTTTATCCACTCTACATCCATTTTTATCCACTCTACATCGATTTTATCCACTCTACATCCATTTTTATCCACTCTACATCCATTTTTATCCACTCTACATCCATTTTATCCACTCTACATCCATTTTTATCAACTCTACATCCATTTTATCCACTCTACATCCATTTTTATCCACTCTACGCCCATTTTATCCACTCTACATCCATTTTATCCACTCTACGCCCATTTTATCCACTCTACATCCATTTTATCCACTCTACATCCATTTTTATCCACTCTACATCCATTTTGATCCACTCTACGCCCATTTTATCCACTCTACATCCATTTTATCAACTCTACATCCATTTTTATCAACTCTACATCCATTTTATCCACTCTACATCCATTTTATCCCCTCTACATCCATTTTATCCACTCTACATCCATTTTTATCAACTCTACATCCATTTTATCCACTCTACATCCATTTTTATCCACTCTACGTCCATTTTATCCACTCTACATCCATTTTATCCACTCTACATCCATTTTTATCCACTCTGCGCCCATTTTATCCACTCTACATCCATTTTATCCACTCTACAACCATTTTTATCCACTCTACATCCATTTTTATCCATTTTACACCCATTTTATCCACTCTACATCCATTTTTATCCACTCTACATCCATTTTATCCACTCTACATCCATTTTTATCCACTCTACGTCCATTTTATCCTCTCTACATCCATTTTATCCATTCTATATCAATTTTTATCCACTCTAAATCTATTTTGTCCACTCTACATCCATTTTTATCAACTCAACATCCATTTTATCCACTCTACATCCATTTTATCCACTCTACATCCATTTTTATCAACTCTACATCCATTTTATCCACTCTACATCCATTTTTATCCACTTTACACCCATTTTATCCACTCTACATCCATTTTTATCAACTCAACATCCATTTTATCCACTCTACGCCCATTTTATCCACTCTATATCCATTTTTATCCACTCTACATCCATTTTATCCACTCTACATCCATTTTATCCACTCTACATCCATTTTTATCTACTCTACATCCATTTTATCCACTCTACATCCATTTTTATCAACTCAACATCCATTTTATCCACTCTACGCCCATTTTATCCACTCTACATCCATTTTATCCACTCTACATCCATTTTTATCCACTCTACATCCATTTTTATCCACTTTACACCCATTTTATCCACTCTACATCCATTTTATCCACTCTACATCCATTTTTATCCACTTTACACCCATTTTATCCACTCTACATCCATTTTTATCCCCTCTACGTCCATTTTATCCACTCTACATCCATTTTATCCACTCTACATCCATTTTTATCCACTCTATATCCATTTTTATCCACTCTACATCCATTTTATCCACTCTACATCCATTTTTATCCACTCTACATCCATCTTTATCCACTTTACACCCATTTTATCCACTCTACATCCATTTTTATCCACTCTACATCCATTTTATCCATTCTACATCCATTTTTATCCACTCTACATCCATTTTATCCACTCTACATCCATTTTTATCAACTCTACATCCATTTTATCCACTCTACATCCATTTTTATCCACTCTACGCCCATTTTATCCACTCTACATCCATCTTGATCCACTCTATGCCCATTTTATCCACTCTACATCCATTTTATCAACTCTACATCCATTTTTATCCACTCTACATCCATTTTTATCCACTTTACACCCATTTTTTCCACTCTACATCCATTTTATCCACTCTACATCCATTTTCTCCAAACTACATCCATTTTCTCCACTCTACATCCGTTTTATCCAAACTACATCCATTTTTATCCACTCTACATCCATTTTTATCCACTCTACAACCATTTTATCCACTCTACATCCATTTTATCCCCTCTACATCCATTTTATCCACTCTACATCCATTTTTATCCACTCTACATCCATTTTATCCACTCTACATCCATTTTTATCCACTCTACGTCCATTTTATCCACTCTACATCCATTTTATCCATTCTACATCCATTTTTATCCACTCTACATCCATTTTTATCAACTCTACATCCATTTTATCCACTCTACATCCATTTTTATCCACTCTGCGCCCATTTTATCCACTCTACATCCATTTTATCCACTCTACATCCATTTTTATCCACTCTACATCCATTTTTATCCATTTTACACCCATTTTATCCACTCTACATCCATTTTTATCCACTCTACATCCATTTTTTTCCACTCTACATCCATTTTATCCACTCTACATCCATTTTTATCCACTCTACATCCATTTTATCCACTCTACATCCATTTTTATCCACTCTACATCCATTTTTATCCATTTTACACCCATTTTTATCCACTCTACATCCATTTTATCCACTCTACATCCATTTTTATCCACTCTACATCCATTTTTATCCACTCTACATCCATTTTTATCAACTCTACATCCATTTTATCCACTCTACATCCATTTTTATCCACTCTACATCCATTTTTATCCACTCTACATCCATTTTATACACTCTACATCCATTTTTATCCACTCTACAACCATTTTATCCACTCTACATCCATTTTATCCCCTCTACATCCATTTTATCCACTCTACATCCATTTTTATCAACTCTACATCCATTTTATCCACTCTACATCCATTTTTATCCACTCTACATCCATTTTATCCACACTACATCCATTTTTATCCACTCTACGTCCATTTTATCCACTCTACATCCATTTTATCCATTCTACATCCATTTTTATCCACTCTACATCCATTTTATCCAAACTACATCCATTTTCTCCACTCTACATCCATTTTATCCACTCTACATCAATTTTTATCCACTCTAAATCTATTTTGTCCACTCTACATCCATTTTTATCAACTCAACATCCATTTTATCCACTCTACATCCATTTTATCCACTCTACATCCATTTTTATCCACTCGACATCCATTTTATCCACTCTACATCCATTTTATCCAAACTACATCCATTTTATCCACTCTACATCCATTTTTATCCGCTCTACATCCATTTTTTTCCACTCTACATCCATTTTATCCACTCTACATCCATTTTTATCCACTCTACATTCATTTTATCCACTCTACATCCATTTTTATCCACTCTACATCCATTTTTATCCACTCTACATCCATTTTTATCAACTCTACATCCATTTTATCCACTCTACATCCATTTTTATCCACTCTACATCCATTTTTATCCACTCTACATCCATTTTATACACTCTACATCCATTTTTATCCACTCTACAACCATTTGATCCACTCTACATCCATTTTATCCCCTCTACATCCATTTTATCCACTCTACATCCATTTTTATCAACTCTACATCCATTTTATCCACTCTACATCCATTTTTATCCACTCTACATCCATTTTATCCACACTACATCCATTTTTATCCACTCTACGTCCATTTTATCCACTCTACATCCATTTTATCCATTCTACATCCATTTTTATCCACTCTACATCCATTTTATCCAAACTACATCCATTTTCTCCACTCTACATCCATTTTATCCACTCTACATCAATTTTTATCCACTCTAAATCTATTTTGTCCACTCTACATCCATTTTTATCAACTCAACATCCATTTTATCCACTCTACATCCATTTTATCCACTCTACATCCATTTTTATCCACTCGACATCCATTTTATCCACTCTACATCCATTTTATCCAAACTACATCCATTTTCTCCACTCTACATCCATTTTATCCACTCTACATCCATTTTTATCCACTCTACATCCATTTTATCCACTCTACATCCATTTTTATCCACTCTACATCCATTTTTATCCATTTTACACCCATTTTATCCACTCTACATCCATTTTTATCCGCTCTACATCCATTTTTTTCCACTCTACATCCATTTTATCCACTCTACATCCATTTTTATCCACTCTACATTCATTTTATCCACTCTACATCCATTTTTATCCACTCTACATCCATTTTTATCCATTTTACACCCATTTTATCCACTCTACATCCATTTTTATCCGCATTACATCCATTTTTTCCCCCTCTACATCCGTTTTATCCAAACTACATCCATTTTTATCCACTCTACATCCATTTTTATCCACTCTACATCCATTTTATACACTCTACATCCATTTTTATCCACTCTACAACCATTTTATCCGTTCTACATCCATTTTATCCCCTCTACATCCATTTTATCCACTCTACATCCATTTTTATCAACTCTACATCAATTTTATCCACTCTACATCCATTTTTATCCACTCTACATCCATTTTATCCACACTACATCCATTTTCTCCACTCTACATCCATTTTATCCACTCTACATCCATTTTTATCCACTCTACATCCATTTTATCCACTCTACATCAATTTTTATCCACTCTAAATCTATTTTGTCCACTCTACATCCATTTTTATCAACTCAACATCCATTTTTATCCACTCTACATCCATTTTATCCACTCTACATCCATTTTCTCCAAACTACATCCATTTTCTCCACTCTACATCCGTTTTATCCAAACTACATCCATTTTTATCCACTCTACATCCATTTTTATCCACTCTACAACCATTTTATCCACTCTACATCCATTTTATCCCCTCTACATCCATTTTTATCCACTCTACGCCCATTTTATCCACTCTACATCCATTTTATCCACCCTACGCCCATTTTATCCACTCTACATCCATTTTTATCCACTTTACACCCATTTTATCCACTCTACATCCATTTTATCCACTCTACATCCATTTTTATCCACTTTACACCCATTTTATCCACTCTACATCCATTTTATCCACTCTACATCCATTTTTATCCACTCTACATCCATTTTATCCACTCTACATCCATTTTTATCAACTCAACATCCATTTTATCCACTCTACGCCCATTTTATCCACTCTACATCCATTTTATCCACTCTACATCCATTTTTATCCACTCTACATCCATTTTTATCCACTTTACACCCATTTTATCCACTCTACATCCATTTTCTCCACTCTACATCCATTTTATCCACTCTACATCCATTTTTATCCACTCTACATCCATTTTATCCACTCTACATCAATTTTTATCCACTCTAAATCTATTTTGTCCACTCTACATCCATTTTTATCAACTCAACATCCATTTTTATCCACTCTACATCCATTTTATCCACTCTACATCCATTTTTATCCACTCTACGTCCATTTTATCCACTCTACATCCATTTTATCCATTCTACATCCATTTTTATCCACTCTACATCCATTTTATCCACTCTACATCCATTTTTATCAACTCTACATCCATTTTATCCACTCTACATCCATTTTTATCCATTTTACACCCATTTTATCCACTCTACATCCATTTTTATCCGCTCTACATCCATTTTTATCCACTCTACATCCATTTTATCCACTCTACATCCATTTTTATCAACTCTACATACATTTTATCCACTCTACATCCATTTTATCCCCTCTACATCCATTTTATCCACTCTACATCCATTTTTATCAACTCTACATCCATTTTATCCACTCTACATCCATTTTTATCCACTCTACGTCCATTTTATCCACTCTACATCCATTTTATCCACTCTACATCCATTTTTATCCACTCTGCGCCCATTTTATCCACTCTACATCCATTTTATCCACTCTACAACCATTTTTATCCACTCTACATCCATTTTTATCCATTTTACACCCATTTTATCCACTCTACATCTATTTTTATCCGCTCTACATCCATTTTTTTCCACTCTACATCCATTTTATCCACTCTACATCCATTTTTATCCATTTTACACCCATTTTATCCACTCTACATCCATTTTTATCCACTCTACGTCCATTTTATCCACTCTACATCCATTTTATCCATTCTACATCAATTTTTATCCACTCTAAATCTATTTTGTCCACTCTACATCCATTTTTATCAACTCAACATCCATTTTATCCACTCTACATCCATTTTATCCACTCTACATCCATTTTTATCAACTCTACATCCATTTTATCCACTCTACATCCATTTTTATCCACTTTACACCCATTTTATCCACTCTACATCCATTTTATCCACTCTACATCCATTTTTATCCACTTTACACCCATTTTATCCACTCTACATCCATTTTTATCAACTCAACATCCATTTTATCCACTCTACGCCCATTTTATCCACTCTACATCCATTTTATCCACTCTACATCCATTTTTATCCACTCTACATCCATTTTTATCCACTTTACACCCATTTTATCCACTCTACATCCATTTTATCCACTCTACATCCATTTTTATCCACTTTACACCCATTTTATCCACTCTACATCCATTTTATCCACTCTACATCCATTTTTATCCACTCGACATCCATTTTATCCGAACTACATCCATTTTTATCCACTCTACATCCATTTTTATCCACTCTACATCCATTTTTATCCATTTTACACCCATTTTATCCACTCTACATCTATTTTTATCCGCTCTACATCCATTTTTTTCCACTCTACATCCATTTTATCCACTCTACATCCATTTTTATCCACTCTACATTCATTTTATCGACTCTACATCCATTGTATCCACTCTACATCCATTTTTATCCACTCGACATCCATTTTATCCACTCTACATCCATTTTATCCAAACTACATCCATTTTCTCCACTCTACATCCGTTTTATCCAAACTACATCCATTTTTATCCACTCTACATCCATTTTCATCCACTCTACATCCATTTTATACACTCTACATCCATTTTTATCCACTCTACATCCATTTTTATCCACTTTACACCCATTTTATCCACTCTACATCCATTTTATCCACTCTACATCCATTTTTATCCACTTTACACCCATTTTATCCACTCTACATCCATTTTATGCACTCTACATCCATTTTATCCACTCTACATCCATTTTTATCCACTCTATATCCATTTTTATCCACTCTACATCCATTTTATCGACTCTACATCCATTGTATCCACTCTACATCCATTTTGATCCACTCTACGCCCATTTTATCCACACTACATCCATTTTATCAACTCTACATCCATTTTTATCCACTCTACATCCATTTTTATCCACTTTACACCCATTTTATCCACTCTACATCCATTTTATCCACTCTACATCCATTTTTATCCACTCTACGTCCATTTTATCCACTCTACATCCATTTTATCCACTCTACATCCATTTTTATCCACTCTATATCCATTTTTATCCACTCTACATCCATTTTATCCACTCTACATCCATTTTTATCCACTCTACATCCATTTTTATCCACTTTACACCCATTTTATCCACTCTACATCCATTTTATCCACTCTACATCCATTTTATCCACTCTACATCCATTTTTATCCACTCTACATCCATTTTATCCACTCTACATCCATTTTTATCAACTCAACATCCATTTTATCCACTCTACGCCCATTTTATCCACTCTACATCCATTTTATCCACTCTACATCCATTTTTATCCACTCTACATCCATTTTTATCCACTTTATACCCATTTTATCCACTCTACATCCATTTTATCCACTCTACATCCATTTTTATCCACTCTACATCCATTTTGATCCACTCTACGCCCATTTTATCCACTCTACATCCATTTTATCCACTCTACATCCATTTTTATCCACTCTACATCCATTTTTATCCACTTTACACCCATTTTATCCACTCTACATCCATTTTATCCACTCTACGCCCATTTTATCCACTCTACATCCATTTTATCCACTCTACATCCATTTTTATCCACTCTACATCGATATTATCCACTCTACATCCATTTTTATCAACTCAACATCCATTTTATCCACTCTACGCCCATTTTATCCACTCTACATCCATTTTATCCACTCTACATCCATTTTTATCCACTCTACATCCATTTTTATCCACTTTATACCCATTTTATCCACTCTACATCCATTTTATCCACTCTACATCCATTTTTATCCACTCTACATCCATTTTGATCCACTCTACGCCCATTTTATCCACTTTACACCCATTTTATCCACTCTACATCCATTTTATCCACTCTACAT
Organism: Pemphredon lugubris; assembly: GCA_933228935.1. Classification (NCBI taxonomy): domain Eukaryota; kingdom Metazoa; phylum Arthropoda; class Insecta; order Hymenoptera; family Crabronidae; genus Pemphredon; species Pemphredon lugubris. Next base: position 39,864,292 of record OW121816.1, on the reverse strand, counting down.
CCATTTTTATCCACTCTACGTCCATTTTATCCACTTTACACCCATTTTATCCACTCTACATCCATTTTATCCACTCTACGCCCATTTTATCCACTCTACATCCATTTTATCCACTCTACATCCATTTTTATCCACTCTACATCGATTTTATCCACTCTACATCCATTTTTATCCACTCTACATCCATTTTTATCCACTCTACATCCATTTTATCCACTCTACATCCATTTTTATCAACTCTACATCCATTTTATCCACTCTACATCCATTTTTATCCACTCTACGCCCATTTTATCCACTCTACATCCATTTTATCCACTCTACGCCCATTTTATCCACTCTACATCCATTTTATCCACTCTACATCCATTTTTATCCACTCTACATCCATTTTGATCCACTCTACGCCCATTTTATCCACTCTACATCCATTTTATCAACTCTACATCCATTTTTATCAACTCTACATCCATTTTATCCACTCTACATCCATTTTATCCCCTCTACATCCATTTTATCCACTCTACATCCATTTTTATCAACTCTACATCCATTTTATCCACTCTACATCCATTTTTATCCACTCTACGTCCATTTTATCCACTCTACATCCATTTTATCCACTCTACATCCATTTTTATCCACTCTGCGCCCATTTTATCCACTCTACATCCATTTTATCCACTCTACATCCATTTTTATCCACTCTGCGCCCATTTTATCCACTCTACATCCATTTTATCCACTCTACAACCATTTTTATCCACTCTACATCCATTTTTATCCATTTTACACCCATTTTATCCACTCTACATCCATTTTTATCCACTCTACATCCATTTTATCCACTCTACATCCATTTTTATCCACTCTACGTCCATTTTATCCTCTCTACATCCATTTTATCCATTCTATATCAATTTTTATCCACTCTAAATCTATTTTGTCCACTCTACATCCATTTTTATCAACTCAACATCCATTTTATCCACTCTACATCCATTTTATCCACTCTACATCCATTTTTATCAACTCTACATCCATTTTATCCACTCTACATCCATTTTTATCCACTTTACACCCATTTTATCCACTCTACATCCATTTTTATCAACTCAACATCCATTTTATCCACTCTACGCCCATTTTATCCACTCTATATCCATTTTTATCCACTCTACATCCATTTTATACACTCTACATCCATTTTTATCCACTCTACAACCATTTTATCCACTCATCATCCATTTTATCCCCTCTACATCCATTTTATCCACTCTACATCCATTTTATCCACTCTACATCCATTTTTATCTACTCTACATCCATTTTATCCACTCTACATCCATTTTTATCAACTCAACATCCATTTTATCCACTCTACGCCCATTTTATCCACTCTACATCCATTTTATCCACTCTACATCCATTTTTATCCACTCTACATCCATTTTTATCCACTTTACACCCATTTTATCCACTCTACATCCATTTTATTCACTCTACATCCATTTTTATCCACTTTACACCCATTTTATCCACTCTACATCCATTTTTATCCACTCTACGTCCATTTTATCCACTCTACATCCATTTTATCCACTCTACATCCATTTTTATCCACTCTACATCCATTTTTATCCACTCTACATCCATTTTATCCACTCTACATCCATTTTTATCCACTCTACATCCATCTTTATCCACTTTACACCCATTTTATCCACTCTACATCCATTTTTATCCACTCTACATCCATTTTATCCATTCTACATCCATTTTTATCCACTCTACATCCATTTTATCCACTCTACATCCATTTTTATCAACTCTACATCCATTTTATCCACTCTACATCCATTTTTATCCACTCTACGCCCATTTTATCCACTCTACATCCATCTTGATCCACTCTATGCCCATTTTATCCACTCTACATCCATTTTATCAACTCTACATCCATTTTTATCCACTCTACATCCATTTTTATCCACTTTACACCCATTTTATCCACTCTACATCCATTTTATCCACTCTACATCCATTTTCTCCAAACTACATCCATTTTCTCCACTCTACATCCGTTTTATCCAAACTACATCCATTTTTATCCACTCTACATCCATTTTTATCCACTCTACAACCATTTTATCCACTCTACATCCATTTTATCCCCTCTACATCCATTTTATCCACTCTACATCCATTTTTATCCACTCTACATCCATTTTATCCACTCTACATCCATTTTTATCCACTCTACGTCCATTTTATCCACTCTACATCCATTTTATCCATTCTACATCCATTTTTATCCACTCTACATCCATTTTTATCAACTCTACATCCATTTTATCCACTCTACATCCATTTTTATCCACTCTGCGCCCATTTTATCCACTCTACATCCATTTTATCCACTCTACATCCATTTTTATCCACTCTACATCCATTTTTATCCATTTTACACCCATTTTATCCACTCTACATCCATTTTTATCCGCTCTACATCCATTTTTTTCCACTCTACATCCATTTTATCCACTCTACATCCATTTTTATCCACTCTACATCCATTTTATCCACTCTACATCCATTTTTATCCACTCTACATCCATTTTTATCCATTTTACACCCATTTTTATCCACTCTACATCCATTTTATCCACTCTACATCCATTTTTATCCACTCTACATCCATTTTTATCCACTCTACATCCATTTTTATCAACTCTACATCCATTTTATCCACTCTACATCCATTTTTATCCACTCTACATCCATTTTTATCCACTCTACATCCATTTTATACACTCTACATCCATTTTTATCCACTCTACAACCATTTTATCCACTCTACATCCATTTTATCCCCTCTACATCCATTTTATCCACTCTACATCCATTTTTATCAACTCTACATCCATTTTATCCACTCTACATCCATTTTTATCCACTCTACATCCATTTTATCCACACTACATCCATTTTTATCCACTCTACGTCCATTTTATCCACTCTACATCCATTTTATCCATTCTACATCCATTTTTATCCACTCTACATCCATTTTATCCAAACTACATCCATTTTCTCCACTCTACATCCATTTTATCCACTCTACATCAATTTTTATCCACTCTAAATCTATTTTGTCCACTCTACATCCATTTTTATCAACTCAACATCCATTTTATCCACTCTACATCCATTTTATCCACTCTACATCCATTTTTATCCACTCGACATCCATTTTATCCACTCTACATCCATTTTATCCAAACTACATCCATTTTATCCACTCTACATCCATTTTTATCCGCTCTACATCCATTTTTTTCCACTCTACATCCATTTTATCCACTCTACATCCATTTTTATCCACTCTACATTCATTTTATCCACTCTACATCCATTTTTATCCACTCTACATCCATTTTTATCCACTCTACATCCATTTTTATCAACTCTACATCCATTTTATCCACTCTACATCCATTTTTATCCACTCTACATCCATTTTTATCCACTCTACATCCATTTTATACACTCTACATCCATTTTTATCCACTCTACAACCATTTTATCCACTCTACATCCATTTTATTCACTCTACATCCATTTTTATCCACTTTACACCCATTTTATCCACTCTACATCCATTTTTATCCACTCTACGTCCATTTTATCCACTCTACATCCATTTTATCCACTCTACATCCATTTTTATCCACTCTATATCCATTTTTATCCACTCTACATCCATTTTATCCACTCTACATCCATTTTTATCCACTCTACATCCATCTTTATCCACTTTACACCCATTTTATCCACTCTACATCCATTTTTATCCACTCTACATCCATTTTATCCATTCTACATCCATTTTTATCCACTCTACATCCATTTTATCCACTCTACATCCATTTTTATCAACTCTACATCCATTTTATCCACTCTACATCCATTTTTATCCACTCTACGCCCATTTTATCCACTCTACATCCATCTTGATCCACTCTATGCCCATTTTATCCACTCTACATCCATTTTATCAACTCTACATCCATTTTTATCCACTCTACATCCATTTTTATCCACTTTACACCCATTTTATCCACTCTACATCCATTTTATCCACTCTACATCCATTTTCTCCAAACTACATCCATTTTCTCCACTCTACATCCGTTTTATCCAAACTACATCCATTTTTATCCACTCTACATCCATTTTTATCCACTCTACAACCATTTTATCCACTCTACATCCATTTTATCCCCTCTACATCCATTTTATCCACTCTACATCCATTTTTATCCACTCTACATCCATTTTATCCACTCTACATCCATTTTTATCCACTCTACGTCCATTTTATCCACTCTACATCCATTTTATCCATTCTACATCCATTTTTATCCACTCTACATCCATTTTTATCAACTCTACATCCATTTTATCCACTCTACATCCATTTTCATCCACTCTGCGCCCATTTTATCCACTCTACATCCATTTTATCCACTCTACATCCATTTTTATCCACTCTACATCCATTTTTATCCATTTTACACCCATTTTATCCACTCTACATCCATTTTTATCCGCTCTACATCCATTTTTTTCCACTCTACATCCATTTTATCCACTCTACATCCATTTTTATCCACTCTACATCCATTTTATCCACTCTACATCCATTTTTATCCACTCTACATCCATTTTTATCCATTTTACACCCATTTTTATCCACTCTACATCCATTTTATCCACTCTACATCCATTTTTATCCACTCTACATCCATTTTTATCCACTCTACATCCATTTTTATCAACTCTACATCCATTTTATCCACTCTACATCCATTTTTATCCACTCTACATCCATTTTTATCCACTCTACATCCATTTTATACACTCTACATCCATTTTTATCCACTCTACAACCATTTTATCCACTCTACATCCATTTTATCCCCTCTACATCCATTTTATCCACTCTACATCCATTTTTATCAACTCTACATCCATTTTATCCACTCTACATCCATTTTTATCCACTCTACATCCATTTTATCCACACTACATCCATTTTTATCCACTCTACGTCCATTTTATCCACTCTACATCCATTTTATCCATTCTACATCCATTTTTATCCACTCTACATCCATTTTATCCAAACTACATCCATTTTCTCCACTCTACATCCATTTTATCCACTCTACATCAATTTTTATCCACTCTAAATCTATTTTGTCCACTCTACATCCATTTTTATCAACTCAACATCCATTTTATCCACTCTACATCCATTTTATCCACTCTACATCCATTTTTATCCACTCGACATCCATTTTATCCACTCTACATCCATTTTATCCAAACTACATCCATTTTATCCACTCTACATCCATTTTTATCCGCTCTACATCCATTTTTTTCCACTCTACATCCATTTTATCCACTCTACATCCATTTTTATCCACTCTACATTCATTTTATCCACTCTACATCCATTTTTATCCACTCTACATCCATTTTTATCCACTCTACATCCATTTTTATCAACTCTACATCCATTTTATCCACTCTACATCCATTTTTATCCACTCTACATCCATTTTTATCCACTCTACATCCATTTTATACACTCTACATCCATTTTTATCCACTCTACAACCATTTTATCCACTCTACATCCATTTTATCCCCTCTACATCCATTTTATCCACTCTACATCCATTTTTATCAACTCTACATCCATTTTATCCACTCTACATTCATTTTTATCAACTCTACATCCATTTTATCCACTCTACATCCATTTTTATCCACTCTACATCCATTTTATCCACACTACATCCATTTTTATCCACTCTACGTCCATTTTATCCACTCTACATCCATTTTATCCATTCTACATCCATTTTTATCCACTCTACATCCATTTTATCCAAACTACATCCATTTTCTCCACTCTATATCCATTTTATCCACTCTACATCAATTTTTATCCACTCTAAATCTATTTTGTCCACTCTACATCCATTTTTATCAACTCAACATCCATTTTATCCACTCTACATCCATTTTATCCACTCTACATCCATTTTTATCCACTCGACATCCATTTTATCCACTCTACATCCATTTTATCCAAACTACATCCATTTTCTCCACTCTACATCCATTTTATCCACTCTACATCCATTTTTATCCACTCTACATCCATTTTATCCACTCTACATCCATTTTTATCCACTCTACATCCATTTTTATCCATTTTACACCCATTTTATCCACTCTACATCCATTTTTATCCGCTCTACATCCATTTTTTTCCACTCTACATCCATTTTATCCACTCTACATCCATTTTTATCCACTCTACATTCATTTTATCCACTCTACATCCATTTTTATCCACTCTACATCCATTTTTATCCATTTTACACCCATTTTATCCACTCTACATCCATTTTTATCCACTCTACGTCCATTTTATCCACTCTACATCCATTTTATCCATTCTACATCCATTTTTATCCACTCTACATCCATTTTATCCACTCTACATCCATTTTTATCAACTCTATATCCATTTTATCCACTCTACATCCATTTTTATCCATTTTACACCCATTTTATCCACTCTACATCCATTTTTATCCGCTCTACATCCATTTTTATCCACTCTACATCCATTTTATCCACTCTACATCCATTTTTATCAACTCTACATCCATTTTATCCACTCTACATCCATTTTATCCCCTCTACATCCATTTTATCCACTCTACATCCATTTTTATCAACTCTACATCCATTTTATCCACTCTACATCCATTTTTATCCACTCTACGTCCATTTTATCCACTCTACATCCATTTTATCCACTCTACATCCATTTTTATCCACTCTGCGCCCATTTTATCCACTCTACATCCATTTTATCCACTCTACAACCATTTTTATCCACTCTACATCCATTTTTATCCATTTTACACCCATTTTATCCACTCTACATCCATTTTTATCCACTCTACGCCCATTTTATCCACTCTACATCCATTTTATCCATTCTACATCAATTTTTATCCACTCTAAATCTATTTTGTCCACTCTACATCCATTTTTATCAACTCAACATCCATTTTATCCACTCTACATCCATTTTATCCACTCTACATCCATTTTTATCCACTCTACATCCATTTTATCCACTCTACATCCATTTTTATCCACTTTACACCCATTTTATCCACTCTACATCCATTTTTATCAACTCAACATCCATTTTATCCACTCTACGCCCATTTTATCCACTCTACATCCATTTTATCCACTCTACATCCATTTTTATCCACTCTACATCCATTTTTATCCACTTTACACCCATTTTATCCACTCTACATCCATTTTATCCACTCTACATCCATTTTTATCCACTTTACACCCATTTTATCCACTCTACATCCATTTTATCCACTCTACATCCATTTTTATCCACTCTACGTCCATTTTATCCACTCTACATCCATTTTATCCACTCTACATCCATTTTTATCCACTCTATATCCATTTTTATCCACTCTACATTCATTTTATCCACTCTACATCCATTTTTATCCACTCTACATCCATTTTTATCCACTCTACATTCATTTTATCCACTCTACATCAATTTTTGTCAACTCTACATCCATTTTGTCCACTCTACATCCATTTTATCCACTCTACATCCATTTTTATCAACTCAACATCCATTTTATCCACTCTACATCCATTTTTATACACTCTGCGCCCATTTTATCCACTCTACATCCATTTTATCCACTCTACATCCATTTTTATCCACTCGACATCCATTTTATCCGAACTACATCCATTTTTATCCACTCTACATCCATTTTTATCCACTCTACATCCATTTTTATCCATTTTACACCCATTTTATCCACTCTACATCTATTTTTATCCGCTCTACATCCATTTTTATCCACTCGACATCCATTTTATCCGAACTACATCCATTTTTATCCACTCTACATCCATTTTTATCCACTCTACATCCATTTTATCCACTCTACATCCATTTTTATCCACTCTACGTCCATTTTATCCACTCTACATCCATTTTATCCATTCTACATCCATTTTTATCCACTCTACATCCATTTTTATCAACTCTACATCCATTTCATCCACTCTACATCCATTTTTATCCACTCTGCGCCCATTTTATCCACTCTACATCCATTTTATCCACTCTACATCCATTTTTATCCACTCTACATCCATTTTTATCCATTTTACACCCATTTTATCCACTCTACATCCATTTTTATCCGCTCTACATCCATTTTTTTCCACTCTACATCCATTTTATCCACTCTACATCCATTTTTATCCACTCTACATTCATTTTATCCACTCTACATCCATTTTTATCCACTCTACATCCATTTTTATCCATTTTACACCCATTTTTATCCACTCTACATCCATTTTATCCACTCTACATCCATTTTTATCCACTCTACATCCATTTTTATCCACTCTACATCCATTTTATCCACTCTACATCCATTTTTATCCACTCTACATCCATTTTTATCCATTTTACACCCATTTTATCCACTCTACATCCATTTTTATCCGCTCTACATCCATTTTTTTCCACTCTACATCCATTTTATCCACTCTACATCCATTTTTATCCACTCTACATCCATTTTATCCACTCTACATCCATTTTTATCCACTCTACATCCATTTTTATCCATTTTACACCCATTTTTATCCACTCTACATCCATTTTATCCACTCTACATCCATTTTTATCCACTCTACATCCATTTTTATCCATTTTACACCCATTTTATCCACTCTACATCCATTTTTATCCGCTCTACATCCATTTTTTTCCACTCTACATCCATTTTATCCACTCTACATCCATTTTTATCCACTCTACATTCATTTTATCCACTCTACATCCATTTTTATCCACTCTACATCCATTTTATCCACTCTACATCCATTTTTATCCACTCTACATCCATTTTTATCCACTCTACAACCATTTTTATCAACTCTACATCCATTTTATCCACTCTACATCCATTTTTATCCACTCTACATCCATTTTTATCCACTCTACATCCATTTTATACACTCTACATCCATTTTTATCCACTCTACAACCATTTTATCCACTCTACATCCATTTTATCCCCTCTACATCCATATTATCCACTCTACATTCATTTTTATCAACTCTACATCCATTTTATCCACTCTACATCCATTTTTATCCACTCTACATCCATTTTATCCACACTACATCCATTTTTATCCACTCTACGTCCATTTTATCCACTCTATATCCATTTTATCCACTCTACATCAATTTTTATCCACTCTAAATCTATTTTGTCCACTCTACATCCATTTTTATCAACTCAACATCCATTTTATCCACTCTACATCCATTTTATCCACTCTACATCCATTTTTATCCACTCGACATCCATTTTATCCACTCTACATCCATTTTATCCAAACTACATCCATTTTCTCCACTCTACATCCATTTTATCCACTCTACATCCATTTTTATCCACTCTACATCCATTTTATCCACTCTACATCCATTTTTATCCACTCTACATCCATTTTTATCCATTTTACACCCATTTTATCCACTCTACATCCATTTTTATCCGCTCTACATCCATTTTTTTCCACTCTACATCCATTTTATCCACTCTACATCCATTTTTATCCACTCTACATTCATTTTATCCACTCTACATCCATTTTATCCACTCTACATCCATTTTTATCCACTCTACATCCATTTTTATCCATTTTACACCCATTTTATCCACTCTACATCCATTTTTATCCGCTCTACATCCATTTTTTTCCACTCTACATCCATTTTATCCACTCTACATCCATTTTTATCCACTCTACATTCATTTTATCCACTCTACATCCATTTTTATCCACTCTACATCCATTTTTATCCATTTTACACCCATTTTTATCCACTCTACATCCATTTTATCCACTCTACATCCATTTTTATCCACTCTACATCCATTTTTATCCACTCTACATCCATTTTTATCAACTCTACATCCATTTTATCCACTCTACATCCATTTTTATCCACTCTACATCCATTTTTATCCACTCTACATCCATTTTATACACTCTACATCCATTTTTATCCACTCTACAACCATTTTATCCACTCTACATCCATTTTATCCCCTCTACATCCATTTTATCCACTCTACATCCATTTTTATCAACTCTACATCCATTTTATCCACTCTACATCCATTTTTATCCACTCTACATCCATTTTATCCACACTACATCCATTTTTATCCACTCTACGTCCATTTTATCCACTCTACATCCATTTTATCCATTCTACATCCATTTTTATCCACTCTACATCCATTTTATCCAAACTACATCCATTTTCTCCACTCTACATCCATTTTATCCACTCTACATCAATTTTTATCCACTCTAAATCTATTTTGTCCACTCTACATCCATTTTTATCAACTCAACATCCATTTTATCCACTCTACATCCATTTTATCCACTCTACATCCATTTTTATCCACTCGACATCCATTTTATCCACTCTACATCCATTTTATCCAAACTACATCCATTTTATCCACTCTACATCCATTTTTATCCGCTCTACATCCATTTTTTTCCACTCTACATCCATTTTATCCACTCTACATCCATTTTTATCCACTCTACATTCATTTTATCCACTCTACATCCATTTTTATCCACTCTACATCCATTTTTATCCACTCTACATCCATTTTTATCAACTCTACATCCATTTTATCCACTCTACATCCATTTTTATCCACTCTACATCCATTTTTATCCACTCTACATCCATTTTATACACTCTACATCCATTTTTATCCACTCTACAACCATTTTATCCACTCTACATCCATTTTATTCACTCTACATCCATTTTTATCCACTTTACACCCATTTTATCCACTCTACATCCATTTTTATCCACTCTACGTCCATTTTATCCACTCTACATCCATTTTATCCACTCTACATCCATTTTTATCCACTCTATATCCATTTTTATCCACTCTACATCCATTTTATCCACTCTACATCCATTTTTATCCACTCTACATCCATCTTTATCCACTTTACACCCATTTTATCCACTCTACATCCATTTTTATCCACTCTACATCCATTTTATCCATTCTACATCCATTTTTATCCACTCTACATCCATTTTATCCACTCTACATCCATTTTTATCAACTCTACATCCATTTTATCCACTCTACATCCATTTTTATCCACTCTACGCCCATTTTATCCACTCTACATCCATCTTGATCCACTCTATGCCCATTTTATCCACTCTACATCCATTTTATCAACTCTACATCCATTTTTATCCACTCTACATCCATTTTTATCCACTTTACACCCATTTTATCCACTCTACATCCATTTTATCCACTCTACATCCATTTTCTCCAAACTACATCCATTTTCTCCACTCTACATCCGTTTTATCCAAACTACATCCATTTTTATCCACTCTACATCCATTTTTATCCACTCTACAACCATTTTATCCACTCTACATCCATTTTATCCCCTCTACATCCATTTTATCCACTCTACATCCATTTTTATCCACTCTACATCCATTTTATCCACTCTACATCCATTTTTATCCACTCTACGTCCATTTTATCCACTCTACATCCATTTTATCCATTCTACATCCATTTTTATCCACTCTACATCCATTTTTATCAACTCTACATCCATTTTATCCACTCTACATCCATTTTTATCCACTCTGCGCCCATTTTATCCACTCTACATCCATTTTATCCACTCTACATCCATTTTTATCCACTCTACATCCATTTTTATCCATTTTACACCCATTTTATCCACTCTACATCCATTTTTATCCGCTCTACATCCATTTTTTTCCACTCTACATCCATTTTATCCACTCTACATCCATTTTTATCCACTCTACATTCATTTTATCCACTCTACATCCATTTTTATCCACTCTACATCCATTTTTATCCATTTTACACCCATTTTTATCCACTCTACATCCATTTTATCCACTCTACATCCATTTTTATCCACTCTACATCCATTTTTATCCACTCTACATCCATTTTTATCAACTCTACATCCATTTTATCCACTCTACATCCATTTTTATCCACTCTACATCCATTTTTATCCACTCTACATCCATTTTATACACTCTACATCCATTTTTATCCACTCTACAACCATTTTATCCACTCTACATCCATTTTATCCCCTCTACATCCATTTTATCCACTCTACATCCATTTTTATCAACTCTACATCCATTTTATCCACTCTACATCCATTTTTATCCACTCTACATCCATTTTATCCACACTACATCCATTTTTATCCACTCTACGTCCATTTTATCCACTCTACATCCATTTTATCCACTCTACATCCATTTTTATCCACTCTACATCCATTTTATCCAAACTACATCCATTTTCTCCACTCTACATCCATTTTATCCACTCTACATCAATTTTTATCCACTCTAAATCTATTTTGTCCACTCTACATCCATTTTTATCAACTCAACATCCATTTTATCCACTCTACATCCATTTTATCCACTCTACATCCATTTTTATCCACTCGACATCCATTTTATCCACTCTACATCCATTTTATCCAAACTACATCCATTTTATCCACTCTACATCCATTTTTATCCGCTCTACATCCATTTTTTTCCACTCTACATCCATTTTATCCACTCTACATCCATTTTTATCCACTCTACATTCATTTTATCCACTCTACATCCATTTTTATCCACTCTACATCCATTTTTATCCACTCTACATCCATTTTTATCAACTCTACATCCATTTTATCCACTCTACATCCATTTTTATCCACTCTACATCCATTTTTATCCACTCTACATCCATTTTATACACTCTACATCCATTTTTATCCACTCTACAACCATTTTATCCACTCTACATCCATTTTATCCCCTCTACATCCATTTTATCCACTCTACATCCATTTTTATCAACTCTACATCCATTTTATCCACTCTACATTCATTTTTATCAACTCTACATCCATTTTATCCACTCTACATCCATTTTTATCCACTCTACATCCATTTTATCCACACTACATCCATTTTTATCCACTCTACGTCCATTTTATCCACTCTACATCCATTTTATCCATTCTACATCCATTTTTATCCACTCTACATCCATTTTATCCAAACTACATCCATTTTCTCCACTCTATATCCATTTTATCCACTCTACATCAATTTTTATCCACTCTAAATCTATTTTGTCCACTCTACATCCATTTTTATCCACTCTACATCCATTTTATCCACTCTACATCAATTTTATCCACTCTACATCCATTTTTATCCACTCTACATCCATTTTATCCACTCTACATCCATTTTATCCAAACTACATCCATTTTCTCCACTCTACATCCATTTTATCCACTCTACATCCATTTTTATCCACTCTACATCCATTTTATCCACTCTACATCCATTTTTATCCACTCTACATCCATTTTTATCCATTTTACACCCATTTTATCCACTCTACATCCATTTTTATCCGCTCTACATCCATTTTTATCCACTCTACATCCATTTTATCCACTCTACATCCATTTTTATCCACTCTACATTCATTTTATCCACTCTACATCCATTTTTATCCACTCTACATCCATTTTTATCCATTTTACACCCATTTTATCCACTCTACATCCATTTTTATCCACTCTACGTCCATTTTATCCACTCTACATCCATTTTATCCATTCTACATCCATTTTTATCCACTCTACATCCATTTTATCCACTCTACATCCATTTTTATCAACTCTATATCCATTTTATCCACTCTACATCCATTTTTATCCATTTTACACCCATTTTATCCACTCTACATCCATTTTTATCCGCTCTACATCCATTTTTATCCACTCTACATCCATTTTATCCACTCTACATCCATTTTTATCAACTCTACATCCATTTTATCCACTCTACATCCATTTTATCCACTCTACATCCATTTTATCCACTCTACATCCATTTTTATCAACTCTACATCCATTTTATCCACTCTACATCCATTTTTATCCACTCTACGTCCATTTTATCCACTCTACATCCATTTTATCCACTCTACATCCATTTTTATCCACTCTGCGCCCATTTTATCCACTCTACATCCATTTTATCCACTCTACAACCATTTTTATCCACTCTACATCCATTTTTATCCATTTTACACCCATTTTATCCACTCTACATCCATTTTTATCCACTCTACGTCCATTTTATCCACTCTACATCCATTTTATCCATTCTACATCAATTTTTATCCACTCTAAATCTATTTTGTCCACTCTACATCCATTTTTATCAACTCAACATCCATTTTATCCACTCTACATCCATTTTATCCACTCTACATCCATTTTTATCCACTCTACATCCATTTTATCCACTCTACATCCATTTTTATCCACTTTACACCCATTTTATCCACTCTACATCCATTTTTATCAACTCAACATCCATTTTATCCACTCTACGCCCATTTTATCCACTCTACATCCATTTTATCCACTCTACATCCATTTTTATCCACTCTACATCCATTTTTATCCACTTTACACCCATTTTATCCACTCTACATCCATTTTATCCACTCTACATCCATTTTTATCCACTTTACACCCATTTTATCCACTCTACATCCATTTTATCCACTCTACATCCATTTTTATCCACTCTACGTCCATTTTATCCACTCTACATCCATTTTATCCACTCTACATCCATTTTTATCCACTCTATATCCATTTTTATCCACTCTACATTCATTTTATCCACTCTACATCCATTTTTATCCACTCTACATCCATTTTTATCCACTCTACATTCATTTTATCCACTCTACATCAATTTTTGTCAACTCTACATCCATTTTGTCCACTCTACATCCATTTTATCCACTCTACATCCATTTTTATCAACTCAACATCCATTTTATCCACTCTACATCCATTTTTATACACTCTGCGCCCATTTTATCCACTCTACATCCATTTTATCCACTCTACATCCATTTTTATCCACTCGACATCCATTTTATCCGAACTACATCCATTTTTATCCACTCTACATCCATTTTTATCCACTCTACATCCATTTTTATCCATTTTACACCCATTTTATCCACTCTACATCCATTTTTATCCGCTCTACATCCATTTTTATCCACTCGACATCCATTTTATCCGAACTACATCCATTTTTATCCACTCTACATCCATTTTTATCCACTCTACATCCATTTTATCCACTCTACATCCATTTTTATCCACTCTACGTCCATTTTATCCACTCTACATCCATTTTATCCATTCTACATCCATTTTTATCCACTCTACATCCATTTTTATCAACTCTACATCCATTTCATCCACTCTACATCCATTTTTATCCACTCTGCGCCCATTTTATCCACTCTACATCCATTTTATCCACTCTACATCCATTTTTATCCACTCTACATCCATTTTTATCCATTTTACACCCATTTTATCCACTCTACATCCATTTTTATCCGCTCTACATCCATTTTTTTCCACTCTACATCCATTTTATCCACTCTACATCCATTTTTATCCACTCTACATCCATTTTATCCACTCTACATCCATTTTTATCCACTCTACATCCATTTTTATCCATTTTACACCCATTTTTATCCACTCTACATCCATTTTATCCACTCTACATCCATTTTTATCCACTCTACATCCATTTTTATCCACTCTACATCCATTTTATCCACTCTACATCCATTTTTATCCACTCTACATCCATTTTTATCCATTTTACACCCATTTTATCCACTCTACATCCATTTTTATCCGCTCTACATCCATTTTTTTCCACTCTACATCCATTTTATCCACTCTACATCCATTTTTATCCACTCTACATCCATTTTATCCACTCTACATCCATTTTTATCCACTCTACATCCATTTTTATCCATTTTACACCCATTTTTATCCACTCTACATCCATTTTATCCACTCTACATCCATTTTTATCCACTCTACATCCATTTTTATCCATTTTACACCCATTTTATCCACTCTACATCCATTTTTATCCGCTCTACATCCATTTTTTTCCACTCTACATCCATTTTATCCACTCTACATCCATTTTTATCCACTCTACATTCATTTTATCCACTCTACATCCATTTTTATCCACTCTACATCCATTTTATCCACTCTACATCCATTTTTATCCACTCTACATCCATTTTTATCCACTCTACAACCATTTTTATCAACTCTACATCCATTTTATCCACTCTACATCCATTTTTATCCACTCTACATCCATTTTTATCCACTCTACATCCATTTTATACACTCTACATCCATTTTTATCCACTCTACAACCATTTTATCCACTCTACATCCATTTTATCCCCTCTACATCCATATTATCCACTCTACATTCATTTTTATCAACTCTACATCCATTTTATCCACTCTACATCCATTTTTATCCACTCTACATCCATTTTATCCACACAACATCCATTTTTATCCACTCTACGTCCATTTTATCCACTCTATATCCATTTTATCCACTCTACATCAATTTTTATCCACTCTAAATCTATTTTGTCCACTCTACATCCATTTTTATCAACTCAACATCCATTTTATCCACTCTACATCCATTTTATCCACTCTACATCCATTTTTATCCACTCGACATCCATTTTATCCACTCTACATCCATTTTTATCCACTCTACATCCATTTTTATCCATTTTACACCCATTTTATCCACTCTACATCCATTTTTATCCGCTCTACATCCATTTTTTTCCACTCTACATCCATTTTATCCACTCTACATCCATTTTTATCCACTCTACATTCATTTTATCCACTCTACATCCATTTTTATCCACTCTACATCCATTTTTATCCATTTTACACCCATTTTATCCACTCTACATCCATTTTTATCCACTCTACGTCCATTTTATCCACTCTACATCCATTTTATCCATTCTACATCCATTTTTATCCACTCTACATCCATTTTATCCACTCTACATCCATTTTTATCAACTCTATATCCATTTTATCCACTCTACATCCATTTTTATCCATTTTACACCCATTTTATCCACTCTACATCCATTTTTATCCGCTCTACATCCATTTTTATCCACTCTACATCCATTTTATCCACTCTACATCCATTTTTATCAACTCTACATCCATTTTATCCACTCTACATCCATTTTATCCCCTCTACATCCATTTTATCCACTCTACATCCATTTTTATCAACTCTACATCCATTTTATCCACTCTACATCCATTTTTATCCACTCTACGTCCATTTTATCCACTCTACATCCATTTTATCCACTCTACATCCATTTTTATCCACTCTGCGCCCATTTTATCCACTCTACATCCATTTTATCCACTCTACATCCATTTTTATCCACTCTACATCCATTTTTATCCATTTTACACCCATTTTATCCACTCTACATCCATTTTTATCCACTCTACGTCCATTTTATCCACTCTACATCCATTTTATCCATTCTACATCAATTTTTATCCACTCTAAATCTATTTTGTCCACTCTACATCCATTTTTATCAACTCAACATCCATTTTATCCACTCTACATCCATTTTATCCACTCTACATCCATTTTTATCAACTCTACATCCATTTTATCCACTCTACATCCATTTTTATCCACTTTACACCCATTTTATCCACTCTACATCCATTTTATCCACTCTACATCCATTTTTATCCACTTTACACCCATTTTATCCACTCTACATCCATTTTTATCAACTCAACATCCATTTTATCCACTCTACGCCCATTTTATCCACTCTACATCCATTTTATCCACTCTACATCCATTTTTATCCACTCTACATCCATTTTTATCCACTTTACACCCATTTTATCCACTCTACATCCATTTTATCCACTCTACATCCATTTTTATCCACTCTACATCCATTTTTATCCACTCTACGTCCATTTTATCCACTCTACATCCATTTTATCCACTCTACATCCATTTTTATCCACTCTATATCCATTTTTATCCACTCTACATTCATTTTATCCACTCTACATCCATTTTTATCCACTCTACATCCATTTTTATCCACTCTACATCCATTTTTATCCATTTTACACCCATTTTATCCACTCTACATCCATTTTTATCCGCTCTACATCCATTTTTTTCCACTCTACATCCATTTTATCCACTCTACATCCATTTTTATCCACTCTACATTCATTTTATCCACTCTACATCCATTTTTATCCACTCTACATCCATTTTTATCCATTTTACACCCATTTTATCCACTCTACATCCATTTTTATCCACTCTACGTCCATTTTATCCACTCTACATCCATTTTATCCATTCTACATCCATTTTTATCCACTCTACATCCATTTTTATCAACTCTATATCCATTTTATCCACTCTACATCCATTTTTATCCATTTTACACCCATTTTATCCACTCTACATCCATTTTTATCCGCTCTACATCCATTTTTATCCACTCTACATCCATTTTATCCACTCTACATCCATTTTTATCAACTCTACATCCATTTTATCCACTCTACATCCATTTTATCCCCTCTACATCCATTTTATCCACTCTACATCCATTTTTATCAACTCTACATCCATTTTATCCACTCTACATCCATTTTTATCCACTCTACGTCCATTTTATCCACTCTACATCCATTTTATCCACTCTACATCCATTTTTATCCACTCTGCGCCCATTTTATCCACTCTACATCCATTTTATCCACTCTACAACCATTTTTATCCACTCTACATCCATTTTTATCCATTTTACACCCATTTTATCCACTCTACATCCATTTTTATCCACTCTACGTCCATTTTATCCACTCTACATCCATTTTATCCATTCTACATCAATTTTTATCCACTCTAAATCTATTTTGTCCACTCTACATCCATTTTTATCAACTCAACATCCATTTTATCCACTCTACATCCATTTTATCCACACTACATCCATTTTTATCCACTCTACGTCCATTTTATCCACTCTACATCCATTTTATCCATTCTACATCCATTTTTATCCACTCTACATCCATTTTATCCAAACTACATCCATTTTATCCACTCTATATCCATTTTATCCACTCTACATCAATTTTTATCCACTCTAAATCTATTTTGTCCACTCTACATCCATTTTTATCAACTCTACATCCATTTTATCCACTCTACATCCATTTTATCCACTCTACATCCATTTTTATCCACTCGACATCCATTTTATCCACTCTACATCCATTTTATCCAAACTACATCCATTTTCTCCACTCTACATCCATTTTATCCACTCTACATCCATTTTTATCCACTCTACATCCATTTTATCCACTCTACATCCATTTTTATCCACTCTACATCCATTTTTATCCATTTTACACCCATTTTATCCACTCTACATCCATTTTTATCCGCTCTACATCCATTTTTTTCCACTCTACATCCATTTTATCCACTCTACATCCATTTTTATCCACTCTACATTCATTTTATCCACTCTACATCCATTTTTATCCACTCTACATCCATTTTTATCCATTTTACACCCATTTTATCCACTCTACATCCATTTTTATCCACTCTACGTCCATTTTATCCACTCTACATCCATTTTATCCATTCTACATCCATTTTTATCCACTCTACATCCATTTTATCCACTCTACATCCATTTTTATCAACTCTATATCCATTTTATCCACTCTACATCCATTTTTATCCATTTTACACCCATTTTATCCACTCTACATCCATTTTTATCCGCTCTACATCCATTTTTATCCACTCTACATCCATTTTATCCACTCTACATCCATTTTTATCAACTCTACATCCATTTTATCCACTCTACATCCATTTTATCCCCTCTACATCCATTTTATCCACTCTACATCCATTTTTATCAACTCTACATCCATTTTATCCACTCTACATCCATTTTTATCCACTCTACGTCCATTTTATCCACTCTACATCCATTTTATCCACTCTACATCCAATTTTATCCACTCTGCGCCCATTTTATCCACTCTACATCCATTTTATCCAATCTACAACCATTTTTATCCACTCTACATCCATTTTTATCCATTTTACACCCATTTTATCCACTCTACATCCATTTTTATCCACTCTACATCCATTTTATCCACTCTACATCCATTTTATCCATTCTACATCAATTTTTATCCACTCTAAATCTATTTTGTCCACTCTACATCCATTTTTATCAACTCAACATCCATTTTATCCACTCTACATCCATTTTATCCACTCTACATCCATTTTTATCAACTCTACATCCATTTTATCCACTCTACATCCATTTTTATCCACTTTACACCCATTTTATCCACTGTACATCCATTTTATCCACTCTACATCCATTTTTATCCACTTTACACCCATTTTATCCACTCTACATCCATTTTTATCAACTCAACATCCATTTTATCCACTCTACGCCCATTTTATCCACTCTACATCCATTTTATCCACTCTACATCCATTTTTATCCACTCTACATCCATTTTTATCCACTTTACACCCATTTTATCCACTCTACATCCATTTTATCCACTCTACATCCATTTTTATCCACTTTACACCCATTTTATCCACTCTACATCCATTTTATCCACTCTACATCCATTTTTATCCACTCTACGTCCATTTTATCCACTCTACATCCATTTTATCCACTCTACATCCATTTTTATCCACTCTATATCCATTTTTATCCACTCTACATTCATTTTATCCACTCTACATCCATTTTTATCCACTCTACATCCATTTTTATCCACTCTACATTCATTTTATCCACTCTACATCAATTTTTGTCAACTCTACATCCATTTTGTCCACTCTACATCCATTTTATCCACTCTACATCCATTTTTATCCACTTTACACCCATTTTATCCACTCTACATCCATTTTTATCAACTCAACATCCATTTTATCCACTCTACGCCCATTTTATCCACTCTACATCCATTTTATCCACTCTACATCCATTTTTATCCACTCTACATCCATTTTTATCCACTTTACACCCATTTTATCCACTCTACATCCATTTTATCCACTCTACATTCATTTTATCCACTCTACATCCATTTTTATCCACTCTACATCCATTTTTATCAACTCTATATCCATTTTCTCCACTCTACATCCATTTTATCCACTCTACATCCATTTTTATCCACTCTACATCCATTTTATCCACTCTACATCCATTTTTATCCACTCTACATCCATTTTTATCCATTTTACACCCATTTTATCCACTCTACATCCATTTTTATCCGCTCTACATCCATTTTTTTCCACTCTACATCCATTTTATCCACTCTACATCCATTTTTATCCACTCTACATTCATTTTATCCACTCTACATCCATTTTTATCCACTCTACATCCATTTTTATCCATTTTACACCCATTTTATCCACTCTACATCCATTTTTATCCACTCTACGTCCATTTTATCCACTCTACATCCATTTTATCCACTCTACATCCATTTTTATCCACTCTACATCCATTTTTATCAACTCTATATCCATTTTATCCACTCTACATCCATTTTTATCCATTTTACACCCATTTTATCCACTCTACATCCATTTTTATCCGCTCTACATCCATTTTTATCCACTCTACATCCATTTTATCCACTCTACATCCATTTTTATCAACTCTACATCCATTTTATCCACTCTACATCCATTTTATCCCCTCTACATCCATTTTATCCACTCTACATCCATTTTTATCAACTCTACATCCATTTTATCCACTCTACATCCATTTTTATCCACTCTACGTCCATTTTATCCACTCTACATCCATTTTATCCACTCTACATCCATTTTTATCCACTCTGCGCCCATTTTATCCACTCTACATCCATTTTATCCACTCTACAACCATTTTTATCCACTCTACATCCATTTTTATCCATTTTACACCCATTTTATCCACTCTACATCCATTTTTATCCACTCTACGTCCATTTTATCCACTCTACATCCATTTTATCCATTCTACATCAATTTTTATCCACTCTAAATCTATTTTGTCCACTCTACATCCATTTTTATCAACTCAACATCCATTTTATCCACTCTACATCCATTTTATCCACACTACATCCATTTTTATCCACTCTACGTCCATTTTATCCACTCTACATCCATTTTATCCATTCTACATCCATTTTTATCCACTCTACATCCATTTTATCCAAACTACATCCATTTTCTCCACTCTATATCCATTTTATCCACTCTACATCAATTTTTATCCACTCTAAATCTATTTTGTCCACTCTACATCCATTTTTATCAACTCAACATCCATTTTATCCACTCTACATCCATTTTATCCACTCTACATCCATTTTTATCCACTCGACATCCATTTTATCCACTCTACATCCATTTTATCCAAACTACATCCATTTTCTCCACTCTACATCCATTTTATCCACTCTACATCCATTTTTATCCACTCTACATCCATTTTATCCACTCTACATCCATTTTTATCCACTCTACATCCATTTTTATCCATTTTACACCCATTTTATCCACTCTACATCCATTTTTACCCGCTCTACATCCATTTTTTTCCACTCTACATCCATTTTATCCACTCTACATCCATTTTTATCCACTCTACATTCATTTTATCCACTCTACATCCATTTTTATCCACTCTACATCCATTTTTATCCATTTTACACCCATTTTATCCACTCTACATCCATTTTTATCCACTCTACGTCCATTTTATCCACTCTACATCCATTTTATCCATTCTACATCCATTTTTATCCACTCTACATCCATTTTATCCACTCTACATCCATTTTTATCAACTCTATATCCATTTTATCCACTCTACATCCATTTTTATCCATTTTACACCCATTTTATCCACTCTACATCCATTTTTATCCGCTCTACATCCATTTTTATCCACTCTACATCCATTTTATCCACTCTACATCCATTTTTATCAACTCTACATCCATTTTATCCACTCTACATCCATTTTATCCCCTCTACATCCATTTTATCCACTCTACATCCATTTTTATCAACTCTACATCCATTTTATCCACTCTACATCCATTTTTATCCACTCTACGTCCATTTTATCCACTCTACATCCATTTTATCCACTCTACATCCAATTTTATCCACTCTGCGCCCATTTTATCCACTCTACATCCATTTTATCCAATCTACAACCATTTTTATCCACTCTACATCCATTTTTATCCATTTTACACCCATTTTATCCACTCTACATCCATTTTTATCCACTCTACGTCCATTTTATCCACTCTACATCCATTTTATCCATTCTACATCAATTTTTATCCACTCTAAATCTATTTTGTCCACTCTACATCCATTTTTATCAACTCAACATCCATTTTATCCACTCTACATCCATTTTATCCACTCTACATCCATTTTTATCAACTCTACATCCATTTTATCCACTCTACATCCATTTTTATCCACTTTACACCCATTTTATCCACTGTACATCCATTTTATCCACTCTACATCCATTTTTATCCACTTTACATCCATTTTATCCACTCTACATCCATTTTTATCAACTCAACATCCATTTTATCCACTCTACGCCCATTTTATCCACTCTACATCCATTTTATCCACTCTACATCCATTTTTATCCACTCTACATCCATTTTTATCCCCTTTACACCCATTTTATCCACTCTACATCCATTTTATCCACTCTACATCCATTTTTATCCACTTTACACCCATTTTATCCACTCTACATCCATTTTATCCACTCTACATCCATTTTTATCCACTCTACGTCCATTTTATCCACTCTACATCCATTTTATCCACTCTACATCCATTTTTATCCACTCTATATCCATTTTTATCCACTCTACATTCATTTTATCCACTCTACATCCATTTTTATCCACTCTACATCCATTTTTATCCACTCTACATTCATTTTATCCACTCTACATCAATTTTTGTCAACTCTACATCCATTTTGTCCACTCTACATCCATTTTATCCACTCTACATCCATTTTTATCCACTTTACACCCATTTTATCCACTCTACATCCATTTTTATCAACTCAACATCCATTTTATCCACTCTACGCCCATTTTATCCACTCTACATCCATTTTATCCACTCTACATCCATTTTTATCCACTCTACATCCATTTTTATCCACTTTACACCCATTTTATCCACTCTACATCCATTTTATCCACTCTACATCCATTTTTATCCACTTTACACCCATTTTATCCACTCTACATCCATTTTATCCACTCTACATCCATTTTTATCCACTCTACGTCCATTTTATCCACTCTACATCCATTTTATCCACTCTACATCCATTTTTATCCACTCTATATCCATTTTTATCCACTCTACATTCATTTTATCCACTCTACATCCATTTTTATCCACTCTACATCCATTTTTATCCACTCTACATTCATTTTATCCACTCTACATCAATTTTTGTCAACTCTACATCCATTTTGTCCACTCTACATCCATTTTATACACTCTACATCCATTTTTATCCACTCTACATCCATTTTTATCCACTTTACACCCATTTTATCCACTCTACATCCATTTTATCCACTCTACATCCATTTTTATCCACTTTACACCCATTTTATCCACTCTACATCCATTTTATCCGAACTACATCCATTTTTATCCACTCTACATCCATTTTTATCCACTCTACATCCATTTTTATCCATTTTACACCCATTTTATCCACTCTACATCTATTTTTATCCGCTCTACATCCATTTTTTTCCACTCTACATCCATTTTATCCACTCTACATCCATTTTTATCCACTCTACATTCATTTCATCGACTCTACATCCATTGTATCCACTCTACATCCATTTTTATCCACTCGACATCCATTTTATCCACTCTACATCCATTTTATCCAAACTACATCCATTTTCTCCACTCTACATCCGTTTTATCCAAACTACATCCATTTTTATCCACTCTACATCCATTTTCATCCACTCTACATCCATTTTATACACTCTACATCCATTTTTATCCACTCTACATCCATTTTTATCCACTTTACACCCATTTTATCCACTCTACATCCATTTTATCCACTCTACATCCATTTTTATCCACTTTACACCCATTTTATCCACTCTACATCCATTTTATCCACTCTACATCCATTTTTATCCACTCTACGTCCATTTTATCCACTCTACATCCATTTTATCCACTCTACATCCATTTTTATCCACTCTATATCCATTTTTATCCACTCTACATCCATTTTATCGACTCTACATCCATTGTATCCACTCTACATCCATTTTGATCCACTCTACGCCCATTTTATCCACTCTACATCCATTTTATCAACTCTACATCCATTTTTATCCACTCTACATCCATTTTTATCCACTTTACACCCATTTTATCCACTCTACATCCATTTTATCCACTCTACATCCATTTTTATCCACTCTACGTCCATTTTATCCACTCTACATCCATTTTATCCACTCTACATCCATTTTTATCCACTCTGCGCCCATTTTATCCACTCTACATCCATTTTATCCACTCTACAACCATTTTTATCCACTCTACATCCATTTTTATCCATTTTACACCCATTTTATCCACTCTACATCCATTTTTATCCACTCTACGTCCATTTTATCCACTCTACATCCATTTTATCCATTCTACATCAATTTTTATCCACTCTAAATCTATTTTGTCCACTCTACATCCATTTTTATCAACTCAACATCCATTTTATCCACTCTACATCCATTTTATCCACACTACATCCATTTTTATCCACTCTACGTCCATTTTATCCACTCTACATCCATTTTATCCATTCTACATCCATTTTTATCCACTCTACATCCATTTTATCCAAACTACATCCATTTTCTCCACTCTATATCCATTTTATCCACTCTACATCAATTTTTATCCACTCTAAATCTATTTTGTCCACTCTACATCCATTTTTATCAACTCAACATCCATTTTATCCACTCTACATCCATTTTATCCACTCTACATCCATTTTTATCCACTCGACATCCATTTTATCCACTCTACATCCATTTTATCCAAACTACATCCATTTTCTCCACTCTACATCCATTTTATCCACTCTACATCCATTTTTATCCACTCTACATTCATTTTATCCACTCTACATCCATTTTTATCCACTCTACATCCATTTTTATCCATTTTACACCCATTTTATCCACTCTACATCCATTTTTATCCACTCTACGTCCATTTTATCCACTCTACATCCATTTTATCCATTCTACATCCATTTTTATCCACTCTACATCCATTTTATCCACTCTACATCCATTTTTATCAACTCTATATCCATTTTATCCACTCTACATCCATTTTTATCCATTTTACACCCATTTTATCCACTCTACATCCATTTTTATCCGCTCTACATCCATTTTTATCCACTCTACATCCATTTTATCCACTCTACATCCATTTTTATCAACTCTACATCCATTTTATCCACTCTACATCCATTTTATCCCCTCTACATCCATTTTATCCACTCTACATCCATTTTTATCAACTCTACATCCATTTTATCCACTCTACATCCATTTTTATCCACTCTACGTCCATTTTATCCACTCTACATCCATTTTATCCACTCTACATCCAATTTTATCCACTCTGCGCCCATTTTATCCACTCTACATCCATTTTATCCAATCTACAACCATTTTTATCCACTCTACATCCATTTTTATCCATTTTACACCCATTTTATCCACTCTACATCCATTTTTATCCACTCTACGTCCATTTTATCCACTCTACATCCATTTTATCCATTCTACATCAATTTTTATCCACTCTAAATCTATTTTGTCCACTCTACATCCATTTTTATCAACTCAACATCCATTTTATCCACTCTACATCCATTTTATCCACTCTACATCCATTTTTATCAACTCTACATCCATTTTATCCACTCTACATCCATTTTTATCCACTTTACACCTATTTTATCCACTGTACATCCATTTTATCCACTCTACATCCATTTTTATCCACTTTACACCCATTTTATCCACTCTACATCCATTTTTATCAACTCAACATCCATTTTATCCACTCTACGCCCATTTTATCCACTCTACATCCATTTTATCCACTCTACATCCATTTTTATCCACTCTACATCCATTTTTATCCACTTTACACCCATTTTATCCACTCTACATCCATTTTATCCACTCTACATCCATTTTTATCCACTTTACACCCATTTTATCCACTCTACATCCATTTTATCCACTCTACATCCATTTTTATCCACTCTACGTCCATTTTATCCACTCTACATCCATTTTATCCACTCTACATCCATTTTTATCCACTCTATATCCATTTTTATCCACTCTACATTCATTTTATCCACTCTACATCCATTTTTATCCACTCTACATCCATTTTTATCCACTCTACATTCATTTTATCCACTCTACATCAATTTTTGTCAACTCTACATCCATTTTGTCCACTCTACATCCATTTTATCCACTCTACATCCATTTTTATCCACTTTACACCCATTTTATCCACTCTACATCCATTTTTATCAACTCAACATCCATTTTATCCACTCTACGCCCATTTTATCCACTCTACATCCATTTTATCCACTCTACATCCATTTTTATCCACTCTACATCCATTTTTATCCACTTTACACCCATTTTATCCACTCTACATCCATTTTATCCACTCTACATCCATTTTTATCCACTTTACACCCATTTTATCCACTCTACATCCATTTTATCCACTCTACATCCATTTTTATCCACTCTACGTCCATTTTATCCACTCTACATCCATTTTATCCACTCTACATCCATTTTTATCCACTCTATATCCATTTTTATCCACTCTACATTCATTTTATCCACTCTACATCCATTTTTATCCACTCTACATCCATTTTTATCCACTCTACATTCATTTTATCCACTCTACATCAATTTTTGTCAACTCTACATCCATTTTGTCCACTCTACATCCATTTTATACACTCTACATCCATTTTTATCCACTCTACATCCATTTTTATCCACTTTACACCCATTTTATCCACTCTACATCCATTTTTATCCACTTTACACCCATTTTATCCACTCTACATCCATTTTATCCGAACTACATCCATTTTTATCCACTCTACATCCATTTTTATCCACTCTACATCCATTTTTATCCATTTTACACCCATTTTATCCACTCTACATCTATTTTTATCCGCTCTACATCCATTTTTTTCCACTCTACATCCATTTTATCCAAACTACATCCATTTTCTCCACTCTACATCCGTTTTATCCAAACTACATCCATTTTTATCCACTCTACATCCATTTTCATCCACTCTACATCCAGTTTATACACTCTACATCCATTTTTATCCACTCTACATCCATTTTTATCCACTTTACACCCATTTTATCCACTCTACATCCATTTTATCCACTCTACATCCATTTTTATCCACTTTACACCCATTTTATCCACTCTACATCCATTTTATCCACTCTACATCCATTTTTATCCACTCTACGTCCATTTTATCCACTCTACATCCATTTTATCCACTCTACATCCATTTTTATCCACTCTATATCCATTTTTATCCACTCTACATCCATTTTATCGACTCTACATCCATTGTATCCACTCTACATCCATTTTGATCCACTCTACGCCCATTTTATCCACTCTACATCCATTTTATCAACTCTACATCCATTTTTATCCACTCTACATCTATTTTTATCCACTTTACACCCATTTTATCCACTCTACATCCATTTTATCCACTCTACATCCATTTTTATCCACTCTACGTCCATTTTATCCACTCTACATCCATTTTATCCACTCTACATCCATTTTTATCCACTCTATATCCATTTTTATCCACTCTACATCCATTTTATCCACTCTACATCCATTTTTATCCACTCTACATCCATTTTTATCCACTTTACACCCATTTTATCCACTCTACATCCATTTTATCCACTCTACATCCATTTCATCCACTCTACATCCATTTTATCCACTCT
The DNA here is from genome assembly GCA_933228935.1 of Pemphredon lugubris. Taxonomy (NCBI): domain Eukaryota; kingdom Metazoa; phylum Arthropoda; class Insecta; order Hymenoptera; family Crabronidae; genus Pemphredon; species Pemphredon lugubris. The sequence goes on along the minus strand of OW121816.1, from coordinate 39,834,700 downwards.
ACATCCATTTTTATCCACTCTACATCCATTTTTATCCACTTTACACCCATTTTATCCACTCTACATCCATTTTATCCACTCTACATCCATTTTTATCCACTTTACACCCATTTTATCCACTCTACATCCATTTTATCCACTCTACATCCATTTTTATCCACTCTACATCCATTTTATCCACTCTACATCCATTTTTATCAACTCAACATCCATTTTATCCACTCTACGCCCATTTTATCCACTCTACATCCATTTTATCCACTCTACATCCATTTTTATCCACTCTACATCCATTTTTATCCACTTTACACCCATTTTATCCACTCTACATCCATTTTATCCACTCTACATCCATTTTTATCCACTTTACACCCATTTTATCCACTCTACATCCATTTTATCCACTCTACATCCATTTTTATCCACTCTACGTCCATTTTATCCAATCTACATCCATTTTATCCACTCTACATCCATTTTTATCCACTCTACGTCCATTTTATCCACTCTACATCCATTTTCTCCAAACTACATCCATTTTCTCCACTCTACATCCGTTTTATCCAAACTACATCCATTTTTATCCACTCTACATCCATTTTTATCCACTCTACAACCATTTTATCCACTCTACATCCATTTTATCCCCTCTACATCCATTTTTATCCACTCTACGCCCATTTTATCCACTCTACATCCATTTTATCCACCCTACGCCCATTTTATCCACTCTACATCCATTTTTATCCACTTTACACCCATTTTATCCACTCTACATCCATTTTATCCACTCTACATCCATTTTTATCCACTTTACACCCATTTTATCCACTCTACATCCATTTTTATCCACTCTACATCCATTTTATCCACTCTACATCCATTTTTATCAACTCAACATCCATTTTATCCACTCTACGCCCATTTTATCCACTCTACATCCATTTTATCCACTCTACATCCATTTTTATCCACTCTACATCCATTTTTATCCACTTTACACCCATTTTATCCACTCTACATCCATTTTATCCACTCTACATCCATTTTATCCACTCTACATCCATTTTTATACACTCTACATCCATTTTATCCACTCTACATCAATTTTTATCCACTCTAAATCTATTTTGTCCACTCTACATCCATTTTTATCAACTCAACATCCATTTTTATCCACTCTACATCCATTTTATCCACTCTACATCCATTTTTATCCACTCTACGTCCATTTTATCCACTCTACATCCATTTTATCCATTCTACATCCATTTTTATCCACTCTACATCCATTTTATCCACTCTACATCCATTTTTATCAACTCTACATCCATTTTATCCACTCTACATCCATTTTTATCCATTTTACACCCATTTTATCCACTCTACATCCATTTTTATCCGCTCTACATCCATTTTTATCCACTCTACATCCATTTTATCCACTCTACATCCATTTTTATCAACTCTACATACATTTTATCCACTCTACATCCATTTTATCCCCTCTACATCCATTTTATCCACTCTACATCCATTTTTATCAACTCTACATCCATTTTATCCACTCTACATCCATTTTTATCCACTCTACGTCCATTTTATCCACTCTACATCCATTTTATCCACTCTACATCCATTTTTATCCACTCTGCGCCCATTTTATCCACTCTACATCCATTTTATCCACTCTACAACCATTTTTATCCACTCTACATCCATTTTTATCCATTTTACACCCATTTTATCCACTCTACATCCATTTTTATCCACTCTACGTCCATTTTATCCACTCTACATCCATTTTATCCATTCTACATCAATTTTTATCCACTCTAAATCTATTTTGTCCACTCTACATCCATTTTTATCAACTCAACATCCATTTTATCCACTCTACATCCATTTTATCCACTCTACATCCATTTTTATCAACTCTACATCCATTTTATCCACTCTACATCCATTTTTATCCACTTTACACCCATTTTATCCACTCTACATCCATTTTATCCACTCTACATCCATTTTTATCCACTTTACACCCATTTTATCCACTCTACATCCATTTTTATCAACTCAACATCCATTTTATCCACTCTACGCCCATTTTATCCACTCTACATCCATTTTATCCACTCTACATCCATTTTTATCCACTCTACATCCATTTTTATCCACTTTACACCCATTTTATCCACTCTACATCCATTTTATCCACTCTACATCCATTTTTATCCACTTTACACCCATTTTATCCACTCTACATCCATTTTATCCACTCTACATCCATTTTTATCCACTCGACATCCATTTTATCCGAACTACATCCATTTTTATCCACTCTACATCCATTTTTATCCACTCTACATCCATTTTTATCCATTTTACACCCATTTTATCCACTCTACATCTATTTTTATCCGCTCTACATCCATTTTTTTCCACTCTACATCCATTTTATCCACTCTACATCCATTTTTATCCATTTTACACCCATTTTATCCACTCTACATCCATTTTTATCCACTCTGCGCCCATTTTATCCACTCTACATCCATTTTATCCATTCTACATCAATTTTTATCCACTCTAAATCTATTTTGTCCACTCTACATCCATTTTTATCAACTCAACATCCATTTTATCCACTCTACATCCATTTTATCCACTCTACATCCATTTTTATCAACTCTACATCCATTTTATCCACTCTACATCCATTTTTATCCACTTTACACCCATTTTATCCACTCTACATCCATTTTATCCACTCTACATCCATTTTTATCCACTTTACACCCATTTTATCCACTCTACATCCATTTTTATCAACTCAACATCCATTTTATCCACTCTACGCCCATTTTATCCACTCTACATCCATTTTATCCACTCTACATCCATTTTTATCCACTCTACATCCATTTTTATCCACTCTACACCCATTTTATCCACTCTACATCCATTTTATCCACTCTACATCCATTTTTATCCACTTTACACCCATTTTATCCACTCTACATCCATTTTATCCACTCTACATCCATTTTTATCCACTCGACATCCATTTTATCCGAACTACATCCATTTTTATCCACTCTACATCCATTTTTATCCACTCTACATCCATTTTTATCCATTTTACACCCATTTTATCCACTCTACATCTATTTTTATCCGCTCTACATCCATTTTTTTCCACTCTACATCCATTTTATCCACTCTACATCCATTTTTATCCACTCTACATCCATTTTATCGACTCTACATCCATTGTATCCACTCTACATCCATTTTTATCCACTCGACATCCATTTTATCCACTCTACATCCATTTTATCCAAACTACATCCATTTTCTCCACTCTACATCCGTTTTATCCAAACTACATCCATTTTTATCCACTCTACATCCATTTTCATCCACTCTACATCCATTTTATACACTCTACATCCATTTTTATCCACTCTACATCCATTTTTATCCACTTTACACCCATTTTATCCACTCTACATCCATTTTATCCACTCTACATCCATTTTTATCCACTTTACACCCATTTTATCCACTCTACATCCATTTTATCCACTCTACATCCATTTTTATCCACTCTACGTCCATTTTATCCACTCTACATCCATTTTATCCACTCTACATCCATTTTTATCCACTCTATATCCATTTTTATCCACTCTACATCCATTTTATCGACTCTACATCCATTGTATCCACTCTACATCCATTTTGATCCACTCTACGCCCATTTTATCCACTCTACATCCATTTTATCAACTCTACATCCATTTTTATCCACTCTACATCCATTTTTATCCACTTTACACCCATTTTATCCACTCTACATCCATTTTATCCACTCTACATCCATTTTTATCCACTCTACGTCCATTTTATCCACTCTACATCCATTTTATCCACTCTACATCCATTTTTATCCACTCTATATCCATTTTTATCCACTCTACATCCATTTTATCCACTCTACATCCATTTTTATCCACTCTACATCCATTTTTATCCACTTTACACCCATTTTATCCACTCTAAATCCATTTTATCCACTCTACATCCATTTTATCCACTCTACATCCATTTTTATCCACTCTACATCCATTTTATCCACTCTACATCCATTTTTATCAACTCAACATCCATTTTATCCACTCTACGCCCATTTTATCCACTCTACATCCATTTTATCCACTCTACATCCATTTTTATCCACTCTACATCCATTTTTATCCACTTTATACCCATTTTATCCACTCTACATCCATTTTATCCACTCTACATCCATTTTTATCCACTCTACATCCATTTTGATCCACTCTACGCCCATTTTATCCACTCTACATCCATTTTATCCACTCTACATCCATTTTTATCCACTCTACATCCATTTTTATCCACTTTACACCCATTTTATCCACTCTACATCCATTTTATCCACTCTACGCCCATTTTATCCACTCTACATCCATTTTATCCACTCTACATCCATTTTTATCCACTCTACATCGATTTTATCCACTCTATATCCATTTTTATCCACTCTACATCCATTTTATCCACTCTACATCCATTTTTATCCACTCTACATCCATTTTTATCCACTTTACACCCATTTTATCCACTCTACATCCATTTTATCCACTCTACATCCATTTCATCCACTCTACATCCATTTTATCCACTCTACATCCATTTTTATCCACTCTACATCCATTTTTATCCACTTTACACCCATTTTATCCACTCTACATCCATTTTATCCACTCTACATCCATTTTTATCCACTTTACACCCATTTTATCCACTCTACATCCATTTTATCCACTCTACATCCATTTTTATCCACTCTACATCCATTTTATCCACTCTACATCCATTTTTATCAACTCAACATCCATTTTATCCACTCTACGCCCATTTTATCCACTCTACATCCATTTTATCCACTCTACATCCATTTTTATCCACTCTACATCCATTTTTATCCACTTTACACCCATTTTATCCACTCTACATCCATTTTATCCACTCTACATCCATTTTTATCCACTTTACACCCATTTTATCCACTCTACATCCATTTTATCCACTCTACATCCATTTTTATCCACTCTACGTCCATTTTATCCAATCTACATCCATTTTATCCACTCTACATCCATTTTTATCCACTCTACGTCCATTTTATCCACTCTACATCCATTTTCTCCAAACTACATCCATTTTCTCCACTCTACATCCGTTTTATCCAAACTACATCCATTTTTATCCACTCTACATCCATTTTTATCCACTCTACAACCATTTTATCCACTCTACATCCATTTTATCCCCTCTACATCCATTTTTATCCACTCTACGCCCATTTTATCCACTCTACATCCATTTTATCCACCCTACGCCCATTTTATCCACTCTACATCCATTTTTATCCACTTTACACCCATTTTATCCACTCTACATCCATTTTATCCACTCTACATCCATTTTTATCCACTTTACACCCATTTTATCCACTCTACATCCATTTTTATCCACTCTACATCCATTTTATCCACTCTACATCCATTTTTATCAACTCAACATCCATTTTATCCACTCTACGCCCATTTTATCCACTCTACATCCATTTTATCCACTCTACATCCATTTTTATCCACTCTACATCCATTTTTATCCACTTTACACCCATTTTATCCACTCTACATCCATTTTCTCCACTCTACATCCATTTTATCCACTCTACATCCATTTTTATACACTCTACATCCATTTTATCCACTCTACATCAATTTTTATCCACTCTAAATCTATTTTGTCCACTCTACATCCATTTTTATCAACTCAACATCCATTTTTATCCACTCTACATCCATTTTATCCACTCTACATCCATTTTTATCCACTCTACGTCCATTTTATCCACTCTACATCCATTTTATCCATTCTACATCCATTTTTATCCACTCTACATCCATTTTATCCACTCTACATCCATTTTTATCAACTCTACATCCATTTTATCCACTCTACATCCATTTTTATCCATTTTACACCCATTTTATCCACTCTACATCCATTTTTATCCGCTCTACATCCATTTTTATCCACTCTACATCCATTTTATCCACTCTACATCCATTTTTATCAACTCTACATACATTTTATCCACTCTACATCCATTTTATCCCCTCTACATCCATTTTATCCACTCTACATCCATTTTTATCAACTCTACATCCATTTTATCCACTCTACATCCATTTTTATCCACTCTACGTCCATTTTATCCACTCTACATCCATTTTATCCACTCTACATCCATTTTTATCCACTCTGCGCCCATTTTATCCACTCTACATCCATTTTATCCACTCTACAACCATTTTTATCCACTCTACATCCATTTTTATCCATTTTACACCCATTTTATCCACTCTACATCCATTTTTATCCACTCTACGTCCATTTTATCCACTCTACATCCATTTTATCCATTCTACATCAATTTTTATCCACTCTAAATCTATTTTGTCCACTCTACATCCATTTTTATCAACTCAACATCCATTTTATCCACTCTACATCCATTTTATCCACTCTACATCCATTTTTATCAACTCTACATCCATTTTATCCACTCTACATCCATTTTTATCCACTTTACACCCATTTTATCCACTCTACATCCATTTTATCCACTCTACATCCATTTTTATCCACTATACACCCATTTTATCCACTCTACATCCATTTTTATCAACTCAACATCCATTTTATCCACTCTACGCCCATTTTATCCACTCTACATCCATTTTATCCACTCTACATCCATTTTTATCCACTCTACATCCATTTTTATCCACTTTACACCCATTTTATCCACTCTACATCCATTTTATCCACTCTACATCCATTTTTATCCACTTTACACCCATTTTATCCACTCTACATCCATTTTATCCACTCTACATCCATTTTTATCCACTCGACATCCATTTTATCCGAACTACATCCATTTTTATCCACTCTACATCCATTTTTATCCACTCTACATCCATTTTTATCCATTTTACACCCATTTTATCCACTCTACATCTATTTTTATCCGCTCTACATCCATTTTTTTCCACTCTACATCCATTTTATCCACTCTACATCCATTTTTATCCATTTTACACCCATTTTATCCACTCTACATCCATTTTTATCCACTCTACGTCCATTTTATCCACTCTACATCCATTTTATCCATTCTACATCCATTTTTATCCACTCTAAATCTATTTTGTCCACTCTACATCCATTTTTATCAACTCAACATCCATTTTATCCACTCTACATCCATTTTATCCACTCTACATCCATTTTTATCAACTCTACATCCATTTTATCCACTCTACATCCATTTTTATCCACTTTACACCCATTTTATCCACTCTACATCCATTTTATCCACTCTACATCCATTTTTATCCACTTTACACCCATTTTATCCACTCTACATCCATTTTTATCAACTCTACATCCATTTTATCCACTCTACGCCCATTTTATCCACTCTACATCCATTTTATCCACTCTACATCCATTTTTATCCACTCTACATCCATTTTTATCCACTTTACACCCATTTTATCCACTCTACATCCATTTTATCCACTCTACATCCATTTTTATCCACTTTACACCCATTTTATCCACTCTACATCCATTTTATCCACTCTACATCCATTTTTATCCACTCGACATCCATTTTATCCGAACTACATCCATTTTTATCCACTCTACATCCATTTTTATCCACTCTACATCCATTTTTATCCATTTTACACCCATTTTATCCACTCTACATCTATTTTTATCCACTCTACATCCATTTTTTTCCACTCTACATCCATTTTATCCACTCTACATCCATTTTTATCCACTCTACATTCATTTTATCGACTCTACATCCATTGTATCCACTCTACATCCATTTTTATCCACTCGACATCCATTTTATCCACTCTACATCCATTTTATCCAAACTACATCCATTTTCTCCACTCTACATCCGTTTTATCCAAACTACATCCATTTTTATCCACTCTACATCCATTTTCATCCACTCTACATCCATTTTATACACTCTACATCCATTTTTATCCACTCTACATCCATTTTTATCCACTTTACACCCATTTTATCCACTCTACATCCATTTTATCCACTCTACATCCATTTTTATCCACTTTACACCCATTTTATCCACTCTACATCCATTTTATCCACTCTACATCCATTTTTATCCACTCTACGTCCATTTTATCCACTCTACATCCATTTTATCCACTCTACATCCATTTTTATCCACTCTATATCCATTTTTATCCACTCTACATCCATTTTATCGACTCTACATCCATTGTATCCACTCTACATCCATTTTGATCCACTCTACGCCCATTTTATCCACTCTACATCCATTTTATCAACTCTACATCCATTTTTATCCACTCTACATCCATTTTTATCCACTTTACACCCATTTTATCCACTCTACATCCATTTTATCCACTCTACATCCATTTTTATCCACTCTACGTCCATTTTATCCACTCTACATCCATTTTATCCACTCTACATCCATTTTTATCCACTCTACATCCATTTTTATCCACTCTACATCCATTTTATCCACTCTACATCCATTTTTATCCACTCTACATCCATTTTTATCCACTTTACACCCATTTTATCCACTCTAAATCCATTTTATCCACTCTACATCCATTTTATCCACTCTACATCCATTTTTATCCACTCTACATCCATTTTATCCACTCTACATCCATTTTTATCAACTCTACATCCATTTTATCCACTCTACGCCCATTTTATCCACTCTACATCCATTTTATCCACTCTACATCCATTTTTATCCACTCTACATCCATTTTTATCCACTTTATACCCATTTTATCCACTCTACATCCATTTTATCCACTCTACATCCATTTTTATCCACTCTACATCCATTTTGATCCACTCTACGCCCATTTTATCCACTCTACATCCATTTTATCCACTCTACATCCATTTTTATCCACTCTACATCCATTTTTATCCACTTTACACCCATTTTATCCACTCTACATCCATTTTATCCACTCTACGCCCATTTTATCCACTCTACATCCATTTTATCCACTCTACATCCATTTTTATCCACTCTACATCCATTTTATCCACTCTACATCCATTTTTATCAACTCAACATCCATTTTATCCACTCTACGCCCATTTTATCCACTCTACATCCATTTTATCCACTCTACATCCATTTTTATCCACTCTACATCCATTTTTATCCACTCTACACCCATTTTATCCACTCTACATCCATTTTATCCACTCTACATCCATTTTTATCAACTCAACATCCATTTTATCCACTCTACATCCATTTTATCCACTCTACATCCATTTTTATCAACTCTACATCCATTTTATCCACTCTACATCCATTTTTATCCACTTTACACCCATTTTATCCACTCTACATCCATTTTATCCACTCTACATCCATTTTTATCCACTTTACACCCATTTTATCCACTCTACATCCATTTTTATCAACTCAACATCCATTTTATCCACTCTACATCCATTTTATCCACTCTACATCCATTTTTATCCACTCGACATCCATTTTATCCACTCTACATCCATTTTATCCAAACTACATCCATTTTCTCCACTCTACATCCATTTTATCCACTCTACATCCATTTTTATCCACTCTACATCCATTTTATCCACTCTACATCCATTTTTATCCACTCTACATCCATTTTTATCCATTTTACACCCATTTTATCCACTCTACATCCATTTTTATCCGCTCTACATCCATTTTTTTCCACTCTACATCCATTTTATCCACTCTACATCCATTTTTATCCACTCTACATTCATTTTATCCACTCTACATCCATTTTTATCCACTCTACATCCATTTTTATCCATTTTACACCCATTTTATCCACTCTACATCCATTTTTATCCACTCTACGTCCATTTTATCCACTCTACATCCATTTTATCCATTCTACATCCATTTTTATCCACTCTACATCCATTTTATCCACTCTACATCCATTTTTATCAACTCTATATCCATTTTATCCACTCTACATCCATTTTTATCCATTTTACACCCATTTTATCCACTCTACATCCATTTTTATCCGCTCTACATCCATTTTTATCCACTCTACATCCATTTTATCCACTCTACATCCATTTTTATCAACTCTACATCCATTTTATCCACTCTACATCCATTTTATCCCCTCTACATCCATTTTATCCACTCTACATCCATTTTTATCAACTCTACATCCATTTTATCCACTCTACATCCATTTTTATCCACTCTACGTCCATTTTATCCACTCTACATCCATTTTATCCACTCTACATCCATTTTTATCCACTCTGCGCCCATTTTATCCACTCTACATCCATTTTATCCACTCTACAACCATTTTTATCCACTCTACATCCATTTTTGTCCATTTTACACCCATTTTATCCACTCTACATCCATTTTTATCCACTCTACGTCCATTTTATCCACTCTACATCCATTTTATCCATTCTACATCAATTTTTATCCACTCTAAATCTATTTTGTCCACTCTACATCCATTTTTATCAACTCAACATCCATTTTATCCACTCTACATCCATTTTTATCCACTTTACACCCATTTTATCCACTCTACATCCATTTTATCCACTCTACATCCATTTTTATCCACTTTACACCCATTTTATCCACTCTACATCCATTTTTATCAACTCAACATCCATTTTATCCACTCTACGCCCATTTTATCCACTCTACATCCATTTTATCCACTCTACATCCATTTTTATCCACTCTACATCCATTTTTATCCACTTTACACCCATTTTATCCACTCTACATCCATTTTATCCACTCTACATCCATTTTTATCCACTTTACACCCATTTTATCCACTCTACATCCATTTTATCCACTCTACATCCATTTTTATCCACTCTACGTCCATTTTATCCACTCTACATCCATTTTATCCACTCTACATCCATTTTTATCCACTCTGCGCCCATTTTATCCACTCTACATCCATTTTATCCACTCTACAACCATTTTTATCCACTCTACATCCATTTTTGTCCATTTTACACCCATTTTATCCACTCTACATCCATTTTTATCCACTCTACGTCCATTTTATCCACTCTACATCCATTTTATCCATTCTACATCAATTTTTATCCACTCTAAATCTATTTTGTCCACTCTACATCCATTTTTATCAACTCAACATCCATTTTATCCACTCTACATCCATTTTTATCAACTCTACATCCATTTTATCCACTCTACATCCATTTTTATCCACTTTACACCCATTTTATCCACTCTACATCCATTTTATCCACTCTACATCCATTTTTATCCACTTTACACCCATTTTATCCACTCTACATCCATTTTTATCAACTCAACATCCATTTTATCCACTCTACACCCATTTTATCCACTCTACATCCATTTTATCCACTCTACATCCATTTTTATCCACTCTACATCCATTTTTATCCACTTTACACCCATTTTATCCACTCTACATCCATTTTATCCACTCTACATCCATTTTTATCCACTTTACACCCATTTTATCCACTCTACATCCATTTTATCCACTCTACATCCATTTTTATCCACTCTACGTCCATTTTATCCACTCTACATCCATTTTATCCACTCTACATCCATTTTTATCCACTCTATATCCATTTTTATCCACTCTACATTCATTTTATCCACTCTACATCCATTTTTATCCACTCTACATCCATTTTTATCCACTCTACATTCATTTTATCCACTCTACATCAATTTTTGTCAACTCTACATCCATTTTGTCCACTCTACATCCATTTTATCCACTCTACATCCATTTTTATCAACTCAACATCCATTTTATCCACTCTACATCCATTTTTATACACTCTGCGCCCATTTTATCCACTCTACATCCATTTTATCCACTCTACATCCATTTTTATCCACTCGACATCCATTTTATCCGAACTACATCCATTTTTATCCACTCTACATCCATTTTTATCCACTCTACATCCATTTTTATCCATTTTACACCCATTTTATCCACTCTACATCTATTTTTATCCGCTCTACATCCATTTTTTTCCACTCTACATCCATTTTATCCACTCTACATCCATTTTTATCCACTCTACATTCATTTCATCGACTCTACATCCATTGTATCCACTCTACATCCATTTTTATCCACTCGACATCCATTTTATCCACTCTACATCCATTTTATCCAAACTACATCCATTTTCTCCACTCTACATCCGTTTTATCCAAACTACATCCATTTTTATCCACTCTACATCCATTTTCATCCACTCTACATCCATTTTATACACTCTACATCCATTTTTATCCACTCTACATCCATTTTTATCCACTTTACACCCATTTTATCCACTCTACATCCATTTTATCCACTCTACATCCATTTTTATCCACTCTACATCCATTTTTATCCACTTTACACCCATTTTATCCACTCTACATCCATTTTATCCACTCTACGCCCATTTTATCCACTCTACATCCATTTTATCCACTCTACATCCATTTTTATCCACTCTACATCCATTTTTATCCACTTTATACCCATTTTATCCACTCTACATCCATTTTATCCACTCTACATCCATTTTTATCCACTCTACATCCATTTTGATCCACTCTACGCCCATTTTATCCACTCTACATCCATTTTATCCACTCTACATCCATTTTTATCCACTCTACATCCATTTTTATCCACTATACACCCATTTTATCCACTCTACATCCATTTTATCCACTCTACATCCATTTTTATCCACTTTACACCCATTTTATCCACTCTACATCCATTTTATCCACTCTACATCCATTTTTATCCACTCTACATCCATTTTATCCACTCTACATCCATTTTTATCAACTCAACATCCATTTTATCCACTCTACGCCCATTTTATCCACTCTACATCCATTTTATCCACTCTACATCCATTTTTATCCACTCTACATCCATTTTTATCCACTTTACACCCATTTTATCCACTCTACATCCATTTTATCCACTCTACATCCATTTTTATCCACTTTACACCCATTTTATCCACTCTACATCCATTTTATCCACTCTACATCCATTTTTATCCACTCTACGTCCATTTTATCCAATCTACATCCATTTTATCCACTCTACATCCATTTTTATCCACTCTACGTCCATTTTATCCACTCTACATCCATTTTCTCCAAACTACATCCATTTTCTCCACTCTACATCCGTTTTATCCAAACTACATCCATTTTTATCCACTCTACATCCATTTTTATCCACTCTACAACCATTTTATCCACTCTACATCCATTTTATCCCCTCTACATCCATTTTTATCCACTCTACGCCCATTTTATCCACTCTACATCCATTTTATCCACCCTACGCCCATTTTATCCACTCTACATCCATTTTTATCCACTTTACACCCATTTTATCCACTCTACATCCATTTTATCCACTCTACATCCATTTTTATCCACTTTACACCCATTTTATCCACTCTACATCCATTTTTATCCACTCTACATCCATTTTATCCACTCTACATTCATTTTTATCAACTCAACATCCATTTTATCCACTCTACGCCCATTTTATCCACTCTACATCCATTTTATCCACTCTACATCCATTTTATCCACTCTACATCCATTTTTATCCACTCTACATCCATTTTATCCACTCTACATCAATTTTTATCCACTCTAAATCTATTTTGTCCACTCTACATCCATTTTTATCAACTCAACATCCATTTTTATCCACTCTACATCCATTTTATCCACTCTACATCCATTTTTATCCACTCTACGTCCATTTTATCCACTCTACATCCATTTTATCCATTCTACATCCATTTTTATCCACTCTACATCCATTTTATCCACTCTACATCCATTTTTATCAACTCTACATCCATTTTATCCACTCTACATCCATTTTTATCCATTTTACACCCATTTTATCCACTCTACATCCATTTTTATCCGCTCTACATCCATTTTTATCCACTCTACATCCATTTTATCCACTCTACATCCATTTTTATCAACTCTACATACATTTTATCCACTCTACATCCATTTTATCCCCTCTACATCCATTTTATCCACTCTACATCCTTTTTTATCAACTCTACATCCATTTTATCCACTCTACATCCATTTTTATCAACTCTACATCCATTTTATCCACTCTACATCCATTTTTATCCACTTTACACCCATTTTATCCACTCTACATCCATTTTATCCACTCTACATCCATTTTTATCCACTTTACACCCATTTTATCCACTCTACATCCATTTTTATCAACTCAACATCCATTTTATCCACTCTACGCCCATTTTATCCACTCTACATCCATTTTATCCACTCTACATCCATTTTTATCCACTCTACATCCATTTTTATCCACTTTACACCCATTTTATCCACTCTACATCCATTTTATCCACTCTACATCCATTTTTATCCACTTTACACCCATTTTATCCACTCTACATCCATTTTATCCACTCTACATCCATTTTTATCCACTCGACATCCATTTTATCCGAACTACATCCATTTTTATCCACTCTACATCCATTTTTATCCACTCTACATCCATTTTTATCCATTTTACACCCATTTTATCCACTCTACATCTATTTTTATCCGCTCTACATCCATTTTTTTCCACTCTACATCCATTTTATCCACTCTACATCCATTTTTATCCACTCTACATTCATTTTATCGACTCTACATCCATTGTATCCACTCTACATCCATTTTTATCCACTCGACATCCATTTTATCCACTCTACATCCATTTTATCCAAACTACATCCATTTTCTCCACTCTACATCCGTTTTATCCAAACTACATCCATTTTTATCCACTCTACATCCATTTTCATCCACTCTACATCCATTTTATACACTCTACATCCATTTTTATCCACTCTACATCCATTTTTATCCACTTTACACCCATTTTATCCACTCTACATCCATTTTATCCACTCTACATCCATTTTTATCCACTTTACACCCATTTTATCCACTCTACATCCATTTTATCCACTCTACATCCATTTTTATCCACTCTACGTCCATTTTATCCACTCTACATCCATTTTATCCACTCTACATCCATTTTTATCCACTCTATATCCATTTTTATCCACTCTACATCCATTTTATCGACTCTACATCCATTGTATCCACTCTACATCCATTTTATCCACTCTACATCCATTTTTATCCACTCTACATCCATTTTATCCACTCTACATCCATTTTTATCAACTCAACATCCATTTTATCCACTCTACGCCCATTTTATCCACTCTACATCCATTTTATCCACTCTACATCCATTTTTATCCACTCTACATCCATTTTTATCCACTTTATACCCATTTTATCCACTCTACATCCATTTTATCCACTCTACATCCATTTTTATCCACTCTACATCCATTTTATCCACTCTACGCCCATTTTATCCACTCTACATCCATTTTATCCACTCTACATCCATTTTTATCCACTCTACATCCATTTTTATCCACTTTATACCCATTTTATCCACTCTACATCCATTTTATCCACTCTACATCCATTTTTATCCACTCTACATCCATTTTGATCCACTCTACGCCCATTTTATCCACTCTACATCCATTTTATCCACTCTACATCCATTTTTATCCACTCTACATCCATTTTTATCCACTTTACACCCATTTTATCCACTCTACATCCATTTTATCCACTCTACGCCCATTTTATCCACTCTACATCCATTTTATCCACTCTACATCCATTTTTATCCACTCTACATCGATTTTATCCACTCTACATCCATTTTTATCAACTCAACATCCATTTTATCCACTCTAAGCCCATTTTATCCACTCTACATCCATTTTTATCCACTTTACACCCATTTTATCCACTCTACATCCATTTTATCCACTCTACATCCATTTTTATCCACTTTACACCCATTTTATCCACTCTACATCCATTTTTATCAACTCAACATCCATTTTATCCACTCTACATCCATTTTATCCACTCTACATCCATTTTTATCCACTCGACATCCATTTTATCCACTCTACATCCATTTTATCCAAACTACATCCATTTTCTCCACTCTACATCCATTTTATCCACTCTACATCCATTTTTATCCACTCTACATCCATTTTATCCACTCTACATCCATTTTTATCCACTCTACATCCATTTTTATCCATTTTACACCCATTTTATCCACTCTACATCCATTTTTATCCGCTCTACATCCATTTTTTTCCACTCTACATCCATTTTATCCACTCTACATCCATTTTTATCCACTCTACATCCATTTTATCCACTCTACATCCATTTTTATCCACTCTACATCCATTTTTATCCATTTTACACCCATTTTATCCACTCTACATCCATTTTTATCCACTCTACGTCCATTTTATCCACTCTACATCCATTTTATCCATTCTACATCCATTTTTATCCACTCTACATCCATTTTATCCACTCTACATCCATTTTTATCAACTCTATATCCATTTTATCCACTCTACATCCATTTTTATCCATTTTACACCCATTTTATCCACTCTACATCCATTTTTATCCGCTCTACATCCATTTTTATCCACTCTACATCCATTTTATCCACTCTACATCCATTTTTATCAACTCTACATCCATTTTATCCACTCTACATCCATTTTATCCCCTCTACATCCATTTTATCCACTCTACATCCATTTTTATCAACTCTACATCCATTTTATCCACTCTACATCCATTTTTATTCACTCTACGTCCATTTTATCCACTCTACATCCATTTTATCCACTCTACATCCATTTTTATCCACTCTGCGCCCATTTTATCCACTCTACATCCATTTTATCCACTCTACAACCATTTTTATCCACTCTACATCCATTTTTATCCACTTTACACCCATTTTATCCACTCTACATCCATTTTTATCCACTCTACGTCCATTTTATCCACTCTACATCCATTTTATCCATTCTACATCAATTTTTATCCACTCTAAATCTATTTTGTCCACTCTACATCCATTTTTATCAACTCAACATCCATTTTATCCACTCTACATCCATTTTTATCAACTCTACATCCATTTTATCCACTCTACATCCATTTTTATCCACTTTACACCCATTTTATCCACTCTACATCCATTTTATCCACTCTACATCCATTTTTATCCACTTTACACCCATTTTATCCACTCTACATCCATTTTTATCAACTCTACATCCATTTTATCCACTCTACGCCCATTTTATCCACTCTACATCCATTTTATCCACTCTACATCCATTTTTATCCACTCTACATCCATTTTTATCCACTTTACACCCATTTTATCCACTCTACATCCATTTTATCCACTCTACATCCATTTTTATCCACTTTACACCCATTTTATCCACTCTACATCCATTTTATCCACTCTACATCCATTTTTATCCACTCTACGTCCATTTTATCCACTCTACATCCATTTTATCCACTCTACATCCATTTTTATCCACTCTATATCCATTTTTATCCACTCTACATTCATTTTATCCACTCTACATCCATTTTTATCCACTCTACATCCATTTTTATCCACTCTACATTCATTTTATCCACTCTACATCAATTTTTGTCAACTCTACATCCATTTTGTCCACTCTACATCCATTTTATCCACTCTACATCCATTTTTATCAACTCAACATCCATTTTATCCACTCTACATCCATTTTTATACACTCTGCGCCCATTTTATCCACTCTACATCCATTTTATCCACTCTACATCCATTTTTATCCACTCGACATCCATTTTATCCGAACTACATCCATTTTTATCCACTCTACATCCATTTTTATCCACTCTACATCCATTTTTATCCATTTTACACCCATTTTATCCACTCTACATCTATTTTTATCCGCTCTACATCCATTTTTTTCCACTCTACATCCATTTTATCCACTCTACATCCATTTTTATCCACTCTACATTCATTTCATCGACTCTACATCCATTGTATCCACTCTACATCCATTTTTATCCACTCGACATCCATTTTATCCACTCTACATCCATTTTATCCAAACTACATCCATTTTCTCCACTCTACATCCGTTTTATCCAAACTACATCCATTTTTATCCACTCTACATCCATTTTCATCCACTCTACATCCATTTTATACCCTCTACATCCATTTTTATCCACTCTACATCCATTTTTATCCACTTTACACCCATTTTATCCACTCTACATCCATTTTATCCACTCTACATCCATTTTTATCCACTTTACACCCATTTTATCCACTCTACATCCATTTTATCCACTCTACATCCATTTTTATCCACTCTACGTCCATTTTATCCACTCTACATCCATTTTATCCACTCTACATCCATTTTTATCCACTCTATATCCATTTTTATCCACTCTACATCCATTTTATCGACTCTACATCCATTGTATCCACTCTACATCCATTTTGATCCACTCTACGCCCATTTTATCCACTCTACATCCGTTTTATCAACTCTACATCCATTTTTATCCACTCTACATCCATTTTTATCCACTTTACACCCATTTTATCCACTCTACATCCATTTTATCCACTCTACATCCATTTTTATCCACTCTACGTCCATTTTATCCACTCTACATCCATTTTATCCACTCTACATCCATTTTTATCCACTCTATATCCATTTTTATCCACTCTACATCCATTTTATCCACTCTACATCCATTTTTATCCACTCTACATCCATTTTTATCCACTTTACACCCATTTTATCCACTCTACATCCATTTTATCCACTCTACGTCCATTTTATCCACTCTACATCCATTTTTATCCACTCTACATCCATTTTATCCACTCTACATCCATTTTTATCAACTCAACATCCATTTTATCCACTCTACGCCCATTTTATCCACTCTACATCCATTTTATCCACTCTACATCCATTTTTATCCACTCTACATCCATTTTTATCCACTTTATACCCATTTTATCCACTCTACATCCATTTTATCCACTCTACATCCATTTTTATCCACTCTACATCCATTTTGATCCACTCTACGCCCATTTTATCCACTCTACATCCATTTTATCCACTCTACATCCATTTTTATCCACTCTACATCCATTTTTATCCACTTTACACCCATTTTATCCACTCTACATCCATTTTATCCACTCTACGCCCATTTTATCCACTCTACATCCATTTTATCCACTCTACATCCATTTTTATCCACTCTACATCCATTTTTATCCACTTTATACCCATTTTATCCACTCTACATCCATTTTATCCACTCTACATCCATTTTTATCCACTCTACATCCATTTTGATCCACTCTACGCCCATTTTATCCACTCTACATCCATTTTATCCACTCTACATCCATTTTTATCCACTCTACATCCATTTTTATCCACTTTACACCCATTTTATCCACTCTACATCCATTTTATCCACTCTACATCCATTTTTATCCACTTTACACCCATTTTATCCACTCTACATCCATTTTATCCACTCTACATCCATTTTTATCCACTCTACATCCATTTTATCCACTCTACATCCATTTTTATCAACTCAACATCCATTTTATCCACTCTACGCCCATTTTATCCACTCTACATCCATTTTATCCACTCTACATCCATTTTTATCCACTCTACATCCATTTTTATCCACTCTACACCCATTTTATCCACTCTACATCCATTTTATCCACTCTACATCCATTTTTATCCACTTTACACCCATTTTATCCACTCTACATCCATTTTATCCACTCTACATCCATTTTTATCCACTCTACGTCCATTTTATCCAATCTACATCCATTTTATCCACTCTACATCCATTTTTATCCACTCTACGTCCATTTTATCCACTCTACATCCATTTTCTCCAAACTACATCCATTTTCTCCACTCTACATCCGTTTTATCCAAACTACATCCATTTTTATCCACTCTACATCCATTTTTATCCACTCTACAACCATTTTATCCACTCTACATCCATTTTATCCCCTCTACATCCATTTTTATCCACTCTACGCCCATTTTATCCACTCTACATCCATTTTATCCACCCTACGCCCATTTTATCCACTCTACATCCATTTTTATCCACTTTACACCCATTTTATCCACTCTACATCCATTTTATCCACTCTACATCCATTTTTATCCACTTTACACCCATTTTATCCACTCTACATCCATTTTTATCCACTCTACATCCATTTTATCCACTCTACATCCATTTTTATCAACTCAACATCCATTTTATCCACTCTACGCCCATTTTATCCACTCTACATCCATTTTATCCACTCTACATCCATTTTTATCCACTCTACATCCATTTTTATCCACTTTACACCCATTTTATCCACTCTACATCCATTTTCTCCACTCTACATCCATTTTATCCACTCTACATCCATTTTTATCAACTCAACATCCATTTTTATCCACTCTACATCCATTTTATCCACTCTACATCCATTTTTATCCACTCTACGTCCATTTTATCCACTCTACATCCATTTTATCCATTCTACATCCATTTTTATCCACTCTACATCCATTTTATCCACTCTACATCCATTTTTATCAACTCTACATCCATTTTATCCACTCTACATCCATTTTTATCCATTTTACACCCATTTTATCCACTCTACATCCATTTTTATCCGCTCTACATCCATTTTTATCCACTCTACATCCATTTTATCCACTCTACATCCATTTTTATCAACTCTACATACATTTTATCCACTCTACATCCATTTTATCCATTCTACATCCATTTTTATCCACTCTACATCCATTTTATCCACTCTACATCCATTTTTATCAACTCTACATCCATTTTATCCACTCTACATCCATTTTTATCCATTTTACACCCATTTTATCCACTCTACATCCATTTTTATCCGCTCTACATCCATTTTTATCCACTCTACATCCATTTTATCCACTCTACATCCATTTTTATCAACTCTACATACATTTTATCCACTCTACATCCATTTTATCCCCTCTACATCCATTTTATCCACTCTACATCCATTTTTATCAACTCTACATCCATTTTATCCACTCTACATCCATTTTTATCCACTCTACGTCCATTTTATCCACTCTACATCCATTTTATCCATTCTACATCCATTTTTATCCACTCTACATCCATTTTATCCACTCTACATCCATTTTTATCAACTCTACATCCATTTTATCCACTCTACATCCATTTTTATCCATTTTACACCCATTTTATCCACTCTACATCCATTTTTATCCGCTCTACATCCATTTTTATCCACTCTACATCCATTTTATCCACTCTACATCAATTTTTATCCACTCTAAATCTATTTTGTCCACTCTACATCCATTTTTATCAACTCAACATCCATTTTTATCCACTCTACATCCATTTTATCCACTCTACATCCATTTTTATCCACTCTACGTCCATTTTATCCACTCTACATCCATTTTATCCATTCTACATCCATTTTTATCCACTCTACATCCATTTTATCCACTCTACATCCATTTTTATCAACTCTACATCCATTTTATCCACTCTACATCCATTTTTATCCATTTTACACCCATTTTATCCACTCTACATCCATTTTTATCCGCTCTACATCCATTTTTATCCACTCTACATCCATTTTATCCACTCTACATCCATTTTTATCAACTCTACATACATTTTATCCACTCTACATCCATTTTATCCCCTCTACATCCATTTTATCCACTCTACATCCATTTTTATCAACTCTACATCCATTTTATCCACTCTACATCCATTTTTATCCACTCTACGTCCATTTTATCCACTCTACATCCATTTTATCCACTCTACATCCATTTTTATCCACTCTGCGCCCATTTTATCCACTCTACATCCATTTTATCCACTCTACAACCATTTTTATCCACTCTACATCCATTTTTATCCATTTTACACCCATTTTATCCACTCTACATCCATTTTTATCAACTCTACGTCCATTTTATCCACTCTACATCCATTTTATCCATTCTACATCAATTTTTATCCACTCTAAATCTATTTTGTCCACTCTACATCCATTTTTATCAACTCAACATCCATTTTATCCACTCTACATCCATTTTATCCACTCTACATCCATTTTTATCAACTCTACATCCATTTTATCCACTCTACATCCATTTTTATCCACTTTACACCCATTTTATCCACTCTACATCCATTTTATCCACTCTACATCCATTTTTATCCACTTTACACCCATTTTATCCACTCTACATCCATTTGTATCAACTCAACATCCATTTTATCCACTCTACGCCCATTTTATCCACTCTACATCCATTTTATCCACTCTACATCCATTTTTATCCACTCTACATCCATTTTTATCCACTTTACACCCATTTTATCCACTCTACATCCATTTTATCCACTCTACATCCATTTTTATCCACTTTACACCCATTTTATCCACTCTACATCCATTTTATCCACTCTACATCCATTTTTATCCACTCGACATCCATTTTATCCGAACTACATCCATTTTTATCCACTCTACATCCATTTTTATCCACTCTACATCCATTTTTATCCATTTTACACCCATTTTATCCACTCTACATCTATTTTTATCCGCTCTACATCCATTTTTTTCCACTCTACATCCATTTTATCCACTCTACATCCATTTTTATCCATTTTACACCCATTTTATCCACTCTACATCCATTTTTATCCACTCTACGTCCATTTTATCCACTCTACATCCATTTTATCCATTCTACATCAATTTTAATCCACTCTAAATCTATTTTGTCCACTCTACATCCATTTTTATCAACTCAACATCCATTTTATCCACTCTACGCCCATTTTATCCACTCTACATCCATTTTATCCACTCTACATCCATTTTTATCCACTCTACATCGATTTTATCCACTCTACATCCATTTTTATCCACTCTACATCCATTTTTATCCACTCTACATCCATTTTATCCACTCTACATCCATTTTTATCAACTCTACATCCATTTTATCCACTCTACATCCATTTTTATCCACTCTACGCCCATTTTATCCACTCTACATCCATTTTATCCACTCTACGCCCATTTTATCCACTCTACATCCATTTTATCCACTCTACATCCATTTTTATCCACTCTACATCCATTTTGATCCACTCTACGCCCATTTTATCCACTCTACATCCATTTTATCAACTCTACATCCATTTTTATCAACTCTACATCCATTTTATCCACTCTACATCCATTTTATCCCCTCTACATCCATTTTATCCACTCTACATCCATTTTTATCAACTCTACATCCATTTTATCCACTCTACATCCATTTTTATCCACTCTACGTCCATTTTATCCACTCTACATCCATTTTATCCACTCTACATCCATTTTTATCCACTCTGCGCCCATTTTATCCACTCTACATCCATTTTATCCACTCTACATCCATTTTTATCCACTCTACATCCATTTTTATCCATTTTACACCCATTTTATCCACTCTACATCCATTTTTATCCACTCTACATCCATTTTATCCACTCTACATCCATTTTTATCCACTCTACGTCCATTTTATCCTCTCTACATCCATTTTATCCATTCTATATCAATTTTTATCCACTCTAAATCTATTTTGTCCACTCTACATCCATTTTTATCAACTCAACATCCATTTTATCCACTCTACATCCATTTTATCCACTCTACATCCATTTTTATCAACTCTACATCCATTTTATCCACTCTACATCCATTTTTATCCACTTTACACCCATTTTATCCACTCTACATCCATTTTTATCAACTCAACATCCATTTTATCCACTCTACGCCCATTTTATCCACTCTATATCCATTTTTATCCACTCTACATCCATTTTATCCACTCTACATCCATTTTATCCACTCTACATCCATTTTTATCTACTCTACATCCATTTTATCCACTCTACATCCATTTTTATCAACTCAACATCCATTTTATCCACTCTACGCCCATTTTATCCACTCTACATCCATTTTATCCACTCTACATCCATTTTTATCCACTCTACATCCATTTTTATCCACTTTACACCCATTTTATCCACTCTACATCCATTTTATCCACTCTACATCCATTTTTATCCACTTTACACCCATTTTATCCACTCTACATCCATTTTTATCCACTCTACGTCCATTTTATCCACTCTACATCCATTTTATCCACTCTACATCCATTTTTATCCACTCTATATCCATTTTTATCCACTCTACATCCATTTTATCCACTCTACATCCATTTTTATCCACTCTACATCCATCTTTATCCACTTTACACCCATTTTATCCACTCTACATCCATTTTTATCCACTCTACATCCATTTTATCCATTCTACATCCATTTTTATCCACTCTACATCCATTTTATCCACTCTACATCCATTTTTATCAACTCTACATCCATTTTATCCACTCTACATCCATTTTTATCCACTCTACGCCCATTTTATCCACTCTACATCCATCTTGATCCACTCTATGCCCATTTTATCCACTCTACATCCATTTTATCAACTCTACATCCATTTTTATCCACTCTACATCCATTTTTATCCACTTTACACCCATTTTATCCACTCTACATCCATTTTATCCACTCTACATCCATTTTCTCCAAACTACATCCATTTTCTCCACTCTACATCCGTTTTATCCAAACTACATCCATTTTTATCCACTCTACATCCATTTTTATCCACTCTACAACCATTTTATCCACTCTACATCCATTTTATCCCCTCTACATCCATTTTATCCACTCTACATCCATTTTTATCCACTCTACATCCATTTTATCCACTCTACATCCATTTTTATCCACTCTACGTCCATTTTATCCACTCTACATCCATTTTATCCATTCTACATCCATTTTTATCCACTCTACATCCATTTTTATCAACTCTACATCCATTTTATCCACTCTACATCCATTTTTATCCACTCTGCGCCCATTTTATCCACTCTACATCCATTTTTATCCACTCTACATCCATTTTTATCCATTTTACACCCATTTTATCCACTCTACATCCATTTTTATCCGCTCTACATCCATTTTTTTCCACTCTACATCCATTTTATCCACTCTACATCCATTTTTATCCACTCTACATTCATTTTATCCACTCTACATCCATTTTTATCCACTCTACATCCATTTTTATCCATTTTACACCCATTTTTATCCACTCTACATCCATTTTATCCACTCTACATCCATTTTTATCCACTCTACATCCATTTTTATCCACTCTACATCCATTTTTATCAACTCTACATCCATTTTATCCACTCTACAACCATTTTATCCACTCTACATCCATTTTATCCCCTCTACATCCATTTTATCCACTCTACATCCATTTTTATCAACTCTACATCCATTTTATCCACTCTACATCCATTTTATCCACTCTACATCCATTTTATCCACTCTACATCCATTTTTATCCACTCTACATCCATTTTATCCACTCTACATCCATTTTTATCAACTCAACATCCATTTTATCCACTCTACGCCCATTTTATCCACTCTACATCCATTTTATCCACTCTACATCCATTTTTATCCACTCTACATCCATTTTTATCCACTTTACACCCATTTTATCCACTCTACATCCATTTTCTCCACTCTACATCCATTTTATCCACTCTACATCCATTTTTATCCACTCTACATCCATTTTATCCACTCTACATCAATTTTTATCCACTCTAAATCTATTTTGTCCACTCTACATCCATTTTTATCAACTCAACATCCATTTTTATCCACTCTACATCCATTTTATCCACTCTACATCCATTTTTATCCACTCTACGTCCATTTTATCCACTCTACATCCATTTTATCCATTCTACATCCATTTTTATCCACTCTACATCCATTTTATCCACTCTACATCCATTTTTATCAACTCTACATCCATTTTATCCACTCTACATCCATTTTTATCCATTTTACACCCATTTTATCCACTCTACATCCATTTTTATCAACTCTACATCCATTTTATCCACTCTACATCCATTTTTATCCACTTTACACCCATTTTATCCACTCTACATCCATTTTATCCACTCTACATCCATTTTTATCCACTTTACACCCATTTTATCCACTCTACATCCATTTTTATCAACTCAACATCCATTTTATCCACTCTACGCCCATTTTATCCACTCTACATCCACTCTACATCCATTTTTATCCACTCTACATCCATTTTTATCCACTTTACACCCATTTTATCCACTCTACATCCATTTTTATCCACTCTACATCCATTTTTATCCACTTTACACCCATTTTATCCACTCTACATCCATTTTCTCCACTCTACATCCATTTTATCCACTCTACATCCATTTTTATCCACTCTACATCCATTTTATCCACTCTACATCAATTTTTATCCACTCTAAATCTATTTTGTCCACTCTACATCCATTTTTATCAACTCAACATCCATTTTTATCCACTCTACATCCATTTTATCCACTCTACATCCATTTTCTCCAAACTACATCCATTTTCTCCACTCTACATCCGTTTTATCCAAACTACATCCATTTTTATCCACTCTACATCCATTTTTATCCACTCTACAACCATTTTATCCACTCTACATCCATTTTATCCCCTCTACATCCATTTTTATCCACTTTACACCCATTTTATCCACTCTACATCCATTTTATCCACTCTACATCCATTTTTATCCACTTTACACCCATTTTATCCACTCTACATCCATTTTATCCACTCTACATCCATTTTTATCCACTCTACATCCATTTTATCCACTCTACATCCATTTTTATCAACTCAACATCCATTTTATCCACTCTACGCCCATTTTATCCACTCTACATCCATTTTTATCCACTTTACACCCATTTTATCCACTCTACATCCATTTTCTCCACTCTACATCCATTTTATCCACTCTACATCCATTTTTATCCACTCTACATCCATTTTATCCACTCTACATCAATTTTTATCCACTCTAAATCTATTTTGTCCACTCTACATCCATTTTTATCAACTCAACATCCATTTTTATCCACTCTACATCCATTTTATCCACTCTACATCCATTTTTATCCACTCTACGTACATTTTATCCACTCTACATCCATTTTATCCATTCTACATCCATTTTTATCCACTCTACATCCATTTTATCCACTCTACATCCATTTTTATCAACTCTACATCCATTTTATCCACTCTACATCCATTTTTATCCATTTTACACCCATTTTATCCACTCTACATCCATTTTTATCCGCTCTACATCCATTTTTATCCACTCTACATCCATTTTATCCACTCTACATCCATTTTTATCAACTCTACATACATTTTATCCACTCTACATCCATTTTATCCCCTCTACATCCATTTTATCCACTCTACATCCATTTTTATCAACTCTACATCCATTTTATCCACTCTACATCCATTTTTATCCACTCTACGTCCATTTTATCCACTCTACATCCATTTTATCCACTCTACATCCATTTTTATCCACTCTGCGCCCATTTTATCCACTCTACATCCATTTTATCCACTCTACAACCATTTTTATCCACTCTACATCCATTTTTATCCATTTTACACCCATTTTATCCACTCTACATCCATTTTTATCCACTCTACGTCCATTTTATCCACTCTACATCCATTTTATCCATTCTACATCAATTTTTATCCACTCTAAATCTATTTTGTCCACTCTACATCCATTTTTATCAACTCAACATCCATTTTATCCACTCTACATCCATTTTATCCACTCTACATCCATTTTTATCAACTCTACATCCATTTTATCCACTCTACATCCATTTTTATCCACTTTACACCCATTTTATCCACTCTACATCCATTTTATCCACTCTACATCCATTTTTATCCACTTTACACCCATTTTATCCACTCTACATCCATTTTTATCAACTCAACATCCATTTTATCCACTCTACGCCCATTTTATCCACTCTACATCCATTTTATCCACTCTACATCCATTTTTATCCACTCTACATCCATTTTTATCCACTTTACACCCATTTTATCCACTCTACATCCATTTTATCCACTCTACATCCATTTTTATCCACTTTACACCCATTTTATCCACTCTACATCCATTTTATCCACTCTACATCCATTTTTATCCACTCGACATCCATTTTTATCCACTCGACATCCATTTTATCCGAACTACATCCATTTTTATCCACTCTACATCCATTTTTATCCACTCTACATCCATTTTTATCCATTTTACACCCATTTTATCCACTCTACATCTATTTTTATCCGCTCTACATCCATTTTTTTCCACTCTACATCCATTTTATCCACTCTACATCCATTTTTATCCATTTTACACCCATTTTATCCACTCTACATCCATTTTTATCCACTCTACGTCCATTTTATCCACTCTACATCCATTTTATCCATTCTACATCAATTTTTATCCACTCTAAATCTATTTTGTCCACTCTACATCCATTTTTATCAACTCAACATCCATTTTATCCACTCTACATCCATTTTATCCACTCTACATCCATTTTTATCAACTCTACATCCATTTTATCCACTCTACATCCATTTTTATCCACTTTACACCCATTTTATCCACTCTACATCCATTTTATCCACTCTACATCCATTTTTATCCACTCTACACCCATTTTATCCACTCTACATCCATTTTTATCAACTCAACATCCATTTTATCCACTCTACGCCCATTTTATCCACTCTACATCCATTTTATCCACTCTACATCCATTTTTATCCACTCTACATCCATTTTTATCCACTTTACACCCATTTTATCCACTCTACATCCATTTTATCCACTCTACATCCATTTTTATCCACTTTACACCCATTTTATCCACTCTACATCCATTTTATCCACTCTACATCCATTTTTATCCACTCGACATCCATTTTATCCGAACTACATCCATTTTTATCCACTCTACATCCATTTTTATCCACTCTACATCCATTTTTATCCATTTTACACCCATTTTATCCACTCTACATCTATTTTTATCCGCTCTACATCCATTTTTTTCCACTCTACATCCATTTTATCCACTCTACATCCATTTTTATCCACTCTACATTCATTTTATCGACTCTACATCCATTGTATCCACTCTACATCCATTTTTATCCACTCGACATCCATTTTATCCACTCTACATCCATTTTATCCAAACTACATCCATTTTCTCCACTCTACATCCGTTTTATCCAAACTACATCCATTTTTATCCACTCTACATCCATTTTCATCCACTCTACATCCATTTTATACACTCTACATCCATTTTTATCCACTCTACATCCATTTTTATCAACTCTACACCCATTTTATCCACTCTACATCCATTTTATCCACTCTACATCCATTTTTATCCACTTTACACCCATTTTATCCACTCTACATCCATTTTATCCACTCTACATCCATTTTTATCCACTCTACGTCCATTTTATCCACTCTACATCCATTTTATCCACTCTACATCCATTTTTATCCACTCTATATCCATTTTTATCCACTCTACATCCATTTTATCGACTCTACATCCATTGTATCCACTCTACATCCATTTTGATCCACTCTACGCCCATTTTATCCACACTACATCCATTTTATCAACTCTACATCCATTTTTATCCACTCTACATCCATTTTTATCCACTTTACACCCATTTTATCCACTCTACATCCATTTTATCCACTCTACATCCATTTTTATCCACTCTACGTCCATTTTATCCACTCTACATCCATTTTATCCACTCTACATCCATTTTTATCCACTCTATATCCATTTTTATCCACTCTACATCCATTTTATCCACTCTACATCCATTTTTATCCACTCTACATCCATTTTTATCCACTTTACACCCATTTTATCCACTCTACATCCATTTTATCCACTCTACATCCATTTTATCCACTCTACATCCATTTTTATCCACTCTACATCCATTTTATCCACTCTACATCCATTTTTATCAACTCAACATCCATTTTATCCACTCTACGCCCATTTTATCCACTCTACATCCATTTTATCCACTCTACATCCATTTTTATCCACTCTACATCCATTTTTATCCACTTTATACCCATTTTATCCACTCTACATCCATTTTATCCACTCTACATCCATTTTTATCCACTCTACATCCATTTTGATCCACTCTACGCCCATTTTATCCACTCTACATCCATTTTATCCACTCTACATCCATTTTTATCCACTCTACATCCATTTTTATCCACTTTACACCCATTTTATCCACTCTACATCCATTTTATCCACTCTACGCCCATTTTATCCACTCTACATCCATTTTATCCACTCTACATCCATTTTTATCCACTCTACATCGATTTTATCCACTCTACATCCATTTTTATCAACTCAACATCCATTTTATCCACTCTACGCCCATTTTATCCACTCTACATCCATTTTATCCACTCTACATCCATTTTTATCCACTCTACATCCATTTTTATCCACTTTATACCCATTTTATCCACTCTACATCCATTTTATCCACTCTACATCCATTTTTATCCACTCTACATCCATTTTGATCCACTCTACGCCCATTTTATCCACTTTACACCCATTTTATCCACTCTACATCCATTTTATCCACTCTACATCCATTTTTATCCACTCTACGTCCATTTTATCCACTTTACACCCATTTTATCCACTCTACATCCATTTTATCCACTCTACGCCCATTTTATCCACTCTACATCCATTTTATCCACTCTACATCCATTTTTATCAACTCTACATCCATTTTATCCACTCTACATCCATTTTTATCCACTCTACGCCCATTTTATCCACTCTACATCCATTTTATCCACTCTACGCCCATTTTATCCACTCTACATCCATTTTATCCACTCTACATCCATTTTTATCCACTCTACATCCATTTTGATCCACTCTACGCCCATTTTATCCACTCTACGCCCATTTTATCCACTCTACATCCATTTTATCAACTCTACATCCATTTTTATCAACTCTACATCCATTTTATCCACTCTACATCCATTTTATCCCCTCTACATCCATTTTATCCACTCTACATCCATTTTTATCAACTCTACATCCATTTTATCCACTCTACATCCATTTTTATCCACTCTACGTCCATTTTATCCACTCTACATCCATTTTATCCACTCTACATCCATTTTTATCCACTCTGCGCCCATTTTATCCACTCTACATCCATTTTATCCACTCTACAACCATTTTTATCCACTCTACATCCATTTTTATCCATTTTACACCCATTTTATCCACTCTACATCCATTTTTATCCACTCTACATCCATTTTATCCACTCTACATCCATTTTTATCCACTCTACGTCCATTTTATCCTCTTTACATCCATTTTATCCATTCTATATCAATTTTTATCCACTCTAAATCTATTTTGTCCACTCTACATCCATTTTTATCAACTCAACATCCATTTTATCCACTCTACATCCATTTTATCCACTCTACATCCATTTTTATCAACTCTACATCCATTTTATCCACTCTACATCCATTTTTATCCACTTTACACCCATTTTATCCACTCTACATCCATTTTTATCAACTCAACATCCATTTTATCCACTCTACGCCCATTTTATCCACTCTATATCCATTTTTATCCACTCTACATCCATTTTATACACTCTACATCCATTTTTATCCACTCTACAACCATTTTATCCACTCATCATCCATTTTATCCCCTCTACATCCATTTTATCCACTCTACATCCATTTTATCCACTCTACATCCATTTTTATCTACTCTACATCCATTTTATCCACTCTACATCCATTTTTATCAACTCAACATCCATTTTATCCACTCTACGCCCATTTTATCCACTCTACATCCATTTTATCCACTCTACATCCATTTTTATCCACTCTACATCCATTTTTATCCACTCTACACCCATTTTATCCACTCTACATCCATTTTATTCACTCTACATCCATTTTTATCCACTTTACACCCATTTTATCCACTCTACATCCATTTTTATCCACTCTACGTCCATTTTATCCACTCTACATCCATTTTATCCACTCTACATCCATTTTTATCCACTCTATATCCATTTTTATCCACTCTACATCCATTTTATCCACTCTACATCCATTTTTATCCACTCTACATCCATCTTTATCCACTTTACACCCATTTTATCCACTCTACATCCATTTTTATCCACTCTACATCCATTTTATCCATTCTACATCCATTTTTATCCACTCTACATCCATTTTATCCACTCTACATCCATTTTTATCAACTCTACATCCATTTTATCCACTCTACATCCATTTTTATCCACTCTACGCCCATTTTATCCACTCTACATCCATCTTGATCCACTCTATGCCCATTTTATCCACTCTACATCCATTTTATCAACTCTACATCCATTTTTATCCACTCTACATCCATTTTTATCCACTTTACACCCATTTTATCCACTCTACATCCATTTTATCCACTCTACATCCATTTTCTCCAAACTACATCCATTTTCTCCACTCTACATCCGTTTTATCCAAACTACATCCATTTTTATCCACTCTACATCCATTTTTATCCACTCTACAACCATTTTATCCACTCTACATCCATTTTATCCCCTCTACATCCATTTTATCCACTCTACATCCATTTTTATCCACTCTACATCCATTTTATCCACTCTACATCCATTTTTATCCACTCTACGTCCATTTTATCCACTCTACATCCATTTTATCCATTCTACATCCATTTTTATCCACTCTACATCCATTTTTATCAACTCTACATCCATTTTATCCACTCTACATCCATTTTTATCCACTCTGCGCCCATTTTATCCACTCTACATCCATTTTATCCACTCTACATCCATTTTTATCCACTCTACATCCATTTTTATCCATTTTACACCCATTTTATCCACTCTACATCCATTTTTATCCGCTCTACATCCATTTTTTTCCACTCTACCTCCATTTTATCCACTCTACATCCATTTTTATCCACTCTACATTCATTTTATCCACTCTACATCCATTTTTATCCACTCTACATCCATTTTTATCCATTTTACACCCATTTTTATCCACTCTACATCCATTTTATCCACTCTACATCCATTTTTATCCACTCTACATCCATTTTTATCCACTCTACATCCATTTTTATCAACTCTACATCCATTTTATCCACTCTACATCCATTTTTATCCACTCTACATCCATTTTTATCCACTCTACATCCATTTTATACACTCTACATCCATTTTTATCCACTCTACAACCATTTTATCCACTCTACATCCATTTTATCCCCTCTACATCCATTTTATCCACTCTACATCCATTTTTATCAACTCTACATCCATTTTATCCACTCTACATCCATTTTTATCCACTCTACATCCATTTTATCCACACTACATCCATTTTTATCCACTCTACGTCCATTTTATCCACTCTACATCCATTTTATCCATTCTACATCCATTTTTATCCACTCTACATCCATTTTATCCAAACTACATCCATTTTCTCCACTCTACATCCATTTTATCCACTCTACATCAATTTTTATCCACTCTAAATCTATTTTGTCCACTCTACATCCATTTTTATCAACTCAACATCCATTTTATCCACTCTACATCCATTTTATCCACTCTACATCCATTTTTATCCACTCGACATCCATTTTATCCACTCTACATCCATTTTATCCAAACTACATCCATTTTATCCACTCTACATCCATTTTTATCCGCTCTACATCCATTTTTTTCCACTCTACATCCATTTTATCCACTCTACATCCATTTTTATCCACTCTACATTCATTTTATCCACTCTACATCCATTTTTATCAACTCTACATCCATTTTATCCACTCTACATCCATTTTTATCCACTCTACATCCATTTTATCCACACTACATCCATTTTTATCCACTCTACGTCCATTTTATCCACTCTACATCCATTTTATCCATTCTACATCCATTTTTATCCACTCTACATCCATTTTATCCAAACTACATCCATTTTCTCCACTCTACATCCATTTTATCCACTCTACATCAATTTTTATCCACTCTAAATCTATTTTGTCCACTCTACATCCATTTTTATCAACTCAACATCCATTTTATCCACTCTACATCCATTTTATCCACTCTACATCCATTTTTATCCACTCGACATCCATTTTATCCACTCTACATCCATTTTATCTAAACTACATCCATTTTTTCCACTCTACATCCATTTTATCCACTCTACATCCATTTTTATCCACTCTACATCCATTTTATCCACTCTACATCCATTTTTATCCACTCTACATCCATTTTTATCCATTTTACACCCATTTTATCCACTCTACATCCATTTTTATCCGCTCTACATCCATTTTTTTCCACTCTACATCCATTTTATCCACTCTACATCCATTTTTATCCACTCTACATTCATTTTATCCACTCTACATCCATTTTTATCCACTCTACATCCATTTTTATCCATTTTACACCCATTTTATCCACTCTACATCCATTTTTATCCGCATTACATCCATTTTTTTCCCCTCTACATCCGTTTTATCCAAACTACATCCATTTTTATCCACTCTACATCCATTTTTATCCACTCTACATCCATTTTATACACTCTACATCCATTTTTATCCACTCTACAACCATTTTATCCATTCTACATCCATTTTATCCCCTCTACATCCATTTTATCCACTCTACATCCATTTTTATCAACTCTACATCAATTTTATCCACTCTACATCCATTTTTATCCACTCTACATCCATTTTATCCACACTACATCCATTTTCTCCACTCTACATCCATTTTATCCACTCTACATCCATTTTTATCCACTCTACATCCATTTTATCCACTCTACATCAATTTTTATCCACTCTAAATCTATTTTGTCCACTCTACATCCATTTTTATCAACTCAACATCCATTTTTATCCACTCTACATCCATTTTATCCACTCTACATCCATTTTTATCGACTCTACGTCCATTTTATCCACTCTACATCCATTTTTATCAACTCTACATCCATTTTATCCACTCTACATCCATTTTTATCCACTCTACGCCCATTTTATCCACTCTACATCCATTTTATCCACTCTACGCCCATTTTATCCACTCTACACCCATTTTATCCACTCTACATCCATTTTTATCCGCTCTACATCCATTTTTATCCACTCTACATCCATTTTATCCACTCTACATCCATTTTTATCAACTCTACATCCATTTTATCCACTCTACATCCATTTTATCCCCTCTACATCCATTTTATCCACTTTACACCCATTTTATCCACTCTACATCCATTTTATCCACTCTACATCCATTTTTATCCACTCTACGTCCATTTTATCCACTCTACATCCATTTTATCCACTCTACATCCATTTTTATCCACTCTACGTCCATTTTATCCACTCTACATCCATTTTCTCCAAACTACATCCATTTTCTCCACTCTACATCCGTTTTATCCAAACTACATCCATTTTTATCCACTCTACATCCATTTTTATCCACTCTACATCCATTTTATCCACTCTACATCCATTTTATCCCCTCTACATCCATTTTTATCCACTCTACGCCCATTTTATCCACTCTACATCCATTTTATCCACCCTACGCCCATTTTATCCACTCTACATCCATTTTATCCACTCTACATCCATTTTTATCCACTCTACATCCATTTTGATCCACTCTACGCCCATTTTATCCACTCTACATCCATTTTATCAACTCTACATCCATTTTTATCCACTCTACATCCATTTTTATCCACTTTACACCCATTTTATCCACTCTACATCCATTTTATCCACTCTACATCCATTTTCTCCAAACTACATCCATTTTCTCCACTCTACATCCGTTTTATCCAAACTACATCCATTTTTATCCACTCTACATCGATTTTATCCACTCTACATCCATTTTTATCCACTCTACATCCATTTTTATCCACTCTACATCCATTTTATCCACTCTACATCCATTTTTATCAACTCTACATCCATTTTATCCACTCTACATCCATTTTTATCCACTCTACGCCCATTTTATCCACTCTACATCCATTTTATCCACTCTACGCCCATTTTATCCACTCTACATCCATTTTATCCACTCTACATCCATTTTTATCCACTCTACATCCATTTTGATCCACTCTACGCCCATTTTATCCACTCTACATCCATTTTATCAACTCTACATCCATTTTTATCAACTCTACATCCATTTTATCCACTCTACATCCATTTTATCCCCTCTACATCCATTTTATCCACTCTACATCCATTTTTATCAACTCTACATCCATTTTATCCACTCTACATCCATTTTTATCCACTCTACGTCCATTTTATCCACTCTACATCCATTTTATCCACTCTACATCCATTTTTATCCACTCTGCGCCCATTTTATCCACTCTACATCCATTTCATCCACTCTACAACCATTTTTATCCACTCTACATCCATTTTTATCCACTCTACATCCATTTTATCCACTCTACGTCCATTTTATCCTCTCTACATCCATTTTATCCATTCTATATCAATTTTTATCCACTCTAAATCTATTTTGTCCACTCTACATCCATTTTTATCAACTCAACATCCATTTTATCCACTCTACATCCATTTTATCCACTCTACATCCATTTTTATCAACTCTACATCCATTTTATCCACTCTACATCCATTTTTATCCACTTTACACCCATTTTATCCACTCTACATCCATTTTTATCAACTCAACATCCATTTTATCCACTCTACGCCCATTTTATCCACTCTATATCCATTTTTATCCACTCTACATCCATTTTATACACTCTACATCCATTTTTATCCACTCTACAACCATTTTATCCACTCATCATCCATTTTATCCCCTCTACATCCATTTTATCCACTCTACATCCATTTTATCCACTCTACATCCATTTTTATCTACTCTACATCCATTTTATCCACTCTACATCCATTTTTATCAACTCAACATCCATTTTATCCACTCTACGCCCATTTTATCCACTCTACATCCATTTTATCCACTCTACATCCATTTTTATCCACTCTACATCCATTTTTATCCACTTTACACCCATTTTATCCACTCTACATCCATTTTATCCACTCTACATCCATTTTTATCCACTTTACACCCATTTTATCCACTCTACATCCATTTTTATCCACTCTACATCCATTTTTATCCACTCTACATCCATTTTTATCCATTTTACACCCATTTTATCCACTCTACATCCATTTTATCCACTCTACATCCATTTTATCCACTCTACATCCATTTTTATCCACTCTACATCCATTTTATCCACTCTACATCCATTTTTATCCGCTCTACATCCATTTTTTTCCACTCTACATCCATTTTATCCACTCTACATCCATTTTTATCCACTCTACATTCATTTTATCCACTCTACATCCATTTTTATCCACTCTACATCCATTTTATCCACTCTACATCCATTTTTATCCACTCTACATCCATTTTTATCCATTTTACACCCATTTTATCCACTCTACATCCATTTTTATCCGCTCTACATCCATTTTTTTCCACTCTACATCCATTTTATCCACTCTACATCCATTTTTATCCACTCTACATTCATTTTATCCACTCTACATCCATTTTTATCCACTCTACATCCATTTTTATCCATTTTACACCCATTTTATCCACTCTACATCCATTTTTATCCGCATTACAT
Source organism: Pemphredon lugubris (assembly GCA_933228935.1). NCBI lineage: Eukaryota > Metazoa > Arthropoda > Insecta > Hymenoptera > Crabronidae > Pemphredon > Pemphredon lugubris. Next base: position 39,796,235 of record OW121816.1, on the reverse strand, counting down.
CCATTTTTTTCCCCTCTACATCCGTTTTATCCAAACTACATCCATTTTTATCCACTCTACATCCATTTTTATCCACTCTACATCCATTTTATCCACTCTACATCCATTTTTATCCACTCTACAACCATTTTATCCATTCTACATCCATTTTATCCCCTCTACATCCATTTTATCCACTCTACATCCATTTTTATCAACTCTACATCAATTTTATCCACTCTACATCCATTTTTATCCACTCTACATCCATTTTATCCACTCTACATCCATTTTATCCACTCTACATCCATTTTATCCACTCTACATCCATTTTTATCCACTCTACATCCATTTTATCCACTCTACATCAATTTTTATCCACTCTAAATCTATTTTGTCCACTCTACATCCATTTTTATCAACTCAACATCCATTTTTATCCACTCTACATCCATTTTATCCACTCTACATCCATTTTTATCGACTCTACGTCCATTTTATCCACTCTACATCCATTTTTATCAACTCTACATCCATTTTATCCACTCTACATCCATTTTTATCCACTCTACGCCCATTTTATCCACTCTACATCCATTTTATCCACTCTACGCCCATTTTATCCACTCTACACCCATTTTATCCACTCTACATCCATTTTTATCCGCTCTACATCCATTTTTATCCACTCTACATCCATTTTATCCACTCTACATCCATTTTTATCAACTCTACATCCATTTTATCCACTCTACATCCATTTTATCCCCTCTACATCCATTTTATCCACTTTACACCCATTTTATCCACTCTACATCCATTTTATCCACTCTACATCCATTTTTATCCACTCTACGTCCATTTTATCCACTCTACATCCATTTTATCCACTCTACATCCATTTTTATCCACTCTACGTCCATTTTATCCACTCTACATCCATTTTATCCAAACTACATCCATTTTCTCCACTCTACATCCGTTTTATCCAAACTACATCCATTTTTATCCACTCTACATCCATTTTTATCCACTCTACAACCATTTTATCCACTCTACATCCATTTTATCCCCTCTACATCCATTTTTATCCACTCTACGCCCATTTTATCCACTCTACATCCATTTTATCCACCCTACGCCCATTTTATCCACTCTACATCCATTTTATCCACTCTACATCCATTTTTATCCACTCTACATCCATTTTGATCCACTCTACGCCCATTTTATCCACTCTACATCCATTTTATCAACTCTACATCCATTTTTATCCACTCTACATCCATTTTTATCCACTTTACACCCATTTTATCCACTCTACATCCATTTTATCCACTCTACATCCATTTTCTCCAAACTACATCCATTTTCTCCACTCTACATCCGTTTTATCCAAACTACATCCATTTTTATCCACTCTACATCGATTTTATCCACTCTACATCCATTTTTATCCACTCTACATCCATTTTTATCCACTCTACATCCATTTTATCCACTCTACATCCATTTTTATCAACTCTACATCCATTTTATCCACTCTACATCCATTTTTATCCACTCTACGCCCATTTTATCCACTCTACATCCATTTTATCCACTCTACGCCCATTTTATCCACTCTACATCCATTTTATCCACTCTACATCCATTTTTATCCACTCTACATCCATTTTGATCCACTCTACGCCCATTTTATCCACTCTACATCCATTTTATCAACTCTACATCCATTTTTATCAACTCTACATCCATTTTATCCACTCTACATCCATTTTATCCACTCTACATCCATTTTATCCACTCTACATCCATTTTTATCAACTCTACATCCATTTTATCCACTCTACATCCATTTTTATCCACTCTACGTCCATTTTATCCACTCTACATCCATTTTATCCACTCTACATCCATTTTTATCCACTCTGCGCCCATTTTATCCACTCTACATCCATTTTATCCACTCTACAACCATTTTTATCCACTCTACATCCATTTTTATCCACTCTACATCCATTTTATCCACTCTACATCCATTTTTATCCACTCTACATCCATTTTATCCTCTCTACATCCATTTTATCCACTCTATATCAATTTTTATCCACTCTAAATCTATTTTGTCCACTCTACATCCATTTTTATCAACTCAACATCCATTTTATCCACTCTACATCCATTTTATCCACTCTACATCCATTTTTATCAACTCTACATCCATTTTATCCACTCTACATCCATTTTTATCCACTTTACACCCATTTTATCCACTCTACATCCATTTTTATCAACTCAACATCCATTTTATCCACTCTACGCCCATTTTATCCACTCTATATCCATTTTTATCCACTCTACATCCATTTTATACACTCTACATCCATTTTTATCCACTCTACAACCATTTTATCCACTCATCATCCATTTTATCCCCTCTACATCCATTTTATCCACTCTACATCCATTTTATCCACTCTACATCCATTTTTATCTACTCTACATCCATTTTATCCACTCTACATCCATTTTTATCAACTCAACATCCATTTTATCCACTCTACGCCCATTTTATCCACTCTACATCCATTTTATCCACTCTACATCCATTTTTATCCACTCTACATCCATTTTTATCCACTTTACACCCATTTTATCCACTCTACATCCATTTTATCCACTCTACATCCATTTTTATCCACTTTACACCCATTTTATCCACTCTACATCCATTTTTATCCACTCTACATCCATTTTTATCCACTCTACATCCATTTTTATCCATTTTACACCCATTTTATCCACTCTACATCCATTTTATCCACTCTACATCCATTTTATCCACTCTACATCCATTTTTATCCACTCTACATCCATTTTATCCACTCTACATCCATTTTTATCCGCTCTACATCCATTTTTTTCCACTCTACATCCATTTTATCCACTCTACATCCATTTTTATCCACTCTACATTCATTTTATCCACTCTACATCCATTTTTATCCACTCTACATCCATTTTTATCCATTTTACACCCATTTTATCCACTCTACATCCATTTTTATCCGCATTACATCCATTTTTTTCCCCTCTACATCCGTTTTATCCAAACTACATCCATTTTTATCCACTCTACATCCATTTTTATCCACTCTACATCCATTTTATACACTCTACATCCATTTTTATCCACTCTACAACCATTTTATCCGTTCTACATCCATTTTATCCCCTCTACATCCATTTTATCCACTCTACATCCATTTTTATCAACTCTACATCAATTTTATCCACTCTACATCCATTTTTATCCACTCTACATCCATTTTATCCACACTACATCCATTTTCTCCACTCTACATCCATTTTATCCACTCTACATCCATTTTTATCCACTCTACATCCATTTTATCCACTCTACATCAATTTTTATCCACTCTAAATCTATTTTGTCCACTCTACATCCATTTTTATCAACTCAACATCCATTTTTATCCACTCTACATCCATTTTATCCACTCTACATCCATTTTTATCCACTCTACGTCCATTTTATCCACTCTACATCCATTTTTATCAACTCTACATCCATTTTATCCACTCTACATCCATTTTTATCCACTCTACGCCCATTTTATCCACTCTACATCCATTTTATCCACTCTACGCCCATTTTATCCACTCTACACCCATTTTATCCACTCTACATCCATTTTTATCCGCTCTACATCCATTTTTATCCACTCTACATCCATTTTATCCACTCTACATCCATTTTTATCAACTCTACATCCATTTTATCCACTCTACATCCATTTTATCCCCTCTACATCCATTTTATCCACTTTACACCCATTTTATCCACTCTACATCCATTTTATCCACTCTACATCCATTTTTATCCACTCTACGTCCATTTTATCCACTCTACATCCATTTTATCCACTCTACATCCATTTTTATCCACTCTACGTCCATTTTATCCACTCTACATCCATTTTCTCCAAACTACATCCATTTTCTCCACTCTACATCCGTTTTATCCAAACTACATCCATTTTTATCCACTCTACATCCATTTTTATCCACTCTACAACCATTTTATCCACTCTACATCCATTTTATCCCCTCTACATCCATTTTTATCCACTCTACGCCCATTTTATCCACTCTACATCCATTTTATCCACCCTACGCCCATTTTATCCACTCTACATCCATTTTATCCACTCTACATCCATTTTTATCCACTCTACATCCATTTTGATCCACTCTACGCCCATTTTATCCACTCTACATCCATTTTATCAACTCTACATCCATTTTTATCCACTCTACATCCATTTTTATCCACTTTACACCCATTTTATCCACTCTACATCCATTTTATCCACTCTACATCCATTTTCTCCAAACTACATCCATTTTCTCCACTCTAGGCCCATTTTATCCAAACTACATCCATTTTTATCCACTCTACATCGATTTTATCCACTCTACATCCATTTTGATCCACTCTACGCCCATTTTATCCACTCTACATCCATTTTATCAACTCTACATCCATTTTTATCAACTCTACATCCATTTTATCCACTCTACATCCATTTTATCCCCTCTACATCCATTTTATCCACTCTACATCCATTTTTATCAACTCTACATCCATTTTATCCACTCTACATCCATTTTTATCCACTCTACGTCCATTTTATCCACTCTACATCCATTTTTATCAACTCAACATCCATTTTATCCACTCTACGCCCATTTTATCCACTCTACATCCATTTTATCCACTCTACATCCATTTTTATCCACTCTACATCCATTTTTATCCACTTTACACCCATTTTATCCACTCTACATCCATTTTATCCACTCTACATCCATTTTTATCCACTTTACACCCATTTTATCCACTCTACATCTATTTTTATCCACTCTACGTCCATTTTATCCACTCTACATCCATTTTATCCACTCTACATCCATTTTTATCCACTCTATATCCATTTTTATCCACTCTACATCCATTTTATCCACTCTACATCCATTTTTATCCACTCTACATCCATCTTTATCCACTTTACACCCATTTTATCCACTCTACATCCATTTTTATCCACTCTACATCCATTTTATCCATTCTACATCCATTTTTATCCACTCTACATCCATTTTATCCACTCTACATCCATTTTTATCAACTCTACATCCATTTTATCCACTCTACATCCATTTTTATCCACTCTACGCCCATTTTATCCACTCTACATCCATCTTGATCCACTCTACGCCCATTTTATCCACTCTACATCCATTTTATCCATTCTACATCCATTTTTATCCACTCTACATCCATTTTTATCAACTCTACATCCATTTTATCCACTCTACATCCATTTTTATCCACTCTGCGCCCATTTTATCCACTCTACATCCATTTTATCAACTCTACATCCATTTTTATCCACTCTACATCCATTTTTATCCACTTTACACACATTTTATCCACTCTACATCCATTTTATCCACTCTACATCCATTTTCTCCAAACTACATCCATTTTCTCCAAACTACATCCATTTTCTCCACTCTACATCCATTTTTATCCACTCTACAACCATTTTATCCACTCTACATCCATTTTATCCCCTCTACATCCATTTTATCCACTCTACATCCATTTTTATCCACTCTACATCCATTTTATCCACTCTACATCCATTTTTATCCACTCTACGTCCATTTTATCCACTCTACATCCATTTTATCCACTCTACATCCATTTTTATCCACTCTGCGCCCATTTTATCCACTCTACATCCATTTTATCCACTCTACATCCATTTTTATCCACTCTACATCCATTTTTATCCATTTTACACCCATTTTATCCACTCTACATCCATTTTTATCCGCTCTACATCCATTTTTTTCCACTCTACATCCATTTTATCCACTCTACATCCATTTTTATCCACTCTACATTCATTTTATCCACTCTACATCCATTTTTATCCACTCTACATCCATTTTTATCCATTTTACACCCATTTTTATCCACTCTACATCCATTTTATCCACTCTACATCCATTTTTATCCACTCTACATCCATTTTTATCCACTCTACATCCATTTTTATCAACTCTACATCCATTTTATCCACTCTACATCCATTTTTATCCACTCTACATCCATTTTTATCCACTCTACATCCATTTTATACACTCTACATCCATTTTTATCCACTCTACAACCATTTTATCCACTCTACATCCATTTTATCCCCTCTACATCCATTTTATCCACTCTACATCCATTTTTATCAACTCTACATCCATTTTATCCCCTCTACATCCATTTTATCCACTCTACATCCATTTTTATCAACTCTACATCCATTTTATCCACTCTACATCCATTTTTATCCACTCTACGTCCATTTTATCCACTCTACATCCATTTTTATCAACTCAACATCCATTTTATCCACTCTACGCCCATTTTATCCACTCTACATCCATTTTATCCACTCTACATCCATTTTTATCCACTCTACATCCATTTTTATCCACTTTACACCCATTTTATCCACTCTACATCCATTTTATCCACTCTACATCCATTTTTATCCACTTTACACCCATTTTATCCACTCTACATCCATTTTTATCCACTCTACGTCCATTTTATCCACTCTACATCCATTTTATCCACTCTACATCCATTTTTATCCACTCTATATCCATTTTTATCCACTCTACATCCATTTTATCCACTCTACATCCATTTTTATCCACTCTACATCCATCTTTATCCACTTTACACCCATTTTATCCACTCTACATCCATTTTTATCCACTCTACATCCATTTTATCCATTCTACATCCATTTTTATCCACTCTACATCCATTTTATCCACTCTACATCCATTTTTATCAACTCTACATCCATTTTATCCACTCTACATCCATTTTTATCCACTCTACGCCCATTTTATCCACTCTACATCCATCTTGATCCACTCTACGCCCATTTTATCCACTCTACATCCATTTTATCCATTCTACATCCATTTTTATCCACTCTACATCCATTTTTATCAACTCTACATCCATTTTATCCACTCTACATCCATTTTTATCCACTCTGCGCCCATTTTATCCACTCTACATCCATTTTATCAACTCTACATCCATTTTTATCCACTCTACATCCATTTTTATCCACTTTACACCCATTTTATCCACTCTACATCCATTTTATCCACTCTACATCCATTTTCTCCAAACTACATCCATTTTCTCCAAACTACATCCATTTTCTCCACTCTACATCCATTTTTATCCACTCTACAACCATTTTATCCACTCTACATCCATTTTATCCCCTCTACATCCATTTTATCCACTCTACATCCATTTTTATCCACTCTACATCCATTTTATCCACTCTACATCCATTTTTATCCACTCTACGTCCATTTTATCCACTCTACATCCATTTTATCCACTCTACATCCATTTTTATCCACTCTGCGCCCATTTTATCCACTCTACATCCATTTTATCCACTCTACATCCATTTTTATCCACTCTACATCCATTTTTATCCATTTTACACCCATTTTATCCACTCTACATCCATTTTTATCCGCTCTACATCCATTTTTTTCCACTCTACATCCATTTTATCCACTCTACATCCATTTTTATCCACTCTACATTCATTTTATCCACTCTACATCCATTTTTATCCACTCTACATCCATTTTTATCCATTTTACACCCATTTTTATCCACTCTACATCCATTTTATCCACTCTACATCCATTTTTATCCACTCTACATCCATTTTTATCCACTCTACATCCATTTTTATCAACTCTACATCCATTTTATCCACTCTACATCCATTTTTATCCACTCTACATCCATTTTTATCCACTCTACATCCATTTTATACACTCTACATCCATTTTTATCCACTCTACAACCATTTTATCCACTCTACATCCATTTTATCCCCTCTACATCCATTTTATCCACTCTACATCCATTTTTATCAACTCTACATCCATTTTATCCACTCTACATCCATTTTTATCCACTCTACATCCATTTTATCCACACTACATCCATTTTTATCCACTCTACGTCCATTTTATCCACTCTACATCCATTTTATCCATTCTACATCCATTTTTATCCACTCTACATCCATTTTATCCAAACTACATCCATTTTCTCCACTCTACATCCATTTTATCCACTCTACATCAATTTTTATCCACTCTAAATCTATTTTGTCCACTCTACATCCATTTTTATCAACTCAACATCCATTTTATCCACTCTACATCCATTTTATCCACTCTACATCCATTTTATCCCCTCTACATCCATTTTATCCACTTTACACCCATTTTATCCACTCTACATCCATTTTATCCACTCTACATCCATTTTTATCCACTCTACGTCCATTTTATCCACTCTACATCCATTTTATCCACTCTACATCCATTTTTATCCACTCTACGTCCATTTTATCCACTCTACATCCATTTTCTCCAAACTACATCCATTTTCTCCACTCTACATCCGTTTTATCCAAACTACATCCATTTTTATCCACTCTACATCCATTTTTATCCACTCTACAACCATTTTATCCACTCTACATCCATTTTATCCCCTCTACATCCATTTTTATCCACTCTACGCCCATTTTATCCACTCTACATCCATTTTATCCACCCTACGCCCATTTTATCCACTCTACATCCATTTCATCCACTCTACATCCATTTTTATCCACTCTACATCCATTTTGATCCACTCTACGCCCATTTTATCCACTCTACATCCATTTTATCAACTCTACATCCATTTTTATCCACTCTACATCCATTTTTATCCACTTTACACCCATTTTATCCACTCTACATCCATTTTATCCACTCTACATCCATTTTCTCCAAACTACATCCATTTTCTCCACTCTACATCCGTTTTATCCAAACTACATCCATTTTTATCCACTCTACATCGATTTTATCCACTCTACATCCATTTTTATCCACTCTACATCCATTTTTATCCACTCTACATCCATTTTATCCACTCTACATCCATTTTTATCAACTCTACATCCATTTTATCCACTCTACATCCATTTTTATCCACTCTACGCCCATTTTATCCACTCTACATCCATTTTATCCACTCTACGCCCATTTTATCCACTCTACATCCATTTTATCCCCTCTACATCCAATTTATCCACTCTACATCCATTTTTATCAACTCTACATCAATTTTATCCACTCTACATCCATTTTTATCCACTCTACATCCATTTTATCCACACTACATCCATTTTCTCCACTCTACATCCATTTTATCCACTCTACATCCATTTTTATCCACTCTACATCCATTTTATCCACTCTACATCAATTTTTATCCACTCTAAATCTATTTTGTCCACTCTACATCCATTTTTATCCACTCTACGTCCATTTTATCCACTCTACATCCATTTTTATCAACTCTACATCCATTTTATCCACTCTACATCCATTTTTATCCACTCTACGCCCATTTTATCCACTCTACATCCATTTTATCCACTCTACATCCATTTTTATCCACTCTACATCCATCTTTATCCACTTTACACCCATTTTATCCACTCTACATCCATTTTTATCCACTCTACATCCATTTTATCCACTCTACATCCATTTTTATCCACTCTACATCCATTTTTATCCACTCTACATCCATTTTATCCACTCTACATCCATTTTTATCAACTCTACATCCATTTTATCCACTCTACATCCATTTTTATCCACTCTACGCCCATTTTATCCACTCTACATCCATTTTATACACTCTACATCCATTTTTATCCACTCTACAACCATTTTATCCACTCATCATCCATTTTATCCCCTCTACATCCATTTTATCCACTCTACATCCATTTTATCCACTCTACATCCATTTTTATCTACTCTACATCCATTTTATCCACTCTACATCCATTTTTATCAACTCAACATCCATTTTATCCACTCTACGCCCATTTTATCCACTCTACATCCATTTTATCCACTCTACATCCATTTTTATCCACTCTACATCCATTTTTATCCACTTTACACCCATTTTATCCACTCTACATCCATTTTATCCACTCTACATCCATTTTTATCCACTTTACACCCATTTTATCCACTCTACATCCATTTTTATCCACTCTACGTCCATTTTATCCACTCTACATCCATTTTATCCACTCTACATCCATTTTTATCCACTCTATATCCATTTTTATCCACTCTACATCCATTTTATCCACTCTACATCCATTTTTATCCACTCTACATCCATCTTTATCCACTTTACACCCATTTTATCCACTCTACATCCATTTTTATCCACTCTACATCCATTTTATCCATTCTACATCCATTTTTATCCACTCTACATCCATTTTATCCACTCTACATCCATTTTTATCAACTCTACATCCATTTTATCCACTCTACATCCATTTTTATCCACTCTACGCCCATTTTATCCACTCTACATCCATCTTGATCCACTCTACGCCCATTTTATCCACTCTACATCCATTTTATCCATTCTACATCCATTTTTATCCACTCTACATCCATTTTTATCAACTCTACATCCATTTTATCCACTCTACATCCATTTTTATCCACTCTGCGCCCATTTTATCCACTCTACATCCATTTTATCAACTCTACATCCATTTTTATCCACTCTACATCCATTTTTATCCACTTTACACCCATTTTATCCACTCTACATCCATTTTATCCACTCTACATCCATTTTCTCCAAACTACATCCATTTTCTCCAAACTACATCCATTTTCTCCACTCTACATCCATTTTTATCCACTCTACAACCATTTTATCCACTCTACATCCATTTTATCCCCTCTACATCCATTTTATCCACTCTACATCCATTTTTATCCACTCTACATCCATTTTATCCACTCTACATCCATTTTTATCCACTCTACGTCCATTTTATCCACTCTACATCCATTTTATCCACTCTACATCCATTTTTATCCACTCTGCGCCCATTTTATCCACTCTACATCCATTTTATCCACTCTACATCCATTTTTATCCACTCTACATCCATTTTTATCCATTTTACACCCATTTTATCCACTCTACATCCATTTTTATCCGCTCTACATCCATTTTTTTCCACTCTACATCCATTTTATCCACTCTACATCCATTTTTATCCACTCTACATTCATTTTATCCACTCTACATCCATTTTTATCCACTCTACATCCATTTTTATCCATTTTACACCCATTTTTATCCACTCTACATCCATTTTATCCACTCTACATCCATTTTTATCCACTCTACATCCATTTTTATCCACTCTACATCCATTTTTATCAACTCTACATCCATTTTATCCACTCTACATCCATTTTTATCCACTCTACATCCATTTTTATCCACTCTACATCCATTTTTATCCACTCTACATCCATTTTATACACTCTACATCCATTTTTATCCACTCTACAACCATTTTATCCACTCTACATCCATTTTATCCCCTCTACATCCATTTTATCCACTCTACATCCATTTTTATCAACTCTACATCCATTTTATCCACTCTACATCCATTTTTATCCACTCTACATCCATTTTATCCACACTACATCCATTTTTATCCACTCTACGTCCATTTTATCCACTCTACATCCATTTTATCCATTCTACATCCATTTTTATCCACTCTACATCCATTTTATCCAAACTACATCCATTTTCTCCACTCTACATCCATTTTATCCACTCTACATCAATTTTTATCCACTCTAAATCTATTTTGTCCACTCTACATCCATTTTTATCAACTCAACATCCATTTTATCCACTCTACATCCATTTTATCCACTCTACATCCATTTTTATCCACTCGACATCCATTTTATCCACTCTACATCCATTTTATCCAAACTACATCCATTTTCTCCACTCTACATCCATTTTATCCACTCTACATCCATTTTTATCCACTCTACATCCATTTTATCCACTCTACATCCATTTTTATCCACTCTACATCCATTTTTATCCATTTTACACCCATTTTATCCACTCTACATCCATTTTTATCCGCTCTACATCCATTTTTTTCCACTCTACATCCATTTTATCCACTCTACATCCATTTTTATCCACTCTACAACCATTTTATCCGTTCTACATCCATTTTATCCCCTCTACATCCAATTTATCCACTCTACATCCATTTTTATCAACTCTACATCAATTTTATCCACTCTACATCCATTTTTATCCACTCTACATCCATTTTATCCACACTACATCCATTTTCTCCACTCTACATCCATTTTATCCACTCTACATCCATTTTTATCCACTCTACATCCATTTTATCCACTCTACATCAATTTTTATCCACTCTAAATCTATTTTGTCCACTCTACATCCATTTTTATCCACTCTACGTCCATTTTATCCACTCTACATCCATTTTTATCAACTCTACATCCATTTTATCCACTCTACATCCATTTTTATCCACTCTACGCCCATTTTATCCACTCTACATCCATTTTATCCACTCTACGCCCATTTTATCCACTCTACACCCATTTTATCCACTCTACATCCATTTTTATCCGCTCTACATCCATTTTTATCCACTCTACATCCATTTTATCCACTCTACATCCATTTTTATCAACTCTACATCCATTTTATCCACTCTACATCCATTTTATCCCCTCTACATCCATTTTATCCACTTTACACCCATTTTATCCACTCTACATCCATTTTATCCACTCTACATCCATTTTTATCCACTCTACGTCCATTTTATCCACTCTACATCCATTTTATCCACTCTACATCCATTTTTATCCACTCTACGTCCATTTTATCCACTCTACATCCATTTTCTCCAAACTACATCCATTTTCTCCACTCTACATCCGTTTTATCCAAACTACATCCATTTTTATCCACTCTACATCCATTTTTATCCACTCTACAACCATTTTATCCACTCTACATCCATTTTATCCCCTCTACATCCATTTTTATCCACTCTACGCCCATTTTATCCACTCTACATCCATTTTATCCACCCTACGCCCATTTTATCCACTCTACATCCATTTTATCCACTCTACATCCATTTTTATCCACTCTACATCCATTTTGATCCACTCTACGCCCATTTTATCCACTCTACATCCATTTTATCAACTCTACATCCATTTTTATCCACTCTACATCCATTTTTATCCACTTTACACCCATTTTATCCACTCTACATCCATTTTATCCACTCTACATCCATTTTCTCCAAACTACATCCATTTTCTCCACTCTACATCCGTTTTATCCAAACTACATCCATTTTTATCCACTCTACATCCATTTTGATCCACTCTACGCCCATTTTATCCACTCTACATCCATTTTATCCACTCTACGCCCATTTTATCCACTCTACATCCATTTTATCCACTCTACATCCATTTTTATCCACTCTACATCCATTTTGATCCACTCTACGCCCATTTTATCCACTCTACATCCATTTTATCAACTCTACATCCATTTTTATCAACTCTACATCCATTTTATCCACTCTACATCCATTTTATCCCCTCTACATCCATTTTATCCACTCTACATCCATTTTTATCAACTCTACATCCATTTTATCCACTCTACATCCATTTTTATCCACTCTACGTCCATTTTATCCACTCTACATCCATTTTATCCACTCTACATCCATTTTTATCCACTCTGCGCCCATTTTATCCACTCTACATCCATTTTATCCACTCTACAACCATTTTTATCCACTCTACATCCATTTTTATCCACTCTACATCCATTTTATCCACTCTACATCCATTTTTATCCACTCTACGTCCATTTTATCCTCTCTACATCCATTTTATCCATTCTATATCAATTTTTATCCACTCTAAATCTATTTTGTCCACTCTACATCCATTTTTATCAACTCAACATCCATTTTATCCACTCTACATCCATTTTATCCACTCTACATCCATTTTTATCAACTCTACATCCATTTTATCCACTCTACATCCATTTTTATCCACTCTACATCCATTTTTATCCACTCTACATCCATTTTATCCACTCTACATCCATTTTTATCAACTCTACATCCATTTTATCCACTCTACATCCATTTTTATCCACTCTACGCCCATTTTATCCACTCTACATCCATTTTATCCACTCTACGCCCATTTTATCCACTCTACATCCATTTTATCCACTCTACATCCATTTTTATCCACTCTACATCCATTTTGATCCACTCTACGCCCATTTTATCCACTCTACATCCATTTTATCAACTCTACATCCATTTTTATCAACTCTACATCCATTTTATCCACTCTACATCCATTTTATCCCCTCTACATCCATTTTATCCACTCTACATCCATTTTTATCAACTCTACATCCATTTTATCCACTCTACATCCATTTTTATCCACTCTACGTCCATTTTATCCACTCTACATCCATTTTATCCACTCTACATCCATTTTTATCCACTCTGCGCCCATTTTATCCACTCTACATCCATTTTATCCACTCTACAACCATTTTTATCCACTCTACATCCATTTTTATCCACTCTACATCCATTTTATCCACTCTACATCCATTTTTATCCACTCTACGTCCATTTTATCCTCTCTACATCCATTTTATCCATTCTATATCAATTTTTATCCACTCTAAATCTATTTTGTCCACTCTACATCCATTTTTATCAACTCAACATCCATTTTATCCACTCTACATCCATTTTATCCACTCTACATCCATTTTTATCAACTCTACATCCATTTTATCCACTCTACATCCATTTTTATCCACTTTACACCCATTTTATCCACTCTACATCCATTTTTATCAACTCAACATCCATTTTATCCACTCTACGCCCATTTTATCCACTCTATATCCATTTTTATCCACTCTACATCCATTTTATACACTCTACATCCATTTTTATCCACTCTACAACCATTTTATCCACTCATCATCCATTTTATCCCCTCTACATCCATTTTATCCACTCTACATCCATTTTATCCACTCTACATCCATTTTTATCTACTCTACATCCATTTTATCCACTCTACATCCATTTTTATCAACTCAACATCCATTTTATCCACTCTACGCCCATTTTATCCACTCTACATCCATTTTATCCACTCTACATCCATTTTTATCCACTCTACATCCATTTTTATCCACTTTACACCCATTTTATCCACTCTACATCCATTTTATCCACTCTACATCCATTTTTATCCACTTTACACCCATTTTATCCACTCTACATCCATTTTTATCCACTCTACGTCCATTTTATCCACTCTACATCCATTTTATCCACTCTACATCCATTTTTATCCACTCTATATCCATTTTTATCCACTCTACATCCATTTTATCCACTCTACATCCATTTTTATCCACTCTACATCCATCTTTATCCACTTTACACCCATTTTATCCACTCTACATCCATTTTTATCCACTCTACATCCATTTTATCCATTCTACATCCATTTTTATCCACTCTACATCCATTTTATCCACTCTACATCCATTTTTATCAACTCTACATCCATTTTATCCACTCTACATCCATTTTTATCCACTCTACGCCCATTTTATCCACTCTACATCCATCTTGATCCACTCTACGCCCATTTTATCCACTCTACATCCATTTTATCCACTCTACATCCATTTTTATCCACTCTACATCCATTTTTATCAACTCTACATCCATTTTATCCACTCTACATCCATTTTTATCCACTCTGCGCCCATTTTATCCACTCTACATCCATTTTATCAACTCTACATCCATTTTTATCCACTCTACATCCATTTTTATCCACTTTACACCCATTTTATCCACTCTACATCCATTTTATCCACTCTACATCCATTTTCTCCAAACTACATCCATTTTCTCCAAACTACATCCATTTTCTCCACTCTACATCCATTTTTATCCACTCTACAACCATTTTATCCACTCTACATCCATTTTATCCCCTCTACATCCATTTTATCCACTCTACATCCATTTTTATCCACTCTACATCCATTTTATCCACTCTACATCCATTTTTATCCACTCTACGTCCATTTTATCCACTCTACATCCATTTTATCCACTCTACATCCATTTTTATCCACTCTGCGCCCATTTTATCCACTCTACATCCATTTTATCCACTCTACATCCATTTTTATCCACTCTACATCCATTTTTATCCATTTTACACCCATTTTATCCACTCTACATCCATTTTTATCCGCTCTACATCCATTTTTTTCCACTCTACATCCATTTTATCCACTCTACATCCATTTTTATCCACTCTACATTCATTTTATCCACTCTACATCCATTTTTATCCACTCTACATCCATTTTTATCCATTTTACACCCATTTTTATCCACTCTACATCCATTTTATCCACTCTACATCCATTTTTATCCACTCTACATCCATTTTTATCCACTCTACATCCATTTTTATCAACTCTACATCCATTTTATCCACTCTACATCCATTTTTATCCACTCTACATCCATTTTTATCCACTCTACATCCATTTTATACACTCTACATCCATTTTTATCCACTCTACAACCATTTTATCCACTCTACATCCATTTTATCCCCTCTATATCCATTTTATCCACTCTACATCCATTTTTATCAACTCTACATCCATTTTATCCACTCTACATCCATTTTTATCCACTCTACATCCATTTTATCCACACTACATCCATTTTTATCCACTCTACGTCCATTTTATCCACTCTACATCCATTTTATCCATTCTACATCCATTTTTATCCACTCTACATCCATTTTATCCAAACTACATCCATTTTCTCCACTCTGCATCCATTTTATCCACTCTACATCAATTTTTATCCACTCTAAATCTATTTTGTCCACTCTACATCCATTTTTATCAACTCAACATCCATTTTATCCACTCTACATCCATTTTATCCACTCTACATCCATTTTTATCCACTCGACATCCATTTTATCCACTCTACATCCATTTTATCCAAACTACATCCATTTTCTCCACTCTACATCCATTTTATCCACTCTACATCCATTTTTATCCACTCTACATCCATTTTATCCACTCTACATCCATTTTTATCCACTCTACATCCATTTTTATCCATTTTACACCCATTTTATCCACTCTACATCCATTTTTATCCGCTCTACATCCATTTTTTTCCACTCTACATCCATTTTATCCACTCTACATCCATTTTTATCCACTCTACATCCATTTTATCCACTCTACATCCATTTTTATCCACTCTACATCCATTTTTATCCATTTTACACCCATTTTATCCACTCTACATCCATTTTTATCCGCATTACATCCATTTTTTTCCACTCTACATCCGTTTTATCCAAACTACATCCATTTTTATCCACTCTACATCCATTTTTATCCACTCTACATCCATTTTATACACTCTACATCCATTTTTATCCACTCTACAACCATTTTATCCGTTCTACATCCATTTTATCCCCTCTACATCCATTTTATCCACTCTACATCCATTTTTATCAACTCTACATCAATTTTATCCACTCTACATCCATTTTTATCCACTCTACATCCATTTTATCCACACTACATCCATTTTCTCCACTCTACATCCATTTTATCCACTCTACATCCATTTTTATCCACTCTACATCCATTTTATCCACTCTACATCAATTTTTATCCACTCTAAATCTATTTTGTCCACTCTACATCCATTTTTATCAACTCAACATCCATTTTTATCCACTCTACATCCATTTTATCCACTCTACATCCATTTTTATCCACTCTACGTCCATTTTATCCACTCTACATCCATTTTATCCATTCTACATCCATTTTTATCCACTCTACATCCATTTTATCCACTCTACATCCATTTTTATCAACTCTACATCCATTTTATCCACTCTACATCCATTTTTATCCATTTTTATCCGCTCTACATCCATTTTTATCCACTCTACATCCATTTTATCCCCTCTACATCCATTTTATCCACTCTACATCCATTTTTATCAACTCTACATCCATTTTATCCACTCTACATCCATTTTTATCCACTCTACGTCCATTTTATCCACTCTACATCCATTTTATCCACTCTACATCCATTTTTATCCACTCTGCGCCCATTTTATCCACTCTACATCCATTTTATCCACTCTACAACCATTTTTATCCACTCTACATCCATTTTTATCCATTTTACACCCATTTTATCCACTCTACATCCATTTTTATCCACTCTACGTCCATTTTATCCACTCTACATCCATTTTATCCATTCTACATCAATTTTTATCCACTCTAAATCTATTTTGTCCACTCTACATCCATTTTTATCAACTCAACATCCATTTTATCCACTCTACATCCATTTTATCCACTCTACATCCATTTTTATCAACTCTACATCCATTTTATCCACTCTACATCCATTTTTATCCACTTTACACCCATTTTATCCACTCTACATCCATTTTATCCACTCTACATCCATTTTTATCCACTTTACACCCATTTTATCCACTCTACATCCATTTTTATCAACTCAACATCCATTTTATCCACTCTACGCCCATTTTATCCACTCTACGTCCATTTTATCCACTCTACATCCATTTTATCCACTCTACATCCATTTTTATCCACTCTGCGCCCATTTTATCCACTCTACATCCATTTTATCCACTCTACAACCATTTTTATCCACTCTACATCCATTTTTATCCATTTTACACCCATTTTATCCACTCTACATCCATTTTTATCCACTCTACGTCCATTTTATCCACTCTACATCCATTTTATCCATTCTACATCAATTTTTATCCACTCTAAATCTATTTTGTCCACTCTACATCCATTTTTATCAACTCAACATCCATTTTATCCACTCTACATCCATTTTATCCACTCTACATCCATTTTTATCAACTCTACATCCATTTTATCCACTCTACATCCATTTTTATCCACTTTACACCCATTTTATCCACTCTACATCCATTTTATCCACTCTACATCCATTTTTATCCACTTTACACCCATTTTATCCACTCTACATCCATTTTTATCAACTCAACATCCATTTTATCCACTCTACGCCCATTTTATCCACTCTACATCCATTTTATCCACTCTACATCCATTTTTATCCACTCTACATCCATTTTTATCCACTTTACACCCATTTTATCCACTCTACATCCATTTTATCCACTCTACATCCATTTTTATCCACTTTACACCCATTTTATCCACTCTACATCCATTTTATCCACTCTACATCCATTTTTATCCACTCTACGTCCATTTTATCCACTCTACATCCATTTTATCCACTCTACATCCATTTTTATCCACTCTATATCCATTTTTATCCACTCTACATTCATTTTATCCACTCTACATCCATTTTTATCCACTTTACACCCATTTTATCCACCCTACATCCATTGTATCCACTCTACATCCAATTTTATCCACTCTACGTCCGTTTTATCCACTCTACATCCAATTTATCCACTCTACATCCATTTTTATCCACTCTACATCCATTTTTATCCACTCTACATTCATTTTATCCACTCTACATCAATTTTTGTCAACTCTACATCCATTTTGTCCACTCTACATCCATTTTATCCACTCTACATCCATTTTTATCAACTCAACATCCATTTTATCCACTCTACATCCATTTTTATACACTCTGCGCCCATTTTATCCACTCTACATCCATTTTATCCACTCTACATCCATTTTTATCCACTCGACATCCATTTTATCCGAACTACATCCATTTTTATCCACTCTACATCCATTTTTATCCACTCTACATCCATTTTTATCCATTTTACACCCATTTTATCCACTCTACATCTATTTTTATCCGCTCTACATCCATTTTTTTCCACTCTACATCCATTTTATCCACTCTACATCCATTTTTATCCACTCTACATTCATTTTATCGACTCTACATCCATTGTATCCACTCTACATCCATTTTATCCACTCTACATCCATTTTATCCAAACTACATCCATTTTCTCCACTCTACATCCGTTTTATCCAAACTACATCCATTTTTATCCACTCTACATCCATTTTTATCCACTCTACATCCAATTTATACACTCTACATCCATTTTTATCCACTCTACATCCATTTTATCCAAACTACATCCATTTTTTTCCACTCTACATCCGTTTTATCCAAACTACATCCATTTTTATCCACTCTACATCCATTTTTATCCACTCTACATCCATTTTATACACTCTACATCCATTTTTATCCACTCTACATCCATTTTTATCCACTTTACACCCATTTTATCCACTCTACATCCATTTTATCCACTCTACATCCATTTTTATCCACTTTACACCCATTTTATCCACTCTACATCCATTTTATCCACTCTACATCCATTTTTATCCACTCTACGTCCATTTTATCCACTCTACATCCATTTTATCCACTCTACATCCATTTTTATCCACTCTATATCCATTTTTATCCACTCTACATCCATTTTATCGACTCTACATCCATTGTATCCACTCTACATCCATTTTTATCCACTCGACATCCATTTTATCCACTCTACATCCATTTTATCCAAACTACATCCATTTTCTCCACTCTACATCCGTTTTATCCAAACTACATCCATTTTTATCCACTCTACATCCATTTTTATCCACTCTACATCCATTTTATACACTCTACATCCATTTTTATCCACTCTACAACCATTTTATCCACTCATCATCCATTTTATCCCCTCTACATCCATTTTATCCACTCTACATCCATTTTTATCAACTCTACATTCATTTTATCGACTCTACATCCATTGTATCCACTCTACATCCATTTTTATCCACTCGACATCCATTTTATCCACTCTACATCCATTTTATCCAAACTACATCCATTTTCTCCACTCTACATCCGTTTTATCCAAACTACATCCATTTTTATCCACTCTACATCCATTTTTATCCACTCTACATCCATTTTATACACTCTACATCCATTTTTATCCACTCTACATCCATTTTTATCCACTTTACACCCATTTTATCCACTCTACATCCATTTTATCCACTCTACATCCATTTTTATCCACTTTACACCCATTTTATCCACTCTACATCCATTTTTATCAACTCAACATCCATTTTATCCACTCTACGCCCATTTTATCCACTCTACATCCATTTTTATCAACTCTACATCCATTTTATCCACTCTACATCCATTTTTATCCACTCTACGCCCATTTTATCCACTCTACATCCATTTTATCCACTCTACATCCATTTTTATCCACTCTACATCCATCTTTATCCACTTTACACCCATTTTATCCACTCTACATCCATTTTTATCCACTCTACATCCATTTTATCCACTCTACATCCATTTTTATCCACTCTACATCCATTTTTATCCACTCTACATCCATTTTATCCACTCTACATCCATTTTTATCAACTCTACATCCATTTTATCCACTCTACATCCATTTTTATCCACTCTACGCCCATTTTATCCACTCTACATCCATTTTATCCACTCTACGCCCATTTTATCCACTCTACATCCATTTTATCCACTCTACATCCATTTTTATCCACTCTACATCCATTTTTATCCACTCTACAACCATTTTATCCACTCTACATCCATTTTATCCGCTCTACATCCATTTTATCCACTCTACATCCATTTTTATCCACTCTACATCCATTTTATCCACTCTACATCCATTTTTATCCACTCTACATCCATTTTTATCCACTCTACATCCATTTTATACACTCTACATCCATTTTTATCCACTCTACAACCATTTTATCCACTCTACATCCATTTTATCCCCTCTACATCCATTTTATCCACTCTACATCCATTTTTATCAACTCTACATCCATTTTATCCACTCTACATCCATTTTTATCCACTCTACATCCATTTTATCCACACTACATCCATTTTTATCCACTCTACGTCCATTTTATCCACTCTACATCCATTTTATCCATTCTACATCCATTTTTATCCACTCTACATCCATTTTTATCAACTCTACATCCATTTTATCCACTCTACATCCATTTTTATACACTCTGCGCCCATTTTATCCACTCTACATCCATTTTATCCACTCTACATCCATTTTTATCCACTCTACATCCATTTTTATCCACTCTACATCCATTTTATCCACTCTACATCCATTTTTATCAACTCTACATCCATTTTATCCACTCTACATCCATTTTTATCCACTTTACACCCATTTTATCCACTCTACATCCATTTTATCCACTCTACATCCATTTTTATCCACTTTACACCCATTTTATCCACTCTACATCCATTTTTATCAACTCAACATCCATTTTATCCACTCTACGCCCATTTTATCCACTCTACATCCATTTTATCCACTCTACATCCGTTTTATCCAAACTACATCCATTTTTATCCACTCTACATCCATTTTTATCCACTCTACATCCATTTTATACACTCTACATCCATTTTTATCCGCTCTACATCCATTTTATCCACTCTACATCCATTTTTATCCACTCTACATCCATTTTATCCACTCTACATCCATTTTTATCCACTCTACATCCATTTTTATCCACTCTACATCCATTTTATACACTCTACATCCATTTTTATCCACTCTACAACCATTTTATCCACTCTACATCCATTTTATCCCCTCTACATCCATTTTATCCACTCTACATCCATTTTTATCAACTCTACATCCATTTTATCCACTCTACATCCATTTTTATCCACTCTACATCCATTTTATCCACACTACATCCATTTTTATCCACTCTACGTCCATTTTATCCACTCTACATCCATTTTATCCATTCTACATCCATTTTTATCCACTCTACATCCATTTTTATCAACTCTACATCCATTTTATCCACTCTACATCCATTTTTATACACTCTGCGCCCATTTTATCCACTCTACATCCATTTTATCCACTCTACATCCATTTTTATCCACTCTACATCCATTTTTATCCACTCTACATCCATTTTATCCACTCTACATCCATTTTTATCAACTCTACATCCATTTTATCCACTCTACATCCATTTTTATCCACTTTACACCCATTTTATCCACTCTACATCCATTTTATCCACTCTACATCCATTTTTATCCACTTTACACCCATTTTATCCACTCTACATCCATTTTTATCAACTCAACATCCATTTTATCCACTCTACGCCCATTTTATCCACTCTACATCCATTTTATCCACTCTACATCCGTTTTATCCAAACTACATCCATTTTTATCCACTCTACATCCATTTTTATCCACTCTACATCCATTTTATACACTCTACATCCATTTTTATCCACTCTACATCCATTTTATCCACTCTACATCCATTTTTATCAACTCTACATCCATTTTATCCACTCTACATCCATTTTTATCCACTCGACATCCATTTTATCCACTCTACATCCATTTTATCCAAACTACATCCATTTTCTCCACTCTACATCCGTTTTATCCAAACTACATCCATTTTTATCCACTCTACATCCATTTTTATCCACTCTACATCCATTTTATACACTCTACATCCATTTTTATCCACTCTACATCCATTTATATCCACTTTACACCCATTTTATCCACTCTACATCCATTTTATCCACTCTACATCCATTTTTATCCACTTTACACCCATTTTATCCACTCTACATCCATTTTATCCACTCTACATCCATTTTTATCCACTCTACGTCCATTTTATCCACTCTACATCCATTTTTATCAACTCTACATCCATTTTATCCACTCTACATCCATTTTATCCACTCTACATCCATTTTTATCCACTCTACATTCATTTTATCGACTCTACATCCATTGTATCCACTCTACATCCATTTTTATCCACTCGACATCCATTTTATCCACTCTACATCCATTTTATCCAAACTACATCCATTTTCTCCACTCTACATCCGTTTTATCCAAACTACATCCATTTTTATCCACTCTACATCCATTTTTATCCACTCTACATCCATTTTATACACTCTACATCCATTTTTATCCACTCTACATCCATTTTTATCCACTTTACACCCATTTTATCCACTCTACATCCATTTTATCCACTCTACATCCATTTTTATCCACTTTACACCCATTTTATCCACTCTACATCCATTTTTATCAACTCAACATCCATTTTATCCACTCTACGCCCATTTTATCCACTCTACATCCATTTTTATCAACTCTACATCCATTTTATCCACTCTACATCCATTTTTATCCACTCTACGCCCATTTTATCCACTCTACATCCATTTTATCCACTCTACATCCATTTTTATCCACTCTACATCCATCTTTATCCACTTTACACCCATTTTATCCACTCTACATCCATTTTTATCCACTCTACATCCATTTTATCCACTCTACATCCATTTTTATCCACTCTACATCCATTTTTATCCACTCTACATCCATTTTATCCACTCTACATCCATTTTTATCAACTCTACATCCATTTTATCCACTCTACATCCATTTTTATCCACTCTACGCCCATTTTATCCACTCTACATCCATTTTATCCACTCTACGCCCATTTTATCCACTCTACATCCATTTTATCCACTCTACATCCATTTTTATCCACTCTACATCCATTTTGATCCACTCTACGCCCATTTTATCCACTCTACATCCATTTTATCAACTCTACATCCATTTTTATCCACTCTACATCCATTTTTATCCACTTTACACCCATTTTATCCACTCTACATCCATTTTATCCACTCTACATCCATTTTCTCCAAACTACATCCATTTTCTCCACTCTACATCCATTTTATCCAAACTACATCCATTTTTATCCACTCTACATCCATTTTTATCCACTCTACAACCATTTTATCCACTCTACATCCATTTTATCCGCTCTACATCCATTTTATCCACTCTACATCCATTTTTATCCACTCTACATCCATTTTATCCACTCTACATCCATTTTTATCCACTCTACATCCATTTTTATCCACTCTACATCCATTTTATACACTCTACATCCATTTTTATCCACTCTACAACCATTTTATCCACTCTACATCCATTTTATCCCCTCTACATCCATTTTATCCACTCTACATCCATTTTTATCAACTCTACATCCATTTTATCCACTCTACATCCATTTTTATCCACTCTACATCCATTTTATCCACACTACATCCATTTTTATCCACTCTACGTCCATTTTATCCACTCTACATCCATTTTATCCATTCTACATCCATTTTTATCCACTCTACATCCATTTTTATCAACTCTACATCCATTTTATCCACTCTACATCCATTTTTATACACTCTGCGCCCATTTTATCCACTCTACATCCATTTTATCCACTCTACATCCATTTTTATCCACTCTACATCCATTTTTATCCACTCTACATCCATTTTATCCACTCTACATCCATTTTTATCAACTCTACATCCATTTTATCCACTCTACATCCATTTTTATCCACTTTACACCCATTTTATCCACTCTACATCCATTTTATCCACTCTACATCCATTTTTATCCACTTTACACCCATTTTATCCACTCTACATCCATTTTTATCAACTCAACATCCATTTTATCCACTCTACGCCCATTTTATCCACTCTACATCCATTTTATCCACTCTACATCCATTTTTATCCACTCTACATCCATTTTTATCCACTTTACACCCATTTTATCCACTCTACATCCATTTTATCCACTCTACATCCATTTTTATCCACTTTACACCCATTTTATCCACTCTACATCCATTTTATCCACTCTACATCCATTTTTATCCACTCTACGTCCATTTTATCCACTCTACATCCATTTTATCCACTCTACATCCATTTTTATCCACTCTATATCCATTTTTATCCACTCTACATTCATTTTATCCACTCTACATCCATTTTTATCCACTTTACACCCATTTTATCCACCCTACATCCATTGTATCCACTCTACATCCAATTTTATCCACTCTACGTCCGTTTTATCCACTCTACATCCAATTTATCCACTCTACATCCATTTTTATCCACTCTACATCCATTTTTATCCACTCTACATTCATTTTATCCACTCTACATCAATTTTTGTCAACTCTACATCCATTTTGTCCACTCTACATCCATTTTATCCACTCTACATCCATTTTTATCAACTCAACATCCATTTTATCCACTCTACATCCATTTTTATACACTCTGCGCCCATTTTATCCACTCTACATCCATTTTATTCACTCTACATCCATTTTTATCCACTCGACATCCATTTTATCCGAACTACATCCATTTTTATCCACTCTACATCCATTTTTATCCATTTTACACCCATTTTATCCACTCTACATCTATTTTTATCCGCTCTACATCCATTTTTTTCCACTCTACATCCATTTTATCCACTCTACATCCATTTTTATCCACTCTACATTCATTTTATCGACTCTACATCCATTGTATCCACTCTACATCCATTTTTATCCACTCGACATCCATTTTATCCACTCTACATCCATTTTATCCAAACTACATCCATTTTCTCCACTCTACATCCGTTTTATCCAAACTACATCCATTTTTATCCACTCTACATCCATTTTTATCCACTCTACATCCATTTTATACACTCTACATCCATTTTTATCCACTCTACATCCATTTTTATCCACTTTACACCCATTTTATCCACTCTACATCCATTTTATCCACTCTACATCCATTTTTATCCACTTTACACCCATTTTATCCACTCTACATCCATTTTATCCACTCTACATCCATTTTTATCCACTCTACGTCCATTTTATCCACTCTACATCCATTTTATCCACTCTACATCCATTTTTATCCACTCTATATCCATTTTTATCCACTCTACATCCATTTTATCGACTCTACATCCATTGTATCCACTCTACATCCATTTTTATCCACTCGACATCCATTTTATCCACTCTACATCCATTTTATCCAAACTACATCCATTTTCTCCACTCTACATCCGTTTTATCCAAACTACATCCATTTTTATCCACTCTACATCCATTTTTATCCACTCTACATCCATTTTATACACTCTACATCCATTTTTATCCACTCTACAACCATTTTATCCACTCATCATCCATTTTATCCCCTCTACATCCATTTTATCCACTCTACATCCATTTTTATCAACTCTACATCCATTTTATCCACTCTACATCCATTTTTATCCACTCTACATCCATTTTATCCACTCTACATCCATTTATATCCACTCTACGTCCATTTTATCCACTCTACATCCATTTTTATCCGCTCTACATCCATTTTTTTCCACTCTACATCCATTTTATCCACTCTACATCCATTTTTATCAACTCTACATCCATTTTATCCACTCTACATCCATTTTTATCCACTCTACGCCCATTTTATCCACTCTACATCCATTTTATCCACTCTACATCCATTTTTATCCACTCTACATCCATCTTTATCCACTTTACACCCATTTTATCCACTCTACATCCATTTTTATCCACTCTACATCCATTTTATCCACTCTACATCCATTTTTATCCACTCTACATCCATTTTTATCCACTCTACATCCATTTTATCCACTCTACATCCATTTTTATCAACTCTACATCCATTTTATCCACTCTACATCCATTTTTATCCACTCTACGCCCATTTTATCCACTCTACATCCATTTTATCCACTCTACGCCCATTTTATCCACTCTACATCCATTTTATCCACTCTACATCCATTTTTATCCACTCTACATCCATTTTGATCCACTCTACGCCCATTTTATCCACTCTACATCCATTTTATCAACTCTACATCCATTTTTATCCACTCTACATCCATTTTTATCCACTTTACACCCATTTTATCCACTCTACATCCATTTTATCCACTCTACATCCATTTTCTCCAAACTACATCCATTTTCTCCACTCTACATCCATTTTATCCAAACTACATCCATTTTTATCCACTCTACATCCATTTTTATCCACTCTACAACCATTTTATCCACTCTACATCCATTTTATCCGCTCTACATCCATTTTATCCACTCTACATCCATTTTTATCCACTCTACATCCATTTTATCCACTCTACATCCATTTTTATCCACTCTACATCCATTTTTATCCACTCTACATCCATTTTATACACTCTACATCCATTTTTATCCACTCTACAACCATTTTATCCACTCTACATCCATTTTATCCCCTCTACATCCATTTTATCCACTCTACATCCATTTTTATCAACTCTACATCCATTTTATCCACTCTACATCCATTTTTATCCACTCTACATCCATTTTATCCACACTACATCCATTTTTATCCACTCTACGTCCATTTTATCCACTCTACATCCATTTTATCCACTCTACATCCATTTTTATCCACTCTACATCCATTTTTATCAACTCTACATCCATTTTATCCACTCTACATCCATTTTTATACACTCTGCGCCCATTTTATCCACTCTACATCCATTTTATCCACTCTACATCCATTTTTATCCACTCTACATCCATTTTTATCCACTCTACATCCATTTTATCCACTCTACATCCATTTTTATCCACTCTACATCCATTTTTATCCACTCTACATCCATTTTATCCACTCTACATCCATTTTTATCAACTCTACATCCATTTTATCCACTCTACATCCATTTTTATCCACTCTACGCCCATTTTATCCACTCTACATCCATTTTATCCACTCTACGCCCATTTTATCCACTCTACATCCATTTTATCCACTCTACATCCATTTTTATCCACTCTACATCCATTAGGATCCACTCTACGCCCATTTTATCCACTCTACATCCATTTTATCAACTCTACATCCATTTTTATCCACTCTACATCCATTTTTATCCACTTTACACCCATTTTATCCACTCTACATCCATTTTATCCACTCTACATCCATTTTCTCCAAACTACATCCATTTTCTCCACTCTACATCCATTTTATCCAAACTACATCCATTTTTATCCACTCTACATCCATTTTATCCACTCTACATCCATTTTTATCCACTCTGCGCCCATTTTATCCACTCTACATCCATTTTATCCACTCTACATCCATTTTTATCCACTCTACATTCATTTTATCCACTCTACATCCATTTTTATCCACTCTACATCCATTTTTATCCATTTTACACCCATTTTTATCCACTCTACATCCATTTTATCCACTCTACATCCATTTTTATCCACTCTACATCCATTTTTATCCACTCTACATCCAGTTTTATCAACTCTACATCCATTTTATCCACTCTACATCCATTTTTTTCCACTCTACATCCATTTTATCCACTCTACATCCATTTTATCCACTCTACATCCATTTTTATCCACTCTACGCCCATTTTATCCACTCTACATCCATTTTATCCACTCTACATCCATTTTATCCACTCTACATCCATTTTTATCCACTCGACATCCATTTTATCCACTCTACATCCATTTTTACCAACTCTACATCCATTTTATCCACTCTACATCCATTTTATCCACTCTACATCCATTTTATCCACTCTACATCCATTTTTATCAACTCTACATCCATTTTATCCACTCTACATCCATTTTTATCCACTCTACATCCATTTTATCCACTCTACATCCATTTTTATCCACTCTACGTCCATTTTATCCACTCTACATCCATTTTATCCACTCTACATCCATTTTTATCCACTCTGCGCCCATTTTATCCACTCTACATCCATTTTATCCACTCTACAACCATTTTTATCCACTCTACATCCATTTTTATCCATTTTACACCCATTTTATCCACTCTACATCCATTTTTATCCGCTCTACATCCATTTTTATCCACTCTACATCCATTTTATCCACTCTACATCCATTTTTATACACTCTGCGCCCATTTTATCCACTCTACATCCATTTTATCCACTCTACATCCATTTTTATCCACTCTACATCCATTTTATCCACTCTACATCCATTTTTATCCACTCTACATCCATTTTTATCCATTTTACACCCATTTTTATCCACTCTACATCCATTTTATCCACTCTACATCCATTTTTATCCACTCTACATCCATTTTTATCCACTCTACATCCATTTTTATCAACTCTACATCCATTTTATCCACTCTACATCCATTTTTTTCCACTCTACATCCATTTTATCCACTCTACATCCATTTTATCCACTCTACATCCATTTTTATCCACTCTACGCCCATTTTATCCACTCTACATCCATTTTATCCACTCTACATCCATTTTATCCACTCTACATCCATTTTTATCCACTCGACATCCATTTTATCCACTCTACATCCATTTTTACCAACTCTACATCCATTTTATCCACTCTACATCCATTTTATCCCCTCTACATCCATTTTATCCACTCTACATCCATTTTTATCAACTCTACATCCATTTTATCCACTCTACATCCATTTTTATCCACTCTACATCCATTTTATCCACTCTACATCCATTTTTATCCACTCTACGTCCATTTTATCCACTCTACATCCATTTTATCCACTCTACATCCATTTTTATCCACTCTGCGCCCATTTTATCCACTCTACATCCATTTTATCCACTCTACAACCATTTTTATCCACTCTACATCCATTTTTATCCATTTTACACCCATTTTATCCACTCTACATCCATTTTTATCCGCTCTACATCCATTTTTATCCACTCTACATCCATTTTATCCACTCTACATCCATTTTTATACACTCTGCGCCCATTTTATCCACTCTACATCCATTTTCTCCAAACTACATCCATTTTCTCCACTCTACATCCATTTTATCCAAACTACATCCATTTTTATCCACTCTACATCCATTTTTATCCACTCTACAACCATTTTATCCACTCTACATCCATTTTATCCGCTCTACATCCATTTTATCCACTCTACATCCATTTTTATCCACTCTACATCCATTTTATCCACTCTACATCCATTTTTATCCACTCTACATCCATTTTTATCCACTCTACATCCATTTTATACACTCTACATCCATTTTTATCCACTCTACAACCATTTTATCCACTCTACATCCATTTTATCCCCTCTACATCCATTTTATCCACTCTACATCCATTTTTATCAACTCTACATCCATTTTATCCACTCTACATCCATTTTTATCCACTCTACATCCATTTTATCCACACTACATCCATTTTTATCCACTCTACGTCCATTTTATCCACTCTACATCCATTTTATCCATTCTACATCCATTTTTATCCACTCTACATCCATTTTTATCAACTCTACATCCATTTTATCCACTCTACATCCATTTTTATACACTCTGCGCCCATTTTATCCACTCTACATCCATTTTATCAACTCTACATCCATTTTTATCCACTCTACATCCATTTTTATCCACTTTACACCCATTTTATCCACTCTACATCCATTTTATCCACTCTACATCCATTTTCTCCAAACTACATCCATTTTCTCCACTCTACATCCATTTTATCCAAACTACATCCATTTTTATCCACTCTACATCCATTTTTATCCACTCTACAACCATTTTATCCACTCTACATCCATTTTATCCGCTCTACATCCATTTTATCCACTCTACATCCATTTTTATCCACTCTACATCCATTTTATCCACTCTACATCCATTTTTATCCACTCTACATCCATTTTTATCCACTCTACATCCATTTTATACACTCTACATCCATTTTTATCCACTCTACAACCATTTTATCCACTCTACATCCATTTTATCCCCTCTACATCCATTTTATCCACTCTACATCCATTTTTATCAACTCTACATCCATTTTATCCACTCTACATCCATTTTTATCCACTCTACATCCATTTTATCCACACTACATCCATTTTTATCCACTCTACGTCCATTTTATCCACTCTACATCCATTTTATCCATTCTACATCCATTTTTATCCACTCTACATCCATTTTTATCAACTCTACATCCATTTTATCCACTCTACATCCATTTTTATCCACTCTGCGCCCATTTTATCCACTCTACATCCATTTTATCCACTCTACATCCATTTTTATCCACTCTACATTCATTTTATCCACTCTACATCCATTTTTATCCACTCTACATCCATTTTTATCCATTTTACACCCATTTTTATCCACTCTACATCCATTTTATCCACTCTACATCCATTTTTATCCACTCTACATCCATTTTTATCCACTCTACATCCATTTTTATCAACTCTACATCCATTTTATCCACTCTACATCCATTTTTTTCCACTCTACATCCATTTTATCCACTCTACATCCATTTTATCCACTCTACATCCATTTTTATCCACTCTACGCCCATTTTATCCACTCTACATCCATTTTATCCACTCTACATCCATTTTTATCCACTCGACATCCATTTTATCCACTCTACATCCATTTTTACCAACTCTACATCCATTTTATCCACTCTACATCCATTTTATCCCCTCTACATCCATTTTATCCACTCTACATCCATTTTTATCAACTCTACATCCATTTTATCCACTCTACATCCATTTTTATCCACTCTACATCCATTTTATCCACTCTACATCCATTTTTATCCACTCTACGTCCATTTTATCCACTCTACATCCATTTTATCCACTCTACATCCATTTTTATCCACTCTGCGCCCATTTTATCCACTCTACATCCATTTTATCCACTCTACAACCATTTTTATCCACTCTACATCCATTTTTATCCATTTTACACCCATTTTATCCACTCTACATCCATTTTTATCCGCTCTACATCCATTTTTATCCACTCTACATCCATTTTATCCACTCTACATCCATTTTTATACACTCTGCGCCCATTTTATCCACTCTACATCCATTTTATCCACTCTACATCCATTTTTATCCACTCTACATCCATTTTATCCACTCTACATCCATTTTTATCCACTCTACATCCATTTTTATCCATTTTACACCCATTTTTATCCACTCTACATCCATTTTATCCACTCTACATCCATTTTTATCCACTCTACATCCATTTTTATCCACTCTACATCCAGTTTTATCAACTCTACATCCATTTTATCCACTCTACATCCATTTTTTTCCACTCTACATCCATTTTATCCACTCTACATCCATTTTATCCACTCTACATCCATTTTTATCCACTCTACGCCCATTTTATCCACTCTACATCCATTTTATCCACTCTACATCCATTTTATCCACTCTACATCCATTTTTATCCACTCGACATCCATTTTATCCACTCTACATCCATTTTTACCAACTCTACATCCATTTTATCCACTCTACATCCATTTTATCCCCTCTACATCCATTTTATCCACTCTACATCCATTTTTATCAACTCTACATCCATTTTATCCACTCTACATCCATTTTTATCCACTCTACATCCATTTTATCCACTCTACATCCATTTTTATCCACTCTACGTCCATTTTATCCACTCTACATCCATTTTATCCACTCTACATCCATTTTTATCCACTCTGCGCCCATTTTATCCACTCCACATCCATTTTATCCACTCTACAACCATTTTTATCCACTCTACATCCATTTTTATCCATTTTACACCCATTTTATCCACTCTACATCCATTTTTATCCGCTCTACATCCATTTTTATCCACTCTACATCCATTTTATCCACTCTACATCCATTTTTATACACTCTGCGCCCATTTTATCCACTCTACATCCATTTTATCCACTCTACATCCATTTTTATCCACTCTACATCCATTTTTATCCACTCTACATCCATTTTATCCACTCTACATCCATTTTATCCACTCTACATCCATTTTTATCCACTCTACATCCATTTTTATCCACTCTACATCCATTTTATCCACTCTACATCCATTTTTATCAACTCTACATCCATTTTATCCACTCTACATCCATTTTTATCCACTCTACGCCCATTTTATCCACTCTACATCCATTTTATCCACTCTACGCCCATTTTATCCACTCTACATCCATTTTATCCACTCTACATCCATTTTTATCCACTCTACATCCATTAGGATCCACTCTACGCCCATTTTATCCACTCTACATCCATTTTATCAACTCTACATCCATTTTTATCCACTCTACATCCATTTTTATCCACTCTACAACCATTTTATCCACTCTACATCCATTTTATCCGCTCTACATCCATTTTATCCACTCTACATCCATTTTTATCCACTCTACATCCATTTTATCCACTCTACATCCATTTTTATCCACTCTACATCCATTTTTATCCACTCTACATCCATTTTATACACTCTACATCCATTTTTATCCACTCTACAACCATTTTATCCACTCTACATCCATTTTATCCCCTCTACATCCATTTTATCCACTCTACATCCATTTTTATCAACTCTACATCCATTTTATCCACTCTACATCCATTTTTATCCACTCTACATCCATTTTATCCACACTACATCCATTTTTATCCACTCTACGTCCATTTTATCCACTCTACATCCATTTTATCCATTCTACATCCATTTTTATCCACTCTACATCCATTTTTATCAACTCTACATCCATTTTATCCACTCTACATCCATTTTTATCCACTCTGCGCCCATTTTATCCACTCTACATCCATTTTATCCACTCTACATCCATTTTTATCCACTCTACATTCATTTTATCCACTCTACATCCATTTTTATCCACTCTACATCCATTTTTATCCATTTTACACCCATTTTTATCCACTCTACATCCATTTTTATCCACTCTACATCCATTTTTATCCACTCTACATCCAGTTTTATCAACTCTGCATCCATTTTATCCACTCTACATCCATTTTTTTCCACTCTACATCCATTTTATCCACTCTACATCCATTTTATCCACTCTACATCCATTTTTATCCACTCTACGCCCATTTTATCCACTCTACATCCATTTTATCCACTCTACATCCATTTTATCCACTCTACATCCATTTTTATCCACTCGACATCCATTTTTATCCACTCTACGCCCATTTTATCCACTCTACATCCATTTTATCCACTCTACATCCATTTTTATCCACTCTACGTCCATTTTATCCACTCTACATCCATTTTATCCACTCTACATCCATTTTTATCCACTCTATATCCATTTTTATCCACTCTACATTCATTTAGTTAGTATTCGTTTATTTCATTTGCCTTTCGGCCTTTGAAAGGGGTTTACAAATCTGTTACACTCTATATATTCATATCTTATATACTAATTAATCTATTTTATTAATTTTCCCAATATTTTCCTTTATCTACTTTGTATTGGTTTCCGTTTCTTCCGTCTCTCCTTTTTGTTTTTGTTCCCTTATACTTATTACTTCCCTCATCCATTCCGTTCCTTCTCCTGTGTCTTTCAGTATTTCGTATATCGTTTTGTTTGTCCTTTTCATTCCTTTGTATTCTCTTGCTAAATGGTCTAGTGTTTCTTTATTTTCTTCGCACATTCTGCATTTGTTTTCTTCTTCATCCTTCCAGTATCTATTTCCCTTCTCTTCATTGCCACATCTGAATCTCGCTATTAATTTTTGATCCCTTCCCTCA
The DNA here is from genome assembly GCA_933228935.1 of Pemphredon lugubris. Classification (NCBI taxonomy): domain Eukaryota; kingdom Metazoa; phylum Arthropoda; class Insecta; order Hymenoptera; family Crabronidae; genus Pemphredon; species Pemphredon lugubris. The sequence continues at coordinate 39,760,126 of OW121816.1, read as the reverse complement.
TATTCTGCTTTTATGTATTTCGGGCTTTCCTCCGTTCGTATTTCCCTGTACCTTCTGTTATATCTACTTTCTATTATTTTATCATATTGATCTTGTTTCTGCTCTTTTATGTCTGCATTTGTTAGTCTATTTCCGATATCTGTTCTGTCTCTTCTAGCTGCCTCCACTTCTTCTATCTCCATTCCGTTCCTTCTGTAATATTCCTCTCTTTCTTTCTCCCACCTCGATTTCTTTTTTTCGTCTCTTTCCCTGATTTGTTTCCAGCATTCCGTTATTATTTTGTTTTTGTCTTCTGTTCTGGTTTTTTCTTCATACTTTTGTGCTCTTTTTCCTGCTTCTATCCTTATCTTTTCGATTTTCGTTTCCTCTAGTATTATGTATGCTGGTGTATTCCAGTCCAGGCCTAAAATCCATCTGATATATTTCTCCTGTATCTTTTCCATTTTTTCTCTTTCTGTCCACCCCCATATCTCCGCTGCATATAATAAAATGCTCTTTATCAGACTTCTGAACAGCATTATCCTCCTCTCCACATTTCCTCTGAATTTTCGTTCGCCTATTCCCCATACTTGTGCCATGGCTATCCTTGCTTTTTTGCTTGTTTCTTTAATGTGTATTTCGCTGTTTCCATTCCTCTGAAAGTGAAATCCAAGGTACTTAAAATCTTTTACTTCTTCTATTTTTTCTTGTCCCCATAACCACTCTTCTTTCTTCTTCTTTCCCCTGCCTTTTTTAAATACCAATACTTTTGATTTCGCCGCGTTTAGTTTTAGTTCCTTTTTTTCTAGGTATCTTTTCATCCTTTTGATCATATCTTTCAGCTCTTCTGGGTTTTTCGCTATTAGCACTATGTCGTCTGCGTATGCCAAAGACCACATTTTTTCTTTTCCTATTACTATTCCTCCCGCTTGATTATTTTGCAATACTTTTTCCAGGTCCGCTGTGTACATTGAGAAAAGTGACGGGCTTAACGGGCATCCTTGTCTTACCCCTCTGGTGGTCCAAAATTTGCCCGTAATTTCCTCACCTATTCTTACGACATTTCTTGTTTCTTTGTATATTTCATTGATTCTCTCCCTCAATCTCCCGCTTATCTCATTTGCTTCCATAATTTTTCCTAGTTCTTCTCTATTTACTATATCGAAAGCTGCACTCAAATCTGCGAAAAATGTATACACTTTCCCCCCCTTCTTTTGCAGTTCCGTGTTTACTATATAATTCATTATGAATATATTGTCTATTGTACTCCTTCCACTCCTGAATCCTACTTGCGTTTCTGGTATTACTTCTTTTTCTTCCATTTCCTTTTTAAGCTTTTCCTCTAGACACATTGCGTATATTTTATATGCCGTGTTCAGAAGTGTTATGCCCCTGTAGTTATTTACTTCGTCCTTGTTCCCTTTCTTGTAGATTGGGGCAATCACCCCTTCCCTCCATCTTTCTGGGAATCCTTCTCCTTTCCATACTTTGTTTATTATTTCTTTTAATCTTCTTAGCACTTTTTTGCTCCCGTATTTCCAAATTTCATTCTCTAGTCCATCTTCTCCGGCGGCTTTTTTCTTCTTCAGTTTTTTAATTTGTTTCTTTATTTCTTCTTCCGTTATTTCTTCCACATGTTCCTCCTCCTCTTCTCTCTTGTTTAGTTCTTCCCTTCTTGGCGGTTCCTCTTTACCCTCCAAAAGTTTCTTGAAGTAATCCCTCCATTCATTTATTCCTATCTTTTTAGTTGTCATTATTCTTTTCTTTCTTTCTCTGTTTATATATTCCCAGACTTGGTTTTCTCTCTTAATTTGCTTTAATTCTCTTTCTTCTCTTTCTTGTAGTTCTTTTTTCTTTGCCTTGCATTCTTGTTTGTATTCGTTTTTCCTTTTATCGTACTCCTCTTTTTCTCCTTTACCCCTCCTCCATTTTCTTAAGGCTTTTCTTGCCTCTTTTTTCTTATCTGTACATTCTTTATCCCACCATTTATTGTTGCCTATCTTCCATTTTCCTATTTTGATTTTTTTCTTTTGTGCTACTTTGGTGACTTTTTCTATTAATTCTTCGGTCATTCCATTTATCTCCTCCTCTTCAAAGCTTAGCTTCTCTGTTTCTTCCCTATATGTCCTTATTCCTTCCTCTGTCCATATTCTTTTTTCTTTCCATTCCTCTTGTTCTTCCGTACTTTGTTCTATCTCTGCCCTTATTTCTATTCTTATTGGCATGTGGTCTGATTCTATTCTCTCTTCTATTGTGAATTTCTTGATTTCTTCTCTCGCTTCTACGTTTGTTATTGCGTAGTCTATCACTGAGCTGCCTCTGGGTCCTATGTATGTCCATTCCCCCTCTTCATCTCCTTCTACATTACCGTTCAAGATATTCCATCCGTTCTCTTCTACCATCTCGATCATTCTTTTCCCTTCTTCATTTTTTGTTTTATCTTTTGATTTCCTCGGTTTATCTTTTTCCATTTTATCCACTCTACATCCATTTTTATCAACTCTACATCCATTTTATCCACTCTACATCCATTTTATCCCCTCTACATCCATTTTTATCCACTCTACATCCATTTTTATCCATTTTACACCCATTTTTATCCACTCTACATCCATTTTATCCACTCTACATCCATTTTTATCCACTCTACATCCATTTTATCCACACTACATCCATTTTTATCCACTCTACGTCCATTTTATCCACTCTACATCCATTTTATCCATTCTACATCTATTTTTATCCACTCTACATCCATTTTTATCAACTCTACATCCATTTTATCCACTCTACATCCATTTTTATCCACTCTGCGCCCATTTTATCCACTCTACATCCATTTTATCCACTCTACATCCATTTTTATCCACTCTACATCCATTTTTATCCATTTTACACCCATTTTATCCACTCTACATCCATTTTTATCCGCTCTACATCCATTTTTTTCCACTCTACATCCATTTTATCCACTCTACATCCATTTTTATCCACTCTACGCCCATTTTATCCACTCTACATCCATTTTATCCACTCTACATCCATTTTATCCACTCTACATCCATTTTTATCCACTCGACATCCATTTTATCCACTCTACATCCATTTTATCCAAACTACATCCATTTTCTCCACTCTACATCCATTTTATCCACTCTACATCCATTTTTATCCACTCTACATCCATTTTATCCACTCTACATCCATTTTTATCCACTCTACAACCATTTTATCCACTCTACATCCATTTTATCCCCTCTACATCCATTTTATCCACTCTACATCCATTTTTATCAACTCTACATCCATTTTATCCACTCTACATCCATTTTTATCCACTCTACATCCATTTTATCCACTCTACATCCATTTTTATCCACTCAACGTCCATTTTATCCACTCTACATCCATTTTATCCATTCTACATCCATTTTTATCCACTCTACATCCATTTTATCCACTCTACATCCATTTTTATCAACTCTACATCCATTTTATCCACTCTACATCCATTTTATCCCCTCTACATCCATTTTATCCACTCTACATCCATTTTTATCAACTCTACATCCATTTTATCCACTCTACATCCATTTTTATCCACTCTACATCCATTTTATCCACTCTACATCCATTTTTATCCACTCTACGTCCATTTTATCCACTCTACATCCATTTTATCCACTCTACATCCATTTTTATCCACTCTGCGCCCATTTTATCCACTCTACATCCATTTTATCCACTCTACAACCATTTTTATCCACTCTACATCCATTTTTATCCATTTTACACCCATTTTATCCACTCTACATCCATTTTTATCCGCTCTACATCCATTTTTATCCACTCTACATCCATTTTATCCACTCTACATCCATTTTTATCAACTCTACATCCATTTTATCCACTCTACATCCATTTTTATCCACTCTACGCCCATTTTATCCACTCTACATCCATTTTATCCACTCTACATCCATTTTTATCCACTCTACGTCCATTTTATCCACTCTACATCCATTTTATCCACTCTACATCCATTTTTATCCACTCTATATCCATTTTTATCCACTCTACATTCATTTAGTTAGTATTCGTTTATTTCATTTGCCTTTCGGCCTTTGAAAGGGGTTTACAAATCTGTTACACTCTATATATTCATATCTTATATACTAATTAATCTATTTTATTAATTTTCCCAATATTTTCCTTTATCTACTTTGTATTGGTTTCCGTTTCTTCCGTCTCTCCTTTTTGTTTTTGTTCCCTTATACTTATTACTTCCCTCATCCATTCCGTTCCTTCTCCTGTGTCTTTCAGTATTTCGTATATCGTTTTGTTTGTCCTTTTCATTCCTTTGTATTCTCTTGCTAAATGGTCTAGTGTTTCTTTATTTTCTTCGCACATTCTGCATTTGTTTTCTTCTTCATCCTTCCAGTATCTATTTCCCTTCTCTTCATTGCCACATCTGAATCTCGCTATTAATTTTTGATCCCTTCCCTCATATTCTGCTTTTATGTATTTCGGGCTTTCCTCCGTTCGTATTTCCCTGTACCTTCTGTTATATCTACTTTCTATTATTTTATCATATTGATCTTGTTTCTGCTCTTTTATGTCTGCATTTGTTAGTCTATTTCCGATATCTGTTCTGTCTCTTCTAGCTGCCTCCACTTCTTCTATCTCCATTCCGTTCCTTCTGTAATATTCCTCTCTTTCTTTCTCCCACCTCGATTTCTTTTTTTCGTCTCTTTCCCTGATTTGTTTCCAGCATTCCGTTATTATTTTGTTTTTGTCTTCTGTTCTGGTTTTTTCTTCATACTTTTGTGCTCTTTTTCCTGCTTCTATCCTTATCTTTTCGATTTTCGTTTCCTCTAGTATTATGTATGCTGGTGTATTCCAGTCCAGGCCTAAAATCCATCTGATATATTTCTCCTGTATCTTTTCCATTTTTTCTCTTTCTGTCCACCCCCATATCTCCGCTGCATATAATAAAATGCTCTTTATCAGACTTCTGAACAGCATTATCCTCCTCTCCACATTTCCTCTGAATTTTCGTTCGCCTATTCCCCATACTTGTGCCATGGCTATCCTTGCTTTTTTGCTTGTTTCTTTAATGTGTATTTCGCTGTTTCCATTCCTCTGAAAGTGAAATCCAAGGTACTTAAAATCTTTTACTTCTTCTATTTTTTCTTGTCCCCATAACCACTCTTCTTTCTTCTTCTTTCCCCTGCCTTTTTTAAATACCAATACTTTTGATTTCGCCGCGTTTAGTTTTAGTTCTTTTTTTTCTAGGTATCTTTTCATCCTTTTGATCATATCTTTCAGCTCTTCTGGGTTTTTCGCTATTAGCACTATGTCGTCTGCGTATGCCAAAGACCATATTTTTTCTTTTCCTATTACTATTCCTCCCGCTTGATTATTTTGCAATACTTTTTCCAGGTCCGCTGTGTACATTGAGAAAAGTGACGGGCTTAACGGGCATCCTTGTCTTACCCCTCTGGTGGTCCAAAATTTGTCCGTAATTTCCTCACCTATTCTTACGACATTTCTTGTTTCTTTGTATATTTCATTGATTCTCTCCCTCAATCTCCCGCTTATCTCATTTGCTTCCATAATTTTTCCTAGTTCTTCTCTATTTACTTTATCGAAAGCTGCACTCAAATCTGCGAAAAATGTATACACTTTCCCCCCCTTCTTTTGCAGTTCCGTGTTTACTATATAATTCATTATGAATATATTGTCTATTGTACTCCTTCCACTCCTGAATCCTGCTTGCGTTTCTGGTATTACTTCTTTTTCTTCCATTTCCTTTTTAAGCTTTTCCTCTAGACACATTGCGTATATTTTATATGCCGTGTTCAGAAGTGTTATGCCCCTGTAGTTATTTACTTCGTCCTTGTTCCCTTTCTTGTAGATTGGGGCAATCACCCCTTCCCTCCATCTTTCTGGGAATCCTTCTCCTTTCCATACTTTGTTTATTATTTCTTTTAATCTTCTTAGCACTTTTTTGCTCCCGTATTTCCAAATTTCATTCTCTAGTCCATCTTCTCCGGCGGCTTTTTTCTTCTTCAGTTTTTTAATTTGTTTCTTTATTTCTTCTTCCGTTATTTCTTCCACATGTTCCTCCTCCTCTTCTCTCTTGTTTAGTTCTTCCCTTCTTGGCGGTTCCTCTTTACCCTCCAAAAGTTTCTTGAAGTAATCCCTCCATTCATTTATTCCTATCTTTTTAGTTGTCATTATTCTTTTCTTTCTTTCTCTGTTTATATATTCCCAGACTTGGTTTTCTCTCTTAATTTGCTTTAATTCTCTTTCTTCTCTTTCTTGTAGTTCTTTTTTCTTTGCCTTGCATTCTTGTTTGTATTCGTTTTTCCTTTTATCGTACTCCTCTTTTTCTCCTTTACCCCTCCTCCATTTTCTTAAGGCTTTTCTTGCCTCTTTTTTCTTATCTGTACATTCTTTATCCCACCATTTATTGTTGCCTATCTTCCATTTTCCTATTTTGATTTTTTTCTTTTGTGCTACTTTGGTGACTTTTTCTATTAATTCTTCGGTCATTCCATTTATCTCCTCCTCTTCAAAGCTTAGCTTCTCTGTTTCTTCCCTATATGTCCTTATTCCTTCCTCTGTCCATATTCTTTTTTCTTTCCATTCCTCTTGTTCTTCCGTACTTTGTTCTATCTCTGCCCTTATTTCTATTCTTATTGGCATGTGGTCTGATTCTATTCTCTCTTCTATTGTGAATTTCTTGATTTCGTCTCTCGCTTCTACGTTTGTTATTGCGTAGTCTATCACTGAGCTGCCTCTGGGTCCTATGTATGTCCATTCCCCCTCTTCATCTCCTTCTACATTACCGTTCAAGATATTCCATCCGTTCTCTTCTACCATCTCGATCATTCTTTTCCCTTCTTCATTTTTTGTTTTATCTTTTGATTTCCTCGGTTTATCTTTTTCCATTTTATCCACTCTACATCCATTTTTATCAACTCTACATCCATTTTATCCACTCTACATCCATTTTATCCCCTCTACATCCATTTTTATCCACTCTACAACCATTTTTATCCATTTTACACCCATTTTTATCCACTCTACATCCATTTTATCCACTCTACATCCATTTTATCCACTCTACATCCATTTTTATCCACTCTACATCCATTTTTATCCACTCTACATCCATTTTATACACTCTACATCCATTTTTATCCACTCTACAACCATTTTATCCACTCTACATCCATTTTATCCCCTCTACATCCATTTTATCCACTCTACATCCATTTTTATCAACTCTACATCCATTTTATCCACTCTACATCCATTTTTATCCACTCTACATCCATTTTATCCACACTACATCCATTTTTATCCACTCTACGTCCATTTTATCCACTCTACATCCATTTTTATCCGCTCTACATCCATTTTTTTCCACTCTACATCCATTTTATCCACTCTACATCCATTTTATCCACTCTACATCCATTTTTATCCACTCTACATCCATTTTTATCCACTCTACATCCATTTTATACACTCTACATCCATTTTTATCCACTCTACAACCATTTTATCCACTCTACATCCATTTTATCCCCTCTACATCCATTTTATCCACTCTACATCCATTTTTATCAACTCTACATCCATTTTATCCACTCTACATCCATTTTTATCAACTCTACATCCATTTTATCCACTCTACATCCATTTTTTTCCACTCTACATCCATTTTATCCACTCTACATCCATTTTATCCACTCTACATCCATTTTTATCCACTCTACGCCCATTTTATCCACTCTACATCCATTTTATCCACTCTACATCCATTTTATCCACTCTACATCCATTTTTATCCACTCGACATCCATTTTATCCACTCTACATCCATTTTATCCAAACTACATCCATTTTCTCCACTCTACATCCATTTTATCCACTCTACATCCATTTTTATCCACTCTACATCCATTTTATCCACTCTACATCCATTTTTATCCACTCTACAACCATTTTATCCACTCTACATCCATTTTATCCCCTCTACATCCATTTTATCCACTCTACATCCATTTTTATCAACTCTACATCCATTTTATCCACTCTACATCCATTTTTATCCACTCTACATCCATTTTATCCACTCTACATCCATTTTTATCCACTCAACGTCCATTTTATCCACTCTACATCCATTTTATCCATTCTACATCCATTTTTATCCACTCTACATCCATTTTATCCACTCTACGTCCATTTTATCCACTCTACATCCATTTTATCCATTCTACATCCATTTTTATCCACTCTACATCCATTTTATCCACTCTACATCCATTTTTATCAACTCTACATCCATTTTATCCACTCTACATCCATTTTTATCCACTCTACATCCATTTTTATCCACTCTACATCCATTTTATCCACTCTACATCCATTTTTATCCACTCTACATCCATTTTTATCCATTTTACACCCATTTTATCCACTCTACATCCATTTTTATCCGCTCTACATCCATTTTTTTCCACTCTACATCCATTTTATCCACTCTACATCCATTTTTATCCACTCTACATTCATTTTATCCACTCTACATCCATTTTTATCCACTCTACATCCATTTTTATCCATTTTACACCCATTTTATCCACTCTACATCCATTTTTATCCGCATTACATCCATTTTTTTCCCCTTTACATCCGTTTTATCCAAACTACATCCATTTTTATCCACTCTACATCCATTTTTATCCACTCTACATCCATTTTATACACTCTACATCCATTTTTATCCACTCTACAACCATTTTATCCGTTCTACATCCATTTTATCCCCTCTACATCCATTTTATCCACTCTACATCCATTTTTATCAACTCTACATCAATTTTATCCACTCTACATCCATTTTTATCCACTCTACATCCATTTTTATCCACTTTACATCCATTTTCTCCACTCTACATCCATTTTATCCACTCTACATCCATTTTTATCCACTTTACACCCATTTTATCCACTCTACATCCATTTTTATCCACTCTACGTCCATTTTATCCACTCTACATCCATTTTATCCACTCTACATCCATTTTTATCCACTCTATATCCATTTTTATCCACTCTACATCCATTTTATCCACTCTACATCCATTTTTATCCACTCCACATCCATCTTTATCCACTTTACACCCATTTTATCCACTCTACATCCATTTTTATCCACTCTACATCCATTTTATCCATTCTACATCCATTTTTATCCACTCTACATCCATTTTATCCACTCTACATCCATTTTTATCAACTCTACATCCATTTTATCCACTCTACATCCATTTTTATCCACTCTACGCCCATTTTATCCACTCTACATCCATCTTGATCCACTCTATGCCCATTTTATCCACTCTACATCCATTTTATCAACTCTACATCCATTTTTATCCACTCTACATCCATTTTTATCCACTTTACACCCATTTTATCCACTCTACATCCATTTTATCCACTCTACATCCATTTTATCCACTCTACATCCATTTTTATCCACTCTACGCCCATTTTATCCACTCTACATCCATCTTGATCCACTCTATGCCCATTTTATCCACTCTACATCCATTTTATCAACTCTACATCCATTTTTATCCACTCTACATCCATTTTTATCCACTTTACACCCATTTTATCCACTCTACATCCATTTTATGCACTCTACATCCATTTTCTCCAAACTACATCCATTTTCTCCACTCTACATCCGTTTTATCCAAACTACATCCATTTTTATCCACTCTACATCCATTTTTATCCACTCTACAACCATTTTATCCACTCTACATCCATTTTATCCCCTCTACATCCATTTTATCCACTCTACATCCATTTTTATCCACTCTACATCCATTTTATCCACTCTACATCCATTTTTATCCACTCTACGTCCATTTTATCCACTCTACATCCATTTTATCCATTCTACATCCATTTTTATCAACTCTACATCCATTTTATCCACTCTACATCCATTTTTATCCACTCTACATCCATTTTTATCCATTTTACACCCATTTTATCCACTCTACATCCATTTTTATCCGCTCTACATCCATTTTTTTCCACTCTACATCCATTTTATCCACTCTACATCCATTTTTATCCACTCTACATTCATTTTATCCACTCTACATCCATGTTTATCCACTCTACATTCATTTTATCCACTCTACATCCATTTTTATCCACTCTACATCCATTTTTATCCACTCTACATCCATTTTTATCAACTCTACATCCATTTTATCCACTCTACATCCATTTTTATCCACTCTACATCCATTTTTATCCACTCTACATCCATTTTATACACTCTACATCCATTTTATCCACTCTACATCCATTTTTATCCACTCTACATCCATTTTTATCCACTTTACACCCATTTTATACACTCTACATCTATTTTTATCCACTCTACGTCCATTTTATCCACTCTACATTCATTTTATCCACTCTACATTAATTTTTATCCACTCTAAATCTATTTTGTCCACTCTACATCCATTTTTATCAACTCTACATCCATTTTATCCACTCTACATCCATTTTTATCCACTCTACATCCATTTTATCCACTCTACATCCATTTTTATCCACTCTACGTCCATTTTATCCACTCTACATCCATTTTATCCATTCTACATCCATTTTTATCCACTCTACATCCATTTTATCCACTCTACATCCATTTTTATCAACTCTACATCCATTTTATCCACTCTACATCCATTTTTATCCACTCTGCGCCCATTTTATCCACTCTACATCCATTTTATCCACTCTACATCCATTTTTATCCACTCTACATCCATTTTTATCCATTTTACACCCATTTTATCCACTCTACATCCATTTTTATCCGCTCTACATCCATTTTTATCCACTCTACATCCATTTTATCCACTCTACATCCATTTTTATCCACTCTACATCCATTTTTATCCACTCTACATTCATTTTATCCACTCCACATCAATTTTTATCCACTGTTCTGACGAGAATTACCGAGATTCTGGTTTTCGCTGCAAGGGTCGAGGATGAGTGGGAGAGTCGAGGGTACCGAAAAACCGCGTATAGTTCACTCAAAAAGAATTGGTTATATATTTGGTACAATAAAGAAATTCTCTGGTCACCTTCCGACCAACAACAAACACTTAATATTAATTTGTAGTAACTTATAAAGTAAACGGTAGAGTGCGCGAGAGGTAGCCGATTTAATCCGAAATGTTCGATTTTGAGAATGTTAGCCGAATTGAGTTATAAAGTACGTGTTTGCACTCGAGAGTGGACGCCGAACAAGTGTCGTAATGGCGGAAAACCGGTTTCGACCGCGTGGTCGAGCAGGCCCCGATACAGGGTCGCCGAAGCGCAGGCGCGGCTGCGCGTGGTCCGTACGCGCAGCCGTCGAGCCGGTAGGCGACGCGTAGATGCGCGTGGCGCGTGTGCGCAGCCTGTTGGATGGTCCGCCGAAGTGGCCTGCGCGTGGCGCGTGCACGCAGCCGCCGAAACAGTCCGCTGAGCGAGTGGTGCCGAAAAGCGGTGGTAGGTGGGGCCACCGCCCAGCCTCACGATTACGGAACATCCACTCTAAATCTATTTTGTCCACTCTACATCCATTTTTATCAACTCTACATCCATTTTATCCACTCTACATCCATTTTATCCACTCTACATCCATTTTTATCCACTCGACATCCATTTTATCCACTCTACATCCATTTTATCCAAACTACATCCATTTTATCCACTCTACATCCATTTTCATCCACTCTACATCCATTTTTGTCAACTCTACATCCATTTTATCCACTCTACAACCATTTTATCCACTCTACATCCATTTTATCCCCTCTACATCCATTTTATCCACACTACATCCATTTTTATCCACTCTACGTCCATTTTATCCACTCTACATCCATTTTATCCACTCTACATCCATTTTTATCCACTCTACATCCATTTTTATCCACTCTACATTCATTTTATCCACTCTACATCAATTTTTATCCATTCTAAATCTATTTTGTCCACTCTACATCCATTTTTATCAACTCTACATCCATTTTATCCACTCTACATCCATTTTATCCACTCTACATCCATTTTTATCCACTCGACATCCATTTTATCCACTCTACATCCATTTTATCCAAACTACATCCATTTTATCCACTCTACATCCATTTTCATCCACTCTACATCCATTTTTGTCAACTCTACATCCATTTTATCCACTCTACAACCATTTTATCCACTCTACATCCATTTTATCCCCTCTACATCCATTTTATCCACTCTACATCCATTTTATCCACACTACATCCATTTTTATCCACTCTACGTCCATTTTATCCACTCTACATCCATTTTATCCACTCTACATCCATTTTTATCCACTCTACATCCATTTTTATCCACTCTACATTCATTTTATCCACTCTACATCAATTTTTATCCATTCTAAATCTATTTTGTCCACTCTACATCCATTTTTATCAACCCTACATCCATTTTATCCACTCTACATCCATTTTTATCAACTCTACATCCATTTTATCCACTCTACATCCATTTTTATCCATTTTACACCCATTTTATCCACTCTACATCCATTTTTATCCGCTCTACATCCATTTTTATCCACTCTACATCCATTTTATCCACTCTACATCCATTTTTATCAACTCTACATCCATTTTATCCACTCTACATCCATTTTTATCCACTCTACGCCCATTTTATCCACTCTACATCCATTTTATCCACTCTACATCCATTTTTATCCACTCTACATCCATTTTTATCCACTCTACATCCATTTTATCCACTCTACATCCATTTTTATCCACTCTACATCCATTTTTATCCACTCTACGCCCATTTTATCCACTCGACATCCATTTTATCCACTCTACATCCATTTTATCCAAACTACATCCATTTTATCCACTCTACATCCATTTTATCCACTCTACATCCATTTTTATCCGCTCTACATCCATTTTTATCCACTTTACACCCATTTCATCCACTCTACATCCATTTTATCCACTCTACATCCATTTTTATCCACTCTACGTCCATTTTATCCACTCTACATCCATTTTTATCCACTCTACATCTATTTTATCCCCTCTACATCCATTTTATCCACTCTACATCCATTTTTATCCACTCGACATCCATTTTTATCCACTCTACATCCATTTTTATCCACTTTACACCCATTTTATCCACTCTACATCTATTTTATCCACTCTACATCCATTTTTATCCACTCTACATCCATTTTTATCCACTTTACACCCATTTTATACACTCTACATCCATTTTATCCACTCTACATCCATTTTTATCCACTCTACGTCCATTTTATCCACTCTACATCCATTTTATCCACTCTACATTCATTTTATCCACTCTACATCCATTTTTATCCACTCTACATTCATTTTATCCACTCTACATCCATTTTTATCCACTTTACACCCATTTTATCCACTCTACATCCATTTTATCCACTCTACATCCAATTTTATCCACTCTACGTCCGTTTTATCCACTCTACATCCATTTTATCCACTCTACATCCATTTTTATCCACTCTACATCCATTTTTATCCACTCTACATTCATTTTATCCACTCTACATCAATTTTATCCACTCTACATCCATTTTTATCCACTCTACGTCCATTTTATCCACTCTACATCCATTTTGTCCACTCTACATCCATTTTTATCCACTCTACATCCATTTTTATCCACTTTACACCCATTTTATACACTCTACATCCATTTTATCCACTCTACATCTATTTTTATCCACTCTACGTCCATTTTATCCACTCTACATTCATTTTATCCACTCTACATCAATTTTTATCCACTCTAAATCTATTTTGTCCACTCTACATCCATTTTTATCAACTCTACATCCATTTTATCCACTCTACATCCATTTTTATCCACTCTACATCCATTTTATCCACTCTACATCCATTTTATCCACTCTACATCCATTTTTATCCACTCGACATCCATTTTATCCACTCTACATCCAATTTTATCCACTCTACGTCCGTTTTATCCACTCTACATCCATTTTATCCACTCTACATCCATTTTTATCCACTCTACATCCATTTTTATCCACTCTACATCCATTTTATCCACTCTACATCCATTTTATCCACTCTACATCCATTTTTATCCACTCGACATCCATTTTATCCACTCTACATCCAATTTTATCCACTCTACGTCCGTTTTATCCACTCTACATCCATTTTATCCACTCTACATCCATTTTTATCCACTCTACATCCATTTTTATCCACTTTACACCCATTTTATACACTCTACATCCATTTTATCCACTCTACATCCATTTTTATCCACTCTACGTCCATTTTATCCACTCTACATCCATTTTATCCACTCTACATTCATTTTATCCACTCTACATCCATTTTTATCCACTCGACATCCATTTTATCCACTCTACATCCATTTTATCCACTCTACATCCATTTTATCCACTCTACATCCATTTTTATCCGCTCTACATCCATTTTTATCCACTCTACATTCATTTTATCCACTCTACATCAATTTTTATCCACTCTAAAACTATTTTGTCCACTCTACATCCATTTTTATCAACTCTACATCCATTTTATCCACTCTACATCCATTTTATCCACTTTACATCCATTTTTATCCACTCGACATCCATTTTATCCACTCTACATCCATTTTATCCACTCTACATCCATTTTTATCAACTCTACATCCATTTTATCCACTTTACACCCATTTTATCCACTCTACATACATTTTATCCACTCTACATCCATTTTTATCCACTCTACATCCATTTTTATCCACTCTACATCCATTTTATCCACTCTACATCCATTTTATCCACTCTACATCCATTTTATCCAAACTACATCCATTTTATCCACTCTACATCCATTTTATCCACTCTACATCCATTTTTATCCACTCTACATCCATTTTTATCCACTTTACACCCATTTTATCCACTCTACATCCATTTTATCCACTCTACATCCATTTTTATCCACTCTACATCCATTTTTATCCACTCTACATCCATTTTATCCACTCTACATCCATTTTTATCAACTCTACATCCATTTTATCCACTCTACATCCATTTTTATCCACTCTACGCCCATTTTATCCACTCTACATCCATTTTATCCACTCTACATCCATTTTATCCACTCTACATCCATTTTATCCAAACTACATCCATTTTATCCACTCTACATCCATTTTATCCACTCTACATCCATTTTTATCCACTCTACATCCATTTTTATCCACTTTACACCCATTTTATCCAAACTACATCCATTTTATCCACTCTACATCCATTTTTATCCACTCTACATCCATTTTTATCCACTCTACATCCATTTTATCCACTCTACATCCATTTTTATCAACTCTACATCCATTTTATCCACTCTACATCCATTTTTATCCACTCTACGCCCATTTTATCCACTCTACATCCATTTTATCCACTCTACATCCATTTTTATCCACTCTACATCCATTTTATCCACTCTACATCCATTTTTATCCACTCTACATCCATTTTTATCCACTCTACGCCCATTTTATCCACTCGACATCCATTTTATCCACTCTACATCCATTTTATCCAAACTACATCCATTTTATCCACTCTACATCCATTTTATCCACTCTACATCCATTTTTATCCACTCTACATCCATTTTTATCCACTTTACACCCATTTCATCCACTCTACATCCATTTTATCCACTCTACATCCATTTTTATCCACTCTACGTCCATTTTATCCACTCTACATCCATTTTTATCCACTCTACATCTATTTTATCCCCTCTACATCCATTTTATCCACTCTACATCCATTTTTATCCACTCGACATCCATTTTTATCCACTCTACATCCATTTTTATCCACTTTACACCCATTTTATCCACTCTACATCTATTTTATCCACTCTACATCCATTTTTATCCACTCTACATCCATTTTTATCCACTTTACACCCATTTTATACACTCTACATCCATTTTATCCACTCTACATCTATTTTTATCCACTCTACGTCCATTTTATCCACTCTACATAAATTTTTATCCACTCTAAATCTATTTTGTCCACTCTACATCCATTTTATCCAAACTACATCCATTTTTATCCACTCTACATCCATTTTTATCCACTCTACATCCATTTTATCCACTCTACATCCATTTTTATCCACTCTACATCCATTTTTATCCACTTTACACCCATTTTATACACTCTACATCCATTTTATCCACTCTACATCTATTTTTATCCACTCTACGTCCATTTTATCCACTCTACATTCATTTTATCCACTCTACATCAATTTTTATCCACTCTAAATCTATTTTGTCCACTCTACATCCATTTTTATCAACTCTACATCCATTTTATCCACCCTACATCCATTTTTATCCACTCTACATCCATTTTATCCACTCTACATCCATTTTTATCCACTCTACATCCATTTTTATCCACTTTACACCCATTTTATACACTCTACATCCATTTTATCCACTCTACATCCATTTTTATCCACTCTACGTCCATTTTATCCACTCTACATCCATTTTATCCACTCTACATCCATTTTATCCACTCTACATCCATTTTTATCCGCTCTACATCCATTTTTATCCACTCTACATTCATTTTATCCACTCTACATCAATTTTTATCCACTCTAAAACTATTTTGTCCACTCTACATCCATTTTTATCAACTCTACATCCATTTTATCCACTCTACATCCATTTTATCCACTTTACATCCAGTTTTATCCACTCGACATCCATTTTATCCACTCTACATCCATTTTATCCACTCTACATCCATTTTTATCAACTCTACATCCATTTTATCCACTTTACACCCATTTTATCCACTCTACATCCATTTTATCCACTCTACATCCATTTTTTTCCACTCTACATCCATTTTTATCCACTCTACATCCATTTTATCCACTCTACATCCATTTTATCCACTCTACATCCATTTTATCCAAACTACATCCATTTTATCCACTCTACATCCATTTTATCCACTCTACATCCATTTTTATCCACTCTACATCCATTTTTATCCACTTTACACCCATTTTATCCACTCTACATCCATTTTATCCACTCTACATCCATTTTTATCCACTCTACATCCATTTTTATCCACTCTACATCCATTTTATCCACTCTACATCCATTTTTATCAACTCTACATCCATTTTATCCACTCTACATCCATTTTTATCCACTCTACGCCCATTTTATCCACTCTACATCCATTTTATCCACTCTACATCCATTTTTATCCACTCTACATCCATTTTATCCACTCTACATCCATTTTTATCCACTCGACATCCATTTTATCCACTCTACATCCATTTTATCCAAACTACATCCATTTTATCCACTCTACATCCATTTTATCCACTCTACATCCATTTTTATCCATTCTACATCCATTTTTATCCACTTTACACCCATTTTATCCACTCTACATCCATTTTATCCACTCTACATCCATTTTTATCCACTCTACGTCCATTTTATCCACTCTACATCCATTTTTATCCACTCTACATCTATTTTATCCCCTCTACATCCATTTTATCCACTCTACATCCATTTTTATCCACTCGACATCCATTTTTATCCACTCTACATCCATTTTTATCCACTTTACACCCATTTTATCCACTCTACATCTATTTTATCCACTCTACATCCATTTTTATCCACTCTACATCCATTTTTATCCACTTTACACCCATTTTATACACTCTACATCCATTTTATCCACTCTACATCCATTTTTATCCACTCTACGTCCATTTTATCCACTCTACATTCATTTTATCCACTCTACATCAATTTTTATCCACTCTAAATCTATTTTGTCCACTCTACATCCATTTTATCCAAACTACATCCATTTTTATCCACTCTACATCCATTTTTATCCACTCTACATCCATTTTATCCACTCTACATCCATTTTTATCCACTCTACATCCATTTTTATCCACTTTACACCCATTTTATACACTCTACATCCATTTTATCCACTCTACATCTATTTTTATCCACTCTACGTCCATTTTATCCACTCTACATTCATTTTATCCACTCTACATCAATTTTTATCCACTCTAAATCTATTTTGTCCACTCTACATCCATTTTTATCAACTCTACATCCATTTTATCCACCCTACATCCATTTTTATCCACTCTACATCCATTTTATCCACTCTACATCCATTTTATCCACTCTACATCCATTTTTATTCACTCGACATCCATTTTATCCACTCTACATCCAATTTTATCCACTCTACGTCCGTTTTATCCACTCTACATCCATTTTATCCACTCTACATCCATTTTTATCCACTCTACATCCATTTTTATCCACTCTACATTCATTTTATCCACTCTACATCAATTTTTATCAACTCTACATCCATTTTGTCCACTCTACATCCATTTTATCCACTCTACATCCATTTTTATCCACTTTACACCCATTTTATCCACTCTACATCTATTTTATCCACTCTACATCCATTTTTATGCACTCTACATCCATTTTTATCCACTTTACACCCATTTTATACACTCTACATCCATTTTATCCACTCTACATCCATTTTTATCCACTCTACGTCCATTTTATCCACTCTACATCCATTTTATCCACTCTACATCCATTTTTATCCACTCTACATTCATTTTATCCACTCTAAATCAATTTTTATCCACTCTAAAACTATTTTGTCCACTCTACATCCATTTTTATCAACTCTACATCCATTTTATCCACTCTACATCCATTTTATCCACTCTACATCCATTTTTATCCACTCGACATCCATTTTATCCACTCTACATCCATTTTATCCAAACTACATCCATTTTATCCACTCTACATCCATTTTATCCACTCTACATCCATTTTTATCCACTCTACATCCATTTTTATCCACTCTACGTCCATTTTATCCACTCTATATCCATTTTTATCCACTCTACATCTATTTTATCCCCTCTACATCCATTTTATCCACTCTACATCCATTTTTATCCACTCGACATCCATTTTATCCACTCTACATCCATTTTATCCAAACTACATCCATTTTCTCCACTCTACATCCATTTTATCCAAACTACATCCATTTTTATCCACTCTACATCCATTTTTATCCACTCTACGTCCATTTTATCCACTCTACATCCATTTTATCCACTCTACATCCATTTTTATCAACTCTACATCCATTTTATCCACTTTACACCCATTTTATCCACTCTACATCCATTTTATCCACTCTACATCCATTTTTATCCACTCTACATCCATTTTATCCACTCTACATCCATTTTATCCACTCTACATCCATTTTTATCCACTCTACATCCATTTTTATCCACTCTACATCCATTTTATCCACTCTACATCCATTTTTATTAACTCTACATCCATTTTATCCACTCTACATCCATTTTTATCCACTCTACATCCATTTTATCCACTCTACATCCATTTTTATCCACTCTACATCCATTTTTATCCACTCTACGCCCATTTTATCCACTCGACATCCATTTTATCCACTCTACATCCATTTTATCCAAACTACATCCATTTTATCCACTCTACATCCATTTTATCCACTCTACATCCATTTTTATCCACTCTACGTCCATTTTATCCACTTTACACCCATTTTATCCACTCTACATCCATTTTATCCACTCTACATCCATTTTTATCCCCTCTACGTCCATTTTATCCACTCTACATCCATTTTTATCCACTCTACATCTATTTTATCCCCTCTACATCCATTTTATCCACTCTAAATCCATTTTTATCCACTCGACATCCATTTTTATCCACTCTACATCCATTTTTATCAACTCTACATCCATTTTATCCACTCTACATCCATTTTTATCCACTCTACATCCATTTTTATCCACTCTACGCCCATTTTATCCACTCGACATCCATTTTATCGACTCTACATCCATTTTATCCAAACTACATCCATTTTATCCACTCTACATCCATTTTATCCACTCTACATCCATTTTTATCCACTCTACATCCATTTTTATCCAATTTACACCCATTTTATCCACTCTACATCCATTTTTATCCACTCTACATCCATTTTTATCCACTCTACGCCCATTTTATCCACTCTACATCCATTTTATCCACTCTACATCCATTTTTATCCACTCTACATCCATTTTTATCCACTTTACACCCATTTTATCCACTCTACATCCATTTTATCCACTCTACATCCATTTTTATCCACTCTACATCAATTTTTATCCACTCTAAATCTATTTTGTCCACTCTACATCCATTTTTTTCAACTCTACATCCATTTTATCCACTCTACATCCATTTTTATCCACTCTACATCCATTTTATCCACTCTACATCCATTTTTATCCACTCTACATCCATTTTTATCCACTTTACACCCATTTTATACACTCTACATCCATTTTATCCACTCTACATCTATTTTTATCCACTCTACGTCCATTTTATCCACTCTACATTCATTTTATCCACTCTACATCAATTTTTATCCACTCTAAATCTATTTTGTCCACTCTACATCCATTTTTATCAACTCTACATCCATTTTATCCACCCTACATCCATTTTTATCCACTCTACATCCATTTTATCCACTCTACATCCATTTTATCCACTCTACATCCATTTTTATCCACTCTACATCCATTTTTATCCACTTTACACCCATTTTATCCACTCTACATCCATTTTATCCACTCTACATCCATTTTTATCCACTCTACATCCATTTTTATCCACTCTACATCCATTTTATCCACTCTACATCCATTTTTATCCACTCTACATCCATTTTATCCACTCTACATCCATTTTTATCCACTCTACATCCATTTTTATCCACTTTACACCCATTTTATCCACTCTACATCCATTTTATCCACTCTACAGCCATTTTTATCCACTCTACATCCATTTTTATCCACTCTACATTCATTTTATCCACTCTACATCCATTTTATCCACTCTACATCCATTTTTATCGACTCTACATCCATTTTTATCCACTCTACATCCATTTTATCCACTCTACATCCATTTTTATCAACTCTACATCCATTTTATCCACTCTACATCCATTTTTATCCACTCTACGCCCATTTTATCCACTCTACATCCATTTTATCCACTCTACATCCATTTTATCCAAACTACATCCATTTTATCCACTCTACATCCATTTTATCCACTCTACATCCATTTTTATCCACTCTACATCCATTTTTATCCACTTTACACCCATTTTATCCACTCTACATCCATTTTATCCACTCTACATCCATTTTTATCCACTCTACATCCATTTTTATCCACTTTACACCCATTTTATCCACTCTACATCCATTTTATCCACTCTACATCCATTTTTATCCACTCTACGTCCATTTTATCCACTCTACATCCATTTTTATCCACTCTACATCTATTTTATCCTCTTTACATCCATTTTATCCACTCTACATCCATTTTTATCCACTCGACATCCATTTTATCCACTCTACATCCATTTTTATCCACTCTACATCCATTTTATTCACTCTACATCCATTTTATCCACTCTACATCCATTTTTATCCACTCTACATCCATTTTTATCCACTCTACATCCATTTTTATCCACTCTACATCCATTTTATCCACTCTACATCCATTTTTATCAACTCTACATCCATTTTATCCACTCTACATCCATTTTTATCCACTCTACGCCCATTTTATCCACTCTACATCCATTTTATCCACTCTACATCTATTTTTATCCACTCTACGTCCATTTTATCCACTCTACATCCATTTTATCCACTCTACATCCATTTTATCCACTCTACATCCATTTTTATCCACTCTACATCCATTTTTATCCACTCTACGCCCATTTTATCCACTCGACATCCATTTTATCCACTCTACATCCATTTTATCCAAACTACATCCATTTTATCCACTCTACATCCATTTTATCCACTCTACATCCATTTTTATCCACTCTACATCCATTTTTATCCACTTTACACCCATTTTATCCACTCTACATCCATTTTATCCACTCTACATCCATTTTTATCCACTTTACACCCATTTTATCCACTCTACATCCATTTTATCCACTCTACATCCATTTTTATCCACTCTACGTCCATTTTATCCACTCTATATCCATTTTTATCCACTCTACATCTATTTTATCCCCTCTACATCCATTTTATCCACTCTACATCCATTTTTATCCACTCGACATCCATTTTATCCACTCTACATCCATTTTATCCAAACTACATCCATTTTATCCACTCTACATCTATTTTATCCCCTCTACATCCATTTTATCCACTCTACATCCATTTTTATCCACTCGACGTCCATTTTTATCCACTCTACATCCATTTTTATCCACTTTACACCCATTTTATCCACTCTACATCTATTTTATCCACTCTACATCCATTTTTATCCACTCTACATCCATTTTTATCCACTTTACACCCATTTTATACACTCTACATCCATTTTATCCACTCTACATCTATTTTTATCCACTCTACGTCCATTTTATCCACTCTACATTCATTTTATCCACTCTACATCAATTTTTATCCACTCTAAATCTATTTTGTCCACTCTACATCCATTTTTATCAACTCTACATCCATTTTATCCACTCTACATCCATTTTTATCCACTCTACATCCATTTTATCCACTCTACATCCATTTTTATCCACTCTACATCCATTTTTATCCACTATACACCCATTTTATCCACTCTACATCCATTTTATCCACTCTACATCCATTTTTATCCACTCTACATCCATTTTTATCCACTCTACATCCATTTTATCCACTCTACATCCATTTTTATCCACTCTACATCCATTTTTATCCACTCTACGCCCATTTTATCCACTCGACATCCATTTTATCCACTCTACATCCATTTTATCCAAACTACATCCATTTTATCCACTCTACATCCATTTTATCCACTCTACATCCATTTTTATCCACTCTACATCCATTTTTATCCACTTTACACCCATTTTATCCACTCTACATCCATTTTATCCACTCTACATCCATTTTTATCCACTCTACATCCATTTTTATCCACTCTACATCCATTTTATCCACTCTACATCCATTTTATCCACTCTACATCCATTTTTATCCACTCTACATCCATTTTTATCCACTCTACATCCATTTTATCCACTCTACATCCATTTTTATCAACTCTACATCCATTTTATCCACTCTACATCCATTTTTATCCACTCTACGCCCATTTTATCCACTCTACATCCATTTTATCCACTCTACATCCATTTTTATCCACTCTACATCCATTTTTATCCACTCTACGCCCATTTTATCCACTCTACATCCATTTTATCCACTCTACATCCATTTTATCCAAACTACATCCACTTTATCCACTCTACATCCATTTTATCCAAACTACATCCATTTTATCCACTCTACATCCATTTTATCCACTCTACATCCATTTTTATCCACTCTACATCCATTTTTATCCACTTTACACCCATTTTATCCACTCTACATCCATTTTATCCACTCTACATCCATTTTTATCCACTCTACATCCATTTTATCCACTCTACATCCATTTTAATCAACTCTACATCCATTTTATCCACTTTACACCCATTTTATCCACTCTACATCCATTTTATCCACTCTACATCCATTTTATCCACTCTACATCCATTTTTATCCACTCTACATCCATTTTTATCCACTCTACATCCATTTTATCCACTCTACATCCATTTTTATCAACTCTACATCCATTTTATCCACTCTACATCCATTTTTATCCACTCTACGCCCATTTTATCCACTCTACATCCATTTTATCCACTCTACATCCATTTTTATCCACTCTACATCCATTTTATCCACTCTACATCCATTTTTATCCACTCTACATCCATTTTATCCCCTCTACATCCATTTTATCCACTCTACATCCATTTTATCCACTCTACATCCATTTTTATCCACTCTACGTCCATTTTATCCACTCTATATCCATTTTTATCCACTCTACATCTATTTTATCCCCTCTACATCCATTTTATCCACTCTACATCCATTTTTATCCACTCGACATCCATTTTATCCACTCTACATCCATTTTATCCAAACTACATCCATTTTCTCCACTCTACATCCATTTTATCCAAACTACATCCATTTTTATCCACTCTACATCCATTTTTATCCACTCTACATCAATTTTTATCCACTCTACGTCCATTTTATCCACTCTACATCCATTTTATCCATTCTACATCCATTTTTATCCACTCTACATCCATTTTATCCACTCTACATCCATTTTAATCAACTCTACATCCATTTTATCCACTTTACACCCATTTTATCCACTCTACATCCATTTTATCCACTCTACATCCATTTTATCCACTCTACATCCATTTTTATCCACTCTACATCCATTTTTATCCACTCTACATCCATTTTATCCACTCTACATCCATTTTTATCAACTCTACATCCATTTTATCCACTCTACATCCATTTTTATCCACTCTACGCCCATTTTATCCACTCTACATCCATTTTATCCACTCTACATCCATTTTTATCCACTCTACATCCATTTTATCCACTCTACATCCATTTTTATCCACTCTACATCCATTTTTATCCACTCTACGCCCATTTTATCCACTCGACATCCATTTTATCCACTCTACATCCATTTTATCCAAACTACATCCATTTTATCCACTCTACATCCATTTTATCCACTCTACATCCATTTTTATCCACTCTACGTCCATTTTATCCACTTTACACCCATTTTATCCACTCTACATCCATTTTATCCACTCTACATCCATTTTTATCCCCTCTACGTCCATTTTATCCACTCTACATCCAATTTTATCCACTCTACATCTATTTTATCCACTCTACATCCATTTTATCCACTCTACATCCATTTTTATCCACTCTACATCCATTTTTATCCACTTTGCACCCATTTTATCCACTCTACATCCATTTTATCCACTCTACATCCATTTTTATCCACTCTACATCCATTTTTATCCACTCTACATCCATTTTATCCACTCTACATCCATTTTTATCCACTCTACATCCATTTTATCCACTCTACATCCATTTTTATCCACTCTACATCCATTTTTATCCACTTTACACCCATTTTATCCACTCTACATCCATTTTATCCACTCTACAGCCATTTTTATCCACTCTACATCCATTTTTATCCACTCTACATTCATTTTATCCACTCTACATCCATTTTATCCACTCTACATCCATTTTTATCGACTCTACATCCATTTTTATCCACTCTACATCCATTTTATCCACTCTACATCCATTTTTATCAACTCTACATCCATTTTATCCACTCTACATCCATTTTTATCCACTCTACGCCCATTTTATCCACTCTACATCCATTTTATCCACTCTACATCCATTTTTATCCACTCTACATCCATTTTAATCACTCTACATCCATTTTTATCCACTCTACATCCATTTTTATCCACTCTACGCCCATTTTATCCACTCGACATCCATTTTATCCACTCTACATCCATTTTATCCAAACTACATCCATTTTATCCACTCTACATCCATTTTATCCACTCTACATCCATTTTTATCCACTCTACATACATTTTTATCCACTTTACACCCATTTTATCCACTCTACATCCATTTTATCCACTCTACATCCATTTTTATCCACTCTACGTCCATTTTATCCACTCTACATCCATTTTTATCCACTCTACATCTATTTTATCCTCTCTACATCCATTTTATCCACTCTACATCCATTTTTATCCACTCGACATCCATTTTATCCACTCTACATCCATTTTTATCCACTCTACATCCATTTTATCCACTCTACATCCTTTTTATCCACTCTACATCCATTTTTATCCACTCTACATCCATTTTTATCCACTCTACATCCATTTTTATCCACTCTACATCCATTTTATCCACTCTACATCCATTTTTATCAACTCTACATCCATTTTATCCACTCTACATCCATTTTTATCCACTCTACGCCCATTTTATCCACTCTACATCCATTTTATCCACTCTACATCTATTTTTATCCACTCTACGTCCATTTTATCCACTCTACATCCATTTTATCCACTCTACATCCATTTTATCCACTCTACATCCATTTTTATCCACTCTACATCCATTTTTATCCACTCTACGCCCATTTTATCCACTCGACATCCATTTTATCCACTCTACATCCATTTTATCCAAACTACATCCATTTTATCCACTCTACATCCATTTTATCCACTCTACATCCATTTTTATCCACTCTACATCCATTTTTATCCACTTTACACCCATTTTATCCACTCTACATCCATTTTATCCACTCTACATCCATTTTTATCCACTTTACACCCATTTTATCCACTCTACATCCATTTTATCCACTCTACATCCATTTTTATCCACTCTACGTCCATTTTATCCACTCTACATCCATTTTTATCCACTCTACATCTATTTTATCCCCTCTACATCCATTTCATCCACTCTACATCCATTTTTATCCACTCGACATCCATTTTATCCACTCTACATCCATTTTATCCAAACTACATCCATTTTATCCACTCTACATCTATTTTATCCCCTCTACATCCATTTTATCCACTCTACATCCATTTTTATCCACTCGACGTCCATTTTTATCCACTCTACATCCATTTTTATCCACTTTACACCCATTTTATCCACTCTACATCTATTTTATCCACTCTACATCCATTTTTATCCACTCTACATCCATTTTTATCCACTTTACACCCATTTTATACACTCTACATCCATTTTATCCACTCTACATCTATTTTTATCCACTCTACGTCCATTTTATCCACTCTACATTCATTTTATCCACTCTACATCAATTTTTATCCACTCTAAATCTATTTTGTCCACTCTACATCCATTTTTATCAACTCTACATCCATTTTATCCACTCTACATCCATTTTTATCCACTCTACATCCATTTTATCCACTCTACATCCATTTTTATCCACTCTACATCCATTTTTATCCACTTTACACCCATTTTATCCACTCTACATCCATTTTATCCACTCTACATCCATTTTTATCCACTCTACATCCATTTGTATCCACTCTACATCCATTTTATCCACTCTACATCCATTTTTATCCACTCTACATCCATTTTTATCCACTCTACGCCCATTTTATCCACTCGACATCCATTTTATCCACTCTACATCCATTTTATCCAAACTACATCCATTTTATCCACTCTACATCCATTTTATCCACTCTACATCCATTTTTATCCACTCTACATCCATTTTTATCCACTTTACACCCATTTTATCCACTCTACATCCATTTTATCCACTCTACATCCATTTTTATCCACTCTACATCCATTTTTATCCACTCTACATCCATTTTATCCACTCTACATCCATTTTATCCACTCTACATCCATTTTATCCAAACTACATCCATTTTATCCAATCTACATCCATTTTATCCACTCTACATCCATTTTTATCCACTCTACATCCATTTTTATCCACTTTACACCCATTTTATCCACTCTACATCCATTTTATCCACTCTACATCCATTTTTATCCACTCTACATCCATTTTTATCCACTCTACATCCATTTTATCCACTCTACATCTATTTTTATCCACTCTACGTCCATTTTATCCACTCTACATCCATTTTATCCACTCTACATCCATTTTATCCACTCTACATCCATTTTTATCAACTCTACATCCATTTTTATCCACTCTACGCCCATTTTATCCACTCTACATCCATTTTATCCACTCTACATCCATTTTATCCAAACTACATCCATTTTATCCACTCTACATCCATTTTATCCACTCTACATCCATTTTTATCCACTCTACATCCATTTTTATCCACTTTACACCCATTTTATCCACTCTACATCCATTTTATCCACTCTACATCCATTTTTATCCACTTTACACCCATTTTATCCACTCTACATCCATTTTATCCACTCTACATCCATTTTTATCCACTCTACGTCCATTTTATCCACTCTATATCCATTTTTATCCACTCTACATCTATTTTATCCCCTCTACATCCATTTCATCCACTCTACATCCATTTTTATCCACTCGACATCCATTTTATCCACTCTACATCCATTTTATCCAAACTACATCCATTTTATCCACTCTACATCTATTTTATCCCCTCTACATCCATTTTATCCACTCTACATCCATTTTATCCACTCTACATCCATTTTTATCCACTCGACATCCATTTTATCCACTCTACATCCATTTTATCCAAACTACATCCATTTTATCCACTCTACATCCATTTTATCCACTCTACATCCATTTTTATCCACTCTACATCCATTTTTATCCACTTTACACCCATTTTATCCACTCTATATCCATTTTTATCCACTCTACATCTATTTTATCCCCTCTACATCCATTTCATCCACTCTACATCCATTTTTATCCACTCGACATCCATTTTTATCAACTCTACATCCATTTTATCCACTCTACATCCATTTTTATCCACTCTACGCCCATTTTATCCACTCTACATCCATTTTATCCACTCTACATCCATTTTTATCCACTCTACGTCCATTTTATCCACTCTATATCCATTTTTATCCACTCTACATCTATTTTATCCCCTCTACATCCATTTCATCCACTCTACATCCATTTTTATCCACTCGACATCCATTTTTATCAACTCTACATCCATTTTATCCACTCTACATCCATTTTTATCCACTCTACGCCCATTTTATCCACTCTACATCCATTTTATCCACTCTACATCCATTTTTATCCACTCTACATCCATTTTATCCACTCTACATCCATTTTTATCCACTCGACATCCATTTTATCCACTCTACATCCATTTTATCCAAACTACATCCATTTTATCCACTCTACATCCATTTTATCCACTCTACATCCATTTTTATCCACTCTACATCCATTTTTATCCACTTTACACCCATTTTATCCACTCTACATCCATTTTATCCACTCTACATCCATTTTTATCCACTCTACGTCCATTTTATCCACTCTACATCCATTTTTATCCACTCTACATCTATTTTATCCCCTCTACATCCATTTTATCCACTCTACATCCATTTTTATCCACTCGACATCCATTTTTATCCACTCTACATCCATTTTTATCCACTTTACACCCATTTTATCCACTCTACACCCATTTTATCCACTCTACATCCATTTTATCCACTCTACATCCATTTTTATCCACTTTACACCCATTTTATCCACTCTACATCCATTTTATCCACTCTACATCCATTTTTATCCACTCTACGTCCATTTTATCCACTCTATATCCATTTTTATCCACTCTACATCTATTTTATCCCCTCTACATCCATTTCATCCACTCTACATCCATTTTTATCCACTCGACATCCATTTTTATCAACTCTACATCCATTTTATCCACTCTACATCCATTTTTATCCACTCTACGCCCATTTTATCCACTCTACATCCATTTTATCCACTCTACATCCATTTTTATCCACTCTACATCCATTTTATCCACTCTACATCCATTTTTATCCACTCGACATCCATTTTATCCACTCTACATCCATTTTATCCAAACTACATCCATTTTATCCACTCTACATCCATTTTATCCACTCTACATCCATTTTTATCCACTCTACATCCATTTTTATCCACTTTACACCCATTTTATCCACTCTACATCCATTTTATCCACTCTACATCCATTTTTATCCACTCTACGTCCATTTTATCCACTCTACATCCATTTTTATCCACTCTACATCTATTTTATCCCCTCTACATCCATTTTATCCACTCTACATCCATTTTTATCCACTCGACATCCATTTTTATCCACTCTACATCCATTTTTATCCACTTTACACCCATTTTATCCACTCTACATCCATTTTATCCACTCTACATCCATTTTTATCCACTCTACATCCATTTTTATCCACTTTACACCCATTTTATACACTCTACATCCATTTTATCCACTCTACATCCATTTTTATCCACTCTACGTCCATTTTATCCACTCTACATTCATTTTATCCACTCTACATCAATTTTTATCCACTCTAAATCTATTTTGTCCACTCTACATCCATTTTATCCAAACTACATCCATTTTTATCCACTCTACATCCATTTTTATCCACTCTACATCCATTTTATCCACTCTACATCCATTTTTATCCACTCTACATCCATTTTTATCCACTTTACACCCATTTTATACACTCTACATCCATTTTATCCACTCTACATCCATTTTTATCCACTCTACGTCCATTTTATCCACTCTACATTCATTTTATCCACTCTACATCAATTTTTATCCACTCTAAATCTATTTTGTCCACTCTACATCCATTTTTATCAACTCTACATCCATTTTATCCACCCTACATCCATTTTTATCCACTCTACATCCATTTTATCCACTCTACATCCATTTTATCCACTCTACATCCATTTTTATCCACTCGACATCCATTTTATCCACTCTACATCCAATTTTATCCACTCTACGTCCGTTTTATCCACTCTACATCCATTTTATCCACTCTACATCCATTTTTATCCACTCTACATCCATTTTTATCCACTCTACATTCATTTTATCCACTCTACATCAATTTTTATCAACTCTACATCCATTTTGTCCACTCTACATCCATTTTATCCACTCTACATCCATTTTTATCCACTTTACACCCATTTTATCCACTCTACATCTATTTTATCCACTCTACATCCATTTTTATGCACTCTACATCCATTTTTATCCACTTTACACCCATTTTATACACTCTACATCCATTTTATCCACTCTACATCCATTTTTATCCACTCTACGTCCATTTTATCCACTCTACATCCATTTTATCCACTCTACATCCATTTTTATCCACTCTACATCCATTTTATCCACTCTAAATCAATTTTTATCCACTCTAAAACTATTTTGTCCACTCTACATCCATTTTTATCAACTCTACATCCATTTTATCCACTCTACATCCATTTTATCCACTCTACATCCATTTTTATCCACTCGACATCCATTTTATCCACTCTACATCCATTTTATCCAAACTACATCCATTTTATCCACTCTACATCCATTTTATCCACTCTACATCCATTTTTATCCACTCTACATCCATTTTTATCCACTCTACGTCCATTTTATCCACTCTATATCCATTTTTATCCACTCTACATCTATTTTATCCCCTCTACATCCATTTTATCCACTCTACATCCATTTTTATCCACTCGACATCCATTTTATCCACTCTACATCCATTTTATCCAAACTACATCCATTTTCTCCACTCTACATCCATTTTATCCAAACTACATCCATTTTTATCCACTCTACATCCATTTTTATCCACTCTACGTCCATTTTATCCACTCTACATCCATTTTATCCATTCTACATCCATTTTTATCCACTCTACATCCATTTTATCCACTCTACATCCATTTTTATCAACTCTACATCCATTTTATCCACTTTACACCCATTTTATCCACTCTACATCCATTTTATCCACTCTACATCCATTTTTATCCACTCTACATCCATTTTATCCACTCTACATCCATTTTATCCACTCTACATCCATTTTTATCCACTCTACATCCATTTTTATCCACTCTACATCCATTTTATCCACTCTACATCCATTTTTATTAACTCTACATCCATTTTATCCACTCTACATCCATTTTTATCCACTCTACATCCATTTGATCCACTCTACATCCATTTTTATCCACTCTACATCCATTTTTATCCACTCTACGCCCATTTTATCCACTCGACATCCATTTTATCCACTCTACATCCATTTTATCCAAACTACATCCATTTTATCCACTCTACATCCATTTTATCCACTCTACATCCATTTTTATCCACTCTACGTCCATTTTATCCACTTTACACCCATTTTATCCACTCTACATCCATTTTATCCACTCTACATCCATTTTTATCCCCTCTACGTCCATTTTATCCACTCTACATCCATTTTTATCCACTCTACATCTATTTTATCCCCTCTACATCCATTTTATCCACTCTAAATCCATTTTTATCCACTCGACATCCATTTTTATCCACTCTACATCCATTTTTATCAACTCTACATCCATTTTATCCACTCTACATCCATTTTTATCCACTCTACATCCATTTTTATCCACTCTACGCCCATTTTATCCACTCGACATCCATTTTATCGACTCTACATCCATTTTATCCAAACTACATCCATTTTATCCACTCTACATCCATTTTATCCACTCTACATCCATTTTTATCCACTCTACATCCATTTTTATCCAATTTACACCCATTTTATCCACTCTACATCCATTTTTATCCACTCTACATCCATTTTTATCCACTCTACGCCCATTTTATCCACTCTACATCCATTTTATCCACTCTACATCCATTTTTATCCACTCTACATCCATTTTTATCCACTTTACACCCATTTTATCCACTCTACATCCATTTTATCCACTCTACATCCATTTTTATCCACTCTACATCAATTTTTATCCACTCTAAATCTATTTTGTCCACTCTACATCCATTTTTTTCAACTCTACATCCATTTTATCCACTCTACATCCATTTTTATCCACTCTACATCCATTTTATCCACTCTACATCCATTTTTATCCACTCTACATCCATTTTTATCCACTTTACACCCATTTTATACACTCTACATCCATTTTATCCACTCTACATCTATTTTTATCCACTCTACGTCCATTTTATCCACTCTACATTCATTTTATCCACTCTACATCAATTTTTATCCACTCTAAATCTATTTTGTCCACTCTACATCCATTTTTATCAACTCTACATCCATTTTATCCACCCTACATCCATTTTTATCCACTCTACATCCATTTTATCCACTCTACATCCATTTTATCCACTCTACATCCATTTTTATCCACTCTACATCCATTTTTATCCACTTTACACCCATTTTATCCACTCTACATCCATTTTATCCACTCTACATCCATTTTTATCCACTCTACATCCATTTTTATCCACTCTACATCCATTTTATCCACTCTACATCCATTTTTATCCACTCTACATCCATTTTATCCACTCTACATCCATTTTTATCCACTCTACATCCATTTTTATCCACTTTACACCCATTTTATCCACTCTACATCCATTTTATCCACTCTACAGCCATTTTTATCCACTCTACATCCATTTTTATCCACTCTACATTCATTTTATCCACTCTACATCCATTTTATCCACTCTACATCCATTTTTATCGACTCTACATCCATTTTTATCCACTCTACATCCATTTTATCCACTCTACATCCATTTTTATCAACTCTACATCCATTTTATCCACTCTACATCCATTTTTATCCACTCTACGCCCATTTTATCCACTCTACATCCATTTTATCCACTCTACATCCATTTTATCCAAACTACATCCATTTTATCCACTCTACATCCATTTTATCCACTCTACATCAATTTTTATCCACTCTACATCCATTTTTATCCACTTTACACCCATTTTATCCACTCTACATCCATTTTATCCACTCTACATCCATTTTTATCCACTCTACATCCATTTTTATCCACTTTACACCCATTTTATCCACTCTACATCCATTTTATCCACTCTACATCCATTTTTATCCACTCTACGTCCATTTTATCCACTCTACATCCATTTTTATCCACTCTACATCTATTTTATCCTCTTTACATCCATTTTATCCACTCTACATCCATTTTTATCCACTCGACATCCATTTTATCCACTCTACATCCATTTTTATCCACTCTACATCCATTTTATTCACTCTACATCCATTTTATCCACTCTACATCCATTTTTATCCACTCTACATCCATTTTTATCCACTCTACATCCATTTTTATCCACTCTACATCCATTTTTATCCACTCTACGCCCATTTTATCCACTCTACATCCATTTTATCCACTCTACATCAATTTTTATCCACTCTACATCCATTTTTATCCACTTTACACCCATTTTATCCACTCTACATCCATTTTATCCACTCTACATCCATTTTTATCCACTCTACATCCATTTTTATCCACTTTACACCCATTTTATCCACTCTACATCCATTTTATCCACTCTACATCCATTTTTATCCACTCTACGTCCATTTTATCCACTCTACATCCATTTTTATCCACTCTACATCTATTTTATCCTCTTTACATCCATTTTATCCACTCTACATCCATTTTTATCCACTCGACATCCATTTTATCCACTCTACATCCATTTTTATCCACTCTACATCCATTTTATTCACTCTACATCCATTTTATCCACTCTACATCCATTTTTATCCACTCTACATCCATTTTTATCCACTCTACATCCATTTTTATCCACTCTACATCCATTTTATCCACTCTACATCCATTTTTATCAACTCTACATCCATTTTATCCACTCTACATCCATTTTTATCCACTTTACACCCATTTTATCCACTCTACATCCATTTTATCCACTCTACATCCATTTTTATCCACTCTACATCCATTTTTATCCACTTTACACCCATTTTATCCACTCTACATCCATTTTATCCACTCTACATCCATTTTTATCCACTCTACGTCCATTTTATCCACTCTACATCCATTTTTATCCACTCTACATCTATTTTATCCTCTCTACATCCATTTTATCCACTCTACATCCATTTTTATCCACTCGACATCCATTTTATCCACTCTACATCCATTTTTATCCACTCTACATCCATTTTATCCACTCTACATCCTTTTTATCCACTCTACATCCATTTTTATCCACTCTACATCCATTTTTATCCACTCTACATCCATTTTTATCCACTCTACATCCATTTTATCCACTCTACATCCATTTTTATCAACTCTACATCCATTTTATCCACTCTACATCCATTTTTATCCACTCTACGCCCATTTTATCCACTCTACATCCATTTTATCCACTCTACATCTATTTTTATCCACTCTACGTCCATTTTATCCACTCTACATCCATTTTATCCACTCTACATCCATTTTATCCACTCTACATCCATTTTTATCCACTCTACATCCATTTTTATCCACTCTACGCCCATTTTATCCACTCGACATCCATTTTATCCACTCTACATCCATTTTATCCAAACTACATCCATTTTATCCACTCTACATCCATTTTATCCACTCTACATCCATTTTTATCCACTCTACATCCATTTTTATCCACTTTACACCCATTTTATCCACTCTACATCCATTTTATCCACTCTACATCCATTTTTATCCACTTTACACCCATTTTATCCACTCTACATCCATTTTATCCACTCTACATCCATTTTTATCCACTCTACGTCCATTTTATCCACTCTATATCCATTTTTATCCACTCTACATCTATTTTATCCCCTCTACATCCATTTCATCCACTCTACATCCATTTTTATCCACTCGACATCCATTTTATCCACTCTACATCCATTTTATCCAAACTACATCCATTTTATCCACTCTACATCTATTTTATCCCCTCTACATCCATTTTATCCACTCTACATCCATTTTTATCCACTCGACGTCCATTTTTATCCACTCTACATCCATTTTTATCCACTTTACACCCATTTTATCCACTCTACATCTATTTTATCCACTCTACATCCATTTTTATCCACTCTACATCCATTTTTATCCACTTTACACCCATTTTATACACTCTACATCCATTTTATCCACTCTACATCTATTTTTATCCACTCTACGTCCATTTTATCCACTCTACATTCATTTTATCCACTCTACATCAATTTTTATCCACTCTAAATCTATTTTGTCCACTCTACATCCATTTTTATCAACTCTACATCCATTTTATCCACTCTACATCCATTTTTATCCACTCTACATCCATTTTATCCACTCTACATCCATTTTTATCCACTCTACATCCATTTTTATCCACTTTACACCCATTTTATCCACTCTACATCCATTTTATCCACTCTACATCCATTTTTATCCACTCTACATCCATTTGTATCCACTCTACATCCATTTTATCCACTCTACATCCATTTTTATCCACTCTACATCCATTTTTATCCACTCTACGCCCATTTTATCCACTCTACATCCATTTTATCCACTCTACATCCATTTTATCCAAACTACATCCATTTTATCCACTCTACATCCATTTTATCCACTCTACATCCATTTTTATCCACTCTACATCCATTTTTATCCACTTTACACCCATTTTATCCACTCTACATCCATTTTATCCACTCTACATCCATTTTTATCCACTCTACATCCATTTTTATCCACTCTACATCCATTTTATCCACTCTACATCCATTTTATCCACTCTACATCCATTTTTATCCACTCTACATCCATTTTTATCCACTCTACATCCATTTTATCCACTCTACATCCATTTTTATCAACTCTACATCCATTTTATCCACTCTACATCCATTTTTATCCACTCTACGCCCATTTTATCCACTCTACATCCATTTTATCCACTCTACATCCATTTTTATCCACTCTACATCCATTTTATCCACTCTACATCCATTTTTATCCACTCTACATCCATTTTTATCCACTCTACGCCCATTTTATCCACTCGACATCCATTTTATCCACTCTACATCCATTTTATCCAAACTACATCCATTTTATCCACTCTACATCCATTTTATCCACTCTACATCCATTTTTATCCACTCTACATCCATTTTTATCCACTTTACACCCATTTCATCCACTCTACATCCATTTTATCCACTCTACATCCATTTTTATCCACTCTACGTCCATTTTATCCACTCTACATCCATTTTTATCCACTCTACATCTATTTTATCCCCTCTACATCCATTTTATCCACTCTACATCCATTTTTATCCACTCGACATCCATTTTTATCCACTCTACATCCATTTTTATCCACTTTACATCCATTTTTATCCACTCTACATCCATTTTATCCACTCTACATCCATTTTATCCACTCTACATCCATTTTATCCA
The DNA here is from genome assembly GCA_933228935.1 of Pemphredon lugubris. Taxonomy (NCBI): domain Eukaryota; kingdom Metazoa; phylum Arthropoda; class Insecta; order Hymenoptera; family Crabronidae; genus Pemphredon; species Pemphredon lugubris. The sequence goes on along the minus strand of OW121816.1, from coordinate 39,722,490 downwards.
AACTACATCCATTTTATCCAATCTACATCCATTTTATCCACTCTACATCCATTTTTATCCACTCTACATCCATTTTTATCCACTTTACACCCATTTTATCCACTCTACATCCATTTTATCCACTCTACATCCATTTTTATCCACTCTACATCCATTTTTATCCACTCTACATCCATTTTATCCACTCTACATCTATTTTTATCCACTCTACGTCCATTTTATCCACTCTACATCCATTTTATCCACTCTACATCCATTTTATCCACTCTACATCCATTTTTATCAACTCTACATCCATTTTTATCCACTCTACGCCCATTTTATCCACTCTACATCCATTTTATCCACTCTACATCCATTTTATCCAAACTACATCCATTTTATCCACTCTACATCCATTTTATCCACTCTACATCCATTTTTATCCACTCTACATCCATTTTTATCCACTTTACACCCATTTTATCCACTCTACATCCATTTTATCCACTCTACATCCATTTTTATCCACTTTACACCCATTTTATCCACTCTACATCCATTTTATCCACTCTACATCCATTTTTATCCACTCTACGTCCATTTTATCCACTCTATATCCATTTTTATCCACTCTACATCTATTTTATCCCCTCTACATCCATTTCATCCACTCTACATCCATTTTTATCCACTCGACATCCATTTTATCCACTCTACATCCATTTTATCCAAACTACATCCATTTTATCCACTCTACATCTATTTTATCCCCTCTACATCCATTTTATCCACTCTACATCCATTTTATCCACTCTACATCCATTTTTATCCACTCGACATCCATTTTATCCACTCTACATCCATTTTATCCAAACTACATCCATTTTATCCACTCTACATCCATTTTATCCACTCTACATCCATTTTTATCCACTCTACATCCATTTTTATCCACTTTACACCCATTTTATCCACTCTATATCCATTTTTATCCACTCTACATCTATTTTATCCCCTCTACATCCATTTCATCCACTCTACATCCATTTTTATCCACTCGACATCCATTTTTATCAACTCTACATCCATTTTATCCACTCTACATCCATTTTTATCCACTCTACGCCCATTTTATCCACTCTACATCCATTTTATCCACTCTACATCCATTTTTATCCACTCTACGTCCATTTTATCCACTCTATATCCATTTTTATCCACTCTACATCTATTTTATCCCCTCTACATCCATTTCATCCACTCTACATCCATTTTTATCCACTCGACATCCATTTTTATCAACTCTACATCCATTTTATCCACTCTACATCCATTTTTATCCACTCTACGCCCATTTTATCCACTCTACATCCATTTTATCCACTCTACATCCATTTTTATCCACTCTACATCCATTTTATCCACTCTACATCCATTTTTATCCACTCGACATCCATTTTATCCACTCTACATCCATTTTATCCAAACTACATCCATTTTATCCACTCTACATCCATTTTATCCACTCTACATCCATTTTTATCCACTCTACATCCATTTTTATCCACTTTACACCCATTTTATCCACTCTACATCCATTTTATCCACTCTACATCCATTTTTATCCACTCTACGTCCATTTTATCCACTCTACATCCATTTTTATCCACTCTACATCTATTTTATCCCCTCTACATCCATTTTATCCACTCTACATCCATTTTTATCCACTCGACATCCATTTTTATCCACTCTACATCCATTTTTATCCACTTTACACCCATTTTATCCACTCTACACCCATTTTATCCACTCTACATCCATTTTATCCACTCTACATCCATTTTTATCCACTTTACACCCATTTTATCCACTCTACATCCATTTTATCCACTCTACATCCATTTTTATCCACTCTACATCCATTTTATCCACTCTATATCCATTTTTATCCACTCTACATCTATTTTATCCCCTCTACATCCATTTCATCCACTCTACATCCATTTTTATCCACTCGACATCCATTTTTATCAACTCTACATCCATTTTATCCACTCTACATCCATTTTTATCCACTCTACGCCCATTTTATCCACTCTACATCCATTTTATCCACTCTACATCCATTTTTATCCACTCTACATCCATTTTATCCACTCTACATCCATTTTTATCCACTCGACATCCATTTTATCCACTCTACATCCATTTTATCCAAACTACATCCATTTTATCCACTCTACATCCATTTTATCCACTCTACATCCATTTTTATCCACTCTACATCCATTTTTATCCACTTTACACCCATTTTATCCACTCTACATCCATTTTATCCACTCTACATCCATTTTTATCCACTCTACGTCCATTTTATCCACTCTACATCCATTTTTATCCACTCTACATCTATTTTATCCCCTCTACATCCATTTTATCCACTCTACATCCATTTTTATCCACTCGACATCCATTTTTATCCACTCTACATCCATTTTTATCCACTTTACACCCATTTTATCCACTCTACATCTATTTTATCCACTCTACATCCATTTTTATCCACTCTACATCCATTTTTATCCACTTTACACCCATTTTATACACTCTACATCCATTTTATCCACTCTACATCCATTTTTATCCACTCTACATCCATTTTATCCACTCTACATTCATTTTATCCACTCTACATCAATTTTTATCCACTCTAAATCTATTTTGTCCACTCTACATCCATTTTATCCAAACTACATCCATTTTTATCCACTCTACATCCATTTTTATCCACTCTACATCCATTTTATCCACTCTACATCCATTTTTATCCACTCTACATCCATTTTTATCCACTTTACACCCATTTTATACACTCTACATCCATTTTATCCACTCTACATCTATTTTTATCCACTCTACATCCATTTTATCCACTCTACATTCATTTTATCCACTCTACATCAATTTTTATCCACTCTAAATCTATTTTGTCCACTCTACATCCATTTTTATCAACTCTACATCCATTTTATCCACCCTACATCCATTTTTATCCACTCTACATCCATTTTATCCACTCTACATCCATTTTATCCACTCTACATCCATTTTTATCCACTCGACATCCATTTTATCCACTCTACATCCAATTTTATCCACTCTACGTCCATTTTATCCACTCTACATCCATTTTATCCACTCTACATCCATTTTTATCCACTCTACATCCATTTTTATCCACTCTACATTCATTTTATCCACTCTACATCAATTTTTATCAACTCTACATCCATTTTGTCCACTCTACATCCATTTTATCCACTCTACATCCATTTTTATCCACTTTACACCCATTTTATCCACTCTACATCTATTTTATCCACTCTACATCCATTTTTATGCACTCTACATCCATTTTTATCCACTTTACACCCATTTTATACACTCTACATCCATTTTATCCACTCTACATCCATTTTTATCCACTCTACGTCCATTTTATCCACTCTACATCCATTTTATCCACTCTACATCCATTTTTATCCACTCTACATCCATTTTATCCACTCTAAATCAATTTTTATCCACTCTAAAACTATTTTGTCCACTCTACATCCATTTTTATCAACTCTACATCCATTTTATCCACTCTACATCCATTTTATCCACTCTACATCCATTTTTATCCACTCGACATCCATTTTATCCACTCTACATCCATTTTATCCAAACTACATCCATTTTATCCACTCTACATCCATTTTATCCACTCTACATCCATTTTTATCCACTCTACATCCATTTTTATCCACTCTACGTCCATTTTATCCACTCTATATCCATTTTTATCCACTCTACATCTATTTTATCCCCTCTACATCCATTTTATCCACTCTACATCCATTTTTATCCACTCGACATCCATTTTATCCACTCTACATCCATTTTATCCAAACTACATCCATTTTCTCCACTCTACATCCATTTTATCCAAACTACATCCATTTTTATCCACTCTACATCCATTTTTATCCACTCTACGTCCATTTTATCCACTCTACATCCATTTTATCCATTCTACATCCATTTTTATCCACTCTACATCCATTTTATCCACTCTACATCCATTTTTATCAACTCTACATCCATTTTATCCACTTTACACCCATTTTATCCACTCTACATCCATTTTATCCACTCTACATCCATTTTTATCCACTCTACATCCATTTTATCCACTCTACATCCATTTTATCCACTCTACATCCATTTTTATCCACTCTACATCCATTTTTATCCACTCTACATCCATTTTATCCACTCTACATCCATTTTTATTAACTCTACATCCATTTTATCCACTCTACATCCATTTTTATCCACTCTACATCCATTTTATCCACTCTACATCCATTTTTATCCACTCTACATCCATTTTTATCCACTCTACGCCCATTTTATCCACTCGACATCCATTTTATCCACTCTACATCCATTTTATCCAAACTACATCCATTTTATCCACTCTACATCCATTTTATCCACTCTACATCCATTTTTATCCACTCTACGTCCATTTTATCCACTTTACACCCATTTTATCCACTCTACATCCATTTTATCCACTCTACATCCATTTTTATCCCCTCTACGTCCATTTTATCCACTCTACATCCATTTTTATCCACTCTACATCCATTTTATCCACTCTACATCCATTTTATCCACTCTACATCCATTTTTATCCACTCGACATCCATTTTTATCCACTCTACATCCATTTTTATCAACTCTACATCCATTTTATCCACTCTACATCCATTTTTATCCACTCTACATCCATTTTTATCCACTCTACGCCCATTTTATCCACTCGACATCCATTTTATCCACTCTACATCCATTTTATCCAAACTACATCCATTTTATCCACTCTACATCCATTTTATCCACTCTACATCCATTTTTATCCACTCTACATCCATTTTTATCCAATTTACACCCATTTTATCCACTCTACATCCATTTTTATCCACTCTACATCCATTTTTATCCACTCTACGCCCATTTTATCCACTCTACATCCATTTTATCCACTCTACATCCATTTTTATCCACTCTACATCCATTTTTATCCACTTTACACCCATTTTATCCACTCTACATCCATTTTATCCACTCTACATCCATTTTTATCCACTCTACATCAATTTTTATCCACTCTAAATCTATTTTGTCCACTCTACATCCATTTTTTTCAACTCTACATCCATTTTATCCACTCTACATCCATTTTTATCCACTCTACATCCATTTTATCCACTCTACATCCATTTTTATCCACTCTACATCCATTTTTATCCACTTTACACCCATTTTATACACTCTACATCCATTTTATCCACTCTACATCTATTTTTATCCACTCTACGTCCATTTTATCCACTCTACATTCATTTTATCCACTCTACATCAATTTTTATCCACTCTAAATCTATTTTGTCCACTCTACATCCATTTTTATCAACTCTACATCCATTTTATCCACCCTACATCCATTTTTATCCACTCTACATCCATTTTATCCACTCTACATCCATTTTATCCACTCTACATCCATTTTTATCCACTCTACATCCATTTTTATCCACTTTACACCCATTTTATCCACTCTACATCCATTTTATCCACTCTACATCCATTTTTATCCACTCTACATCCATTTTTATCCACTCTACATCCATTTTATCCACTCTACATCCATTTTTATCCACTCTACATCCATTTTATCCACTCTACATCCATTTTTATCCACTCTACATCCATTTTTATCCACTTTACACCCATTTTATCCACTCTACATCCATTTTATCCACTCTACAGCCATTTTTATCCACTCTACATCCATTTTTATCCACTCTACATTCATTTTATCCACTCTACATCCATTTTATCCACTCTACATCCATTTTTATCGACTCTACATCCATTTTTATCCACTCTACATCCATTTTATCCACTCTACATCCATTTTTATCAACTCTACATCCATTTTATCCACTCTACATCCATTTTTATCCACTCTACGCCCATTTTATCCACTCTACATCCATTTTATCCACTCTACATCCATTTTATCCAAACTACATCCATTTTATCCACTCTACATCCATTTTATCCACTCTACATCAATTTTTATCCACTCTACATCCATTTTTATCCACTTTACACCCATTTTATCCACTCTACATCCATTTTATCCACTCTACATCCATTTTTATCCACTCTACATCCATTTTTATCCACTTTACACCCATTTTATCCACTCTACATCCATTTTATCCACTCTACATCCATTTTTATCCACTCTACGTCCATTTTATCCACTCTACATCCATTTTTATCCACTCTACATCCATTTTATCCTCTTTACATCCATTTTATCCACTCTACATCCATTTTTATCCACTCGACATCCATTTTATCCACTCTACATCCATTTTTATCCACTCTACATCCATTTTATTCACTCTACATCCATTTTATCCACTCTACATCCATTTTTATCCACTCTACATCCATTTTTATCCACTCTACATCCATTTTTATCCACTCTACATCCATTTTATCCACTCTACATCCATTTTTATCAACTCTACATCCATTTTATCCACTCTACATCCATTTTTATCCACTCTACGCCCATTTTATCCACTCTACATCCATTTTATCCACTCTACATCTATTTTTATCCAATCTACGTCCATTTTATCCACTCTACATCCATTTTATCCACTCTACATCCATTTTATCCACTCTACATCCATTTTTATCCACTCTACATCCATTTTTATCCACTCTACGCCCATTTTATCCACTCGACATCCATTTTATCCACTCTACATCCATTTTATCCAAACTACATCCATTTTATCCACTCTACATCCATTTTATCCACTCTACATCCATTTTTATCCACTCTACATCCATTTTTATCCACTTTACACCCATTTTATCCACTCTACATCCATTTTATCCACTCTACATCCATTTTTATCCACTTTACACCCATTTTATCCACTCTACATCCATTTTATCCACTCTACATCCATTTTTATCCACTCTACGTCCATTTTATCCACTCTATATCCATTTTTATCCACTCTACATCTATTTTATCCCCTCTACATCCATTTCATCCACTCTACATCCATTTTTATCCACTCGACATCCATTTTATCCACTCTACATCCATTTTATCCAAACTACATCCATTTTATCCACTCTACATCAATTTTATCCACTCTACATCCATTTTATCCACTCTACATCCATTTTTATCCACTCGACGTCCATTTTTATCCACTCTACATCCATTTTTATCCACTTTACACCCATTTTATCCACTCTACATCTATTTTATCCACTCTACATCCATTTTTATCCACTCTACATCCATTTTTATCCACTTTACACCCATTTTATACACTCTACATCCATTTTATCCACTCTACATCTATTTTTATCCACTCTACGTCCATTTTATCCACTCTACATTCATTTTATCCACTCTACATCAATTTTTATCCACTCTAAATCTATTTTGTCCACTCTACATCCATTTTTATCAACTCTACATCCATTTTATCCACTCTACATCCATTTTTATCCACTCTACATCCATTTTATCCACTCTACATCCATTTTTATCCACTCTACATCCATTTTTATCCACTTTACACCCATTTTATCCACTCTACATCCATTTTATCCACTCTACATCCATTTTTATCCACTCTACATCCATTTGTATCCACTCTACATCCATTTTATCCACTCTACATCCATTTTTATCCACTCTACATCCATTTTTATCCACTCTACGCCCATTTTATCCACTCGACATCCATTTTATCCACTCTACATCCATTTTATCCAAACTACATCCATTTTATCCACTCTACATCCATTTTATCCACTCTACATCCATTTTTATCCACTCTACATCCATTTTTATCCACTTTACACCCATTTTATCCACTCTACATCCATTTTATCCACTCTACATCCATTTTTATCCACTCTACATCCATTTTTATCCACTCTACATCCATTTTATCCACTCTACATCCATTTTATCCACTCTACATCCATTTTTATCCACTCTACATCCATTTTTATCCACTCTACATCCATTTTATCCACTCTACATCCATTTTTATCAACTCTACATCCATTTTATCCACTCTACATCCATTTTTATCCACTCTACGCCCATTTTATCCACTCTACATCCATTTTATCCACTCTACATCCATTTTTATCCACTCTACATCCATTTTTATCCACTCTACGCCCATTTTATCCACTCGACATCCATTTTATCCACTCTACATCCATTTTATCCAAACTACATCCACTTTATCCACTCTACATCCATTTTATCCAAACTACATCCATTTTATCCACTCTACATCCATTTTATCCACTCTACATCCATTTTTATCCACTCTACATCCATTTTTATCCACTTTACACCCATTTTATCCACTCTACATCCATTTTATCCACTCTACATCCATTTTTATCCACTCTACATCCATTTTATCCACTCTACATCCATTTTAATCAACTCTACATCCATTTTATCCACTTTACACCCATTTTATCCACTCTACATCCATTTTATCCACTCTACATCCATTTTATCCACTCTACATCCATTTTTATCCACTCTACATCCATTTTTATCCACTCTACATCCATTTTATCCACTCTACATCCATTTTTATCAACTCTACATCCATTTTATCCACTCTACATCCATTTTTATCCACTCTACGCCCATTTTATCCACTCTACATCCATTTTATCCACTCTACATCCATTTTTATCCACTCTACATCCATTTTATCCACTCTACATCCATTTTTATCCACTCTACATCCATTTTATCCCCTCTACATCCATTTTATCCACTCTACATCCATTTTATCCACTCTACATCCATTTTTATCCACTCTACGTCCATTTTATCCACTCTATATCCATTTTTATCCACTCTACATCTATTTTATCCCCTCTACATCCATTTTATCCACTCTACATCCATTTTTATCCACTCGACATCCATTTTATCCACTCTACATCCATTTTATCCAAACTACATCCATTTTCTCCACTCTACATCCATTTTATCCAAACTACATCCATTTTTATCCACTCTACATCCATTTTTATCCACTCTACATCAATTTTTATCTACTCTACGTCCATTTTATCCACTCTACATCCATTTTATCCATTCTACATCCATTTTTATCCACTCTACATCCATTTTATCCACTCTACATCCATTTTAATCAACTCTACATCCATTTTATCCACTTTACACCCATTTTATCCACTCTACATCCATTTTATCCACTCTACATCCATTTTATCCACTCTACATCCATTTTTATCCACTCTACATCCATTTTTATCCACTCTACATCCATTTTATCCACTCTACATCCATTTTTATCAACTCTACATCCATTTTATCCACTCTACATCCATTTTTATCCACTCTACGCCCATTTTATCCACTCTACATCCATTTTATCCACTCTACATCCATTTTTATCCACTCTACATCCATTTTATCCACTCTACATCCATTTTTATCCACTCTACATCCATTTTTATCCACTCTACGCCCATTTTATCCACTCGACATCCATTTTATCCACTCTACATCCATTTTATCCAAACTACATCCATTTTATCCACTCTACATCCATTTTATCCACTCTACATCCATTTTTATCCACTCTACGTCCATTTTATCCACTTTACACCCATTTTATCCACTCTACATCCATTTTATCCACTCTACATCCATTTTTATCCCCTCTACGTCCATTTTATCCACTCTACATCCAATTTTATCCACTCTACATCTATTTTATCCACTCTACATCCATTTTATCCACTCTACATCCATTTTTATCCACTCTACATCCATTTTTATCCACTTTACACCCATTTTATACACTCTACATCCATTTTATCCACTCTACATCCATTTTTATCCACTCTACATCCATTTTTATCCACTCTACATCCATTTTATCCACTCTACATCCATTTTATCCACTCTACATCCATTTTTATCCACTCTACATCCATTTTTATCCACTTTACACCCATTTTATCCACTCTACATCCATTTTATCCACTCTACATCCATTTTTATCCACTCTACATCCATTTTTATCCACTCTACATCCATTTTATCCACTCTACATCCATTTTTATCCACTCTACATCCATTTTATCCACTCTACATCCATTTTTATCCACTCTACATCCATTTTTATCCACTTTACACCCATTTTATCCACTCTACATCCATTTTTATCCACTCTACATCCATTTTATCCACTCTACATCCATTTTTATCCACTCTACATCCATTTTTATCCACTTTACACCCATTTTATCCACTCTACATCCATTTTATCCACTCTACAGCCATTTTTATCCACTCTACATCCATTTTTATCCACTCTACATTCATTTTATCCACTCTACATCCATTTAATCCACTCTACATCCATTTTTATCGACTCTACATCCATTTTTATCCACTCTACATCCATTTTATCCACTCTACATCCATTTTTATCAACTCTACATCCATTTTATCCACTCTACATCCATTTTTATGCACTCTACGCCCATTTTATCCACTCTACATCCATTTTATCCACTCTACATCCATTTTTATCCACTCTACATCCATTTTATCCACTCTACATCCATTTTTATCCACTCTACATCCATTTTTATCCACTCTACGCCCATTTTATCCACTCGACATCCATTTTAACCACTCTACATCCATTTTATCCAAACTACATCCATTTTATCCACTCTACATCCATTTTATCCACTCTACATCCATTTTTATCCACTCTACATACATTTTTATCCACTTTACACCCATTTTATCCACTCTACATCCATTTTATCCACTCTACATCCATTTTTATCCACTCTACGTCCATTTCATCCACTCTACATCCATTTTTATCCACTCGACATCCATTTTATCCACTCTACATCCATTTTATCCAAACTACATCCATTTTATCCACTCTACATCTATTTTATCCCCTCTACATCCATTTTATCCACTCTACATCCATTTTTATCCACTCGACGTCCATTTTTATCCACTCTACATCCATTTTTATCCACTCTACATCCATTTTATCCACTCTACATCCATTTTTATCCACTCTACATCCATTTTTATCCACTCTACATCCATTTTATCCTCTCTACATCCATTATTTCCACTCTACATCCATTTTTATCCACTCTACATCTATTTTATCCTCTCTACATCCATTTTATCCACTCTACATCCATTTTTATCCACTCGACATCCATTTTATCCACTCTACATCCATTTTTATCCACTCTACATCCATTTTATCCACTCTACATCCTTTTTATCCACTCTACATCCATTTTTATCCACTCTACATCCATTTTTATCCACTCTACATCCATTTTTATCCACTCTACATCCATTTTATCCACTCTACATCCATTTTTATCAACTCTACATCCATTTTATCCACTCTACATCCATTTTTATCCACTCTACGCCCATTTTATCCACTCTACATCCATTTTATCCACTCGACATCCATTTTATCCACTCTACATCCATTTTATCCAAACTACATCCATTTTATCCACTCTACATCCATTTTATCCACTCTACATCCATTTTTATCCACTCTACATCCATTTTTATCCACTTTACACCCATTTTATCCACTCTACATCCATTTTATCCACTCTACATCCATTTTTATCCACTTTACACCCATTTTATCCACTCTACATCCATTTTATCCACTCTACATCCATTTTTATCCACTCTACGTCCATTTTATCCACTCTATATCCATTTTTATCCACTCTACATCTATTTTATCCCCTCTACATCCATTTCATCCACTCTACATCCATTTTTATCCACTCGACATCCATTTTATCCACTCTACATCCATTTTATCCAAACTACATCCATTTTATCCACTCTACATCTATTTTATCCCCTCTACATCCATTTTATCCACTCTACATCCATTTTTATCCACTCGACGTCCATTTTTATCCACTCTACATCCATTTTTATCCACTTTACACCCATTTTATCCACTCTACATCTATTTTATCCACTCTACATCCATTTTTATCCACTCTACATCCATTTTTATCCACTTTACACCCATTTTATACACTCTACATCCATTTTATCCACTCTACATCTATTTTTATCCACTCTACGTCCATTTTATCCACTCTACATTCATTTTATCCACTCTACATCAATTTTTATCCACTCTAAATCTATTTTGTCCACTCTACATCCATTTTTATCAACTCTACATCCATTTTATCCACTCTACATCCATTTTTATCCACTCTACATCCATTTTATCCACTCTACATCCATTTTTATCCACTCTACATCCATTTTTATCCACTTTACACCCATTTTATCCACTCTACATCCATTTTATCCACTCTACATCCATTTTTATCCACTCTACATCCATTTGTATCCACTCTACATCCATTTTATCCACTCTACATCCATTTTTATCCACTCTACATCCATTTTTATCCACTCTACGCCCATTTTATCCACTCGACATCCATTTTATCCACTCTACATCCATTTTATCCAAACTACATCCATTTTATCCACTCTACATCCATTTTATCCACTCTACATCCATTTTTATCCACTCTACATCCATTTTTATCCACTTTACACCCATTTTATCCACTCTACATCCATTTTATCCACTCTACATCCATTTTTATCCACTCTACATCCATTTTTATCCACTCTACATCCATTTTATCCACTCTACATCCATTTTATCCACTCTACATCCATTTTTATCCACTCTACATCCATTTTTATCCACTCTACATCCATTTTATCCACTCTACATCCATTTTTATCAACTCTACATCCATTTTATCCACTCTACATCCATTTTTATCCACTCTACGCCCATTTTATCCACTCTACATCCATTTTATCCACTCTACATCCATTTTTATCCACTCTACATCCATTTTATCCACTCTACATCCATTTTTATCCACTCTACATCCATTTTTATCCACTCTACGCCCATTTTATCCACTCGACATCCATTTTATCCACTCTACATCCATTTTATCCAAACTACATCCATTTTATCCACTCTACATCCATTTTATCCACTCTACATCCATTTTTATCCACTCTACATCCATTTTTATCCACTTTACACCCATTTCATCCACTCTACATCCATTTTATCCACTCTACATCCATTTTTATCCACTCTACGTCCATTTTATCCACTCTACATCCATTTTTATCCACTCTACATCTATTTTATCCCCTCTACATCCATTTTATCCACTCTACATCCATTTTTATCCACTCGACATCCATTTTTATCCACTCTACATCCATTTTTATCCACTTTACATCCATTTTTATCCACTCTACATCCATTTTATCCACTCTACATCCATTTTATCCACTCTACATCCATTTTATCCAAACTACATCCATTTTATCCAATCTACATCCATTTTATCCACTCTACATCCATTTTTATCCACTCTACATCCATTTTTATCCACTTTACACCCATTTTATCCACTCTACATCCATTTTATCCACTCTACATCCATTTTTATCCACTCTACATCCATTTTTATCCACTCTACATCCATTTTATCCACTCTACATCTATTTTTATCCACTCTACGTCCATTTTATCCACTCTACATCCATTTTATCCACTCTACATCCATTTTATCCACTCTACATCGATTTTTATCAACTCTACATCCATTTTTATCCACTCTACGCCCATTTTATCCACTCGACATCCATTTTATCCACTCTACATCCATTTTATCCAAACTACATCCATTTTATCCACTCTACATCCATTTTATCCACTCTACATCCATTTTTATCCACTCTACATCCATTTTTATCCACTTTACACCCATTTTATCCACTCTACATCCATTTTATCCACTCTACATCCATTTTTATCCACTTTACACCCATTTTATCCACTCTACATCCATTTTATCCACTCTACATCCATTTTTATCCACTCTACGTCCATTTTATCCACTCTATATCCATTTTTATCCACTCTACATCTATTTTATCCCCTCTACATCCATTTCATCCACTCTACATCCATTTTTATCCACTCGACATCCATTTTATCCACTCTACATCCATTTTATCCAAACTACATCCATTTTATCCACTCTACATCTATTTTATCCCCTCTACATCCATTTTATCCACTCTACATCCATTTTTATCCACTCGACGTCCATTTTTATCCACTCTACATCCATTTTTATCCACTTTACACCCATTTTATCCACTCTACATCTATTTTATCCACTCTACATCCATTTTTATCCACTCTACATCCATTTTTATCCACTTTACACCCATTTTATACACTCTACATCCATTTTATCCACTCTACATCTATTTTTATCCACTCTACGTCCATTTTATCCACTCTACATTCATTTTATCCACTCTACATCAATTTTTATCCACTCTAAATCTATTTTGTCCACTCTACATCCATTTTTATCAACTCTACATCCATTTTATCCACTCTACATCCATTTTTATCCACTCTACATCCATTTTATCCACTCCACATCCATTTTTATCCACTCTACATCCATTTTTATCCACTTTACACCCATTTTATCCACTCTACATCCATTTTATCCACTCTACATCCATTTTTATCCACTCTACATCCATTTGTATCCACTCTACATCCATTTTATCCACTCTACATTCATTTTATCCACTCTACATCAATTTTTATCCACTCTAAATCTATTTTGTCCACTCTACATCCATTTTTATCAACTCTACATCCATTTTATCCACTCTACATCCATTTTTATCCACTCTACATCCATTTTATCCACTCTACATCCATTTTTATCCACTCTACATCCATTTTTATCCACTTTACACCCATTTTATCCACTCTACATCCATTTTATCCACTCTACATCCATTTTTATCCACTCGACGTCCATTTTTATCCACTCTACATCCATTTTTATCCACTTTACACCCATTTTATCCACTCTACATCTATTTTATCCACTCTACATCCATTTTTATCCACTCTACATCCATTTTTATCCACTTTACACCCATTTTATACACTCTACATCCATTTTATCCACTCTACATCTATTTTTATCCACTCTACGTCCATTTTATCCACTCTACATTCATTTTATCCACTCTACATCAATTTTTATCCACTCTAAATCTATTTTGTCCACTCTATATCCATTTTTATCAACTCTACATCCATTTTATCCACTCTACATCCATTTTTATCCACTCTACATCCATTTTATCCACTCTACATCCATTTTTATCCACTCTACATCCATTTTTATCCACTTTACACCCATTTTATCCACTCTACATCCATTTTATCCACTCTACATCCATTTTTATCCACTCTACATCCATTTGTATCCACTCTACATCCATTTTATCCACTCTACATCCATTTTTATCCACTCTACATCCATTTTTATCCACTCTACATCCATTTTTATCCACTTTACACCCATTTTATCCACTCTACATCCATTTTATCCACTCTACATCCATTTTTATCCACTCTACGTCCATTTTATCCACTCTACATCCATTTTTATCCACTCTACATCTATTTTATCCCCTCTACATCCATTTTATACACTCTACATCCATTTTTATCCACTCGACATCCATTTTTATCCACTCTACATCCATTTTTATCCACTTTACATCCATTTTTATCCACTCTACATCCATTTTATCCACTCTACATCCATTTTATCCACTCTACATCCATTTTATCCAAACTACATCCATTTTATCCACTCTACATCCATTTTATCCACTCTACATCCATTTTTATCCACTCTACATCCATTTTTATCCACTTTACACCCATTTTATCCACTCTACATCCATTTTATCCACTCTACATCCATTTTTATCCACTCTACATCCATTTTTATCCACTCTACATCCATTTTATCCACTCTACATCTATTTTTATCCACTCTACGTCCATTTTATCCACTCTACATCCATTTTATCCACTCTACATCCATTTTATCCACTCTACATCCATTTTTATCAACTCTACATCCATTTTTATCCACTCTACGCCCATTTTATCCACTCTACATCCATTTTATCCACTCTACATCCATTTTATCCAAACTACATCCATTTTATCCACTCTACATCCATTTTATCCACTCTACATCCATTTTTATCCACTCTACATCCATTTTTATCCACTTTACACCCATTTTATCCACTCTACATCCATTTTATCCACTCTACATCCATTTTTATCCACTTTACACCCATTTTATCCACTCTACATCCATTTTATCCACTCTACATCCATTTTTATCCACTCTACGTCCATTTTATCCACTCTATATCCATTTTTATCCACTCTACATCTATTTTATCCCCTCTACATCCATTTCATCCACTCTACATCCATTTTTATCCACTCGACATCCATTTTATCCACTCTACATCCATTTTATCCAAACTACATCCATTTTATCCACTCTACATCTATTTTATCCCCTCTACATCCATTTTATCCACTCTACATCCATTTTTATCCACTCGACGTCCATTTTTATCCACTCTACATCCATTTTTATCCACTTTACACCCATTTTATCCACTCTACATCTATTTTATCCACTCTACATCCATTTTTATCCACTCTACATCCATTTTTATCCACTTTACACCCATTTTATACACTCTACATCCATTTTATCCACTCTACATCTATTTTTATCCACTCTACGTCCATTTTATCCACTCTACATTCATTTTATCCACTCTACATCAATTTTTATCCACTCTAAATCTATTTTGTCCACTCTACATCCATTTTTATCAACTCTACATCCATTTTATCCACTCTACATCCATTTTTATCCACTCTACATCCATTTTATCCACTCTACATCCATTTTATCCACTCTACATCCATTTTTATCCACTCTACATCCATTTTATCCAAACTACATCCATTTTATCCACTCTACATCCATTTTATCCACTCTACATCCATTTTTATCCACTCTACATCCATTTTTATCCACTTTACACCCATTTTATCCACTCTACATCCATTTTATCCACTCTACATCCATTTTTATCCACTTTACACCCATTTTATCCACTCTACATCCATTTTATCCACTCTACATCCATTTTTATCCACTCTACGTCCATTTTATCCACTCTATATCCATTTTTATCCACTCTACATCTATTTTATCCCCTCTACATCCATTTCATCCACTCTACATCCATTTTTATCCACTCGACATCCATTTTATCCACTCTACATCCATTTTATCCAAACTACATCCATTTTATCCACTCTACATCTATTTTATCCCCTCTACATCCATTTTATCCACTCTACATCCATTTTTATCCACTCGACGTCCATTTTTATCCACTCTACATCCATTTTTATCCACTTTACACCCATTTTATCCACTCTACATCTATTTTATCCACTCTACATCCATTTTTATCCACTCTACATCCATTTTTATCCACTTTACACCCATTTTATACACTCTACATCCATTTTATCCACTCTACATCTATTTTTATCCACTCTACGTCCATTTTATCCACTCTACATTCATTTTATCCACTCTACATCAATTTTTATCCACTCTAAATCTATTTTGTCCACTCTACATCCATTTTTATCAACTCTACATCCATTTTATCCACTCTACATCCATTTTTATCCACTCTACATCCATTTTATCCACTCTACATCCATTTTTATCCACTCTACATCCATTTTTATCCACTTTACACCCATTTTATCCACTCTACATCCATTTTATCCACTCTACATCCATTTTTATCCACTCTACATCCATTTGTATCCACTCTACATCCATTTTATCCACTCTACATTCATTTTATCCACTCTACATCAATTTTTATCCACTCTAAATCTATTTTGTCCACTCTACATCCATTTTTATCAACTCTACATCCATTTTATCCACTCTACATCCATTTTTATCCACTCTACATCCATTTTATCCACTCTACATCCATTTTTATCCACTCTACATCCATTTTTATCCACTTTACACCCATTTTATCCACTCTACATCCATTTTATCCACTCTACATCCATTTTTATCCACTCGACGTCCATTTTTATCCACTCTACATCCATTTTTATCCACTTTACACCCATTTTATCCACTCTACATCTATTTTATCCACTCTACATCCATTTTTATCCACTCTACATCCATTTTTATCCACTTTACACCCATTTTATACACTCTACATCCATTTTATCCACTCTACATCCATTTTTATCCACTCTACGTCCATTTTATCCACTCTACATTCATTTTATCCACTCTACATCAATTTTTATAAACTCTAAATCTATTTTGTCCACTCTACATCCATTTTTATCAACTCTACATCCATTTTATCCACTCTACATCCATTTTTATCCACTCTACATCCATTTTATCCACTCTACATCCATTTTTATCCACTCTACATCCATTTTTATCCACTTTACACCCATTTTATCCACTCTACATCCATTTTATCCACTCTACATCCATTTTTATCCACTCTACATCCATTTTTATCCACTTTACACCCATTTTATCCACTCTACATCCATTTTATCCACTCTACATCCATTTTTATCCACTCTACATCCATTTTTATCCACTCTACATCCATTTTATCCACTCTACATCCATTTTATCCACTCTACATCCATTTTTATCCACTCTACATCCATTTTTATCCACTTTACACCCATTTTATCCACTCTACATCCATTTTATCCACTCTACATCCATTTTTATCCACTCGACGTCCATTTTTATCCACTCTACATCCATTTTTATCCACTTTACACCCATTTTATCCACTCTACATCTATTTTATCCACTCTACATCCATTTTTATCCACTCTACATCCATTTTTATCCACTTTACACCCATTTTATACACTCTACATCCATTTTATCCACTCTACATCTATTTTTATCCACTCTACGTCCATTTTATCCACTCTACATTCATTTTATCCACTCTACATCAATTTTTATCCACTCTAAATCTATTTTGTCCACTCTATATCCATTTTTATCAACTCTACATCCATTTTATCCACTCTACATCCATTTTTATCCACTCTACATCCATTTTTATCCACTCTACATCCATTTTATCCACTCTACATCCATTTTTATCCACTCTACATCCATTTTTATCCACTTTACACCCATTTTATCCACTCTACATCCATTTTATCCACTCTACATCCATTTTTATCCACTCGACGTCCATTTTTATCCACTCTACATCCATTTTTATCCACTTTACACCCATTTTATCCACTCTACATCTATTTTATCCACTCTACATCCATTTTTATCCACTCTACATCCATTTTTATCCACTTTACACCCATTTTATACACTCTACATCCATTTTATCCACTCTACATCTATTTTTATCCACTCTACGTCCATTTTATCCACTCTACATTCATTTTATCCACTCTACATCAATTTTTATCCACTCTAAATCTATTTTGTCCACTCTATATCCATTTTTATCAACTCTACATCCATTTTATCCACTCTACATCCATTTTTATCCACTCTACATCCATTTTATCCACTCTACATCCATTTTTATCCACTCTACATCCATTTTTATCCACTTTACACCCATTTTATCCACTCTACATCCATTTTATCCACTCTACATCCATTTTTATCCACTCTACATCCATTTGTATCCACTCTACATCCATTTTATCCACTCTACATCCATTTTTATCCACTCTACATCCATTTTTATCCACTCTACATCCATTTTTATCCACTTTACACCCATTTCATCCACTCTACATCCATTTTATCCACTCTACATCCATTTTTATCCACTCTACGTCCATTTTATCCACTCTACATCCATTTTTATCCACTCTACATCCATTTTATCCCCTCTACATCCATTTTATACACTCTACATCCATTTTTATCCACTCGACATCCATTTTTATCCACTCTACATCCATTTTTATCCACTTTACATCCATTTTTATCCACTCTACATCCATTTTATCCACTCTACATCCATTTTATCCACTCTACATCCATTTTATCCAAACTACATCCATTTTATCCACTCTACATCCATTTTATCCACTCTACATCCATTTTTATCCACTCTACATCTATTTTTATCCACTTTACACCCATTTTATCCACTCTACATCCATTTTATCCACTCTACATCCATTTTTATCCACTCTACATCCATTTTTATCCACTCTACATCCATTTTATCCACTCTACATCTATTTTTATCCACTCTACGTCCATTTTATCCACTCTACATCCATTTTATCCACTCTACATCCATTTTATCCACTCTACATCCATTTTTATCAACTCTACATCCATTTTTATCCACTCTACGCCCATTTTATCCACTCGACATCCATTTTATCCACTCTACATCCATTTGATCCAAACTACATCCATTTTATCCACTCTACATCCATTTTATCCACTCTACATCCATTTTTATCCACTCTACATCCATTTTTATCCACTTTACACCCATTTTATCCACTCTACATCCATTTTATCCACTCTACATCCATTTTTATCCACTTTACACCCATTTTATCCACTCTACATCCATTTTATCCACTCTACATCCATTTTTATCCACTCTACGTCCATTTTATCCACTCTATATCCATTTTTATCCACTCTACATCTATTTTATCCCCTCTACATCCATTTCATCCACTCTACATCCATTTTTATCCACTCGACATCCATTTTATCCACTCTACATCCATTTTATCCAAACTACATCCATTTTATCCACTCTACATCTATTTTATCCCCTCTACATCCATTTTATCCACTCTACATCCATTTTTATCCACTCGACGTCCATTTTTATCCACTCTACATCCATTTTTATCCACTTTACACCCATTTTATCCACTCTACATCTATTTTATCCACTCTACATCCATTTTTATCCACTCTACATCCATTTTTATCCACTTTACACCCATTTTATACACTCTACATCCATTTTATCCACTCTACATCTATTTTTATCCACTCTACGTCCATTTTATCCACTCTACATTCATTTTATCCACTCTACATCAATTTTTATCCACTCTAAATCTATTTTGTCCACTCTACATCCATTTTTATCAACTCTACATCCATTTTATCCACTCTACATCCATTTTTATCCACTCTACATCCATTTTATCCACTCTACATCCATTTTTATCCACTCTACATCCATTTTTATCCACTTTACACCCATTTTATCCACTCTACATCCATTTTATCCACTCTACATCCATTTTTATCCACTCTACATCCATTTGTATCCACTCTACATCCATTTTATCCACTCTACATTCATTTTATCCACTCTACATCAATTTTTATCCACTCTAAATCTATTTTGTCCACTCTACATCCATTTTTATCAACTCTACATCCATTTTATCCACTCTACATCCATTTTTATCCACTCTACATCCATTTTATCCACTCTACATCCATTTTTATCCACTCTACATCCATTTTTATCCACTTTACACCCATTTTATCCACTCTACATCCATTTTATCCACTCTACATCCATTTTTATCCACTCGACGTCCATTTTTATCCACTCTACATCCATTTTTATCCACTTTACACCCATTTTATCCACTCTACATCTATTTTATCCACTCTACATCCATTTTTATCCACTCTACATCCATTTTTATCCACTTTACACCCATTTTATACACTCTACATCCATTTTATCCACTCTACATCCATTTTTATCCACTCTACGTCCATTTTATCCACTCTACATTCATTTTATCCACTCTACATCAATTTTTATCCACTCTAAATCTATTTTGTCCACTCTACATCCATTTTTATCAACTCTACATCCATTTTATCCACTCTACATCCATTTTTATCCACTCTACATCCATTTTATCCACTCTACATCCATTTTTATCCACTCTACATCCATTTTTATCCACTTTACACCCATTTTATCCACTCTACATCCATTTTATCCACTCTACATCCATTTTTATCCACTCTACATCCATTTGTATCCACTCTACATCCATTTTATCCACTCTACATCCATTTTTATCCACTCTACATCCATTTTTATCCACTCTACGCCCATTTTATCCACTCGACATCCATTTTATCCACTCTACATCCATTTTATCCAAACTACATCCATTTTATCCACTCTACATCCATTTTATCCACTCTACATCCATTTTATCCACTCTACATCCATTTTATCCAAACTACATCCATTTTATCCACTCTACATCCATTTTATCCACTCTACATCCATTTTTACCCACTCTACATCCATTTTTATCCACTTTACACCCATTTTATCCACTCTACATCCATTTTATCCACTCTACATCCATTTTTATCCACTCTACATCCATTTTATCCAAACTACATCCATTTTATCCACTCTACATCCATTTTATCCACTCTACATCCATTTTTATCCACTCTACATCCATTTTTATCCACTTTACACCCATTTTATCCACTCTACATCCATTTTATCCACTCTACATCCATTTTTATCCACTTTACACCCATTTTATCCACTCTACATCCATTTTATCCACTCTACATCCATTTTTATCCACTCTACGTCCATTTTATCCACTCTATATCCATTTTTATCCACTCTACATCTATTTTATCCCCTCTACATCCATTTCATCCACTCTACATCCATTTTTATCCACTCGACATCCATTTTATCCACTCTACATCCATTTTATCCAAACTACATCCATTTTATCCACTCTACATCTATTTTATCCCCTCTACATCCATTTTATCCACTCTACATCCATTTTTATCCACTCGACGTCCATTTTTATCCACTCTACATCCATTTTTATCCACTTTACACCCATTTTATCCACTCTACATCTATTTTATCCACTCTACATCCATTTTTATCCACTCTACATCCATTTTTATCCACTTTACACCCATTTTATACACTCTACATCCATTTTATCCACTCTACATCTATTTTTATCCACTCTACGTCCATTTTATCCACTCTACATTCATTTTATCCACTCTACATCAATTTTTATCCACTCTAAATCTATTTTGTCCACTCTACATCCATTTTTATCAACTCTACATCCATTTTATCCACTCTACATCCATTTTTATCCACTCTACATCCATTTTATCCACTCTACATCCATTTTTATCCACTCTACATCCATTTTTATCCACTTTACACCCATTTTATCCACTCTACATCCATTTTATCCACTCTACATCCATTTTTATCCACTCTACATCCATTTGTATCCACTCTACATCCATTTTATCCACTCTACATTCATTTTATCCACTCTACATCAATTTTTATCCACTCTAAATCTATTTTGTCCACTCTACATCCATTTTTATCAACTCTACATCCATTTTATCCACTCTACATCCATTTTTATCCACTCTACATCCATTTTATCCACTCTACATCCATTTTTATCCACTCTACATCCATTTTTATCCACTTTACACCCATTTTATCCACTCTACATCCATTTTATCCACTCTACATCCATTTTTATCCACTCGACGTCCATTTTTATCCACTCTACATCCATTTTTATCCACTTTACACCCATTTTATCCACTCTACATCTATTTTATCCACTCTACATCCATTTTTATCCACTCTACATCCATTTTTATCCACTTTACACCCATTTTATACACTCTACATCCATTTTATCCACTCTACATCTATTTTTATCCACTCTACGTCCATTTTATCCACTCTACATTCATTTTATCCACTCTACATCAATTTTTATAAACTCTAAATCTATTTTGTCCACTCTACATCCATTTTTATCAACTCTACATCCATTTTATCCACTCTACATCCATTTTTATCCACTCTACATCCATTTTATCCACTCTACATCCATTTTTATCCACTCTACATCCATTTTTATCCACTTTACACCCATTTTATCCACTCTACATCCATTTTATCCACTCTACATCCATTTTTATCCACTCTACATCCATTTTTATCCACTTTACACCCATTTTATCCACTCTACATCCATTTTATCCACTCTACATCCATTTTTATCCACTCTACATCCATTTTTATCCACTCTACATCCATTTTATCCACTCTACATCCATTTTATCCACTCTACATCCATTTTTATCCACTCTACATCCATTTTTATCCACTTTACACCCATTTTATCCACTCTACATCCATTTTATCCACTCTACACCCATTTTATCCACTCTACATCCATTTTATCCACTCTACATCCATTTTTATCCACTCTACGTCCATTTTATCCACTCTATATCCATTTTTATCCACTCTACATCTATTTTATCCCCTCTACATCCATTTCATCCACTCTACATCCATTTTTATCCACTCGACATCCATTTTATCCACTCTACATCCATTTTATCCAAACTACGTCCATTTTATTCACTCTACATCCATTTTATCCACTCTACATCCATTTTTATCCACTCTACATCCATTTTTATCCACTCTACATCCATTTTTATCCACTCTACATCCATTTTATCCACTCTACATCCATTTTTATCAACTCTACATCCATTTTATCCACTCTACATCCATTTTTATCCACTCTACGCCCATTTTATCCACTCTACATCCATTTTATCCACTCTACATCTATTTTTATCCACTCTACGTCCATTTTATCCACTCTACATCCATTTTATCCACTCTACATCCATTTTTATCCACTCTACGTCCATTTTATCCACTCTACATCCATTTTTATCCACTCTACATCTATTTTATCCTCTTTACATCCATTTTATCCACTCTACATCCATTTTTATCCACTCGACATCCATTTTATCCACTCTACATCCATTTTTATCCACTCTACATCCATTTTATTCACTCTACATCCATTTTATCCACTCTACATCCATTTTTATCCACTCTACATCCATTTTTATCCACTCTACATCCATTTTTATCCACTCTACATCCATTTTATCCACTCTACATCCATTTTTATCAACTCTACATCCATTTTATCCACTCTACATCCATTTTTATCCACTCTACGCCCATTTTATCCACTCTACATCCATTTTATCCACTCTACATCTATTTTTATCCACTCTACGTCCATTTTATCCACTCTACATCCATTTTATCCACTCTACATCCATTTTATCCACTCTACATCCATTTTTATCCACTCTACATCCATTTTTATCCACTCTACGCCCATTTTATCCACTCGACATCCATTTTATCCACTCTACATCCATTTTATCCAAACTACATCCATTTTATCCACTCTACATCCATTTTATCCACTCTACATCCATTTTTATCCACTCTACATCCATTTTTATCCACTTTACACCCATTTTATCCACTCTACATCCATTTTATCCACTCTACATCCATTTTTATCCACTTTACACCCATTTTATCCACTCTACATCCATTTTATCCACTCTACATCCATTTTTATCCACTCTACGTCCATTTTATCCACTCTATATCCATTTTTATCCACTCTACATCTATTTTATCCCCTCTACATCCATTTCATCCACTCTACATCCATTTTTATCCACTCGACATCCATTTTATCCACTCTACATCCATTTTATCCAAACTACATCCATTTTATCCACTCTACATCTATTTTATCCCCTCTACATCCATTTTATCCACTCTACATCCATTTTTATCCACTCGACGTCCATTTTTATCCACTCTACATCCATTTTTATCCACTTTACACCCATTTTATCCACTCTACATCTATTTTATCCACTCTACATCCATTTTTATCCACTCTACATCCATTTTTATCCACTTTACACCCATTTTATACACTCTACATCCATTTTATCCACTCTACATCTATTTTTATCCACTCTACGTCCATTTTATCCACTCTACATTCATTTTATCCACTCTACATCAATTTTTATCCACTCTAAATCTATTTTGTCCACTCTACATCCATTTTTATCAACTCTACATCCATTTTATCCACTCTACATCCATTTTTATCCACTCTACATCCATTTTATCCACTCTACATCCATTTTTATCCACTCTACATCCATTTTTATCCACTTTACACCCATTTTATCCACTCTACATCCATTTTATCCACTCTACATCCATTTTTATCCACTCTACATCCATTTGTATCCACTCTACATCCATTTTATCCACTCTACATCCATTTTTATCCACTCTACATCCATTTTTATCCACTCTACGCCCATTTTATCCACTCGACATCCATTTTATCCACTCTACATCCATTTTATCCAAACTACATCCATTTTATCCACTCTACATCCATTTTATCCACTCTACATCCATTTTTATCCACTCTACATCCATTTTTATCCACTTTACACCCATTTTATCCACTCTACATCCATTTTATCCACTCTACATCCATTTTTATCCACTCTACATCCATTTTTATCCACTCTACATCCATTTTATCCACTCTACATCCATTTTATCCACTCTACATCCATTTTTATCCACTCTACATCCATTTTTATCCACTCTACATCCATTTTATCCACTCTACATCCATTTTTATCAACTCTACATCCATTTTATCCACTCTACATCCATTTTTATCCACTCTACGCCCATTTTATCCACTCTACATCCATTTTATCCACTCTACATCCATTTTTATCCACTCTACATCCATTTTTATCCACTCTACGCCCATTTTATCCACTCGACATCCATTTTATCCACTCTACATCCATTTTATCCAAACTACATCCACTTTATCCACTCTACATCCATTTTATCCAAACTACATCCATTTTATCCACTCTACATCCATTTTATCCACTCTACATCCATTTTTATCCACTCTACATCCATTTTTATCCACTTTACACCCATTTTATCCACTCTACATCCATTTTATCCACTCTACATCCATTTTTATCCACTCTACATCCATTTTATCCACTCTACATCCATTTTAATCAACTCTACATCCATTTTATCCACTTTACACCCATTTTATCCACTCTACATCCATTTTATCCACTCTACATCCATTTTATCCACTCTACATCCATTTTTATCCACTCTACATCCATTTTTATCCACTCTACATCCATTTTATCCACTCTACATCCATTTTTATCAACTCTACATCCATTTTATCCACTCTACATCCATTTTTATCCACTCTACGCCCATGTTATCCACTCTACATCCATTTTATCCACTCTACATCCATTTTTATCCACTCTACATCCATTTTATCCACTCTACATCCATTTTTATCCACTCTACATCCATTTTATCCCCTCTACATCCATTTTATCCACTCTACATCCATTTTATCCACTCTACATCCATTTTTATCCACTCTACGTCCATTTTATCCACTCTATATCCATTTTTATCCACTCTACATCTATTTTATCCCCTCTACATCCATTTTATCCACTCTACATCCATTTTTATCCACTCGACATCCATTTTATCCACTCTACATCCATTTTATCCAAACTACATCCATTTTCTCCACTCTACATCCATTTTATCCAAACTACATCCATTTTTATCCACTCTACATCCATTTTTATCCACTCTACATCAATTTTTATCCACTCTACATCCATTTTATCCACTCTACATCCATTTTATCCATTCTACATCCATTTTTATCCACTCTACATCCATTTTATCCACTCTACATCCATTTTAATCAACTCTACATCCATTTTATCCACTTTACACCCATTTTATCCACTCTACATCCATTTTATCCACTCTACATCCATTTTATCCACTCTACATCCATTTTTATCCACTCTACATCCATTTTTATCCACTCTACATCCATTTTATCCACTCTACATCCATTTTTATCAACTCTACATCCATTTTATCCACTCTACATCCATTTTTATCCACTCTACGCCCATTTTATCCACTCTACATCCATTTTATCCACTCTACATCCATTTTTATCCACTCTACATCCATTTTATCCACTCTACATCCATTTTTATCCACTCTACATCCATTTTTATCCACTCTACGCCCATTTTATCCACTCGACATCCATTTTATCCACTCTACATCCATTTTATCCAAACTACATCCATTTTATCCACTCTACATCCATTTTATCCACTCTACATCCATTTTTATCCACTCTACGTCCATTTTATCCACTTTACACCCATTTTATCCACTCTACATCCATTTTATCCACTCTACATCCATTTTTATCCCCTCTACGTCCATTTTATCCACTCTACATCCAATTTTATCCACTCTACATCTATTTTATCCACTCTACATCCATTTTATCCACTCTACATCCATTTTTATCCACTCTACATCCATTTTTATCCACTTTACACCCATTTTATACACTCTACATCCATTTTATCCACTCTACATCCATTTTTATCCACTCTACATCCATTTTTATCCACTCTACATCCATTTTATCCACTCTACATCCATTTTTATCCACTCTACATCCATTTTATCCACTCTACATCCATTTTTATCCACTCTACATCCATTTTTATCCACTTTACACCCATTTTATCCACTCTACATCCATTTTATCCACTCTACAGCCATTTTTATCCACTCTACATCCATTTTTATCCACTCTACATTCATTTTATCCACTCTACATCCATTTTATCCACTCTACATCCATTTTTATCGACTCTACATCCATTTTTATCCACTCTACATCCATTTTATCCACTCTACATCCATTTTTATCAACTCTACATCCATTTTATCCACTCTACATCCATTTTTATCCACTCTACGCCCATTTTATCCACTCTACATCCATTTTATCCACTCTACATCCATTTTTATCCACTCTACATCCATTTTATCCACTCTACATCCATTTTTATCCACTCTACATCCATTTTTATCCACTCTACGCCCATTTTATCCACTCGACATCCATTTTATCCACTCTACATCCATTTTATCCAAACTACATCCATTTTATCCACTCTACATCCATTTTATCCACTCTACATCCATTTTTATCCACTCTACATACATTTTTATCCACTTTACACCCATTTTATCCACTCTACATCCATTTTATCCACTCTACATCCATTTTTATCCACTCTACGTCCATTTTATCCACTCTACATCCATTTTTATCCACTCTACATCTATTTTATCCTCTCTACATCCATTTTATCCACTCTACATCCATTTTTATCCACTCGACATCCATTTTATCCACTCTACATCCATTTTTATCCACTCTACATCCATTTTATCCACTCTACATCCATTTTTATCCACTCTACATCCATTTTTATCCACTCTACATCCATTTTTATCCACTCTACATCCATTTTATCCACTCTACATCCATTTTTATCAACTCTACATCCATTTTATCCACTCTACATCCATTTTTATCCACTCTACGCCCATTTTATCCACTCTACATCCATTTTATCCACTCTACATCTATTTTTATCCACTCTACGTCCATTTTATCCACTCTACATCCATTTTATCCACTCTACATCCATTTTATCCACTCTACATCCATTTTTATCCACTCTACATCCATTTTTATCCACTCTACGCCCATTTTATCCACTCGACATCCATTTTATCCACTCTACATCCATTTTATCCAAACTACATCCATTTTATCCACTCTACATCCATTTTATCCACTCTACATCCATTTTTATCCACTCTACATCCATTTTTATCCACTTTACACCCATTTTATCCACTCTACATCCATTTTATCCACTCTACATCCATTTTTATCCACTTTACACCCATTTTATCCACTCTACATCCATTTTATCCACTCTACATCCATTTTTATCCACTCTACGTCCATTTTATCCACTCTATATCCATTTTTATCCACTCTACATCTATTTTATCCCCTCTACATCCATTTCATCCACTCTACATCCATTTTTATCCACTCGACATCCATTTTATCCACTCTACATCCATTTTATCCAAACTACATCCATTTTATCCACTCTACATCTATTTTATCCCCTCTACATCCATTTTATCCACTCTACATCCATTTTTATCCACTCGACGTCCATTTTTATCCACTCTACATCCATTTTTATCCACTTTACACCCATTTTATCCACTCTACATCTATTTTATCCACTCTACATCCATTTTTATCCACTCTACATCCATTTTTATCCACTTTACACCCATTTTATACACTCTACATCCATTTTATCCACTCTACATCTATTTTTATCCACTCTACGTCCATTTTATCCACTCTACATTCATTTTATCCACTCTACATCAATTTTTATCCACTCTAAATCTATTTTGTCCACTCTACATCCATTTTTATCAACTCTACATCCATTTTATCCACTCTACATCCATTTTTATCCACTCTACATCCATTTTATCCACTCTACATCCATTTTTATCCACTCTACATCTATTTTTATCCACTTTACACCCATTTTATCCACTCTACATCCATTTTATCCACTCTACATCCATTTTTATCCACTCTACATCCATTTGTATCCACTCTACATCCATTTTATCCACTCTACATCCATTTTTATCCACTCTACATCCATTTTTATCCACTCTACGCCCATTTTATCCACTCTACATCCATTTTATCCACTCTACATCCATTTTATCCAAACTACATCCATTTTATCCACTCTACATCCATTTTATCCACTCTACATCCATTTTTATCCACTCTACATCCATTTTTATCCACTTTACACCCATTTTATCCACTCTACATCCATTTTATCCACTCTACATCCATTTTTATCCACTCTACATCCATTTTTATCCACTCTACATCCATTTTATCCACTCTACATCCATTTTATCCACTCTACATCCATTTTTATCCACTCTACATCCATTTTTATCCACTCTACATCCATTTTATCCACTCTACATCCATTTTCATCAACTCTACATCCATTTTATCCACTCTACATCCATTTTTATCCACTCTACGCCCATTTTATCCACTCTACATCCATTTTATCCACTCTACATCCATTTTTATCCACTCTACATCCATTTTATCCACTCTACATCCATTTTTATCCACTCTACATCCATTTTTATCCACTCTACGCCCATTTTATCCACTCGACATCCATTTTATCCACTCTACATCCATTTTATCCAAACTACATCCATTTTATCCACTCTACATCCATTTTATCCACTCTACATCCATTTTTATCCACTCTACATCCATTTTTATCCACTTTACACCCATTTCATCCACTCTACATCCATTTTATCCACTCTACATCCATTTTTATCCACTCTACATCCATTTTATCCACTCTACATCCATTTTTATCCACTCTACATCCATTTTATCCCCTCTACATCCATTTTATCCACTCTACATCCATTTTTATCCACTCGACATCCATTTTTATCCACTCTACATCCATTTTTATCCACTTTACATCCATTTTTATCCACTCTACATCCATTTTATCCACTCTACATCCATTTTATCCACTCTACATCCATTTTATCCAAACTACATCCATTTTATCCAATCTACATCCATTTTATCCACTCTACATCCATTTTTATCCACTCTACATCCATTTTTATCCACTTTACACCCATTTTATCCACTCTACATCCATTTTATCCACTCTACATCCATTTTTATCCACTCTACATCCATTTTTATCCACTCTACATCCATTTTATCCACTCTACATCTATTTTTATCCACTCTACGTCCATTTTATCCACTCTACATCCATTTTATCCACTCTACATCCATTTTATCCACTCTACATCCATTTTTATCAACTCTACATCCATTTTTATCCACTCTACGCCCATTTTATCCACTCTACATCCATTTTATCCACTCTACATCCATTTTATCCAAACTACATCCATTTTATCCACTCTACATCCATTTTATCCACTCTACATCCATTTTTATCCACTCTACATCCATTTTTATCCACTTTACACCCATTTTATCCACTCTACATCCATTTTATCCACTCTACATCCATTTTTATCCACTTTACACCCATTTTATCCACTCTACATCCATTTTATCCACTCTACATCCATTTTTATCAACTCTACATCCATTTTATCCACTCTATATCCATTTTTATCCACTCTACATCTATTTTATCCCCTCTACATCCATTTCATCCACTCTACATCCATTTTTATCCACTCGACATCCATTTTATCCACTCTACATCCATTTTATCCAAACTACATCCATTTTATCCACTCTACATCTATTTTATCCCCTCTACATCCATTTTATCCACTCTACATCCATTTTTATCCACTCGACGTCCATTTTTATCCACTCTACATCCATTTTTATCCACTTTACACCCATTTTATCCACTCTACATCTATTTTATCCACTCTACATCCATTTTTATCCACTCTACATCCATTTTTATCCACTTTACACCCATTTTATACACTCTACATCCATTTTATCCACTCTACATCTATTTTTATCCACTCTACGTCCATTTTATCCACTCTACATTCATTTTATCCACTCTACATCAATTTTTATCCACTCTAAATCTATTTTGTCCACTCTACATCCATTTTTATCAACTCTACATCCATTTTATCCACTCTACATCCATTTTTATCCACTCTACATCCATTTTATCCACTCTACATCCATTTTTATCCACTCTACATCCATTTTTATCCACTTTACACCCATTTTATCCACTCTACATCCATTTTATCCACTCTACATCCATTTTTATCCACTCTACATCCATTTGTATCCACTCTACATCCATTTTATCCACTCTACATTCATTTTATCCACTCTACATCAATTTTTATCCACTCTAAATCTATTTTGTCCACTCTACATCCATTTTTATCAACTCTACATCCATTTTATCCACTCTACATCCATTTTTATCCACTCTACATCCATTTTATCCACTCTACATCCATTTTTATCCACTCTACATCCATTTTTATCCACTTTACACCCATTTTATCCACTCTACATCCATTTTATCCACTCTACATCCATTTTTATCCACTCGACGTCCATTTTTATCCACTCTACATCCATTTTTATCCACTTTACACCCATTTTATCCACTCTACATCCATTTTATCCACTCTACATCCATTTTTATCCACTCTACATCCATTTTTATCCACTTTACACCCATTTTATACACTCTACATCCATTTTATCCACTCTACATCTATTTTTATCCACTCTACGTCCATTTTATCCACTCTACATTCATTTTATCCACTCTACATCAATTTTTATCCACTCTAAATCTATTTTGTCCACTCTACATCCATTTTTATCAACTCTACATCCATTTTATCCACTCTACATCCATTTTTATCCACTCTACATCCATTTTATCCACTCTACATCCATTTTTATCCACTCTACATCCATTTTTATCCACTTTACACCCATTTTATCCACTCTACATCCATTTTATCCACTCTACATCCATTTTTATCCACTCTACATCCATTTGTATCCACTCTACATCCATTTTATCCACTCTACATCCATTTTTATCCACTCTACATCCATTTTTATCCACTCTACGCCCATTTTATCCACTCGACATCCATTTTATCCACTCTACATCCATTTTATCCAAACTACATCCATTTTATCCACTCTACATCCATTTTATCCACTCTACATCCATTTTTATCCACTCTACATCCATTTTTATCCACTTTACACCCATTTTATCCACTCTACATCCATTTTATCCACTCTACATCCATTTTTATCCACTCTACATCCATTTTTATCCACTCTACGCCCATTTTATCCACTCGACATCCATTTTATCCACTCTACATCCATTTTATCCAAACTACATCCATTTTATCCACTCTACATCCATTTTATCCACTCTACATCCATTTTTATCCACTCTACATCCATTTTTATCCACTTTACACCCATTTTATCCACTCTACATCCATTTTATCCACTCTACATCCATTTTTATCCACTTTACACCCATTTTATCCACTCTACATCCATTTTATCCACTCTACATCCATTTTTATCCACTCTACGTCCATTTTATCCACTCTATATCCATTTTTATCCACTCTACATCTATTTTATCCCCTCTACATCCATTTCATCCACTCTACATCCATTTTTATCCACTCGACATCCATTTTATCCACTCTACATCCATTTTATCCAAACTACATCCATTTTATCCACTCTACATCTATTTTATCCCCTCTACATCCATTTTATCCACTCTACATCCATTTTTATCCACTCGACGTCCATTTTTATCCACTCTACATCCATTTTTATCCACTTTACACCCATTTTATCCACTCTACATCTATTTTATCCACTCTACATCCATTTTTATCCACTCTACATCCATTTTTATCCACTTTACACCCATTTTATACACTCTACATCCATTTTATCCACTCTACATCTATTTTTATCCACTCTACGTCCATTTTATCCACTCTACATTCATTTTATCCACTCTACATCAATTTTTATCCACTCTAAATCTATTTTGTCCACTCTACATCCATTTTTATCAACTCTACATCCATTTTATCCACTCTACATCCATTTTTATCCACTCTACATCCATTTTATCCACTCTACATCCATTTTTATCCACTCTACATCCATTTTTATCCACTTTACACCCATTTTATCCACTCTACATCCATTTTATCCACTCTACATCCATTTTTATCCACTCTACATCCATTTTTATCCACTCTACATCCATTTTATCCACTCTACATTCATTTTATCCACTCTACATCAATTTTTATCCACTCTAAATCTATTTTGTCCACTCTACATCCATTTTTATCAACTCTACATCCATTTTATCCACTCTACATCCATTTTTATCCACTCTACATCCATTTTATCCACTCTACATCCATTTTTATCCACTCTACATCCATTTTTATCCACTTTACACCCATTTTATCCACTCTACATCCATTTTATCCACTCTACATCCATTTTTATCCACTCTACGTCCATTTTTATCCACTCTACATCCATTTTTATCCACTTTACACCCATTTTATCCACTCTACATCTATTTTATCCACTCTACATCCATTTTTATCCACTCTACATCCATTTTTATCCACTTTACACCCATTTTATACACTCTACATCCATTTTATCCACTCTACATCTATTTTTATCCACTCTACGTCCATTTTATCCACTCTACATTCATTTTATCCACTCTACATCAATTTTTATCCACTCTAAATCTATTTTGTCCACTCTATATCCATTTTTATCAACTCTACATCCATTTTATCCACTCTACATCCATTTTTATCCACTCTACATCCATTTTATCCACTCTACATCCATTTTTATCCACTCTACATCCATTTTTATCCACTTTACACCCATTTTATCCACTCTACATCCATTTTATCCACTCTACATCCATTTTTATCCACTCTACATCCATTTGTATCCACTCTACATCCATTTTATCCACTCTACATCCATTTTTATCCACTCTACATCCATTTTTATCCACTCTACATCCATTTTTATCCACTTTACACCCATTTCATCCACTCTACATCCATTTTATCCACTCTACATCCATTTTTATCCACTCTACGTCCATTTTATCCACTCTACATCCATTTTTATCCACTCTACATCTATTTTATCCCCTCTACATCCATTTTATCCACTCTACATCCATTTTTATCCACTCGACATCCATTTTTATCCACTCTACATCCATTTTTATCCACTTTACATCCATTTTTATCCACTCTACATCCATTTTATCCACTCTACATCCATTTTATCCACTCTACATCCATTTTATCCACTCTACATCCATTTTTATCCACTTTACACCCATTTTATCCACTCTACATCCATTTTATCCACTCTACATCCATTTTTATCCACTCTACATCCATTTTTATCCACTCGACATCCATTTTTATCCACTCTACATCCATTTTTATCCACTTTACATCCATTTTTATCCACTCTACATCCATTTTTATCCACTTTACACCCATTTTATCCACTCTACATCCATTTTATCCACTCTACATCCATTTTTATCCACTTTACACCCATTTTATCCACTCTACATCCATTTTATCCACTCTACATCCATTTTTATCCACTCTACGTCCATTTTATCCACTCTATATCCATTTTTATCCACTCTACATCTATTTTATCCCCTCTACATCCATTTCATCCACTCTACATCCATTTTTATCCACTCGACATCCATTTTATCCACTCTACATCCATTTTATCCAAACTACATCCATTTTATCCACTCTACATCTATTTTATCCCCTCTACATCCATTTTATCCACTCTACATCCATTTTTATCCGCTCGACGTCCATTTTTATCCACTCTACATCCATTTTTATCCACTTTACACCCATTTTATCCACTCTACATCTATTTTATCCACTCTACATCCATTTTTATCCACTCTACATCCATTTTTATCCACTTTACACCCATTTTATACACTCTACATCCATTTTATCCACTCTACATCTATTTTTATCCACTCTACGTCCATTTTATCCACTCTACATTCATTTTATCCACTCTACATCAATTTTTATCCACTCTAAATCTATTTTGTCCACTCTACATCCATTTTTATCAACTCTACATCCATTTTATCCACTCTACATCCATTTTTATCCACTCTACATCCATTTTATCCACTCTACATCCATTTTTATCCACTCTACATCCATTTTTATCCACTTTACACCCATTTTATCCACTCTACATCCATTTTATCCACTCTACATCCATTTTTATCCACTCTACATCCATTTGTATCCACTCTACATCCATTTTATCCACTCTACATTCATTTTATCCACTCTACATCAATTTTTATCCACTCTAAATCTATTTTGTCCACTCTACATCCATTTTTATCAACTCTACATCCATTTTATCCACTCTACATCCATTTTTATCCACTCTACATCCATTTTATCCACTCTACATCCATTTTTATCCACTCTACATCCATTTTTATCCACTTTACACCCATTTTATCCACTCTACATCCATTTTATCCACTCTACATCCATTTTTATCCACTCGACGTCCATTTTTATCCACTCTACATCCATTTTTATCCACTTTACACCCATTTTATCCACTCTACATCTATTTTATCCACTCTACATCCATTTTTATCCACTCTACATCCATTTTTATCCACTTTACACCCATTTTATACACTCTACATCCATTTTATCCACTCTACATCTATTTTTATCCACTCTACGTCCATTTTATCCACTCTACATTCATTTTATCCACTCTACATCAATTTTTATCCACTCTAAATCTATTTTGTCCACTCTATATCCATTTTTATCAACTCTACATCCATTTTATCCACTCTACATCCATTTTTATCCACTCTACATCCATTTTATCCACTCTACATCCATTTTTATCCACTCTACATCCATTTTTATCCACTTTACACCCATTTTATCCACTCTACATCCATTTTATCCACTCTACATCCATTTTTATCCACTCTACATCCATTTGTATCCACTCTACATCCATTTTATCCACTCTACATCCATTTTTATCCACTCTACATCCATTTTTATCCACTCTACATCCATTTTTATCCACTTTACACCCATTTTATCCACTCTACATCCATTTTATCCACTCTACATCCATTTTTATCCACTCTACGTCCATTTTATCCACTCTACATCCATTTTTATCCACTCTACATCTATTTTATCCCCTCTACATCCATTTTATCCACTCTACATCCATTTTTATCCACTCGACATCCATTTTTATCCACTCTACATCCATTTTTATCCACTTTACATCCATTTTTATCCACTCTACATCCATTTTATCCACTCTACATCCATTTTATCCACTCTACATCCATTTTATCCAAACTACATCCATTTTATCCACTCTACATCCATTTTATCCACTCTACATCCATTTTTATCCACTCTACATCCATTTTTATCCACTTTACACCCATTTTATCAACTCTACATCCATTTTTATCCACTCTACGCCCATTTTTATCCACTCTACATCCATTTTTATCCACTCTACATCCATTTTATCCAAACTACATCCATTTTTATCCACTCTACGTCCATTTTATCCACTCTACATCCATTTTATCCACTCTACATCCATTTTATCCACTTTACACCCATTTTATCCACTCTACATCCATTTTATCCACTCTACATCCATTTTTATCCACTTTACACCCATTTTATCCACTCTACATCCATTTTATCCACTCTACATCCATTTTTATCCACTCTACGTCCATTTTATCCACTCTATATCCATTTTTATCCACTCTACATCTATTTTATCCCCTCTACATCCATTTCATCCACTCTACATCCATTTTTATCCACTCGACATCCATTTTATCCACTCTACATCCATTTTATCCAAACTACATCCATTTTATCCACTCTACATCTATTTTATCCCCTCTACATCCATTTTATCCACTCTACATCCATTTTTATCCACTCGACGTCCATTTTTATCCACTCTACATCCATTTTTATCCACTTTACACCCATTTTATCCACTCTACATCTATTTTATCCACTCTACATCCATTTTTATCCACTCTACATCCATTTTTATCCACTTTACACCCATTTTATACACTCTACATCCATTTTATCCACTCTACATCTATTTTTATCCACTCTACGTCCATTTTATCCACTCTACATTCATTTTATCCACTCTACATCAATTTTTATCCACTCTAAATCTATTTTGTCCACTCTACATCCATTTTTATCAACTCTACATCCATTTTATCCACTCTACATCCATTTTTATCCACTCTACATCCATTTTATCCACTCTACATCCATTTTTATCCACTCTACATCCATTTTTATCCACTTTACACCCATTTTATCCACT
The DNA here is from genome assembly GCA_933228935.1 of Pemphredon lugubris. Lineage (NCBI taxonomy): Eukaryota > Metazoa > Arthropoda > Insecta > Hymenoptera > Crabronidae > Pemphredon > Pemphredon lugubris. The sequence goes on along the minus strand of OW121816.1, from coordinate 39,683,068 downwards.
CTACATCCATTTTATCCACTCTACATCCATTTTTATCCACTCTACATCCATTTGTATCCACTCTACATCCATTTTATCCACTCTACATTCATTTTATCCACTCTACATCAATTTTTATCCACTCTAAATCTATTTTGTCCACTCTACATCCATTTTTATCAACTCTACATCCATTTTATCCACTCTACATCCATTTTTATCCACTCTACATCCATTTTATCCACTCTACATCCATTTTTATCCACTCTACATCCATTTTTATCCACTTTACACCCATTTTATCCACTCTACATCCATTTTATCCACTCTACATCCATTTTTATCCACTCGACGTCCATTTTTATCCACTCTACATCCATTTTTATCCACTTTACACCCATTTTATCCACTCTACATCTATTTTATCCACTCTACATCCATTTTTATCCACTCTACATCCATTTTTATCCACTTTACACCCATTTTATACACTCTACATCCATTTTATCCACTCTACATCTATTTTTATCCACTCTACGTCCATTTTATCCACTCTACATTCATTTTATCCACTCTACATCAATTTTTATCCACTCTAAATCTATTTTGTCCACTCTACATCCATTTTTATCAACTCTACATCCATTTTATCCACTCTACATCCATTTTTATCCACTCTACATCCATTTTATCCACTCTACATCCATTTTTATCCACTCTACATCCATTTTTATCCACTTTACACCCATTTTATCCACTCTACATCCATTTTATCCACTCTACATCCATTTTTATCCACTCTACATCCATTTGTATCCACTCTACATCCATTTTATCCACTCTACATCCATTTTTATCCACTCTACATCCATTTTTATCCACTCTACGCCCATTTTATCCACTCGACATCCATTTTATCCACTCTACATCCATTTTATCCAAACTACATCCATTTTATCCACTCTACATCCATTTTATCCACTCTACATCCATTTTATCCACTCTACATCCATTTTATCCAAACTACATCCATTTTATCCACTCTACATCCATTTTATCCACTCTACATCCATTTTTATCCACTCTACATCCATTTTTATCCACTTTACACCCATTTTATCCACTCTACATCCATTTTATCCACTCTACATCCATTTTTATCCACTCTACATCCATTTTTATCCACTCTACATCCATTTTATCCACTCTACATCCATTTTATCCACTCTACATCCATTTTTATCCACTCTACATCCATTTTTATCCACTTTACACCCATTTTATCCACTCTACATCCATTTTATCCACTCTACATCCATTTTTATCCACTTTACACCCATTTTATCCACTCTACATCCATTTTATCCACTCTACATCCATTTTTATCCACTCTACGTCCATTTTATCCACTCTATATCCATTTTTATCCACTCTACATCTATTTTATCCCCTCTACATCCATTTCATCCACTCTACATCCATTTTTATCCACTCGACATCCATTTTATCCACTCTACATCCATTTTATCCAAACTACGTCCATTTTATCTACTCTACATCCATTTTATCCACTCTACATCCATTTTATCCACTCTACATCCATTTTTATCCACTCTACATCCATTTTTATCCACTCTACGCCCATTTTATCCACTCGACATCCATTTTATCCACTCTACATCCATTTTATCCAAACTACATCCATTTTATCCACTCTACATCCATTTTATCCACTCTACATCCATTTTTATCCACTCTACATCCATTTTTATCCACTTTACACCCATTTTATCCACTCTACATCCATTTTATCCACTCTACATCCATTTTTATCCACTTTACACCCATTTTATCCACTCTACATCCATTTTATCCACTCTACATCCATTTTTATCCACTCTACGTCCATTTTATCCACTCTATATCCATTTTTATCCACTCTACATCTATTTTATCCCCTCTACATCCATTTCATCCACTCTACATCCATTTTTATCCACTCGACATCCATTTTATCCACTCTACATCCATTTTATCCAAACTACATCCATTTTATCCACTCTACATCCATTTTATCCACTCTACATCCATTTTTATCCACTCTACATCCATTTTATCCACTCTACATCCATTTTTATCCACTCTACATCCATTTTTATCCACTCTACGGCCATTTTATCCACTCGACATCCATTTTATCCACTCTACATCCATTTTATCCAAACTACATCCATTTTATCCACTCTACATCCATTTTATCCACTCTACATCCATTTTTATCCACTCTACATCCATTTTTATCCACTTTACACCCATTTCATCCACTCTACATCCATTTTATCCACTCTACATCCATTTTTATCCACTCTACGTCCATTTTATCCACTCTACATCCATTTTTATCCACTCTACATCTATTTTATCCCCTCTACATCCATTTTATCCACTCTACATCCATTTTTATCCACTCGACATCCATTTTTATCCACTCTACATCCATTTTTATCCACTTTACATCCATTTTTATCCACTCTACATCCATTTTATCCACTCTACATCCATTTTATCCACTCTACATCCATTTTATCCAAACTACATCCATTTTATCCACTCTACATCCATTTTATCCACTCTACATCCATTTTTATCCACTCTACATCCATTTTTATCCACTTTACACCCATTTTATCCACTCTACATCCATTTTATCCACTCTACATCCATTTTTATCCACTCTACATCCATTTTTATCCACTCTACATCCATTTTATCCACTCTACATCCATTTTATCCACTCTACATCCATTTTTATCCACTCTACATCCATTTTTATCCACTCTACATCCATTTTATCCACTCTACATCCATTTTTATCAACTCTACATCCATTTTATCCACTCTACATCCATTTTTATCCACTCTACGCCCATTTTATCCACTCTACATCCATTTTATCCACTCTACATCCATTTTTTTCCACTCTACATCCATTTTATCCACTCTACATCCATTTTTATCCACTCTACATCCATTTTTATCCACTCTACGCCCATTTTATCCACTCGACATCCATTTTATCCACTCTACATCCATTTTATCCAAACTACATCCATTTTATCCACTCTACATCCATTTTATCCACTCTACATCCATTTTTATCCACTCTACATCCATTTTTATCCACTTTACACCCATTTTATCCACTCTACATCCATTTTATCCACCCTACATCCATTTTTATCCACTCTACATCCATTTTTATCCACTCTACATCCATTTTTATCCACTCTACATCCATTTTATCCACTCTACATCCATTTTATCCACTCTACATTTATTTTTATCCACTCTACATCCATTTTTATCCACTCTACGCCCATTTTATCCACTCGACATCCATTTTATCCACTCTACATCCATTTTATCCAAACTACATCCATTTTATCCACTCTATATCCATTTTTATCCACTCTACATCTATTTTATCCCCTCTACATCCATTTTATCCACTCTACATCCATTTTTATCCACTCTACATCCATTTTATCCACTCTACATCCATTTTTATCCACTCTACATCCATTTTTATCCACTTTACACCCATTTTATCCACTCTACATCCATTTTATCCACTCTACATCCATTTTTATCCACTCTACATCCATTTTTATCCACTCTACATCCATTTTGTCCACTCTACATCCATTTTATCCACTCTACATCCATTTTATCCAAACTACATCCATTTTATCCACTCTATATCCATTTTTATCCACTCGACATCCATTTTATCCACTCTACATCCATTTTATCCAAACTACATCCATTTTATCCACTCTACATCCATTTTATCCACTCTACATCCATTTTTATCCACTCTACATCCATTTTTATCCACTTTACACCCATTTTATCCACTCTACATCCATTTTATCCACTCTACATCCATTTTTATCCACTTTACACCCATTTTATCCACTCTACATCCATTTTATCCACTCTACATCCATTTTTATCCACTCTACGTCCATTTTATCCACTCTATATCCATTTTTATCCACTCTACATCTATTTTATCCCCTCTACATCCATTTTATCCACTCTACATCCATTTTTATCCACTCGACATCCATTTTATCCACTCTACATCCATTTTATCCAAACTACATCCATTTTATCCACTCTACATCTATTTTATCCCCTCTACATCCATTTTATCCACTCTACATCCATTTTTATCCACTCGACGTCCATTTTTATCCACTCTACATCCATTTTTATCCACTTTACACCCATTTTATCCACTCTACATCTATTTTATCCACTCTACATCCATTTTTATCCACTCTACATCCATTTTTATCCACTCTACATCCATTTTATACACTCTACATCCATTTTATCCACTCTACATCTATTTTTATCCACTCTACGTCCATTTTATCCACTCTACATTCATTTTATCCACTCTACATCAATTTTTATCCACTCTAAATCTATTTTGTCCACTCTACATCCATTTTTATCAACTCTACATCCATTTTATCCACTCTACATCCATTTTTATCCACTCTACATCCATTTTATCCACTCTACATCCATTTTTATCCACTCTACATCCATTTTTATCCACTTTACACCCATTTTATCCACTCTACATCCATTTTATCCACTCTACATCCATTTTTATCCACTCTACATCCATTTTTATCCACTCTACGCCCATTTTATCCACTCGACATCCATTTTATCCACTCTACATCCATTTTATCCAAACTACATCCATTTTATCCACTCTACATCCATTTTATCCACTCTACATCCATTTTTATCCACTCTACATCCATTTTTATCCACTTTACACCCATTTTATCCACTCTACATCCATTTTATCCACTCTACATCCATTTTTATCCACTCTACGTCCATTTTATCCACTCTACATCCATTTTTATCCACTCTACATCTATTTTATCCCCTCTACATCCATTTTTATCCACTCGACATCCATTTTATCCACTCTACATCCATTTTTATCCACTCTACATCCATTTTATCCACTCTACATCCATTTTTATCCACTCTACATCCATTTTTATCCACTCTACATCCAATTTTATCCACTCTACATCCATTTTATCCACTCTACATCCATTTTTATCAACTCTACATCCATTTTATCCATTCTACATCCATTTTTATCCACTCTACGCGCATTTTATCCACTCTACATCCATTTTATCCACTCTACATCTATTTTTATTCACTCTACGTCCATTTTATCCACTCTACATCCATTTTTATCCATTCTACATCCATTTTTATCCACTCTACATTCATTTTATCCACTCTACATCAATTTTTATCCACTCTAAAACTATTTTGTCCACTCTACATCCATTTTTATCAACTCTACATCCATTTTATCCACTCTACATCCATTTTATCCACTCTACATCCATTTTTATCCACTCGACATCCATTTTATCCAAACTACATCCATTTTATCCACTCTACATCCATTTTATCCACTCTACATCCATTTTTATCCACTCGACATCCATTTTATCCACTCTACATCCATTTTATCCAAACTACATCCATTTTCTCCACTCTACATCCATTTTATCCAAACTACATCCATTTTTATCCACTCTACATCCATTTTTATCCACTCTACATCCATTTTATACACTCTACATCCATTTTTATCCACTCTACAACCATTTTATCCACTCTACATCCATTTTATCCCCTCTACATCCATTTTATCCACTCTACATCCATTTTTATCAACTCTACATCCATTTTATCCACTCTACATCCATTTTTATCCACTCTACATCCATTTTATCCACTCTACATCCATTTTTATCCACTCTACGTCCATTTTATCCACTCTACATCCATTTTATCCATTCTACATCCATTTTATCCACTCTACATCCATTTTTATCAACTCTACATCCATTTTATCCACTCTACATCCATTTTTATCCACTCTACATCCATTTTATCCACTCTACATCCATTTTTATCCACTCTACGCCCATTTTATCCACTCGACATCCATTTTATCCACTCTACATCCATTTTATCCAAACTACATCCATTTTATCCACTCTACATCCATTTTATCCACTCTACATCCATTTTATCCACTCTACATCCATTTTATCCAAACTACATCCATTTTATCCACTCTACATCCATTTTATCCACTCTACATCCATTTTTATCCACTCTACATCCATTTTTATCCACTTTACACCCATTTTATCCACTCTACATCCATTTTATCCACTCTACATCCATTTTTATCCACTCTACATCCATTTTTATCCACTCTACATCCATTTTATCCACTCTACATCCATTTTATCCACTCTACATCCATTTTTATCCACTCTACATCCATTTTTATCCACTTTACACCCATTTTATCCACTCTACATCCATTTTATCCACTCTACATCCATTTTTATCCACTTTACACCCATTTTATCCACTCTACATCCATTTTATCCACTCTACATCCATTTTTATCCACTCTACATCCATTTTTATCCACTTTACATCCATTTTTATCCACTCTACATCCATTTTTATCCACTTTACACCCATTTTATCCACTCTACATCCATTTTATCCACTCTACATCCATTTTTATCCACTCTACATCCATTTTTATCCACTCTACATCCATTTTATCCACTCTACATCCATTTTATCCACTCTACATCCATTTTTATCCACTCTACATCCATTTTTATCCACTCTACATCCATTTTATCCACTCTACATCCATTTTTATCAACTCTACATCCATTTTATCCACTCTACATCCATTTTTATCCACTCTACGCCCATTTTATCCACTCTTCATCCATTTTATCCACTCTACATCCATTTTTTTCCACTCTACATCCATTTTATCCACTCTACATCCATTTTTATCCACTCTACATCCATTTTTATCCACTCTACGCCCATTTTATCCACTCGACATCCATTTTATCCACTCTACATCCATTTTATCCAAACTACATCCATTTTATCCACTCTACATCCATTTTATCCACTCTACATCCATTTTTATCCACTCTACATCCATTTTTATCCACTTTACACCCATTTTATCCACTCTACATCCATTTTATCCACCCTACATCCATTTTTATCCACTCTACATCCATTTTTATCCACTCTACATCCATTTTTATCCACTCTACATCCATTTTATCCACTCTACATCCATTTTATCCACTCTACATTTATTTTTATCCACTCTACATCCATTTTTATCCACTCTACGCCCATTTTATCCACTCGACATCCATTTTATCCACTCTACATCCATTTTATCCAAACTACATCCATTTTATCCACTCTATATCCATTTTTATCCACTCTACATCTATTTTATCCCCTCTACATCCATTTTATCCACTCTACATCCATTTTTATCCACTCTACATCCATTTTATCCACTCTACATCCATTTTTATCCACTCTACATCCATTTTTATCCACTTTACACCCATTTTATCCACTCTACATCCATTTTATCCACTCTACATCCATTTTTATCCACTCTACATCCATTTTTATCCACTCTACATCCATTTTGTCCACTCTACATCCATTTTATCCACTCTACATCCATTTTATCCAAACTACATCCATTTTATCCACTCTATATCCATTTTTATCCACTCGACATCCATTTTATCCACTCTACATCCATTTTATCCAAACTACATCCATTTTATCCACTCTACATCCATTTTATCCACTCTACATCCATTTTTATCCACTCTACATCCATTTTTATCCACTTTACACCCATTTTATCCACTCTACATCCATTTTATCCACTCTACATCCATTTTTATCCACTTTACACCCATTTTATCCACTCTACATCCATTTTATCCACTCTACATCCATTTTTATCCACTCTACGTCCATTTTATCCACTCTATATCCATTTTTATCCACTCTACATCTATTTTATCCCCTCTACATCCATTTTATCCACTCTACATCCATTTTTATCCACTCTACATCCATTTTATCCACTCTACATCCATTTTATCCAAACTACATCCATTTTATCCACTCTACATCTATTTTATCCCCTCTACATCCATTTTATCCACTCTACATCCATTTTTATCCACTCTACGTCCATTTTTATCCACTCTACATCCATTTTTATCCACTTTACACCCATTTTATCCACTCTACATCTATTTTATCCACTCTACATCCATTTTTATCCACTCTACATCCATTTTTAGCCACTTTACACCCATTTTATACACTCTACATCCATTTTATCCACTCTACATCTATTTTTATCCACTCTACGTCCATTTTATCCACTCTACATTCATTTTATCCACTCTACATCAATTTTTATCCACTCTAAATCTATTTTGTCCACTCTACATCCATTTTTATCAACTCTACATCCATTTTATCCACTCTACATCCATTTTTATCCACTCTACATCCATTTTATCCACTCTACATCCATTTTTATCCACTCTACATCCATTTTTATCCACTTTACACCCATTTTATCCACTCTACATCCATTTTATCCACTCTACATCCATTTTTATCCACTCTACATCCATTTTTATCCACTCTACGCCCATTTTATCCACTCTACATCCATTTTATCCACTCTACATCCATTTTATCCAAACTACATCCATTTTATCCACTCTACATCCATTTTATCCACTCTACATCCATTTTTATCCACTCTACATCCATTTTTATCCACTTTACACCCATTTTATCCACTCTACATCCATTTTATCCACTCTACATCCATTTTTATCCACTCTACGTCCATTTTATCCACTCTACATCCATTTTTATCCACTCTACATCTATTTTATCCCCTCTACATCCATTTTTATCCACTCGACATCCATTTTATCCACTCTACATCCATTTTTATCCACTCTACATCCATTTTATCCACTCTACATCCATTTTTATCCACTCTACATCCATTTTTATCCACTCTACATCCAATTTTATCCACTCTACATCCATTTTATCCACTCTACATCCATTTTTATCAACTCTACATCCATTTTATCCACTCTACATCCATTTTTATCCACTCTACGCGCATTTTATCCACTCTACATCCATTTTATCCACTCTACATCTATTTTTATTCACTCTACGTCCATTTTATCCACTCTACATCCATTTTTATCCATTCTACATCCATTTTTATCCACTCTACATTCATTTTATCCACTCTACATCAATTTTTATCCACTCTAAAACTATTTTGTCCACTCTACATCCATTTTTATCAACTCTACATCCATTTTATCCACTCTACATCCATTTTATCCACTCTACATCCATTTTTATCCACTCGACATCCATTTTATCCAAACTACATCCATTTTATCCACTCTACATCCATTTTATCCACTCTACATCCATTTTTATCCACTCGACATCCATTTTATCCACTCTACATCCATTTTATCCAAACTACATCCATTTTCTCCACTCTACATCCATTTTATCCAAACTACATCCATTTTTATCCACTCTACATCCATTTTTATCCACTCTACATCCATTTTATACACTCTACATCCATTTTTATCCACTCTACAACCATTTTATCCACTCTACATCCATTTTATCCCCTCTACATCCATTTTATCCACTCTACATCCATTTTTATCAACTCTACATCCATTTTATCCACTCTACATCCATTTTTATCCACTCTACATCCATTTTATCCACTCTACATCCATTTTTATCCACTCTACGTCCATTTTATCCACTCTACATCCATTTTATCCATTCTACATCCATTTTATCCACTCTACATCCATTTTTATCAACTCTACATCCATTTTATCCACTCTACATCCATTTTTATCCACTCTACATCCATTTTATCCACTCTACATCCATTTTTAACCACTCTACGCCCATTTTATCCACTCTACATCCATTTTATCCACTCTACATCCATTTTTATCCACTCTACATCAATTTTATCCACTCTACATCCATTTTTATCCACTTTACACCCATTTTATCCACTCTACATCCATTTTATCCACTCTACATCCATTTTTATCCACTCTACATCCATTTTTATCCACTTTACACCCATTTTATACACTCTACATCCATTTTATCCACTCTACATCCATTTTTATCCACTCTACATCCATTTTATCCACTCTACATTCATTTTATCCACTCTACATCAATTTTTATCCACTCTAAATCTATTTTGTCCACTCTACATCCATTTTTATCAACTCTACATCCATTTTATCCACTCTACATCCATTTTTATCCACTCTACATCCATTTTATCCACTCTACATCCATTTTTATCCACTCTACATCCATTTTTATCCACTTTACACCCATTTTATCCACTCTACATCCATTTTATCCACTCTACATCCATTTTTATCCACTCTACATCCATTTTTATCCACTCTACGCCCATTTTATCCACTCGACATCCATTTTATCTACTCTACATCCATTTTATCCAAACTACATCCATTTTATCCACTCTACATCCATTTTATCCACTCTACATCCATTTTTATCCACTCTACATCCATTTTTATCCACTTTACACCCATTTTATCCACTCTACATCCATTTTATCCACTCTACATCCATTTTTATCCACTCTACGTCCATTTTATCCACTCTACATCCATTTTTATCCACTCTACATCCATTTTATCCCCTCTACATCCATTTTTATCCACTCGACATCAATTTTATCCACTCTACATCCATTTTTATCCACTCTACATCCATTTTATCCACTCTACATCCATTTTTATCCACTCTACATCCATTTTTATCCACTCTACATCCAATTTTATCCACTCTACATCCATTTTATCCACTCTACATCCATTTTTATCAACTCTACATCCATTTTATCCACTCTACATCCATTTTTATCCACTCTACGCCCATTTTATCCACTCTACATCCATTTTATCCACTCTACATCTATTTTTATTCACTCTACGTCCATTTTATCCACTCTACATCCATTTTTATCCATTCTACATCCATTTTTATCCACTCTACATCCATTTTATCCACTCTACATCAATTTTTATCCACTCTAAAACTATTTTGTCCACTCTACATCCATTTTTATCAACTCTACATCCATTTTATCCACTCTACATCCATTTTATCCACTCTACATCCATTTTTATCCACTCGACATCCATTTTATCCAAACTACATCCATTTTATCCACTCTACATCCATTTTATCCACTCTACATCCATTTTTATCCACTCGACATCCATTTTATCCACTCTACATCCATTTTATCCAAACTACATCCATTTTCTCCACTCTACATCCATTTTATCCAAACTACATCCATTTTTATCCACTCTACATCCATTTTTATCCACTCTACAACCATTTTATCCACTCTACATCCATTTTATCCCCTCTACATCCATTTTATCCACTCTACATCCATTTTTATCAACTCTACATCCATTTTATCCACTCTACATCCATTTTTATCCACTCTACATCCATTTTATCCACTCTACATCCATTTTTATCCACTCTACGTCCATTTTATCCACTCTACATCCATTTTATCCATTCTACATCCATTTTATCCACTCTACATCCATTTTTATCAACTCTACATCCATTTTATCCACTCTACATCCATTTTTATCCACTCTACATCCATTTTATCCACTCTACATCCATTTTTAACCACTCTACGCCCATTTTATCCACTCTACATCCATTTTATCCACTCTACATCCATTTTTATCCACTCTACATCAATTTAATCCACTCTACATCCATTTTTATCCACTCTACATCCATTTTTATCCACTCTACGCCCATTTTATCCACTCGACATCCATTTTATCCACTCTACATCCATTTTATCCAAACTACGTCCATTTTATCCACTCTACATCCATTTTTATCCACTCTACATCTATTTTATCCCCTCTACATCCATTTTTATCCACTCGACATCAATTTTATCCACTCTACATCCATTTTTATCCACTCTACATCCATTTTATCCACTCTACATCCATTTTTATCCACTCTACATCCATTTTTATCCACTCTACATCCAATTTTATCCACTCTACATCCATTTTATCCACTCTACATCCATTTTTATCAACTCTACATCCATTTTATCCACTCTACATCTATTTTTATCCACTCTACGCCCATTTTATCCACTCTACATCCATTTTATCCACTCTACATCTATTTTTATTCACTCTACGTCCATTTTATCCACTCTACATCCATTTTTATCCATTCTACATCCATTTTTATCCACTCTACATTCATTTTATCCACTCTACATCAATTTTTATCCACTCTAAAACTATTTTATCCACTCTACATCCATTTTTATCAACTCTACATCCATTTTATCCACTCTACATCCATTTTATCCACTCTACATCCATTTTTATCCACTCTACATCCATTTTATCCAAACTACATCCATTTTATCCACTCTACATCCATTTTATCCACTCTACATCCATTTTTATCCACTCGACATCCATTTTATCCACTCTACATCCATTTTATCCAAACTACATCCATTTTCTCCACTCTACATCCATTTTATCCAAACTACATCCATTTTTATCCACTCTACATCCATTTTTATCCACTCTACAACCATTTTATCCACTCTACATCCATTTTATCCCCTCTACATCCATTTTATCCACTCTACATCCATTTTTATCAACTCTACATCCATTTTATCCACTCTACATCCATTTTTATCCACTCTACATCCATTTTATCCACTCTACATCCATTTTTATCCACTCTACGTCCATTTTATCCACTCTACATCCATTTTATCCATTCTACATCCATTTTATCCACTCTACATCCATTTTTATCAACTCTACATCCATTTTATCCACTCTACATCCATTTTTATCCACTCTACATCCATTTTATCCACTCTACATCCATTTTTAACCACTCTACGCCCATTTTATCCACTCTACATCCATTTTATCCACTCTACATCCATTTTTATCCACTCTACATCAATTTAATCCACTCTACATCCATTTTTATCCACTCTACATCCATTTTTATCCACTCTACGCCCATTTTATCCACTCGACATCCATTTTATCCACTCTACATCCATTTTATCCAAACTACATCCATTTTATCCACTCTACATCCATTTTATCCACTCTACATCCATTTTTATCCACTCTACATCCATTTTTATCCACTTTACACCCATTTTATCCACTCTACATCCATTTTATCCACTCTACATCCATTTTTATCCACTCGACATCCATTTTATCCACTCTACATCCATTTTTATCCACTCTACATCCATTTTTATCCACTCTACATCCATTTTTATCCACTCTACATCCATTTTATCCACTCTACATCCATTTTTATCCACTCTACGCCCATTTTATCCACTCTACATCCATTTTATCCACTCTACATCTATTTTTATCCACTCTACGTCCATTTTATCCACTCTACATCCATTTTATCCACTCTACATCCATTTTTATCCACTCGACATCCATTTTATCCACTCTACATCCATTTTATCCAAACTACATCCATTTTATCCACTCTACATCCATTTTATCCACTCTACATCCATTTTTATCCACTCTACATCCATTTTTATCCGCTCTACATCCATTTTTATCCACTCTACATCCATTTTATCCACTCTACATCAATTTTTATCCACTCTAAAACTATTTTGTCCACTCTACATCCATTTTTATCAACTCTACATCCATTTTATCCACTCTACATCCATTTTATCCACTCTACATCCATTTTTATCCACTCGACATCCATTTTATCCACTCTACATCCATTTTATCCAAACTACATCCATTTTATCCACTCTACATCCATTTTATCCACTCTACATCCATTTTTATCCACTCTACATCCATTTTTATCCGCTCTACATCCATTTTTATCCACTCTACATTCATTTTATCCACTCTACATCAATTTTTATCCACTCTAAAACTATTTTGTCCACTCTACATCCATTTTTATCAACTCTACATCCATTTTATCCACTCTACATCTATTTTTATCCACTCTACGCCCATTTTATCCACTCTACATCCATTTTATCCACTCTACATCTATTTTTATTCACTCTACGTCCATTTTATCCACTCTACATCCATTTTTATCCATTCTACATCCATTTTTATCCACTCTACATTCATTTTATCCACTCTACATCAATTTTTATCCACTCTAAAACTATTTTGTCCACTCTACATCCATTTTTATCAACTCTACATCCATTTTATCCACTCTACATCCATTTTATCCACTCTACATCCATTTTTATCCACTCGACATCCATTTTATCCAAACTACATCCATTTTATCCACTCTACATCCATTTTATCCACTCTACATCCATTTTTATCCACTCTACATCCATTTTATCCACTCTACATCCATTTTATCCAAACTACATCCATTTTCTCCACTCTACATCCATTTTATCCAAACTACATCCATTTTTATCCACTCTACATCCATTTTTATCCACTCTACAACCATTTTATCCACTCTACATCCATTTTATCCCCTCTACATCCATTTTATCCACTCTACATCCATTTTTATCAACTCTACATCCATTTTATCCACTCTACATCCATTTTTATCCACTCTACATCCATTTTATCCACTCTACATCCATTTTTATCCACTCTACGTCCATTTTATCCACTCTACATCCATTTTATCCATTCTACATCCATTTTATCCACTCTACATCCATTTTTATCAACTCTACATCCATTTTATCCACTCTACATCCATTTTTATCCACTCTACATCCATTTTATCCACTCTACATCCATTTTTAACCACTCTACGCCCATTTTATCCACTCTACATCCATTTTATCCACTCTACATCCATTTTTATCCACTCTACATCAATTTAATCCACTCTACATCCATTTTTATCCACTCTACATCCATTTTTATCCACTCTACGCCCATTTTATCCACTCGACATCCATTTTATCCACTCTACATCCATTTTATCCAAACTACATCCATTTTATCCACTCTACATCCATTTTATCCACTCTACATCCATTTTTATCCACTCTACATCCATTTTTATCCACTTTACACCCATTTTATCCACTCTACATCCATTTTATCCACTCTACATCCATTTTTATCCACTCGACATCCATTTTATCCACTCTACATCCATTTTTATCCACTCTACATCCATTTTTATCCACTCTACATCCATTTTTATCCACTCTACATCCATTTTATCCACTCTACATCCATTTTTATCCACTCTACGCCCATTTTATCCACTCTACATCCATTTTATCCACTCTACATCTATTTTTATCCACTCTACGTCCATTTTATCCACTCTACATCCATTTTATCCACTCTACATCCATTTTTATCCACTCGACATCCATTTTATCCACTCTACATCCATTTTATCCAAACTACATCCATTTTATCCACTCTACATCCATTTTATCCACTCTACATCCATTTTTATCCACTCTACATCCATTTTTATCCGCTCTACATCCATTTTTATCCACTCTACATCCATTTTATCCACTCTACATCAATTTTTATCCACTCTAAAACTATTTTGTCCACTCTACATCCATTTTTATCAACTCTACATCCATTTTATCCACTCTACATCCATTTTATCCACTCTACATCCATTTTTATCCACTCTACGTCCATTTTATCCACTCTACATCCATTTTTTCCACTCTACATCTATTTTATCCTCTTTACATCCATTTTATCCACTCTACATCCATTTTTATCCACTCTACATCCATTTTTATCCACTTTACACCCATTTTATCCACTCTACATCCATTTTATTTACTCTACATCCATTTTTATCCACTCTACGTCCATTTTATCCACTCTATATCCATTTTTATCCACTCTACATCTATTTTATCCCCTCTACATCCATTTTATCCACTCTACATCCATTTTTATCCACTCGACATCCATTTTATCCACTCTACATCCATTTTATCCAAACTACATCCATTTTATCCACTCTACATCCATTTTATCCACTCTACATCCATTTTTATCCACTCTACATCCATTTTTATCCACTCTACGCCCATTTTATCCACTCGACATCCATTTTATCCACTCTACATCCATTTTATCCAAACTACATCCATTTTATCCACTCTACATCCATTTTATCCACTCTACATCCATTTTTATCCACTCTACATCCATTTTTATCCACTTTACACCCATTTTATCCACTCTACATCCATTTTATCCACTCTACATCCATTTTTATCCACTCTACGTCCATTTTATCCACTCTACATCCATTTTTATCCACTCTACATCTATTTTATCCCCTCTACATCCATTTTTATCCACTCTACATCCATTTTATCCACTCTACATCCATTTTTATCCACTCTACATCCATTTTATCCACTCTAAATCCATTTTTATCCACTCTACATCCATTTTTATCCACTCTACATCCATTTTTATCCACTCTACATCCATTTTATCCACTCTACATCCATTTTTATCAACTCTACATCCATTTTATCCACTCTACATCCATTTTTATCCACTCTACATCCAATTTTATCCACTCTACATCCATTTTATCCACTCTACATCCATTTTTATCAACTCTACATCCATTTTATCCACTCTACATCCATTTTTATCCACTCTACGCCCATTTTATCCACTCTACATCCATTTTATCCACTCTACATCTATTTTTATTCACTCTACGTCCATTTTATCCACTCTACATCCATTTTTATCCATTCTACATCCATTTTTATCCACTCTACATTCATTTTATCCACTCTACATCAATTTTTATCCACTCTAAAACTATTTTGTCCACTCTACATCCATTTTTATCAACTCTACATCCATTTTATCCACTCTACATCCATTTTATCCACTCTACATCCATTTTTATCCACTCGACATCCATTTTATCCACTCTACATCCATTTTATCCAAACTACATCCATTTTCTCCACTCTACATCCATTTTATCCAAACTACATCCATTTTTATCCACTCTACATCCATTTTTATCCACTCTACATCCATTTTATCCACTCTACATCCATTTTTATCCACTCTACGTCCATTTTATCCACTCTACATCCATTTTATCCATTCTACATCCATTTTATCCACTCTACATCCATTTTTATCAACTCTACATCCATTTTATCCACTCTACATCCATTTTTATCCACTCTACATCCATTTTATCCACTCTACATCCATTTTTATCCACTCTACATCCATTTTATCCACTCTACATCCATTTTTAACCACTCTACGCCCATTTTATCCACTCTACATCCATTTTATCCACTCTACATCCATTTTTATCCACTCTACATCCATTTTATCCACTCTACATCCATTTTTATCCACTTTACACCCATTTTATCCACTCTACATCTATTTTATCCACTCTACATCCATTTTTATCCACTCTACATCCATTTTTATCCACTTTACACCCATTTTATACACTCTACATCCATTTTATCCACTCTACATCTATTTTTATCCACTCTACGTCCATTTTATCCACTCTACATTCATTTTATCCACTCTACATCAATTTTTATCCACTCTAAATCTATTTTGTCCACTCTACATCCATTTTTATCAACTCTACATCCATTTTATCCACTCTACATCCATTTTTATCCACTCTACATCCATTTTATCCACTCTACATCCATTTTTATCCACTCTACATCCATTTTTATCCACTTTACACCCATTTTATCCACTCTACATCCATTTTATCCACTCTACATCCATTTTTATCCACTCTACATCCATTTTTATCCACTCTACGCCCATTTTATCCTCTCGACATCCATTTTATCTACTCTACATCCATTTTATCCAAACTACATCCATTTTATCCACTCTACATCCATTTTATCCACTCTACATCCATTTTTATCCACTCTACATCCATTTTTATCCACTTTACACCCATTTTATCCACTCTACATCCATTTTATCCACTCTACATCCATTTTTATCCACTCTACGTCCATTTTATCCACTCTACATCCAATTTTATCCACTCTACATCCATTTTATCCACTCTACATCCATTTTTATCAACTCTACATCCATTTTATCCACTCTACATCCATTTTTATCCACTCTACGCCCATTTTATCCACTCTACATCCATTTTATCCACTCTACATCTATTTTTATTCACTCTACGTCCATTTTATCCACTCTACATCCATTTTTATCCATTCTACATCCATTTTTATCCACTCTACATTCATTTTATCCACTCTACATCAATTTTTATCCACTCTAAAACTATTTTGTCCACTCTACATCCATTTTTATCAACTCTACATCCATTTTATCCACTCTACATCCATTTTATCCACTCTACATCCATTTTTATCCACTCGACATCCATTTTATCCAAACTACATCCATTTTATCCACTCTACATCCATTTTATCCACTCTACATCCATTTTTATCCACTCGACATCCATTTTATCCACTCTACATCCATTTTATCCAAACTACATCCATTTTCTCCACTCTACATCCATTTTATCCAAACTACATCCATTTTTATCCACTCTACATCCATTTTTATCCACTCTACAACCATTTTATCCACTCTACATCCATTTTATCCCCTCTACATCCATTTTATCCACTCTACATCCATTTTTATCAACTCTACATCCATTTTATCCACTCTACATCCATTTTTATCCACTCTACATCCATTTTATCCACTCTACATCCATTTTTATCCACTCTACGTCCATTTTATCCACTCTACATCCATTTTATCCATTCTACATCCATTTTATCCACTCTACATCCATTTTTATCAACTCTACATCCATTTTATCCACTCTACATCCATTTTTATCCACTCTACATCCATTTTATCCACTCTACATCCATTTTTAACCACTCTACGCCCATTTTATCCACTCTACATCCATTTTATCCACTCTACATCCATTTTTATCCACTCTACATCAATTTAATCCACTCTACATCCATTTTTATCCACTCTACATCCATTTTTATCCACTCTACGCCCATTTTATCCACTCGACATCCATTTTATCCACTCTACATCCATTTTATCCAAACTACGTCCATTTTATCCACTCTACATCCATTTTTATCCACTCTACATCTATTTTATCCCCTCTACATCCATTTTTATCCACTCGACATCAATTTTATCCACTCTACATCCATTTTTATCCACTCTACATCCATTTTATCCACTCTACATCCATTTTTATCCACTCTACATCCATTTTTATCCACTCTACATCCAATTTTATCCACTCTACATCCATTTTATCCACTCTACATCCATTTTTATCAACTCTACATCCATTTTATCCACTCTACATCCATTTTTATCCACTCTACGCCCATTTTATCCACTCTACATCCATTTTATCCACTCTACATCTATTTTTATTCACTCTACGTCCATTTTATCCACTCTACATCCATTTTTATCCATTCTACATCCATTTTTATCCACTCTACATTCATTTTATCCACTCTACATCAATTTTTATCCACTCTAAAACTATTTTGTCCACTCTACATCCATTTTTATCAACTCTACATCCATTTTATCCACTCTACATCCATTTTATCCACTCTACATCCATTTTTATCCACTCGACATCCATTTTATCCAAACTACATCCATTTTATCCACTCTACATCCATTTTATCCACTCTACATCCATTTTTATCCACTCGACATCCATTTTATCCACTCTACATCCATTTTATCCAAACTACATCCATTTTCTCCACTCTACATCCATTTTATCCAAACTACATCCATTTTTATCCACTCTACATCCATTTTTATCCACTCTACAACCATTTTATCCACTCTACATCCATTTTATCCCCTCTACATCCATTTTATCCACTCTACATCCATTTTTATCAACTCTACATCCATTTTATCCACTCTACATCCATTTTTATCCACTCTACATCCATTTTATCCACTCTACATCCATTTTTATCCACTCTACGTCCATTTTATCCACTCTACATCCATTTTATCCATTCTACATCCATTTTATCCACTCTACATCCATTTTTATCAACTCTACATCCATTTTATCCACTCTACATCCATTTTTATCCACTCTACATCCATTTTATCCACTCTACATCCATTTTTAACCACTCTACGCCCATTTTATCCACTCTACATCCATTTTATCCACTCTACATCCATTTTTATCCACTCTACATCAATTTAATCCACTCTACATCCATTTTTATCCACTCTACATCCATTTTTATCCACTCTACGCCCATTTTATCCACTCGACATCCATTTTATCCACTCTACATCCATTTTATCCAAACTACATCCATTTTATCCACTCTACATCCATTTTATCCACTCTACATCCATTTTTATCCACTCTACATCCATTTTTATCCACTTTACACCCATTTTATCCACTCTACATCCATTTTATCCACTCTACATCCATTTTTATGCACTCGACATCCATTTTATCCACTCTACATCCATTTTTATCCACTCTACATCCATTTTTATCCACTCTACATCCATTTTTATCCACTCTACATCCATTTTATCCACTCTACATCCATTTTTATCAACTCTACATCCATTTTATCCACTCTACATCCATTTTTATCCACTCTACGCCCATTTTATCCACTCTACATCCATTTTATCCACTCTACATCTATTTTTATCCACTCTACGTCCATTTTATCCACTCTACATCCATTTTATCCACTCTACATCCATTTTTATCCACTCGACATCCATTTTATCCACTCTACATCCATTTTATCCAAACTACATCCATTTTATCCACTCTACATCCATTTTATCCACTCTACATCCATTTTTATCCACTCTACATCCATTTTTATCCGCTCTACATCCATTTTTATCCACTCTACATTCATTTTATCCACTCTACATCAATTTTTATCCACTCTAAAACTATTTTGTCCACTCTACATCCATTTTTATCAACTCTACATCCATTTTATCCACTCTACATCCATTTTATCCACTCTACATCCATTTTTATCCACTCTACGTCCATTTTATCCACTCTACATCCATTTTTATCCACTCTACATCTATTTTATCCTCTTTACATCCATTTTATCCACTCTACATCCATTTTTATCCACTCTACATCCATTTTTATCCACTTTACACCCATTTTATCCACTCTACATCCATTTTATTTACTCTACATCCATTTTTATCCACTCTACGTCCATTTTATCCACTCTATATCCATTTTTATCCACTCTACATCTATTTTATCCCCTCTACATCCATTTTTATCCACTCGACACCCATTTTATCCACTCTACATCCATTTTATCCACTCTACATCCATTTTTATCCACTCTACGTCCATTTTATCCACTCTACATCCATTTTTATCCACTCTACATCTATTTTATCCCCTCTACATCCATTTTTATCCACTCGACATCCATTTTATCCACTCTACATCCATTTTTATCCACTCTACATCCATTTTATCCACTCTAAATCCATTTTTATCCACTCTACATCCATTTTTATCCACTCTACATCCATTTTTATCCACTCTACATCCATTTTATCCACTCTACATCCATTTTTATCAACTCTACATCCATTTTATCCACTCTACATCCATTTTTATCCACTCTACGCCCATTTTATCCACTCTACATCCATTTTATCCACTCTACATCTATTTTTATTCACTCTACGTCCATTTTATCCACTCTACATCCATTTTTATCCATTCTACATCCATTTTTATCCACTCTACATTCATTTTATCCACTCTACATCAATTTTTATCCACTCTAAAACTATTTTGTCCACTCTACATCCATTTTTATCAACTCTACATCCATTTTATCCACTCTACATCCATTTTATCCACTCTACATCCATTTTTATCCACTCGACATCCATTTTATCCAAACTACATCCATTTTATCCACTCTACATCCATTTTATCCACTCTACATCCATTTTTATCCACTCTACATCCATTTTATCCACTCTACATCCATTTTATCCAAACTACATCCATTTTCTCCACTCTACATCCATTTTATCCAAACTACATCCATTTTTATCCACTCTACATCCATTTTTATCCACTCTACATCCATTTTATACACTCTACATCCATTTTTATCCACTCTACAACCATTTTATCCACTCTACATCCATTTTATCCCCTCTACATCCATTTTATCCACTCTACATCCATTTTTATCAACTCTACATCCATTTTATCCACTCTACATCCATTTTTATCCACTCTACATCCATTTTATCCACTCTACATCCATTTTTATCCACTCTACGTCCATTTTATCCACTCTACATCCATTTTATCCATTCTACATCCATTTTATCCACTCTACATCCATTTTTATCAACTCTACATCCATTTTATCCACTCTACATCCATTTTTATCCACTCTACATCCATTTTATCCACTCTACATCCATTTTTAACCACTCTACGCCCATTTTATCCACTCTACATCCATTTTATCCACTCTACATCCATTTTTATCCACTCTACGTCCATTTTATCCACTCTATATCCATTTTTATCCACTCTACATCTATTTTATCCCCTCTACATCCATTTTATCCACTCTACATCCATTTTTATCCACTCGACATCCATTTTATCCACTCTACATCCATTTTATCCAAACTACATCCATTTTATCCACTCTACATCTATTTTATCCCCTCTACATCCATTTTATCCACTCTACATCCATTTTTATCCACTCGACGTCCATTTTTATCCACTCTACATCCATTTTTATCCACTTTACACCCATTTTATCCACTCTACATCTATTTTATCCACTCTACATCCATTTTTATCCACTCTACATCCATTTTTATCCACTTTACACCCATTTTATACACTCTACATCCATTTTATCCACTCTACATCTATTTTTATCCACTCTACGTCCATTTTATCCACTCTACATTCATTTTATCCACTCTACATCAATTTTTATCCACTCTAAATCTATTTTGTCCACTCTACATCCATTTTTATCAACTCTACATCCATTTTATCCACTCTACATCCATTTTTATCCACTCTACATCCATTTTATCCACTCTACATCCATTTTTATCCACTCTACATCCATTTTTATCCACTTTACACCCATTTTATCCACTCTACATCCATTTTATCCACTCTACATCCATTTTTATCCACTCTACATCCATTTTTATCCACTCTACGCCCATTTTATCCACTCGACATCCATTTTATCCACTCTACATCCATTTTATCCAAACTACATCCATTTTATCCACTCTACATCCATTTTATCCACTCTACATCCATTTTTATCCACTCTACATCCATTTTTATCCACTTTACACCCATTTTATCCACTCTACATCCATTTTATCCACTCTACATCCATTTTTATCCACTCTACGTCCATTTTATCCACTCTACATCCATTTTTATCCACTCTACATCTATTTTATCCCCTCTACATCCATTTTTATCCACTCGACTTCCATTTTATCCACTCTACATCCATTTTTATCCACTCTACATCCATTTTATCCACTCTACATCCATTTTTATCCACTCTACATCCATTTTTATCCACTCTACATCCAATTTTATCCACTCTACATCCATTTTATCCACTCTACATCCATTTTTATCAACTCTACATCCATTTTATCCACTCTACATCCATTTTTATCCACTCTACGCCCATTTTATCCACTCTACATCCATTTTATCCACTCTACATCTATTTTTATTCACTCTACGTCCATTTTATCCACTCTACATCCATTTTTATCCATTCTACATCCATTTTTATCCACTCTACATTCATTTTATCCACTCTACATCAATTTTTATCCACTCTAAAACTATTTTGTCCACTCTACATCCATTTTTATCAACTCTACATCCATTTTATCCACTCTACATCCATTTTATCCACTCTACATCCATTTTTATCCACTCGACATCCATTTTATCCAAACTACATCCATTTTATCCACTCTACATCCATTTTATCCACTCTACATCCATTTTTATCCACTCGACATCCATTTTATCCACTCTACATCCATTTTATCCAAACTACATCCATTTTCTCCACTCTACATCCATTTTATCCAAACTACATCCATTTTTATCCACTCTACATCCATTTTTATCCACTCTACATCCATTTTATCCACTCTACATCCATTTTTATCCACACTACAACCATTTTATCCACTCTACATCCATTTTATCCCCTCTACATCCATTTTATCCACTCTACATCCATTTTTATCAACTCTACATCCATTTTATCCACTCTACATCCATTTTTATCCACTCTACATCCATTTTATCCACTCTACATCCATTTTTATCCACTCTACGTCCATTTTATCCACTCTACATCCATTTTATCCATTCTACATCCATTTTATCCACTCTACATCCATTTTTATCAACTCTACATCCATTTTATCCACTCTACATCCATTTTTATCCACTCTACATCCATTTTATCCATTCTACATCCATTTTATCCACTCTACATCCATTTTTATCAACTCTACATCCATTTTATCCACTCTACATCCATTTTTATCCACTCTACATCCATTTTATCCACTCTACATCCATTTTTAACCACTCTACGCCCATTTTATCCACTCTACATCCATTTTATCCACTCTACATCCATTTTTAACCACTCTACGCCCATTTTATCCACTCTACATCCATTTTATCCACTCTACATCCATTTTTATCCACTCTACATCCATTTTATCCACTCTACATCCATTTTTATCCACTTTACACCCATTTTATCCACTCTACATCTATTTTATCCACTCTACATCCATTTTTATCCACTCTACATCCATTTTTATCCACTTTACACCCATTTTATACACTCTACATCCATTTTATCCACTCTACATCCATTTTTATCCACTCTACGTCCATTTTATCCACTCTACATTCATTTTATCCACTCTACATCAATTTTTATCCACTCTAAATCTATTTTGTCCACTCTACATCCATTTTTATCAACTCTACATCCATTTTATCCACTCTACATCCATTTTTATCCACTCTACATCCATTTTATCCACTCTACATCCATTTTTATCCACTCTACATCCATTTTTATCCACTTTACACCCATTTTATCCACTCTACATCCATTTTATCCACTCTACATCCATTTTTATCCACTCTACATCCATTTTTATCCACTCTACGCCCATTTTATCCACTCGACATCCATTTTATCCACTCTACATCCATTTTATCCAAACTACATCCATTTTATCCACTCTACATCCATTTTATCCACTCTACATCCATTTTTATCCACTCTACATCCATTTTTATCCACTTTACACCCATTTTATCCACTCTACATCCATTTTATCCACTCTACATCCATTTTTATCCACTCTACGTCCATTTTATCCACTCTACATCCATTTTTATCCACTCTACATCTATTTTATCCCCTCTACATCCATTTTTATCCACTCGACATCAATTTTATCCACTCTACATCCATTTTTATCCACTCTACATCCATTTTATCCACTCTACATCCATTTTTATCCACTCTACATCCATTTTTATCCACTCTACATCCAATTTTATCCACTCTACATCCATTTTATCCACTCTACATCCATTTTTATCAACTCTACATCCATTTTATCCACTCTACATCCATTTTTATCCACTCTACGCCCATTTTATCCACTCTACATCCATTTTATCCACTCTACATCTATTTTTATTCACTCTACGTCCATTTTATCCACTCTACATCCATTTTTATCCATTCTACATCCATTTTTATCCACTCTACATTCATTTTATCCACTCTACATCAATTTTTATCCACTCTAAAACTATTTTGTCCACTCTACATCCATTTTTATCAACTCTACATCCATTTTATCCACTCTACATCCATTTTATCCACTCTACATCCATTTTTATCCACTCGACATCCATTTTATCCAAACTACATCCATTTTATCCACTCTACATCCATTTTATCCACTCTACATCCATTTTTATCCACTCGACATCCATTTTATCCACTCTACATCCATTTTATCCAAACTACATCCATTTTCTCCACTCTACATCCATTTTATCCAAACTACATCCATTTTTATCCACTCTACATCCATTTTTATCCACTCTACATCCATTTTATACACTCTACATCCATTTTTATCCACTCTACAACCATTTTATCCACTCTACATCCATTTTATCCCCTCTACATCCATTTTATCCACTCTACATCCATTTTTATCAACTCTACATCCATTTTATCCACTCTACATCCATTTTTATCCACTCTACATCCATTTTATCCACTCTACATCCATTTTTATCCACTCTACGTCCATTTTATCCACTCTACATCCATTTTATCCATTCTACATCCATTTTTATCCACTCTACATTCATTTTATCCACTCTACATCAATTTTTATCCACTCTAAAACTATTTTGTCCACTCTACATCCATTTTTATCAACTCTACATCCATTTTATCCACTCTACATCCATTTTATCCACTCTACATCCATTTTTATCCACTCGACATCCATTTTATCCAAACTACATCCATTTTATCCACTCTACATCCATTTTATCCACTCTACATCCATTTTTATCCACTCGACATCCATTTTATCCACTCTACATCCATTTTATCCAAACTACATCCATTTTCTCCACTCTACATCCATTTTATCCAAACTACATCCATTTTTATCCACTCTACATCCATTTTTATCCACTCTACATCCATTTTATACACTCTACATCCATTTTTATCCACTCTACAACCATTTTATCCACTCTACATCCATTTTATCCCCTCTACATCCATTTTATCCACTCTACATCCATTTTTATCAACTCTACATCCATTTTATCCACTCTACATCCATTTTTATCCACTCTACATCCATTTTATCCACTCTACATCCATTTTTATCCACTCTACGTCCATTTTATCCACTCTACATCCATTTTATCCATTCTACATCCATTTTATCCACTCTACATCCATTTTTATCAACTCTACATCCATTTTATCCACTCTACATCCATTTTTATCCACTCTACATCCATTTTATCCACTCTACATCCATTTTTAACCACTCTACGCCCATTTTATCCACTCTACATCCATTTTATCCACTCTACATCCATTTTTATCCACTCTACATCAATTTTATCCACTCTACATCCATTTTTATCCACTTTACACCCATTTTATCCACTCTACATCCATTTTATCCACTCTACATCCATTTTTATCCACTCTACATCCATTTTTATCCACTTTACACCCATTTTATACACTCTACATCCATTTTATCCACTCTACATCTATTTTTATCCACTCTACGTCCATTTTATCCACTCTACATTCATTTTATCCACTCTACATCAATTTTTATCCACTCTAAATCTATTTTGTCCACTCTACATCCATTTTTATCAACTCTACATCCATTTTATCCACTCTACATCCATTTTTATCCACTCTACATCCATTTTATCCACTCTACATCCATTTTTATCCACTCTACATCCATTTTTATCCACTTTACACCCATTTTATCCACTCTACATCCATTTTATCCACTCTACATCCATTTTTATCCACTCTACATCCATTTTTATCCACTCTACGCCCATTTTATCCACTCGACATCCATTTTATCTACTCTACATCCATTTTATCCAAACTACATCCATTTTATCCACTCTACATCCATTTTATCCACTCTACATCCATTTTTATCCACTCTACATCCATTTTTATCCACTTTACACCCATTTTATCCACTCTACATCCATTTTATCCACTCTACATCCATTTTTATCCACTCTACGTCCATTTTATCCACTCTACATCCATTTTTATCCACTCTACATCTATTTTATCCCCTCTACATCCATTTTTATCCACTCGACATCAATTTTATCCACTCTACATCCATTTTTATCCACTCTACATCCATTTTATCCACTCTACATCCATTTTTATCCACTCTACATCCATTTTTATCCACTCTACATCCAATTTTATCCACTCTACATCCATTTTATCCACTCTACATCCATTTTTATCAACTCTACATCCATTTTATCCACTCTACATCCATTTTTATCCACTCTACGCCCATTTTATCCACTCTACATCCATTTTATCCACTCTACATCTATTTTTATTCACTCTACGTCCATTTTATCCACTCTACATCCATTTTTATCCATTCTACATCCATTTTTATCCACTCTACATTCATTTTATCCACTCTACATCAATTTTTATCCACTCTAAAACTATTTTGTCCACTCTACATCCATTTTTATCAACTCTACATCCATTTTATCCACTCTACATCCATTTTATCCACTCTACATCCATTTTTATCCACTCGACATCCATTTTATCCAAACTACATCCATTTTATCCACTCTACATCCATTTTATCCACTCTACATCCATTTTTATCCACTCGACATCCATTTTATCCACTCTACATCCATTTTATCCAAACTACATCCATTTTATCCACTCTACATCCATTTTATCCAAACTACATCCATTTTTATCCACTCTACATCCATTTTTATCCACTCTACAACCATTTTATCCACTCTACATCCATTTTATCCCCTCTACATCCATTTTATCCACTCTACATCCATTTTTATCAACTCTACATCCATTTTATCCACTCTACATCCATTTTTATCCACTCTACATCCATTTTATCCACTCTACATCCATTTTTATCCACTCTACGTCCATTTTATCCACTCTACATCCATTTTATCCATTCTACATCCATTTTATCCACTCTACATCCATTTTTATCAACTCTACATCCATTTTATCCACTCTACATCCATTTTTATCCACTCTACATCCATTTTATCCACTCTACATCCATTTTTAACCACTCTACGCCCATTTTATCCACTCTACATCCATTTTATCCACTCTACATCCATTTTTATCCACTCTACATCAATTTAATCCACTCTACATCCATTTTTATCCACTCTACATCCATTTTTATCCACTCTACGCCCATTTTATCCACTCGACATCCATTTTATCCACTCTACATCCATTTTATCCAAACTACGTCCATTTTATCCACTCTACATCCATTTTTATCCACTCTACATCCATTTTATCCCCTCTACATCCATTTTTATCCACTCGACATCAATTTTATCCACTCTACATCCATTTTTATCCACTCTACATCCATTTTATCCACTCTACATCCATTTTTATCCACTCTACATCCATTTTTATCCACTCTACATCCAATTTTATCCACTCTACATCCATTTTATCCACTCTACATCCATTTTTATCAACTCTACATCCATTTTATCCACTCTACATCTATTTTTATCCACTCTACGCCCATTTTATCCACTCTACATCCATTTTATCCACTCTACATCTATTTTTATTCACTCTACGTCCATTTTATCCACTCTACATCCATTTTTATCCATTCTACATCCATTTTTATCCACTCTACATTCATTTTATCCACTCTACATCAATTTTTATCCACTCTAAAACTATTTTGTCCACTCTACATCCATTTTTATCAACTCTACATCCATTTTATCCACTCTACATCCATTTTATCCACTCTACATCCATTTTTATCCACTCGACATCCATTTTATCCAAACTACATCCATTTTATCCACTCTACATCCATTTTATCCACTCTACATCCATTTTTATCCACTCGACATCCATTTTATCCACTCTACATCCATTTTATCCAAACTACATCCATTTTCTCCACTCTACATCCATTTTATCCAAACTACATCCATTTTTATCCACTCTACATC
The DNA here is from genome assembly GCA_933228935.1 of Pemphredon lugubris. Classification (NCBI taxonomy): domain Eukaryota; kingdom Metazoa; phylum Arthropoda; class Insecta; order Hymenoptera; family Crabronidae; genus Pemphredon; species Pemphredon lugubris. Next base: position 39,652,882 of record OW121816.1, on the reverse strand, counting down.
CATTTTTATCCACTCTACAACCATTTTATCCACTCTACATCCATTTTATCCCCTCTACATCCATTTTATCCACTCTACATCCATTTTTATCAACTCTACATCCATTTTATCCACTCTACATCCATTTTTATCCACTCTACATCCATTTTATCCACTCTACATCCATTTTTATCCACTCTACGTCCATTTTATCCACTCTACATCCATTTTATCCATTCTACATCCATTTTATCCACTCTACATCCATTTTTATCAACTCTACATCCATTTTATCCACTCTACATCCATTTTTATCCACTCTACATCCATTTTATCCACTCTACATCCATTTTTAACCACTCTACGCCCATTTTATCCACTCTACATCCATTTTATCCACTCTACATCCATTTTTATCCACTCTACATCAATTTAATCCACTCTACATCCATTTTTATCCACTCTACATCCATTTTTATCCACTCTACGCCCATTTTATCCACTCGACATCCATTTTATCCACTCTACATCCATTTTATCCAAACTACATCCATTTTATCCACTCTACATCCATTTTATCCACTCTACATCCATTTTTATCCACTCTACATCCATTTTTATCCACTTTACACCCATTTTATCCACTCTACATCCATTTTATCCACTCTACATCCATTTTTATCCACTCGACATCCATTTTATCCACTCTACATCCATTTTTATCCACTCTACATCCATTTTTATCCACTCTACATCCATTTTTATCCACTCTACATCCATTTTATCCACTCTACATCCATTTTTATCCACTCTACGCCCATTTTATCCACTCTACATCCATTTTATCCACTCTACATCTATTTTTATCCACTCTACGTCCATTTTATCCACTCTACATCCATTTTATCCACTCTACATCCATTTTTATCCACTCGACATCCATTTTATCCACTCTACATCCATTTTATCCAAACTACATCCATTTTATCCACTCTACATCCATTTTATCCACTCTACATCCATTTTTATCCACTCTACATCCATTTTTATCCGCTCTACATCCATTTTTATCCACTCTACATTCATTTTATCCACTCTACATCAATTTTTATCCACTCTAAAACTATTTTGTCCACTCTACATCCATTTTTATCAACTCTACATCCATTTTATCCACTCTACATCCATTTTATCCACTCTACATCCATTTTTATCCACTCGACATCCATTTTATCCACTCTACATCCATTTTATCCAAACTACATCCATTTTATCCACTCTACATCCATTTTATCCACTCTACATCCATTTTTATCCACTCTACATCCATTTTTATCCGCTCTACATCCATTTTTATCCACTCTACATTCATTTTATCCACTCTACATCAATTTTTATCCACTCTAAAACTATTTTGTCCACTCTACATCCATTTTTATCAACTCTACATCCATTTTATCCACTCTACATCTATTTTTATCCACTCTACGCCCATTTTATCCACTCTACATCCATTTTATCCACTCTACATCTATTTTTATTCACTCTACGTCCATTTTATCCACTCTACATCCATTTTTATCCATTCTACATCCATTTTTATCCACTCTACATCCATTTTATCCACTCTACATCAATTTTTATCCACTCTAAAACTATTTTGTCCACTCTACATCCATTTTTATCAACTCTACATCCATTTTATCCACTCTACATCCATTTTATCCACTCTACATCCATTTTTATCCACTCGACATCCATTTTATCCAAACTACATCCATTTTATCCACTCTACATCCATTTTATCCACTCTACATCCATTTTTATCCACTCGACATCCATTTTATCCACTCTACATCCATTTTATCCAAACTACATCCATTTTCTCCACTCTACATCCATTTTATCCAAACTACATCCATTTTTATCCACTCTACATCCATTTTTATCCACTCTACAACCATTTTATCCACTCTACATCCATTTTATCCCCTCTACATCCATTTTATCCACTCTACATCCATTTTTATCAACTCTACATCCATTTTATCCACTCTACATCCATTTTTATCCACTCTACATCCATTTTATCCACTCTACATCCATTTTTATCCACTCTACGTCCATTTTATCCACTCTACATCCATTTTATCCATTCTACATCCATTTTATCCACTCTACATCCATTTTTATCAACTCTACATCCATTTTATCCACTCTACATCCATTTTTATCCACTCTACATCCATTTTATCCACTCTACATCCATTTTTAACCACTCTACGCCCATTTTATCCACTCTACATCCATTTTATCCACTCTACATCCATTTTTATCCACTCTACATCAATTTAATCCACTCTACATCCATTTTTATCCACTCTACATCCATTTTTATCCACTCTACGCCCATTTTATCCACTCGACATCCATTTTATCCACTCTACATCCATTTTATCCAAACTACATCCATTTTATCCACTCTACATCCATTTTATCCACTCTACATCCATTTTTATCCACTCTACATCCATTTTTATCCACTTTACACCCATTTTATCCACTCTACATCCATTTTATCCACTCTACATCCATTTTTATCCACTCGACATCCATTTTATCCACTCTACATCCATTTTTATCCACTCTACATCCATTTTTATCCACTCTACATCCATTTTTATCCACTCTACATCCATTTTATCCACTCTACATCCATTTTTATCCACTCTACGCCCATTTTATCCACTCTACATCCATTTTATCCACTCTACATCTATTTTTATCCACTCTACGTCCATTTTATCCACTCTACATCCATTTTATCCACTCTACATCCATTTTTATCCACTCGACATCCATTTTATCCACTCTACATCCATTTTATCCAAACTACATCCATTTTATCCACTCTACATCCATTTTATCCACTCTACATCCATTTTTATCCACTCTACATCCATTTTTATCCGCTCTACATCCATTTTTATCCACTCTACATTCATTTTATCCACTCTACATCAATTTTTATCCACTCTAAAACTATTTTGTCCACTCTACATCCATTTTTATCAACTCTACATCCATTTTATCCACTCTACATCCATTTTATCCACTCTACATCCATTTTTATCCACTCTACGTCCATTTTATCCACTCTACATCCATTTTTTCCACTCTACATCTATTTTATCCTCTTTACATCCATTTTATCCACTCTACATCCATTTTTATCCACTCTACATCCATTTTTATCCACTTTACACCCATTTTATCCACTCTACATCCATTTTATTTACTCTACATCCATTTTTATCCACTCTACGTCCATTTTATCCACTCTATATCCATTTTTATCCACTCTACATCTATTTTATCCCCTCTACATCCATTTTATCCACTCTACATCCATTTTTATCCACTCGACATCCATTTTATCCACTCTACATCCATTTTATCCAAACTACATCCATTTTATCCACTCTACATCCATTTTATCCACTCTACATCCATTTTTATCCACTCTACATCCATTTTTATCCACTCTACGCCCATTTTATCCACTCGACATCCATTTTATCCACTCTACATCCATTTTATCCAAACTACATCCATTTTATCCACTCTACATCCATTTTATCCACTCTACATCCATTTTTATCCACTCTACATCCATTTTTATCCACTTTACACCCATTTTATCCACTCTACATCCATTTTATCCACTCTACATCCATTTTTATCCACTCTACGTCCATTTTATCCACTCTACATCCATTTTTATCCACTCTACATCCATTTTATCCCCTCTACATCCATTTTTATCCACTCTACATCCATTTTATCCACTCTACATCCATTTTTATCCACTCTACATCCATTTTATCCACTCTAAATCCATTTTTATCCACTCTACATCCATTTTTATCCACTCTACATCCATTTTTATCCACTCTACATCCATTTTATCCACTCTACATCCATTTTTATCAACTCTACATCCATTTTATCCACTCTACATCCATTTTTATCCACTCTACATCCAATTTTATCCACTCTACATCCATTTTATCCACTCTACATCCATTTTTATCAACTCTACATCCATTTTATCCACTCTACATCCATTTTTATCCACTCTACGCCCATTTTATCCACTCTACATCCATTTTATCCACTCTACATCTATTTTTATTCACTCTACGTCCATTTTATCCACTCTACATCCATTTTTATCCATTCTACATCCATTTTTATCCACTCTACATTCATTTTATCCACTCTACATCAATTTTTATCCACTCTAAAACTATTTTGTCCACTCTACATCCATTTTTATCAACTCTACATCCATTTTATCCACTCTACATCCATTTTATCCACTCTACATCCATTTTTATCCACTCGACATCCATTTTATCCACTCTACATCCATTTTATCCAAACTACATCCATTTTCTCCACTCTACATCCATTTTATCCAAACTACATCCATTTTTATCCACTCTACATCCATTTTTATCCACTCTACATCCATTTTATACACTCTACATCCATTTTTATCCACTCTACAACCATTTTATCCACTCTACATCCATTTTATCCCCTCTACATCCATTTTATCCACTCTACATCCATTTTTATCAACTCTACATCCATTTTATCCACTCTACATCTGTTGTGTAATCATTCACCCATGTGGCAGAAAGAGCCTGTAATAGAGCTTTGTAAGGAACAGAGCTATATCACATTGCGGTGAATAGGTGTAGAGGAGCACAATCATTCAATATCAACGAGGAATCAGAGTGAAGCAAATATCTATTGTGAATAATCTAAGAAATGCGGTGATATTGTATAAGCGGTGAGATCTCAATTCTTGCTGAGGTTCGACAAGACGCGGCGAAGCTACAATTATTCAAACAGACAAGCATGGCGGTTACCGTTACGCGGGTATAAGAACAAAGGATTCCGATATTGAATGTTACCACATGAGTTAGATTCGCGGTGAGGAATCTGGTGTGTCTGGAATAGTCAATAACAGAGCAATTAACGAGTAACAAAAATAGTAGATTTATTATAATAATAAATAAACATACCTAGCGGTGAGTATACTACTATAGAGTAGAGCTCGGCGGGTTCCTGCGAGCTAACGCTCGTCTTTTCCTTAATGTTAATTAATATTAGAGCTCTGAATACCTCACTATGCGTAGCGGAAAATAAGCTCTTAGATCGTCGGTGCGGTAATCTAAGGATCGGCGGTGAACACAATTTACAGTAATGAAACTACACGTGTGCACACGCTAACTAGAGAACCAATAATGGCGATCGATAGACGCCAACGGAAAATCATGAAGAACAGAGTTCATAAAGTTACAAGATTCGCCCTGCTCTCATGAAAATGCGTGCGTGCGGAGCGGGCCTGAGGTGACAGCAGGCTGATTATTGGCTAATTGGGCGATAAGCGCCCTCTGACGCTGACGGCGGTACGCGTGATCGATGCGGATAGAGAATCAATATTAGGCGGCTCGACGCCGCCTAACCTCACGCGGTGCGGTGCCCCAGAGAGGGCACTGCGATGCTAATTACCGAACATTCCGCCCGCCATCAGCAACAGCGTTGATGATTAAACCCTTTCTCGCGCTTCTTGAGGTTGGGGTTGTACGTGGTTCTTCAGAGTTCTTGATTCTCTGGAGCTGGTGTAGGAGCTGGCAAGACAGCGAGCTTAGAGATAGGTCTCTTCATTGTAGAGGTGGCTGTCTTGAGAGTAACCACCCTGGTGAGCCCGTCTTGTCCAGGGTGGAGAGCCATTATTCTGGCGAGCGGCCACTTGGATGGTGGAAACCTTTCATCGGTTATTAACACCAGGGAGCCCACTGCGATCTCGTTGGATGGATGGTGCCATTTTGAGATGGCTTGATGCCGCTGCAGATAACTGGTCGACCAGGTTGACCAGAATCGTTGGAGCTGTTGCTGCAGGAGTTGCCATCGATCCAGTCTAGAGCTCTTGAGCTCGAGGAGCGATGGTTCAGGCAGGGTATTAATTGCCTGTCCAATGAGGAAATGACCTGGCGTCAATACTGACAGGTCGTCTGGATCCTCGCTTAGAGCTTCCAAGGGCCTAGAGTTCAATACTGCCTCAACTTGGACCAGAAGAGTCGTAAATTCTTCAAAGGTGAGGGCAGTGGCGGTTATCCTCGAGAGGTGGTGCTTGATGGACTTGACTGCAGCTTCCCATTTTCCTCCCATATGCGGGGCTGCAGGCGGATTGAATCGCCAGGTAATGCGATCCTGTGCGAAGAGCTCAGAGAGCTTCGAACACTCCTTTGTCCCTCGAGTGAAGAGCCTCTTGATCTCGGCGGCGGCTCCAGTGAAATTGGTGCCACAATCACTGGAGAGCGTCTGACAGATCCCACGGCGGCCGATGAACCTCCTGAATGCCGCGAGGAATGCGTCAGTGGAGTAGTCGCTGACCGCTTCCAAATGGACAGCCGACGTCGAAAAGCATACAAAGACACAAAGCCAGCCCTTTGTAGTCTTCGCACCTCTTCCCTTCCATGTCCTGAGCACGATCGGTCCGGCGTAGTCCAACCCCGTATGGGTGAACGGGGAGGATGGAGTTACGCGGGTGGTTGGCAGCTGGCCCATAAGCTGTTGAGCTCGTTGTCTGCGGTAGCGGGCGCACTTCATACATTTTAAAATGTATGAGCGTACAGGCTGCCTTCCTCCGATTATCCAACAAGTCTGTCGGATGCGGGCGAGAGTTAACTGGGTGCCACCGTGGAGCGTGCGTTCATGTGCGTCAGAGATCAGGAGCTCGGAGAGCCTCGATGACCGTGGCAGGATCGCAGGATGCTTGTTGTCAAGCTCAAGGTTGGAGTTCTTGAGCCTTCCTCCAACCCGAATGATGCCCTTGGTGTCCAGAAAGGCCGTCAATCGGCTGAAGGGATGTCCACGAGGCCAGGGGGTCATCGTCGAAAGTATCTTGAGCTCGAATTGGAAATACCTGGATTGCGTAACTTTAACCCAGTATTCCAAAGAGCGGTCCAGGTCTGTTGGGCCGAGCTCGTTCCGGAGCGATGAATCTGGCACCTTAGCGAAGATGGAACGAACTCTGAAACATATTGCGGTAATACGGAGGAGGCGGTTAAGAGAAGAATAGCGGTAAATAAGATCCCAACAGACTGGTGTCTGAACGCCAGCGGTAAACGCCAACCCTGGTCGTTCTTCGAGCTGGATCGCTGGGTCGAGTGCGAAATTCTGAGCCGGCCAAGACTCGGCGGTTTTCAGAAGCCATGGTGGGCCGGTCCACCATAGGTGGTGCTTCTGGAGCTGGTATGGCGTAAGTCCCCTTGATGCACAGTCCGCTGGATTGTCCTTCCCTGGAACGAACCTCCACTGGCCAGTTGGAGTCAGATCTTGTATTGCGGACACTCTGTTCCTAACGAAGTCCTTCCAGCGAGACGGGTGCGAGCTTATCCACGTCAGTGCAACTGCGGAATCAGTCCACAAATAAGTTGGAGCTTCACCAAGGTCTAGCGCTTTCCGGCAGTAGGCTACTAGCTTAGAGAGCAGTAGTGCGGCGCTGAGCTCCAGTCTCGGGATAGTGAGACGCTTGAGAGGAGCGACCTTGGTCTTGGAGCATACCAGAGTAACGCGGGCTCCGGTATTTGCGGTGTGGACCTTTAGATATACGGTTGCCGCCATTGCAACCTGAGAGGCGTCGGAGAACCCATGGAATTCTACCGTTGCACTGGTGGAGAGTTGGATCCATCTTGGTATAGAAATTTCGGGGATCGTGGCGAGCTCGTTCTTGAATTTATTCCATTTGCGGCAAACGTGATCCGGCAAATGGTCGTCCCAGCTGAGCTTCTCCAGCCAAAGCTCCTGCAATAATACTTTGGCTTGGATGGTGATAGGCGAGAGAAAACCAAGAGGATCAAAAAGTTGCGCGATCTCTGACAGGATGCGGCGTTTAGTTGGATGCGGAGCTGGAGCTGGTGGCTTGATTCTGAATTGGAAGCTATCAGAATGCGGGGACCAATGCAGGCCTAAGAGCTTCGTGCTATTTGCGGTATCGTCAAACGATAAAGTTGTTCTCGCTTCCACCCGAGAATGCTGCTGCAAACCATGATGGTTACTGGTCCACTTGGCGAGAGGAAAACCGCCCGCCATGCAGAGCTTCGTAAGCTGGTCGGCAATAGCTTGGAGCTCGGCGATATCGTCGGCACCACCGAATATGTCGTCCACATATCGTCCTTGAAGAAGAGGTTGGAGCGCAAGCGGGTATTTGTCGCCTTCATCGGCCACGAGTTGAAGAAGCACCCGAACTGCTAAATATGGAGCTGGTCGCGTGCCATAGGTCACAGTAGTGAGCTGATATGGAACAATATTGTTCTGCTCATCTTTCCAGAGGATCCGCTGAAGATCCCAGTCTCGTTGGTCCACTAGGATCTGTCTGAACATCTTCGTGATGTCAGTAGCGAAAATAAAGCGGTGGCGGCGAATCCAGAGCAGTACATCGATTAAATCGATCTGGAGCTTCGGACCTGTGTGGAGCACGTCATTCAGTGACACTCCAGAACGTGTTGGGCGGGAGCCATTAAACACAACTCTCAGCTTGGTAGTCGTGCTGTCTTCTCTCAGCACGCCGTGATGCGGTAGATAATAGACTGGAGATTCAGTCGCGGTAGTCGGTGCCTTCACCATATGATGGAGCTGCTGATATTCCGTGAGGAATGATGAATAGAGCTCGCTGTAGGTCTCGTCACCTGCAAGACGCCGTAGAAGATGTTGGAGGCATCGCGAGGCGGTAAGATACGAATCTCCAAGCTGAGAGGGCGGCGATCTCACAGGAAGTCTTACTGTGTACCTTCCGGAGCTCGTTCTGGAGTGCGTTAACTTGAAGTGAGCTTCACAGGCTTGCTCCTCTGGAGAGAGGTCTTGCGCGGTTGCAGCTTCTGGTACTTCCTCTTGAACCCAAAACTGAGTGAGCAGATCTTGAAGGCTTTGCGTTGTTTGATCGATTGACATGTGATACGCGGATGCGGTTGTATCATCGGTGGTGTTGACCGGACCAAAGACAATCCAGCCAAAGATGGTCTTTTGCGCGACCGGGAGATGTGGAGCATCCTTGACGATGTCCGGTAGTAATATCATCCCGTAGTTGTCGGCTCCGAGAATCATGTCAATCGACTGCGGTGTTAAATAGTGCGGGTCTGCGAGCTCGAGGTGTCCCAAGTGTTCCCACGTTGGGTGCGAGCTTTGCGCACTCGGAATCTCGTTGGTAAGCTGCTTCAAGATGTGTGCGGTGATTTGAACTGACTCTGGTGAGTAGATGGATCTCAGTGTCAGTTCCACCACGCCTCGTGTGAACCCAGCTTCAGAGCCGCCAATACCACGGATCGCAATGGTGGAATGATGGCGTGGTATGCGGAGCGTCTTGACTAGAGCTTCTGAGACGAAGCTCAACTCTGAACCAGAGTCGATTAGCAATCGAGCCCGGTGGCTGAGGTGCGGTGTTTCTATTTGAACGAGGCTGGTGGCGAGTAGTACAGCCGGACGACTGTAGCGGTGGTTCAAAGGCGGTGGATGTAGCGTGCGGTGCGGTAGAGGTAGCGGTTGCGGTTCATTGTGCGGTGATTCTTGCGGTGGAGGTTGCGGTAAGTCGGGTGGAAGCGGAGGTCTTCATTTTTTTTGCGGTTGCTGGAGCGGGTGCGGTGTGAATCATGGTGTGATGCCGCTGATCACAAACGCGGCATCGTCTGGTGGAGCGACACCACGCGAGCCCATGGTGCCCGAGACAGTTGGGGCAGAGCTGCTTCTCGCGAGCAACCGCGGCTCTAGCCTCATTGCCGAGAGCGGCGAACTTGCGGCAGGTTGCGATATAATGCACCTCACCGCAGTAATCGCAGTAGTACGGCGAGTCCTGAGGGTGCGGTGACGGCCGTGCCTGGCGCGGTGCGGTGGTTCCTGCGGAGCTCGAGGATGCGGCAGCAGAGGAGCTCGTTGACGTCGGCCTTTGCACGACGTGGTGTGCTGCGACTACTGCTGGTCTCCGTTGCGCGGTAGATGCGTAGGAGCTCGGCTGCGGGGTCTTCGCAGAGCTCTCCAGGCACTCACTCGCTCGAGCTCTGCCCTCGAGGAAAGCGGTGAGCGTTTTTAGAGTTGGGAGCTCGGTGGTGGAGCCCAACTTCTGCTCCCAAGCTTGGCGCGTGGTCGAATCGAGCCTCTTCGTCATCGAATAAACGATGACCGTCTCCCACTGGTCGGCATCGACTCCGAGCGACTTTAACGAGCTGCGGACCTCAGCGGTTGTGTTTAAGAGCCCGTTCAGCTGGGTTGCGGATGGAGCTGTCAGCGGTTTTCCCCCAAAAAACTTGTCCAGCTGTGCGGTGACGAGGAGGCGCTTATTCTCGAATCGCTTCTTTAGTTGCGACCAAGCGGGAGCGAACGAGCTTCCTTCCATTGGGAAAGAGCTCACAAGCGGTGCGGCGGATCCAGCGAGGCTTGTCTGCAGGTAATGCATTCTCTGCACGTCCGAGAGCCCCTCATGCTCAATCACGATGGACGTGAAGAGATCGCGGAACGATGGCCAGGAGATGTAGTCTCCGAAGAAGGTGGAGATCTTCAGCTCCGGCAACTTGCTCGGAGCTGGTGCGGGTGCGGTCTTGGGAGAGCTCGTCTGCAAGGCGGCGATACTCGCACGCCTCGTCAGCAAAGCCTCCTTTGCTTTGCCGCTCTTCCTCATGGGCTCTGAGACGTACTGCCCAACGAGCTCGGGGAGCTCAATACGCTCTGCGGCGCACAAGTCGCACAGTGTCGCTTGCGTTTCCGAGTACTCTGCCACATACTCTTTGAGCATCGCGAGCTTGGCGGTGAGAGCGGCAGCCGACGCCTCTTCCAGGCTCGCGAGCTCCATCGAGCTCTCGCAGTGCTCCAGCACCATCTCCCGCTGCGTGCGGAGCATTGCCAATTTCAATTGGAGCCTGGCCGACGGCTTCTTTCCTTTCGGAGATGCGGAGCGGGAGGAAGGCTTAGCCTTTTCTTGCTCAATGGCGGTGCGCTCGATCAAGAGCTCTGCGGGAACATCCAAGGTTGCCACGTGGATGGCAGGAGACTCAGGCGTCTGCGGTGCGGTGATATCCAGCGCGGATCCCTCGCTGAGCATCGGCGGTGGGAGCGCGATTGCGGGTAGAGCGCTTTTCCCCTCTGACATCTTGAGCTAGCGGTGAAAATGAACGTGTAGATGCGTGATAACGAGAGGCGGTAAGAATAAATACAATAAAGAATGCGGAAGACAATATAACTAACTACTCAAGAGCCATGTGTATGCATAATTATTAAAAGATGAATGTATGAACGAAGATGACGGATGACGCAATTATAACGAGTGAGCATTGAATAGGCACTCGAGTCAAAAGGGGGAGTGATAATAAAAAGAATGTCAAGTAAAATAAATAGAGCTGTGCGAGTAAACGAGCACATGAGTCCAAATGACGAATGAATGATTTGAAATTGATCCAGTCAGTGTAAAATTAATAAGAGTATTTGAGCAAGTCGAGACAGCATGCAGGTGCACGAGGTAACCTGAATATTGTCTAACTGCGTATTATAAAGAGCGATACTGAATGAATAGGTAGAATGCAGGAGCACGAAGGAAAACCTGCATAACGCCTAAACCAGTATGCGGATCAAAGTTATATGAATCTATTAACTGAATAACTGAGGTTTAAAGCGGAGGAGTGAGTTTTCTCGAATGCATAGACAGTGCGGTAACATAATATAAATCACCCTCGATGAACAATAATAACCATAATAAATAGATATAAATAGAAATTTAAACATCACCTGAATAATCACTGTGAACAGAGAATACATATTACATAAAACAGTGCGAAATAAATAACCACAGAATTCAATACGTAATAAATAACAATAAATGAACAATTAATTCGATATCATGTTTCCTTAATATATAAAATATACAAGTGTGCGCGCAACGCAGCACAGGAGTCTTAAGTTAAAAGATCATAATGCCAATACTGGAGAAGAATTTCTGAATAATCGAGGTGCAGTCAGGACGTTAATGTAACGTACTATAATTCAATACCGCGGAATTAATTTGGCAATGTCTGAGTGACTCGAGATATGAGTCAACAATAATGATCGAGTACGTTTGATAGAGCAAGCAAATGTGCGGTGAACCCGGGCACATGAGTCAAGATATTGAAAGTGCAAAGATAACCATGAATTACAACAATAAGATCAAGCGTTATAATGTAAAGCAAGAGTACCGATAACATGAGTATCATGAAGCTTCATTTGAATAATATTTCACAATCGTGCTCTCGAGTGAGCACAGAATACAAGCGTACGTTAACAAGAACTTGAAATTAGATAGAAGAATAGAATAAAATTAAGTATTGTGAGTACGTCGGTACGAGATAGCTGCATGGTAAATTAAAAACGTAAATCAATTGTATAAGAGCAAGTACGCGAATCGAAAGGCACATACGTCTATGTTCAATAAATAAAGGAGTACAAACAGTAAACCTCCAATAAGAGTGTTAATGTGCATATCGATGAGCATACGCGTCCAATATGAAGAAATATCTGCATACTAGAGTAGCGTAACATCAATAATACATTACAAAATAAGAGAGAATTACAATATACATATAAATATGTGCGGTTCAAACGAGCGACGCGGTGAGATCACATTATTTAATAAATGTGATTGCATAGTGAGGCGAATGAGATGATGCATAGTGAGGCGAGACGCAGCGGGGACGCGGGGTTTGACTATTCCAGAATCCGGCTCGAAGGACCAAAAAATGTTGTGTAATCATTCACCCATGTGGCAGAAAGAGCCTGTAATAGAGCTTTGTAAGGAACAGAGCTATATCACATTGCGGTGAATAGGTGTAGAGGAGCACAATCATTCAATATCAACGAGGAATCAGAGTGAAGCAAATATCTATTGTGAATAATCTAAGAAATGCGGTGATATTGTATAAGCGGTGAGATCTCAATTCTTGCTGAGGTTCGACAAGACGCGGCGAAGCTACAATTATTCAAACAGACAAGCATGGCGGTTACCGTTACGCGGGTATAAGAACAAAGGATTCCGATATTGAATGTTACCACATGAGTTAGATTCGCGGTGAGGAATCTGGTGTGTCTGGAATAGTCAATAACAGAGCAATTAACGAGTAACAAAAATAGTAGATTTATTATAATAATAAATAAACATACCTAGCGGTGAGTATACTACTATAGAGTAGAGCTCGGCGGGTTCCTGCGAGCTAACGCTCGTCTTTTCCTTAATGTTAATTAATATTAGAGCTCTGAATACCTCACTATGCGTAGCGGAAAATAAGCTCTTAGATCGTCGGTGCGGTAATCTAAGGATCGGCGGTGAACACAATTTACAGTAATGAAACTACACGTGTGCACACGCTAACTAGAGAACCAATAATGGCGATCGATAGACGCCAACGGAAAATCATGAAGAACAGAGTTCATAAAGTTACAAGATTCGCCCTGCTCTCATGAAAATGCGTGCGTGCGGAGCGGGCCTGAGGTGACAGCAGGCTGATTATTGGCTAATTGGGCGATAAGCGCCCTCTGACGCTGACGGCGGTACGCGTGATCGATGCGGATAGAGAATCAATATTAGGCGGCTCGACGCCGCCTAACCTCACGCGGTGCGGTGCCCCAGAGAGGGCACTGCGATGCTAATTACCGAACAACATCCATTTTTATCCACTCTACATCCATTTTATCCACTCTACATCCATTTTTATCCACTCTACGTCCATTTTATCCACTCTACATCCATTTTATCCATTCTACATCCATTTTATCCACTCTACATCCATTTTTATCAACTCTACATCCATTTTATCCACTCTACATCCATTTTTATCCACTCTACATCCATTTTATCCACTCTACATCCATTTTTATCCACTCTACATCCATTTTATCCACTCTACATCCATTTTTAACCACTCTACGCCCATTTTATCCACTCTACATCCATTTTATCCACTCTACATCCATTTTTATCCACTCTACATCCATTTTATCCACTCTACATCCATTTTTATCCACTTTACACCCATTTTATCCACTCTACATCTATTTTATCCACTCTACATCCATTTTTATCCACTCTACATCCATTTTTATCCACTTTACACCCATTTTATACACTCTACATCCATTTTATCCACTCTACATCTATTTTTATCCACTCTACGTCCATTTTATCCACTCTACATTCATTTTATCCACTCTACATCAATTTTTATCCACTCTAAATCTATTTTGTCCACTCTACATCCATTTTTATCAACTCTACATCCATTTTATCCACTCTACATCCATTTTTATCCACTCTACATCCATTTTATCCACTCTACATCCATTTTTATCCACTCTACATCCATTTTTATCCACTTTACACCCATTTTATCCACTCTACATCCATTTTATCCACTCTACATCCATTTTTATCCACTCTACATCCATTTTTATCCACTCTACGCCCATTTTATCCACTCGACATCCATTTTATCTACTCTACATCCATTTTATCCAAACTACATCCATTTTATCCACTCTACATCCATTTTATCCACTCTACATCCATTTTTATCCACTCTACATCCATTTTTATCCACTTTACACCCATTTTATCCACTCTACATCCATTTTATCCACTCTACATCCATTTTTATCCACTCTACATCCATTTTATCCACTCTACATCCATTTTTATCCACTCTACATCCATTTTATCCCCTCTACATCCATTTTTATCCACTCGACATCAATTTTATCCACTCTACATCCATTTTTATCCACTCTACATCCATTTTATCCACTCTACATCCATTTTTATCCACTCTACATCCATTTTTATCCACTCTACATCCAATTTTATCCACTCTACATCCATTTTATCCACTCTACATCCATTTTTATCAACTCTACATCCATTTTATCCACTCTACATCCATTTTTATCCACTCTACGCCCATTTTATCCACTCTACATCCATTTTATCCACTCTACATCCATTTTTATTCACTCTACGTCCATTTTATCCACTCTACATCCATTTTTATCCATTCTACATCCATTTTTATCCACTCTACATTCATTTTATCCACTCTACATCAATTTTTATCCACTCTAAAACTATTTTGTCCACTCTACATCCATTTTTATCAACTCTACATCCATTTTATCCACTCTACATCCATTTTATCCACTCTACATCCATTTTTATCCACTCGACATCCATTTTATCCAAACTACATCCATTTTATCCACTCTACATCCATTTTATCCACTCTACATCCATTTTTATCCACTCGACATCCATTTTATCCACTCTACATCCATTTTATCC
Organism: Pemphredon lugubris; assembly: GCA_933228935.1. Classification (NCBI taxonomy): domain Eukaryota; kingdom Metazoa; phylum Arthropoda; class Insecta; order Hymenoptera; family Crabronidae; genus Pemphredon; species Pemphredon lugubris. The sequence continues at coordinate 39,637,482 of OW121816.1, read as the reverse complement.
AAACTACATCCATTTTCTCCACTCTACATCCATTTTATCCAAACTACATCCATTTTTATCCACTCTACATCCATTTTTATCCACTCTACAACCATTTTATCCACTCTACATCCATTTTATCCCCTCTACATCCATTTTATCCACTCTACATCCATTTTTATCAACTCTACATCCATTTTATCCACTCTACATCCATTTTTATCCACTCTACATCCATTTTATCCACTCTACATCCATTTTTATCCACTCTACGTCCATTTTATCCACTCTACATCCATTTTATCCATTCTACATCCATTTTATCCACTCTACATCCATTTTTATCAACTCTACATCCATTTTATCCACTCTACATCCATTTTTATCCACTCTACATCCATTTTATCCACTCTACATCCATTTTTAACCACTCTACGCCCATTTTATCCACTCTACATCCATTTTATCCACTCTACATCCATTTTTATCCACTCTACATCAATTTAATCCACTCTACATCCATTTTTATCCACTCTACATCCATTTTTATCCACTCTACGCCCATTTTATCCACTCGACATCCATTTTATCCACTCTACATCCATTTTATCCACACTACGTCCATTTTATCCACTCTACATCCATTTTTATCCACTCTACATCTATTTTATCCCCTCTACATCCATTTTTATCCACTCGACATCAATTTTATCCACTCTACATCCATTTTTATCCACTCTACATCCATTTTATCCACTCTACATCCATTTTTATCCACTCTACATCCATTTTTATCCACTCTACATCCAATTTTATCCACTCTACATCCATTTTATCCACTCTACATCCATTTTTATCAACTCTACATCCATTTTATCCACTCTACATCCATTTTTATCCACTCTACGCCCATTTTATCCACTCTACATCCATTTTATCCACTCTACATCTATTTTTATTCACTCTACGTCCATTTTATCCACTCTACATCCATTTTTATCCATTCTACATCCATTTTTATCCACTCTACATTCATTTTATCCACTCTACATCAATTTTTATCCACTCTAAAACTATTTTGTCCACTCTACATCCATTTTTATCAACTCTACATCCATTTTATCCACTCTACATCCATTTTATCCACTCTACATCCATTTTTATCCACTCTACATCCATTTTATCCAAACTACATCCATTTTATCCACTCTACATCCATTTTATCCACTCTACATCCATTTTTATCCACTCGACATCCATTTTATCCACTCTACATCCATTTTATCCAAACTACATCCATTTTCTCCACTCTACATCCATTTTATCCAAACTACATCCATTTTTATCCACTCTACATCCATTTTTATCCACTCTACAACCATTTTATCCACTCTACATCCATTTTATCCCCTCTACATCCATTTTATCCACTCTACATCCATTTTTATCAACTCTACATCCATTTTATCCACTCTACATCCATTTTTATCCACTCTACATCCATTTTATCCACTCTACATCCATTTTTATCCACTCTACGTCCATTTTATCCACTCTACATCCATTTTATCCATTCTACATCCATTTTATCCACTCTACATCCATTTTTATCAACTCTACATCCATTTTATCCACTCTACATCCATTTTTATCCACTCTACATCCATTTTATCCACTCTACATCCATTTTTAACCACTCTACGCCCATTTTATCCACTCTACATCCATTTTATCCACTCTACATCCATTTTTATCCACTCTACATCAATTTAATCCACTCTACATCCATTTTTATCCACTCTACATCCATTTTTATCCACTCTACGCCCATTTTATCCACTCGACATCCATTTTATCCACTCTACATCCATTTTATCCAAACTACATCCATTTTATCCACTCTACATCCATTTTATCCACTCTACATCCATTTTTATCCACTCTACATCCATTTTTATCCACTTTACACCCATTTTATCCACTCTACATCCATTTTATCCACTCTACATCCATTTTTATGCACTCGACATCCATTTTATCCACTCTACATCCATTTTTATCCACTCTACATCCATTTTTATCCACTCTACATCCATTTTTATCCACTCTACATCCATTTTATCCACTCTACATCCATTTTTATCAACTCTACATCCATTTTATCCACTCTACATCCATTTTTATCCACTCTACGCCCATTTTATCCACTCTACATCCATTTTATCCACTCTACATCTATTTTTATCCACTCTACGTCCATTTTATCCACTCTACATCCATTTTATCCACTCTACATCCATTTTTATCCACTCGACATCCATTTTATCCACTCTACATCCATTTTATCCAAACTACATCCATTTTATCCACTCTACATCCATTTTATCCACTCTACATCCATTTTTATCCACTCTACATCCATTTTTATCCGCTCTACATCCATTTTTATCCACTCTACATTCATTTTATCCACTCTACATCAATTTTTATCCACTCTAAAACTATTTTGTCCACTCTACATCCATTTTTATCAACTCTACATCCATTTTATCCACTCTACATCCATTTTATCCACTCTACATCCATTTTTATCCACTCTACGTCCATTTTATCCACTCTACATCCATTTTTATCCACTCTACATCTATTTTATCCTCTTTACATCCATTTTATCCACTCTACATCCATTTTTATCCACTCTACATCCATTTTTATCCACTTTACACCCATTTTATCCACTCTACATCCATTTTATTTACTCTACATCCATTTTTATCCACTCTACGTCCATTTTATCCACTCTATATCCATTTTTATCCACTCTACATCTATTTTATCCCCTCTACATCCATTTTTATCCACTCGACACCCATTTTATCCACTCTACATCCATTTTATCCACTCTACATCCATTTTTATCCACTCTACGTCCATTTTATCCACTCTACATCCATTTTTATCCACTCTACATCTATTTTATCCCCTCTACATCCATTTTTATCCACTCTACATCCATTTTATCCACTCTACATCCATTTTTATCCACTCTACATCCATTTTATCCACTCTAAATCCATTTTTATCCACTCTACATCCATTTTTATCCACTCTACATCCATTTTTATCCACTCTACATCCATTTTATCCACTCTACATCCATTTTTATCAACTCTACATCCATTTTATCCACTCTACATCCATTTTTATCCACTCTACGCCCATTTTATCCACTCTACATCCATTTTATCCACTCTACATCTATTTTTATTCACTCTACGTCCATTTTATCCACTCTACATCCATTTTTATCCATTCTACATCCATTTTTATCCACTCTACATTCATTTTATCCACTCTACATCAATTTTTATCCACTCTAAAACTATTTTGTCCACTCTACATCCATTTTTATCAACTCTACATCCATTTTATCCACTCTACATCCATTTTATCCACTCTACATCCATTTTTATCCACTCGACATCCATTTTATCCAAACTACATCCATTTTATCCACTCTACATCCATTTTATCCACTCTACATCCATTTTTATCCACTCGACATCCATTTTATCCACTCTACATCCATTTTATCCAAACTACATCCATTTTCTCCACTCTACATCCATTTTATCCAAACTACATCCATTTTTATCCACTCTACATCCATTTTTATCCACTCTACATCCATTTTATACACTCTACATCCATTTTTATCCACTCTACAACCATTTTATCCACTCTACATCCATTTTATCCCCTCTACATCCATTTTATCCACTCTACATCCATTTTTATCAACTCTACATCCATTTTATCCACTCTACATCCATTTTTATCCACTCTACATCCATTTTATCCACTCTACATCCATTTTTATCCACTCTACGTCCATTTTATCCACTCTACATCCATTTTATCCATTCTACATCCATTTTATCCACTCTACATCCATTTTTATCAACTCTACATCCATTTTATCCACTCTACATCCATTTTTATCCACTCTACATCCATTTTATCCACTCTACATCCATTTTTAACCACTCTACGCCCATTTTATCCACTCTACATCCATTTTATCCACTCTACATCCATTTTTATCCACTCTACGTCCATTTTATCCACTCTATATCCATTTTTATCCACTCTACATCTATTTTATCCCCTCTACATCCATTTTATCCACTCTACATCCATTTTTATCCACTCGACATCCATTTTATCCACTCTACATCCATTTTATCCAAACTACATCCATTTTATCCACTCTACATCTATTTTATCCCCTCTACATCCATTTTATCCACTCTACATCCATTTTTATCCACTCGACGTCCATTTTTATCCACTCTACATCCATTTTTATCCACTTTACACCCATTTTATCCACTCTACATCTATTTTATCCACTCTACATCCATTTTTATCCACTCTACATCCATTTTTATCCACTCTACACCCATTTTATACACTCTACATCCATTTTATCCACTCTACATCCATTTTTATCCACTCTACGTCCATTTTATCCACTCTACATTCATTTTATCCACTCTACATCAATTTTTATCCACTCTAAATCTATTTTGTCCACTCTACATCCATTTTTATCAACTCTACATCCATTTTATCCACTCTACATCCATTTTTATCCACTCTACATCCATTTTATCCACTCTACATCCATTTTTATCCACTCTACATCCATTTTTATCCACTTTACACCCATTTTATCCACTCTACATCCATTTTATCCACTCTACATCCATTTTTATCCACTCTACATCCATTTTTATCCACTCTACGCCCATTTTATCCACTCGACATCCATTTTATCCACTCTACATCCATTTTATCCAAACTACATCCATTTTATCCACTCTACATCCATTTTATCCACTCTACATCCATTTTTATCCACTCTACATCCATTTTTATCCACTTTACACCCATTTTATCCACTCTACATCCATTTTATCCACTCTACATCCATTTTTATCCACTCTACGTCCATTTTATCCACTCTACATCCATTTTTATCCACTCTACATCTATTTTATCCCCTCTACATCCATTTTTATCCACTCGACTTCCATTTTATCCACTCTACATCCATTTTTATCCACTCTACATCCATTTTATCCACTCTACATCCATTTTTATCCACTCTACATCCATTTTTATCCACTCTACATCCAATTTTATCCACTCTACATCCATTTTATCCACTCTACATCCATTTTTATCAACTCTACATCCATTTTATCCACTCTACATCCATTTTTATCCACTCTACGCCCATTTTATCCACTCTACATCCATTTTATCCACTCTACATCTATTTTTATTCACTCTACGTCCATTTTATCCACTCTACATCCATTTTTATCCATTCTACATCCATTTTTATCCACTCTACATTCATTTTATCCACTCTACATCAATTTTTATCCACTCTAAAACTATTTTGTCCACTCTACATCCATTTTTATCAACTCTACATCCATTTTATCCACTCTACATCCATTTTATCCACTCTACATCCATTTTTATCCACTCGACATCCATTTTATCCAAACTACATCCATTTTATCCACTCTACATCCATTTTATCCACTCTACATCCATTTTTATCCACTCTACATCCATTTTATCCACTCTACATCCATTTTATCCAAACTACATCCATTTTCTCCACTCTACATCCATTTTATCCAAACTACATCCATTTTTATCCACTCTACATCCATTTTTATCCACTCTACATCCATTTTATACACTCTACATCCATTTTTATCCACTCTACAACCATTTTATCCACTCTACATCCATTTTATCCCCTCTACATCCATTTTATCCACTCTACATCCATTTTTATCAACTCTACATCCATTTTATCCACTCTACATCCATTTTTATCCACTCTACATCCATTTTATCCACTCTACATCCATTTTTATCCACTCTACGTCCATTTTATCCACTCTACATCCATTTTATCCATTCTACATCCATTTTATCCACTCTACATCCATTTTTATCAACTCTACATCCATTTTATCCACTCTACATCCATTTTTATCCACTCTACATCCATTTTATCCATTCTACATCCATTTTATCCACTCTACATCCATTTTTATCAACTCTACATCCATTTTATCCACTCTACATCCATTTTTATCCACTCTACATCCATTTTATCCACTCTACATCCATTTTTAACCACTCTACGCCCATTTTATCCACTCTACATCCATTTTATCCACTCTACATCCATTTTTAACCACTCTACGCCCATTTTATCCACTCTACATCCATTTTATCCACTCTACATCCATTTTTATCCACTCTACATCCATTTTATCCACTCTACATCCATTTTTATCCACTTTACACCCATTTTATCCACTCTACATCTATTTTATCCACTCTACATCCATTTTTATCCACTCTACATCCATTTTTATCCACTTTACACCCATTTTATACACTCTACATCCATTTTATCCACTCTACATCTATTTTTATCCACTCTACGTCCATTTTATCCACTCTACATTCATTTTATCCACTCTACATCAATTTTTATCCACTCTAAATCTATTTTGTCCACTCTACATCCATTTTTATCAACTCTACATCCATTTTATCCACTCTACATCCATTTTTATCCACTCTACATCCATTTTATCCACTCTACATCCATTTTTATCCACTCTACATCCATTTTTATCCACTTTACACCCATTTTATCCACTCTACATCCATTTTATCCACTCTACATCCATTTTTATCCACTCTACATCCATTTTTATCCACTCTACGCCCATTTTATCCACTCGACATCCATTTTATCCACTCTACATCCATTTTATCCAAACTACATCCATTTTATCCACTCTACATCCATTTTATCCACTCTACATCCATTTTTATCCACTCTACATCCATTTTTATCCACTTTACACCCATTTTATCCACTCTACATCCATTTTATCCACTCTACATCCATTTTTATCCACTCTACGTCCATTTTATCCACTCTACATCCATTTTTATCCACTCTACATCCATTTTATCCCCTCTACATCCATTTTTATCCACTCGACATCAATTTTATCCACTCTACATCCATTTTTATCCACTCTACATCCATTTTATCCACTCTACATCCATTTTTATCCACTCTACATCCATTTTTATCCACTCTACATCCAATTTTATCCACTCTACATCCATTTTATCCACTCTACATCCATTTTTATCAACTCTACATCCATTTTATCCACTCTACATCCATTTTTATCCACTCTACGCCCATTTTATCCACTCTACATCCATTTTATCCACTCTACATCTATTTTTATTCACTCTACGTCCATTTTATCCACTCTACATCCATTTTTATCCACTCTACATCCATTTTTATCCACTCTACATTCATTTTATCCACTCTACATCAATTTTTATCCACTCTAAAACTATTTTGTCCACTCTACATCCATTTTTATCAACTCTACATCCATTTTATCCACTCTACATCCATTTTATCCACTCTACATCCATTTTTATCCACTCGACATCCATTTTATCCAAACTACATCCATTTTATCCACTCTACATCCATTTTATCCACTCTACATCCATTTTTATCCACTCGACATCCATTTTATCCACTCTACATCCATTTTATCCAAACTACATCCATTTTCTCCACTCTACATCCATTTTATCCAAACTACATCCATTTTTATCCACTCTACATCCATTTTTATCCACTCTACATCCATTTTATACACTCTACATCCATTTTTATCCACTCTACAACCATTTTATCCACTCTACATCCATTTTATCCCCTCTACATCCATTTTATCCACTCTACATCCATTTTTATCAACTCTACATCCATTTTATCCACTCTACATCCATTTTTATCCACTCTACATCCATTTTATCCACTCTACATCCATTTTTATCCACTCTACGTCCATTTTATCCACTCTACATCCATTTTATCCATTCTACATCCATTTTATCCACTCTACATCCATTTTTATCAACTCTACATCCATTTTATCCACTCTACATCCATTTTTATCCACTCTACATCCATTTTATCCACTCTACATCCATTTTTAACCACTCTACGCCCATTTTATCCACTCTACATCCATTTTATCCACTCTACATCCATTTTTATCCACTCTACATCCATTTTATCCACTCTACATCCATTTTTATCCACTCTACATCCATTTTTATCCACTCTACGCCCATTTTATCCACTCGACATCCATTTTATCCACTCTACATCCATTTTATCCAAACTACATCCATTTTATCCACTCTACATCCATTTTATCCACTCTACATCCATTTTTATCCACTCTACATCCATTTTTATCCACTTTACACCCATTTTATCCACTCTACATCCATTTTATCCACTCTACATCCATTTTTATCCACTCGACATCCATTTTATCCACTCTACATCCATTTTTATCCACTCTACATCCATTTTTATCCACTCTACATCCATTTTTATCCACTCTACATCCATTTTATCCACTCTACATCCATTTTTATCAACTCTACATCCATTTCATCCACTCTACATCCATTTTTATCCACTCTACGCCCATTTTATCCACTCTACATCCATTTTATCCACTCTACTTCTATTTTTATCCACTCTACGTCCATTTTATCCACTCTACATCCATTTTATCCACTCTACATCCATTTTTATCCACTCGACATCCATTTTATCCACTCTACATCCATTTTATCCAAACTACATCCATTTTATCCACTCTACATCCATTTTATCCACTCAACATCCATTTTTATCCACTCTACATCCATTTTTATCCGCTCTACATCCATTTTTATCCACTCTACATTCATTTTATCCACTCTACATCAATTTTTATCCACTCTAAAACTATTTTGTCCACTCTACATCCATTTTTATCAACTCTACATCCATTTTATCCACTCTACATCCATTTTATCCACTCTACATCCATTTTTATCCACTAGACATCCATTTTATCCACTCTACATCCATTTTTATCCACTCTACATCCATTTTTATCCACTCGACATCCATTTTATCCACTCTACATCCATTTTTATCCACTCTACATCCATTTTTATCCACTCTACATCCATTTTTATCCACTCTACATCCATTTTATCCACTCTACATCCATTTTTATCAACTCTACATCCATTTTATCCACTCTACATCCATTTTTATCCACTCTACGCCCATTTTATCCACTCTACATCCATTTTATCCACTCTACATCTATTTTTATCCACTCTACGTCCATTTTATCCACTCTACATCCATTTTATCCACTCTACATCCATTTTTATCCACTCGACATCCATTTTATCCACTCTACATCCATTTTATCCAAACTGCATCCATTTTATCCACTCTACATCCATTTTATCCACTCTACATCCATTTTTATCCACTCTACATCCATTTTTATCCACTTTACACCCATTTTATCCACTCTACATCCATTTTATCCACTCTACATCCATTTTTATCCACTCTACGTCCATTTTATCCACTCTATATCCATTTTTATCCACTCTACATCTATTTTATCCCCTCTACATCCATTTTATCCACTCTACATCCATTTTTATCCACTCGACATCTATTTTATCCACTCTACATCCATTTTATCCAAACTACATCCATTTTATCCACTCTACATCCATTTTATCCACTCTACATCCATTTTTATCCACTCTACATCCATTTTTATCCACTCTACGCCCATTTTATCCACTCGACATCCATTTTATCCACTCTACATCCATTTTATCCAAACTACATCCATTTTATCCACTCTACATCCATTTTATCCACTCTACATCCATTTTTATCCACTCTACATCCATTTTTATCCACTTTACACCCATTTTATCCACTCTACATCCATTTTATCCACTCTACATCCATTTTTATCCACTCTACGTCCATTTTATCCACTCTACATCCATTTTTATCCACTCTACATCTATTTTATCCCCTCTACATCCATTTTTATCCACTCGACATCCATTTTATCCACTCTACATCCATTTTTATCCACTCTACATCCATTTTATCCACTCTACATCCATTTTTATCCACTCTACATCCATTTTTATCCACTCTACATCCATTTTTATCCACTCTACATCCATTTTATCCACTCTACATCCATTTTTATCAACTCTACATCCATTTTATCCACTCTACATCCATTTTTATCCACTCTACGCCCATTTTATCCACTCTACATCCATTTTATCCACTCTACATCTATTTTTATCCACTCTAAAACTATTTTGTCCACTCTACATCCATTTTTATCAACTCTACATCCATTTTATCCACTCTACATCCATTTTATCCACTCTACATCCATTTTTATCCACTCGACATCCATTTTATCCAAACTACATCCATTTTATCCACTCTACATCCATTTTATCCACTCTACATCCATTTTTATCCACTCGACATCCATTTTATCCACTCTACATCCATTTTATCCAAACTACATCCATTTTCTCCACTCTACATCCATTTTATCCAAACTACATCCATTTTTATCCACTCTACATCCATTTTTATCCACTCTACATCCATTTTATACACTCTACATCCATTTTTATCCACTCTACAACCATTTTATCCACTCTACATCCATTTTATCCCCTCTACATCCATTTTATCCACTCTACATCCATTTTTATCAACTCTACATCCATTTTATCCACTCTACATCCATTTTTATCCACTCTACATCCATTTTTATCCACTCTACGTCCATTTTATCCACTCTACATCCATTTTATCCATTCTAAATCCATTTTATCCACTCTACATCCATTTTTATCAACTCTACATCCATTTTATCCACTCTACATCCATTTTTATCCACTCTACATCCATTTTATCCACTCTACATCCATTTTTAACCACTCTACGCCCATTTTATCCACTCTACATCCATTTTATCCACTATACATCCATTTTTATCCACTCTACATCCATTTTTATCCACTCTACGCCCATTTTATCCACTCGACATCCATTTTATCCACTCTACATCCATTTTTATCAACTCTACATCCATTTTATCCACTCTACATCCATTTTTATCCACTCTACATCCATTTTATCCACTCTACATCCATTTTTAACCACTCTACGCCCATTTTATCCACTCTACATCCATTTTATCCACTATACATCCATTTTTATCCACTCTACGCCCATTTCATCCACTCTACATCCATTTTTATCCACTCTACATCCATTTTTATCCACTGTACACCCATTTTATCCACTCGACATCCATTTTATCCACTCTACATCCATTTTTATCCACTCGACATCCATTTTATCCACTCTACATCCATTTTAATCCACTCTACATCGATTTTTATCCACTCTACATCCATTTTTATCCACTCTACATCCATTTTATCCACTCTACATCCATTTTTATCAACTCTACATCCATTTTATCCACTCTACATCCATTTTTATCCACTCTACGCCCATTTTATCCACTCTACATCCATTTTATCCACTCTACATCTATTTTTATCCACTCTACGTCCATTTTATCCACTCTACATCCATTTTATCCACTCTACATCCATTTTTATCCACTCGACATCCATTTTATCCACTCTACATCCATTTTATCCAAACTACATCTATTTTATCCACTCTACATCCATTTTATCCACTCTACATCCATTTTTATCCACTCTACATCCATTTTTATCCGCTCTACATCCATTTTTATCCACTCTACATCCATTTTATCCACTCTACATCAATTTTTATCCACTCTAAAACTATTTTGTCCACTCTACATCCATTTTTATCAACTCTACATCCATTTTATCCACTCTACATCCATTTTATCCACTCTACATCCATTTTTATCCACTAGACATCCATTTTATCCACTCTACATCCATTTTATCCAAACTACATCCATTTTATCCACTCTACATCCATTTTATCCACTCTACATCCATTTTTATCCACTCTACATCCATTTTTATCCACTTTACACCCATTTTATCCACTCTACATCCATTTTATCCACTCTACATCCATTTTTATCCACTCTACGTCCATTTTATCCACTCTATATCCATTTTTATCCACTCTACATCTATTTTATCCCCTCTACATCCATTTTATCCACTCTACATCCATTTTTATCCACTCGACATCCATTTTATCCACTCTACATCCATTTTATCCAAACTACATCCATTTTATCCACTCTACATCCATTTTTATCAACTCTACATCCATTTTATCCACTCTACATCCATTTTATCCACTCTACATCCATTTTTATCCACTAGAAATCCATTTTATCCACTCTACATCCATTTTATCCAAACTACATCCATTTTATCCACTCTACATCCATTTTATCCACTCTACATCCATTTTTATCCACTCTACATCCATTTTTATCCACTTTACACCCATTTTATCCACTCTACATCCATTTTATCCACTCTACATCTATTTTTATCCACTCTACGTCCATTTTATCCACTCTATATCCATTTTTATCCACTCTACATCTATTTTATCCCCTCTACATCCATTTTATCCACTCTACATCCATTTTTATCCACTCTACATCCATTTTATCCACTCTACATCATTTTTTATCCACTCTAAAACTATTTTATCCACTCTACATCCATTTTTATCAACTCTACATCCATTTTATCCACTCTACATCCATTTTATCCACTCTACATCCATTTTTATCCACTCTACATCCATTTTATCCACTCTACATCCATTTTATCCATTTTATCCAAACTACATCCATTTTATCCACTCTACATCCATTTTATCCACTCTACATCCATTTTTATCCACTCTACATCCATTTTTATCCACTTTACACCCATTTTATCCACTCTACATCTATTTTATCCACTCTACATCCATTTTTATCCACTCTACATCCATTTTTATCCACTTTACACCCATTTTATACACTCTACATCCATTTTATCCACTCTACATCTATTTTTATCCACTCTACGTCGATTTTATCCACTCTACATTCATTTTATCCACTCTACATCAATTTTTATCCACTCTACATCCATTTTTATCCACTCTACATCCATTTGTATCCACTCTACATCCATTTTATCCACTCTACATCCATTTTTATCCACTCTACATCCATTTTTATCCACTCTACGCCCATTTTATCCACTTTACACCCATTTTATCCACTCTACATCCATTTTATCCACTCTACATCCATTTTTATCCACTCTACATCCATTTTTATCCACTCTACATCCATTTTATCCACTCTACATCCATTTTATCCACTCTACATCCATTTTTATCCACTCTACATCCATTTTTATCCATTTTATCCACTCTACATCCATTTTTATCAACTCTACATTCATTTTATCCACTATCCATTTTTATCCACTCTACATCCATTTTTATCCACTCTACATCCATTTTTATCCACTCTACATCCATTTGTATCCACTCTACATCCATTTTATCCACTCTACATCCATTTTTATCCACTCTACATCCATTTTTATCCACTCTACGCCCATTTTATCCACTCGACATCCATTTTATCCATTCTACATCCATTTTATCCAAACTACATCCATTTTATCCACTCTACATCCATTTTATCCACTCTACATCCATTTTTATCCACTCTACATCCATTTTTATCCACTTTACACCCATTTTATCCACTCTACATCCATTTTATCCACTCTACATCCATTTTTATCCACTCTACGTCCATTTTATCCACTCTACATCCATTTTTATCCACTCTACATCTATTTTATCCCCTCTACATCCATTTTATCCACTCTACATCCATTTTTATCCACTCGACATCCATTTTATCCACTCTACATCCATTTTTATCCACTCTACATCCATTTTATCCACTCTACATCCATTTTATCCACTCTACATCCATTTTTATCCACTCTACATCCATTTTTATCCACTCTACATCCATTTTTATCCACTCTACATCCATTTTATCCACTCTACATCCATTTTTATCAACTCTACATCCATTTTATCCATTCTACATCCATTTTTATCCACTCTACGCCCATTTTATCCACTCTACATCCATTTTTATCCACTTTACACCCATTTTATCCACTCTACATCCATTTTATCCACTCTACATCCATTTTTATCCACTCTACGTCCATTTTATCCACTCTACATCCATTTTTATCCACTCTACATCTATTTTATCCCCTCTACATCCATTTTATCCACTCTACATCCATTTTTATCCACTCGACATCCATTTTATCCACTCTACATCCATTTTTATCCACTCTACATCCATTTTATCCACTCTACATCCATTTTATCCACTCTACATCCATTTTTATCCACTCTACATCCATTTTTATCCACTCTACATCCATTTTTATCCACTCTACATCCATTTTATCCACTCTACATCCATTTTTATCAACTCTACATCCATTTTATCCATTCTACATCCATTTTTATCCACTCTACGCCCATTTTATCCACTCTACATCCATTTTATCCACTCTACATCTATTTTTATCCACTCTACGTCCAGTTTATCCACTCTACATCCATTTTATCCACTCTACATCCATTTTTATCCACTCGACATCCATTTTATCCACTCTACATCCATTTTATCCAAACTACATCTATTTTATCCACTCTACATCCATTTTATCCACTCTACATCCATTTTTATCCACTCTACATCCATTTTTATCCGCTCTACATCCATTTTTATCCACTCTACATTCATTTTATCCACTCTACATCAATTTTTATCCACTCTAAAACTATTTTGTCCACTCTACATCCATTTTTATCAACTCTACATCCATTTTATCCACTCTATATCCATTTTATCCACTCTACATCCATTTTATCCAAACTACATCCATTTTATCCACTCTACATCCATTTTATCCACTCTACATCCATTTTTATCCACTCTACATCCATTTTTAACCACTCTACGCCCATTTTATCCACTCTACATCCATTTTATCCACTCTACATCCATTTTTAACCACTCTACGCCCATTTTATCCACTCTACATCCATTTTATCCACTCTACATCCATTTTTATCCACTCTACATCCATTTTATCCACTCTACATCCATTTTTATCCACTTTACACCCATTTTATCCACTCTACATCTATTTTATCCACTCTACATCCATTTTTATCCACTCTACATCCATTTTTATCCACTTTACACCCATTTTATACACTCTACATCCATTTTATCCACTCTACATCTATTTTTATCCACTCTACGTCCATTTTATCCACTCTACATTCATTTTATCCACTCTACATCAATTTTTATCCACTCTAAATCTATTTTGTCCACT
Source organism: Pemphredon lugubris (assembly GCA_933228935.1). Classification (NCBI taxonomy): domain Eukaryota; kingdom Metazoa; phylum Arthropoda; class Insecta; order Hymenoptera; family Crabronidae; genus Pemphredon; species Pemphredon lugubris. The sequence goes on along the minus strand of OW121816.1, from coordinate 39,622,002 downwards.
CTACATCCATTTTTATCAACTCTACATCCATTTTATCCACTCTACATCCATTTTTATCCACTCTACATCCATTTTATCCACTCTACATCCATTTTTATCCACTCTACATCCATTTTTATCCACTTTACACCCATTTTATCCACTCTACATCCATTTTATCCACTCTACATCCATTTTTATCCACTCTACATCCATTTTTATCCACTCTACGCCCATTTTATCCACTCGACATCCATTTTATCCACTCTACATCCATTTTATCCAAACTACATCCATTTTATCCACTCTACATCCATTTTATCCACTCTACATCCATTTTTATCCACTCTACATCCATTTTTATCCACTTTACACCCATTTTATCCACTCTACATCCATTTTATCCACTCTACATCCATTTTTATCCACTCTACGTCCATTTTATCCACTCTACATCCATTTTTATCCACTCTACATCTATTTTATCCCCTCTACATCCATTTTTATCCACTCGACATCAATTTTATCCACTCTACATCCATTTTTATCCACTCTACATCCATTTTATCCACTCTACATCCATTTTTATCCACTCTACATCCATTTTTATCCACTCTACATCCAATTTTATCCACTCTACATCCATTTTATCCACTCTACATCCATTTTTATCAACTCTACATCCATTTTATCCACTCTACATCCATTTTTATCCACTCTACGCCCATTTTATCCACTCTACATCCATTTTATCCACTCTACATCTATTTTTATTCACTCTACGTCCATTTTATCCACTCTACATCCATTTTTATCCATTCTACATCCATTTTTATCCACTCTACATTCATTTTATCCACTCTACATCAATTTTTATCCACTCTAAAACTATTTTGTCCACTCTACATCCATTTTTATCAACTCTACATCCATTTTATCCACTCTACATCCATTTTATCCACTCTACATCCATTTTTATCCACTCGACATCCATTTTATCCAAACTACATCCATTTTATCCACTCTACATCCATTTTATCCACTCTACATCCATTTTTATCCACTCGACATCCATTTTATCCACTCTACATCCATTTTATCCAAACTACATCCATTTTCTCCACTCTACATCCATTTTATCCAAACTACATCCATTTTTATCCACTCTACATCCATTTTTATCCACTCTACATCCATTTTATACACTCTACATCCATTTTAATCCACTCTACAACCATTTTATCCACTCTACATCCATTTTATCCCCTCTACATCCATTTTATCCACTCTACATCCATTTTTATCAACTCTACATCCATTTTATCCACTCTACATCCATTTTTATCCACTCTACATCCATTTTATCCACTCTACATCCATTTTTATCCACTCTACGTCCATTTTATCCACTCTACATCCATTTTATCCATTCTACATCCATTTTATCCACTCTACATCCATTTTTATCAACTCTACATCCATTTTATCCACTCTACATCCATTTTTATCCACTCTACATCCATTTTATCCACTCTACATCCATTTTTAACCACTCTACGCCCATTTTATCCACTCTACATCCATTTTATCCACTCTACATCCATTTTTATCCACTCTACATCCATTTTATCCACTCTACATCCATTTTTATCCACTCTACATCCATTTTTATCCACTCTACGCCCATTTTATCCACTCGACATCCATTTTATCCACTCTACATCCATTTTATCCAAACTACATCCATTTTATCCACTCTACATCCATTTTATCCACTCTACATCCATTTTTATCCACTCTACATCCATTTTTATCCACTTTACACCCATTTTATCCACTCTACATCCATTTTATCCACTCTACATCCATTTTTATCCACTCGACATCCATTTTATCCACTCTACATCCATTTTTATCCACTCTACATCCATTTTTATCCACTCTACATCCATTTTTATCCACTCTACATCCATTTTATCCACTCTACATCCATTTTTATCAACTCTACATCCATTTCATCCACTCTACATCCATTTTTATCCACTCTACGCCCATTTTATCCACTCTACATCCATTTTATCCACTCTACTTCTATTTTTATCCACTCTACGTCCATTTTATCCACTCTACATCCATTTTATCCACTCTACATCCATTTTTATCCACTCGACATCCATTTTATCCACTCTACATCCATTTTATCCAAACTACATCCATTTTATCCACTCTACATCCATTTTATCCACTCAACATCCATTTTTATCCACTCTACATCCATTTTTATCCACTCTACATCCATTTTTATCCACTCTACATCCATTTTATCCACTCTACATCAATTTTTATCCACTCTAAAACTATTTTGTCCACTCTACATCCATTTTTATCAACTCTACATCCATTTTATCCACTCTACATCCATTTTATCCACTCTACATCCATTTTTATCCACTAGACATCCATTTTATCCACTCTACATCCATTTTTATCCACTCTACATCCATTTTTATCCACTCGACATCCATTTTATCCACTCTACATCCATTTTTATCCACTCTACATCCATTTTTATCCACTCTACATCCATTTTTATCCACTCTACATCCATTTTATCCACTCTACATCCATTTTTATCAACTCTACATCCATTTTATCCACTCTACATCCATTTTTATCCACTCTACGCCCATTTTATCCACTCTACATCCATTTTATCCACTCTACATCTATTTTTATCCACTCTACGTCCATTTTATCCACTCTACATCCATTTTATCCACTCTACATCCATTTTTATCCACTCGACATCCATTTTATCCACTCTACATCCATTTTATCCAAACTGCATCCATTTTATCCACTCTACATCCATTTTATCCACTCTACATCCATTTTTATCCACTCTACATCCATTTTTATCCACTTTACACCCATTTTATCCACTCTACATCCATTTTATCCACTCTACATCCATTTTTATCCACTCTACGTCCATTTTATCCACTCTATATCCATTTTTATCCACTCTACATCTATTTTATCCCCTCTACATCCATTTTATCCACTCTACATCCATTTTTATCCACTCGACATCTATTTTATCCACTCTACATCCATTTTATCCAAACTACATCCATTTTATCCACTCTACATCCATTTTATCCACTCTACATCCATTTTTATCCACTCTACATCCATTTTTATCCACTCTACGCCCATTTTATCCACTCTACATCCATTTTATCCACTCTACATCCATTTTATCCAAACTACATCCATTTTATCCACTCTACATCCATTTTATCCACTCTACATCCATTTTTATCCACTCTACATCCATTTTTATCCACTTTACACCCATTTTATCCACTCTACATCCATTTTATCCACTCTACATCCATTTTTATCCACTCTACGTCCATTTTATCCACTCTACATCCATTTTTATCCACTCTACATCTATTTTATCCCCTCTACATCCATTTTTATCCACTCGACATCCATTTTATCCACTCTACATCCATTTTTATCCACTCTACATCCATTTTATCCACTCTACATCCATTTTTATCCACTCTACATCCATTTTTATCCACTCTACATCCATTTTTATCCACTCTACATCCATTTTATCCACTCTACATCCATTTTTATCAACTCTACATCCATTTTATCCACTCTACATCCATTTTTATCCACTCTACGCCCATTTTATCCACTCTACATCCATTTTATCCACTCTACATCTATTTTTATTCACTCTACGTCCATTTTATCCACTCTACATCCATTTTTATCCATTCTACATCCATTTTTATCCACTCTACATTCATTTTATCCACTCTACATCAATTTTTATCCACTCTAAAACTATTTTGTCCACTCTACATCCATTTTTATCAACTCTACATCCATTTTATCCACTCTACATCCATTTTATCCACTCTACATCCATTTTTATCCACTCGACATCCATTTTATCCAAACTACATCCATTTTATCCACTCTACATCCATTTTATCCACTCTACATCCATTTTTATCCACTCGACATCCATTTTATCCACTCTACATCCATTTTATCCAAACTACATCCATTTTCTCCACTCTACATCCATTTTATCCAAACTACATCCATTTTTATCCACTCTACATCCATTTTTATCCACTCTACATCCATTTTATACACTCTACATCCATTTTTATCCACTCTACAACCATTTTATCCACTCTACATCCATTTTATCCCCTCTACATCCATTTTATCCACTCTACATCCATTTTTATCAACTCTACATCCATTTTATCCACTCTACATCCATTTTTATCCACTCTACATCCATTTTTATCCACTCTACGTCCATTTTATCCACTCTACATCCATTTTATCCATTCTAAATCCATTTTATCCACTCTACATCCATTTTTATCAACTCTACATCCATTTTATCCACTCTACATCCATTTTTATCCACTCTACATCCATTTTATCCACTCTACATCCATTTTTAACCACTCTACGCCCATTTTATCCACTCTACATCCATTTTATCCACTATACATCCATTTTTATCCACTCTACATCCATTTTTATCCACTCTACGCCCATTTTATCCACTCGACATCCATTTTATCCACTCTACATCCATTTTTATCAACTCTACATCCATTTTATCCACTCTACATCCATTTTTATCCACTCTACATCCATTTTATCCACTCTACATCCATTTTTAACCACTCTACGCCCATTTTATCCACTCTACATCCATTTTATCCACTATACATCCATTTTTATCCACTCTACGCCCATTTCATCCACTCTACATCCATTTTTATCCACTCTACATCCATTTTTATCCACTGTACACCCATTTTATCCACTCGACATCCATTTTATCCACTCTACATCCATTTTTATCCACTCGACATCCATTTTATCCACTCTACATCCATTTTAATCCACTCTACATCGATTTTTATCCACTCTACATCCATTTTTATCCACTCTACATCCATTTTATCCACTCTACATCCATTTTTATCAACTCTACATCCATTTTATCCACTCTACATCCATTTTTATCCACTCTACGCCCATTTTATCCACTCTACATCCATTTTATCCACTCTACATCTATTTTTATCCACTCTACGTCCATTTTATCCACTCTACATCCATTTTATCCACTCTACATCCATTTTTATCCACTCGACATCCATTTTATCCACTCTACATCCATTTTATCCAAACTACATCTATTTTATCCACTCTACATCCATTTTATCCACTCTACATCCATTTTTATCCACTCTACATCCATTTTTATCCGCTCTACATCCATTTTTATCCACTCTACATTCATTTTATCCACTCTACATCAATTTTTATCCACTCTAAAACTATTTTGTCCACTCTACATCCATTTTTATCAACTCTACATCCATTTTATCCACTCTACATCCATTTTATCCACTCTACATCCATTTTTATCCACTAGACATCCATTTTATCCACTCTACATCCATTTTATCCAAACTACATCCATTTTATCCACTCTACATCCATTTTATCCACTCTACATCCATTTTTATCCACTCTACATCCATTTTTATCCACTTTACACCCATTTTATCCACTCTACATCCATTTTATCCACTCTACATCCATTTTTATCCACTCTACGTCCATTTTATCCACTCTATATCCATTTTTATCCACTCTACATCTATTTTATCCCCTCTACATCCATTTTATCCACTCTACATCCATTTTTATCCACTCGACATCCATTTTATCCACTCTACATCCATTTTATCCAAACTACATCCATTTTATCCACTCTACATCCATTTTTATCAACTCTACATCCATTTTATCCACTCTACATCCATTTTATCCACTCTACATCCATTTTTATCCACTAGAAATCCATTTTATCCACTCTACATCCATTTTATCCAAACTACATCCATTTTATCCACTCTACATCCATTTTATCCACTCTACATCCATTTTTATCCACTCTACATCCATTTTTATCCACTTTACACCCATTTTATCCACTCTACATCCATTTTATCCACTCTACATCTATTTTTATCCACTCTACGTCCATTTTATCCACTCTATATCCATTTTTATCCACTCTACATCTATTTTATCCCCTCTACATCCATTTTATCCACTCTACATCCATTTTTATCCACTCTACATTCATTTTATCCACTCTACATCATTTTTTATCCACTCTAAAACTATTTTGTCCACTCTACATCCATTTTTATCAACTCTACATCCATTTTATCCACTCTACATCCATTTTATCCACTCTACATCCATTTTTATCCACTAGACATCCATTTTATCCACTCTACATCCATTTTATCCATTTTATCCAAACTACATCCATTTTATCCACTCTACATCCATTTTATCCACTCTACATCCATTTTTATCCACTCTACATCCATTTTTATCCACTTTACACCCATTTTATCCACTCTACATCTATTTTATCCACTCTACATCCATTTTTATCCACTCTACATCCATTTTTATCCACTTTACACCCATTTTATACACTCTACATCCATTTTATCCACTCTACATCTATTTTTATCCACTCTACGTCGATTTTATCCACTCTACATTCATTTTATCCACTCTACATCAATTTTTATCCACTCTACATCCATTTTTATCCACTCTACATCCATTTGTATCCACTCTACATCCATTTTATCCACTCTACATCCATTTTTATCCACTCTACATCCATTTTTATCCACTCTACGCCCATTTTATCCACTCGACATCCATTTTATCCACTCTACATCCATTTTATCCAAACTACATCCATTTTATCCACTCTACATCCATTTTATCCACTCTACATCCATTTTTATCCACTCTACATCCATTTTTATCCACTTTACACCCATTTTATCCACTCTACATCCATTTTATCCACTCTACATCCATTTTTATCCACTCTACATCCATTTTTATCCACTCTACATCCATTTTATCCACTCTACATCCATTTTATCCACTCTACATCCATTTTTATCCACTCTACATCCATTTTTATCCATTTTATCCACTCTACATCCATTTTTATCAACTCTACATCCATTTTATCCACTATCCATTTTTATCCACTCTACATCCATTTTTATCCACTCTACATCCATTTTTATCCACTCTACATCCATTTGTATCCACTCTACATCCATTTTATCCACTCTACATCCATTTTTATCCACTCTACATCCATTTTTATCCACTCTACGCCCATTTTATCCACTCGACATCCATTTTATCCATTCTACATCCATTTTATCCAAACTACATCCATTTTATCCACTCTACATCCATTTTATCCACTCTACATCCATTTTTATCCACTCTACATCCATTTTTATCCACTTTACACCCATTTTATCCACTCTACATCCATTTTATCCACTCTACATCCATTTTTATCCACTCTACGTCCATTTTATCCACTCTACATCCATTTTTATCCACTCTACATCTATTTTATCCCCTCTACATCCATTTTATCCACTCTACATCCATTTTTATCCACTCGACATCCATTTTATCCACTCTACATCCATTTTTATCCACTCTACATCCATTTTATCCACTCTACATCCATTTTATCCACTCTACATCCATTTTTATCCACTCTACATCCATTTTTATCCACTCTACATCCATTTTTATCCACTCTACATCCATTTTATCCACTCTACATCCATTTTTATCAACTCTACATCCATTTTATCCATTCTACATCCATTTTTATCCACTCTACGCCCATTTTATCCACTCTACATCCATTTTATCCACTCTACATCTATTTTTATCCACTCTACGTCCAGTTTATCCACTCTACATCCATTTTATCCACTCTACATCCATTTTTATCCACTCGACATCCATTTTATCCACTCTACATCCATTTTATCCAAACTACATCTATTTTATCCACTCTACATCCATTTTATCCACTCTACATCCATTTTTATCCACTCTACATCCATTTTTATCCGCTCTACATCCATTTTTATCCACTCTACATTCATTTTATCCACTCTACATCAATTTTTATCCACTCTAAATCTATTTTGTCCACTCTACATCCATTTTTATCAACTCTACATCCATTTTATCCACTCTATATCCATTTTATCCACTCTACATCCATTTTATCCAAACTACATCCATTTTATCCACTCTACATCCATTTTATCCACTCTACATCCATTTTTATCCACTCTACATCCATTTTTATCCACTTTACACCCATTTTATCCACTCTACATCCATTTTATCCACTCTACATCCATTTTTATCCACTCTACGTCCATTTTATCCACTCTATATCCATTTTTATCCACTCTACATCTATTTTATCCCCTCTACATCCATTTTATCCACTCTACATCCATTTTTATCCACTCGACATCCATTTTATCCACTCTACATCCATTTTATCCAAACTACATCCATTTTATCCACTCTACATCCATTTTTATGAACTCTACATCCATTTTATCCACTCTACATCCATTTTATCCACTCTACATCCATTTTTATCCACTAGAAATCCATTTTATCCACTCTACATCCATTTTATCCAAACTACATCCATTTTATCCACTCTACATCCATTTTATCCACTCTACATCCATTTTATCCACTCTACATCCATTTTATCCACTCTACATCCATTTTTATCCACTCTACATCCATTTTTATCCACTTTACACCCATTTTATCCACTCTACATCCATTTTATCCACTCTACATCCATTTTTATCCACTCTACATCCATTTTTATCCACTCTACGCCCATTTTATCCACTCGACATCCATTTTATCCCCTCTACATCCATTTTATCCACTCTACATCCATTTTTATCCACTCTACATTCATTTTATCCACTCTACATCCATTTTATCCACTCTACATCCATTTTTATCAACTCTACATCCATTTTATCCACTATCCATTTTTATCCACTCTACATCCATTTTTATCCACTCTACATCCATTTTTATCCACTCTACATCCATTTGTATCCACTCTACATCCATTTTATCCACTCTACATCCATTTTTATCCACTCTACATCCATTTTTATCCACTCTACGCCCATTTTATCCACTCGACATCCATTTTATCCATTCTACATCCATTTTATCCAAACTACATCCATTTTATCCACTCTACATCCATTTTATCCACTATCCATTTTTATCCACTCTACATCCATTTTTATCCACTCTACATCCATTTTTATCCACTCTACATCCATTTGTATCCACTCTACATCCATTTTATCCACTCTACATCCATTTTTATCCACTCTACATCCATTTTTATCCACTCTACGCCCATTTTATCCACTCGACATCCATTTTATCCATTCTACATCCATTTTATCCAAACTACATCCATTTTATCCACTCTACATCCATTTTATCCACTCTACATCCATTTTTATCCACTCTACATCCATTTTTATCCACTTTACACCCATTTTATCCACTCTACATCCATTTTATCCACTCTACATCCATTTTTATCCACTCTACGTCCATTTTATCCACTCTACATCCATTTTTATCCACTCTACATCTATTTTATCCCCTCTACATCCATTTTATCCACTCTACATCCATTTTTATCCACTCTACATCCATTTTATCCACTCTACATTCATTTTTATCCACTCTACATCCATTTTATCCACTCTACATCCATTTTATCCACTCTACATCCATTTTTATCCACTCTACATCCATTTTTATCCACTCTACATCCATTTTTATCCACTCTACATCCATTTTATCCACTCTACATCCATTTTTATCAACTCTACATCCATTTTATCCATTCTACATCCATTTTTATCCACTCTACGCCCATTTTATCCACTCTACATCCATTTTATCCACTCTACATCTATTTTTATCCACTCTACGTCCAGTTTATCCACTCTACATCCATTTTATCCACTCTACATCCATTTTTATCCACTCGACATCCATTTTATCCACTCTACATCCATTTTATCCAAACTACATCTATTTTATCCACTCTACATCCATTTTATCCACTCTACATCCATTTTTATCCACTCTACATCCATTTTTATCCGCTCTACATCCATTTTTATCCACTCTACATTCATTTTATCCACTCTACATCAATTTTTATCCACTCTAAATCTATTTTGTCCACTCTACATCCATTTTTATCAACTCTACATCCATTTTATCCACTCTATATCCATTTTATCCACTCTACATCCATTTTATCCAAACTACATCCATTTTATCCACTCTACATCCATTTTATCCACTCTACATCCATTTTTATCCACTCTACATCCATTTTTATCCACTTTACACCCATTTTATCCACTCTACATCCATTTTATCCACTCTACATCCATTTTTATCCACTCTACGTCCATTTTATCCACTCTATATCCATTTTTATCCACTCTACATCCATTTTATCCCCTCTACATCCATTTTATCCACTCTACATCCATTTTTATCCACTCGACATCCATTTTATCCACTCTACATCCATTTTATCCAAACTACATCCATTTTATCCACTCTACATCCATTTTTATCAACTCTACATCCATTTTATCCACTCTACATCCATTTTATCCACTCTACATCCATTTTTATCCACTAGAAATCCATTTTATCCACTCTACATCCATTTTATCCACTCTACATCCATTTTATCCACTCTACATCCATTTTATCCACTCTACATCCATTTTTATCCACTCTACATCCATTTTTATCCACTTTACACCCATTTTATCCACTCTACATCCATTTTATCCACTCTACATCTATTTTTATCCACTCTACGTCCATTTTATCCACTCTATATCCATTTTTATCCACTCTACATCTATTTTATCCCCTCTACATCCATTTTATCCACTCTACATCCATTTTTATCCACTCTACATTCATTTTATCCACTCTACATCATTTTTTATCCACTCTAAAACTATTTTGTCCACTCTACATCCATTTTTATCAACTCTACATCCATTTTATCCACTCTACATCCATTTTATCCACTCTACATCCATTTTTATCCACTCGACGTCCATTTTTATCCACTCTACATCCATTTTTATCCACTTTACACCCATTTTATCCACTCTACATCTATTTTATCCACTCTACATCCATTTTTATCCACTCTACATCCATTTTTATCCACTTTACACCCATTTTATACACTCTACATCCATTTTATCCACTCTACATCTATTTTTATCCACTCTACGTCGATTTTATCCACTCTACATTCATTTTATCCACTCTACATCAATTTTTATCCACTCTACATCCATTTTTATCCACTCTACATCCATTTGTATCCACTCTACATCCATTTTATCCACTCTACATCCATTTTTATCCACTCTACATCCATTTTTATCCACTCTACGCCCATTTTATCCACTCTACATCCATTTTATCCACTCTACATCCATTTTATCCAAACTACATCCATTTTATCCACTCTACATCCATTTTATCCACTCTACATCCATTTTTATCCACTCTACATCCATTTTTATCCACTTTACACCCATTTTATCCACTCTACATCCATTTTTATCCACTCTACATCCATTTTTATCCACTCTACATCCATTTTATCCACTCTACATCCATTTTATCCACTCTACATCCATTTTTATCCACTCTACATCCATTTTTATCCATTTTATCCACTCTACATCCATTTTTATCAACTCTACATCCATTTTATCCACTATCCATTTTTATCCACTCTACATCCATTTTTATCCACTCTACATCCATTTTTATCCACTCTACGCCCATTTTATCCACTCTACATCCATTTTATCCACTCTACATCCATTTTATCCAAACTACATCCATTTTATCCACTCTACATCCATTTTATCCACTCTACATCCATTTTTATCCACTCTACATCCATTTTTATCCACTTTACACCCATTTTATCCACTCTACATCCATTTTATCCACTCTACATCCATTTTTATCCACTCTACGTCCATTTTATCCACTCTACATCCATTTTTATCCACTCTACATCTATTTTATCCCCTCTACATCCATTTTATCCACTCTACATCCATTTTTATCCACTCGACATCCATTTTATCCACTCTACATCCATTTTTATCCACTCTACATCCATTTTATCCACTCTACATCCATTTTATCCACTCTACATCCATTTTTATCCACTCTACATCCATTTTTATCCACTCTACATCCATTTTTATCCACTCTACATCCATTTTATCCACTCTACATCCATTTTTATCAACTCTACATCCATTTTATCCATTCTACATCCATTTTTATCCACTCTACGCCCATTTTATCCACTCTACATCCATTTTATCCACTCTACATCTATTTTTATCCACTCTACGTCCATTTTATCCACTCTACATCCATTTTATCCACTCTACATCCATTTTTATCCACTCGACATCCATTTTATCCACTCTACATCCATTTTATCCAAACTACATCTATTTTATCCACTCTACATCCATTTTATCCACTCTACATCCATTTTTATCCACTAGAAATCCATTTTATCCACTCTACATCCATTTTATCCAAACTACATCCATTTTATCCACTCTACATCCATTTTATCCACTCTACATCCATTTTTATCCACTCTACATCCATTTTTATCCACTTTACACCCATTTTATCCACTCTACATCCATTTTATCCACTCTACGTCTATTTTTATCCACTCTACGTCCATTTTATCCACTCTATATCCATTTTTATCCACTCTACATCTATTTTATCCCCTCTACATCCATTTTATCCACTCTACATCCATTTTTATCCACTCTACATCCATTTTATCCACTCTACATCATTTTTTATCCACTCTAAAACTATTTTGTCCACTCTACATCCATTTTTATCAACTCTACATCCATTTTATCCACTCTACATCCATTTTATCCACTCTACATCCATTTTTATCCACTCTACATCCATTTTATCCACTCTACATCCATTTTATCCATTTTATCCAAACTACATCCATTTTATCCACTCTACATCCATTTTATCCACTCTACATCCATTTTTATCCACTCTACATCCATTTTTATCCACTTTACACCCATTTTATCCACTCTACATCCATTTTATCCACTCTACATCCATTTTTATCCACTCTACGTCCATTTTATCCACTCTATATCCATTTTTATCCACTCTACATCTATTTTATCCCCTCTACATCCATTTTATCCACTCTACATCCATTTTTATCCACTCGACATCCATTTTATCCACTCTACATCCATTTTATCCAAACTACATCCATTTTATCCACTCTACATCTATTTTATCCCCTCTACATCCATTTTATCCACTCTACATCCATTTTTATCCACTCGACGTCCATTTTTATCCACTCTACATCCATTTTTATCCACTTTACACCCATTTTATCCACTCTACATCTATTTTATCCACTCTACATCCATTTTTATCCACTCTACATCCATTTTTATCCACTTTACACCCATTTTATACACTCTACATCCATTTTATCCACTCTACATCTATTTTTATCCACTCTACGTCCATTTTATCCACTCTACATTCATTTTATCCACTCTACATCAATTTTTATCCACTCTACATCCATTTTTATCCACTCTACATCCATTTTTATCCACTCTACATCCATTTTATCCACTCTACATCCATTTTTATCCACTCTACATCCATTTTTATCCACTCTACGCCCATTTTATCCACTCGACATCCATTTTATCCACTCTACATCCATTTTATCCACTCTACATCCATTTTATCCACTCTACATCCATTTTATCCACTCTACATCCATTTTTATCCACTCTACATCCATTTTTATCCACTTTACACCCATTTTATCCACTCTACATCCATTTTATCCACTCTACATCCATTTTTATCCACTCTACATCCATTTTTATCCACTCTACATCCATTTTATCCACTCTACATCCATTTTATCCACTCTACATCCATTTTTATCCACTCTACATCCATTTTTATCCATTTTATCCACTCTACATCCATTTTTATCAACTCTACATCCATTTTATCCACTATCCATTTTTATCCACTCTACATCCATTTTTATCCACTCTACATCCATTTTTATCCACTCTACGCCCATTTTATCCACTCGACATCCATTTTATCCACTCTACATCCATTTTATCCAAACTACATCCATTTTATCCACTCTACATCCATTTTATCCACTCTACATCCATTTTTATCCACTCTACATCCATTTTTATCCACTTTACACCCATTTTATCCACTCTACATCCATTTTATCCACTCTACATCCATTTTTATCCACTCTACGTCCATTTTATCCACTCTACATCCATTTTTATCCACTCTACATCTATTTTATCCCCTCTACATCCATTTTATCCACTCTACATCCATTTTTATCCACTCGACATCCATTTTATCCACTCTACATCCATTTTTATCCACTCTACATCCATTTTATCCACTCTACATCCATTTTATCCACTCTACATCCATTTTTATCCACTCTACATCCATTTTTATCCACTCTACATCCATTTTTATCCACTCTACATCCATTTTATCCACTCTACATCCATTTTTATCAACTCTACATCCATTTTATTCATTCTACATCCATTTTTATCCACTCTACGCCCATTTTATCCACTCTACATCCATTTTATCCACTCTACATCTATTTTTATCCACTCTACGTCCATTTTATCCACTCTACATCCATTTTTATCCACTCTACATCCATTTTTATCCAAACTACATCCATTTTATCCACTCTACATCCATTTTTATCAACTCTACATCCATTTTATCCACTCTACATCCATTTTTATCCACTCTACGCCCATTTTATCCACTCTACATCCATTTTATCCACTCTACATCTATTTTTATTCACTCTACGTCCATTTTATCCACTCTACATCCATTTTTATCCACTCTACATCTATTTTATCCCCTCTACATCCATTTTATCCACTCTACATCCATTTTTATCCACTCGACATCCATTTTATCCACTCTACATCCATTTTATCCAAACTACATCCATTTTATCCACTCTACATCCATTTTTATCAACTCTACATCCATTTTATCCACTCTACATCCATTTTATCCACTCTACATCCATTTTTATCCACTAGAAATCCATTTTATCCACTCTACATCCATTTTATCCAAACTACATCCATTTTATCCACTCTACATCCATTTTATCCACTCTACATCCATTTTTATCCACTCTACATCCATTTTTATCCACTTTACACCCATTTTATCCACTCTACATCCATTTTATCCACTCTACGTCTATTTTTATCCACTCTACGTCCATTTTATCCACTCTATATCCATTTTTATCCACTCTACATCTATTTTATCCCCTCTACATCCATTTTATCCACTCTACATCCATTTTTATCCACTCTACATTCATTTTATCCACTCTACATCATTTTTTATCCACTCTAAAACTATTTTGTCCACTCTACATCCATTTTTATCAACTCTACATCCATTTTATCCACTCTACATCCATTTTATCCACTCTACATCCATTTTTATCCACTAGACATCCATTTTATCCACTCTACATCCATTTTATCCATTTTATCCAAACTACATCCATTTTATCCAAACTACATCCATTTTATCCACTCTACATCCATTTTATCCACTCTACATCCATTTTTATCCACTCTACATCCATTTTTATCCACTTTACACCCATTTTATCCACTCTACATCCATTTTATCCACTCTACATCTATTTTTATCCACTCTACGTCCATTTTATCCACTCTATATCCATTTTTATCCACTCTACATCTATTTTATCCCCTCTACATCCATTTTATCCACTCTACATCCATTTTTATCCACTCTACATTCATTTTATCCACTCTACATCATTTTTTATCCACTCTAAAACTATTTTGTCCACTCTACATCCATTTTTATCAACTCTACATCCATTTTATCCACTCTACATCCATTTTATCCACTCTACATCCATTTTATCCACTATCCATTTTTATCCACTCTACATCCATTTTTATCCACTCTACATCCATTTTTATCCACTCTACATCCATTTGTATCCACTCTACATCCATTTTATCCACTCTACATCCATTTTTATCCACTCTACATCCATTTTTATCCATTTTATCCACTCTACATCCATTTTTATCAACTCTACATCCATTTTATCCACTATCCATTTTTATCCACTCTACATCCATTTTTATCCACTCTACATCCATTTTTATCCACTCTACATCCATTTGTATCCACTCTACATCCATTTTATCCACTCTACATCCATTTTTATCCACTCTACATCCATTTTTATCCACTCTACGCCCATTTTATCCACTCGACATCCATTTTATCCATTCTACATCCATTTTATCCAAACTACATCCATTTTATCCACTCTACATCCATTTTATCCACTCTACATCCATTTTTATCCACTCTACATCCATTTTTATCCACTTTACACCCATTTTATCCACTCTACATCCATTTTATCCACTCTACATCCATTTTTATCCACTCTACGTCCATTTTATCCACTCTACATCCATTTTTATCCACTCTACATCTATTTTATCCCCTCTACATCCATTTTATCCACTCTACATCCATTTTTATCCACTCGACATCCATTTTATCCACTCTACATTCATTTTTATCCACTCTACATCCATTTTATCCACTCTACATCCATTTTATCCACTCTACATCCATTTTTATCCACTCTACATCCATTTTTATCCACTCTACATCCATTTTTATCCACTCTACATCCATTTTATCCACTCTACATCCATTTTTATCAACTCTACATCCATTTTATCCATTCTACATCCATTTTTATCCACTCTACATCCATTTTATCCACTCTACATCCATTTTATCCACTCTACATCTATTTTTATCCACTCTACGTCCAGTTTATCCACTCTACATCCATTTTATCCACTCTACATCCATTTTTATCCACTCGACATCCATTTTATCCACTCTACATCCATTTTATCCAAACTACATCTATTTTATCCACTCTACATCCATTTTATCCACTCTACATCCATTTTTATCCACTCTACATCCATTTTTATCCGCTCTACATCCATTTTTATCCACTCTACATTCATTTTATCCACTCTACATCAATTTTTATCCACTCTAAAACTATTTTGTCTACTCTACATCCATTTTTATCAACTCTACATCCATTTTATCCACTCTATATCCATTTTATCCACTCTACATCCATTTTATCCAAACTACATCCATTTTATCCACTCTACATCCATTTTATCCACTCTACATCCATTTTTATCCACTCTACATCCATTTTTATCCACTTTACACCCATTTTATCCACTCTACATCCATTTTATCCACTCTACATCCATTTTTATCCACTCTACGTCCATTTTATCCACTCTATATCCATTTTTATCCACTCTACATCTATTTTATCCCCTCTACATCCATTTTATCCACTCTACATCCATTTTTATCCACTCGACATCCATTTTATCCACTCTACATCCATTTTATCCAAACTACATCCATTTTATCCACTCTACATCCATTTTTATCAACTCTACATCCATTTTATCCACTCTACATCCATTTTATCCACTCTACATCCATTTTTATCCACTAGAAATCCATTTTATCCACTCTACATCCATTTTATCCACTCTACATCCATTTTATCCACTCTACATCCATTTTATCCACTCTACATCCATTTTTATCCACTCTACATCCATTTTTATCCACTTTACACCCATTTTATCCACTCTACATCCATTTTATCCACTCTACATCTATTTTTATCCACTCTACGTCCATTTTATCCACTCTATATCCATTTTTATCCACTCTACATCCATTTTTATCCACTCTACATTCATTTTATCCACTCTACATCATTTTTTATCCACTCTAAAACTATTTTGTCCACTCTACATCCATTTTTATCAACTCTACATCCATTTTATCCACTCTACATCCATTTTATCCACTCTACATCCATTTTTATCCACTCGACGTCCATTTTTATCCACTCTACATCCATTTTTATCCACTTTACACCCATTTTATCCACTCTACATCTATTTTATCCACTCTACATCCATTTTTATCCACTCTACATCCATTTTTATCCACTTTACACCCATTTTATACACTCTACATCCATTTTATCCACTCTACATCTATTTTTATCCACTCTACGTCGATTTTATCCACTCTACATTCATTTTATCCACTCTACATCAATTTTTATCCACTCTACATCCATTTTTATCCACTCTACATCCATTTTTATCCACTCTACATCCATTTTATCCACTCTACATCCATTTTTATCCACTCTACATCCATTTTTATCCACTCTACGCCCATTTTATCCACTCGACATCCATTTTATCCACTCTACATCCATTTTATCCAAACTACATCCATTTTATCCACTCTACATCCATTTTATCCACTCTACATCCATTTTTATCCACTCTACATCCATTTTTATCCACTTTACACCCATTTTATCCACTCTACATCCATTTTTATCCACTCTACATCCATTTTTATCCACTCTACATCCATTTTATCCACTCTACATCCATTTTATCCACTCTACATCCATTTTTATCCACTCTACATCCATTTTTATCCATTTTATCCACTCTACATCCATTTTTATCAACTCTACATCCATTTTATCCACTATCCATTTTTATCCACTCTACATCCATTTTTATCCACTCTACATCCATTTTTATCCACTCTACGCCCATTTTATCCACTCTACATCCATTTTATCCACTCTACATCCATTTTATCCAAACTACATCCATTTTATCCACTCTACATCCATTTTATCCACTCTACATCCATTTTTATCCACTCTACATCCATTTTTATCCACTTTACACCCATTTTATCCACTCTACATCCATTTTATCCACTCTACATCCATTTTTATCCACTCTACGTCCATTTTATCCACTCTACATCCATTTTTATCCACTCTACATCTATTTTATCCCCTCTACATCCATTTTATCCACTCTACATCCATTTTTATCCACTCGACATCCATTTTATCCACTCTACATCCATTTTTATCCACTCTACATCCATTTTATCCACTCTACATCCATTTTATCCACTCTACATCCATTTTTATCCACTCTACATCCATTTTTATCCACTCTACATCCATTTTTATCCACTCTACATCCATTTTATCCACTCTACATCCATTTTTATCAACTCTACATCCATTTTATCCATTCTACATCCATTTTTATCCACTCTACGCCCATTTTATCCACTCTACATCCATTTTATCCACTCTACATCTATTTTTATCCACTCTACGTCCATTTTATCCACTCTACATCCATTTTATCCACTCTACATCCATTTTTATCCACTCGACATCCATTTTATCCACTCTACATCCATTTTATCCAAACTACATCTATTTTATCCACTCTACATCCATTTTATCCACTCTACATCCATTTTTATCCACTAGAAATCCATTTTATCCACTCTACATCCATTTTATCCAAACTACATCCATTTTATCCACTCTACATCCATTTTATCCACTCTACATCCATTTTTATCCACTCTACATCCATTTTTATCCACTTTACACCCATTTTATCCACTCTACATCCATTTTATCCACTCTACGTCTATTTTTATCCACTCTACGTCCATTTTATCCACTCTATATCCATTTTTATCCACTCTACATCTATTTTATCCCCTCTACATCCATTTTATCCACTCTACATCCATTTTTATCCACTCTACATTCATTTTATCCACTCTACATCATTTTTTATCCACTCTAAAACTATTTTGTCCACTCTACATCCATTTTTATCAACTCTACATCCATTTTATCCACTCTACATCCATTTTATCCACTCTACATCCATTTTTATCCACTCTACATCCATTTTATCCACTCTACATCCATTTTATCCATTTTATCCAAACTACATCCATTTTATCCACTCTACATCCATTTTATCCACTCTACATCCATTTTTATCCACTCTACATCCATTTTTATCCACTTTACACCCATTTTATCCACTCTACATCCATTTTATCCACTCTACATCCATTTTTATCCACTCTACGTCCATTTTATCCACTCTATATCCATTTTTATCCACTCTACATCTATTTTATCCCCTCTACATCCATTTTATCCACTCTACATCCATTTTTATCCACTCGACATCCATTTTATCCACTCTACATCCATTTTATCCAAACTACATCCATTTTATCCACTCTACATCCATTTTATCCCCTCTACATCCATTTTATCCACTCTACATCCATTTTTATCCACTCGACGTCCATTTTTATCCACTCTACATCCATTTTTATCCACTTTACACCCATTTTATCCACTCTACATCTATTTTATCCACTCTACATCCATTTTTATCCACTCTACATCCATTTTTATCCACTTTAAAACCATTTTATACACTCTACATCCATTTTATCCACTCTACATCTATTTTTATCCACTCTACGTCCATTTTATCCACTCTACATTCATTTTATCCACTCTACATCAATTTTTATCCACTCTACATCCATTTTTATCCACTCTACATCCATTTGTATCCACTCTACATCCATTTTATCCACTCTACATCCATTTTTATCCACTCTACATCCATTTTTATCCACTCTACGCCCATTTTATCCACTCGACATCCATTTTATCCACTCTACATCCATTTTATCCAAACTACATCCATTTTATCCACTCTACATCCATTTTATCCACTCTACATCCATTTTTATCCACTCTACATCCATTTTTATCCACTTTACACCCATTTTATCCACTCTACATCCATTTTATCCACTCTACATCCATTTTTATCCACTCTACATCCATTTTTATCCACTCTACATCCATTTTATCCACTCTACATCCATTTTATCCACTCTACATCCATTTTTATCCACTCTACATCCATTTTTATCCATTTTATCCACTCTACATCCATTTTTATCAACTCTACATCCATTTTATCCACTATCCATTTTTATCCACTCTACATCCATTTTTATCCACTCTACATCCATTTTTATCCACTCTACGCCCATTTTATCCACTCGACATCCATTTTATCCACTCTACATCCATTTTATCCAAACTACATCCATTTTATCCACTCTACATCCATTTTATCCACTCTACATCCATTTTTATCCACTCTACATCCATTTTTATCCACTTTACACCCATTTTATCCACTCTACATCCATTTTATCCACTCTACATCCATTTTTATCCACTCTACGTCCATTTTATCCACTCTACATCCATTTTTATCCACTCTACATCTATTTTATCCCCTCTACATCCATTTTATCCACTCTACATCCATTTTTATCCACTCGACATCCATTTTATCCACTCTACATCCATTTTTATCCACTCTACATCCATTTTATCCACTCTACATCCATTTTATCCACTCTACATCCATTTTTATCCACTCTACATCCATTTTTATCCACTCTACATCCATTTTTATCCACTCTACATCCATTTTATCCACTCTACATCCATTTTTATCAACTCTACATCCATTTTATTCATTCTACATCCATTTTTATCCACTCTACGCCCATTTTATCCACTCTACATCCATTTTATCCACTCTACATCCATTTTTATCCACTCTACATCCATTTTATCCACTCTACATCCATTTTTATCCACTCTACATCCATTTTTATCCAAACTACATCCATTTTATCCACTCTACATCCATTTTTATCAACTCTACATCCATTTTATCCACTCTACATCCATTTTTATCCACTCTACGCCCATTTTATCCACTCTACATCCATTTTATCCACTCTACATCTATTTTTATTCACTCTACGTCCATTTTATCCACTCTACATCCATTTTTATCCACTCTACATCTATTTTATCCCCTCTACATCCATTTTATCCACTCTACATCCATTTTTATCCACTCGACATCCATTTTATCCACTCTACATCCATTTTATCCAAACTACATCCATTTTATCCACTCTACATCCATTTTTATCAACTCTACATCCATTTTATCCACTCTACATCCATTTTATCCACTCTACATCCATTTTTATCCACTAGAAATCCATTTTATCCACTCTACATCCATTTTATCCAAACTACATCCATTTTATCCACTCTACATCCATTTTATCCACTCTACATCCATTTTTATCCACTCTACATCCATTTTTATCCACTCTACACCCATTTTATCCACTCTACATCCATTTTATCCACTCTACGTCTATTTTTATCCACTCTACGTCCATTTTATCCACTCTATATCCATTTTTATCCACTCTACATCTATTTTATCCCCTCTACATCCATTTTATCCACTCTACATCCATTTTTATCCACTCTACATTCATTTTATCCACTCTACATCATTTTTTATCCACTCTAAAACTATTTTGTCCACTCTACATCCATTTTTATCAACTCTACATCCATTTTATCCACTCTACATCCATTTTATCCACTCTACATCCATTTTTATCCACTAGACATCCATTTTATCCACTCTACATCCATTTTATCCATTTTATCCAAACTACATCCATTTTATCCAAACTACATCCATTTTATCCACTCTACATCCATTTTATCCACTCTACATCCATTTTTATCCACTCTACATCCATTTTTATCCACTTTACACCCATTTTATCCACTCTACATCCATTTTATCCACTCTACGTCTATTTTTATCCACTCTACGTCCATTTTATCCACTCTATATCCATTTTTATCCACTCTACATCTATTTTATCCCCTCTACATCCATTTTATCCACTCTACATCCATTTTTATCCACTCTACATTCATTTTATCCACTCTACATCATTTTTTATCCACTCTAAAACTATTTTGTCCACTCTACATCCATTTTTATCAACTCTACATCCATTTTATCCACTCTACATCCATTTTATCCATTTTATCCACTCTACATCCATTTTATCCAAACTACATCCATTTTATCCACTCTACATCCATTTTATCCACTCTACATCCATTTTTATCCACTCTACATCCATTTTTATCCACTCTACGTCCATTTTATCCACTCTATATCCATTTTTATCCACTCTACATCTATTTTATCCCCTCTACATCCATTTTATCCACTCTACATCCATTTTTATCCACTCGACATCCATTTTTATCCACTCTACATCCATTTTTATCCACTTTACACCCATTTTATCCACTCTACATCCATTTTATCCACTCTACGTCTATTTTTATCCACTCTACGTCCATTTTATCCACTCTATATCCATTTTTATCCACTCTACATCTATTTTATCCCCTCTACATCCATTTTATCCACTCTACATCCATTTTTATCCACTCTACATTCATTTTATCCACTCTACATCATTTTTTATCCACTCTAAAACTATTTTGTCCACTCTACATCCATTTTTATCAACTCTACATCCATTTTATCCACTCTACATCCATTTTATCCACTCTACATCCATTTTTATCCACTAGACATCCATTTTATCCACTCTACATCCATTTTATCCATTTTATCCAAACTACATCCATTTTATCCACTCTACATCCATTTTATCCACTCTACATCCATTTTTATCCACTCTACATCCATTTTTATCCACTTTACACCCATTTTATCCACTCTACATCCATTTTATCCACTCTACATCCATTTTTATCCACTCTACGTCCATTTTATCCACTCTATATCCATTTTTATCCACTCTACATCTATTTTATCCCCTCTACATCCATTTTATCCACTCTACATCCATTTTTATCCACTCGACATCCATTTTATCCACTCTACATCCATTTTATCCAAACTACATCCATTTTATCCACTCTACATCTATTTTATCCCCTCTACATCCATTTTATCCACTCTACATCCATTTTTATCCACTCGACGTCCATTTTTATCCACTCTACATCCATTTTTATCCACTTTACACCCATTTTATCCACTCTACATCTATTTTATCCACTCTACATCCATTTTTATCCACTCTACATCCATTTTTATCCACTTTACACCCATTTTATACACTCTACATCCATTTTATCCACTCTACATCTATTTTTATCCACTCTACGTCGATTTTATCCACTCTACATTCATTTTATCCACTCTACATCAATTTTTATCCACTCTACATCCATTTTTATCCACTCTACATCCATTTGTATCCACTCTACATCCATTTTATCCACTCTACATCCATTTTTATCCACTCTACATCCATTTTTATCCACTCTACGCCCATTTTATCCACTCGACATCCATTTTATCCACTCTACATCCATTTTATCCAAACTACATCCATTTTATCCACTCTACATCCATTTTATCCACTCTACATCCATTTTTATCCACTCTACATCCATTTTTATCCACTTTACACCCATTTTATCCACTCTACATCCATTTTATCCACTCTACATCCATTTTTATCCACTCTACATCCATTTTTATCCACTCTACATCCATTTTATCCACTCTACATCCATTTTATCCACTCTACATCCATTTTTATCCACTCTACATCCATTTTTATCCATTTTATCCACTCTACATCCATTTTTATCAACTCTACATCCATTTTATCCACTCTACATCCATTTTTATCCACTCTACATCCATTTTTATCCACTCTACGCCCATTTTATCCACTCGACATCCATTTTATCCACTCTACATCCATTTTATCCAAACTACATCCATTTTATCCACTCTACATCCATTTTATCCACTCTACATCCATTTTTATCCACTCTACATCCATTTTTATCCACTTTACACCCATTTTATCCACTCTACATCCATTTTATCCACTCTACATCCATTTTTATCCACTCTACGTCCATTTTATCCACTCTACATCCATTTTTATCCACTCTACATCTATTTTATCCCCTCTACATCCATTTTATCCACTCTACATCCATTTTTATCCACTCGACATCCATTTTATCCACTCTACATCCATTTTTATCCACTCTACATCCATTTTATCCACTCTACATCCATTTTATCCACTCTACATCCATTTTTATCCACTCTACATCCATTTTTATCCACTCTACATCCATTTTTATCCACTCTACATCCATTTTATCCACTCTACATCCATTTTTATCAACTCTACATCCATTTTATTCATTCTACATCCATTTTTATCCACTCTACGCCCATTTTATCCACTCTACATCCATTTTATCCACTCTACATCTATTTTTATTCACTCTACGTCCATTTTATCCACTCTACATCCATTTTTATCCACTCTACATCCATTTTTATCCACTCTACATCCATTTTATCCACTCTACATCCATTTTTATCCACTCTACATCCATTTTTATCCACTCTACATCCATTTTATCCACTCTACATCCATTTTTATCAACTCTACATCCATTTTATCCACTCTACATCCATTTTTATCCACTCTACGCCCATTTTATCCACTCCACATCCATTTTATCCACTCTACATCCATTTTTTTCCACTCTACATCCATTTTATCCACTCTACATCCATTTTTATCCACTCTACATCCATTTTTATCCACTCTACATCCATTTTTATCCACTCTACGCCCATTTTATCCACTCGACATCCATTTTATCCACTCTACATCCATTTTATCCAAACTACATCCATTTTATCCACTCTACATCCATTTTATCCACTCTACATCCATTTTTATCCACTCTACATCCATTTTTATCCACTTTACACCCATTTTATCCACTCTACATCCATTTTATCCACTCTACATCCATTTTTATCCACTCTACGTCCATTTTATCCACTCTACATCCATTTTTATCCACTCTACATCTATTTTATCCCCTCTACATCCATTTTATCCACTCTACATCCATTTTTATCCACTCGACATCCATTTTATCCACTGTACATCCATTTTTATCCACTCTACATCCATTTCATCCACTCTACATCCATTTTATCCACTCTACATCTATTTTTATTCACTCTACGTCCATTTTATCCACTCTACATCCATTTTTATCCACTCTACATCCATTTTTATCCACTCTACATCCATTTTATCCACTCTACATCCATTTTTATCAACTCTACATCCATTTTATCCACTCTACATCCATTTTTATCCACTCTACGCCCATTTTATCCACTCTACATCCATTTTATCCACTCTACATCTATTTTTATTCACTCTACGTCCATTTTATCACTCTACATCCATTTTTATCCACTCTACATCCATTTTTATCCACTCTACATCCATTTTATCCACTCTACATCCATTTTTATCAACTCTACATCCATTTTATCCACTCTACATCCATTTTTATCCACTCTACGACCATTTTATCCACTCTACATCCATTTTATCCACTCTACATCTATTTTTATTCACTCTACGTCCATTTTATCCACTCTACATCCATTTTTATCCACTCTACATCCATTTTTATCCACTCTACATTCATTTTATCCACTCTACATCAATTTTTATCCACTCTAAAACTATTTTGTCCACTCTACATCCATTTTTATCAACTCTACATCCATTTTATCCACTCTACATCCATTTTATCCACTCTACATCCATTTTTATCCACTCGACATCCATTTTATCCAAACTACATCCATTTTATCCACTCTACATCCATTTTATCCACTCTACATCCATTTTTATCCACTCTACATCCATTTTTATCCACATTACACCCATTTTATCCACTCTACATCCATTTTATCCACTCTACATCCATTTTTATCCACTCTACGTCCATTTTATCCACTCTACATCCATTTTTATCCACTCTACATCCATTTTATCCACTCTACATCCATTTTTATCCACTCGACATCCATTTTATCCACTCTACATCCATTTTATCCAAACTACATCCATTTTCTCCACTCTACATCCATTTTATCCAAACTACATCCATTTTTATCCACTCTACATCCATTTTTATCCACTCTACATCCATTTTATACACTCTACATCCATTTTTATCCACTCTACAACCATTTTATCCACTCTACATCCATTTTATCCCCTCTACATCCATTTTATCCACTCTACATCCATTTTTATCAACTCTACATCCATTTTATCCACTCTACATCCATTTTTATCCACTCTACATCCATTTTATCCACTCTACATCCATTTTTATCCACTCTACGTCCATTTTATCCACTCTACATCCATTTTATCCATTCTACATCCATTTTTATCCACTCTACATCCATTTTATCCACTCTACATCCATTTTTATCAACTCCACATCCATTTTATCCACTCTACGTCCATTTTATCCACTTTACACCCATTTTATCCACTCTACAACCATTTTATCCACTCTACATCCATTTTTATCCACTCTACATCCATTTTTATCCACTCTACATCCATTTTTATCCACTCTACATCCATTTTTATCCACTCTACATCCATTTTATCCATTCTACATCCATTTTTATCCACTCTACATCCATTTTATCCACTCTACATCCATTTTTATCAACTCCACATCCATTTTATCCACTCTACGTCCATTTTATCCACTTTACACCCATTTTATCCACTCTACATCCATTTTATCCACTCTACATCCATTTTTATCCACTCTACATCCATTTTTATCCACTCTACATCCATTTTTATCCACTCTACATCCATTTTTATCCACTCTACATCCATTTTATCCACTCTACATCCATTTTTATCAACTCTACATCCATTTTATCCACTCTACATCCATTTTTATCCACTCTACGCCCATTTTATCCACTCTACACCCATTTTATCCACTCTACATCCATTTTATCCACTCTACATCCATTTTATCCACTCTACATCCCTTTTTATCCACTCTACATCCATTTTTATCTACTCTACGCCCATTTTATCCACTCTACATCCATTTTATCCACTCTACATCCATTTTTATCCACTCGACATCCATTTTATCCAAACTACATCCATTTTATCCACTCTACATCCATTTTATCCACTCTACATCCATTTTTATCCACTCTACATCCATTTTTATCCACATTACACTCATTTTATCCACTCTACATCCATTTTATCCACTCTACATCCATTTTTATCCACTCTACGTCCATTTTATCCACTCTACATCCATTTTATCCAAACTACATCCATTTTCTCCACTCTACATCCATTTTATCCAAACTACATCCATTTTTATCCACTCTACATCCATTTTTATCCACTCTACATCCATTTTATACACTCTACATCCATTTTTATCCACTCTACAACCATTTTATCCACTCTACATCCATTTTATCCCCTCTACATCCATTTTATCCACTCTACATCCATTTTTATCAACTCTACATCCATTTTATCCACTCTACATCCATTTTTATCCACTCTACATCCATTTTATCCACTCTACATCCATTTTTATCCACTCTACATCCATTTTATCCACTCTACATCCATTTTATCCACTCTACATCCATTTTTAACCACTCTACATCCATTTTTATCTACTCTACGCCCATTTTATCCACTCTACATCCATTTTATCCACTCTACATCCATTTTTATCCACTCGACATCCATTTTATCCAAACTACATCCATTTTATCCACTCTACATCCATTTTATCCACTCTACATCCATTTTTATCCACTCTACATCCATTTTTATCCACATTACACCCATTTTATCCACTCTACATCCATTTTATCCACTCTACATCCATTTTTATCCACTCTACGTCCATTTTATCCACTCTACATCCATTTTTATCCACTCTACATCCATTTTATCCACTCTACATCCATTTTTATCCACTCGACATCCATTTTATCCACTCTACATCCATTTTATCCAAACTACATCCATTTTCTCCACTCTACATCCATTTTATCCAAACTACATCCATTTTTATCCACTCTACATCCATTTTTATCCACTCTACATCCATTTTATACACTCTACATCCATTTTTATCCACTCTACAAACTTTTTATCCACTCTACATCCATTTTATCCCCTCTACATCCATTTTATCCACTCTACATCCATTTTTATCAACTCTACATCCATTTTATCCACTCTACATCCATTTTTATCCACTCTACATCCATTTTATCCACTCTACATCCATTTTTATCCACTCTACGTCCATTTTATCCACTCTACATCCATTTTATCCATTCTACATCCATTTTTATCCACTCTACATCCATTTTATCCACTCTACATCCATTTTTATCAACTCCACATCCATTTTATCCACTCTACGTCCATTTTATCCACTTTACACCCATTTTATCCACTCTACATCCATTTTATCCACTCTACATCCATTTTTATCCACTCTACATCCATTTTTATCCACTCTACATCCATTTTTATCCACTCTACATCCATTTTTATCCACTCTACATCCATTTTATCCACTCTACATCCATTTTTATCAACTCTACATCCATTTTATCCACTCTACATCCATTTTTATTCACTCTACATCCATTTTATCCACTCTACATCCATTTTTATCCACTCGACATCCATTTTATCCAAACTACATCCATTTTATCCACTCTACATCCATTTTATCCACTCTACATCCATTTTTATCCACTCTACATCCATTTTTATGCACATTACACCCATTTTATCCACTCTACATCCATTTTATCCACTCTACATCCATTTTTATCCACTCTACGTCCATTTTATCCACTCTACATCCATTTTTATCCACTCTACATCCATTTTATCCACTCTACATCCATTTTTATCCACTCGACATCCATTTTATCCACTCTACCTCCATTTTATCCAAACTACATCCATTTTCTCCACTCTACATCCATTTTATCCACTCTACATCCATTTTTATCAACTCTACATCCATTTTATCCACTCTACATCCATTTTTATCCACTCTACATCCATTTTATCCACTCTACATCCATTTTTATCCACTCTACGTCCATTTTATCCACTCTACATCCATTTTATCCATTCTACATCTATTTTTATCCACTCTACATCCATTTTATCCACTCTACATCCATTTTTATCAACTCCACATCCATTTTATCCACTCTACGTCCATTTTATCCACTTTACACCCATTTTATCCACTCTACATCCATTTTATCCACTCTACATCCATTTTTATCCACTCTACATCCATTTTATCCACTCTACATCCATTTTTATTCACTCTACGCCCATTTTATCCACTCTACACCCATTTTATCCACTCTACATCCATTTTATCCACTCTACATCCATTTTATCCACTCTACATCCATTTTATCCACTCTACATCCATTTTTATCCACTCTACATCCATTTTTATCTACTCTACGCCCATTTTATCCACTCTACATCCATTTTATCCACTCTACATCCATTTTTATCCACTCGACATCCATTTTATCCACTCTACATCCATTTTATCCAAACTACATCCATTTTCTCCACTCTACATCCATTTTATCCAAACTACATCCATTTTTATCCACTCTACATCCATTTTTATCCACTCTACATCCATTTTATACACTCTACATCCATTTTTATCCACTCTACATCCATTTTATCCACTCTACATCCATTTTTATCCACTCTACGTCCATTTTATCCACTCTACATCCATTTTATCCATTCTACATCTATTTTTATCCACTCTACATCCATTTTATCCACTCTACATCCATTTTTATCAACTCCACATCCATTTTATCCACTCTACGTCCATTTTATCCACTTTACACCCATTTTATCCACTCTACATCCATTTTATCCACTCTACATCCATTTTTATCCACTCTACATCCATTTTATCCACTCTACATCCATTTTATCCACTCTACATCCATTTTTATCCACTCTACATCCATTTTTATCTACTCTACGCCCATTTTATCCACTCTACATCCATTTTTATCCACTCTACATCCATTTTTATCCACATTACACTCATTTTATCCACTCTACATCCATTTTATCCACTCTACATCCATTTTTATCCACTCTACGTCCATTTTATCCACTCTACATCCATTTTTATCCACTCTACATCCATTTTATCCACTCTACATCCATTTTTATCCACTCGACATCCATTTTATCCACTCTACATCCATTTTATCCAAACTACATCCATTTTCTCCACTCTACATCCATTTTATCCAAACTACATCCATTTTTATCCACTCTACATCCATTTTTATCCACTCTACATCCATTTTATACACTCTACATCCATTTTTATCCACTCTACAACCATTTTATCCACTCTACATCCATTTTATCCCCTCTACATCCATTTTATCCACTCTACATCCATTTTTATCAACTCTACATCCATTTTATCCACTCTACATCCATTTTTATCCACTCTACATCCATTTTATCCACTCTACATCCATTTTTATCCACTCTACATCCATTTTATCCACTCTACATCCATTTTATCCACTCTACATCCGTTTTTAACCACTCTACATCCATTTTTATCTACTCTACGCCCATTTTATCCACTCTACATCCATTTTATCCACTCTACATCCATTTTTATCCACTCGACATCCATTTTATCCAAACTACATCCATTTTATCCACTCTACATCCATTTTATCCACTCTACATCCATTTTTATCCACTCTACATCCATTTTTATCCACATTACACCCATTTTATCCACTCTACATCCATTTTATCCACTCTACATCCATTTTTATCCACTCTACGTCCATTTTATCCACTCTACATCCATTTTTATCCACTCTACATCCATTTTATCCACTCTACATCCATTTTTATCCACTCGACATCCATTTTATCCACTCTACATCCATTTTATCCAAACTACATCCATTTTCTCCACTCTACATCCATTTTATCCAAACTACATCCATTTTTATCCACTCTACATCCATTTTTATCCACTCTACATCCATTTTATCCACTCTACATCCATTTTTATCCACTCTACAACCATTTTATCCACTCTACATCCATTTTATCCCCTCTACATCCATTTTATCCACTCTACATCCATTTTTATCAACTCTACATCCATTTTATCCACTCTACATCCATTTTTATCCACTCTACATCCATTTTATCCACTCTACATCCATTTTTATCCACTCTACGTCCATTTTATCCACTCTACATCCATTTTATCCATTCTACATCCATTTTTATCCACTCTACATCCATTTTATCCACTCTACATCCATTTTTATCAACTCCACATCCATTTTATCCACTCTACGTCCATTTTATCCACTTTACACCCATTTTATCCACTCTACAACCATTTTATCCACTCTACATCCATTTTTATCCACTCTACATCCATTTTTATCCACTCTACATCCATTTTTATCCACTCTACATCCATTTTTATCCACTCTACATCCATTTTATCCATTCTACATCCATTTTTATCCACTCTACATCCATTTTATCCACTCTACATCCATTTTTATCAACTCCACATCCATTTTATCCACTCTACGTCCATTTTATCCACTTTACACCCATTTTATCCACTCTACATCCATTTTATCCACTCTACATCCATTTTTATCCACTCTACATCCATTTTTATCCACTCTACATCCATTTTTATCCACTCTACATCCATTTTTATCCACTCTACATCCATTTTATCCACTCTACATCCATTTTTATCAACTCTACATCCATTTTATCCACTCTACATCCATTTTTATCCACTCTACGCCCATTTTATCCACTCTACACCCATTTTATCCACTCTACATCCATTTTATCCACTCTACATCCATTTTATCCACTCTACATCCATTTTTATCCACTCTACATCCATTTTTATCTACTCTACGCCCATTTTATCCACTCTACATCCATTTTATCCACTCTACATCCATTTTTATCCACTCGACATCCATTTTATCCAAACTACATCCATTTTATCCACTCTACATCCATTTTATCCACTCTACATCCATTTTTATCCACTCTACATCCATTTTTATCCACATTACACTCATTTTATCCACTCTACATCCATTTTATCCACTCTACATCCATTTTTATCCACTCTACGTCCATTTTATCCACTCTACATCCATTTTATCCAAACTACATCCATTTTCTCCACTCTACATCCATTTTATCCAAACTACATCCATTTTTATCCACTCTACATCCATTTTTATCCACTCTACATCCATTTTATACACTCTACATCCATTTTTATCCACTCTACAACCATTTTATCCACTCTACATCCATTTTATCCCCTCTACATCCATTTTATCCACTCTACATCCATTTTTATCAACTCTACATCCATTTTATCCACTCTACATCCATTTTTATCCACTCTACATCCATTTTATCCACTCTACATCCATTTTTATCCACTCTACATCCATTTTATCCACTCTACATCCATTTTATCCACTCTACATCCATTTTTAACCACTCTACATCCATTTTTATCCACTCTACGCCCATTTTATCCACTCTACATCCATTTTATCCACTCTACATCCATTTTTATCCACTCGACATCCATTTTATCCAAACTACATCCATTTTATCCACTCTACATCCATTTTATCCACTCTACATCCATTTTTATCCACTCTACATCCATTTTTATCCACATTACACCCATTTTATCCACTCTACATCCATTTTATCCACTCTACATCCATTTTTATCCACTCTACGTCCATTTTATCCACTCTACATCCATTTTTATCCACTCTACATCCATTTTATCCACTCTACATCCATTTTTATCCACTCGACATCCATTTTATCCACTCTACATCCATTTTATCCAAACTACATCCATTTTCTCCACTCTACATCCATTTTATCCAAACTACATCCATTTTTATCCACTCTACATCCATTTTTATCCACTCTACATCCATTTTATACACTCTACATCCATTTTTATCCACTCTACAAACTTTTTATCCACTCTACATCCATTTTATCCCCTCTACATCCATTTTATCCACTCTACATCCATTTTTATCAACTCTACATCCATTTTATCCACTCTACATCCATTTTTATCCACTCTACATCCATTTTATCCACTCTACATCCATTTTTATCCACTCTACGTCCATTTTATCCACTCTACATCCATTTTATCCATTCTACATCCATTTTTATCCACTCTACATCCATTTTATCCACTCTACATCCATTTTTATCAACTCCACATCCATTTTATCCACTCTACGTCCATTTTATCCACTTTACACCCATTTTATCCACTCTACATCCATTTTATCCACTCTACATCCATTTTTATCCACTCTACATCCATTTTTATCCACTCTACATCCATTTTTATCCACTCTACATCCATTTTTATCCACTCTACATCCATTTTATCCACTCTACATCCATTTTTATCAACTCTACATCCATTTTATCCACTCTACATCCATTTTTATTCACTCTACGCCCATTTTATCCACTCTACACCCATTTTATCCACTCTACATCCATTTTATCCACTCTACATCCATTTTATCCACTCTACATCCATTTTTATCCACTCTACATCCATTTTTATCTACTCTACGCCCATTTTATCCACTCTACATCCATTTTATCCACTCTACATCCATTTTTATCCACTCGACATCCATTTTATCCAAACTACATCCATTTTATCCACTCTACATCCATTTTATCCACTCTACATCCATTTTTATCCACTCTACATCCATTTTTATCCACATTACACCCATTTTATCCACTCTACATCCATTTTATCCACTCTACATCCATTTTTATCCACTCTACGTCCATTTTATCCACTCTACATCCATTTTTATCCACTCTACATCCATTTTATCCACTCTACATCCATTTTTATCCACTCGACATCCATTTTATCCAAACTACATCCATTTTATCCACTCTACATCCATTTTATCCACTCTACATCCATTTTTATCCACTCTACATCCATTTTTATGCACATTACACCCATTTTATCCACTCTACATCCATTTTATCCACTCTACATCCATTTTTATCCACTCTACGTCCATTTTATCCACTCTACATCCATTTTTATCCACTCTACATCCATTTTATCCACTCTACATCCATTTTTATCCACTCGACATCCATTTTATCCACTCTACCTCCATTTTATCCAAACTACATCCATTTTCTCCACTCTACATCCATTTTATCCAAACTACATCCATTTTTATCCACTCTACATCCATTTTTATCCACTCTACATCCATTTTATACACTCTACATCCATTTTTATCCACTCTACAACCATTTTATCCACTCTACATCCATTTTATCCCCTCTACATCCATTTTATCCACTCTACATCCATTTTTATCAACTCTACATCCATTTTATCCACTCTACATCCATTTTTATCCACTCTACATCCATTTTATCCACTCTACATCCATTTTTATCCACTCTACGTCCATTTTATCCACTCTACATCCATTTTATCCATTCTACATCTATTTTTATCCACTCTACATCCATTTTATCCACTCTACATCCATTTTTATCAACTCCACATCCATTTTATCCACTCTACGTCCATTTTATCCACTTTACACCCATTTTATCCACTCTACATCCATTTTATCCACTCTACATCCATTTTTATCCACTCTACATCCATTTTATCCACTCTACATCCATTTTTATTCACTCTACGCCCATTTTATCCACTCTACACCCATTTTATCCACTCTACATCCATTTTATCCACTCTACATCCATTTTATCCACTCTACATCCATTTTTATCCACTCTACATCCATTTTTATCTACTCTACGCCCATTTTATCCACTCTACATCCATTTTATCCACTCTACATCCATTTTTTTCCACTCGACATCCATTTTATCCAAACTACATCCATTTTATCCACTCTACATCCATTTTATCCACTCTACATCCATTTTTATCCACTCTACATCCATTTTTATCCACATTACACCCATTTTATCCACTCTACATCCATTTTATCCACTCTACATCCATTTTTATCCACTCTACGTCCATTTTATCCAATCTACATCCATTTTTATCCACTCTACGTCCATTTTATCCACTCTACATCCATTTTTATCCACTCTACATCCATTTTATCCACTCTACATCCATTTTTATCCACTCGACATCCATTTTATCCACTCTACATCCATTTTATCCAAACTACATCCATTTTCTCCACTCTACATCCATTTTATCCAAACTACATCCATTTTTATCCACTCTACATCCATTTTTATCCACTCTACATCCATTTTATACACTCTACATCCATTTTTATCCACTCTACAACCATTTTATCCACTCTACATCCATTTTATCCCCTCTACATCCATTTTATCCACTCTACATCCATTTTTATCAACTCTACATCCATTTTATCCACTCTACATCCATTTTTATCCACTCTACATCCATTTTATCCACTCTACAACCATTTTTATCCACTCTACGTCCATTTTATCCACTCTACATCCATTTTATCCATTCTACATCCATTTTTATCCACTCTACATCCATTTTATCCACTCTACATCCATTTTATCCACTCTACATCCATTTTTATTCACTCTACGCCCATTTTATCCACTCTACACCCATTTTATCCACTCTACATCCATTTTATCCACTCTACGTCCATTTTATCCACTTTACACCCATTTTATCCACTCTACATCCATTTTATCCACTCTACATCCATTTTTATCCACTCTACATCCATTTTATCCACTCTACATCCATTTTTATTCACTCTACGCCCATTTTATCCACTCTACACCCATTTTATCCACTCTACATCCATTTTATCCACTCTACATCCATTTTATCCACTCTACATCCATTTTTATCCACTCTACATCCATTTTTATCTACTCTACGCCCATTTTATCCACTCTACATCCATTTTATCCACTCTACATCCATTTTTTTCCACTCGACATCCATTTTATCCAAACTACATCCATTTTATCCACTCTACATCCATTTTATCCACTCTACATCCATTTTTATCCACTCTACGTCCATTTTATCCAATCTACATCCATTTTTATCCACTCTACGTCCATTTTATCCACTCTACATCCATTTTTATCCACTCTACATCCATTTTATCCACTCTACATCCATTTTTATCCACTCGACATCCATTTTATCCACTCTACATCCATTTTATCCAAACTACATCCATTTTCTCCACTCTACATCCATTTTATCCAAACTACATCCATTTTTATCCACTCTACATCCATTTTTATCCACTCTACATCCATTTTATACACTCTACATTCATTTTTATCCACTCTACAACCATTTTATCCACTCTACATCCATTTTATCCCCTCTACATCCATTTTATCCACTCTACATCCATTTTTATCAACTCTACATCCATTTTATCCACTCTACATCCATTTTTATCCACTCTACATCCATTTTATCCACTCTACATCCATTTTTATCCACTCTACGTCCATTTTATCCACTCTACATCCATTTTATCCATTCTACATCCATTTTTATCCACTCTACATCCATTTTATCCACTCTACATCCATTTTTATCAACTCCACATCCATTTTATCCACTCTACGTCCATTTTATCCACTTTACACCCATTTTATCCACTCTACATCCATTTTATCCACTCTACATCCATTTTTATCCACTCTACATCCATTTTATCCACTCTACATCCATTTTTATCCACTCTACGTCCATTTTATCCACTCTACATCCATTTTATCCATTCTACATCCATTTTTATCCACTCTACATCCATTTTATCCACTCTACATCCATTTTTATCAACTCCACATCCATTTTATCCACTCTACGTCCATTTTATCCACTTTACACCCATTTTATCCACTCTACATCCATTTTATCCACTCTACATCCATTTTTATCCACTCTACATCCATTTTTATCCACTCTACATCCATTTTTATCCACTCTACATCCATTTTATCCACTCTACATCCATTTTTATCAACTCTACATCCATTTTATCCACTCTACATCCATTTTTATCCACTCTACGCCCATTTTATCCACTCTACACCCATTTTATCCACTCTACATCCATTTTATCCACTCTACATCCATTTTATCCACTCTACATCCATTTTTATCCACTCTACATCCATTTTTATCTACTCTACGCCCATTTTATCCACTCTACATCCATTTTATCCACTCTACATCCATTTTTATCCACTCGACATCCATTTTATACACTCTACATCCATTTTTATCCACTCTACAACCATTTTATTCACTCTACATCCATTTTATCCCCTCTACATCCATTTTATCCACTCTACATCCATTTTTATCAACTCTACATCCATTTTATCCACTCTACATCCATTTTTATCCACTCTACATCCATTTTTATCCACATTACACCCATTTTATCCACTCTACATCCATTTTATCCACTCTACATCCATTTTTATCCACTCTACGTCCATTTTATCCACTCTACATCCATTTTTATCCACTCTACATCCATTTTTATCCACATTACACCCATTTTATCCACTCTACATCCATTTTATCCACTCTACATCCATTTTTATCCACTCTACGTCCATTTTATCCACTCTACATCCATTTTTATCCACTCTACATCCATTTTATCCACTCTACATCCATTTTTATCCACTCGACATCCATTTTATCCACTCTACATCCATTTTATCCAAACTACATCCATTTTCTCCACTCTACATCCATTTTATCCAAACTACATCCATTTTTATCCACTCTACATCCATTTTTATCCACTCTACATCCATTTTATACACTCTACATCCATTTTTATCCACTCTACAACCATTTTATCCACTCTACATCCATTTTATCCCCTCTACATCCATTTTATCCACTCTACATCCATTTTTATCAACTCTACATCCATTTTATCCACTCTACATCCATTTTTATCCACTCTACATCCATTTTATCCACTCTACATCCATTTTTATCCACTCTACGTCCATTTTATCCACTCTACATCCATTTTATCCATTCTACATCCATTTTTATCCACTCTACATCCATTTTATCCACTCTACATCCATTTTTATCAACTCCACATCCATTTTATCCACTCTACGTCCATTTTATCCACTTTACACCCATTTTATTCACTCTACATCCATTTTATCCACTCTACATCCATTTTTATCCACTCTACATCCATTTTTATCCACTCTACATCCATTTTTATCCACTCTACATCCATTTTTATCCACTCTACATCCATTTTATCCACTCTACATCCATTTTTATCAACTCTACATCCATTTTATCCACTCTACATCCATTTTTATTCACTCTACGCCCATTTTATCCACTCTACACCCATTTTATCCACTCTACATCCATTTTATCCACTCTACATCCATTTTATCCACTCTACATCCATTTTTATCCACTCTACATCCATTTTTATCTACTCTACGCCCATTTTATCCACTCTACATCCATTTTATCCACTCTACATCCATTTTTATCCACTCGACATCCATTTTATCCAAACTACATCCATTTTATCCACTCTACATCCATTTTATCCAAACTACATCCATTTTATCCACTCTACATCCATTTTATCCACTCTACATCCATTTTTATCCACTCTACATCCATTTTTATCCACATTACACCCATTTTATCCACTCTACATCCATTTTATCCACTCTACATCCATTTTTATCCACTCTACGTCCATTTTATCCACTCTACATCCATTTTTATCCACTCTACATCCATTTTATCCACTCTACATCCATTTTTATCCACTCGACATCCATTTTATCCAAACTACATCCATTTTATCCACTCTACATCCATTTTATCCACTCTACATCCATTTTTATCCACTCTACATCCATTTTTATCCACATTACACCCATTTTATCCACTCTACATCCATTTTATCCACTCTACATCCATTTTTATCCACTCTACGTCCATTTTATCCACTCTACATCCATTTTTATCCACTCTACATCCATTTTATCCACTCTACATCCATTTTTATCCACTCGACATCCATTTTATCCACTCTACATCCATTTTATCCAAACTACATCCATTTTCTCCACTCTACATCCATTTTATCCAAACTACATCCATTTTTATCCACTCTACATCCTTTTTGATCCACTCTACATCCATTTTATACACTCTACATCCATTTTTATCCACTCTACAACCATTTTATCCACTCTACATCCATTTTATCCCCTCTACATCCATTTTATCCACTCTACATCCATTTTTATCCACTCTACATCCATTTTATCCACTCTACATCCATTTTTATCCACTCTACGTCCATTTTATCCACTCTACATCCATTTTATCCATTCTACATCCATTTTTATCCACTCTACATCCATTTTATCCACTCTACATCCATTTTTATCAACTCCACATCCATTTTATCCACTCTACGTCCATTTTATCCACTCTACATCCATTTTATCCACTCTACATCCATTTTATCCACTCTACATCCATTTTTATCCACTCTGCATCCATTTTTATCCACTCTACATCCATTTTTATCCACTCTACATCCATTTTTATCCACTCTACATCCATTTTATCCACTCTACATCCATTTTTATCAACTCTACATCCATTTTATCCACTCTACATCCATTTTTATTCACTCTACGCCCATTTTATCCACTCTACACCCATTTTATCCACTCTACATCCATTTTATCCACTCTACATCCATTTTATCCACTCTACATCCATTTTTATCCACTCTACATCCATTTTTATCTACTCTACGCCCATTTTATCCACTCTACATCCATTTTATCCACTCTACATCCATTTTTATCCACTCGACATCCATTTTATCCAAACTACATCCATTTTATCCACTCTACATCCATTTTATCCACTCTACATCCATTTTTATCCACTCTACATCCATTTTTATCCACATTACACCCATTTTATCCACTCTACATCCATTTTTATCCACTCTACATCCATTTTTATCCACTCTACATCCATTTTTATCCACTCTACATCCATTTTATCCACTCTACATCCATTTTTATCAACTCTACATCCATTTTATCCACTCTACATCCATTTTTATCCACTCTACGCCCATTTTATCCACTCTACACCCATTTTATCCACTCTACATCCATTTTATCCACTCTACATCCATTTTATCCACTCTACATCCATTTTTATCCACTCTACATCCATTTTTATCTACTCTACGCCCATTTTATCCACTCTACACCCATTTTATCCACTCTACATCCATTTTAATCCACTCGACATCCATTTTATCCAAACTACATCCATTTTATCCACTCTACATCCATTTTATCCACTCTACATCCATTTTTATCCACTCTACATCCATTTTATCCACTCTACATCCATTTTTATCCACTCTACGTCCATTTTATCCACTCTACATCCATTTTATCCATTCTACATCCATTTTTATCCACTCTACATCCATTTTATCCACTCTACATCCATTTTTATCAACTCCACATCCATTTTATCCACTCTACGTCCATTTTATCCACTTTACACCCATTTTATCCACTCTACATCCATTTTATCCACTCTACATCCATTTTTATCCACTCTACATCCATTTTTATCCTCTCTACATCCATTTTTATCCACTCTACATCCATTTTTATCCACTCTACATCCATTTTATCCACTCTACATCCATTTTTATCAACTCTACATCCATTTTATCCACTCTACATCCATTTTTATTCACTCTACGCCCATTTTATCCACTCTACACCCATTTTATCCACTCTACATCCATTTTATCCACTCTACATCCATTTTATCCACTCTACATCCATTTTTATCCACTCTACATCCATTTTTATCTACTCTACGCCCATTTTATCCACTCTACATCCATTGTATCCACTCTACATCCATTTTTATCCACTCGACATCCATTTTATCCAAACTACATCCATTTTATCCACTCTACATCCATTTTATCCACTCTACATCCATTTTTATCCACTCTACATCCATTTTTATCCACATTACACCCATTTTATCCACTCTACATCCATTTTTATCCACTCTACATCCATTTTTATCCACTCTACATCCATTTTATCCACTCTACATCCATTTTTATCAACTCTAGATCCATTTTATCCACTCTACATCCATTTTTATCCACTCTACGCCCATTTTATCCACTCTACACCCATTTTATCCACTCTACATCCATTTTATCCACTCTACATCCATTTTATCCACTCTACATCCATTTTTATCCACTCTACATCCATTTTTATCTACTCTACGCCCATTTTATCCACTCTACATCCATTTTATCCACTCTACATCCATTTTTATCCACTCGACATCCATTTTATCCAAACTACATCCATTTTATCCACTCTACATCCATTTTATCCACTCTACATCCATTTTTATCCACTCTACGTCCATTTTATCCACTCTACATCCATTTTTATCCACTCTACATCCATTTTATCCACTCTACATCCATTTTT
The DNA here is from genome assembly GCA_933228935.1 of Pemphredon lugubris. Classification (NCBI taxonomy): domain Eukaryota; kingdom Metazoa; phylum Arthropoda; class Insecta; order Hymenoptera; family Crabronidae; genus Pemphredon; species Pemphredon lugubris. Next base: position 39,579,060 of record OW121816.1, on the reverse strand, counting down.
ATCCACTCGACATCCATTTTATCCAAACTACATCCATTTTATCCACTCTACATCCATTTTATCCACTCTACATCCATTTTTATCCACTCTACATCCATTTTTATCCACATTACACCCATTTTATCCACTCTACATCCATTTTATCCACTCTACATCCATTTTTATCCACTCTACGTCCATTTTATCCACTCTACATCCATTTTTATCCACTCTACATCCATTTTATCCACTCTACATCCATTTTTATCCACTCGACATCCATTTTATCCACTCTACATCCATTTTATCCAAACTACATCCATTTTCTCCACTCTACATCCATTTTATCCAAACTACATCCATTTTTATCCACTCTACATCCTTTTTGATCCACTCTACATCCATTTTATACACTCTACATCCATTTTTATCCACTCTACAACCATTTTATCCACTCTACATCCATTTTATCCCCTCTACATCCATTTTATCCACTCTACATCCATTTTTATCCACTCTACATCCATTTTATCCACTCTACATCCATTTTTATCCACTCTACGTCCATTTTATCCACTCTACATCCATTTTATCCATTCTACATCCATTTTTATCCACTCTACATCCATTTTATCCACTCTACATCCATTTTTATCAACTCCACATCCATTTTATCCACTCTACGTCCATTTTATCCACTCTACACCCATTTTATCCACTCTACATCCATTTTATCCACTCTACATCCATTTTTATCCACTCTGCATCCATTTTTATCCACTCTACATCCATTTTTATCCACTCTACATCCATTTTTATCCACTCTACATCCATTTTATCCACTCTACATCCATTTTTATCAACTCTACATCCATTTTATCCACTCTACATCCATTTTTATTCACTCTACGTCCATTTTATCCACTCTACACCCATTTTATCCACTCTACATCCATTTTATCCACTCTACATCCATTTTATCCACTCTACATCCATTTTTATCCACTCTACATCCATTTTTATCTACTCTACGCCCATTTTATCCACTCTACATCCATTTTATCCACTCTACATCCATTTTTATCCACTCGACATCCATTTTATCCAAACTACATCCATTTTATCCACTCTACATCCATTTTATCCACTCTACATCCATTTTTATCCACTCTACATCCATTTTTATCCACATTACACCCATTTTATCCACTCTACATCCATTTTTATCCACTCTACATCCATTTTTATCCACTCTACATCCATTTTTATCCACTCTACATCCATTTTATCCACTCTACATCCATTTTTATCAACTCTACATCCATTTTATCCACTCTACATCCATTTTTATCCACTCTACGCCCATTTTATCCACTCTACACCCATTTTATCCACTCTACATCCATTTTATCCACTCTACATCCATTTTATCCACTCTACATCCATTTTTATCCACTCTACATCCATTTTTATCTACTCTACGCCCATTTTATCCACTCTACATCCATTTTATCCACTCTACATCCATTTTAATCCACTCGACATCCATTTTATCCAAACTACATCCATTTTATCCACTCTACATCCATTTTATCCACTCTACATCCATTTTTATCCACTCTACATCCATTTTATCCACTCTACATCCATTTTTATCCACTCTACGTCCATTTTATCCACTCTACATCCATTTTATCCATTCTACATCCATTTTTATCCACTCTACATCCATTTTATCCACTCTACATCCATTTTTATCAACTCCACATCCATTTTATCCACTCTACGTCCATTTTATCCACTTTACACCCATTTTATCCACTCTACATCCATTTTATCCACTCTACATCCATTTTTATCCACTCTACATCCATTTTTATCCTCTCTACATCCATTTTTATCCACTCTACATCCATTTTTATCCACTCTACATCCATTTTATCCACTCTACATCCATTTTTATCAACTCTACATCCATTTTATCCACTCTACATCCATTTTTATTCACTCTACGCCCATTTTATCCACTCTACACCCATTTTATCCACTCTACATCCATTTTATCCACTCTACATCCATTTTATCCACTCTACATCCATTTTTATCCACTCTACATCCATTTTTATCTACTCTACGCCCATTTTATCCACTCTACATCCATTGTATCCACTCTACATCCATTTTTATCCACTCGACATCCATTTTATCCACTCTACATCCATTTTATCCACTCTACATCCATTTTATCCACTCTACATCCATTTTTATCCACTCTACATCCATTTTTATCCACATTACACCCATTTTATCCACTCTACATCCATTTTTATCCACTCTACATCCATTTTTATCCACTCTACATCCATTTTATCCACTCTACATCCATTTTTATCAACTCTAGATCCATTTTATCCACTCTACATCCATTTTTATCCACTCTACGCCCATTTTATCCACTCTACACCCATTTTATCCACTCTACATCCATTTTATCCACTCTACATCCATTTTATCCACTCTACATCCATTTTTATCCACTCTACATCCATTTTTATCTACTCTACGCCCATTTTATCCACTCTACATCCATTTTATCCACTCTACATCCATTTTTATCCACTCGACATCCATTTTATCCAAACTACATCCATTTTATCCACTCTACATCCATTTGATCCACTCTACATCCATTTTTATCCACTCTACATCCATTTTTATCCACATTACACCCATTTTATCCACTCTACATCCATTTTATCCAAACTACATCCATTTTCTCCACTCTACATCCATTTTATCCAAACTACATCCATTTTTATCCACTCTACATCCATTTTTATCCACTCTACATCCATTTTATACACTCTACATCCATTTTTATCCACTCTACAACCATTTTATCCACTCTACATCCATTTTATCCCCTCTACATCCATTTTATCCACTCTACATCCATTTTTATCAACTCTACATCCATTTTATCCACTCTACATCCATTTTTATCCACTCTACATCCATTTTATCCACTCTACATCCATTTTTATCCACTCTACGTCCATTTTATCCACTCTACATCCATTTTATCCATTCTACATCCATTTTTATCCACTCTACATCCATTTTATCCACTCTACATCCATTTTTATCAACTCCACATCCATTTTATCCACTCTACGTCCATTTTATCCACTTTACACCCATTTTATCCACTCTACATCCATTTTATCCACTCTACATCCATTTTTATCCACTCTACATCCATTTTATCCACTCTACATCCATTTTTATCCACTCTACGTCCATTTTATCCACTCTACATCCATTTTATCCACTCTACATCCATTTTTATCCACTCTACATCCATTTTATCCACTCTACATCCATTTTTATCAACTCCACATCCATTTTATCCACTCTACGTCCATTTTATCCACTTTACACCCATTTTATCCACTCTACATCCATTTTATCCACTCTACATCCATTTTTATCCACTCTACATCCATTTTTATCCACTCTACATCCATTTTTATCCACTCTACATCCATTTTATCCACTCTACATCCATTTTTATCAACTCTACATCCATTTTATCCACTCTACATCCATTTTTATCCACTCTACGCCCATTTTATCCACTCTACACCCATTTTATCCACTCTACATCCATTTTATCCACTCTACATCCATTTTATCCACTCTACATCCATTTTTATCCACTCTACATCCATTTTTATCTACTCTACGCCCATTTTATCCACTCTACATCCATTTTATCCACTCTACATCCATTTTTATCCACTCGACATCCATTTTATCCAAACTACATCCATTTTATCCACTCTACATCCATTTTATCCACTCTACATCCATTTTTATCCACTCTACATCCATTTTTATCCACATTACACCCATTTTATCCACTCTACATCCATTTTATCCACTCTACATCCATTTTTGTCCACTCTACGTCCATTTTATCCACTCTACATCCATTTTTATCCACTCTACATCCATTTTATCCACTCTACATCCATTTTTATCCACTCGACATCCATTTTATCCACTCTACATCCATTTTATCCAAACTACATCCATTTTCTCCACTCTACATCCATTTTATACACTCTACATCCATTTTTATCCACTCTACAACCATTTTATCCACTCTACATCCATTTTATCCCCTCTACATCCATTTTATCCACTCTACATCCATTTTTATCAACTCTACATCCATTTTATCCACTCTACATCCATTTTTATCCACTCTACGCCCATTTTATCCACTCTACACCCATTTTATCCACTCTACATCCATTTTATCCACTCTACATCCATTTTATCCACTCTACATCCATTTTTATCCACTCTACGCCCATTTTATCCACTCTACACCCATTTTATCCACTCTACATCCATTTTATCCACTCTACATCCATTTTATCCACTCTACATCCATTTTTATCCACTCTACATCCATTTTTATCTACTCTACGCCCATTTTATCCACTCTACATCCATTTTATCCACTCTACATCCATTTTTATCCACTCGACATCCATTTTATCCAAACTACATCCATTTTATCCACTCTACATCCATTTTATCCACTCTACATCCATTTTTATCCACTCTACATCCATTTTTATCCACATTACACCCATTTTATCCACTCTACATCCATTTTATCCAAACTACATCCATTTTCTCCACTCTACATCCATTTTATCCAAACTACATCCATTTTTATCCACTCTACATCCATTTTTATCCACTCTACATCCATTTTATACACTCTACATCCATTTTTATCCACTCTACAACCATTTTATCCACTCTACATCCATTTTATCCACTCTACATCCATTTTATCCACTCTACATCCATTTTTATCCACTCTACGTCCATTTTATCCACTCTACATCCATTTTATCCATTCTACATCCATTTTTATCCACTCTACATCCATTTTATCCACTCTACATCCATTTTTATCAACTCCACATCCATTTTATCCACTCTACGTCCATTTTATCCACTTTACACCCATTTTATCCACTCTACATCCATTTTATCCACTCTACATCCATTTTTATCCACTCTACATCCATTTTATCCACTCTACATCCATTTTTATCCACTCTACGTCCATTTTATCCACTCTACATCCATTTTATCCATTCTACATCCATTTTTATCCACTCTACATCCATTTTATCCACTCTACATCCATTTTTATCAACTCCACATCCATTTTATCCACTCTACGTCCATTTTATCCACTTTACACCCATTTTATCCACTCTACATCCATTTTATCCACTCTACATCCATTTTTATCCACTCTACATCCATTTTTATCCACATTACACCCATTTTATCCACTCTACATCCATTTTATCCACTCTACATCCATTTTTATCCACTCTACGTCCATTTTATCCACTCTACATCCATTTTTATCCACTCTACATCCATTTTATCCACTCTACATCCATTTTTATCCACTCTACATCCATTTTATCCACTCTACATCCATTTTTATCCACTCCACGTCCATTTTATCCACTCTACATCCATTTTATCCATTCTACATCCATTTTTATCCACTCTACATCCATTTTATCCACTCTACACCCATTTTATCCACTCTACATCCATTTTATCCACTCTACATCCATTTTTATCCACTCGACATCCATTTTATCCAAACTACATCCATTTTATCCACTCTACATCCATTTTATCCACTCTACATCCATTTTTATCCACTCTACATCCATTTTTATCCACATTACACCCATTTTATCCACTCTACATCCATTTTTATCCACTCTACATCCATTTTATCCACTCTACATCCATTTTTATCCACTCTACGTCCATTTTATCCACTCTACATCCATTTTATCCATTCTACATCCATTTTTATCCACTCTACATCCATTTTATCCACTCTACATCCATTTTTATCAACTCCACATCCATTTTATCCACTCTACGTCCATTTTATCCACTCTACATCCATTTTATCCACTCTACATCCATTTTTATCCACTCTACATCCATTTTTATCCACTCTACATCCATTTTTATCCACTCTACATCCATTTTATCCACTCTACATCCATTTTTATCCACTCTACAACCATTTTATCCACTCTACATCCATTTTATCCCCTCTACATCCATTTTATCCACTCTACATCCATTTTTATCAACTCTACATCCATTTTATCCACTCTACATCCATTTTTATCCACTCTACGCCCATTTTATCCACTCTACACCCATTTTATCCACTCTACATCCATTTTTATCCACTCGACATCCATTTTATCCAAACTACATCCATTTTATCCACTCTACATCCATTTCATCCAAACTACATCCATTTTCTCCACTCTACATCCATTTTATACACTCTACATCCATTTTTATCCACTCTACAACCATTTTATCCACTCTACATCCATTTTATCCCCTCTACATCCATTTTATCCACTCTACATCCATTTTTATCAACTCTACATCCATTTTATCCACTCTACATCCATTTTTATCCACTCTACGCCCATTTTATCCACTCTACACCCATTTTATCCACTCTACATCCATTTTATCCACTCTACATCCATTTTATCCACTCTACATCCATTTTTATCCACTCTACGCCCATTTTATCCACTCTACACCCATTTTATCCACTCTACATCCATTTTATCCACTCTACATCCATTTTATCCACTCTACATCCATTTTTATCCACTCTACATCCATTTTTATCTACTCTACGCCCATTTTATCCACTCTACATCCATTTTATCCACTCTACATCCATTTTTATCCACTCGACATCCATTTTATCCAAACTACATCCATTTTATCCACTCTACATCCATTTTATCCACTCTACATCCATTTTTATCCACTCTACATCCATTTTTATCCACATTACACCCATTTTATCCACTCTACATCCATTTTATCCAAACTACATCCATTTTCTCCACTCTACATCCATTTTATCCAAACTACATCCATTTTTATCCACTCTACATCCATTTGTATCCACTCTACATCCATTTTATACACTCTACATCCATTTTTATCCACTCTACAACCATTTTATCCACTCTACATCCATTTTATCCACTCTACATCCATTTTATCCACTCTACATCCATTTTTATCCACTCTACGTCCATTTTATCCACTCTACATCCATTTTATCCATTCTACATCCATTTTTATCCACTCTACATCCATTTTATCCACTCTACATCCATTTTTATCAACTCCACATCCATTTTATCCACTCTACGTCCATTTTATCCACTTTACACCCATTTTATCCACTCTACATCCATTTTATCCACTCTACATCCATTTTTATCCACTCTACATCCATTTTATCCACTCTACATCCATTTTTATCCACTCTACGTCCATTTTATCCACTCTACATCCATTTTATCCATTCTACATCCATTTTTATCCACTCTACATCCATTTTATCCACTCTACATCCATTTTTATCAACTCCACATCCATTTTATCCACTCTACGTCCATTTTATCCACTTTACACCCATTTTATCCACTCTACATCCATTTTATCCACTCTACATCCATTTTTATCCACTCTACATCCCTTTTTATCCACATTACACCCATTTTATCCACTCTACATCCATTTTATCCACTCTACATCCATTTTTGTCCACTCTACGTCCATTTTATCCACTCTACATCCATTTTTATCCACTCTACATCCATTTTATCCACTCTACATCCATTTTTATCCACTCTACATCCATTTTATCCACTCTACATCCATTTTTATCCACTCCACGTCCATTTTATCCACTCTACATCCATTTTATCCACTCTACATCCATTTTTATCCACTCTACATCCATTTTATCCACTCTACACCCATTTTATCCACTCTACATCCATTTTATCCACTCTACATCCATTTTTATCCACTCGACATCCATTTTATCCAAACTACATCCATTTTATCCACTCTACATCCATTTTATCCACTCTACATCCATTTTTATCCACTCTACATCCATTTTTATCCACATTACACCCATTTTATCCACTCTACATCCATTTTTATCCACTCTACATCCATTTTATCCACTCTACATCCATTTTTATCCACTCTACGTCCATTTTATCCACTCTACATCCATTTTATCCATTCTACATCCATTTTTATCCACTCTACATCCATTTTATCCACTCTACATCCATTTTTATCAACTCCACATCCATTTTATCCACTCTACGTCCATTTTATCCACTCTACATCCATTTTATCCACTCTACATCCATTTTTATCCACTCTACATCCATTTTTATCCACTCTACATCCATTTTTATCCACTCTACATCCATTTTATCCACTCTACATCCATTTTTATCAACTCTACATCCATTTTATCCACTCTACATCCATTTTTATCCACTCTACGCCCATTTTATCCACTCTACACCCATTTTATCCACTCTACATCCATTTTATCCACTCTACATCCATTTTATCCACTCTACATCCATTTTTATCCACTCTACATCCATTTTTATCTACTCTACGCCCATTTTATCCACTCTACATCCATTTTATCCACTCTACATCCATTTTTATCCACTCGACATCCATTTTATCCAAACTACATCCATTTTATCCACTCTACATCCATTTTATCCACTCTACATCCATTTTTATCCACTCTACATCCATTTTTATCCACATTACACCCATTTTATCCACTCTACATCCATTTTATCCACTCTACATCCATTTTTGTCCACTCTACGTCCATTTTATCCACTCTACATCCATTTTTATCCACTCTACATCCATTTTATCCATTCTACATCCATTTTTATCCACTCTACGTCCATTTTATCCACTCTACATCCATTTTATCCATTCTACATCCATTTTTATCCACTCTACATCCATTTTATCCACTCTACATCCATTTTATCCCCTCTACATCCATTTTATCCACTCTACATCCATTTTTATCAACTCTACATCCATTTTATCCACTCTACATCCATTTTTATCCACTCTACATCCATTTTATCCACTCTACATCCATTTTTATCCACTCTACGTCCATTTTATCCACTCTACATCCATTTTATCCATTCTACATCCATTTTTATCCACTCTACATCCATTTTATCCACTCTACATCCATTTTTATCAACTCCACATCCATTTTATCCACTCTACGTCCATTTTATCCACTTTACACCCATTTTATCCACTCTACATCCATTTTATCGACTCTACATCCATTTTTATCCACTCTACATCCATTTTATCCACTCTACATCCATTTTTATCCACTCTACGTCCATTTTATCCACTCTACATCCATTTTATCCATTCTACATCCATTTTTATCCACTCTACATACATTTTATCCACTCTACATCCATTTTTATCAACTCCACATCCATTTTATCCACTCTACGTCCATTTTATCCACTTTACACCCATTTTATCCACTCTACATCCATTTTATCCACTCTACATCCATTTTTATCCACTCTACATCCATTTTTATCCACTCTACATCCATTTTTATCCACTCTACATCCATTTTATCCACTCTACATCCATTTTTATCAACTCTACATCCATTTTATCCACTCTACATCCATTTTTATCCACTCTACGCCCATTTTATCCACTCTACACCCATTTTATCCACTCTACATCCATTTTATCCACTCTACATCCATTTTATCCACTCTACATCCATTTTTATCCACTCTACATCCATTTTTATCTACTCTACGCCCATTTTATCCACTCTACATCCATTTTATCCACTCTACATCCATTTTTATCCACTCGACATCCATTTTATCCAAACTACATCCATTTTATCCACTCTACATCCATTTTATCCACTCTACATCCATTTTTATCCACTCTACATCCATTTTTATCCACATTACACCCATTTTATCCACTCTACATCCATTTTATCCACTCTACATCCATTTTTGTCCACTCTACGTCCATTTTATCCACTCTACATCCATTTTTATCCACTCTACATCCATTTTATCCACTCTACATCCATTTTTATCCACTCGACATCCATTTTATCCACTCTACATCCATTTTATCCAAACTACATCCATTTTCTCCACTCTACATCCATTTTATCCAAACTACATCCATTTTTATCCACTCTACATCCATTTTTATCCACTCTACATCCATTTTATACACTCTACATCCATTTTTATCCACTCTACAACCATTTTATCCACTCTACATCCATTTTATCCCCTCTACATCCATTTTATCCACTCTACATCCATTTTTATCAACTCTACATCCATTTTATCCACTCTACATCCATTTTTATCCACTCTACATCCATTTTATCCACTCTACATCCATTTTTATCCACTCCACGTCCATTTTATCCACTCTACATCCATTTTATCCATTCTACATCCATTTTTATCCACTCTACATCCATTTTATCCACTCTACATCCATTTTTATCAACTCCACATCCATTTTATCCACTCTACGTCCATTTTATCCACTTTACACCCATTTTATCCACTCTACATCCATTTTATCCACTCTACATCCATTTTTATCCACTCTACATCCATTTTTATCCACTCTACATCCATTTTTATCCACTCTACATCCATTTTATCCACTCTACATCCATTTTTATCAACTCTACATCCATTTTATCCACTCTACATCCATTTTTATCCACTCTACGCCCATTTTATCCACTCTACACCCATTTTATCCACTCTACATCCATTTTATCCACTCTACATCCATTTTATCCACTCTACATCCATTTTTATCCACTCTACATCCATTTTTATCTACTCTACGCCCATTTTATCCACTCTACATCCATTTTATCCACTCTACATCCATTTTTATCCACTCGACATCCATTTTATCCAAACTACATCCATTTTATCCACTCTACATCCATTTTATCCACTCTACATCCATTTTTATCCACTCTACATCCATTTTTATCCACATTACACCCATTTTATCCACTCTACATCCATTTTATCCACTCTACATCCATTTTTGTCCACTCTACGTCCATTTTATCCACTCTACATCCATTTTTATCCACTCTACATCCATTTTATCCACTCTACATCCATTTTTATCCACTCGACATCCATTTTATCCACTCTACATCCATTTTATCCAAACTACATCCATTTTCTCCACTCTACATCCATTTTATACACTCTACATCCATTTTTATCCACTCTACAACCATTTTATCCACTCTACATCCATTTTATCCCCTCTACATCCATTTTATCAACTCTACATCCATTTTTATCAACTCTACATCCATTTTATCCACTCTACATCCATTTTTATCCACTCTACGCCCATTTTATCCACTCTACACCCATTTTATCCACTCTACATCCATTTTATCCACTCTACATCCATTTTATCCACTCTACATCCATTTTTATCCACTCTACGCCCATTTTATCCACTCTACACCAATTTTATCCACTCTACATCCATTTTATCCACTCTACATCCATTTTATCCACTCTACATCCATTTTTATCCAAACTACATCCATTTTTATCCACTCTACATCCATTTTTATCCACTCTACATCCATTTTATACACTCTACATCCATTTTTATCTACTCTACGCCCATTTTATCCACTCTACATCCATTTTATCCACTCTACATCCATTTTTATCCACTCGACATCCATTTTATCCAAACTACATCCATTTTATCCACTCTACATCCATTTTATCCACTCTACATCCATTTTTATCCACTCTACATCCATTTTTATCCACATTACACCCATTTTATCCACTCTACATCCATTTTATCCAAACTACATCCATTTTCTCCACTCTACATCCATTTTATCCAAACTACATCCATTTTTATCCACTCTACATCCATTTTTATCCACTCTACATCCATTTTATACACTCTACATCCATTTTTATCCACTCTACAACCATTTTATCCACTCTACATCCATTTTTATCCACTCTACATCCATTTTATCCACTCTACATCCATTTTTATCCACTCTACGTCCATTTTATCCACTCTACATCCATTTTATCCATTCTACATCCATTTTTATCCACTCTACATCCATTTTATCCACTCTACATCCATTTTTATCAACTCCACATCCATTTTATCCACTCTACGTCCATTTTATCCACTTTACACCCATTTTATCCACTCTACATCCATTTTTATCCACTCTACATCCATTTTATCCACTCTACATCCATTTTTATCCACTCTACGTCCATTTTATCCACTCTACATCCATTTTATCCATTCTACATCCATTTTTATCCACTCTACATCCATTTTATCCACTCTACATCCATTTTTATCAACTCCACATCCATTTTATCCACTCTACGTCCATTTTATCCACTTTACACCCATTTTATCCACACTACATCCATTTTATCCACTCTACATCCATTTTTATCCACTCTACATCCATTTTTATCCACATTACACCCATTTTATCCACTCTACATCCATTTTATCCACTCTACATCCATTTTTGTCCACTCTACGTCCATTTTATCCACTCTACATCCATTTTTATCCACTCTACATCCATTTTATCCACTCTACATCCATTTTTATCCACTCTACATCCATTTTATCCACTCTACATCCATTTTTATCCACTCCACGTCCATTTTATCCACTCTACATCCATTTTATCCATTCTACATCCATTTTTATCCACTCTACATCCATTTTATCCACTCTACACCCATTTTATCCACTCTACATCCATTTTATCCACTCTACATCCATTTTTATCCACTCGACATCCATTTTATCCAAACTACATCCATTTTATCCACTCTACATCCATTTTATCCACTCTACATCCATTTTTATCCACTCTACGTCCATTTTATCCACTCTACATCCATTTTATCCATTCTACATCCATTTTTATCCACTCTACATCCATTTTATCCACTCTACATCCATTTTTATCAACTCCACATCCATTTTATCCACTCTACGTCCATTTTATCCACTTTACACCCATTTTATCCACTCTACATCCATTTTATCCACTCTACATCCATTTTTATCCACTCTACATCCATTTTTATCCACTCTACATCCATTTTTATCCACTCTACATCCATTTTATCCACTCTACATCCATTTTTATCAACTCTACATCCATTTTATCCACTCTACGTCCATTTTATCCACTTTACACCCATTTTATCCACTCTACATCCATTTTATCCACTCTACATCCATTTTTATCCACTCTACATCCATTTTTATCCACTCTACATCCATTTTTATCCACTCTACATCCATTTTATCCACTCTACATCCATTTTTATCAACTCTACATCCATTTTTATCCACTCTACATCCATTTTATCCACTCTACATCCATTTTTATCCACTCTACGTCCATTTTATCCACTCTACATCCATTTTATCCATTCTACATCCATTTTTATCCACTCTACATCCATTTTATCCACTCTACATCCATTTTTATCAACTCCACATCCATTTTATCCACTCTACATCCATTTTTATCCACTCTACGTCCATTTTATCCACTCTACATCCATTTTATCCATTCTACATCCATTTTTATCCACTCTACATCCATTTTATCCACTCTACATCCATTTTTATCAACTCCACATCCATTTTATCCACTCTACGTCCATTTTATCCACTTTACACCCATTTTATCCACTCTACATCCATTTTATCCACTCTACATCCATTTTTATCCACTCTACATCCATTTTTATCCACTCTACATCCATTTTTATCCACTCTACATCCATTTTATCCACTCTACATCCATTTTTATCAACTCTACATCCATTTTATCCACTCTACATCCATTTTTATCCACTCTACGCCCATTTTATCCACTCTACACCCATTTTATCCACTCTACATCCATTTTATCCACTCTACATCCATTTTATCCACTCTACATCCATTTTTATCCACTCTACATCCATTTTTATCTACTCTACGCCCATTTTATCCACTCTACATCCATTTTATCCACTCTACATCCATTTTATCCACTCTACATCCATTTTTATCCACTCTACATCCATTTTTATCCACATTACACCCATTTTATCCACTCTACATCCATTTTATCCAAACTACATCCATTTTCTCCACTCTACATCCATTTTATCCAAACTACATCCATTTTTATCCACTCTACATCCATTTTTATCTACTCTACGCCCATTTTATCCACTCTACATCCATTTTATCCACTCTACATCCATTTTTATCCACTCGACATCCATTTTATCCAAACTACATCCATTTTATCCACTCTACATCCATTTTTATCCACTCTACATCCATTTTTATCCACATTACACCCATTTTATCCACTCTACATCCATTTTATCCAAACTACATCCATTTTCTCCACTCTACATCCATTTTATCCAAACTACATCCATTTTTATCCACTCTACATCCATTTTATCCACTTTACACCCATTTTATCCACTCTACATCCATTTTATCCACTCTACATCCATTTTTATCCACTCTACATCCATTTTTATCCACTCTACATCCATTTTTATCCACTCTACATCCATTTTATCCACTCTACATCCATTTTTATCAACTCTACAACCATTTTATCCACTCTACATCCATTTTATCCCCTCTACATCCATTTTATCCACTCTACATCCATTTTTATCAACTCTACATCCATTTTATCCACTCTACATCCATTTTTATCCACTCTACATCCATTTTATCCACTCTACATCCATTTTTATCCACTCTACGTCCATTTTATCCACTCTACATCCATTTTATCCACTCTACATCCATTTTATCCACTCTACATCCATTTTTATCCACTCTACGTCCATTTTATCCACTCTACATCCATTTTTATCCACTCTACGTCCATTTTATCCACTCTACATCCATTTTATCCACTCTACATCCATTTTTATCCACTCTACATCCATTTTATCCCCTCTACATCCATTTTATCCACTCTACATCCATTTTTATCAACTCTACATCCATTTTATCCACTCTACATCCATTTTTATCAACTCTACATCCATTTTATCCACTCTACATCCATTTTTATCCACTCTACGCCCATTTTATCCACTCTACACCCATTTTATCCACTCTACATCCATTTTATCCACTCTACATCCATTTTATCCACTCTACATCCATTTTTATCCACTCTACGCCCATTTTATCCACTCTACACCCATTTTATCCACTCTACATCCATTTTATCCACTCTACATCCATTTTATCCACTCTACATCCATTTTTATCCACTCTACATCCATTTTTATCTACTCTACGCCCATTTTATCCACTCTACATCCATTTTATCCACTCTACATCCATTTTTATCCACTCGACATCCATTTTATCCAAACTACATCCATTTTATCCACTCTACATCCATTTTATCCACTCTACATCCATTTTTATCCACTCTACATCCATTTTTATCCACATTACACCCATTTTATCCACTCTACATCCATTTTATCCAAACTACATCCATTTTCTCCACTCTACATCCATTTTATCCAAACTACATCCATTTTTATCCACTCTACATCCATTTTTATCCACTCTACATCCATTTTATACACTCTACATCCATTTTTATCCACTCTACAACCATTTTATCCACTCTACATCCATTTTATCCCCTCTACATCCATTTTATCCACTCTACATCCATTTTTATCAACTCTACATCCATTTTATCCACTCTACATCCATTTTTATCCACTCTACGCCCATTTTATCCACTCTACACCCATTTTATCCACTCTACATCCATTTTATCCACTCTACATCCATTTTATCCACTCTACATCCATTTTTATCCACTCTACGCCCATTTTATCCACTCTACACCCATTTTATCCACTCTACATCCATTTTATCCACTCTACATCCATTTTATCCACTCTACATCCATTTTTATCCACTCTACATCCATTTTTATCTACTCTACGCCCATTTTATCCACTCTACATCCATTTTATCCACTCTACATCCATTTTTATCCACTCGACATCCATTTTATCCAAACTACATCCATTTTATCCACTCTACATCCATTTTATCCACTCTACATCCATTTTTATCCACTCTACATCCATTTTTATCCACATTACACCCATTTTATCCACTCTACATCCATTTTATCCAAACTACATCCATTTTCTCCACTCTACATCCATTTTATCCAAACTACATCCATTTTTATCCACTCTACATCCATTTTTATCCACTCTACATCCATTTTATACACTCTACATCCATTTTTATCCACTCTACAACCATTTTATCCACTCTACATCCATTTTATCCCCTCTACATCCATTTTATCCACTCTACATCCATTTTTATCAACTCTACATCCATTTTATCCACTCTACATCCATTTTTATCCACTCTACATCCATTTTATCCACTCTACATCCATTTTTATCCACTCTACGTCCATTTTATCCACTCTACATCCATTTTATCCATTCTACATCCATTTTTATCCACTCTACATCCATTTTATCCACTCTACATCCATTTTTATCCACTCTACATCCATTTTATCCACTCTACGTCCATTTTATCCACTTTACACCCATTTTATCCACTCTACATCCATTTTATCCACTCTACATCCATTTTTATCCACTCTACATCCATTTTTATCCACTCTACATCCATTTTTATCCACTCTACATCCATTTTATCCACTCTACATCCATTTTTATCAACTCTACATCCATTTTATCCACTCTACATCCATTTTTATCCACTCTACGCCCATTTTATCCACTCTACACCCATTTTATCCACTCTACATCCATTGTATCCACTCTACATCCATTTTATCCACTCTACATCCATTTTTATCCACTCTACATCCATTTTTATCTACTCTACGCCCATTTTATCCACTCTACATCCATTTTAACCACTCTACATCCATTTTTATCCACTCGACATCCATTTTATCCAAACTACATCCATTTTATCCACTCTACATCCATTTTATCCACTCTACATCCATTTTTATCCACTCTACATCCATTTTTATCCACATTACACCCATTTTATCCACTCTACATCCATTTTATCCACTCTACATCCATTTTTGTCCACTCTACGTCCATTTTATCCACTCTACATCCATTTTTATCCACTCTACATCCATTTTATCCACTCTACATCCATTTTATCCACTCTACATCCATTTTTGTCCACTCTACGTCCATTTTATCCACTCTACATCCATTTTTATCCACTCTACATCCATTTTATCCACTCTACATCCATTTTTATCCACTCGACATCCATTTTATCCACTCTACATCCATTTTATCCAAACTACATCCATTTTCTCCACTCTACATCCATTTTATCCAAACTACATCCATTTTTATCCACTCTACATCCATTTTTATCCACTCTACATCCATTTTATACACTCTACATCCATTTTTATCCACTCTACAACCATTTTATCCACTCTACATCCATTTTATCCCCTCTACATCCATTTTATCCACTCTACATCCATTTTTATCAACTCTACATCCATTTTATCCACTCTACATCCATTTTTATCCACTCTACATCCATTTTATCCACTCTACATCCATTTTTATCCACTCCACGTCCATTTTATCCACTCTACATCCATTTTATCCATTCTACATCCATTTTTATCCACTCTACATCCATTTTATCCACTCTACATCCATTTTTATCAACTCCACATCCATTTTATCCACTCTACATCCATTTTTATCAACTCTACATCCATTTTATCCACTCTACATCCATTTTTATTCACTCTACGCCCATTTTATCCACTCTACACCCATTTTATCCACTCTACATCCATTTTATCCACTCTACATCCATTTTATCCACTCTACATCCATTTTTATCCACTCTACGTCCATTTTTATCTACTCTACGCCCATTTTATCCACTCTACATCCATTTTATCCACTCTACATCCATTTTTATCCACTCGACATCCATTTTATCCAAACTACATCCATTTTATCCACTCTACATCCATTTTATCCACTCTACATCCATTTTTATCCACTCTACATCTATTTTTATCCACATTACACCCATTTTATCCACTCTACATCCATTTTATCCACTCTACATCCATTTTTATCCACTCTACGTCCATTTTATCCACTCTACATCCATTTTTATCCACTCTACATCCATTTTATCCACTCTACATCCATTTTTATCCACTCGACATCCATTTTATCCAAACTACATCCATTTTATCCACTCTACATCCATTTTATCCACTCTACATCCATTTTTATCCACTCTACATCCATTTTTATCCACATTACACCCATTTTATCCACTCTACATCCATTTTATCCACTCTACATCCATTTTTATCCACTCTACGTCCATTTTATCCACTCTACATCCATTTTTATCCACTCTACATCCATTTTATCCACTCTACATCCATTTTTATCCACTCGACATCCATTTTATCCACTCTACATCCATTTTATCCAAACTACATCCATTTTCTCCACTCTACATCCATTTTATCCAAACTACATCCATTTTTATCCACTCTACATCCATTTTTATCCACTCTACATCCATTTTATACACTCTACATCCATTTTTATCCACTCTACAACCATTTTATCCACTCTACATCCATTTTATCCCCTCTACATCCATTTTATCCACTCTACATCCATTTTTATCAACTCTACATCCATTTTATCCACTCTACATCCATTTTTATCCACTCTACATCCATTTTATCCACTCTACATCCATTTTTATCCACTCTACGTCCATTTTATCCACTCTACATCCATTTTATCCACTCTACATCCATTTTATCCACTCTACATCCATTTTTATCCACTCTACGTCCATTTTATCCACTCTACATCCATTTTTATCCACTCTACGTCCATTTTATCCACTCTACATCCATTTTATCCACTCTACATCCATTTTTATCCACTCTACATCCATTTTATCCACTCTACATCCATTTTTATCCACTCTACATCCATTTTATCCACTCTACATCCATTTTTATCCACTCTACGTCCATTTTATCCACTCTACATCCATTTTATCCATTCTACATCCATTTTTATCCACTCTACATCCATTTTATCCACTCTACATCCATTTTTATCAACTCCACATCCATTTTATCCACTCTACGTCCATTTTATCCACTTTACACCCATTTTATCCACTCTACATCCATTTTATCCACTCTACATCCATTTTTATCCACTCTACATCCATTTTTATCCACTCTACATCCATTTTTATCCACTCTACATCCATTTTTATCCACTCTACATCCATTTTATCCACTCTACATCTATTTTTATCAACTCTACATCCATTTTATCCACTCTACATCCATTTTTATCCACTCTACGCCCATTTTATCCACTCTACACCCATTTTATCCACTCTACATCCATTTTATCCACTCTACATCCATTTTATCCACTCTACATCCATTTTTATCCACTCTACATCCATTTTTATCTACTCTACGCCCATTTTATCCACTCTACATCCATTTTATCCACTCTACATCCATTTTTATCCACTCGACATCCATTTTATCCAAACTACATCCATTTTATCCACTCTACATCCATTTTTATCCACTCTACGTCCATTTTATCCACTCTACATCCATTTTTATCCACTCTACATCCATTTTATCCACTCTACATCCATTTTTATCCACTCGACATCCATTTTATCCACTCTACATCCATTTTATCCAAACTACATCCATTTTCTCCACTCTACATCCATTTTATCCAAACTACATCCATTTTTATCCACTCTACATCCATTTTTATCCACTCTACATCCATTTTATACACTCTACATCCATTTTTATCCACTCTACAACCATTTTATCCACTCTACATCCATTTTATCCCCTCTACATCCATTTTATCCACTCTACATCCATTTTTATCAACTCTACATCCATTTTATCCACTCTACATCCATTTTTATCCACTCTACATCCATTTTATCCACTCTACATCCATTTTTATCCACTCTACGTCCATTTTATCCACTCTACATCCATTTTATCCACTCTACATCCATTTTATCCACTCTACATCCATTTTTATCAACTCTACATCCATTTTATCCACTCTACATCCATTTTTATCCACTCTACATCCATTTTATCCACTCTACATCCATTTTTATCCACTCTACGTCCATTTTATCCACTCTACATCCATTTTATCCACTCTACATCCATTTTATCCACTCTACATCCATTTTATCCACTCTACGTCCATTATATCCACTCTACATCCATTTTATCCAAACTACATCCATTTTCTCCACTCTACATCCATTTTATCCAAACTACATCCATTTTTATCCACTCTACATCCATTTTTATCCACTCTACATCCATTTTATACACTCTACATCCATTTTTATCCACTCTACAACCATTTTATCCACTCTACATCCATTTTATCCCCTCTACATCCATTTTATCCACTCTACATCCATTTTTATCAACTCTACATCCATTTTATCCACTCTACATCCATTTTTATCCACTCTACATCCATTTTATCCACTCTACATCCATTTTTATCCACTCTACGTCCATTTTATCCACTCTACATCCATTTTATCCACTCTACATCCATTTTTATCCACTCTACATCCATTTTATCCACTCTACATCCATTTTTATCAACTCTACATCCATTTTATCCACTCTACATCCATTTTATCCACTTTACACCCATTTTATCCACTCTACATCCATTTTTATCCACTCTACATCCATTTTATACACTCTACATCCATTTTTATCCACTCTACAACCATTTTATCCACTCTACATCCATTTTATCCCCTCTACATCCATTTTATCCACTCTACATCCATTTTTATCAACTCTACATCCATTTTATCCACTCTACATCCATTTTTATCCACTCTACATCCATTTTATCCACTCTACATCCATTTTTATCCACTCTACGTCCATTTTATCCACTCTACATCCATTTTATCCACTCTACATCCATTTTATCCACTCTACATCCATTTTTATCAACTCTACATCCATTTTATCCACTCTACATCCATTTTTATCCACTCTACATCCATTTTATCCACTCTACATCCATTTTTATCCACTCTACGTCCATTTTATCCACTCTACATCCATTTTATCCACTCTACATCCATTTTATCCACTCTACATCCATTTTATCCACTCTACGTCCATTATATCCACTCTACATCCATTTTATCCAAACTACATCCATTTTCTCCACTCTACATCCATTTTATCCAAACTACATCCATTTTTATCCACTCTACATCCATTTTTATCCACTCTACATCCATTTTATACACTCTACATCCATTTTTATCCACTCTACAACCATTTTATCCACTCTACATCCATTTTATCCCCTCTACATCCATTTTATCCACTCTACATCCATTTTTATCAACTCTACATCCATTTTATCCACTCTACATCCATTTTTATCCACTCTACATCCATTTTATCCACTCTACATCCATTTTTATCCACTCTACGTCCATTTTATCCACTCTACATCCATTTTATCCATTCTACATCCATTTTTATCCACTCTACATCCATTTTATCCACTCTACATCCATTTTTATCAACTCCACATCCATTTTATCCACTCTACGTCCATTTTATCCACTTTACACCCATTTTATCCACTCTACATCCATTTTATCCACTCTACATCCATTTTTATCCACTCGACATCCATTTTATCCAAACTACATCCATTTTATCCACTCTACATCCATTTTATCCACTCTACATCCATTTTTATCCACTCTACATCTATTTTTATCCACATTACACCCATTTTATCCACTCTACATCCATTTTATCCACTCTACATCCATTTTTATCCACTCTACGTCCATTTTATCCACTCTACATCCATTTTTATCCACTCTACATCCATTTTATCCACTCTACATCCATTTTTATCCACTCGACATCCATTTTATCCAAACTACATCCATTTTATCCACTCTACATCCATTTTATCCACTCTACATCCATTTTTATCCACTCTACATCCATTTTTATCCACATTACACCCATTTTATCCACTCTACATCCATTTTATCCACTCTACATCCATTTTTATCCACTCTACGTCCATTTTATCCACTCTACATCCATTTTTATCCACTCTACATCCATTTTATCCACTCTACATCCATTTTTATCCACTCGACATCCATTTTATCCACTCTACATCCATTTTATCCACTCTACATCCATTTTATCCATTCTACATCCATTTTTATCCACTCTACATCCATTTTATCCACTCTACATCCATTTTTATCAACTCCACATCCATTTTATCCACTCTACGTCCATTTTATCCACTTTACACCCATTTTATCCACTCTACATCCATTTTATCCACTCTACATCCATTTTTATCCACTCTACATCCATTTTTATCCACTCTACATCCATTTTTATCCACTCTACATCCATTTTTATCCACTCTACATCCATTTTATCCACTCTACATCTATTTTTATCAACTCTACATCCATTTTATCCACTCTACATCCATTTTTATCCACTCTACGCCCATTTTATCCACTCTACACCCATTTTATCCACTCTACATCCATTTTATCCACTCTACATCCATTTTATCCACTCTACATCCATTTTTATCCACTCTACATCCATTTTTATCTACTCTACGCCCATTTTATCCACTCTACATCCATTTTATCCACTCTACATCCATTTTTATCCACTCGACATCCATTTTATCCAAACTACATCCATTTTATCCACTCTACATCCATTTTTATCCACTCTACGTCCATCTTATCCACTCTACATCCATTTTTATCCACTCTACATCCATTTTATCCACTCTACATCCATTTTTATCCACTCGACATCCATTTTATCCACTCTACATCCATTTTATCCAAACTACATCCATTTTCTCCACTCTACATCCATTTTATCCAAACTACATCCATTTTTATCCACTCTACATCCATTTTTATCCACTCTACATCCATTTTATACACTCTACATCCATTTTTATCCACTCTACAACCATTTTATCCACTCTACATCCATTTTATCCCCTCTACATCCATTTTATCCACTCTACATCCATTTTTATCAACTCTACATCCATTTTATCCACTCTACATCCATTTTTATCCACTCTACATCCATTTTATCCACTCTACATCCATTTTTATCCACTCTACGTCCATTTTATCCACTCTACATCCATTTTATCCACTCTACATCCATTTTATCCACTCTACATCCATTTTTATCAACTCTACATCCATTTTATCCACTCTACATCCATTTTTATCCACTCTACATCCATTTTATCCACTCTACATCCATTTTTATCCACTCTACGTCCATTTTATCCACTCTACATCCATTTTATCCACTCTACATCCATTTTATCCACTCTACATCCATTTTATCCACTCTACGTCCATTATATCCACTCTACATCCATTTTATCCAAACTACATCCATTTTCTCCACTCTACATCCATTTTATCCAAACTACATCCATTTTTATCCACTCTACATCCATTTTTATCCACTCTACATCCATTTTATACACTCTACATCCATTTTTATCCACTCTACAACCATTTTATCCACTCTACATCCATTTTATCCCCTCTACATCCATTTTATCCACTCTACATCCATTTTTATCAACTCTACATCCATTTTATCCACTCTACATCCATTTTTATCCACTCTACATCCATTTTATCCACTCTACATCCATTTTTATCCACTCTACGTCCATTTTATCCACTCTACATCCATTTTATCCATTCTACATCCATTTTTATCCACTCTACATCCATTTTATCCACTCTACATCCATTTTTATCAACTCCACATCCATTTTATCCACTCTACGTCCATTTTATCCACTTTACACCCATTTTATCCACTCTACATCCATTTTTATCCACTCTACATCCATTTTATACACTCTACATCCATTTTTATCCACTCTACAACCATTTTATCCACTCTACATCCATTTTATCCCCTCTACATCCATTTTATCCACTCTACATCCATTTTTATCAACTCTACATCCATTTTATCCACTCTACATCCATTTTTATCCACTCTACATCCATTTTATCCACTCTACATCCATTTTTATCCACTCTACGTCCATTTTATCCACTCTACATCCATTTTATCCACTCTACATCCATTTTATCCACTCTACATCCATTTTTATCAACTCTACATCCATTTTATCCACTCTACATCCATTTTTATCCACTCTACATCCATTTTATCCACTCTACATCCATTTTTATCCACTCTACGTCCATTTTATCCACTCTACATCCATTTTATCCACTCTACATCCATTTTATCCACTCTACATCCATTTTATCCACTCTACGTCCATTATATCCACTCTACATCCATTTTATCCAAACTACATCCATTTTCTCCACTCTACATCCATTTTATCCAAACTACATCCATTTTTATCCACTCTACATCCATTTTTATCCACTCTACATCCATTTTATACACTCTACATCCATTTTTATCCACTCTACAACCATTTTATCCACTCTACATCCATTTTATCCCCTCTACATCCATTTTATCCACTCTACATCCATTTTTATCAACTCTACATCCATTTTATCCACTCTACATCCATTTTTATCCACTCTACATCCATTTTATCCACTCTACATCCATTTTTATCCACTCTACGTCCATTTTATCCACTCTACATCCATTTTATCCATTCTACATCCATTTTTATCCACTCTACATCCATTTTATCCACTCTACATCCATTTTTATCAACTCCACATCCATTTTATCCACTCTACGTCCATTTTATCCACTTTACACCCATTTTATCCACTCTACATCCATTTTATCCACTCTACATCCATTTTTATCCACTCGACATCCATTTTATCCAAACTACATCCATTTTATCCACTCTACATCCATTTTATCCACTCTACATCCATTTTTATCCACTCTACATCTATTTTTATCCACATTACACCCATTTTATCCACTCTACATCCATTTTATCCACTCTACATCCATTTTTATCCACTCTACGTCCATTTTATCCACTCTACATCCATTTTTATCCACTCTACATCCATTTTATCCACTCTACATCCATTTTTATCCACTCGACATCCATTTTATCCAAACTACATCCATTTTATCCACTCTACATCCATTTTATCCACTCTACATCCATTTTTATCCACTCTACATCCATTTTTATCCACATTACACCCATTTTATCCACTCTACATCCATTTTATCCACTCTACATCCATTTTTATCCACTCTACGTCCATTTTATCCACTCTACATCCATTTTTATCCACTCTACATCCATTTTATCCACTCTACATCCATTTTTATCCACTCGACATCCATTTTATCCACTCTACATCCATTTTATCCAAACTACATCCATTTTCTCCACTCTACATCCATTTTATCCAAACTACATCCATTTTTATCCACTCTACATCCATTTTTATCCACTCTACATCCATTTTATACACTCTACATCCATTTTTATCCACTCTACAACCATTTTATCCACTCTACATCCATTTTATCCCCTCTACATCCATTTTATCCACTCTACATCCATTTTTATCAACTCTACATCCATTTTATCCACTCTACATCCATTTTTATCCACTCTACATCCATTTTATCCACTCTACATCCATTTTTATCCACTCTACGTCCATTTTATCCACTCTACATCCATTTTATCCACTCTACATCCATTTTATCCACTCTACATCCATTTTTATCCACTCTACGTCCATTTTATCCACTCTACATCCATTTTTATCCACTCTACGTCCATTTTATCCACTCTACATCCATTTTATCCACTCTACATCCATTTTTATCCACTCTACATCCATTTTATCCACTCTACATCCATTTTTATCCACTCTACATCCATTTTATCCACTCTACATCCATTTTTATCCACTCTACGTCCATTTTATCCACTCTACATCCATTTTATCCATTCTACATCCATTTTTATCCACTCTACATCCATTTTATCCACTCTACATCCATTTTTATCAACTCCACATCCATTTTATCCACTCTACGTCCATTTTATCCACTTTACACCCATTTTATCCACTCTACATCCATTTTATCCACTCTACATCCATTTTTATCCACTCTACATCCATTTTTATCCACTCTACATCCATTTTTATCCACTCTACATCCATTTTTATCCACTCTACATCCATTTTATCCACTCTACATCTATTTTTATCAACTCTACATCCATTTTATCCACTCTACATCCATTTTTATCCACTCTACGCCCATTTTATCCACTCTACACCCATTTTATCCACTCTACATCCATTTTATCCACTCTACATCCATTTTATCCACTCTACATCCATTTTTATCCACTCTACATCCATTTTTATCTACTCTACGCCCATTTTATCCACTCTACATCCATTTTATCCACTCTACATCCATTTTTATCCACTCGACATCCATTTTATCCAAACTACATCCATTTTATCCACTCTACATCCATTATTATCCACTCTACGTCCATCTTATCCACTCTACATCCATTTTTATCCACTCTACATCCATTTTATCCACTCTACATCCATTTTTATCCACTCGACATCCATTTTATCCACTCTACATCCATTTTATCCAAACTACATCCATTTTCTCCACTCTACATCCATTTTATCCAAACTACATCCATTTTTATCCACTCTACATCCATTTTTATCCACTCTACATCCATTTTATACACTCTACATCCATTTTTATCCACTCTACAACCATTTTATCCACTCTACATCCATTTTATCCCCTCTACATCCATTTTATCCACTCTACATCCATTTTTATCAACTCTACATCCATTTTATCCACTCTACATCCATTTTTATCCACTCTACATCCATTTTATCCACTCTACATCCATTTTTATCCACTCTACGTCCATTTTATCCACTCTACATCCATTTTATCCACTCTACATCCATTTTATCCACTCTACATCCATTTTTATCAACTCTACATCCATTTTATCCACTCTACATCCATTTTTATCCACTCTACATCCATTTTATCCACTCTACATCCATTTTTATCCACTCTACGTCCATTTTATCCACTCTACATCCATTTTATCCACTCTACATCCATTTTATCCACTCTACATCCATTTTATCCACTCTACGTCCATTATATCCACTCTACATCCATTTTATCCAAACTACATCCATTTTCTCCACTCTACATCCATTTTATCCAAACTACATCCATTTTTATCCACTCTACATCCATTTTTATCCACTCTACATCCATTTTATACACTCTACATCCATTTTTATCCACTCTACAACCATTTTATCCACTCTACATCCATTTTATCCCCTCTACATCCATTTTATCCACTCTACATCCATTTTTATCAACTCTACATCCATTTTATCCACTCTACATCCATTTTTATCCACTCTACATCCATTTTATCCACTCTACATCCATTTTTATCCACTCTACGTCCATTTTATCCACTCTACATCCATTTTATCCACTCTACATCCATTTTTATCCACTCTACATCCATTTTATCCACTCTACATCCATTTTTATCAACTCTACATCCATTTTATCCACTCTACATCCATTTTATCCACTTTACACCCATTTTATCCACTCTACATCCATTTTTATCCACTCTACATCCATTTTATACACTCTACATCCATTTTTATCCACTCTACAACCATTTTATCCACTCTACATCCATTTTATCCCCTCTACATCCATTTTATCCACTCTACATCCATTTTTATCAACTCTACATCCATTTTATCCACTCTACATCCATTTTTATCCACTCTACATCCATTTTATCCACTCTACATCCATTTTTATCCACTCTACGTCCATTTTATCCACTCTACATCCATTTTATCCACTCTACATCCATTTTATCCACTCTACATCCATTTTTATCAACTCTACATCCATTTTATCCACTCTACATCCATTTTTATCCACTCTACATCCATTTTATCCACTCTACATCCATTTTTATCCACTCTACGTCCATTTTATCCACTCTACATCCATTTTATCCACTCTACATCCATTTTATCCACTCTACATCCATTTTATCCACTCTACGTCCATTATATCCACTCTACATCCATTTTATCCAAACTACATCCATTTTCTCCACTCTACATCCATTTTATCCAAACTACATCCATTTTTATCCACTCTACATCCATTTTTATCCACTCTACATCCATTTTATACACTCTACATCCATTTTTATCCACTCTACAACCATTTTATCCACTCTACATCCATTTTATCCCCTCTACATCCATTTTATCCACTCTACATCCATTTTTATCAACTCTACATCCATTTTATCCACTCTACATCCATTTTTATCCACTCTACATCCATTTTATCCACTCTACATCCATTTTTATCCACTCTACGTCCATTTTATCCACTCTACATCCATTTTATCCATTCTACATCCATTTTTATCCACTCTACATCCATTTTATCCACTCTACATCCATTTTTATCAACTCCACATCCATTTTATCCACTCTACGTCCATTTTATCCACTTTACACCCATTTTATCCACTCTACATCCATTTTATCCACTCTACATCCATTTTTATCCACTCTACATCCATTTTATCCACTCTACATCCATTTTATCCACTCTACATCCATTTTTATCCACTCGACATCCATTTTATCCAAACTACATCCATTTTATCCACTCTACATCCATTTTATCCACTCTACATCCATTTTTATCCACTCTACATCCATTTTTATCCACATTACACCCATTTTATCCACTCTACATCCATTTTATCCACTCTACATCCATTTTTATCCACTCTACGTCCATTTTATCCACTCTACATCCATTTTTATCCACTCTACGTCCATTTTATCTACTCTACATCCATTTTATCCATTCTACATCCATTTTTATCCACTCTACATCCATTTTATCCACTCTACATCCATTTTTATCAACTCCACATCCATTTTATCCACTCTACAACCATTTTATCCACTCTACATCCATTTTATCCCCTCTACATCCATTTTATCCACTCTACATCCATTTTTATCAACTCTACATCCATTTTATCCACTCTACATCCATTTTTATCCACTCTACATCCATTTTATCCACTCTACATCCATTTTTATCCACTCTACGTCCATTTTATCCACTCTACATCCATTTTATCCATTCTACATCCATTTTTATCCACTCTACATCCATTTTATCCACTCTACATCCATTTTTATCAACTCCACATCCATTTTATCCCCTCTACATCCATTTTATCCACTCTACATCCATTTTTATCAACTCTACATCCATTTTATCCACTCTACATCCATTTTTATCCACTCTACATCCATTTTATCCACTCTACATCCATTTTTATCCACTCTACGTCCATTTTATCCACTCTACATCCATTTTATCCATTCTACATCCATTTTTATCCACTCTACATCCATTTTATCCACTCTACATCCATTTTTATCCACTCTACATCCATTTTATACACTCTACATCCATTTTTATCCACTCTACAACCATTTTATCCACTCTACATCCATTTTATCCCCTCTACATCCATTTTATCCACTCTACATCCATTTTATCCACTCTACATCCATTTTTATCCACTCTACGTCCATTTTATCCACTCTACATCCATTTTATCCATTCTACATCCATTTTTATCCACTCTACATCCATTTTATCCACCCTACATCCATTTTTATCAACTCCACATCCATTTTATCCACTCTACGTCCATTTTATCCACTCTACATCCATTTTATCCAAACTACATCCATTTTCTCCACTCTACATCCATTTTATCCAAACTACATCCATTTTTATCCACTCTACATCCATTTTTATCCACTCTACAACCATTTTATCCACTCTACATCCATTTTATCCCCTCTACATCCATTTTATCCACTCTACATCCATTTTTATCAACTCTACATCCATTTTATCCACTCTACATCCATTTTTATCCACTCTACATCCATTTTATCCACTCTACATCCATTTTTATCCACTCTACGTCCATTTTATCCACTCTACATCCATTTTATCCATTCTACATCCATTTTTATCCACTCTACATCCATTTTATCCACTCTACATCCATTTTTATCAACTCCACATCCATTTTATCCACTCTACGTCCATTTTATCCACTTTACACCCATTTTATCCACTCTACATCCATTTTATCCACTCTACATCCATTTTTATCCACTCTACATCCATTTTATCCACATTACACCCATTTTATCCACTCTACATCCATTTTATCCACTCTACATCCATTTTTATCCACTCTACATCCATTTTATCCACTCTACATCCATTTTTATCCACTCGACATCCATTTTATCCACTCTACATCCATTTTATCCAAACTACATCCATTTTCTCCACTCTACATCCATTTTATCCAAACTACATCCATTTTTATCCACTCTACATCCATTTTTATCCACTCTACATCCATTTTATACACTCTACATCCATTTTTATCCACTCTACAACCATTTTATCCACTCTACATCCATTTTATCCCCTCTACATCCATTTTATCCACTCTACATCCATTTTTATCAACTCTACATCCATTTTTATCCACTCTACATCCATTTTATCCCCTCTACATCCATTTTATCCACTCTACATCCATTTTTATCAACTCTACATCCATTTTATCCACTCTACATCCATTTTTATCCACTCTACATCCATTTTATCCACTCTACATCCATTTTTATCCACTCTACGTCCATTTTATCCACTCTACATCCATTTTATCCACTCTACATCCATTTTTATCCACTCCACGCCCATTTTATCCACTCTACATCCATTTTTATCCACTCTACAACCATTTTATCCACTCTACATCCATTTTA
Source organism: Pemphredon lugubris (assembly GCA_933228935.1). Lineage (NCBI taxonomy): Eukaryota > Metazoa > Arthropoda > Insecta > Hymenoptera > Crabronidae > Pemphredon > Pemphredon lugubris. The sequence goes on along the minus strand of OW121816.1, from coordinate 39,547,743 downwards.
TCCCCTCTACATCCATTTTATCCACTCTACATCCATTTTTATCAACTCTACATCCATTTTATCCACTCTACATCCATTTTTATCCACTCTACATCCATTTTATCCACTCTACATCCATTTTTATCCACTCCACGCCCATTTTATCCACTCTACATCCATTTTATCCACTCTACATCCATTTTTATCCACTCCACGCCCATTTTATCCACTCTACATCCATTTTATCCACTCTACATCCATTTTTATCCACTCTACATCCATTTTTATCCACTTTACACCCATTTTATCCACTCTACATCCATTTTTATCATTTTTATTGGGGTCGTTTCGGCCCCAAGGCCTCTAATCATTCGCTTTACCAGATGAGACTCGTACGCGTTCACGTAGGAACGATCGAGTGCCAGCTATCCTGAGGGAAACTTCGGAGGGAACCAGCTACTAGATGGTTCGATTAGTTTTTCGCCCCTATACCCAGTTCCGACGATCGATTTGCACGTCAGAATCGCTAAGGACCTCCATCAGGGTTTCCCCTGACTTCGTCCTGACCAGGCATAGTTCACCATCTTTCGGGTCCCAACGTGTACACTCTGGGTGCGCCTCTTCTCGCAATGAGAGTGAGACGCCCCGGGAGTGCGGAGAAGCATCGTAATGCCGCTCATCCTCCCTCGGTCGGCGCTAAGCACCGACCTTCACTTTCATTTCGCCTTTAGGCTTTGCAATCCCAATGACTCGCGCACATGTTACACTCCTTGGTCCGTGTTTCAAGACGGGTCCTGAGAGTACCCAAAGCAGTGTAGCGTCGCCGACCGGTAATTCGAAGCTTGGCCAGTCCGAGGACACCGCCTGCCAACAGCTGGCCAGGCCCGGGGACGGCTCTAGGTCCGTGCCTCCGGGTATACCGTGACCGCGCTTGCGGCGGGCCCGACGCAAACAAAAAATGGATTGGTTGCGGCCCGATACCGTAAGAGTACCGCCGAGCAGCCGGCCGGGCGTCCGAGGGTCTGCCGCGTGCGCCAAAGACGACGCGGCACACGCCCACTCGGGCCGTAGACCGACACCCAACGGGTCGCGACGTTCTACTAGGGGAGAAGTGCACGACTACGACGCTGAACTTTCGCCGAAGACGATGTGCCCGCGCAATGGAACCGCGAGGGTAACCATTCGGAGCATCGCGCGCCAACAGGAGGTCAACGCCGCTGACGATGAATCTCCCCATTCGATCTTTTGGGTTTCTCAGGTTTACCCCTGAACGGTTTCACGTACTCTTGAACTCTCTCTTCAATGTTCTTTTCAACTTTCCCTCACGGTACTTGTTCGCTATCGGTCTCGTGGTCGTATTTAGCCTTAGATGGAGTTTACCACCCACTTAGAGCTGCACTCTCAAGCAACCCGACTCTAAGGAGAGATCCTCCCGAAACGCGTACCTGTCTCTACGGGCCTGGCACCCTCTATGGGTAAGTGGCCCCATTCAAGATGGACTTGGACGCAGTAAAACGTCGTCTCGGGATAAACGGACCCTCCCGAACACTACATTTCCCAGCGGCTTAACCGCGGGATTCAGTGCTGGGCTAATTCCTGTTCGCTCGCCGCTACTAAGGAAATCCTTGTTAGTTTCTTTTCCTCCGCTTAATAATATGCTTAAATTCAGCGGGTAATCTCGCCTACTCTGAGGTCGTCGTAAAAGCACGTATTCACGAGCGTATCCCCGCGCGGCTCGAGTGGGCGGAAACGGACCGGCCGGTTAGTTTCCTGACACGGTCTCCTTTTTCCCCACAACCTCGTTTTCTGCGCGGGCACGCCGTTAAACAAGAAAGAGAGAGTGTGCAATGATAACGGCGAAAAAATACTCTGCGAGAGAGACGGAGGAACGACTTGGAATGCGCGCACAAATATCATCTCGCTCGACGTTCAACATGCGCATTATATCCGGTAACTTTAACGTCTGTCCTTTTCCTCGCTTGGCAAATCTCCCTTTCGAAAAACAACAACCGTTTTTTCTCCCTTCCACAACCGCTGTACACGCAGAAGTTCCGAAAATGAAAAACGTTCGAAACGGAAAAACTGCGTTCTTACTTCGAGCAGCGGTGTGAGGGCGGCGGAGTTTTGGGAAAGAATTGCACGAAGCTATCTCAGGGACCCGACGACCGGACGCGCTCTGTTCGCGGCGAGAGACACGCGCGAAACATGATTGTCGGTGGTGCTTGGAGAACTTGATCATTCACAATGCCTCGAAATAACATAATTATTTCGCTTTTCGACTGACTGGCTATTTCTCATAGATACATATATGACGGCGACGAGCGTTCGATTCGGCTTCTCACACGAGGTACAAGAAACGGCGTGGTGAGCCGTCTAAAGCTCTACACAACACCGGACGGACCCCGCGTGCCACTTCGACAAGCCTTCCCATTCGAGTGTCTTGTTCTTTTACCTCGGAAATAACAGTTTTGGCAAGTGACAACGTGTTCTCCCTCTGCACACGCCATACCATTCATGTAACGTATCTCCTCCAATCGTCCATGTTCGATCTCCAAAATCTCTCTCTCGGCTTTTCGCCGTTCGATTCGACGTTACTTCTCCTCTTTCACTCGTTTCGGGCTACGTCGGGCGCGTGAGAAAGAATATATAATAACAGTGGGCAAACCGTCAGAGTGTTTTCCTGAACGCGCGATCGCGTGGCGGTCGTCCGTCGGCGGGTGGGTTTTACCCCTCCCACAACGCTACGGCGACTCGCTCACCGCAAACACAGCCACGCAAGAAGCAAGCAACGGTTTGTCTCGCACCGTCAAATTTCATATTTCTTTACCCGCGACATTCTCCGACGAAAGGCCCAACATTCGCTCGTACGCGGATTCTCGCCTGAGCCACCGATCCTCGAAACGTCCTCGCAGTCAGAGTCTGCCTCCCCGAACTACGTACGAGGAGGAGTCTGATAAGAACGACGGCGGGGCAGCGAGACGCGCAAGCAGTCTTTTGGTACGTAAACGACCCTCAGCCAGGCGTGGTCCGGGAATTGTATCCGTGGACCGCAATGTGCGTTCGAAATGTCGATGTTCATGTGTCCTGCAGTTCACACGTTGACGCGCAATTAGCTGCGTTCTTCATCGACCCACGAGCCAAGTGATCCACCGTTCAGGGTAATCTTTGCACTATTATTCGTACGCTTCCTCTCTTCGAAAAGAGCGAATAGACGCACAAATATCGTGACGATAAAATCAATCTTAGTTTCTTGGGTTTTTCTTAAAGAAAAAAAAACAGCCAAGTTCCGGCGTATCATCGTCCAGCGCGCGACGGTGATCCGGGAGCCGCCGCAAACCCGCGAAGGTGTGAGATTTCTCTCTCCTCCTAAGACGAGTAATGGCAACAGCACATAAATGGAGTCTGCCGGCGTCCGTTCCAACGCTTGCGCCCGCAACGGCCGGGCGTAGAGTACTTTCAATCAACCCACAGGGTATCGGATCGAGTCGACGGGGTGAAAGGAAGGGCAAGAGGGTGGTTTCGTGCATAGTTAACAGCACAGCACCCTCTCTTTCCCCGCCTATATAATCTCCCCGATTCTGTATCTCGGTCGCAAACACACCCTTTCTTACAATATTAAAACGGCAATGCGCGCGCGCTACGGCAACAACCCAAATCTCGTTTGGTGCAAGGGTCAGATATCTCTCGTCGTCTCCCATACTAAAACGTATCTCCATTTTTCCCTCCTCAGAGACCACCCCACACGCCTTTCCAAATCGCCCGGGCGAACGTGCTAGGATTTTCTCAATCCAACCATCGTTCGTAACGCCGAGGTGAAAGGGGGGGGGGGGGGTTTGTTTCGACTCCAGAGGAAAAAAAACGTTTAGAGAGAGAGTGGTGGTATCAAACCCGTGCGGCCTTTCCGAGTAGAGCCGCCAGCCCTCATCAAAGCGACGACGCATCTATTCGAGCCATATAATATTATATATCATAGGTTGCACCGGTATTCCCCCCGGAAGGGGATGTGCCGAAGCTGACTCCTAGGCACGACGACGACGAGTAGCGGACGAAGAACACAGTCTCTCTTCCATCGGTATTCTCACCGATGGTTCGCAGCCCGGTTCCTCCCGACTTCGAATTCTCTGTAAAACACACGTCGTCGCGCTCGTTCGAATGGCGAAGAAATCATTGCAACTCTATTAACACACCGCAAGCACGCGATGGTGTGACGACGGCCTCACAACTTCCCCTTCTCTTCTCCTCCCCTGTTCTAGTCAATTCCACAATATTCTGAGAAGAAACGAGAATTGATCGAGAGAGAGAGAGAGAGGATCGGGAGTCGCGCGCCCACCGGGGCGGTGGTACAGAGAAGCAGGACGTTCTAGCCATTTTCAATGTTTTGCGCTAAAGCGAACAACACTGGACGGATGGATCGACGGTTGGACGGAATGAGAGAAACGAAAGTTTCCTTCGCGTTCGAATCGTCCCCAAACACATCCGGCGTCCGTGTGCCTCGCACAGAATTTTGTCTCACAATTTTGGTATTTGTTCGAACGTGCAATGCAAACACGCTCGTTTCCTCCTTCTTTCTTCTCTCAAGTCTTTCGTTTTTGCAAACGTTAATGATCCTTCCGCAGGTTCACCTACGGAAACCTTGTTACGACTTTTACTTCCTCTAAATGATCAAGTTTGCTCATCTTCCCTGTAACATCGGCAACGCCGAGGCACTGCCGGCGAACTAGTCCGAAGACCTCACTAAATCATTCAATCGGTAGTAGCGACGGGCGGTGTGTACAAAGGGCAGGGACGTAATCAACGCGAGCTTATGACTCGCGTTTACTGGGAATTCCTCGTTCATGGGGAATAATTGCAAGCCCCAATCCCTAGCACGAAGGAGGTTCAGCGGGTTACCCGGGCCTTTCGGCCAGGGAAAACACGCTGATTCCTTCAGTGTAGCGCGCGTGCGGCCCAGAACATCTAAGGGCATCACAGACCTGTTATTGCTCAATCTCGTGCGGCTAGAAGCCGCCTGTCCCTCTAAGAAGATTTGTTGGTACGTTGGTAGTAAAAACCCACCGACCGAAGCCGGGGGGCCTTCGAGATACCATAATATACGCCTATTTAGCAGGCTAGAGTCTCGTTCGTTATCGGAATTAACCAGACATATCGCTCCACCAACTAAGAACGGCCATGCACCACCACGCACCGAATCAAGAAAGAGCTATCAATCTGTCAATCCTTCCGGTGTCCGGGCCTGGTGAGGTTTCCCGTGTTGAGTCAAATTAAGCCGCAGGCTCCACTCCTGGTGGTGCCCTTCCGTCAATTCCTTTAAGTTTCAGCTTTGCAACCATATTTCCCCCGGAACGCAAAAGCTTTGGTTTCCCGGAAGCTGCCCGCCGAGTCATCGGAGGAACTTCGGCGGATCGCTAGCTGGCACCGTTTATGGTTAGAACTAGGGCGGTATCTGATCGCCTTCGAACCTCTAACTTTCGTTCTTGATTAATGAAAACATTTTTGGCAAATGCTTGCGCTTCTGTCCGTCTTGCGACGATCCAAGAATTTCACCTCTAACGTCGCAATACGAATGCCCCCATCTGTCCCTATTAATCATTACCTCGGGGTTCCGAAAACCAACAAAATTGAACCGAGGTCCTATTCCATTATTCCATGCACGCAGTATTCAGGCGAAGGTAGCCTGCTTTGAGCACTCTAATTTGTTCAAAGTAAACGTACCGGCCCATCTCGACACTCAGTGAAGAGCACCGCGATGGGATATTAGTTGGACCGCCCCGTGAAGAGCTAAGTCCACCGGTAGGACGTACCACATAATGTCAGTTAAGCACCGCGAGCGGTGAACCGACACTGTGGTACACAGATTCAACTACGAGCTTTTTAACCGCAACAACTTTAATATGCGCTATTGGAGCTGGAATTACCGCGGCTGCTGGCACCAGACTTGCCCTCCAATGGATCCTCGTTAAAGGATTTAAAGTGTACTCATTCCGATTACGGGGCCTCGGATGAGTCCCGTATCGTTATTTTTCGTCACTACCTCCCCGTGCCGGGAGTGGGTAATTTGCGCGCCTGCTGCCTTCCTTGGATGTGGTAGCCGTTTCTCAGGCTCCCTCTCCGGAATCGAACCCTGATTCCCCGTTACCCGTTACAACCATGGTAGGCGCAGAACCTACCATCGACAGTTGATAAGGCAGACATTTGAAAGATGCGTCGCCGGCGCTATGTGACCGTGCGATCAGCAAAAAGTTATTCAGAGTCACCAAAGCAAACGATGGTCGTCCGGACAAGCCGGCCGTCACCGATTGGTTTTGATCTAATAAATGCGTTCCTTCCATCTCTGGTCGGAACTCTGGTTTGCATGTATTAGCTCTAGAATTACCACAGTTATCCAAGTAAATGTGGGTACGATCTAAGGAACCATAACTGATTTAATGAGCCATTCGCGGTTTCACCTTAATTCGGCATGTACTGAGACATGCATGGCTTAATCTTTGAGACAAGCATATGACTACTGGCAGGATCAACCAGGGAGCTTCGTGCATCGCTGCTCGTTTATGTTCGAGAGTGTTGCTGCTCGTTTCGCCGCCGGGCTTTTAAGACCGGTCGACTACATTCTATGTTTCATTTCTCCTTCGTCAACGGCAACAAGAACTCTAACCTCAAGGCAGCCACGTGTGTTAGAGCCTTCCCCGCTATTCAAGGCGAATGTGAGGCGTCACATAGGTGCAGTTTAGCCACGGTGTTACCATAGGTACACACCGTGCCCGCAGGGAACCACGTGGAGGCCTGCCCCGGGTCCGCCCGATCCCGCGCCTTCGGTATGTGAGTACGAGAAGGGAGGGCAGCCATAGAGACGCAACCCTCCGCATATCTCATCTACATCATACTCTCGTGAGTAGAGGGTTTAGAGGCTGGCTTGGGCATCGCCAACCTCACTGACCCTCGCTGCTCACACTGTACTAGAAGACACCATGTGATTACTAAAAATTCCACAATCACAATAATAGAAATCTAGCGGGCGCTGCTGCCCATACTCTATCTGGAATATCGCGATCAAGTAGCGCTAAGTACACCACGCCCATGATACACCTCCAGGGGAGGTCTGCATTTAGTTCGGTCGGAGGGTCCGTTAGGACCCCGCCTGCGCCTTAAGCCCCCTCGCCACCGTCAAGGCAACAGACCTTGAGGGGGGTGTTATCCGGCCGGGGTGTTAGGTGCAATTTTGAGATATTGCTCCGGTCAGGATAAGCTTGTCCAGGATATTCTTGGATATGTTGTAGGGATCGTTGCCAATTAAGAGTTGGAACTCCGCGTACAAGTAAATGAAGTAACTTTATTTAAAATACTTATTCTATCACTCCTTCAAACGGCACTCAATCGTTCACTCCCGTTCGCGATTCCAAGAGCCTGCTCAAAAGCTAACAACTCTCGCTCCGTGTAAAATACAGAAAAGCTAGGGCGTCCGATTTGTACTTCGCTAACTATTAGCTGACCGTTTCTCTAATGATATTCTTACTATGAGTATTTCTGCCTGAATCTGGCGCGCGGGCCGGCGTCGCGTGTTTTATGCACGCGACGTTTTTCAGAAAATCGGAGTGGGGTTTTGGCCTAGCAACCGCCCAACTTTTGTTTACCTATGCAGTTTTTGTAAATCGTCCGAGGACCGTTCCCACGCGCTCTTCGCGCACGTGCCGTGGGCTCAGCGGTTTTCAGCGTCGCGCACGGCACGACCGGATGGTATACTCTTACAGATAAGGTGATTTCGAAGAAGCGCGAGAAATAGTATGAAATAATAAATGTTAGAGGATAATCTTAATTGTGCGTTACGCGCGTATAACATCCCTCCCCCCTTAAAAAGAAAAATTAGTTCGCGAATTTTTCGACCAGCCACACACTCACCCATACATGCATTCCGATACAAATTTTTCCGGTACAATCTGTGTATAATCGTGTTCTTACTTGCTATGTATGTTCGCTACATTTGTTATACGCTCGCGTGATGTACTGCTGCTGCAGTGGTCGGGAGGTGGGGTATGTTTATAGTGGTTACGTGGTTATCCGGGTCCCTTTTGGGATTTTTGGACTTGTGGTAAATTACATAGGCCATGGTAAGTATGTATTTTTGTATTTTATTTGATTAATTAATTAACTAATTAATGGATTAAATTTGAATTTGTTTCTTTATTTCTTTATTTCTTTATTTATTTGTTTATTTATTTATTTAATTTTCCACGAAGTGTTTGAGCCGGTTCACGTGTACGCGTTGGGATCTCCGTCCCTTCTTTATTGTCGCGTTTACATCGGAGTGCATCGTGATTATGGTATACGGCCCTATCCATTGCGCTGACAGTTTTTTCGATCGGCCGCGTCTAACGGTTTCGTCGTTCATTAATACTTTATCACCGACGCGGAATTGTATCGTTTTCGCGTCGTGATCGTAATATTTTTTCGCCCTTTCTTTCGCTTCGCGTAGGTTTTCTTTAGCTATCTGGTGGGAGGTCCGGAGTCGTATTTTCAGTTCGTCTGCGTAATCGTCGTAATTATAGGAGGGTTTCGGCGGAAGGGTAAGCGCGGTAGGCAATTCGGCCTTTTTCCCGTAGACAAGTTCGAAAGGAGAGTAACCGGTGGAGGTGTGCGGGGTGGTATTGTAAGTGAACATAGCGTACGGAATCCATTCATCCCAATTATTCTGTTCGTCGTTTATATAATGCCGTAAATATTCTGCTAAAGTGCGATGTGATCTTTCCAATGCTCCGTTCGTTTGGGGATGGTATGCCGTGGTTTGGAGTTTAGTTATCTTGAGTAATTTACATATGTGTTTAAACGTTTCACTCAGAAAGTTGGTGCCTTGGTCAGTGAGTAATTTTGAGGGAATCCCGTATTCACAGATTATTTTGGTGGTAAATTCTTTCGCGATTGTCTCGGCTTCTTGGTTCGGAAGTGGTATGGCTTTGCTAAATTTAGTTAATCCGTCCTGAAATGTTAATAAATATTTATTTCCGTTATTAGTTTCGGGTAATGGCCCCACAATGTCCAGCGCGCATTTTTCGAAGGGTTGTTCCGGCGTGTCGGTGATTACTAGTGGCATTTTCACTTTTCGACTTAACTTATTTTTTTGACACAGCGCACATGACTTTATATATTCCTCCACGTCTCGTGTTATCCCTTTCCAATTGTGCCGTTCCCGAATGCGCTTAAGAGTGACATCTACTCCGCGGTGTCCTCCCAGGGGCGTGTCGTGAAATTCGTACATTATTGTTTTCTTTTCGTCCGTAGTAAGAATTCGTTCGTCAGTGTCCGTAATGCAAGAGTCATCGATCGCGGGGGCTATCTGATATGCTATCCTACTTAACGCATCGGCATTCGCGTTGCATTTGCCGGATTTATGGATTATTTCGTAGTTATATTCTTCCAATTTTATTCTCCACCTAATTAATCGCGAGCCGGGGTCTTTAACATTAAATAACCAAACGAGTGCTTTATGATCTGTTACGATTTTAAATTTTGTGCCGTACAAGTACGGTCGGAAGTGGTTTACTGCCCAAACTATTGCTAACAGTTCCTTCTCGGTGGTAGTGTAATTTCTCTCGGCCGGGTTTAGGGACCTACTCGCGTACGCGATTGGTTGGTCGTCGCCCGGGGTTCCTTGCGACAGCACTGCTCCGAGTGCAAGGTCGGATGCATCCGTCGTCACTATGAATTCTTTAGAGAAATCGGGGTAGATTAGCAGAGGGGCGGTAATTAGCTTTTCTTTTAGTGTTTCGAAAGCAGATTGTTGGTCATGAGTCCATTTGAATTCGGTTCCTTTAGTTAGCAGGGTTGTCATTGGTTTAGCGATTTTTGAAAAATGTTTTATAAATTTCCGGTAATATCCTGCAAGTCCTAAAAATGATTGGATATGTTTAGCTTTCGTGGGGGTCGGGAAATTTTTTACCGCGTCTAATTTAGAAGGGTCTGGTTTTATGCCCTCGTCGGTTATTTTATGCCCTAGGTATGTGGCTTCCTTTCTTAAAAATTCACATTTATCTGGTTGTAATTTCAGATTATGGTCCCTAAGCCGTTGAAATACCTCTACTAGTCTTTGATTGTGTTGGGTTAACGTGTTCCCGTGTATGACAATATCGTCTAAATAAACAAAACATTTTATTCCTTGTAAGCCGGCTAGGACAGAATTCATTAACCGTTGAAAAGTCGCGGGGGCGTTTTTCAGACCGAACGGCATCCGGTTGTATTCATAATGCCCATAGGGTGTGGAAAAAGCTGTTTTTTCCTTTTCGGACTCCCCCATGGGTATTTGGTGGTACCCTGAAGCGAGATCTAAGGTCGTAAAATATTTCGCGTTCCCTAATTGATCCAATATCTCCGTTATGTTTGGAATAGGGAAGGAATCGCCGATAGTAATGTCATTTAATTTTCGGAAGTCTACTACGACGCGTAGTTTGGGTTTTCCGGAAACGTCGCCCTTTTTGGGTACTACCAGTAGTGGAGCGTTCCACTGGCTCTTACTTGTGCGAATAACCCCATCGTGAAGCATTTCTTTGACTTGTCTGTCAACCTCCTTTTTATGTACTTCTGGTAATCGGTAAGGCCGGACGTTAATGGGTGAGCTATCTGTTTTTATCGGTATCTTGTGGGTCGTTGTTCGCGTACAGGTTAATGGTTCGTTTTCTAATTTGAATATGTCGCAAAATCGTTCGCAGTGCTCGAAAAGGCTTTGTTTTTCTTCCGTGTTTAGGTGTTCGGTGCGTAACAATTGTTTTACACGTCGCGCGCGCTGTGGTATCGCGTTGTAACTCGCGTGTGTCGATAAGGAGTGCAAACGTAGTTCTGAGTCATCTTCGCGGGACGGAATGGGTGTTACGCTGACTATTGGAATTTTTATCGAACGTTCGCGTTCCGTGGTGTTCAGAATGCTTAGGGTGCATTCAAAATTTTGTGGCCTTACTAGGCAATTTCCTATAAAAAGTCCGGGTTCCAGTTCGTGTTTTTCGACAATGCCTTCTGCGTTAGTATTTGTCCTAGCCATGATTATTGTTTCGGACCGGGGTGGTAAATTTATTTTTTTGTGTGATTCTTTAGCGGGGAACGTTTTCCATACGGTGGTTCCTAGTACGATTTCGTGTTTTAGGCAATCTATTCTAGCCCCATACTTAGTAAGAAAATCTATTCCTAATAATCCCTCGTATCGGATCGGAAATTCGTTGGGTATGACGTACAAGGTGTGTTTGACCCTGTCGTTACCGATTTGGATGTGTCCCTCTAATCTCCCTATAGTTTTTAGTTGCGTACCCGTGGCTCCTGTGATGGGAGTTTCGTCCGGGTGAATGAATACGTTTTCGTGTATATTTCGCCGTTTGATTAAACAGATTGACGCGCCCGTATCTACTAGCATCCTAACGTTACCAGTTCGCGTCTCCCGTAGTGGTAGGTTAGTTACCCGGAGACTATCGTTCCCGGAGTGCGAGAGACTTATCTCGATAACGCGGCGCTCTCGCTCCGTCGCGTCTCGTCCTCGTTTTCCGAATTGCTGGTACTTTTTACTGGAATGATCGCTACATGACGTAGGGGGTCGCTCTGCGGAGGTGTGTTGCTTCGTATAAATGGAGTCGGGCTCGGATTCGAGGTGCACGCGGTGGGGGGTGGGAGTGCGCGGAGCACCGGTGTAGTGTAGCCGCATTCGGTTTTGTCGTGGCCCTCCACTTTACAGACAAAGCAGTATTTTTCCATAAGGTTTATGGGCCTTTCTCGCGGCGGGGGAGGTAGTGAGAATCGATTTGCGTAACGGCTCACACGGCAGGCGTCTCCCGTATGCCCTGACCTCCCGCATTTTCGGCAGATAGGCGGTCGTGCCGGTGGAATATTCCTCCCATTTACCGCGGGGTAGGTTCGCGGATAGCTACGGGGTGGCGGCCCGGAAGGATTCTGTACGGGGGGCCTAGGAGTAGGGTACCGCCGGGCTTCCTCTTTGGAGGCCTCGGAAATCGCTTCTCGGAGGGACTGACCCGTTTTCCAACGAACGTAACCACTGATGTGCTGATCCCGTAAACCTAACACAAAAACTTCATGCGCCTGTTGCAGAAAAAGCTGTTCTCGTGCGGCGTTGTCCGTGGGGGTAAGGAAGGGGTCCGTAATCGCTGCGACTAGCTCCGATACTAAACTTTGGACCCTATTTCCGAATTCTCTTGCGGTTTCTCCCGGTCTCTGTCGGGCGCATGCTAACTCTCCTTGCAGATGAATGACCGATTTTCTATCCCCGACCCGGTCTTCTAAGTCTAGCCGAAATTCCTCGAAGGAATGATAATGTCGGTTTTCGAAAGCATCGAGGGCTTCTCCGTCTAATTTTGTTTTTAGAATGGCGTGTAATAGGTATATACGCTGGTCGGGTGCAACACCGTCAAAAGCATACGTGCAGACAGTTAGGAATCGCTTTATGGGTCGCCTGGTGAGTTGCGTCAAGGTAGGAATGGTTTGGAGCGCGTCCTTGGGGTTAACGAACCCGTCGGCGGGATTGTGATAGGTTCGTTCAAATGGGTGACTTTCGCGAGGTGCGTTGTAGTCGGGGGTAATTTGGAATCCGTGTGACCGATCGTGTTCCTCTCGACGATCGCCGTAGGTGGGCGCGGGGTTGGGTCGCGGTACTTGTGGGGTGTCGCGTTCGCGATATGCCGCGAATTCAGTTTGTAGCCTGGCTAATTGTGCGCGTAGGGACTCGATTTCTCGATCGACTTCGCTAGGTGTAGGGTTTCGCGAAGTTTGACCTTGAGCGTGGTCCATGTTACCTCGGGAGGCGTAATATTCTTCGGGGTCGAATACGCTACTGTCGTATGACGTAAGGGAGAAGGTTCTTCTCTCGGAAAGTCGACTAGGGGTCCGTGAGTTGACGGGGCTATCGATAAGGTCTTCCTGGTCGTTGACGTCTGGTAGGTCGGGGAATGAATTATCGTCTAATGGGGAGCGGTTTACAACGGTGTTAGTGTCAGAGTCGGGCGAGAAAATAGATGCTAGGTTTCGCCTTGCGCTCTCGCTTATATCTCTTAACGCGCGTTCGGCGATGTCGACAGAGCTTCCTGGAAGCGGTTGTCGAAGGGCTTCGATACTAAGACGCGCGGGAGGGGAGTGTAACCAACTAACGTTAGGGGTTCGGCCCGGTACGTTCCTCCCTTCTGACATTAACGATTTTCACGAGGGAAAACACGGCGTTTGGTTAATTTTGATGCGCTCGCTCGGGTATGTTGTGACTTACAGTATCGCTCGCATTGTTGTCGTCGTCGTCTGTCGCTGTGGTCCTTATCGCCGTACGAGTTGTCGTAGGTCAGTCTACCTCTCCGGGTGCTGATAGCGGCGTCAGGGAAGTATCCACTGGACTGCTCGAATAGGGGCCCCGTTGCTCTGTCGCTTATTCGTTCCTGGAGGCGTCTTCTTCTCCTTTCCTTCCCTTTTTCTGGGTTGTTTTTGGTTTTGCCGACTGCGTGGCTTATTATTTATTCTTCTTATCTATTTCCTTGTTTATTTGTACCTTTTGCCGACTGCGTGGCTTATTATATATTCTTCTTATTTAACCAATACTTTCTTGACAGTATTGTTGAATTTCAGGCGTTTGAGTATTCAGGCGTCCTTCACTGTTGTACGTTGGCAGATCCCACCGCTGCCACCAATTTGTTATCCGGCCGGGGTGTTAGGTGCAATTTTGAGATATTGCTCCGGTCAGGATAAGCTTGTCCAGGATATTCTTGGATATGTTGTAGGGATCGTTGCCAATTAAGAGTTGGAACTCCGCGTACAAGTAAATGAAGTAACTTTATTTAAAATACTTATTCTATCA